>JAQJVK010000005.1:51071220-52544970 GCA_035578135.1 Flexamia atlantica | reverse complement strand
AATATAGCCACTCCCTCTTCAAATCATTCATTCAATCTTTCTCATTTACTTGGCATTATTAAATGAAATAAGATAAAAGTAAAATAACATCAACTGTCAGTAGGAAGAGAAAAACTGACAGTCGTAAATAAATTAATCTACCATCAACTAGCAACTAGCAACCAGCAAAGCACTGTGCTCGCTGCTACTGTGTCAACCGATGACAACATACAGATGTATGCCAGTCTTAAAGTCACTTTAACGACCGTTCAAAAGTTAGGTTAGGTTCCAAATTATAATTCAGAAGTAAACTATCTATACATATTTTTATCCAAAGTTTATTTTGACTTAACTGCATTGAGGAATCATTAAATATATAAAGAACTAGATGTTGCCCGTAACTTTGCCCAAGTTCAAAATAATTTGAAACAGCTGGTATTACTCCTGCACTGTTTTTTTTTGTAATTGGGTTTATTTGTTTACATTCCTCTGCCTGGATGGATACGTAGTTATAGCTGCTTACATAATATGACAAACATCTATGTTTAGAGTAGGATTCACCTAAGTTGGCCAAAGCATGTTCTAATCATCTCATCAAAACTTTGTATACAAATCACATTGAAAACATTGTTGGTTACACATGGTGTTTGTTTACATTTTCTCCCAACTGTCAAATCGCTACGTTGCGTTTGTTTACAATGTTGTTTATAGGTTATAGAATGTTTATAAGATCGCCTATTTTTAGAATTTTCCAGTTTCATCCAACCTTTTTACATAACTGTGAAGTTTAATTTGAATCTATTTCTTGATTTACATGTATTTCAGTTAGTTTGGTACTTGTAAAATGATGAAAAAGTCCTTCTCGGATTTGCAAATCTGAATGAGCTCATAATCCTACTATCCTACTAATGATATTATAAGTGAGAAAGTATGTAAGTTTGTCATCATCGATGTAGAGTAGGATTCACGTAAGTTGGCCAAAATGAAAGTAAACAAACTATTATCTTTTTACGAACTTAACCATAAAATCCAGCTGTGCTGAAAACATTGTCAACGAACATCTGTTTAGTATAGCACTTGCAGTAGTGAGAAAGTTCTGATGCAATATTGCATCTGAAAGTTATCTTCCGCAACTTAAAATATTACTGAGGGGCTTTCCAAAATAAAGTATTTTTTTTAAGGGAGAGGGCGTGTCATAGATGCGGCATGATTAATAGTCTTAGATTTTCTTTTAAAATAATATTTGCAAAGAAAAATATGCGAGTTTACGATTAGCCAGTACTACTTACTGCAATTCAGCATCTGACAAGAGAGATTGCGGTCAAAACTTATTAAAATTGGCCTAGAAAAAAATGAAATTTTGTCTTTATCGAACTAGCGAACATTGAAGAATTCTTTGACCTTCATAATTTAACTCTGAACTCAGAAAAAACAAAATGTGTTGGTTTTAAAACAAAACAAAATAAAGATCTATAAGTGTTAGTATCAACATTATAAAGAGATTGAAATAAATGAGGAGGTTCAGTTCTTATGGGGTTAATTCTGGATAGCAACTTAACACGGGTTTTGCATTCAAGACATATTTTAAGTAAAATCAATTCAGGCGTTTTTGCTATAGGGAGAATGCCATCCCTATGCAGTACTGAAGTTTTTAAAAAATAATTCATTTTTCTCATATGAATTTTCACAAAGCACATGGTATTTGCATTTATGGTGCAACTTCAAACTATAATTTAAACGAAATCTCAAAATTTTAGAAGTCAGCAATCAAGGTAATTCTGAAGTTAAATTATGATGACTCGGTCCAACATTTTTTCGAGGAACTGAATATCCTCACTGTCTAATTGACTTTATATATTGAACGCTATCATGTTTGTTAAAACTCACACATTAAACAATGCAACAACCAAAATTCACAATTATAACACACTAGCAGCCCGCGTCACTTCGTGAAAAACAACTTTGTAAAATCGGCTTTAGTTTCATGTTGATCATGTATGGAGTTTTACAGCGTAAAATACCCTTCAATGAAAAAGTGTGTGAATTTTATAATTTTCTAGACTAATTCTTTGTGTCATAGCACCGGAATAAAATAGCTAACAATTTAACTTCTCATCGGGGCAAACTTTTAAAAATGACTAATTACTTCAGACTTGAAACTTCAATATGAGTAAGAAATTCCAAAAATTTCACAAGAAACAGAATTTCAAAAGTTCACTTATTTCATCTGCTTTAAAAAGTAACTATGAATTCGTTCTACACTATGAAGTTTCGACAGAGCACCAACATTCATTTTGCACAAAATGGGGGTTACTTTACATGGATCTTCATTGTTTGACGCATCTTCATGTCTCTGTTTTAGAGTTTTCTTTTCAAAATATTGAATCTTAATGTTAGTTCTACATAACATCTTATGCTTTCTTACATTCATCTTTGTTAAGTCTTAACAACAAACGGTGAGAAGATGTACAAACCACTGATCTACTGATGAACTAATCTCTAAAAAAAAAACATTTGTAAAATAGTCATTCGCCGTAAAAACAAATTATTCAACGCTCATAATAGCCAAGGAATTAAATTTTCAAATTGACCCGCTTTTTGTTTCTTAAATACACGTTTAACACATTTTTACCTAATCAAATAACATACCTTTTTGTAAACTGCCTTCATTAAAAAGGCATATTGTTATTGGTAAATTTAAAAATCGAGTAAAATAGGCAGGCTAACCATTAACACTATCCTTCGCATTCCAAATACATTTACAAAATACAGGGTTCAAATTTATAATGCATTTTAAAACTTTAATTTATAAGGTTTAATATTCAACTAATATTGATATTTTGAAACTTTTTAAACGTTAAACATGCATCAATGAGTTGAAACATGAATTAATGTGTAATCACTGTATCACTAGTTTGTTAGAAAATCCCATCTCCAGAGCATCTCCTGATTTACATATGTGCCTTTTAAAGAAAAGAGATTATGTAAATTAAGATGATTACAGACAGTTGGTCTTAGTTTCAATAGGGAAAGTACTCTTCCTTTTTTCTGTTTTATTAAAAAACGTTAATATTTTAAGAAATCAAAATCATAATGTGGTTGAATGTTAACCGACTTTTGCTAGCCCTGCATTCTGTGGTATATTTCTGGAGCAATTTCAAATATTGATCATCTGTTTTGTTACAAACAAAAAAATGTGAATTGGAAAAAGTTAACAGATTCTACCACAGATTGTAGCACTTTCGCTGGAAAAAAGCCTCCTGTGTGAAGGCTTCTCATGGGATATTTTTCAAACCCACAAAAGGCACATTTAGAGAGTAATAGCTTTAATTTTATACAAAAAAGATCAGATTGCAAGCGCTAACAGCTGATTTAGTGACAGGAATAATCACACAAGAATAACATCGACAATAATCATGTAAAAATGTCTAAGAATTAAGCATGTAGAATGTTGGATTTATCAGCTGGTTGATGGTGCATGAATGGTTGTACCTACTCGGTTGCAGGCACTTGTAGATCAAAACAAAATGGACGATTTTTGTGAGTTACAAAGGCAAGGAAATAGATATTGATAGTTTGAATATTTTAGCGAATTTCCCCCTATAGGGAAGTAGCTATTATCGTAGGCGGCATGGTAAGACTTAAGCACGGGACCACCGTAACTTTTCATTTTGATGCCCCTAGACCCCAAAAACACCGTTCGTTCATTTTCATATATATATATATATATATATATATATATATATACCTGTCCGTAGACGCGATAACTTTCGTAAAAAAGGTCCGATCGCGATGAAATTTGGTACATACGTCCAGAGTGACATTTATTACGTCGAGTTCGAAAACCAGCACGATAAGTTAACTCTAAGGAGGGTTTTTTGACAAAATAAAATTTATTTTTAGGATTTAATATCTTTATATTATTTTCTTGTAAATGTAAGTGTCAAAATTGGATTCAGCTTAAAAAAATGAACAATTTAGCATTTTGAATTATTATTCTAAGTCAATCCGTTGCTGAGATATTGAAAGTGCTAAACACAGTACGTTGTCCAATATTATTTTTAATTTTACCCTCCAAAAAGTATAGTTACTCTGATTTAACAGATAAAAAATGCAATTCTGAACATATGATTAAATTTTCAGGTGATGAATATTTTATTTGTGTTTATTTTGAATAGAGAGTTCACTGATCAAGATTTTGCAGAAAATATATACTATATCAAAAAATACAAATTATTTTTAAATATATTTAATAAAGAAAGTATGAGCATTTGGAGGGGGGATGTCTTGGTCTAAACTGCCTGAAAATGTAGCATAATATATGGTATGTTTACAATGATGAGGATTGATAATATGTTTTATTGAAATTGGCTGGAGATGCAGGTCTTCTACAACAGGGGTGTTTGATTATAAAACTGACCATATGATTGAATTTAATTTTTTCATGAGATTAAGCTGTTTGTTTGTTTTGAGTGTTTTGAATTCATTGGTTATATGTTTGTTGACATTTATATACTATAACAAGATTACTTTATTTTAATTAAAAGACTAAGAATTATATAAAATACAAAAGTGTATGTGTTACAAATGAAAACCAATGTGGTCTCCTTGTTAATTTTCCTCATGTTTAGAGCTCATGAATGATTAAATATACGTTTTTAGTATATTATTTACATAACGTATTCAAACAATACTTTCCTTCAAATAAGTTGAATGCTCACATATACAAATAAATCCTATGGGAATTCGCTGAGTACGCAGGTCTGCTGCGACGGGGGTATTTTTATTATTGCAAGTAGAAAAAAGTGTTAAGCACTCCCCTCGACAAGCTCAGACGTCAACATTTTCACTCGTGACAATGTTGTACTTTGCTCACTCCAACACACAAATAGCTATATCTTTAAACATCTTTTTCGTTATACTGCTTCAAAAACAGATGTTTTTAATGCATGTTTTCCGGACCTAAATACACTCTTTTTATTTCTAGGAATTAAAAGCTGATGCAAAAATGTGAGCATTAAAAGCATGTGAGCATTGTATTTCAGGATCGTGCCAATACCAGCTGACTCTTTATAGTCCTAGGACTATAAAAATGAAAAAGTGCCGAGTACGTCGTAATAATTGAACAATATTCATTCGATTACAAATAATCGAAACATTCATTGTTGTCAGTTTAATCAATTTGTGAAACTCGCTCATTTCACCAATCGATTATTACATGCGTTCGATACGTCGATAGTTGTTCATTGTTGTCAGTCTACCCTAACACAAATGAAGCAATCAGCTGATTGCTTCAAATAGCAAGAACAAGACGGTGGCATATTTTGAAGGCATCTTTAAAGGTAAACAAGCTGTAACACTTTGGTTTTCTTAAGTAGTTTACGTATTGTATTGAGCAATATAACGAAAAATATAGTTCATCACACGGACCTAAAGCTGATTTTCGTTACTCGGTCATTTTTCAACCTCGGCTTACAGCCTCGGTTGTAAAACTTGAAATTGTACGAAAAGCGTCACTTTAGGTCTTTGTAATGAAATATACTATTTCCTGACTGCTAGCTAGTCGAAATTAAAAATTGTACCTAGATATAACGCAAATGAATCGTTAAACGTTAATTGATTTTAGCTAGTTAAATCAACGTTTTTTATAATCAAGTTTATAAATGTAATTATTCTTACATTAGAGTGCAGCGCAAGAATTTTGGAACAAAATCAGTCACAGACAAGCTGGCACGCCTACCTTTACCAATTCCAGTATCTTTTTCGTTACTCAACGCTCATTTATTCTCTTGACTAAATTCCATATTTTCTTAAACTTTAGATCTTTGATTCATTAACTAGATGGATTGTTATTTTTATAATTCTATGATCTCCATTAAATTATGCAACTGATTTTCCATCTTAGTTTTCATTTACTTAGGACTAGCCCACGCATAATCTTTAACGCCCATATGGCCTATTTCCGGATTATATTTTTAATTATGAATATTAGAACAATTTTATATCAAGAGGTTGTACACAATAGTGTGTTTTCATCGTTTTGAAGAATTAACTTTTTTCATCTATTCATTAACAAATAATACTTGAAGTGTGGTTTTTTTAAAAGCTTCATCAAACAACTGCAGATGATAGCTTGAATATCTGAGACTATCCTGTTGGAAGGCCCACGATTCAATGCGGTAAAGTTTTTTATTATTCTATTTAGTTCTGATAAAAATCGTATTTGATGGGTTTTTTTATTTGACAATTGTCAATATATTGAAAACTAAACATTATAATTAATAACCGGTTGTGGCGTTTAATTCAGTTGCAGCGTAATAAGTTAGTTTAACTACCTTAGACATTCCTTGACTTTAACCATTCCACAACACAAAACCACATTTTTCGAAAAACAGACCTTTTTTAACGTAGTAAAACTTTTTTTATTCCCTCCCAAATTCCATCAAAGTAGAATCAATCGAGGCCAGGTTCAAAAGAAAGTTACGGTCTTTTTTAGTATCTAAGAAATATTACAGTGTTCAGGTTTACCTTTCTGATAATTAAGAGAAATTGATTTTTATGTTATATCTAGGAATTATATACGTACACTGTATCTTTTATTATTTCTGTACATTTTTTTGTTTGACGTTTGTCAACGCTTGTACAAATTAATAGGAATAAAGTATTCTTCTTTCTTAAAATGATGGTTCATAATACCATCCAGTATTTAAAATAGCTTACCTCATATCAAAATGGCGGATCCAAGATGGCGGCACACCAAACCTGGCGGATCGAATAATTTACACTGATGAAAATGAAGTGGGAATAGTTCAACAATGACTTGTGATAGTGAATCGTCATTATCATTGCGGTTTTAAAGTAACAACCATAATACTACAACAATACAACAATACTAATATAATATTTTGGTTATGGACCTATTTTATCATTGTGTGATGTTAAAATTGGTTTGAGATACATGAGAAAAGTTCTTAATATTGAGAATAAATCAAGATTAAAAAATGGATTGCGGCATTGTATTCAGTTAGTGAATCTAGTTTGAAATGATTGGTCACAACACCACTTTTACTTTTGAAAAAAATATTATGGGTCCAATCTGGCACCCGCTCAAAATAAAGGATTTTGGGATTGATATCTGCAACATACATAGAAAAACGTTAGGGGGGATATTATGGGATACCCGATATGTTTATAAATCATGCATTCATATTTAATCTGTATTGTGTGATTATAAAATGTCAACTTTACCCTTTGAAAAGATAAACCCTTTGAATTTACCCTTAGATAAAAAATATATACATTTGAATTTCTTCCAAAAAATGAATTAATTTTTAATCTGAAGAAAAGATCTGTTTACAATATTCCATAGCTCTTTTCGTTTGAATTTGATATTAGTTTGTTTATAGTTGTAGGTTTTTGAATTCTTTTAAATTACTTTTTGTTTTTGATGATGGGTGCATTATCATATTACAAGGCTAATTGCAATTAGCTAATTGTAACTAATCATTGTAGTAATATAACGCAGAGGTCTTGCCTGTGTGTGGATCGTTGTACGGTAAAAGTAGGCTACAAGGAGTTAGGACATGAAATGTCCAGGGTAGGTTGCATCTAACTCTCATTTTTCTCTAAACCTTCTAGGACTTTATCCTGTGGGACACCCAATATTACAATGTTGATTAAATTAGTCCATATGGTTACAGTTTTCTGCTTATTATTTAATGTTATTCAAATAAACGGCTAATGCAATTTAATTTTCATAATTTAATTTCATTCATACTACTGTATAAAAATTGTATAAAAGTTTCCGGGCTAAACCGGTGTTTTTACGTAGATTGTACCATAAAAATGTCTCCTCAAGAGCTACTATTTTTTAATAATTGATTTTTCCTTTAACAATGTATGAGACGGTAAGTGTACACTCGTTTTTCCACGACAGTTGACACCAATCATCATCAGGTCACACATTTGCTGTCTATAATACATTGGGCATATTAAGCACCTAATAATAAAAAATCAGAATTAATAATGAGGACTACTTTAAATTGTAATGACACTAACACTATTAAAAGAACGTGCCACAAGGAATCCAAACCAAGTCTCAACCAGTTGCACAAATACATGGAAATACAAGTAAATACATGGAAATACACAAATTCAAGTACACGGAATTAATTAAGTGGACGAAAAATGGTTAAGAAGTTAAAATAAACATCTCTAAGTATTTATACTTGACCCTGTATAATATATGCTTGCTTCTATTCACCTTTTCAAAGTCAGATGTAAGCTTTGCCTTGTTTATATTGTTTTGTATTTGTTTGGATTGGTAATAAAGTTAATGTCCTAATATGTGACCCGCCAAGGGAAAAGGGACCTTATCTTCCCAGAAAAAAATTTACAGGACAGCAAGTTTTAGAGGATAGGGTAAAAAAACACATTTCCTGATTTTTATTGTTTCTTACTGTTTATGTGCTTCCAAACAATATTTGGTCCATCTTTCACTTGAATTTTGAATTTAGCTTAAACATGATAAAATTAATTTTTTTCGAAACCCTTGCAATCTGGAGAAAGGGGACCTTGACTTCCCTGATGCTATTTTAACGCTTTGAAGTTAAGAAAATCCGAGAGTTCTGTGAGGAATAAATGCAGGACTTGCTAAGCCCTGATCCAGGAATCAGATCATGAAAATGTACAGGATCTTCCAAAAGAAGTAGTCGAAAACTTAGCTCCTGGTCCAAGTGAAGTTTCAAAACAAACAAAAATGTACTAGAAGATCAACAAATAAAAAAGTAAAAACTCAGACACCTAATATAATGTCATATTTTGTTAAGATTTTTTTATAAAAAATTCTTATTTGAGAATAAAATTAGCTTTTATCATGTAACAAGATATTTTGTCTTTTAAACGTTGTGTTTTTTTATTACTCTTTCAGCAACATTTGACAGAAAATACAAGCAATTGACACAAATTCAATGGTAGCTTCATATTCGGCTTTAAATCTCTGACAAAATGATTTACAAAAAATAACCGATGATGTAAATTAATAGTAACAAAAAAGATTGAAATTAAAATTTGCAAAGCTTTGGGCCTCGATTTCCTAAAATTGATGTTTTTGATATTTCAAATTCAAAAATTTATACCTCAGGTATTTTTTAGTATATTTCAAAAATTCTTTCACCAGTTTCTTTGGTGCTTAATGTAGATTAAGGATATACTAATAACTCAATTTTGAAAAAATGAAAGTTAAGGTCCCTTTTCCCTTGGCGGGTCACATATATCAGTGGTATTAAAATTAGGGTATACCTTCGACCCTTTGCGGGAAAGCAAGTAATCAACAGAATGTATTTTTGGAAATGTAGCTAAATTTACTAATATCAAAAGCACTGGAAATTCTATTGGGCTTTGATGCTCAAACAATCAACCTATCAAAAACGGTTGTACTTTCTACAAAATATTTGATTTAATTTACTGTCCATACTGGTAAAGTGGAAGTCTAGAATAAACTGAGAAAAAAAGTTTAAAGACATTTTATTCCTATGTTGAATATGGAAAAGTATTTACAATTCTAATTCATGGATTATATTTGCTTAGGAAAAAATAGTATCAATACAAATAAAACCTGCAAATAGTACTAATCTTGGACTTTCATTCGAAAAATAAGACGTCATAGAAATGATAGAGAACCATATTATATAAATACTGAAACGCATTTAAGCATAGCATCTTAAGATTATAGCTAATTGAACTTCGATTATAAACGTTGTAGTATTAAACTATTTATGAATTTTCAACAGATAAACAAACTAAAAAGTCTCTAAATAAAGGAGTTTTGAGATTTAATTAATTTATATTCGCACGCTCATAGTTGCAACAAGTATTATTTGGCAAACTTCAAAGGCAGTTAAAAATGATGCAATGAGTATGAAAACTAGTCTGTATGAATACTGTATGTGTATGTGCATACTGTATGTTTGATGATAAATTTATATTATTGTGAAAAATCGACTATGTATTACAGTAGAACCTTGATAAGAAGACACTCGATAACACAAAATCCTTGATAAAAAGTACACTTTTCAAGTCTTCTTAATACCGTAATGACACTTAATGTCTTGTTAACACGAACCTCAATAAGAAGACTCCCTTGATAACGAGACTCTTTCCAGAATCACCTTGAAAGTCTTCTTATCAAGGTTCTACTGTATTAGGTTTCAACGTACCTATTCTATCTGTAGGTAGAACGTATTCTACGTATTCACCGTATTCTATCTGTATGTTCTCTCGATCAAAAATGTATATTAGTCACGATAAATTAACTAACGAAAATTATGTCCAACTGCTAATTAATATTCTCAACGTTTAATCATGCTCATTACGAAATTTTTAAACAAATAAGTGCTACTATGAAGTCCTAAAATTGAATGTTTTACTGTTCTTGATTATTTAAAGTATGTATTCAAAATTTTTTATATAATATCTGAGAGGTTTCCAGTTTCGCGGGATGAACAGTAGTTACTCTATGCGGCGCGGCGTCGGCGCCTCGGGGTTTTGGGGTCAGCTTGGTCTAAAAATGTAACGGCTTGACTTAAAAATAACCTCAGCTGCGCAGCATATGCGCGTCACGCGTAAAAATGTAAAATACTAACCACTAAAACAGCTATGAGTCATCTCTTTAAATTTCTATTTTCCAAAATATTTAGAAGCTAGGGCAATTGAACGGGTTTCGAAGGAGTTGATAACCGTTGATTCTCTTGAACTGGAAATTAGCCTGGCTATAAAATTATCAGCTCAATATGTTTTGCTCAAAACCGATGATCCAGTATATTTTATTTACAAAGTTGAAATGAAGAAAGAAAAAAAGAGTGAATTAAAATCTATAAAAAATAAGAACAAACTTTGCGTTTTTAGTAAATATTTCAGAAGCAAAAATCAATGTCTGCATTGCCTATTACTCCTTCAAGTGGCCCAGTTTAGCAAGAATAAAAAATATTTTTGGAAAACTCGTTAATTAAGATTCACGCAAATATTATTTTCCACAGTAAAATATCATGATTACTAACAAGAAATAAGTGTTCCCACCAACATGACTGCCACAATAACACGCAGACCATAGGTTCTAAGGTTACCTCTTTTTACTTAACGTTGGTATTTCAACCTTAACATATTAGTTTAGGAATTTTAGGCATAAAAGGGCCAATCGACCAAACAAATCCTGAACAAGTAGAACTGCGCACCGATGTTACGAATTCCTCCCTAATTAAAATCTCAAAACTCCCCAGAAATCGCTGCTGTGCTCCAGCCGCCATCTTGAAAAAAACCATTCCCGATATGTCTTTCTTCATACATTTTTTCAATAAACACAAAAACACCTTACACTTTTTTCTTACCTATTATGGTTTTTGTATGGATTGAAAAATGTATGGAGAAACACGGACCGGAAATAACTTGTTTAAGATGACGGCTTGAGTACAGCAGGGATTTTCGGGGAGTTTTGGGATTTTAATGAGGGAGGTATACTATTATCTATTGGAAGTTTCAACTTGGTCAAGATTTGTTTGGTAGATTTTCCTAAAATTCCTGGACTGTATGTTTAGGCTCAAGTTAAATGTGAATTAATGCTTGAAATAACACGGTTTACGGAAAATCCATATGAATGAATTTTTCAGCGACCACATAGTAAAAGTAGACGGCGCATGCCTATTTTACTTGCATAACAGCAAATGAAGTCTGGGCCGCCATATTGTCTCGGTATAGAAACATAAAACGGCGCCGGCGTTTAAAAAACCGCGTAATCTGGCAGTGCTCTTGTTTCAAATAACTCGTAGTTTATACCATTTAGCATTGAGGCTTTAGGTTGAAAGTTTTTATGTGAAGAGTCCTTTGATTTTGAATAGTAATGGTATCAATCATATTTCCAAAATAATTTTTTCTTTTTTAGTAAATGATAAAAATTCACAAGTTTTTATTCAACTTTAAAACTTGAGATAAAAAAAGTAGTCGGCTGCTACTTTTTTTTATTTTTTGGTCAGGTGAAATCAAAAAACGGTGAAATTGTTGCCTAAGAGTTGAATTTTAAAAAATAGCTGCCGTAGTTTGGTCGATAACTTAGTTATTGTGGGAGAGTTTATCCGTGCAGCGCCTGCATAAAAACAACGTTCAATCCCAAACTGCTGTTTACAAAATATAGTCGACTACAAAAATACAAATACATGTGGTATCAAATTAAAGATCTGAATCTCACAATTACTATTTTACTAATTATAAATGGCTTAGAAGCAGTTTACACATCATAGGAAAGATACAGATACATTCCGTTGTGGCAGCTTCTCTAAAAAAATGTCAGGACAAGCTTCTAGGTTATCAGTGTTCACGATGTGTAAAATGCCTGTGAACCATTTATATTTGGTACTATAGTAATTCTGAGATTCAGACCTTTAATATGATACCATATCTGTAATGTTTTACTTGGTCTGTTTTTTCCATGCATAGGGACAAGAAGCAAATTTAGGCTTCAAAAGTCGCACCCCGTGTACTCCGTCTATTTGTATTACGTGGTCGCTGGAATTTTTATGACAGTGATATGTGATTTGCATACCTATAATTGTCCTGCTACCTTAAAAGCGTGTAATATTTGGTAAAATTATCTGAAATTATGACAACCATGCTAAGTTGTTCAAAAAGCATAACAAATAGGGCATAAAGTTATTTACTGAAACTATTTTTATTTATAAATTAATGGTTTTCAAACTAAATTTCAATATGTAATATATTCAACTCGTAGAGAATGATTTTACACTACACTCTGATTTGTTGAATAAAAGTACTTAAACCTATTAATTCCATCATAGCATATCTCCAAATAAAACGTGTGGAAGAAAAATTAATTTCAAAGTGGAAGAACTAAATGCAAGTTCGAAGTTCCATAACTGCAAACCAACGGTTAATATCGATTTAAAATTTAATGTAGAGAGTGACAGCTAGATTTGTATCCTTTATTTAGTTGATTCGATTTTTACTAATAAGACTGTGAGATAACCGAAGATAAACGGTAAGATAATGGATAAATGTACAGATTATTACAAACCATTGGAATAAAAATTATAAGCCTTTTTCGGTTCGAGATAAGTATACTTTCATATATTTATTGCATGGTTTTGGACTGGAAACCCCGCATTCTTCAAGCCATTTCGTGAAGAACTATAAATCATTTGAAAAAACAACAAGAGTTTTGCCTGAAATATTTAGAAGAAATTTTAGATGTTTCTCAGATTTCCTAAGGTCGATGTCGATAAAGCCAAGTTTGTATTTCATTTTACTTCTATACAGAATTCGCAATTGCCTAGACTCAAAGCCCGAGGTGTTTCATGTAAACCAACTTCAATGACGACAACATTTTTTAAAATTTCAGATTCGGCCAGGTAGCGTAGACCAACCAAGCCGCCAAGATGGACGCGATCAAGAAGAAGATGCAGGCGATGAAGATGGAGAAGGACGCCGCCATGGACAAGGCGGACACCTGCGAGGGGCAGGCCAAGGACGCCAACGCACGCGCCGACAAGGTCCTTGAGGATGTACGGGAACTCGCCAAGAAGCTGACACAAGTCGAACAGGACCTGGAAACCAACAAGAAGGCTCTGGAACAGGCAAACAAGGACCTTGAGGAGAAGGAAAAGCAGCTGACACAGGTGAGTACCTGTGTCCTCTTACTGCTGAGGATTTAAGCAATCCCTAAATAATCATTCAGCATCACAGTTCACAGTTGTTTAAAGTGTGTGTAATTTCGTGATCTATGATGATGCATTAATTGTACCGAATTGTCATTTAAATTTCGCTTATGACAATCGTTCCTAAAAATTGGGTTTCTAAAGAGTTGATTTGTAATTACGTGTTGAATTTAACTTTGAAGTAGAAAATCCATTTCTCCAAAAGTAGAGATTAAAAAAAATATTATAGCTACCAAAATTAGGCAACTAAATAGTGTACATTAAATAGACACGACAAAAAGTTATCAAAAGTATATGTTACTAGGACAAACTCGAACCAATAAAAAAGGCGTTACAGGAAATCTTGTGTGAGACAAGAACCTTGCATCATGAAAGCTTAAATAATGAGGAAAGTGTTAAATTAACCTATTTTTCAGGCTGAGGCTGAAGTAGCGGCCCTCAACAGGAAGGTGCAGATGATTGAAGAGGATCTGGAAAGATCAGAGGAAAGATCTGCGCAAGCGCAATCCAAGCTGGCCGAAGCCTCCCAAGCCGCCGACGAGGCCAAGCGGTAAGCTATAGTTTTCATTTAAACATCGGCTGTAAAATTTATATGTACTGAATTTGCCTTATGACATCTTTAACACAATGAAAATAAGTTCAGTCCAAATTAAAACACTAAATTGTATCCACACTAAAAATTAAGATTAAAAGTTGTACTTATTATATTAAAAATCTGTTACTATTATAACTCAATCAACTCAAGCGCTCCTAAGCCAAATTATTGATTGTTAGGGTTAAGGAATGTTTTGATGCTTTAAGCTATCCATTGAATACAATTTTCACAATACAATTTTCACTATTGTAAATTTTTGATAACTGATTCATTCTACATTCTCGGAAAGCTACAAGGTATTTAATATACTCATAGTGTATATGTATTGAAAAAAACATTAATTGTTTATTTGTTTAGAGAAACCTGAACATTAAAAGCATCACCTATCACATTCCTCGTCTTATAATTCTCATAACATAACATGGGTCTCTCAGGCAAATATGCCTGACACTACAGTTTTGTAATGTTCCGGCTGTGCTCAATCGCTTAAAACAAACACTAAAAGGTACACTGGATTACAAACTGTCATCACTATTGTCCATCAGCCGTGTTGTTTTTTGTTGTCCTTATGTTTTTATTGATTTGATTGGCGTTTCTACCTTGTAACATGCTTCAAAGAGTTTAATAATGATTTTGTTCTAACTTTTTATACAACAATAAGATAGTAGAATTTTAGGTCTCACCACAGAGAAGAAATAACCAGAGTACGCATTCATATGGCAGTAGTGTTTCGGGTAACTGCGTGGCACACAGGAAGTCAAACAATAAGGAGACAATAGACTTCCGGGCGCCCTCTACCCCCCGCGCCCACTCTACGGCACCGTTCGACACATATTTAGCGAAACATTAGATGCGTCCTCTGCCTTAAGACTTCTCTGTGGTCTCACACAGACACACATATACTTGTCATATTGCAGAATTTAACATACCACTTAATTTAGGTGTAAGTGTGTGTTCCAAATAACTAGAAGTGTTTCAGTATGTGCCAAGTGCTGGGGAACCGCGGCCTTCGTGACGAGGCCGCGCTGGAGTCTCTCACCACCAGACTGAAGGACTTCAAGCAGCTGATCGAGGACTGGGACACCAAGTCCGAAGAGGTTCGTATCGCAAAACGATGCCATTACCCCCAGTTAAAGATCTAATGTGACTTTTCAGAATGTGCCAGGTACTCGAGAACCGGGGAAAGCCCATAATAGAGCGAATGGATCACCTAACAAAGACTCTAAAGGAACTGAGAACGCTCGCAGAGGACTCGGATACCAAGTCGGAGGAGGTTTGTAGTGTCGAGGTGACGTGAGCGTCCGTCTGACTGTTTTGGATTTTTCAGAATGTGCCAGGTACTCGAGAACCGAAACAAACCGATAGTGGAAAGGATGGACCACCTTACAGATCAGCTTAAAGAGCTGAGAACGTGGGCTGAGGAATCGGACACAAAGTCCGAGGAGGTCGGTAAGAGGGAAACCTCTGCACGCTGGAACCCTTCCTGGATGTTGCACCATGTGTCGGTCGTTAACCGGTGAAGGGATTTGTCTTGCACGCTGAAGTATTAATCTGAATTTTGCAGAATGTGCGGTGTGTTAGAGAACCGCAGCAAACTGGATGAGGAGAGGATGGATCAGTTGACGAACCAACTGAAAGAGGCTAGGATGTTGGCTGAAGATGCCGACAGCAAGTCTGAGGAGGTCAGTAGGTATCGAAGCTTGTCATCGCCGGATTTGCTGCTAGCCTCTGGCTTATCTCTGCTTCTTGGCTTGCTGACGGGCATCCAAATCACTTTACTGACAGCTTCCAAACAGCCTACCACAATAATATATGGCCAACTAAACAATATGAGTAAAAATGCTATACACATGCTTCTTTTTTTCGCTTAGCTTTGCTTTTGAACTTCTTCCTACTGAGCTTCTACTCTGTGCATGATAATCGCTTGCTTCAGCTTAAACCCACATTTTCTCATATTAACTCTAACGTAAAAAAATGGTGTCAATAACATGGAAATATTTTAAGAGGATTACATGATCACAAAGCATATTTGTGCTAAATACTAGGGCATGACTTAGCCACAAGTAATGCAAACCTATTCATGTTAAGATACAAATTATCACTAGACTTAGACTATAATGATATTGGAGTACAAGGGAATACATGTGCAACTTTGATAATTGAACATATAAATGATTTCTACACCTACGCTTTTCTCATAATGAAATATGAAAAATTAGAATAACACAATATTAATCACACACGTCTGCCAAAACAAGTATATAAGTCGTATACTGTAATTATCTCAGTTGATGTGGATAATGTAACTAAATTAACTAGTAAAAACGATTGAATAAATGATAGAATAGCGTTTTCAAGTAAAAACAGCCTAACAAAGAAAGTTGAAATTAAGATATGAAACATAAATAATGTAAATAAAGTGTTAAAATAAAATTGGTATACAGTATTCATCAAACTAGTCTTAAAGTATGAATTGAAATTTACTCGTAATACTGAAATCAGAACTTAAAACAAGGTTTACAAAACAGATTAAAAGAGCACAGATAAAGGCAGACCATAATTGAAAGTAATTTTACAAGATATTTGCAAGAAAAGTGAACAAAAGTAGATATCAGTGAAATGAAAAATTGTCCTACACAGATAACGAAGAAATACTGAAGAAACAATTGTAGACAGAGTTTTAAAAGCGAAGAAGTTTCACATATTAGTAAAACAGACTCAACCTAAGCCAAACCACAGAATACTATATTAACTGTGATAAAAGTTGAAATAGATAAAAGATAGTATAATCTTAAACTCAGAACATTGCTATCGTATACCATCAAGAGTAACTTGAACCATTGAACCTAATGCAACGTACAACATTAATGCAACGCGCAACCATAATGTAACGAGAGCACATTTACATTCGATAGCCTGCATGCATTAGAAATAATCATTTACTGTACATGTAAAAACTTTATTGTCAATGTAAGGGCACAAAATAAGGCAGGATTAATTTTGCAGCCAATGCAACTTGCGCTGATCAATACATAATATCTACAAATGCAGAGATGAAATATGAAAGGAATTCTTAACAAAAAACCAGTCAATGCTACAGCACCAAACTTTGCAGCAGTAATTTAGTACAAAATGTAATTAGCCTAGTTACATTCAACGCACTTTCATCAGAAGGCTGCAGTGGAAAAATTGAAAAGCTAGCTATAAAACGTTTCTATCATTGTTAGGCACAAAATGTATCAGCGTCAATTTAAAATATATAGAAGGCAGTAATACTTTGAAATAAATGGTATAATTTAAACTTAATTTGAAGTAAACTTTTTCTTGTGCATTCAGAAATAATGTTGATTGAGTTTTTTGTTCAATAAATGTCGGTTTTAAAATGTGGCTTGTCATACATTTTGCTATGTTTTGTTTTACCCGTGCGCTCGTTGTCTTTTTGAGTCTTTTCTCCCAAATTATTGGTCTATTTATTTATGTCATTAAAATATGTGTTCAGTTTCCGTGTGCCTATGTCTATGTTGATTTTATCTCCGTTTGCTTTCCTTTTTTTTAACATTTCAAATGTGTTCTCTTAACATGCCTTACCTTACCCAACAATTTGTTATAATACGTTTAACGTTCCGACGGGTTTCCGCTTTTATCATGCTCATAATGCTTTAAACTTGATTTTTACCATTTCTGTTAAGTCTATGTAAAATGTTCATATATAGAAACTAATACAAGTAAAAAAATATATATCATGAGATAGTATGAAAATCAAATACGTTTTCTTAACAAAACCACGTACTATTTAACATATGATAAATATTACAATTATGTAAAACAATATATAAATGATGTAATTATGTAAATTTGTAGAGACATTAATGTAAATGCATGTAAATTGTAAAAATGTAAATACTTATAGTAAAAATGTTTAAAACAATTAACGGTTAAGGAAGTTAATTACTGAGTTAACTTGATATAAGTTAATACGAACGTACGGATGTTGCGTGAAGTTATGTATAGTTAATAAAAATATAATTATTGCAGAAAGAAAAAAAATTGAATGCATTATGAAAATTTATGAAAGAAAAACTGTATTTGTTTTTTTAGTACTTACAATGTTGTAATTAAAATTACCTGTGAATTATTAGCATATGTTAAAATACTGAGTATGAAATTGTCAATACGGAAGTGGTACTGTACATTTATTTGGTTAGAGAGCTATCCATCTTTTATCTCCCATTTTCTGTGGTTTTAACCTTCACAAAATCAAAGTTTCTTCTAGTACTTTCTTGTTGGTGGCGTGATCGAAGGTAAATGATCACAGTGAATCTGTAATCACGAGTAATTATGTAATCATACCGCACATGCAACGTGTACTTACTCCAACTCAGTCCGACAAAGTCGTAGGCCAAACCAAATTGTCCCTTTACTAATACATATCTCTAATGAATCGCACAGGTCTCGAGGAAGCTGGCCTTCGTTGAAGACGAGCTGGAAGTGGCTGAGGACCGAGTCAAATCTGGAGACTCGTGAGTACATTTGCACTTCAATGAGCTTCTAAAATTCATAAGGTTAACATATTTTAGTCCTATATGATTTTGAGATCATGCTTCGACTGTACTTGCTCAAGGGGCTCAATTGATAGATACCAGTCAAATTACCTTTTGGTATTAACGTAATACTAATCAAATAAAATCTGAACTATCGTACTTTCTTTAGAGTGGTACTAGTCCAGGAAGTACTGTTTTACCGGGTTAGCATGATAGTTCCCGCAAGAGCCTGAGGTGAGTGCGGGATTTTCGTTGGGAATCGGCGAATAGTAACTTCCTGCCAACAATAAGGGACAGAAAACAGACGTTTTTATCATACTGACAGAGAAACATCTATTTTCTACTATTTTAAGGCTCGAAAAACTACCTATTTTGTGCAGGTACCTGACGATACCAGTCCAGAAAATTTTCCAGTCGAGGCCGAAATGTTTCTTAGACTACGATTATAGGAAACGGAAATAAACAATCAGCTGATTTGCAGCAAACCGACGTTTAAGTTAATGCATGTTTATAGGTTAATTTTTAGAGGGATGTAGTGGCAGCACTGGTAGCAGTATCAAATGTTTGTTTGTTTATTAAGCTTATAGGTTAGGTTTGCATAATAGAGAAACGTAGGGTTCTACGTAGGGTTCTGAGTAGTATGATTAAAAGTATTGTACGTTATACGGCCGGTGAGTTCTACCATACTCGTGAAACTCCCACTCTCGCCTTCGGCTCGCGCGGGAACTATCAGGCTCGACCGATAAAACAGTACTTTCCAGCTTAGTGGTGTAATATACCATTTCAAAATACTGACACAGAATAGTATATTACGCAACTAGTGCGGGAAGTAGGTGTTTACGTGCGAGCATGATAGTTCACGCGCGACACTTGCGGAGCGCGGGAATTTCATGCGATCCCGGATGAGTTGCGTACGATACCAGCAACGCAACCAGCAACAAATATACAGGGTAAGTAAGAAACAACAATTCTATGAAAGTTAAAAGATTTAAAAAATATAAATTAAACTGTAGAGAGAAAATACGAACAAAACTATATTTATCTGTGCGGGGGAGATAATAAAAAGCGTTATCTCTGCTGTTTAGCGACCGATTAAGCCTTTCTAGGAGAATACACCTTATCGTCACACAGACGGCAACAGTTGATTAAATAATACTGCCTTTATTAACTTATCGTTATTAACTGTACGTAGTCGCAACCTAGGAAACCAGTTTATTTACAATTGAGATATGGTCGTCATAGTTAAAATGTGTATGTTGTGTTTATGTATAATGTATGTAAATTGTGTGATATACTATTTTTTTCTTAAGTTGGCAACATTGAGAATTTACCGCACTCGTGCGGTAAATACTCAATGCAAACTCTTTACCGCACTCCAGCTGATTTGTTACCTCACTACAGCTGATATTTGCCGTACTCTTTTGTAAACAGCGACTTCCCACACTGAAACGGAAGCGGAAATCGGCTACTTACTAGTGTAGTGTTGCGAAAACATTTCCTTTTCCTTTTTGTTGGCTCGAAAGTTACCCCTTGCCGCTATAGGGCAAGGGGTAACTTTGTAGTCCAGACTACGAAGTTTTCCGGACTACAATTATGGAAACGGAAGTAAACAAACAGCTGATTTGCTGCAATCCGATGTTTAATGCATGTTTATAGGTTACTTTTTAGAGGAATGTAGTGACAGCACTAGCAGCAGTGCCGTAATAGATGATTTTTGATTTATTAAAGGTTAGGTTTGAAATATTGAGAAACGTTCAGCTTGAAGCAAGGAATACGTAATGATTAATTTTTTTTCTGCGTGGTATGATGAAAAGTATCGGACGTCACACGGCCGGGAAGTTTCACCGTACTTGCATGAAAATCCCGCACTCTCCTTGCTGCTCACGCGGGAACTATCATGCTCGTCCGATAAAACATTACTTTCCGGCCTAGTATCGTAATATACTATTATTTGGCAGTATGATGCAAAAATCTAGTACTTATTTAATACGCGAGCAGTTTTTTTGTTACAAAGACTCCTCCTAAACTACTGAACCGATTTTCATGTTTTTGGTGTCATTGGAAAGAGCTTGGCATGAAGTTTTGCAGGAAATAAAATTTAAAAAGGTTTGACTAAAGGAAAGAGCCCTAGACCCCTTAAAGTTTCATATTAGCCCATAAGATTTAACATGGGAATAGAAATTTCAAATAAAGCAGCAGATTGGAGCAAACAAAGTTTTTCAGCAAAGCCATATGTTGTTAATGGAATTGAAACCATTGCATTGCATGTAGAGCTGGAGGAATTTCAGTTGATGGAAGATGTAAATAAATAAACTATTATCCTAATACATACTTAAGGTTAGAATTCAGTTTTAAAAACATTTATTTTGAATCACATGTGTGAAGATCTTAATATTTAAATATGTTTATATTCCAAATAAAAAAAAAATCTTAAGTATAAATTCTATCAATATAAATAGAAATTAAAGAAAAAGAAGCAGACTTAACATTCATTATGAGTATAAATTTATTGAACCATTTTAGTTCGGTTTAAGACTAAGTAAGACAGGTCGTACGCTACTTAGGGCCGCTTTCCCCAATTAAGGTTTAAAGTAAATGTGAATTTAATTTAAACCATATGAATATTCTAATTTTTAAATTATAAACCATATTATCAGGGAATTTCAAATGTTACTAAACTTCAGAAGTTCAAATAAAACTAGATTTGGGGAATGCAGCTCTTAGTAACATATACCCTACTGAATTTCAGAAAGTTTTACAAAAATACATTTAAAACCGAATAATACATTTTTTACCCATTTAAGAACATTAGTGTTGTCTAAACAAATTTGCAGTCGATTTTCAAATATCAATTTGTTTTGGTTAATTTTCTTTCATATGGTGCTTGGGGTATTTCAAAAACAATTAATTTATGTGTATTTCATCTTGATGAACTTGGTTGAGTATACGCTTCAATTGGAGTTTATGGTGAATGATAATGTGAAGCGTTTGTGAGCAATTATCTACAATTATCCTAAAGACATTTACATGAAAATGTAAATTAATTTAGTTCAACTATGAAATGCTAACCTTGAATGATGTAAACATGTAAGTAATATAATTTTAACAATTCTTTTTGTGTTTAGTGATGTTCTATAGTAAAAAGAATCCAGTTTCCAGTAATTCCTGTTTAGGTAACTAGGTATAGGTATAGGTCAGGGTGAGTCCATTTCATATGGACTACTGTATATGTGGCGGCAGGTCAAGCCAACTCCTTTGAGGTGCTCATAATATTCGTAGAAAACACTAAAGAAACATGGACATCTCTTTAAATATGAATGAGTATTCACAAGAAATTTAATTAAAAAAGCTTTTGTAAAAAAGTTTAGTACAACACGAAATTCAACCTTAAAATTAATAAAATAGTTCTAGAATACTAAACCATGATTATTTTTATGTTGAAATCAATACATAACAATTGCTCGATTTCGAGCAACAGGTTTACTAGTAAATAAATAAATACCTTTCAAAAACACGTACTAAGGTTCAGAGGTTCATCTTCAATTCTGAATGATGGAGGGCGCCCCTTAGGCCAATGTTTCCATAATTTCGTCTGATATCTAAATTGGAGATAATTTGAGTAAATCTCTCCTAGTAAAATTTATCAAATAATCCATAAAGACTTTGTTGAGTCGTCAAAAGTATAAGTTATACACGTGTTACACTTTATTGTTTGTAAAGCTTTTCTACATAGTAAAATTATGAAACAGTAATACAGT
The DNA here is from genome assembly GCA_035578135.1 of Flexamia atlantica. NCBI lineage: Eukaryota > Metazoa > Arthropoda > Insecta > Hemiptera > Cicadellidae > Flexamia > Flexamia atlantica. The sequence goes on along the minus strand of JAQJVK010000005.1, from coordinate 52,522,376 downwards.
ACTGTATTTTTCTTAATTATTTATAAAATGTGTTCATCAACCTTTATTTAAGTCATATTTTTGGTTTGTGAAAGTAGTTGGTTTTTTTTAAAGTAGGTAAACATGAATATTGCGTTTGCAGAAAGATCATGGAGCTGGAAGAAGAATTGAAGGTCGTCGGAAACAGCTTAAAGTCTCTGGAAGTCTCAGAAGAAAAGGTATTGTACTTGTAATTGTGTTTAAATACAATAACCTGCTATAAATTATGAAAAAATATTTTACATACTGCTAATAACGTAATAAATTAAACTATGAATGTATATATATGTAGATAAATGTATTGACTTCAATAAATAATTGAATATTAACTTAAAATTGATTTATAAGTGAGTCAGCAACTATTCCATAGACATTTTCTTCAATATTTTTACTCAAGACCTGCGTAAAAAGACACAAACTATGTTGTATAGTATTCTAAGTAGCATTGAATTTAAATTCTTCTACAATTAATTAAAATCGATGATAGTAGAAGTATTGTTTCAATGGTTTACAGCCAAGTACCGTACAATTTATTTCATGAAATCATATTACATTTTCAAATCTTTTACTAATTGTTTTTATTGAATTATGATTCAACAAAATGTATACGAAAACAAAGTTAGAACAATTCTTTCTTTGTACGTATCATTGAGCAAATATATAATAATTTATAATATATAATAAATATAGATAATTGAGTAATTAGTCGAAATAATTCAAAATCAAATCTAAGTTTGTTTTGAGGTTTTTGTTATTTTTTTAAGACAATTGAAAAAAATATATATGATAACCATTTATATACGATAAATATATATGTTTGTAGATAATAATAATATCATTATATTACCAGGTTGGAAAACTCTTATATGGCCTACAGAAACAAAGTTTGTTATGTTAATCGTAGACCGACGTCCGGTTCTAAGTAAACTCTATTAGCCTCTTGGATAAAAATATAGCCTCAAAAAAGGTGTCAGTAATGCTTCATAATGCAGGAATGTAGGATGTCAGTAATGCTTGCGGTGGTCGGTAATAAGGTGTATAATCCTTCCTCTGACTGGGCAAGATAAATTTTTGTCCCAGGTAGTGGTCATAGGTTTCCAGTTTGCAAAAGACGTCATGATTTGTTTAAATTTTTATTGTAAAACAAACAATTGAACCTATTTTTCTTCTATTCTTTGCTCCTCTACATACCTTGGCTATAACCCGTTTCGCTGTGTATTAAGTAACTTAATAGCTGTTTATTTACTTTAATATCAGACTATTGACATCAATAACATATAAAATTTGACCTTCTGTAGAACGGAGCTCTATGGGAGTTTCGAAAAATAGCTTCTTAGAGGGTGCCTTCGCTATGTGGGGATATTATGCAAAGTTTCGTACTTCTAGGTGCAATGGATCAGCTTTGGCATTGATTGGGATTATGAATTTATATATATATTATGGGGCAAACTCAAACTCATTTATTTCGTGAATAAAATACATTTCAAAACAATTCGGGACACACGCTGCTCAGCAGCTGTTGAGTAAACAAATAATTATAAATAAAAACGAATGCATTAGGTAGTCAGTACTTTAATTTGTATTTTGTGATATGTAATATATGCATATGTATATTAATTAATTTATTTTGGATTTTGACTCAAGTGTTCATTGATGATTGTTCGTTTATTTAGGCCAACCAGCGAGTCGAAGAGTACAAACAACAGATCAAGCAGCTCACCGTCAAGCTCAAAGAAGTAAGTTGATCTGTTTCTAAAAATATTAAAATATATCATTTAGCTGCGTTGTAGTTTGATTAGACATCAATTGATATAAACAATTGTACATTAGACAAACAATAACTAGTCATTTGTAAGGTTTTTTTTTCAACCCGATACAATGCGAACACGAGGTTTACGGGCTTTTAACCTTGCATTTACGCGTGGGTTTGATGCCTGTGCGTGGAATGTTATCGAGTTAAAACTAGGCGTGTGCGAGTACTGGAGTATCGAGCTTATTTGAGCCGAGTTTACACTACTGTACTCTATTCGACTCGAAGTTTTGAAAAATACTCCGAAGTTCGAGTAGGTCCTCCCGCCGTTTACCCACAATCGGTACGTGTGATTTAATTTTACGGTAGATTTTCACACAGTCAACACCATCATGAACCGCCACCATATAACTGCTGATGATTTTACGTGAAGAGTTTTTTATTTACTAACATCAATACATTTAGTTTAGCTATTATATTCCTTTATACTGTATACTTTTTCCTTTATATTTTATTTGAGATATTTTTTCCTATGCTCAATGAGACTGATTTCACTTTTTATTTACAAACCTCTAAAATATGTGACAACACTCAATTGTTTTATCTAATCAAGTGCTAGCGTAGCTTGGTGTTGACGTTTTCAGGCTGAGATTCTAATAAAATATTAAGTCATGATAATGATATAAAATTATGTTAAAGGTTTTTGTTAGTTAATTTGAAAACCAATTTAATTTATACTCATGTTAGGAACACTTCCCAGTTTAATAACTTGAAAATATTACATTATATTTGTCAATAATTCTTTTTATATGATGATTATGTATAAGTATGATAACTATTAACTACTAATATTCAAAGTACTCGGCTCGTAAAAAGTTCGAAACTCGCGAGTATATTTTAAAACTCGACTCGACTTCAAAAATCACTACTCGCACGACCCCGTTAAAAACGTAATCCATTACTGCTTTACGTTTTGATAACGATAAGCAATGATTATCAGTATATAAGAAATGGTGACTCATGTGGTTCATTCTTGTAAATATTTCGGCTCTGACGTTGAGTTCTGCTTGCAGGCTGAGGCTCGTGCTGAGTTCGCTGAGAAGACCGTCAAGAAACTGCAGAAGGAGGTCGACAGGCTGGAAGGTCAGATTATAACCCTACAACTGTTATATTACATGCTTAAACATTTCAATTATAATATTTTGTTGAACAATTTCAGCCACACTACCGGTTTACCAAGATTTTTCAGGTTCACAAGACAACAATTTACGTCATCCATGGACACTATAAGATATGTGTTATTTTTGTATCTGAGCTTTCGGCTTTGCATGCTTACGTTAGTCTGAAAGTGTTCAGGCTTTGCATAGTTAAACGCTTAATATTAAACCTAAAATTTCATTTTTGAGGTTGAATGATGTGATAATAATTTTTATAAACGTGATGAACAACGTATAAACATATGATAATAATATAAGATAAATTAGAGAAACAATGTCATATAAAGTGCCACTAAATTATTTTATTATATAATTTAAACGTTTTTTCAAGCATGTTAAAATCAACAATTATTATTATTATATAATTTAAAATTCTAGAGATTTCGTAGTATGATTAAAAATTAGTCTTTACTCAATCATATTACTGAATAGCAAAGATTCAGTAATATAATGAAACTAACTGTATGATTAAAAAAATTTTTAATTGGTTCAAATTCAATCTAATTTGATTTAAAGTTACAAACTTTATTTACTTATCAATTATACCTGAAATAACGTAATAATAAGAATGTACAGTAGCCTTAATATAGCGAATTAATAAATATAGACTTATTTAAGATAATTCATTCGAAGATGTCATGAAAAGGCTAAATTAAGTAGTTGCTAATTGAAAGGAAAATTGTGAGATACTATGTGGTAAAAAAATTGAGAATACAGAGAGTAGTTACGAAACGTAATCTAGCTTAAGCACCCCTTTCCATTGTAGATGCTTATAACATAGAGCAATAAGGTACTATTGGCTTGCTTATTTGGTATGCTTACCGTCCTACCGCTGCGCTCGCCTCCTTCCTCTGTGGCGCTGCTTGCCGTTCCCGCCTTTTTGCTGACTCGTAGATGTTTGCAGATGATCTTCACTCTGAGAAGGACAAATACAAGACTGTCATGGCCGACGTAGACGCGACGCTGACAGAGATCGTGGGCGCTTAGTCCCAGTGATCACCTTGTATTAACGTGATGTGTGTTGTAATATATTAATGAAAATAACCATCAACGCGTCATCGGAAGTGTGATAAGGTATAGTCGAACCCTTCGAATTGACACCCTCTGATGAGCCCCTTCCACTCTTTTGTATTTTGAATTTCATAGATACTTCTCGGGACTTATAGGAATACGTTAGGTTCTAAAAAACTTGTTTGCGGTGTACTTTCCCAGGGTAACTTTGGACAAGCCCGTTTCCACAAGTTAGTAAGGTTCTTTGAGACCTTCGTTAGTTCATGGCCATCGGAGTCGTTCACTCTTGAGCCTATTGTACAATATATTGCTATTGTGACCTTGTACGTCTGCATGGCACCAGTACATTCCGTGCATGATGTAATTCTCTTCAAAATTTATCTGTGTCTGAAATAGTGAGGGTCTACTTGTCTATTTTTTGAGCATGATACCCTAAACCACTATTGTATCGTGTCCTAATAATACTTCTTAAAAGAATAACCTGTAAACATAGTGAATGTCCCAGTGATACACCAGACACTGAATTCCTTTCTTCACAATGGATAAATTTGTTGGACATATTTTGAATGCTAATTAAAACAGAATAGGAGATCATGACTTGAATTAAATCCATATGATCTAATACATGTATATCTTCCAGATTAAATTTTGAAATACCGAAATGATTAATGAGTATTTTTACAGAGCATTTTTGATCGAGTAAGGAATAATTCTATAAAATATTGAAATATTGTTTGAAAATCTCACGGAAATGATTGAAAGTCTAGTCGACGATGAAGATTAAGCAAAATATTCTTCTCGCATAACCTTTTAAAATGTTGGTTTTACTTCCGTCAAAATAGGATGCCCTTCGAAGAAATATGATTTTATTTTCATAAAACAATTGCCCTACACTTTTTTGTTTGATAATTCTTTGTATAAATATAAAAAAAAACTTCTTTGGGGATTCATATGTTTGGTTTCGCTGATGAAACGTTTTTTAGTTTGTAGCTTTAATCCAAATCGAAAATAGCTTTAAAACGAAACTACAGATTAATATCTTAAGTGGAACAGAAATAACAATTAACTCTGATTATTTTAGTTGAAAAGCAAGATTTCGGAGTAATAATTTAGACATTCCTCCAGAAAATTTACTAAATTATACACAATACAGCTTTATTTTAATAAAAACAACCAGTCGGTCATATGTAGACGTTAGTCTTGTTTTTAACATATGTTTTCTTAAATAAAGAAAATACCTAAATTCTAGTGAAAAAGAATTACAGGACATTTTAAAATCAAAGTTTTTTTAACACTTCTGTATTACATCTTCATGCTCTAATTTATTGTGCTTGAGGTGAATTTTGCTTAGTTCTGTTTTGTTTTGTTTTGTATGTTAGAGAAATATAATTTATAGAAATATACAAGTATGATGATGAAATGGTCATCGTAAAAAAGAAAAACCTTTAAAAATGACAACAAATAATTTTTCGTCCACAGCTGAAATTAAAATTTTAATTTTATAAAAATAATTGTTTTCAAGCTTATGTATCAGTACTTTTGATTAAAAGGCGTATTTACATAATTGCCTTGTATATAATGCCTGCTTACTTATACAGTGTGTAAAAAAAGTCCGTCCCCCCCTCCTTAATTTTTTTGTTTGTTAAGACAAACAGTTAACCTTTGGGGAATTATACTAACTCAACCCAAATTATTTTTTGACGCTACCAAAAATTTTGAGTGTCCCCCAAAAATGGGGGATTTTGGGGGCAACTAAATAATTTCAAATGCAAACCCCTTTTGATTGACCTCTCATTTTAAAGAGCTTTCAAAAAGTAGATGAATGGTGAAAATTGGAGGTCTCTATCGTGTTTCTATCCAAATTGACAGCTTGTCAAAGTTTTGAAAATAACACATCCTTGAAACCTGGCGTCAAGGACATTTGGAGTTTTAATTCACCTTTGGTGACATAAAAATGAAACGAGCCTGGGAAAAATGTTGTTAAATGAAAAAATAATCTCTTTTGGTGATATTTAAAATTTTGAGTGTCCCCCAAAAATGGGGGACTTTGGGGGCAACTCAAAATTTTCAAAGCAAACCCCTTTCGAGTGACCCCTCATTTTAAAGAGCTTTAAAAAAATAGGCGATTGGTGGAGGTTAGAGGTCACTAACGTGTTTCTATCAAAATTAGCAGCTTATCAAAATTTCTAGGAGTCGTATTCAAAACTTTGACAAGCTGCTAATTTTGATAGAAACACGTTAGTGACCTCTAACCTCCACCAATCGCCTATTTTTTTAAAGCTCTTTAAAATGAGGGGTCACTCGAAAGGGGTTTGCTTTGAAAATTTTGAGTTGCCCCCAAAATCCCCCATTTTTGGGGGACACTCAAAATTTTAAATATCACCAAAAGAGACTAGTTTTTCATTTAACAACATTTTTCCCAGCCTCGTTTCATTTTTACGTCACCAAAGGTGAATTAAAACTCCAAATGTCCTTGACGCCAGGTTTCAAGGATGTGTTATTTTCAAAACTTTGACAAGCTGTCAATTTGGATAGAAACACGATAGAGACCTCCAATTTTCACCATTCATCTACTTTTTGAAAGCTCTTTAAAATGAGAGGTCAATCAAAAAAGGTTTGCATTTGAAAATTTTGAGTTGCCCCCAAAATCCCCCGTTTTTGGGGGACAATCAAAATTTTTGGTAACGTCAAAAAATATTTTGGGTTGAGGTAGTTTCATTCCCCAAAGGTTAACTGTTTGTCTTAACAAACAAAAAAATTAAGGAGACGGAACGGACTTTTTTTACACACTGTATAATTAATTGAAAACAAAAAACTCTAGCCATCTTCAGCTTATTTTGAGCAATCAGGCTCTCCTCTGTTTAACAATAACAATTAAATATAATTATTTCTTAGTTTTAGTTTTTTCCTTACTGAACAATTGAAATATTACATTTTTTACTTATAGCTATAATCAGCATAACTGATGTTATTTCATTACCAAATTCCTTTCTTTTATATTATCCTTCTCTCTATTTTCACGCACAACTATTTTTTTTCTTCATCGCACATTTTAATTTTTCTTCCTAATTTCTACTTTTATTTTTGTTTTGATTTTTTCATTACCATTTTTTATCCTTTGCACACTGGGTTTTCTTCTTTTGTTCAGTTTCTTCTTCTCCTCTTCCCCCCCTCACATTTTCTGTCTCTGTCTCAGTCTGTATGTCCCGCTCCTCAGTCGAGACATGTATGTTGTTTACATGTTGTGTCGTGATGTTTATGTTGTGTTATTGTTGTGTATAGACGAGCTCGGGCTCAACAAGGATAGGTACAAGTCCCTGGCCGACGAGATGGACTCTACCTTTGCAGAGTTGGCCGGCTACTAGACCCGTATCTCACCGACCGTGGACCCTTCTACATCTTCAACATCATCGAACCTGCCACATAAGGCTCCATTGGGCGACATCATCTCAAACGACTCATTTGTTTTTTGTTGTTCGCAATATCAGACAAATGAAAGAAATATTCGCAATTGTTGAAAACGCTTTTTATTTTGTTTGCAATAAAGCAATTTAATTTTTTGATGTACTCGTGTGGTTAGCAGTAACTTAGGCTATCGGGTTAAGATGTTTCGCTTGTAGGAGTCGATTGACGCTAGGTGTTTGAACAACTTAATCGTTGTCATTCTGATTGTTGGAAGACTAACCACATTGTTATAATTCTGTGTGACTATTTATTAAGATGTACGTATTAAGCAATTGGTGAATAATGTGTCGTATATGTTTTTTATTTATTATTATGTTAATATTAAGGTCTCAATGTAAGATGAAACTATTCGAGGAAATGTAATGTAAGATATGTTGCTGCCAATAGTGCCTTATTGTGTATAAACCACTGTCATGTGGATAGATTTAATGACGAGTTAAGAAAATATATTCGGACGCTTGATGGTTCTTCTACAAAGCCTTGTTTATTAACCTCGACGCAGATCAGTCCCTGCTACATATAATTAGGAGATAAAAAATGAACCATAACAAGATATTTTACTTGGTAAAATAATTTACCAGAACCTGGCTCAGTAACCGTAAGACGTTCGTATCCCCTCAACAGCACAACAACAATTGCATAAGACAATAACGGCCATTTTTAAAATTGTGTCATTATATTTTTATGTTTACATTTATTTCAGACTATTATTTAAATATTTTGACGAAGATTATATTTTTCATTCATAAAGCATGGAAAATTGCATGAAATAATATTACTCTTTTCATGTCAGAGGTCATAACATAAATGTGGGAGTAAGTCATTTATTTTACTCCAATGTGACTAATCAACTAAATAATTCTGATTGTTGAAGCCAGACATTTTTCTAATGATTTGAATTAAGAATACATATGTAATTCTGTACCAATATGTTTTAGTGAAACTATGATACTCAATGATTGTTTTGAACACAGAATATTAAGAGGTTGTTGTTTTTGATAAATTATTGTCAGTAACACGCTATGTCTTAAGCTGTGTAACTGTTGCTGTTGCTAACAATGTTGTTGCTGTTAAGAAGAGTCTGAAGACGATGGACATTACATAAGGTAAGACATTAATGTTAACTAATGCTTAATGCTTTTGTAAGTAACATGTGCTATACTTTTAACATCTCAGGGTATTAAAGAAATACTTCCTTCTTTCTGTTTAAATAAAGTATAAGAATAACATAGTTTCCCAAAAGCCTAAATAAAAAATTAACTGTTTTAAAAACAATCAAGTTTTTAATGTCAATTATGTTATGCGCGGTGGAAAATGACGATCGACTACGACCGATCACACTTATCATCATCAGGCCCAATGAGAGACCTGATGATTACCGATGTATGCGGTCGAAATCGATCGCAATTCTCCACCTTTTGTGTATATTAACTGTCTTTTATGTATATTAAAAAGTGTAAGTAATTAAAAAGTGTAAGGTCTCAGCATAAGTGTAAATAATTTGTAAATGTTGTAACACATTATATCATTTACATTCAGGAAATACAACAACACTATTATGCTAATCAAGGAGTTAGTAGAAGAAATATCGATTCCTAGCAACTACTTGAATAAATATATCTACTTAGAGGAAAAATTGGAAACAAAAAACAATACCAATTATTACCATCGATGATATGACAAGTTTCCCGATGAGAATAATAGAAAGAAGTGAATTGATTCTACTGCATGGTTTGTCACACTTCAGGATTTGTCTTAACATGATTTCGCATATTACTGCTAACAATCATTCTCTTATATTTTATATCACGTTCTTCCTTCTGAACATGGTTATGAAGTCTTTAGTTAGCCTACAGTGCTTTGGGTTTTGTAAACTCTCAATACTTCCAAAATGTTTATTTTGCTAAGTAGTCATAATGAATCTCATTTTGTTTAGTTTTCAGTAGTCTGTTGAGAGACGTAAATCTTGGTTGCAGTTTTCGCCATGTATATATTTGCAGCACAATTGGATTAAATGAAAGCATATACAACACTGATACTAGTAACTGTAGATGAATATGTTGAACAAGTTCTGGATAAGTGTAGATAATATTTTAGGTTATTCACACCTGTCAGCTTCATCAGTTATATCAGTTTTAAAAGTAGTGAAATAACCTTTGAAGATATATTAAACCTTCTATAATTTACAAACGGTTAATTTCCCCAAAATAATTAATCCATAACTTCAAGATAATTATAACTGATACTTCTTCTTATCATTTTCTGCGTTTCGGGGCCAATTATTGAAAGTCAATGTATTATACTACAACATAATTGAAATACGATTCTGTTTTGTAGTATTTTAAAAGTGACCTTGTAACTTACTTGCTAAAATCGTTTCCTGATTTAAAAATTATTTCACAAAATCTTGTGTTAACATACAACCATTTCTTTTTGGAAAGATAACATCAGTACGTTTAAACGTCGCGTCTTGATCAAGATTTTCTCCAGTGTTGTAAATGCTTTCACCTGGTGAACAAGCATGTTTGAACCTTGGTTCCTCCTTGCAGACGAGATCCAACACGAGGTGGACCGCTACAAGGCTCTCTCCGGCGACGTCGACTCCACCTTCTCCGAGATGTTGTCCTACTAGGCCCTCCTGTCATCCGAACCGCCTCCTCCGGGGCATCTCGCTGCTTGGACCATCTGGGTGTTCCGAACCATCGAGCAAACGCCACCTGGAAAACCCTTGACTCATTTGTAGCTTGGCAAATGAAAGAACATAATTTAAGAGTTGAATTAAATGGAATACAGCCTTTAAAATTATTTGCTTTTCTCGTTTTGTTTGTCGTATTGCAAGAGTTAACGTATCGCTTGAGTTATTCGATAATTTATTAGGTAATTTATATTTACGTGTACAGTATAAGTATGTGTATTAAGCAATTGGTGAAATATTATATATGACTTTGTATTCTATTCTGTTGTATTGAGAAACTATTTAAGGTTAATGTTACGACAAGATTGGATATTTTCAAATGACCGGGAACGGGTTCATGTCTTGCTCTGTCCTTGTAAATAAAGGTTTGTCCTCGTGGTGGTTTTTGTGTGACGTCATTCACCTTTGTGTCAGTCTTTGTCTTTGTTATGACTGTTACAATGGATGTGTTAATATATACAAAATATATATGGTGACCTGGAACTCACTGGCTCATTTTGCAGATCACCTTTGTGTTTCGGGATATGTGTTGCTACTGATGAAATTATGGGTCTTTGATGCTTAGTTTTGCGTCTGCCAGTACGACTTTTCGTATATATTTTAAAGGCTCATGTTTTATTTGATGTAGAAACATGATGTATAACTGATCTATAATTTAGCACAATTAAAGTTTATTGTGAGGTGATTTTACAATTCCACCGATATTCATTCCTCTAAATAAAATGGTCGGACGACAAAATAACTCAAACTTTATAAAAACGTCGATAAGTAACAGTTTATTAGAGTATTAAAAAACGTATCTGTGAGAAAAATCTATCACAACATTCAAACACGAATTTGGATAGTAATTAACTGAGTAAATGTTGACCAACTGTCATATCTAGTACTTAGTCTATGGTCGCTTTATCTCAAAAATTTCTCATGCAAAATCTATAAAACTAAATATTACTTAGTTATTTATTCCCCGGTTCAATCGTAGTTTGATTCGTGTTAGTAATATTCATTTTTATAGTTCTTTTTTTACTATAAGAATGTTTTAAATCTTGGACATTGCCGCTATCTTGAAGCAGCTCAAGAAAAAAACATTGAAGCTGGGTAGAAATGATGATAAGTTTGAAAGTTTCTACCTCGAATTAAACTTTAATCGTTAAAAGATGAGCACTTATGATAAAAGTACAAACCAAGTAACCAATAACCAAAACCTCTTAGTTATATTTACATATATGTTTGTCCCGATGCAAGGAACACAAGGGACACAAAGGGTGGCTAGTGAGGTTCAGGACTCATTTTGTTGTAAACCTCTCCGTCCATGTGGGTAGAGTTGACGTTTGATCTATTGCAACGTAAAATAGGATCTTCACTGACTTTTACACTCTAGCTTTAGGTGACTGGTGAATGCATTCCACAAACAAAAATAAGAAACATTTTGGGATAAAAAATGTAAAAGTTGACCTTAGATTTAATTTTATTCAGTCCTCTCAAAGACTGAAGGAGTAGAAAGTATATACAGTATATGTACCATGGAAGTATTGGGAATGCATACATGAACGTACATAGTCTAGTTCTCCACACTTTTTAAATTAAAATGCGTTATAACTAAAAATTGGAATACGAAAATACTAATTTCAAAGACTATCCATTAACAGTTTCATTATGATAGATAATAAAACAGCTTTAACTCTATGATTAAAGTTTATTTATTTAATAAATCAAACCAAATAAATCGTCCTAAAATCTAAGTAAGCCAGGAAAGTCTTCATAAAAAAATTCAGAAAAAGTGGAAAATATGAACAATCCAAGTTCATCCCATAATATGGTTATGATAATACGGATTTATTCCGAATTTGGATACTTTTTCCCTAGTTTGTTGAAGAGAGTTTGAATACACTATAGATGGAATTATGATAACTCCTTGGATAGACGGTTTGTTTGGCTTGGGTTACATAGATAACTTTCTTTTTGGTCATTTTTTTTGTCTGAACAAAGACTAGAAATATTTTTCGTTAAATTGTGAAATTCGAAGTGTAAACCGATTTAATGAAAACAAGTTATTAATAAAATAATCCTTAAACACCATAACCACTTTTGAAGTCGATTAATCCTATGAAAATGATGCAAATCACAATTTTAACAAAAATACACTTTCAGGTTAGCTGTAATTTTCTAAAATAAAAGTTGAAAAGGGGAATAATAAGTAAAAACAATAGATAAATATTTCCTTTTCTAATTAAAAAGCGCTTAACATCTTTAAAACTAATTCAATAAAACAAAGTGAAATACTTTAATTAATTTTAATTTAATTTAGTGAAAGAGGCATATTAATACTGCTTATTTATAAAGTTATTTTTTCATGGGGTAAAAAAAGTATTTCATATTAGTTTAATATTACTACAAATTTAAACATACAGGTAAAGCCTGTTGTCTGTAAGGTAGCTTTTTTAAAACTATAAAATTCCTCAGAATCTCATTTATTTTGAGTAAAATATTATCTAAATAAATAGAAATAAAGACAGTCATTTGTGATGTCACTCATGAATGTGTTTTGTTCCAAAATATAATTTTCATATCATCATAGTTTTCTGGTGGTTGTTCAAATTTCTTCATGTTCATGGAGTAAAATGTGTTTGTTCGGTCCTGTCTACCCTTCACGCTATAGGTAAGTTTATAACAATACTACAATCACTCGTTTAGTTTATTCACAGGAGTAAGTGTTCTATTTATTGTAAGTTTGCTCGGCGTTTTTCAAGTCCTGTTTCAAATCAAATGTTTGAAGATTCTGAAACCGATTTTTCTCTAATCAAACACGAAATTTTACTTGTTTGAAATCATGTAATATTACAATGTAAGTTTTTGTAGCTTATAAATGTTTATATCTGACCTAATAATAGCATTTATTTTAAACATATTTACATGTTTAAGTTAGAGGGTTTTAACTTCTAATATGTTCACTGTCTGTTCTAATATGTCTCCCTGTCCTTTAAACACTACAAAACCGTTCATCCGATAGTCATGAAAATTTGGGAAGTTGTATTATAAGCGTGGGAAGGTTTCAGCCGTAAACCCGTTCATAATCCCCTAGGGCTCCGTCCCTTGTTACAAAAGAATCTATGTTTAATATTGTAGAAGAATATATTAATACACTGAATCGGGAACTTAATTGAGCAGAATCATAAACAGCTGTATGCAGATATTTTATTTCAGACAAAATAAAAATTGCTAAGCTCACTCGTGCAAAGTACGGCTGCAACCACTAGCAAAGATAAATAACCGCTCAATTTTTAGACCTAGGCACAGATGTGGCCTAGGTTAGGTTACATTCAATCTAGGCGCCGGCTGTTCAAACATTTTCTTCCATGTTATAACTATGATATTAAAACCAGGAGGATCCCTTGTAGCTGGCCGGAAAATTTAAAGGTGTTTTATTTTTTAACCATGTAAGTTCTTAAGTTTTTAAGTGCTTCTAGGAAAGCCTAAAAATAATTAATAATGAGATTATTGAGCTGAATGTATCTAAAATGCAAAGTCTTGATTATCATACCGGTGCGGGCACCGGCGTTGGTGGAAGTATAGTCGGGTTGAAGATGACGTCCGCTTCAGGTTAATAGCTTCTAAGGCCACGGTCACATTAGAGCGAATCTGATGCGAATTCCGACGAACGAGCAGCAGTGGACGCTGCTTCCTTTCTTTATGGCGTTTTCTACAGCTCGTCCGCATGCATTTACCGTGGCCTAACACGCATGAGCTTTGCCAAACTATAGCTTTCAGAGATACATTTTGATCTTCGATTCTTATTTTCGAACGTAATAAATGAACAAACAAGTATGTTCTATTAGTTTCCAGTTTTGTTGTTGACCATTCGATTTAGATTAAACTTGTTTTTCTCGCAGTCATATAACGTTCATACAGTAATTTCAAAACGTAATAAGCCGATCATATTTAGAATGACCAAAATCGATAAAGGGATATTCTTGATTCCTAAAATTATTCCAAGCATAAACGTTTCTATTTTTAACGACAACGGAATTTGATTAAAAAAATTAAGTAATGATTTAGAGCGACCGGTCTAAGTATACTGGTCTGGAATTCTTCGAGATCGCAAAAAATTTTAGTTCATTTTTTTATTCAAGCGGTGCTTTAAAACGTCGTAAAATATCTATATCCCTCTTGAAAATCAATATTCTCGTTTAATACAGTGCAACTGCTGCTTCAAATATTTTAGTTATTTTTTTGTTTAAAATACTTTGCTTGTTATGTAATCTCACACAATGAAGCCGTATCTATATTAATAGACAAGCATTTTTCCATGATTTTTATGATCCTTTTTCTCAGCCTCTGCGCAACGTAGCGAAAATCTAGGCATGCCGATAGAATTGGATTTTACTGTAGTTGTGCACAATCCCATTGAAATTTATACTAGTCTTTTACACAGAGAAAATTGAATTTCAAATTTCAAAAAATTAACATTGGCCTCATGAGTTGCTGTTTTGATGATGAAATAACAGCAAAATGTACACAAATGTCATCATATGTGGCTAATATCACATGCTACTTTTTGTAGAGTAGAGGTGTAGAAACACATGTGAGTGCAAAAAGTCGGTAAAATATAGGTTTTCCTCCACCTACTATCTAAAGCGTCTTTTAGTCCCTGGAATAGAATACTAAAGTACTAGTTTATACTCCATGGGATTTACTTACTTACGTTTTCTCCCACGGGACTAAAAGTATATACTTTTTCTCCCATGGGACTAAAAGTAATCTCATAAGAAATACATGGGGAGAAATCCGGCAACGCCGCAAGGTACAGTGAGAAAATGTGGCAACACTGTCGATTTTCATTTGCTTAGTCTAAATTTAATTCAAGAACTTCAGTGTTTCAACTTAAGAAAACAAAACCGCATGCATTTCATAGACAAGTGATAATTTTTTTGTATGAATTAAGTTGGCAACACTGAATATAAAAACATCTGATTTAGAGTTTGTTGTTACCAATATGCCGAACGTTTTATAAACATGGGACCTACGGTTACGTTACAGAACTGTATGTACGTTACAAAATGTTACAGATTTTGGGAGGTAGTTTTTTTTAATTAATATACTTAAAAAATAGTGTTTAAGTGATGTGAATAAATGGTTGTTTAAATTGCCTAAGTACCTAATGTTATATATTTATATGTGATTCTAATCTAACCTAGTTTAAAGGAAGAATGGATCATCATATGAAGATAAAGTTATATTGTCACAGTTATTGTTAATGGTGAAGGTGGAGGAAAAGTTTTGTGTGCATCAAGGGACTAGAGTGCTTTTTCTCCCTCGGGAAAATTGTCGCCCTCGGCTGCGCCATCGGGCGACAACAGTTTCCCTCACGGAGAAAAAGTTGCACTTTAGTCCCTAGATGCACAAATAAAGTTTTTTCGCTAAAATAAGATTAAGAGATAAAACTTTGCTGATAAAAGGGAAATAAAAAAGTGCATTGAGTCTCTACCTTCCAAAGTACTAACTGACGTGCAAATGAAGTACGACTGGACATTACATTGAAATTGTGATTTTTATTGGTGGAGAATGTGTAAAATATCAAATTTTTGTGATGGTGATAGGAAGACAGGGGAGGAGGGAAGAAGAGAATGAAGGAGAGAAGGAGGGAAGAGAGAAGAAGGTAGAAAGGAAGGGAAGTAGAGAGAAGAAGGAATAAATGGAGGGAGGAAGGGAGAGAACTGTGGTAGGGGTATGGGATGAACTCATTGGATGACTGAACTTTTACTTTTCTCTGGAGCAATACTCGGTTCAGTCTTAAAAACATAAAGATTGAATCTTATTAAACTACTAATTAATAATCCAGAATATAAACCATACCATAAATATACTCCAGAGGTGAGATAAAAAAAGAGTCCAAAAACGACTCTTTCTCTTTTGTTTCGGTTCCCTTTTGGTTATATTGTGTGTTTAAATGGAAAATGTTATTTCTGAATGACATGAATTTTGATGAGGATATACTTGATAATGATTATTTGCTTCACCCACCTTTATAACCCTGTGCAGGCTCCGAAGTCAGTTGGTTCACTAAACAGTTAAACACTTAACACAACAAAAACAGTTATTTAACTAATCGGGGTCCCGCACAGTACATTCTACGTTTCGCAGATAAACGTAAACAATCCTCTTCCCCAGGAAATCAATTTATCCGCGAAACGTAGAATGTACTCTGCGGGACCCCGATTAGTTAAATAACTGTTTGTGTTGTGTTAAGTGTTTAACTGTTTAGTGAACCAACTGACTTCGGAGCCTGCACAGGATTACAAAGGTGGATGAAGCCCAAAAAATCATTATCATAGAAAATGTTCCTATTAGACACGTTTTTATAAACTACGCTTTGGTGTCTGCGAAGATCATTTTCAAAATTAGCCATCCCAATCTTTCGATTTTAAAATTGGTCGAATTTTCAACTACTGGCGATATCTAGTTTTCTTTATAAGTGCTTCACAATTTGCAATTTAATATGAACTGGGCAACATTTTAAATTATAATGAATCAATTCTCAGTAGTAAAAGCGGGTTTATTTTAATGCTTACTAATTTGAAGTAGAGGACATAATAAATAATTCGAATAAAGTACCGGGTGCCCGTAAAACAACTCCCTAATTTTGATGACCTCTAAATAGTAATTTTCCTACAACCGCGCGTAAAATGTCAGTTTATGCACCGAAAACCAATCATAAAACAGCTGTTTACTGAGGAGCGAGCGATTAAATCTTTGAAAGTCTTTGGAGCGAGCGCAAAAGTCTTTTGCGCTCGCCACGTGATTACTTTCACGCTCGCCAGCTGATTTTGCATTGTTAAAGCGGCGCACAGTAGCGCTCCTTTCCGCTTCCGACTGGGCTCGACTTGTTTATAACCTCAAACTGGCGCATTGAGCTACAATGGATGTAATAAGTGATGACAAATTCAGGCTCACTCCACCTAATATTAGTGAATTAGTGAAAGAAGTTTCATGAAACTTATTACCTCGTAAATCTAGAAAGCTTTACGAAAATAAATATGAAGAATTTATGCAATCATAATGACGCTCTCAGCTACAATGTATGTGAGTAACTGTGATTGTAACTATCGTTTGAGAAATTAAAACTGCAGTTGTAGGAAAAATTTAGTATGTATTTCGCGTGTAAAGCGTCTTTCTCGCTTTCGCTAAAAATACCGCGCTCCGCTACGCGTCGCGCGGTATTTGTTTAGCTCAAGCGAGAAAGACCTACCTTACGTTCTTAATACATAAATAACTATTTCAAATCATATTAACTCAAAATATATATCAAATGATAGGTAAACTCACCAAATGTTTGTTACAAGTCACACATTTTTAATGACTGCCACTTTGGGCTAATGGAAAACATAAAACATTAAAAAAAAAATTTCCCTGTGCACCAGTAGTTATTAAAAATCACATTTTAATTAGTTTTTTTAGATTTAACAGTTATCTTGAAAACCAAGCATCCTATAGAAACCTCTCAGTTTATAACAAAAAGAAAATACAACGAAAAGAAACTGAATTTTTCCCTACCGTTAGGGTATTTTTGCAGGTTTGTAGCTCTTTTGGATCCTAAGAAATGAGTTTTGGAAACGAAATTTTTTTTGTGTTTCATGTGCCATACTGCTTAAGTTGGAAAAACCAAAAATTTTGACTTTTACCAAGAAAAATTAATCGTTCAACCTTTCAAACGTAACATAAACAAATTTTGACATTAGAGTACGACAAAATTTACCATTCTTTGTTTGAAATTCATTGTTGGTGATGGTGATTTTATATTTTGATTAGGATTTTTGCGGACATTTGCTATCACTGATTAGTAAAAAACAAGTTTTACGACGTTTCGGGATCTGGAATCTGATCCCGTCTTCAGGTGGAAGAAAACCTAGAACATAACAAGATTAGTACCACATATCCAGGAAAACCTGGACAAAAAACACAGCTAAAACAGATAACTGTAAAAGCAGTCACGAAAACACTAGCTGAAAAGAAAAACAATAACACAAAATAACACAGGAATCACAAGTATCAAGAATCACCAGACAGGTGAGAGCACGTCCACACCCAATCAGAGCTGAGCTGGGACTGGTGGGAGGAAAGCAAATAGCGGCGGCAACGGAAATGGCGGCGGACACGGCCAACCAAATCACGGCGCGCTACCGGTGGCGAAAACCTGAAACAGAGACATGTGATATGCAAATTCCGTGTGTCTGTTTGTGTTTTTTAGTTAATTTTTAACCTGATTTTGCCCCTTGGCCTTGCTACGGGTTAACATGTTGTGAGAATTTTGAACAGAATTGTTAGTAATTACCCTATTTGCTGACACTTTATTTTCCCTGTCTTTCAATTCTTTGTTTAATATTGGTAGCCATGCTGGCCTTATTTCAAGTGAAGATTGACTGATAGGTTGGTCTGCTAGTTTTATGTATGAAGCTTCAATTAGTTTTCTTTTGAAAAAATGAGGTTCGCGGTGTACTATTTTTGCTTCGTCAAAATTTATCTGGTGACTTTCAGACCAGCAGTGTTGAGCAATTTTTGATTTATCCACTAAGCCCTTCCTCGTGTTATCTTTGTGTTCTTTGATTCTAACATTTAAAGGTCTTTTTGTCTCGCCATAATACGGCCTAGAGCAACTATTGCAGTTTATTCTGTAAACACAGTTTTTTGATCCCTGAGTGCCATTTTTTGGTTTGGTTTTTACGAGACATTGCCTAAGAGTGTTTTGTGTCCTAAACGCGGTTCTAACTTTGAACTTCCTAGCAACTCTTCTAATTTTTTCCGATAATCCCGGCACATAAGGGATTGACATAGGAACGAATTTTTCAGTGTTTTCTGACTCATTCTGTTTAGCCCTACGGTTTTTGCACTTTCTTATTACGGATTGAGGGTATCCATTCTTAGCCAAATCTTGCTCTACTTTTTTGATTTCCTGATTTAATCCATCTTGATTTGAGCAAATGCTATTTGCTCTGTCAAATAATGAGTAAGCTACCCCTTCTTTGACAGATTTTTGATGGTTTGATTGAAAATTTAAGTACTGCCCTGTGTGTGTCTTTTTTTCTGAAAACAGTTGTCCTAAGCGTGTCCCTATCCTTTTCTACGCACACATCCAAAAATGCTAGTTTGTTTTGGACTTCCTCTTCCATTGTTAGGCGGATGGAAGGAGAAATACTGTTAAGATGCCCTAAAAAGTCTTTTAGTTCATTTTTTCAAAAGAAAACTAATTGAAGCTTCATACATAAAACTAGCAGACCAACCAATCAGTCAATCTTCACTTGAAATAAGGCCAGTATGGCTACCAATATTAAACAAAGAATTGAAAGACAGGGAAAATAAAGTGTCAGCAAATAGGGTAATTACTAACAATTCTGTTCAAAATTCTCACAACATGTTAACCCGTAGCAAGGCCAAGGGGCAAAATCAGGTTAAAAATTAACTAAAAAACACAAACAGACACACGGAATTTGCATATCACATGTCTCTGTTTCAGGTTTTCGCCACCGGTAGCGCGCCGTGATTTGGTTGGCCGTGTCCGCCGCCATTTGCTTTCCTCCCACCAGTCTCAGCTCAGCTCTGACTGGGTGTGGACGTGTTCTCTCCTGTCTGGTGATTCTTGATACTTGTGATTCCTGTGTTATTGTTTTTCTTTTCAGCTAGTGTTTTCGTGACTGCTTTTACAGTTATCTGTTTTAGCTGTGTTTTTTGTCCAGGTTTTCCTGGCTATGTGTTACTAATCTTGTTATGTTCTAGGTTTTCTTCCACCTGAAGACGGGATCAGATTCCAGATCCCGAAACGTCGTGAAACTTGTTTTTTACTAATCAGTGATGGCAAATGTCCGCAAAAATCCTAATCAAAATAATAAATAAATAAATAAATAAAAAATTTACCATATGTTTTTTTCAGTACTCCTATTCGAAGTGATCCAAAAACGATCATGTTGCGTACGATTTAGAGAACTAAAAAGGCTGTTTTCCGGACAGTATGATGAAAAATACTTTTTTGTGTGTAAATTTCAAGAACTTTTTACTTTACATAGGATTTGTTTGTACATATAAGGGTTTACAAATACATTTTCTAGACATTAAAATAAACACTCTTGTTGAGGCTTTATAACTAAATAAAAAACATCTATTTTCAC
This sequence comes from Flexamia atlantica, assembly GCA_035578135.1. NCBI lineage: Eukaryota > Metazoa > Arthropoda > Insecta > Hemiptera > Cicadellidae > Flexamia > Flexamia atlantica. The sequence goes on along the minus strand of JAQJVK010000005.1, from coordinate 52,502,066 downwards.
TGAAACAAAAAGCATGTTTAACTCGCAATTTATTGGTTGCGAGTTATTTGGCAAAACGTGCTAAGTCAGGCGATTTGGTCATTGCGGAATTGCGTAGCCTACCTAGCGAAGGAGTGTTCCTCGCGCCGACCGTGCAGAAGATGAAGACCATGAGAAGATCACATCAATTAAGTTTGTATATTTCAAAACCTCTAACACCTAACACCTAACAAAACATAATCATTATTATAATAAATCTATTTATTTATTAAAAAAGAAATTTTGTACTATCACTATTGAATATTTATCTTTTTAATATTCCTTTGTTTAACTTAAATTTTGTTTTTGCAATATAACTTAACTTTTCAAAACATATGGATACTATAGACCTAACACTATAGTATTACTGGTATGAAAGCCGTAGCCAGGAAATTTTTTCGGGGGGGGGGGGTTTGGCCAGGGCCGGCGGGTGAATTTCCGGCTCGGCTAAAGTGGTGACCTTTTTTTTACTCGCGTGTGTGCTTTTCGGCGTCATTATCGTCGTTGTTTATAGGCCTTGTCAACTCTTTTCGGGCTCTTCTGCGTTTACTCGGGGGGGGGGGGGGTTTCACCCCCATTTGTTACGTTTCCAATGCTGTTTCTATTATTTCGGGGGGGGGGTTCTGACCCCCTAACCCCCCCATTGGCTACGGCCTTGACTGGTATCAACTTCAAATTTCGAATCTAATTGATTTACAGAATTACATAATTCTGTGAAGAGTGTTACGTTTACCGGAAATAGTATTACAAATTGCAGTATTTTTAGGTTTTAAAGATTTCTATCTTAAACATTTAAAATATTATGACAAAATTTAACTGAGAAAAAGTTGAAAAATTGGATTTCCTAATGTACAATTTTATTGGAATCGTTGCAAGACACAGAAATGTTATAATTTTCCTGGTTGCTGAAATTTCTCCCAGAATTTTGGGTGATAACATTGGGAAATCCATGCTTAGTTATTTATAGTAATATGTATATATGTGTCACGTTGCAGGAATATAAATTTTGCATATTTTTTGTCTAATCATGACCTTGAAATCAGTATAATATGTTATTATAAATATGGCGAGTGTATAACTATTTGGAACTGGAGGAAAATTTTTTTTGATATTAATGCTTAGTAACAACAAACAAGCAATAAACAAGTAACAAGCTTGAAACAACCCTAACTTGCTTGGCTTAGCTTGTTTGTTGGCTTTTAAACAAGTATAATTGCATCTTAGTTCACTTAGTATGCACCGAACCTACGCTCTAATTGCTAAGCGAGGTTACAATATTGTTAGTTTCTTTCAGTCAAATAAGTTTTACATTTATTCTATATAAAATAAAACTATGCAGATTCAATAAAGAAAATGCCGTTCGATAAAAAGTCCGCAGGACTGATAAAAAGATGCCACAAGAACCTTCTTGTATAAACTATTGTTGATCAATTTAAATCCACTTAGATAAACCATCGATTATATAGCAAACAATTGTTCCGTGTATCCTCAACCGTTTAACTCAGTAGAGCTCATAAAAAGCGCATTGAAAGTCTTGACCTAAAAAAGATTCTAGACTAATAATTACAAGAAAGTGTGAGAGAAAAATAATACCTGTAACCTTGCATCTGACGATCTGACCAGATTAGAAATTAGACATTTAACTTTCTATGGCTCGGTGAGGTGACCTAAGCACGCTATTCGCCTTAACCACTCTTTGAAGGTCACTACGCGACATTTGTAGTCACGCTCCAACCTTTCTTTGATCCTAATTTAATGCCTCTTTGCATGTCATTGAGTTCACTCAGGATCAGGCACGATTTTGGTAAAAAATAAATGCCTGTTTATTAACGGGAGTTTTATAGGCTTAATGATGTTAACATATATTTTCTTAAGTCTATGAAGATTAGATAAAGACAATCGCCAAGTATTTTGTTCTGATTGTAGGCACCTGTTATTTTAGTTTGGCCGCACAGTAGCATCCTATAGTATCAATATGTAGTTAAGCGTCTTACATTGCTGATGGAGCACTTGTACTTGTCGAGTACCTTACTTTTAGATTGGCCACAAACGAGGGTTTCAAATGAGTTTTAGAAATCGCAGGAGAAATGTTACATACGTATACCTCTTAGTATTATTTGTTGTTTTTTTCGTAATCGAAGATCCGTAATTTTTATCTTGGTTTTGTTTATTGGACTTTCTCTTAGTTATAAAACACAGCCTCTCAAACAGAGTTTTGGTTGCAGATGAGGTGCTGAAGGAGAAAGAGATCTACAAGGACATGGTCAACGACATCGACCAAACCTTCCTGGACATGGCTGGCATCTAAAGATCTAAATTTTCAACTTATAAAAGTCAAAAGTTCCTTAAACCCATATTTATTAAAAGAATTCTGATCATGCTTTATTTATACTCATGATTTATTTGATTTAACGGTTGAGTTTATTTAAGTTTATGCCAGAAAAACCCTGTTTTTTTGTTCTTGTGCAATTCGTAGTTGATGACAGTCATCCAAGTTAAATTTACCTGGAGGCACGTCATAAAAATTAAAAAGAAAAATGATTTTTAAGAAGGTTTATTTTGAACCAGAACTTTTAGTTCATCGTCAGAAATATTAATAGATTAGATGTTACGTAAACATGAAAATAATAATTGATACATTTTTATCATAATATATGATTTTATTACGAGTAAATTTAATTCGGGACATTGTTATGACTAATGCCTATCATGTCGAAGTGATGTCAGTTATTTAATAGATTATTGCGGTAATTTCCGTCACTGATAAAAACATATAGATAAAAATGATAGATCGTACCTTGTTCATATGGACAATCAGTGTGGAGTCATAAAAAATACCCGAAATTATCTCTCAAACAAAATTTTTATATAATTTTAAAGAACCATAAAAATTGAAATCAACAATTAAGTTCAGTTCTGTTCAAATTAAAGCACCTATAAGTCTGCAGTTGCCTCGAAAATACAATTGGGTTTTTATTAAAAGTTCAGAAAATTTGAAATATGTAATTTAGGTTAACGAAAATCAAGCTTCCAAGTTTTATGTAAATCGCGATATAGTAAATGTAAATCGCTGAAACCAATTATTAAATTTTTGAAAGCCAAAACACAGAACACTATAGCTTGAATCCAAGCCTCGCGATGTAAATTTAAAAATAATTATATGAATAACAGTTATTATATTATTGGGTTTACCTTGAGAAGTAAAGATGGACAACTTTATATTAAGTTACGTAAATACAAACAACAGCCATACTTAGGTAATTCAATTGTAAGTTTTCCATTGAAAGTTATGATTTAAGTTGTATTTCTTTCTTACCATAAAATGTTATTTTTTCAAACATTTTTGAAAAAAATGTGCATTTGTATATTATCACTCTTAAAGTCAAATTTAAACATATTTTATTTATAAATATCATTTTTAGCTAATAGCATTGTCTTGTAACATTATTATATAATGTGTATAATTTTACAAAGCTTTGTATCTTAATTGACTTTCATTCATATTCTCATAAACTCAAATGTGTTTTGATTTTTCTAGGATCGTAAGTTTTCAAGATTGTTAAAACCATGTTACTGTTTAGGAGCACTTGCATTATTAAAAACAGGCATTTATTGTTATAGTGTTGCAGTTGTCGATTTAAAGATATTTATTTATCTTCATGAATAAAGATTTGTGTGCAAACCCTAGACTTATTGGAATATCCCAATTCTTCATGTTTGAAGTTCTTGTACAGCTTTGCTTCGGGCTATACACAAATTTTAAATGTTAATATTTTGTAGATTTATAGAATTCATTTGTAAAGACTTTCTTTGCTGTTGTCTTATGTAATAATGCTCATAAAAATAATTGCACGTGACTTATAGCAAAGCATTTGCACTTGTCATTCATTATACATTGTATGGTTATTTATTTTTAATCTGCATCAGTGTGGCCGTTTTCATTTTCCTAAGACAAGTACAATGTTCCACAATTATTTTAGTTCAAAATTCTTCCCTATGTTTTTTCAATTACATTTTCACGTGGATTTGTCGCCTTATCCATGTATTTACATGTCTAGATCAAACGCAAGCTCTCTAAAACCACGGCGTCGTTCAAATTACTACAAGCAGGGAAGATTCATGTATATATACTAGAGTAACCCCGTGCAGCGCAAAGCGCCGCAAAAAAACTGATATTCATTCTATTATTTTCTACCAAAAAGACACTGGCATAATATAACATCTAAAAAGTTAAACAAATTTTATGTCATTTGTTCTGTGATTAGAAACTTAATTCTACATTAATCACCACTGAACTACTTCACTGAAATAAATTACAACATAAACCAAGGAAGTTAGCAACCGCGAACCCGGGGAGGGGCTCAACTTCTCCCAAACTTGGAAAAATATGCCAAAAATGAAAAAAAAACACAATTTTTTAAATTGAGGCAGGAAAATCTCTAAATTATGTAGTCTTCGGTTAGATTTCTTAATTATTTCTTATAGATTCGGTGATTTCACAGGTATCAAAACTCTTATCACCGTCGGTCGATCTCGGCATATGACTAATCTTCACTATACTGGTTTTCCAGCCTAAGTTTTCCAATAGCTAACTTTTTATTTTATGTATGACATTAAACCTCTTACAGCGAAAGCTAATATTTTTTACCTTTTTAGGTATAGGCCTATATTTCAATTTTTGAAACTTCTTGTAACTTACCAATATGGCGGAAAACATTAATTTTTCTTATAGAACACCGTGTATTTTATGGTGTTTTTGGATTCTGAACTTAATTTTAAGAACTATTTATTCCATACACCAAAACACATAATCATATGTTAATACGTTTAACAACATATTTTCATACACCTAATTGTTGTGAAGATATAAGTTTGATTTGAAATGTTGTCTTTGGTAGTCTGTATAACGAAAACAGTTGGGTAAATAAGAAATACCAATGAAAAAGTGACGCAAAAATGTGATTGTTGTTGAGATTCAATCATATAAAACTATTTTTATTGATATTAACTCATGGCATGGTATTATTTAGAATATTCTTATATTCCGTAAGTAATACATAGTTTGGCACAGTTAAAGTGGATAAAATTTGAATTTGTTAACTCTTAAATTCTCATAACTTCTGAACCTCAATTTTTTTCAGACATGCGGGCGGTGCCATTTTGTTTGCCACTTGAAGCGCTGCAAACCATGAAAGTTTTATCAAAATCTTTAGAGCCATTAAAAAAATTGTTTTTGTCGTTTTTATGGGTTTTTATGGGGTAAATACCCTTAAAAATCTAAAATTCAAAAATGAAAAACAGCCCCTGGATATATTATAGTTTTATACCTTCATGCCAAATTCATGAAAATCAAACAATTGGTGTCATCTTTAGCTCTGTTTACATATATCAACACATTCACTTCACACATACGCACACACACACAGACACCACTCTGAAAACAACTCTTTTGGATTCGGGGAGCACTAAAACAAATACCCCCTAACAACTCAAATTAAAACATTTTGTCGAAAACAATACTTTCACCGAAAAACATTTTTAAATTCGGGGAACACTAAAAGAACATTTTTCCATTAATAACTCAAATTCAAAAATTTGGACAAAAACTTTCCCCTTATGTTATGGCAGGAAAAAAAATGTAATACATACCGAAAATCAGCACAAAAAAGGGGTTTCCTCATAATAAGTTTAAAACTGTCGGACATGAAATGATAAAGTTAGCTTAGAAAACTTAAGGCTGGACATTCGGTACCTATAAACAATGACAAAACATCTAGAAAGTTAAAATATGTTATTTTTCATGTTCTTAGAAACACAATTTTACACATTGAATCACCACTAACCTACTTAATAAAGTAAACTTACAACATAAACAAACCATGTTATGGCAGTAAATCATGTGCTTTAAAATAAAGCTTTATAATCAGCTGATCTGTGCTATTGTTCTCAGTTGATCATTAAAAATAATATTAATGAACAGAAAATATTTTATATTCCATTTCTAAAATATAAAATGAAAGAATGTTTAACTTTTCAGGGAAATGGCCATAGGCCTATATAGAGTTAATTACCTTTCATTTAACACAACCTGCATGTAAATCGTTCCGATAGAACTCTAGATCGCACTTAAAATAGGCTAAAAACTTTAACCCATGTTATTGTCTGAAGTGATTTTAATTTCCGTTCTTGGAAAATTGAGTGGAGTAACAGCTGAAATCGAAGAAAAAAGGGCAATTATAGATACAATTACCTTTTATTTGGTACCAGCCGTGTGCAAATCGGTCCAATAGTATGGACAGGCTCGCTGCCAAAAGTTTAATTTTTCCCTATGTTAAATCTCCATAAGAAAATGGTATTTTCCTTTGAACCGTATTAACATAGGTGTTTACAAATGTAGCAATCATCGTAAGTCTCAAAATGACATTTAATATGAGTGTAAACCATTAAAACTGACCTTTCACAATTTGCCATTGTAATAAACATTTGGACCATTAACGTTATTGAAACCAGCTGTTTCACATAATTAAGTAATTATAACACTAAACAATTTATCAATCAAATATTATTTTTTATTTACACTTATAAAACTTTGTAATTTATATAATATATATCTGTTTTTTCTTTCCACTTAATAATACATGATAATGCATACATTTTATGTACTGACCATGATAAACCAAATGCTTCTTGAGCGTTTGCTCTTTCCCTGTCGTTAGACAAAGTATCTCGTGTCTTCACAATCAGCTAATCACTTAATCACTTAATCACTTTAATAAGACAGGTACCTCATTGAGGACGTTACCCTGAATATGAGTGAAGGATGAGTGTGATGATCGTGATGATTGTGGCGCGATCTTGTAGCCTTGTTACTGACTAAGGTTGGCATGTTCCTTAGACAGGATTGTTAATTAATAGCCCAACAACCAATGGCAGCTGGTTATATCATTGCAAAGGTTTGGAAATGTAGATTTTTTTAATTAAAAAAGTAAGATAATGTAAAAGTAAATAAAACCGGCAAATATAGAAAAGTTGAGCTTTTATTTGGTACAAACTGCATGAAAATTGGTCCCCTGTAAGTCTCAGACGTACTGTCCGAAGGATTGGAGGAGTTGATTTTTTCCCCCATGTTAAATCTCCATAAGAAAAGTTTATTTTTCATTTTTTACACATTTCAATTAAATATTTTCAAAATTCAAATAAAACCTGCACATACAGAGCCGATAAGCTTTGTTTTGGTACAACCCGCATGTAAATTGGTCCAGTAGTACGGCCAGGCTCGCTGTCATAAGCTTAAAATTTCTTCCCCATGTTAAATCTCCATAAGAAAAGTTTATTTTCTATTTTTGACACATTTCTATGAAATATTTTCAAAACTCAAATAAAACCTGCACATATAGGGCCGATAACCTTCGTTTTGGTGCAACCCGCGCGTAAATCGGTCCAGTAGAACGGCCAGGCTCGCTGCCATAAGCTTCAAATTTCTTCCCCCATGTTAAATCTCCATAAGAAAAGTTTATTTTCCTTTTTTAACCTAGTTAACGTAAACATTTTCAAAATTCAAATAAAACCTGCACATATAGGGCCGATAACCTTCGTTTTGGTACAAACCGCATGTAAATCGGTCCAGTATAACGGCCAGGGTCGCTGTCATTAGTTTTACAAAAGTTTTTTAATATATAAGATAAATACAAAAAAACACAAAAAACAGGATGATGAAAACCATAACTTCAATGTAAACTCACATAAATTTAAATTATTTTGAAATTCCTCATAATTATTTGAAATCATGAATAATTTGAACATATTTATAACAAGGACTGTTCACATTATAGTCATAACTCATCAGTGCTCAATCATTCCTCATGTATTTACTTCTAACGCAAGTTCTTCAGGTGTTTACAAAAAACAAAACCCTCACTTACTAACGGCCATCTAATTCCTGCAACATGATTCAGTGCTTGTGCTAGATTGCCTGTTTTAGTGCAATAGGACGGCATGCAGATGGGTCATTGCATGAGCATCAGAAAAGGTGAGAAATATTTGTTATTTTTTAACTTTTTACTATCAACTATACAAACTATGTAATTCAGTTTAATTTTAATGTAAATATATGATCTTTCACTTACTGCCCGGTTCATTAGGCCGTTTCCCAACGTTTGCAAAAATACCCTAGACCATGGTATTGTTTACAAAATAAAGAAGCCGCATTTTGTTTGTTGCGTGTCAGTTTTCTTCGGTAACTAGGAAATAATATGTAAATGTATGGTCATGATATACCCATGTTTGCTTCGGGCTACACACAAATTTTAAATGTTAATATTTTGTAGATTTATAGAATTCATTTGCAAAGGCTTTCTTTGCTGTTGTTTTATGTAATAATGCTCATAAAAATAATTGCACGTGACTTAGAATAGCAAAGCATTTGCACTTGTCAGTAAACAACATTCATTATAAATATCAATGTAAATCGCGATGTAAATTTTAAAATAATTATATGAATAACAGTTATTATATTATTGGGTTTACCTTGAGAAGTAAAGATGGAAATCGCGCTTTTTAATTTTTCAGTAATGAAAAATTAAAAAATAACACAAATCGACAAAATTTATTTTTTACAGCGTATATAAATGATTATAAACAGCAATTTAAATAGAGCTTTACGCTTATATTATAGACATCAAAATGAAAGGTGAAGGTGGAACCGAGTTTAAATAAAGAATAATACTAATAATAGTGTATTTCATAACACTTTCACATTCACTCGTGTTCTGAACGGTAGGCCTACTTTTCACTACAGTACATTGACATCGGCCGTATTCGTTTGTTTGTTTACAGTTTAATGAAGGTGTAACGTGTGATTTAATACTGAATAAATTTTATTTTATTTTTCCGATAGAAATAATTAAATGAGGCCAGCTAATTTCGATGTGGTGCATCAAAAAGTATCGTTGAAGACACGAGTGACAATGTTTTGCATAGACCATGAGAAGAGCTCAGAAAAGCTCACACCACAAACATAACCTAACCACTTAACATAATCACTATCGCGCAGTCACAATGATGCAAACGCATTACTCTGCACACCGGACGGATGATGCAGTAATCTGCTTCCGATGTGCAGAGTAGTGCTTTTGCGTTACTGTGATTGCGCAATGGTGATTGTGTTGAGTGATCAGGTTATAACTGGCGCCAATTCTTGGGGCCCACGCCGTCCATAAGATCAATGCTAAAATTAACATTAGTCTTATGGACGGCGTGGGCCCCGAGAATTGGCGCCAGTTGTAAATAGGTACTCGAACTATTGCATGGCGACTGCCGGCGCGCGCCGGTAACATGGACGTGGGGGGGAGTGAAATTTACTTTCCCCCACCCAACTAGAACACTGAGAATTATTATTACATTGACTACCCCTGGTTAGCTATTATTCATAATGTCTGGTCAAAGTGATTAATACTCTAATATATTCATTACTTTAGCCAAAACGTGCTAGAAATTATGAATAATGACTGGCTAAAGTGATTAATTTATCACTCAAATCAACAAATTTATTCATTATGTATAAACAGACGGTCGTAATGTATAATGACCGGTTATTACTTTAGTCCAGTCAATCTGTTCCTAAAAAGAGGCGATAGAGGAAAAAATTAGGAGAAGGCTGAATTTTTCACCATCGACTACTACCGTATAGACAAGCTTCTAGCCAAAAGTCCCCACCCCTAACCCTCCTGCTTCCCCCCCTACAGCCCCTTGTTGTTCTTTAAGTTTAGAAAATGCAGTATTTTGTAAAAATGACTATATCTCAGAAACCATTTGAAATTACCTTACATTTTGTTGTTTTCGGATTCCTCATAAAAAGCTCTAAAATTAATGTAATTTGGTGATTTACGATTAATTTACTCCTTCTACGTCTATTTTCCTGTTTAACTTGGAAAAAAAGCATTTTCCTTCATTTTTCACCAAATATGTTTTTATTTTTCCCAATAACAAGGCTCAAATCACTTCCTTTAAGACTCTGTTTTGTACTAAATATTTTCTCCTGTTTATAAGCTTTAAAATGATATAATACTTGGCTTGCTTTTCTCACTTATTGCCATGCTAATACGAGTAAAACATGTTTTACTGCTGCGGCCGCGCGCTTCGCCACCGAAGCTTATTCAACCTGGGGTTTTAAGGGAAGAGGAAAATAGGTAAAAGCTGAATTTTTCTCCATCGACTACTATAGACAAGTTTCTAGCCAAAAGTCCCCATTCCTACCCCACTTGCTTCCCCCCCTGCAGCCCCCCCCTAATTTTCCAAGTCTAATAAATGCAGTATTTTGCTAAGCTGCTTATATCTTAGAAACCATTTGAGCTATCTTTTATATTTTGTTGTTTCCGGATTTCTAATAAAATAATCTAAAAGTAATGTCATGTAATGTTTTACGATTAATTCACTCCTTCTACGGCTATTTTCCTGTTTAATTAGGAAAAAATGCATTTTCCTTAAATTTTAATGAAATATGTTTATATTTTCCCTAATAGTAAGGCTCAAATCACTTCCCTTATGAATATGTTTTGCACTGATATTTTCTCCTGTGTATAAGCTTTAAAATGATATCATATTTGGGTTGCTTTTTTCACATATCGCCTTGCTAATACGAGTAAAACATGTTTTACAGCGCCTGCCGCGGCCACGCGCTACGCCACCGAAGCTTATTCAACCTGGGGTTTTAAGGGGAGAGGAAAACAAGAAAAAGCTGAATTTTTCACCATCGACTACTATTGTATAGACAAGTCTCTAGCCAAAAGTCCCCATTCCTACCCCTCTTGCTTCCCCCCCTGCAGCCCCCCTTAATTTTCCAAGTGCAGTATTTTGCTAAGCTGCTTATATCTTAGAAACCATTTGAGATATCTCTTATATTTTGTTGTATCCGAATTTCTAATTAAAACAATCTAATAATAATGCCATGTAGTGTTTTACGATTATTTACTCCTTCTACGTCTATTTTCCTGATTCATTTGGAAAAAGTAAAATATTTTTTAACGCAGGTTAAACGAACTTCAGCGGCGTAGCGCGCGGCCGCGGCAGGCGCTGTAAAACATGTTTTACTTGTATTAGCAAGGCAATATGCGAGAAAAGCAAGCCAAATATGATATTATTTTAAAGCTTACACACATGAGAAAATTTTCAGTGCCAAACAGAGTCATAAAGGAAGTGATTTGTGCCTTGTTATTGGGCAATATATAAATATATTTGATAACAAATAAAGGAAAATGGTTTTTTTCAAATTAAACAGGAAAATAGACATAGAAGGAGTGAATTATTCATAAAACACTATGTATAACATTACTTTTAGATTATTTTATGAGAAATCCGGAAACAACAATATATATAAGAGATATCTCAAATGGTTTCTAAGATATAAGCAGCGTAGCAAAATACTGCATTTGGGGGAGACTTGGAAAATTAGGGGGGGGGTGAAGGGGGGAAGCAAGGGGGGTAGGGATGGGGACTTTAGGCTAGAAGCTTGCCTAAACAATAGTAGTCGATGGTGAAAAAATCAGCTTTTTCTTATTTTCCTCTCCCCTTAAAACCCCAGGTGAATGAACCTCGGTGGCGTAGCGCGCGGCCGCAGCAGGCGCTGTAAAACATATTTGGATCAATAACAAAAAAATTAAAAAAAAAAGTTAAAACCAAACTATTATTGTGGTTAGACAATACAAATTGTATTACAAACGTCAGAACTAACATCATAATATAAAACTAAATTTGTTTCCATATTTAATTATAATACACATATAGGCTAATTACAGTTCAAACAGCTTTTCTTCGTTGTGAGTGATTTAGATTATATAGAAAAAAATTCATTCACAGAGTAACACGCACGCTCCAAAAGGTATTTCTTTCATATTACTTTGAATTTTGATTTCGAGTTCACTGATTTAATGTTTTCTGGTAATTTACTTAATAATTCGAGTCCGATATTTTTTGTAGCGTAGCGGCTAACTCTAATCTAAGGGAAGTTTGTCTATGATGGTGCTTGCACCAAGTATTATAATTATAAATGTCCGCGCCTGTCAGTGCTGTTGTTGATTTAAACTTGTAATATAGTAAAATTTCAAATATATATATTGGAGGTAATGTTAAGATTTCTAGAGATTTAAAAATATTCCGGCATGATGTTCTCCTGCAAACTCCAGCCATGATGCTCATGGCTCTTTTTTAATCTAAAGATGGGTAAAAAATTTGATTGGGACGTAAACCCCCATAGAATAATACCGTACCTTAATCTTGATTCTATTAATGAAAAATACATTAATCTCATGAGGAATAAATTTTAATATTTCGCAAATCTATTCAATAGAAACAATTGAGAAGATAACGATTGAGGATCAATTGAGAAGATTGAAATGATTTTTTCCAAATTAAACAGGAAAATAGACATAGAAGGAGTGAATTAATTGTATAACATTACTTTTAGATTATTTTATTAGAAATCCAGAAACAACAAAATATAAAAGATATCTCAAATGGTTTCTAAAATATAAGCAGCTTAATAAAATACTGCATTTATTAGACTTGGAAAATTGGGGGGGGGGGGGGGGCTGCAGGGGGGAAGCAAGAGGGGTAGGGATGGGGACTTTTGGCTAGAAGCTTGTCTGTACAATAGTAGTCGATGGTGAAAAATTAATTTTTTCCTTTTTTCCCCTCCCCTTAAAACTCCAGGTTGAAATGAACCACGGTGGCGCAGCGCGCGGCCGCGGCAGGCGCTGTAAAACATGTTTTACTTGTATTAGCAAGGCAATAAGTGAGAAAGTCAAGTCAGGTATTGTATCATTTTAAAGCTCAAAAACAGGAGAAAATATTTAGTACAAAACAGAGTCATAACGGAAGTGATTTGAGCCTTGTTGTTGGGCAAAAAAATATTATATATATATTTAATAAAAAACTAGTGGCTTGAAGGGGCTAAAAGCCCCTAATGAGGGAAAATTCAAACAATCCTTAATTATTACAGTATGAAATACCTTCATAGCAAACTATTTTCAGTGGGGCCTTGACTGAATCCACCTTATATTGATATCTAGTCTACCCCATGGTTTTCAATCAAGTATCAGCATCACATGTTTTATGTAAACAAAGCAGACGTTTCTGGATCCCAGTGCTTTTCAAATGGCAAATATTTTACGTTATTTCTCGTTTTCTGGTGAATTTCAAGCAACGTTACTATTTTTCCCGCCATCCCGGAATAGAGACCTTTAATTTGAGCCCTCTCCCATCTTTCTACGACTTGCCAGATGCCCACAATTTTGACGCAAGGAATCGCCTTACGAAATTAAATTATGATGAAAGAAAATGCTTTTTTCCAAATTAAACAGGAAAATAGACGTAGAAGGAGTGAATTAATCATAAAACACTTTATAACATTACTTTTAGATTATTATATGAGGAATCCGGAAAAAACAAAATATAAGAGATATCTCAAATAGTTTCTAAGTTATAAGCAGTTTAGAAAAACACTGCAATCAAAAGACTTGGAAAAAAGGGGGGACTGCAGGGGCGAAGCAAGGGGGTTAGGGGTGGGGACTTTTGGCTAGAAGCTTGTCTATATGGTAGTATCCGATGGGAAAAATTCAGCCTTCTCCTAATTTTTTCACCTAAAAACCCCAGATTGACTGGACTACTTTGGCTGTAACAAATATACGAGCGTCTTCCTAACAAACGAAATTCTGAAAGTTATCTTACTTTCGTGAAGATTAATGATTAGGACCTCGAAAAAAATCAAAATATTCAGAAAATTTGAAGAACCACTCAACTGCAGTTGTAAAGATTACAATTAGTTACAAAAAATAAAAGCTTGACCAATTGTGAAGGTCATTGTATATGCTAAATTATTTAAATATACATCCTCAGCCGGATATTTTTATAGCAACAAATTCGAAACGTATATAATATAGGAAAGTCCATCTCCAGTGTTGAATTCAGTTTCAGTTTTGTTTAAAATCCTGGACTCACATTATTTTTCGGATTCCAGATGATCTTCTTCGTCAGAAGGAAATCTACAAGGACATCCTCAACGACATCGACCAGACGTTCCTCGACATGGCTGGCTACTAAATATATTATAGACATCTTATGGACATCTCTGTCTAATTCAAATTCCTGTGTTATCAAATACCTAGTACATAACTGTTGGTGTACTAGAGCTATCTTCTGTTCACAAATTGCAAACGACAAATTAAAATGTACTTCAATGTCTTCGCAACGTAAAGTATTTAGTATTTGTCAGAATGTAAGTTTTGGATTTACAGATTAACTCCTTACTTGAATGTGTTCTGTTTTGCATTTAAATCTAATTTGTGATTTGGATATGCAAAAAATGCTATAAATTTGTGTTGTTTATCATTTGGAATTTAATTTTGCCTTCCTGTATTCCTAAATAAAATAAATATGTATAGTGTATTAATTATGTTTCAATTTCCCCCTATTCATTGGGATTTGTAAATGTTTTTCACTTTCATATCTGTTCTGTGGACGTTGGTGTTGGTATTAATAACCTAAAATACTAAATGAATAATTAATTGATAAGTTTCTTAGATCAAAATAGTCACTTCAAAATACCGAAATTAAAAGGCGATAAAACCAACCATGTTTATCTTTTTGAAAATCGGAAAGAACGGTCAAATGTAATGAAGGCAATGAAAAGTGTTGACATAATTTATTTTAAATTTTGCTTGTGAAAATTTACAAATAATTATCAAATAGCAAAATCATTAATGAGTTGAGGAAAACCTACCACTCACTCACTTCAGCCCGCATCAGCTGACACCCTGACCTAGCAGTGACGACATCGGCGCACGCGCTCTCCACGCCTATCGACCGACGACATCTTGTGGCCCAAGAGCGATCACCGACTAATTTACCTTTCTTGTGTGGTTTTCGCGAATTGTTTTGAGGTACAGTGGCTTCCGACGTGGAGGAGATGGCGACATCTGTCCCCTTCGACGACGGGCCCGACATCCAACCCATCGAGGCAGGTGAGTGGGCGTACAACAGGGGCGAGGAAAACATTGCACGTCAGTGTTTCCTCCAGTTGTTGCTCTTAAACAGCTTGTTAATGAACCAGCAGTCAAGTAATTGCTGGGAAGATTATTTATATGATACTCATATCTGTTGAAGATCGTCGATATCAAAATGTCAAACGGTACGACCCACCCCCTACTTGTTACTGTTTTGTCAATACGAAATTTTCACATATTAGTCCGATTGTGTTGTTACAACTTTATTTTAAAACACAGAGAATTGCTGTGTTATATATTATATTAAAATAATATTAGTAAAGATATAATGAACTGAATGAAGGTTTGGATGATTCAGTAAGGCAGAAAACGTAAAAAGATAATGAATGTGTGGGCGACTACTGCCACCACCCTTCTGAGTCATTGCACTTTTTACAATTCCTTTTTTAAAACGCGTCAGTTTGGGATAGAGTTACGTCTTAGATATATTATTTGGTTAGTTTTAAGATTAACGTGAACAATTTTTTGACAAAGTTATATAATTGAATAAGTATAATTGATTGGATCTAATAGTTATGAAGTTGCCTATACAATATTTAATTATTATGCAGTTCCTTCAACACTCAAATAAATAATCTTTGAATTCCGATTATCCCAGTTCATCAGCCTGAGTCCCTATTCACGTGGAATTGATTTTAATCTAGAGAGCTTGCTCTTGTAATACAAAGAAGACTGAAAAATTATAATAGATATTTTACTTTTTTGTAGGGGTGTGCGAGTAGTCATTTTTGAAGTCGAGTCGAGTCAAGATTTGAAATACTCTCTCGAGTTTCGAGCTTTTTCGAGTCGAGCTTTTTTAGTAAGAATATAGTAGTTTTCCTACCACTACGATATCATCATCATGTAAACAAATCGAATTAATTCAAATACAATTTAAAACTGTGATGCCACTCAACTTGAAGGTGTTACTGAGTTAAGAGCAAGTATGTCAAACAATAAAAACTAAATTGAGACAGTTTTTTACTTAAAATTTCTTGAACTTGATTTGATTTACCAGTGTTTTCAAAAATAACTAAAACTCAGGTCTTCTGCTTAAATATATGTCTTCATAAAGCCTTAACTCAATGATTGCTTAAAATATCAGCTTACATGCTTAAATGTTTTCTTATAGTGACAAAGAGAAGGAACAAGATATCTTTAAATTCTCGAAAGGAATAAAGTGGTATATTTTCATTTTATTTCATTTTTTATTTAATTTAAATACAATATTCGATTACAAAGTAGTTATAGATATAACTTAGTAGTTATAGATAATTTCTCTAGCTTAAAAGCTAATTGAGAGATCATCTAATTACATAAGTTATAATAAGAGCCTCGATAAAATATATATTTACAACTAATTATCATTGAAAACTAATATAACAATCAAAATAATATTGCAAGGTGGGAAGTTTTAGTTCGATATGAGACAGTTTTCATCATTGCGAGGAAGAATAACTTGAACGTCATCTGGAAACGACAATTCTTAACCTGATAAGAAAAAGTGAAAGTTGTTTGACTTAATTTTGCTGCAGATTTAACACGTTGACTATGACTACCGACCGTTACACTGCCAGGTACATGGTGCAGCTGCACCGGCGCCGGCGGTAGGGAACATGTTAATGATAACAAATCTATAATTTAAATTAGGTAAATGATGTATAAATTTATTGATGACAACAACTTAAAAAAAAAACTATTTAATTAAATTCAAATAAAGGATTATTTACCGATGCCAGTCAACGATGGGTGTGAAAAACTACCATAAAACCCAATTGCGCGTGTCGATTCCAAGTTAACGGTGGGTGAAACTACTCGACTTGAACTTCAGTATTTTCAGAAACTTCGAGTCGAGTCGAGTAGTGTAAACTCGGCTCGAAAAAACTCGATACTCGAGTACTCGCACACCCCGACTTTTTAGTTTTAAGAACGCAGGCTATTAATGAGAGAAGTGTAAAACTTGACAGACCTTTATGGAAGGTAAAAGTTACAAGTGTTCCAACCATCTTGTGCACACATTTCTTTTAAAGACCATGAAAGACGCAGAAACAAACGTTTTTGAAAAGGAGCTTCAAAAAACTTTAAACAAAAAAAATTTTAAACATATTGAAAACACAATGTGTTCAGTTATGATGTGATTGTACTATTAAGGTTATTTATGAATTGAAATATATAACGAAATAAAGCCCTACAATTTTGTTTCAACTTTGTGAAATTAGAATGAAATTATGCCGAAATAGCTTCAATTAAATATTTCACATGTGATTGTGCAAAATGAAATGATTACGGTTTTGTAAAGGAGTATAAACAGCGTCATTCATTGACCTAGTACTCGACTGATTACTAAAATTTATAAAACTGTACTATTGATTCTTTCTCTTTGGCATAGTATGTGAGACAACAATCCGGGTAAGGGTATTTCATAGTAAAAATAAATGCAAATTGAGTCTCCAAAAATTAGAAAACATTTGATAAACCACCACTCTTAAGAACTTAAATAAATAATAGGATATACAATATCTTGTTCAAATATACTTTTGAACAAGTAACTGGAGAGAACAAACAGGGCATAAAACTACGGCCGAAATATCGTAATTTAAAAACGACCGTAAACCCTTAATGTGCTTAAGTCGAATGCCTAGTAACAAAAATTGAGTGAATAAAAATGCACAAACCCCTATAAAGATGTTGAAACCAAAAATTACGTTGGTAAATTTCGTTAAATTTGAGCACATTAAAAATAATTCCAATAGTAATTAAAACCTTTTGCAAGAACACATACACTAGCGTAACATTAAATTCATCAATAGAATTTATTGATATTCTATATATTAGATATGTATCTGTAATATTTATTAAGTGTAAAGAATTACTTCAATTATAATTATAGCAATATCATTGATATGCTAGGCGCTGTTTGTAATTTTCGGCAAAGCAGTAATAGTCGAGGAAAGATATGAAAAAAATACCCCCGTTGCAGCAGACCTGCAAACTCAGCGAATTTCAAATCCAAAACAACATATTTCAATCCAACATAGCGATATTTGACATGTTTTTGTAAGCTCCATAAGAATTACATGGGGAATGAGTATGCAGGTTTGCTGCTACAGGTATATTAAAACTGGGTGGTTCCAATTCATTATTTAGTAGATCTGAACTAGAAGAAGCTATTTACCAAGTTTTATCTATATATGTTGAGAAATAACCGAGATATAGAATTTTACTTATTTCCCATAAGGTTAACCTTGGGACAACGTACTGTGTTTACCACTTTCAATATCTCGGTAACCAAGATAGGGTTTTTTTAACCTACGAAAACTGAAGTTCATACCTACCTTTAATTATTGGCAGTGCTATTATGACACCAGATTCATTTATACATCACCTATCGCATTTATTTCATATATCTTTAATGCTATTGTCACCTTCTTGGACACCATCTTGAACATGAGGCACTTCCGGTGGTCAAACTTTGGTAAACTTTTAGTATGTTAACTTTTTAGCATAAAATATGACAGAAAAACGCAGAAATCTCCCTTATAGAAATTATTTTCAGGGTATAACCCTATCTTTCCTCGACTATAAAGTAGGAAATCCCAAAACATTATTCTTAAAAAAATTCGTAACGAGTCAAATAGTAAAAATGCAGGGTTTTCAATGTTAATTATTGTACCTATCTTGGGAAAAGTGTCTGAACTTAACGAAGAGGAATTTGCATAACTTGGGAAAGCCTTATATCGAAAGAAGGAATTGGATCTAAAAACGTCATCACTAAAGTCGAGGCTTCCCAGACGTAATAAATCAATATTATAGGCCTCCCCTCCCCTCCTGCTGCAACTGGGGCACACCTGTTCATAAACAGCTGATTCAACCACATTTTACGTCACCGGAGGAGACGTTATGCGTTCCTCTTCTCAATCATTTTATTGAATACACATTGTTAAGTGTGTGGACTCGAAGATCCATAGGAAGTACACGATAAGGCAATGAGAACACCACAATTTATAAACAGTACACTTTAACACTATTAACGATACACTTATAAATAACACATCAAAACAAAGATTTACTTATGACATTTTAACTTGATTGAGTCAATTTAATTTCTTTAAAGTATGTTCACATATTTAACTGAATTCACGGTAACTATGTTTCCACCGTTATCTAAAAAAAAGTAGTCCAACATTTGACTCTGTTGTATCTGCACATCATCAGAGTGAAAGACAGCCCAATTAAGGGCTGTACAAAGGCTTGGGATGAAGCTCCCAAAGGATTTTCACTACTCCAATAACACATGTGTTTGTTGACGTGGCCAGAAAGATAAACAATATGCTTTATCAGTCATGATTAACAGATTAGAAAAATTTAGAACTTGATTTTTGATTGTCTGAGAACAATGTTAGAGCAAGTTAGAGCTATTTTGTCGTAGTCTGGCTCTTTCAGTTCTTGCACAATTTGAACGTTGTCATGATGGGAAAATCCTTGATGAGATCCGTGGGAGATCTTGATGCAAAATTCTTCGGAGAGATCTGTTGAAAATCTAAAGAACCGACGCTTGTTTTCTGGCGGACCTCTTTGGACTTGGAGTTACTGCGACTCGTACTCGTTCCAAATTGGATGGTGTAGGAACAGTTTTGCGGCTTCCGACTATTATTTTTCGGGATGACGCTAAATTTCTAAATAATTGTTACTGCATAAGTAACACATGCAGCCAGATGTGTTACTCAGTGACTTGCTCTCTGATGTAGGAACTTATTTACATCTGAGCTAGGAACTTGAAATTTGGCAGAAATATTCTTTGGGGAACTTCATCAACAGAAAATTTGCCATAAGTAAAAGTTTTTACCACCTACTCCTGGTCGTAAACCAGGAGTTTATTGAGAAGGTAATATGGTTTACCTTTCGTAGCAATATCCACAGACATTCAAACAGACTTTACCACATGCATTTACTTGAAAAATTTATTTCGAATTGATGTTACTTGCCAGTCCTGAGCCTACATCAACGTAATTATGAACTAAGCATTGGCGAGGGGTAAAAGAAAAGAGAAAGTCACAAACAAAAGGTTTAATAAACAAAGCAAAAATATCAAAATAGACCTAAATTCAAATGAAACAGGAAAAAACAAATGAGACTAAAATTATTAATTAACTCGTAAAATTATCATTACATTGATTACATAATTAATGAATGACTTGATAATTTCAAATTAAGAAAATTAGATAATACTTTCTTATAAAATAAGTTTACATAATATTGAGTATTTACAGTATTTTCTTATAAATAACAAAAGAGTCCACAAACTATCCTCAACATACCCTCCTAAATCACCCACACATCACACACAAAGCCCTCTTCGTTCCTCTCTTTCGACGCCTCCTTCTCCCTCTCCTCTTCTTTCTTCCTCCCGCTAAGCAGATAATTGCCTCCTCATTGGCTGTCAATCCCTAATAGGGAGTGTCTTAAAGGTTGCTGATACAGTTCTTAGAAACTTTCCCTACCGGGCACATCTTGCTCGCGTCAGCTGGGAAAAAGGACGAATGAAAGACAATCGGTCAGACAGACGGACAAGACTCTAGTTTCATGAGAGGAGAAATAGTGTTTATGATTTAGGGCCCTAATAAGTTGTGAATTTGGAAAATGATTAAGTTTTCGTCACGTAGTTACAAACGAAAACAATGAAAGAAAAATCGAAAACAAAAAATCGAAAATCGATGAAGAATGGATCTTTCCTGGATGTTTAGATTGTATGAGTCATTGTTTTGACTTAACAAATGCATTTTGGTACAAATATAACATTTCAAATAAGTTACACATTTACGAACATCGAAGATCGTTTTAATGATCAATTACTATCTTCAAAAAGAAATTGTTTTAAATTTCATACGATGCGCTTCCAAAACTAAAACATGATTTTTCGATATATGAGTAGGGGGTATTGGTAGGTTCAACCCCAGCAGGGTGGTAGTGGTCGGTCTAAAAATAGAACTCCCCCCCCCCCGGCTAAAAATAGATTTCTAAAAATAGCTAACCTAAAAAAAAAAATAAAAAAAAAAGTTTTTCAAAAAAAAAAAAAAAAAAAAAACCTAACTTTCACTTTTTGGTGACGTCATAGAGGTCAATGACCTTTCAACCTTAGATTGCCCCCCCCCCGTGACGTCATAGACTACCACCCTGCTGAGACCTGGAATTTAAATCTTGATTGACAGGACCGTTATGGAAAGTTAATGACTCGGCTATTGTTGGCACAGGGCTGTCCTAGCTTTCACCGTACCGTCTTCAGTTTAGGTTGGGAGCTTGACAAGTACGGACGCAAGTATGGACTGTGACTACTGGGACTGTGAGATCAGCGATGAAGAGTTGGCGAGAGTTTGCGCTGAAGCTGAGAGGATGGAGGTGGAAGAGGAGCAGCAGCACAACTACATCAGCAACAGGAATTGGATCAATCCGAAGGAACAATGGAAAGAAGAAAAATTCACTGATTTGGACTGTCGCTACTTTACTCCAACACTAAAATTCTTTACACTCCCAGACCTTGAAGAATATGAGAAGCAGCTAATGTGGTGTGGGAAGGAGTTTTGGAGTAGATGGGCAGGATGCCCATCAGACGATGACTTGGAATGGTTTTCATCAGATTATTACTACTTGGAAAATGAGTATCCACTTGAACAGGATGAGAAATGGGAACCAATAGAAACAGAGCAAAAATACTTCAGGGAAGTCGAAAAATATTGGTTTCCGGATAACCATTGGTGCCGACCATTGAAATATGTATGGTGGCCGGAGGAATCTTACTTGAAACTATTGGAAAATAAAAATTGATTATCCTGTAAAATCCTTTCACCTCCACCCTCTCAGCGAAAAACGGCCTTTTTAAAGGCCACCTAAGCCTTAAAATGACTTAGAAATAAGATAGAAACAGCCGCTTGTTCGGTTGCTTCAGGAAAGGTCATTGACCTTTGTGGCTATTAATAGAACCCCCCCCCCCGACCACTAACCAAAAAAAAAAAAGACCCCCCCCCTCATACCAGTCAGGTCATTGACATGATTAGGGCAATGACAGGATTATCGAAAGTAGACCCATTAGTGAAACTATAATCAGTGCTTTTACTGGTGGAATTAGAAAGCTGGCGTGACATGTTAAGCGGCTAGCAACCTATTTTGGCCTGGGAAAGTTTGGAAGTTTTAGAAACTACTGGCTAATGACCTTGTTGTTACATCCGTGTTGATGACCTCGGCTGACTGTTGCTGAAATTACGGTCTCAGGTGTTCATTTTGGTTTTGGAGCTCGAACAATGAAGACGCTACAGCAACTGAGCGCTGCATGCATTGCTGATGCTTTCCGTTGTTGGGGGGAGGTTGAGCAAGGTCTTGGACACATTTTACCTCCGTCCATAGTAAAACTTGTAATAAGAGAAAGAGCAAGGAAAGATTTTGAGGAACAACGAGAAGAACTTGAGGTGCGAGAAAATACAGACTGGCTGTCAGGAAGAATGGTTACAATGTACTATGACTTGTATTTGGAAGATCAAGTAAGGAAAGAGATGTTGGATTTTTTCCTCAACAACATCGAATTAATGTTTCCGTAAGGAATTTGAATAAATGGGGAAATAAACTGTGGAAAAATAAACTGTGGAAAAATAAAAGTTAACACCTTAAATCCTCCCTCCTCCCCCATCAGCGATCAATCGGCCTTTTTAAAGGCCACCTAAGCCTTAAAATGACTTAGAAATAAGATAGAAACAGCCGCTCGTTTGGTTGCTTCAGGAAAGGTCATTGACCTTTGTGGCTATTAATAGAACCCCCCCCCCCCCGACCACTAACCAAAAAAAAAGACCCCCCCCCCCCGACCACTAACCTCAAAAAGAAAAAAAAAAGACCCCCCCCCCATACCAGTCAGGTCATTGACATGATTAGGGCAATGACAGGATTATCGAAAGTAGACCCATTAGCGAGACTATAATCAGTGCTGTGGAATTAGAAACCACCAGTTTACTGGTGGAATTAGAAAGTTGGGGCTGACAGGATTATCGAAAGTAGACCCATTAGCGGAACTATAATCAATGCTTTTACTGGTGGAAATAGAAAGCTGGGGCTATTAGCAGGTATTAAGGGAACAATGTCTTGTTGGTTCTGCTTATAGCTGGAAATCTAGAAACTTCTGGACAATGACCGTCCGGTCACGTAGACCTGCTTTCACCGTATAAAGACCTCACCGTTTCTAGCTCAGTTTAGTTTGGGAGTTTGCAACGATCAGTTAGCAAGTGCGCGTGTGCTCTGTGCTGTCAGTGATCTGTATACTCTTTGTGTCACAACACCCAGTGCTACATCATCTTTATTTCTTCAATCACTGAGTAAGTTATTACATTATTTATTTTAATTGATTTTTTTCTTTTATTATAAATTTTAATTCTAAACTTTAAATGTGGCTTATAAATGTGTGAAGGATGATATTAATTTTGAATAACTACAGATTAGCTTAATTTAACTTTCATATGTTTCACAAAGTAATTTGACGTAAATTGAAGAAAAATATGAAAACTTAAAGTTTAAAAATGAAATAATAATTTATTTTTATTTTGATTTTATTTTATTTATTTATTTATTTTTTTTTTTTTTTTTGAAAATCACTTTTAACTTAATTGAGTTTTAAAGTTTCATAAATGACCTTTCAGTTTTAATGATAGTTGTCATAATGATTAAAAGAATTTATTAAAGGATTTAGTTGTAAAGTAGTAAATGACTTAGAGATCATTGACCTCCATGGTTATAATTAGCCCTGACCCCCCCCCCCCCCCGAGCCAAAAATAGACCTGACCTGACCCCCCCCCCCGAGCCAAAAATAGACCTGACCTGACCCCCCCCCCGAGCCAAAAATAGACCTGACCTGACCCCCCCCCCCCCGAGCCAAAAATAGACCTGACCTGACCCCCCCCCCCTTCTAAAATAGATTCAGGACTTGTACAAATTTTCAGACTTTTAAATGCTGTTCTTGTATTATAGTTGCATGATAGTTTTAAGTTAAGTTTGTACAATCCGGCTGGCATATAACCGGGGGGCGGCTAGACACTGTATAGATTGGATATGTTTTGTCAAAATTGTAGTTAAACAACTACTACTATACAGTGTTGGGCTCAGGTCAAACTCGGGTCAGTTCACGGATTTTACAAACTTGTGTGCATGATAGAAATTAATAAATAGCATAAGTTCTTATGAAAGTGTTCAGTCTGCATCGAGACAATGTAGAGACAGTGTCATGTCGCATAGGTTTCTACGTACAGCGAGGCTTGTTTTGTGATTTCAGGATGGAGTTCCACTGCGACGTCTGCGGCAAGTCCTACAAGAGCCGGGATGCACATCGCCGTCATCAGGCGGAGCACAATGCTCCGAAGCTGGACTGTGTGCTTTGCGGCTACTCCACTACTCGTAGGGACTTGATGAAAAAGCACAAGTCGTCAGTGGGACACCAACAGCGATCTACAGGGGTGCAGCCGCCTCCACCAGAGCCTCGCTTCGTCTGTGGAGTGTGTAGCACCTCTTTTACACTGGAGAAGAACCTCCAGCAGCATATGCGGGAGCAGCATGACCCGGACGTCGAGAGGAACTTCCGCTGCCAGTATTGTGGACGGCAATTCTCTCGGCGTGGGAACCATGCGGCGCATGAGGAGTTTCACTGCCCCGTGAAGAGGGAAGCAGAGTGGGGCCCGTCAGTGTCTTTCTCAGCTTCCCGGCCAGGGGTGAAGCGTCCGCACCCGCAGCAGCTGGAGGAGTCGGCACAGCCTGAAGAGGAGTCACCGCAGCCGGGACCGTCTTCAGAGCCTTCGCCGGGACCTTCTTCAGAGCCTTCGCCGGGACCTTCTTCAGTGCCTTCACCGGGACCTTCTTCTTCAGAGCCTCAGCCTCGCGTGGTGAGTGTCGCCGACGACGTCGACGTTGATGACGACGACGGCCCGACCTTTGTGCGTGTGGAGGTCGGGTACGGCAGTAGGCTCCAAACATTCGCGCTGAAGGAGCCTATGCCGGCACTCAGGACAATCCCCGAGGTGATGAGAGACTTAAGGTGCCATTTAGTTAGATTGATAAGGAACGCGATCGAGGAACACCCTAATATTAAAGTGAACTTGTTCCTCGAGTGCGAGTTTGTTGATATTACCGGTGAGAATAAGTGTAAGCGGGCATTCAAGACCAAAAATGCTCCTCTCGATAGCACGAGCGACTTTGAAAAATTTGTTGAACTATCCTTTGAAAAGCTCGTGCATGAGAAGGAGCAATGCGAAATGGTAGGCTCTGGTTGGACATACCTGCGCGTGACGAACTTGGAAGTGCGAATAAACAGGTATAGTCCATTGGGCGGTGGAGCGCGACATATTTCACTGCCCAAATCGCTCGCGGGTACGCGAAGTGTAGTGAATGTGTTTAACAAGGACGACAAGTGCTTCGCCTACGCTATGCTGAGCAAGTTCGTTGTGTCACACCCCGAGCGGCCGGAGTCTTACCCGCAGGCCTTGTTTGCCCGCTACAATTTTGAAGGACTCAAGTTCCCCGTTGCACCTAAAGACATTGCACGGTTTGAACGAAACAATCCTAATGTTAGTGTGAATGTCTATGCACTCGAGGTTATGTATATAGAAGCGCTAGGGTGTTCCCGGTACACTGTGTATCCGCTTCGTACCTGTCGGCGGGAAATGGCAGATCATACAGATTTGCTGTACCTGACTAAAGACGGCAATGCACATTACTGCTGGATTAGGGACTTGAGCCGTCTCGTCAGGCCGCAGCTGACACGACATGAGCAAAAACTGTATGTATGTAAGCGGTGTTTCGCACACTTCGATGATCGCGAAAACAAACTCGGCTTGGACGGTAAGACAAGACTGGAGCAGCATCGACGGTACTGCGGAGTGGAGGTGCCGCTTCGCATGGACCTCGCTGCGAAGAAGACCATCCAGTTTAGCCACCCGGAGTTCAGCAGGAAGGACCGCTTCGCCATCTATGCGGACTTCGAGTGTGCTTTGCAGCCTGCATCGGAGGTGTCCAACGACGAGCATCCGGCTGGAGGTACAGCGTCTCGCATCCATGTCCCGTATGCCTTCTGCTACCATGTCCATGACAACCGTGGGGAAGCGTGCAAGACGGTGACATACTTCGGTGACGATGCATCTAGGGTCTTCATGCACCGCCTGAAGGAAGATGTGAGACGCATCAAGGAACTCCTCTTCAATGACAGGAACCTTCGTGCTACGCTTTCGCCATCGGAGTGGGCAGAGTTTCGTGCTGCCACAGTGTGTTACTTGTGCGGTAAACAGTTCGTTGACGGTAGCAAGGACGTGAAAGTGCGCGACCACAACCACGCGGCTCCGTACGAATACCGCGGTGCGGCACACCGGTCGTGCAATCTCCGCTATCGGGAACAACAAATCATCAATGTGTATTTTCATAACCTATCCAACTATGATGGACACTTCATTGTGCGCGAGTTGGCAGTGGATCCTGGTAGCGTTGAGGTTGTCGCCCATACGGAGGAACGATACATATCCTTCACAAAGAAATTCGTCTACGACGAGGTCATCGGCGAGGCACCCACTGCAGCGAGACGACGACGGCGACGTCAGCAGCAGCAGCCTTCGAACAGGCCGCCGTCGCCACAGCCTTCAACTTCAGTGCAGCAGCCGCCACAGCCTTCTACATCATCGGAGCCGGCGCAGCAGCAGCAGAAGAAGAAGCAGCGGAAGAAGAGAGGACTTGTAATCCGAGTACGATTTGTTGACTCGTACAAGTTCCTTTCTTCGAGCCTTGCCAGCCTTGCAGCAGCTTTACCACCGGAGCAACTCGTCGAGACGAAGAAAGCGTTCCCCGACCCGGCGAAATTCGACCTTGTGCGACGAAAGGGGGTGTTCCCATACAACTTTGTAACGTCGCTCGAAGTGTTGGGGTCAACCACGGACCTTCCGCCCAAGGAGGCATTCTATAATGACCTCACACTCGAGCACATCTCGGACACGGACTATCAACATGCACGAAACGTATGGGACACCTTCCAGTGCGCGACTCTGGGAGATTATGCGTCGGTGTATCTGCAGTGTGACGTAGCTCTACTGACAGACATTTTCGAACAATTTCGTGATACGTCCCTGCAGCAATACGGACTTGACCCGGCGCATTACCTCACCCTGCCCTCCTACGCGTGGGATGTAATGTTAAAGTTGACAGATGTGAAACTAGACACAGTGCGGGACTTTGATATGTTTATGTTTTTTGAACAGGGCATCAGGGGAGGTATCTCCCAGGCAATTACGCGTCATGCAAAGGCGAATCACGACCGGTGCCGCACAGAAGATCGTGTAGCCGATGAACCATCACGTTACCTAATGTACTTCGACGCGAATAACCTGTACGGATGGGCCATGTCGGAACCTTTGCCTACAGGACAATTTGAATGGCTCTCCGAACAGGAAATACAAGACTTGGACATTGCGTCACTTGATCCGTACGGTGAGTTCGGGTACGTGTTGGAGGTGGACTTACATTATCCTGAACGGCTGCATGATCTTCATAAAGATTTACCATACTGTTGCGAAACCCGCCGCCCGCCGACAGGTAAATTCCCGAAGCTGATGACTACATTATACGATAAGGAACGATACATTTGCCACTACAGAGTCCTCCAACAGGCCCTGCAGAACGAGTTAGAGCTGACTCGCATTCATCGTGTTGTTCGTTTCCGTCAGTCTTGTTGGCTGGCGCCGTACATCCAGAAGAACACGGAGCTGCGGAAACTTGCCAAGACCAAGTTTGAACAGGACTTTTTCAAACTTATGAACAACGCGGTCTTCGGCAAGACAATCGAGAATGTGAGGAAGCGACTCAACATGGAACTGGTGGTCAACAAACAACGCTTCAGCAAGCTGGTGGTAAAACCAAACTTCTTGGACAGGACATACTATGGGAACAACGTCACACTCATGCACATGGCCAAGATCCGCATAGTGCTCGACAAGCCAATCTATGTCGGCATGTGCGTGCTTGACATATCAAAGTGGCTGATGTATGACTTCTTAGCGAGGATGAAACGGAAGTATAAGGATAGGCTAGAAGTCGACTATATGGATACAGATAGTTTTATCCTGTCCATCATCAGCAACGACTTCTACAAGGAAATGAAGGAACACCTTGACGACTTTGACACCAGTTCCTACCCGAGGACTCATGACTGCTTCAGCATGACCAACGCCAAAGTCCTTGGCAAGTTCAAGGACGAGTGCAACGGGCTACCGCTGTTGGAGTACCTAGGCTTGCGGTCTAAGCTGTACTTCTTGGACATTTGCGACGATGAAGAGAACAGTGAAAACAGCGAGACCGCGACCAATGATGGACCATCACCACCAAAACGTGTAAAAACCGTTAAGAAGGCGAAAGGTGTTGATAGGGGCGTAGTGAAGAACGTTTTAACCCCGGACGACTACCGCGAGTGCCTCTTACACGGAGTGATTAAGCGAACTGTGAATACGCGTTTCCAGTCGCGACATCACCGCGTTTATACCGTGCAAGTTGAAAAAATTTCTTTAAGCTCCACGGACGATAAACGATACATCTTACCGG
Organism: Flexamia atlantica; assembly: GCA_035578135.1. Classification (NCBI taxonomy): domain Eukaryota; kingdom Metazoa; phylum Arthropoda; class Insecta; order Hemiptera; family Cicadellidae; genus Flexamia; species Flexamia atlantica. The sequence goes on along the minus strand of JAQJVK010000005.1, from coordinate 52,473,414 downwards.
ACGGTGTACATACTTTGCCGTGGGGCCATAAAGACATCCCTGACATGGGTGATGGTGGCGGTGATGACAGCGGTAGTGTAGGTTCGAACGAGGAAAACCTACGCACCCTCGTCGACCTACTCGATGCTGAAGATGAGGACCTGTAGTGGCTAACGGACAGTGTGCGCGAGTGGGTAACCCCCAAACTGTGACAGTGCGCGAACTACTTCGTGGGGACAGTGCGCGAGTTGTACTGCACGCGAATGGGTAACCTCCAAACTTTGTCAGTGCGTGACTTCACCGTGGGGACAGTGCGCGAGTTGTGCTGCACGCGAGTGTTTGTGCGCGAATGGAGGTTACCCAAAACAGTGCGCGAGTGGGTGGATCGGAGCGGGTGTAGGGGTGTGTGGGAGCCCGCTCGGGGGGAAACCCCCAAAACAATTGTTAGCATATTACTGCATTATTAGTGTGTGATTTAATAAAGTGATCAATAAAATGATTTATCATCACACTCGGGTTTTTTCTTCCCACTTTTTTCTTATTCTATAGGGAATAAGGTATAATAATAAGTCAATGTAGTAATTATTATTATTATTTTATTTTTCCAATCGACCTTATACCTATCAATAAAGGTTATATAAAAATTAGATGTAGAATTCTGCGAAGAGCATCTGGACCAGCATATCATTCTCAGCAGTGGAGTCACCGAAGAGTTGGACGAAATCATTCATCTTCATGTCATAGTTGGTACGGCAGTACAGGTAGGTCAGACAGTAGTGGCCGCAAACCGAAGTATCCAAGCCTTGTAGACGGTACTTGTTGTAGGTGTAATGCAACATATGGCCATTGATGTTACGTCTCAGAAATTGTTGAAAATCGCCATGATACGGAGGTCTGCCAAAACTGTCGAAATATTCAACAACATAACTGTTATTGTTGCTGGTATCTTGTCCTCCAGCTCTGTAGAATGCCACCCAATGTTCTCCACTATGTGTATGCGGTTGGGTGTTTACCACTAATGCAGATGACGGAGCAATATGTCTCGGTAGACGATCTGATGCAAACACTCCGACATGTTGTACATTCGGTAATTGTAGTAAATATTTTCTTATAGTTGTGGTATTCATTCTTGTGAAACTGTAGTCAGATCCAAGCTGGTATACACTGATTTAGTCGTTGTAGTCTTTTTGCGGTTTTGTTCGTTGTTGTGGCGACGAGGACAGCAACAATAACACGTTCCACAATGTGACTCTTTAGCTGTTAGTAGTACCCAGCCACGTAGCAGTGTGCAATTGACCAAAGCACAACGGTGTTGTACACTTTTATGCTGACCGCAACGTATCGTATTGGTGGACAATAGATTGCCAATGGTGGACAATGATCCGCATCCAATATCACCCATGTCAACTACTAGCACTTTGTCATTGTTTGTTATAAGATGTTTCATGGTATATTGTTTCTTTTCCGATCCTTTTACGTACACAACTGATTGGTTATTGAGACATGTACGTAGTTTATCAATCAATACATGGTACGATATATCACCATGATTCCAGTCAATACCGTGACAGTGTTTGGTTAACCAGTAACTTTCTCGAAGTTTTTCTTCAGACAAAAAGTCACGATCAAACGGTGGACGAGCAATGTGGTGTATTAGTAGTGTTCCAGTACACACATCAATAACACTGACTTCTTTTACTATATAATAATTACTGTTGTCTTTGAAACATTGTAAATCCAACACCACAGACGATTGACACAATTGATGTTCTGCCGACATGTTTACTGTAACACTGTCAGTGATGTACTGGCTGTAATGCACTAGTTGACTGTGCTTTATACATTTAGCCAGCATAGTCCACCGATACGTTACGATGTCGATCAATCTCAATGACATTGTCCAGTTCTGCATAGACAATAATGTTGACTGATTCGGTCAATGCTTCGCTGAATCCAATCTCGATGCGTAGATTTCCATTGCGTACCAGGTTCCAATGGCTGGACTCGTTAGCGCTCAAGTCAGGTGTTAAGTCAAACGCTAACAGACAATAACCTTTTTCGAAATCTTGTCTGCTGATATCATTACCGGTATTGTCAAAATGTATTCCGGTACCGCTGAACAGTGTGTGATACGATAGCGCATAGGCAACATCCATATCATTACCAAACACTGGCTGTAATGCTTTCATCGGCACTTGTTCACCATCCAAGTACAGTGCGAAATAATTCATCTTGAAATGTTGGAAATTAAATGGATTTTTCTTGTAGTCTCCGTTGAATGCTTGATTAGTAATCATGCCGACAATTACACGTTTTGGTAACTGACCCAAGTACACACTGTCCAATGTTTTGTTCAGTATGCCAGCGGGTAATGTGATTGATTTCACTTCAACACGTGTGATCGGATATTTGGCAGCACCACTCTCGAGTGTTTTACTATGTGCCAACAGTACGCTCGGATTGATTTTACAACGACGTACAAACAGATTTGTCTCTTTGATATGTACTTTATATGTTGTGTTATTGTCCGACATGATGGCAAATGCGTTCCTCGATCTGATCAAACGTAAACGCATCTCTACACCGTTTAACATGAACTTGTTCTGATTGCACAAGTCAATGTGTAGATGACCGATCATGTCTGCATAGTGACTTTTTTCAGTAAATTTTCGTCGTTGTACTAGTCCTTCATTTTCTTCTTTACAATTATCCATGTTATTAGAGTCATCTTTGTAGAATAACACACTTGTCATGTGTGACTTTTTAGCATCATGTCCGTAGTTTAAAAGGTTTTCCAAATACGCACGATAGGCGTAGGTATTGTTTTGCGGTGACACTAGTTTATTATTCAAGTGTAAATCCACTTGGCTAAATAGCGAATGTAACCAGTTATTAACCGGACCAAATTCCTTAATCGCATTGGCAGCTGTAAATTTTGTTCCATCTTCTTTGACAATAGTGGCTTGTACGTGTAATAATGTTTGTGATAAGTCCGTATATTCATCACCATGTCCGGGTATGACAAATTCAATAGGTGAGTCATCCGTCAATGACGATATGGGTTTATATTGCACCCATTTACCACTGTCAATGCTGGTCTGTGTCGGTGGTAGCGAGAATAAGTCTAATTCCGTCTTTGTACATTCGCATGATTTCTGGTGAATAAATGACATGGTGTTTAAGAGAAAATATCAATTTGTCTTCTCGATGAACTAGTTGTCTTCCGCTTTTTCTTATGTTGCACACGCCGCTTTACTTTACGTGTCACTCGTTTACGTAACTTTCGTTTAGTCACTGATGATTTGCGTAGCTTACGTTTCCTCGCTGGAGACGTCCGTGCTCGAAGGAGTTTCGTCAAAGACTGTGGTGTGACACGTGTGATGCGCCTCTTCTTATAGACACCACTGCCGCCACCGCGAAGCACGCGTTCCAGTTTGTCGTCAGCTCGACGTTTAAGTCCACCAGTAAATTGTTTAAGACGTTCATTCGCTGCATTTCGTGGGTTCATAGTACCATCAGCTATATCACTGAGAAACCCAACACCTGAACGTAATGCCTCCTTGCCCACAGCAGTTGCACCTGACTTGATTAATGGCATGACTGAACGAACAAGTCCACCAAGAAAACTTCCAATCCCATGTCCACGTTGATACGGTGCGCCTCTATACACTGATACAATACCACTACTACCGCCAAGTTGTTGATCACGGTAGTATTTGAGGTAGGGATCATTAAGATTCATTATACTGTTGTAACTGCTGGTACTCTGCGGAGGTGAAGTTTCATGTACGTAGTACCGAACTCGAATGGCAAGTGATGACCTTTGTCGTCCCTTAAATCAATTTCCACACTCTCGAACGAGCTCTTTATGACAGGCATGTAGTGCGGTGAAGTGAAATGCACAACCTTATGAGACCCGTATTTATAGTCAGTGGTGTCAATGTTGACTATTTTTAACAGTGGTGCTACAGTGTCACCCACTAATTGCGGTTCTACAAGGTCACAATAGACATAAATGTCTGCTGGAATGCCAGCTAATAAGTTTGGTGGTCTTGTAGCTTTCCTATGTCTTTTCACATCCACATTATTTACATCATATCCTAACTGTAACGCTAAAGTGGGGCTAAGTTCAAGTTGTGTTAGTGTATCTGTCATTGTAATCAATTCAACCTTTTTTGTATCACTATCATACTCGAACTCAATACTGTTAAGTTTAAGTTTTGTATTCCCGTTAATTGCTGCTAGCAATTCATTAATATCTTTGTAATTGCCAGACTCCACTTTAGCTACAGTCAAATTTGTATTAGTAACTTCATTATCTTCAATTTCAGCAGTTGGTTTTGTGTAAATATATATGTTAGCATCATTACCAACTGTTAAAAACGAGCATGGATAGTGTGCTTCAACTAGTGCTATTTCCCAATCTGCTCCGTCACCACCAGGCAAATGTATTGTTGATGGAAAATGTGTCACATAATGAGTCACTGTATTGTTCGGATAGTAGTCCATCGAACTATTGCTAGGCAGTGTCAAATAAAACTGATTATGTCTAGACAGTGACATGACGGTTAGGTTAGGTTAGGTTATTTGTTTCACTTCAGATGCAGGTATCCAAGAATTAAATTCGTCTCCGTAACCTACCCACTTGACGAGGTAACGCTTACTGCGACCTCTACCCTTAGTGTCAAGTATTTTATCAATTTGGTACAATCGATCCGGTCCTATTGTCACCTTTTGTAGCTCATGTTCATAGAAACGACCGACTAAGGGTTTACCATTCAAGTCCCTTATTATATACAATGGTAGTGGTTGTGATCCATATTCTCGATCAATAACAAAAAATTCTTTACTCCAATTGGTCTCGTAGCCTTTTGCAAATGTACCTTTCTCTTTAGCAATACGCACTGTATCACCCGGTTTGAACTTTGGTTTTTTACGTTTTGGTAATGAGCTGTCTTTGTACATATGACTCCATACTTGGTACACTGTACTTTTGTTTGCTTTCACAACGTCCATCGGACATAAACCATTACCCAAACTTCGGTGTGCACTGTTATTGTAAGCATCAACCAATTCATCCAACACATCGATATAACGAAATGTGTTTTTATATGTTAAATATCGCCACATACGTGTTTTCAGTGTGCGATTGACTCGTTCGACAACAGCCGCTTTAACATCGGGGTTTTGTGTAGTGACATATTTCACATGATAATCTCTAAACACACGGTTCACTTTTGCACCTATAAACTCTGTTCCTTTGTCAGTTTGTAAACAACATGGTGGTACAGTGTAAGGACTGTTAAAAATTCGTTCGAATGCTGCTGCCACTTCTTCACCGCTCTTACGTTTTAATGGTTCCACATATAACCGCTTACTAAACACATCAATCACTGTTAGCAAGTAATTGTAGCCATCATTATATGAACTAAGTCCTCGCATATCATTCAGGTCAGCTTGCCATAATTCATTCGGTCCAAACACAACATATCTGTTACGTGGAAATCGTTTTCGAACAGGTTTGTGTAATGTATAGGTGTCTTGGGTGCGTAACCATTCGATAACTTGTCGTTTTGTTTTGTTCTTTTTCTTCTTACTTCGACGTAATGCTCTGACAAGTGGGCTAATACCACCAAACGAGCCTGGGTTTGCAGGATCATAATACACTTTCTCTTCCATCACTGTTCATGACTATAGTGTAAATGACTATCACATACCAAGTACACCTATACTTATACATTTTAATCTATAGTGAATGCATCCCACTGTAAAGGTTTTCCTCTTCGTGCTCCTGTCCTTGACCTTAATCTATGGGCTATTGGCGTTGGGCTCGGTGATGGCGGATAATATAACGAGTGGTGTGGTGTTGAAGGAGTATGCTGTCTTGATGGTGAAGGTGTAACCAAACCTTCTTCCAAATATGGTTCACGACCAATATACTGTCGAGCTTGTGCATTGCTTATGTACTCGGTCGGTACGTTCATATCATTTAATGCATCCAATACTTCATGCCAGCCTGTAGGTACATTTTCCAGTCTTCGCACTCGTACAATTGCATGTAACACATCAATAATGTTCGAACCAGGTATTCTAGTGTTATGAACAATAACCGTACCATCAGGGTCCCATGTGATTATCTGTTTGTTACGTTTTATAAATCTTAACAAGTTGCGTACATCCTTTTGATACGTGGCAGGAAATGTTTGTACAATATCATCCTCATTATCCTCTTCTTGTATCATTGGTAAAGAGATAGGGTTACGTTTTTGTGAGCTAAAATATAAAAATCTCTGCAATACTTGTTGATACTGTTTCCACTTTTCACTATCATCCAATGTTTTGTCTTGTAATATTCGATGCATTTCAACATCCAAACTATTAGTGTTAACCATGGATGAACGAGTAAGTTTTGATTGTGGGACAGTAGCTACAGGCATGGGCTCACTACGCATTCGCTCAATTAGCTCTTGTGGCACAATAAGCATTTTTTTCGAATGTTCCAAGTTGGGACTATCCATTTTTCACTCTAACTAATTGCACTATTAAGAACTGTTTGTAATACAGTACTTAATAACAGTGGTAATAGAAATCCACCACCGTGTTGTACAAGATATTTACGTTTCTTGCCCCAATTCTCACCACGTTTCACTAGACGTCTGAGCACCTTTTTATGTTTACGCAATTGTCGTTTTTGTTTGTCTGTTAACTGGATATTACCACGTAACAAGTTGTATGCGCACTCGCACACTGATCTGATACGACTGACGTCACAAGCCTTCAACAGTGCTTTACGTTCCTTCGGTGTAGCGTGTATCAGTGCCGTTAACAGAGCAGCGTCTTTCTTCACACACTGTGACATTACGACTGAGTGACTGGTCTCTAGTGTACACCTTTTATTTATACTTTTTCGGTTGATAAACATATTGTTGTTTTTCATCAGGTAATATACCCGTACGTATACGCACCTCGTCTGGTGTGGACTGTTTTAAATCCAACAACAAATAACCATGCGGAGTACGTGTAGCATCAGCATACGCTTCTTCAATAAACCTTGTATTTTTCGGATACACTTGTCGGGCTAAATGTTTTATTTGAGCCCGGTCTCTTGGATTTTTAAAAAGCACTATATAATGAGCATTTAGTGAAATGTCTCTTTGCCCTCGTCCTTGGTGGAAAATGTTTTGTGTTATAAAAAATACACTCAAGTTCCTATGGTGAGAGCCCTTAGTAAACAAGTCCACTATTGTATTGGATCCTGAGGTGGCTGATGATTCACGCATCATATCATCAACAATTACCAAAGTGGGTGTACCATCAAAGTCCTCCATATTTGGTAACCCTTCCCTATATTGCACATTACCACTATCACTTACACCAGGATTTAAACCCGGGGAATGATGCCAGTAAATATTATTAAACTTTGTATCACACACAAAATCCAAATACTTAATAAATCTGGCTACGAAATATGATTTCCCCGAGCCAGAAGGTCCGGCCACTATGGCTGAAAATGGATGTTGCCACCTCAAGTCCATTTTGTCAACTGAACAAAACTACACACTTACTATCACTCTTATAAACTTAAAAAAAAAAAAAAAAAAAATTAAAAATGGGTATAGGGAGTTGATAAATAAACAAGACGGTTTATTCTGTAAATGTGGCTATACTTATTTACTTGTAAAACTATCAAAATTTATAATTATTTAAGAGTTTCTTCATGTTTCTTGCTTTACAAATTTGATTCTTCTTCTTTTAAACAAACTCCAAAGGAGTAAATTTACTGCCAGGTGCAGCCGTACGTCTCACCAAATGAAGGCGATCCCCGTAGCCTGCGTTGTACTGCTCGATCATGATGTCACTGAGGCCCTCGTTGAAGCGTCGTGGTAGGTACACCCGAAGATAGTAGTCCTCGCCGACTTGTCCTTCCAATGTAGCCATGATGGTCGGTCCGTACGGTGTGTTAACTCGTTCCAGTTGCGCAATCCGGTAGCCACACTCTTCACGGAGATCCGTAATTTTACTATACGGTGCACTCGCTTTGCAAGAATTTAAACACGTCTTCAAGTCCATCTTCATGTCCATCTTCACAGGCGCACACTGTTTAACATTCACGGGAATCATAGACATAATGAGTACGCAACACTTACGGTATCAAGTCAGAACAACAACACGACCACACGGTAAGGTGACTGGACAGCGAATGATGTAGGGTGGGGGGTCACAGCGCAGCTAAGTAGTGTCAGACTTTCACCATTAAGCCGGACCTTCCCCAATTAGGCAGGATTTCTAGAACATTCTTAACCGCATTCCATTGTCAGGTGTGCAGCGCCAAACTTTCCCCAATTAGTCTAGCTTTCTTGACCGCATTCCACAGTTAGGTGAGCGGCGCCAGACTTTCCCCGATCAGTCAAGCTTTCTAGTACATTCTTGTCCGCATTCCATTGCTCGGAAATACACTCCCTTAGTTTAATTTTGTCTTGTTAACCTCATTTCTGATTTTGTAACTTTCCACATCTCTCAGGTGTTTCAGCCGGTCTTTTACGTTTCACCACCACCTTTTTGTCTCCACTCCTTGATGTTGCACAATCTTGAGTCGGTTTGCGCCATGCTGCTAATGGCATCTTACTTTGTATCAGTCCATTTAATTTAGGTACTCCGGTCTTAGCATCAACCCACTTATTTTGCAATTGTAATAATAATGGGTTTAAAGTGTTGAATAATTCGTCATTATCATTTAAATATATTCCACAATTGTAAGTGGGAGCACCTTTGTTATACAAATGCAACTTGAGCAATACTTTTCCACAATTATCCGGGTTCTGTACTGTATATTGATACTCATTGTCAGTCCACATTATTGTCGGAGAATCATTAGTAGACCTTACGCTCCATCCACTTGCAATGTTACTGCTAATTTCCTTGTTGCTGCTAGTTGAAGTGGTGTCCGTCTGCACACTTGCTTCATTAGTCTTCTTTTTTCTTGTAACACGTTTCTTCTTTTGCGGTGGTTGTTTTTCATCAGTCACTGTAGGCATTTGTAATAAATCCGGAAAATATATCGCATTATCATCACTAACTTGATTCATTTCTTCTATCTCTTTCATCAATAACCTAATTGATTCATCCACTTCACTGATTGTAGTCATGATGTTAAACACGACCGCTCACACTGACTGCACTCACCAAACTGACCTTACAAGCTGATGTCTCGATAGTCATATTCTAACACCACTGCACTCTCATGACTTAAACTTGAACTATAACTCATTGTATCTAAAAACACACATCTTGCATTACACAACACATATTTAAGTATTAACTGCTGACATAAACCTCTTCGCTTATAATTTCTATCTCTGATTTTACAAAAAGTCATATCAATTAATTTACTCGCTATTCCAAAACTTTCCCGCATATTGTCACTACAACACGACATTTTGGTCTAGCCTTCGCAGACAACTAATAGTTGTCCTAAATTCCTACACTCTTACACAACAGTGTAAGACCAACTTTCACATTCCATTAGTGAAAGTAGTGGTCGGACTGGTTTCAGCAGGGTGGTTGGGGGGGGGGGATCTAAGTTTGAAAGGTCAATGACCTCTATGACGTCACCAAAAAGTGAAAGTTAGGTTAGGTTTTTTTTTTTTTTTTTTTTTTTTTTTGAAACTTTTTTTTTAGGTTAGCTATTTTTAGGAATCTATTTTTAGTCGGGGGGGGGGGGTCTAAGGTTGAAAGGTCAATGACCTCTATGACGTCACCAAAAAGTGAAAGTTAGGGTGTTTTTTTTTTTTTTTTTTTTTTTTTTTTTTTTTTTTTTTTTTTAGGTTAGCTATTTTTAGAAATCTATTTTTAGCCGGGGGGGGGGGAGTTCTATTTTTAGACCGACCACTACCACCCTGCTGGGGTTGAACCTACCAATACCCCCTACTTATATGAAACTCAATTTCCTAGATAAACTAAAACCAGGAATATGAGCTTACAATTCATCAAATTGAAATGAGATCTTAATATAAAGTGTTTTTCACCATTGCAGTAGTAAATTATACTGTTTTTAGCGAATTTCCCCCTATAGGGAAGTAGCTATAACCGTAGGCGGCATGGTAAGACTTAAGCTCGGGACCACCGTAACTTTTCATTTTGATGTCCCAAGACCCCAAAAACACCATTCGTTCATTTTCATATATATATATATATATATATATATATATATATATATATATACCTGTCCGTAGGCGCGATAACTTTAGTAAAAAAGGTCCGATCGCGATAAAATTTGGTACATACGTCTAGAGTGACATTTATTACTTCGAGTTCGAAAACCAGCAACGATAAGTTAACTCTAAGGAGGGTTATTTGACAAAATAAAATTTATTTTTAGGATTTAATATCTTTATATTATTTTCTTGTAAATGTAAGTGTCAAAATTGGATTCAGCTTAAAAAAATGAACAATTTAGCATTTTGAATTATTATTCTACGTCAATCCGTTGCTGAGATATTGAAAGTGCTAAACACAGTACGTTGTCCAATATTATTTTTAATTTTACCCTCCAAAAAGTACAGTTACCCTGATTTGACAGATTACAAAAATTCAATTCTGAACATATGATAGAATTTTCAGGTGATGAATGTTTAATTTATGTTTATTTTGAATAGTTAGAGTTCTTTGATCAAGATTTTGCAGAAAATATATTATACTATATAAAAAATACAAAATTTTTTTAAAATTTGATAAAGAAAGTATGAGCATTTGGCAGGGGGGGTTTGTCTTGGTCTAAACTGTCCAATAATGTAGTATAATATATGGTATGTTTACAATGATGAGGATTGATAATATGTTTTATTGAAATTGGCTGGAGATGCAGGTTTGCTATAACAAGGGTGTTTAATTATAAAACTGACCATATGATTGAATTGAATTTTTTCATGAGATTAAGTTATTTGTTTGTTTTGAGTTCATTTATTATATGTTTGTTGACATTTATATACTATAACAAGATTACCTTTTTTTTAATTAAAAGACTAAGAATCACATAAAATACAAAATTGTATGCGTTACAAATGAAAACAAATGTGGTCTCCTTGTAATTTTCCTCATGTTTAAAGCTCATGAATGATTAAATATAAGTTTTTAGTATATTATTTACTTAATATATTCAAACAATACTTTCCTTCAAATAAGTTGAAAGCTTACATATACAAAATAAATCCTATAGAAATTCTCTGAGTACGCAGGTCTGCTGCGACGGGGGTATTTGTAAATAATAATTTTATAAATTTGTTTAATAAAAAATCTACTCTTATTGTAATTCAGTTTAGTCCAATCTTCAGACAACTAAATCTCCAGTTCTACCGGGCCGATTTTATTAATTAATGGGTCATTGGAAAGCTATCTCCCTATAGTTTGTCAAATAATTAATTATGAAAGTTTGTTTTTGTTGAGGTTTATGGTGAAAAAGTAAAAAACACGTGTTTTCCATAAGAAATACATTGAAAATGGGGGTTTTCACATTTTTTTATTTTGAGGCAAATTTTGGCTGCCTTTATTGAGTATTTTCAAGAAATGCACATCAGCCATTTGTAGGAAATTTAATTCTCTTTCAGAATATCACCTTCCAGTTTAGCCGATTTCTGCACCATTGAAAAGTTATTTGCAAAAAAACCTAAGCAACCTCCGAATTTATAGTGGTGAGAAAATGCTGAATTATTAAAGATATTTTTGTTAAACTTTGTACAACTAAATCTAGAGTTTGACCAGACAGATTTTAATAATTAACAGATCGTTGGAAAGCTCCATCCATGTAGATTTGCAAATAATTGTGAAAGTTAGATTTTTTTAAAGATTTACGGTGGACACGTAACAACACAAATGTTCTATAAGAAATATATTTAAAAAATAGGTTTTTTAAGTTTTATTTTTGTAGCCAGCTTTTGGCTGCCCATTATCAGTATTTTCAAGAAATGTATAGTACCAAATTGTAGGAAAGTTTGTTCTCTTTCAGAATATTACCTTCCACTTTAGCCGAATTCCATTCCATTTAAAAGTTATTTGAAAAAAAGCTAAGCAACCTCAGAATTAATGGGTGGTGAGAAAAAATTGAGTTAGGGATATTTTTTAACTTTTTACAACTAAATCTACAGTTATATGCAGGATATTTATTAATTAATAAGTCATAGGAAACTTTCTCCTTCTAAATTTGCAAATAATAAAAAAACTTGATTTTTCTAAGATTTCTGGAGAAAAAGTTTAAATACCCATATGCTGCCTATAAAAAAATACTTAAGGGCAGGGGTTTTAAGTTCCTTTGTAGCCAAGTTTTGGCTGCCAGTTATCAGTACTTTCAAGAAATGAATTCCAATGTATTTTGGGAAATTTTATTCTCTTTCAGAATATCACCTTCCACTTTGGTTGATTTCTTGAGCATTTTAACGTTATTTGCAAAAAAGCCAAGCAAACTCCGAATTTATAGTGGTGAAAAATAAGTTAGGGATTAGTGGTAAAATATTGAGTTAGGGATTTTTTGCAAATCTTTGTACAACTAAATCTGCAGAGAGATTTTAATAAGCGGTCGTCGGAAAGATTTCTCCCTGTAGATTTACAAATAATTGTAATCATTTAACTTTTATAAGATGTATGGTGAAAAAGTTTAAAAAAACATGTTTTTTATAGGAAATACAATAACAGCTGTTTATCCGATCATGTTTTTTTCAAAACAAATTTTATTTTTGAAAAGATCAAATTATTTTTCTGGCATTTCACAATAAAACCCCATTTACTATGTACTCTTTTTCTAGAGACCGTTGTATTTCGCCACAACGGGCATTGAAGCTAGTAATTAATAATTCTATAAAAATGATCCCACTAACGATGACGTATGGGAGAAAAGTTTTATTAAGGCTCTGTAATCTTCCGGGATTTGAGTTCCTGTCTCATCTTCCACCATTAAAGTGATGGTTATGAAAAGAAATGACACAATTATGGTTAACTTTAGGGTGCCGTTGCAAATTATAGCTAAAAATGTATTTTGATTTCTTAAATGGTAAAATTTAAAATTTTCTAGCTTGCATGAAACTCACTTTTATTATTGTTTGGAATGGAATTAGACTCGGCCCAAAATTTTGTTGGTTTAATTACTGACGCACTCCAGTTAAATAATAGTATATTTCATTACAAGGACCTAAAGTGACGCTTTTCGTACAAGGTCAAGTTTTACAACCGAGGCTGTAAGCCGAGGTTGAAAAATGACCGAGTAACGAAAAGCAACTTTAGGTCCGTGTGATGAACTGTATTTTTCGTTATATTGCTTAATACAATACGTTAACTACTTAAGAAAACCAAAATGTTACAGCTTGTTTACCTTTAAAGATGCCTTCAAAAGATGCCACCGTCTTGTTCTTGCTATTTGAAGCATCAGTTGATTGTCTGTTTCATTTGTGTTATACTGACAACAATGAGCAACTATCGACGAATCGAACGCATGTAATAATCGATTGGTGAAATGAGCAAGTTTCACAAATTTATTAAACTGACAACAATGAATGTTTCGATAGCAACGATGAATGTTTCGATTATTTGTAATCGAATGAATATTGTTCGATTATTACGACGTACTCGGCACTTTTTGACTTTTATAGTCCTAGGACTATAAAGAGTCAGCTGGTATCGAGTACATCAGCTTTTAATTCCTAGGAATAAAAAGAGTGTATTTAGGTCCGGAAAACATGCATTAAAAACATCTGATTTTGAAGCAGTATAACGAAAAAGTCGTAATGTAGCAACCTGGGTTTCGATGCTGATTTCCAAAAATTCGGACACACACTTTTCGTATAAGAAACGATAAAACAGATCGGTGAACATATATGGACCATGAATAAATACACGACGTAACTTGACACGGGCCGTGGCAGATTGGTCTCCATTTACTATTAAGCTATCCATTTACTAATAAGTATTGCAGATTATAAGGATACTATTTAAAGTAAATTGCTTGTACTTGTATTTTTTGATACTTGGGACCATCATAGCTGGTCACTCGACAACTCGTATATCTCAAGACAAAGAAATACAATAGCTGAAAGAGATAGTGGAAAATAATATTATCTCTTGAATTATGGGACTCAGAACTTCCAAGAGTTAACATAAAAAGCTTTAATAAATAGTCGTTAAGATTTCTTTAGTTAAATTCGGCAAAATAGGTAACAGTGAAGTAATAAATTAAAGCAGTCAAGTCATGGCAGCCGTATTAAATAGAGATCAAAGGAAGGTAAAATAAGTTTACCAAAGACACGAATATGTTTCCTGCAAGACGTCCAATTTTTATTTCAGGAAAAAGAGTTCAAATTAAATGAGAAAGGTGTTTAGCAAAAAAACATAAATAAACCCTCTTCTTAGGAATTGTGGATAAAAAATGTATATTCATTGAAATGATATAGCACAGCGAGACACACATAAGCGCAAAGAAAAATTACACGTAACAACAGGGTTCTCATTCTATAGAAATTAGACAAAACATTCTTTGTGACAAAAAAGCGCGAACAAAGTCAAAGGTTTCAGCCTCCCTCCATCGGTGTTTTCAAGAAGCTAAAACGCCTTTCCTTATTCGGCATTATTACTACCACAAGCCTTAGGGTTTGAGACAGTGAATTTACCACAGTTAAATGTCTTCCGTATATCCATTCTCCGTTGGAACTACATAGCAAGAATTAATTTGTACGGTCTGTAATAAATTCATGTCTTTAACCAGTACCTTTCTTATTGAACTTTAGCAAAAGTAAATAAAAATTAAACTTTGATTTGAAATCAATAAAAAATATATACGTCAGTAACATACACTCAAAACCTTAAGTTTTTTTTACAAATTGCTGGAGATATTTTTAGACGATCCAAACGAATTTATAAATAAACCACTTAGATGCTAATATTATCAATGAATTGTGCTCTTATGACATCTTCAATAGTAGTTTTCATTACTAGTCTCGAGTGACCTATTGCGGGGCAAGATGCCCTGCAATAGCACTTTTGAGACGAGTAATGAACATTATTTTTTAATAAGATATCGAAAAACTTGTAAACAACATGAATATTTTTGTTTATTCAACTTAGTATAAAAAAAAACCAAACTCAACGCTGAGTTTCCGTGCTTATGTCGAGGTACAGTAATGCAACAGCTGATCGGTCTGCACCGCAAAATCCCATAACGGTTACTTAACGTCCACCACATACGCACAGAAAGTTAACTCTATGTAATTTTGCCGTGTAGTTGCGGGAGGTAAAGTACCGCAAAATCCCATAACGGTTACTTTCCGTCCACCACATATGCACAAAAGGTTAACGTTATGTAATTTTTCCGAGCAGTAGTGGGAATAACCTATTTTCTTAGCTTATTTTACGTTTAGAAATTGTACTTTCTTGAGTAGAGTAATGAAATGGTATTTATATTATCAATGAATTGTGCTCTTATGACGTCTTCAATTGTATTTATTTGCTTATAGCTGTTTGAGTTATTCTTTCAAATGATGTCTTATTTGTTAAAATATGTTGAATAGAATAGATACTGCAAGGCGTCAAAACCCCGATATTCATTTTTAAACACCCGGTATTTATACATACCTATTCAATATGATATTTTCCCATCCTGGCTTATTTCCAACGATGTGGCATTGGTTTCCAGTTAATAAATTATATAGTTGAGAGTAGTATGGAATAGTCGGTGCTGCGGGTGGTGGGATGTGGTGGGTGAGCCCCCCCCCGAGCGCCCCCCCCGGGGGGCAGCCCCCCAAGCCCCCCCAGCCCCCGGGGGGCTAGTTAGCATAATGACAAATCTGTATAAATTTGCATAAATCTGCATAATTTGCATAGATTAACATAAATCTGCATATATTTGCATAATTAATGAGTAATTAAACCACTTCCGGTTTGCCCCCCCCCGCTCCCTGGGGGGCACTTCCGGATTACTTCCGGTTTTTATTTTTCACTCGTGGAGGGATGAAATAGTAGTGTGATTTGGATGCGGCGCGGGCGGCGCGGGCGGCGCGGGTGAAGCCTTTTCTCCCTCCACCGGAGGAGGGATGAAATAGTAGTGTGATTTGGATGCGGCGCGGGCGGCGCGGGTGAAGCTTCTTCTCCCTCCACCTGAGGAGGGATGAAATAGTAGTGTGATTTGGATGCGGCGAGGGCGGCGCGTGTGCGGCGCGGGCAGCGCGGGTGAAGCCTCTTCTGCCTCCACCTGAGGAGGGATGAAATAGTTGTGTGATTTAGATGCGGCGCGGGCGGCGCGGGTGAAGCTTCTTCTTCCTCCACCTGAGGAGGGATGAAATAGTAGTGTGATTTGGATGCGGCGCGGGCGGCGCGTGTGCGGCGCGGGCGGCGTTGGTGAAGCCTCTTCTCCCTCCACCTGAGGAGGGATGAAATAGTAGTGTGATTTGGATGCGGAGCGGCTGCGGAGCGGCCACACACACACACTCACTCACTCACTCACTCACTCACTCACTCACTCACTCACTCATTCACTCATCACACACACACACACACACACACACACACACACACACACACACACACACACACACACACACACACACACACACACACACACACACACACGTATATGGCAGGTGTGTGATGATGTCATATCCTTTATGGATCTACCGTGTGATTTGTCAAAATAAGAAGGCTTCTGATTGGTCTAAATAAAGTTGCATTCTGGGGTTTCTCTACGCTAGCGAGACATGACAAACTCCTGTACATCATTGTGTACAGACCACCGTCAGGAACTGTCTCATTTTCTGCCAGTCTCTCTCGAGTCATTGTGTACAGACCACCGTCAGGAACTGTCTCATTTTCTGCCAGTCTCTCTCGAGTCATTGTGTACAGACCACCGTCAGGAACTGTCTCATTTTCTGCCAGTCTCTATCGAGTCATTGTGTACAGACCACCGTCAGGAACTGTCTCATTTTCTGCCAGTCTCTATCGAGTCTTCGAGGTGAACGGACGTGTCTATTGAGTTTGACTTGTTGGGTGCGCACCAGTACATTTGGATATTTACTCTAACAAATCTAAGTATCTGAAACTTCCAATTTCTATTAGTAACTAACTTTGAATCTACATTGTTTGAGCTATTTAGTGAAAGTTAGAACAATCTTGTTACTGTTTATTTATTTTACATGTATGTCTAATATATTTTTATTTGTTTGTTTAGATTATGGAGAACACTGAACAAAGACCTTTCTCTTGCAACCTGTGCGAAAAAACCTACAAGCTGAAGCAACATGTTGTAGAACATACCAAGTCTGCACATGGTGGAGGCAGAGTAGTATGTGAAGACTGTGGGGCTACGTTCGGGAGACAACGGGACTTAAGGCGGCATGATATGGTTATCCATCTAAATGTACCGCTACAACCAATAAATCAAACTTCCAGATCAGCGAATCCACCAGAACAAATACTAAGACCATTATCTACTCCTGATCTGACATCAGGCGCTGTGTGTCCCCACTGCCATCAAACCTTCAAGCGATCAGATATTCTCACACGACACATTAAAAATAACTGCAAGATCATTCGGGGCGGTGGTGTCAGACCTACTGTGGCTACTCCTACCCCTATATCGATGCTACCAGTGAGCAATACGTTTACGTCTACATCGTCAGGAAGCGAAAACATGAGCTGTGATGAAGATACGAACGAAATCCCTGACAACTTAGCGCCTCATGGATTTGTTGAGATTGAGTCTGGGTTCCATAGTCGACTGAAGACGTACCATCTACGTGAACCAGCAACGACTAACATAGTCCTACCAGTTTTCTTGACGAATATCTTTGGTAATATTACGACTCTTATTGAAAATATTCTCAAATGTGTGTGAAGGTAAATCTCTGGGTCGAGTGCGAATTTGTTGACATACATGGAGAAACATGTCATCGTGCCTTCAAAACGAGAAATGTCCCTATCTTACGAACAAGCAATATTGAGGATATTTGTGGAGAATTATTTCAAAAATTAATAACGGAAAAAGAAACATGTGAGATGAAGGGATCAGGATGGTCTTTTTTGCGGGTTTTAGACATGGAGGTTAGAGTTAATGTATACCGCCCGCTTAAAGGAAGCTCTCACATCTCATTACCCAAACACATTGCTAACAAAAGAGCTGCCATCAATGTATTAAACCAAGACGAAAGGTGTTTTATGTACGCTGTGTTAGCTAAGTATGTGATGAATCCTAACCGCAGTCAGCTACGCGCTAGGGACTTTACACCTGAAATACTCGTACGTGCCAATTTGGACTTTTCTGACGTCGATTTTCCAGTAAGGATGGACAAAATCGGCAAGTTTGAGGAGAAAAATGGGGTGAGTGTTAACGTTTACGGCTTGGATGTTGAAAGGAAGAAGAAGAACGATCAGTACCAAGTACATCATATCGTGTATCCTCTCCGTATCACAAAGAAAGAACAACCAAATCACTTCGATCTTTTGTACTTGACCGATGACGAAAATTGCCACTTCGCTTTCATTTCTAATTTTGAGAGGTTGGTCAGTAGTCAATTAACAAAACACGATCATCGAATACATATTTGCAAAAGATGTTTTGCATATTTTGACAACCAACCAAATAAACTGAACGTATCCGGAAAGGATCGGATAGAAGAGCACAAACAATATTGCTACGAGCATGCCCCGCTACGCACCGACATCTCCGAAAATGAGAAAATTCAGTTTAGTCACCATGAAAGATCTCAAAGAAGTCGCTTCACTATCTATGCAGATTTTGAGAGCATGCTTGTGCCTTATGATGCAAATCGGTCACTTAACCCCACACTAACAGTGGCACCTCCAGCATGGGATCCAGCACACTCGAGACCGGGACTACCACACCACCACCACCATGGAGACAGTATTAATTCCAGGAGCGTCAATACCAAAAACGTCCATGCACCTTATTCCTACGCATATTATATATGCGATAATCACAGGAGTGCAGATGAAGGAGACGTCGATGATAATGATATAGACACTTGTGAGACATTCTCAAAACAACGGTTGTACAGTGGTGCTAATGCAGGAAAAAACTTTATGACCGCTCTGCGTAATGACATGAATACAATCTCTAGGATCTTGTACGGTCAGAGACAGCCTGGTGATTTAGCACACTTTACACCAAATGAAGAGATCGAATTTTAAGCTGCTACGGTTTGTTATATCTGCCAACAAGACTTTAGCCCAACTGATGTCAAAGTAAGGAATCACCAACACTCACCACCTTACAATTATAGAGGAGCAGCACATCAGTTATGCAGCTTTCAGTTCAAAGAGCAAGACTGTGTAAACGTTTACCTTCATAACCTCAGTAATTACGATGCACATTTTATCGTTAGAGAACTGGGAATCGATGGAGGTGAAGTCAACGTTCTTGCCAACAACGAGGAGAAATTTATCTCATTCACTAAGACGTTTGAGTATTCAAACGCAGCCCATCATGGTGGTCTGAGAGTGCGTTTTGTGGACTCATATCGTTTCTTGGCTAAATCATTGGCGGTATTAGCCTCGCTTCTCCCTGTTGATAAAATGAAGGTCTTACGAGCCCGTCATGCTGAGTTGGAAGAGTTTGAACTTCTTAAAAGGAAAGGGGTTTTCCCTTACAACTACATAAAATCGCTGGATGTCCTGCAAGAAGAAGCTCTTCCACCGATTACCGAGTTTGAGAAGAATACTAAACCAGAGGACTATGCCCACGCACAACAAGTTTGGAAGAAATTCAACTGTAAATCTATTGCGGACTTCTCTAACATTTACTTGGAGATAGACGTCATGCTACTCGCTGATGTATTCGAAGGTTTCCGCGATATGTGTCAGGAACACTACAAATTAGATCCTGCACATTACTTGACTCTCCCATCATATGCATGGGACGTTATGTTGAAGATAAATGGTATTACACTTGATACGTTACAAGATGTCGACCAGTATCTGTTTTTCGAAAAAGGTATTCGGGGTGGTTTGAAGCAATGTGTCACACGGCACCTTGTGGCGGACAACAAATACACGAGAGGTGATGACATCGAGTTTGACGACGACACCTACTTAATGTATTATGATGCCAATAATCTTTATGGATGGGCAATGTGTGAACCACTTCCATACGGAGACTTTGAGTGGCTTTCAGATCGGGAGATAGAAGATCTGGAGAAGGGACTCATGATTCTACCGTCAGACAATGAACACGGCTATGTTTTAGAGGTGGATTTAGAGTATCCACTTGATGCCACCCTTCACGACAAACACCGAGACCTACCTTTCTGCCCGGAAGTTGTCAAAGCACCAAAGGACCTACTTCCCTACAATCCTGATGTTCTCCTCACCACAGGAGTTGGGAAGACTCCAAAACTAATGGCCACTCTGCAGGATAAAACTGGCTACGTGATCCACTACCGATACTTACAACAAGCATTGAAGAACGGATTGCGTATTCGCCGAATTCACCGTGTGCTGCGCTTCAAACAGGACACATGGATATAACCGTACGTAGATCTTAATACCAGACTCCGTCAGTTGGCCAAAGAAAAGTTTGAAGTAGAGTTATTTAAACTAATGGTCAACGCGGTTTACGGTATGAGTCTCCAAAATGTGCGTAAACACAAAGACGTAAAACTCTGCACCGACCGCGATAGCTATACCAAGTACGTAGCCAAGTCAAATTTTAGCGATAGAGTTTGGTTGTAAGAGAACTTGGTACTGCTTAATATGGCAAAAACGCAGGTGGTGTTAGACAAACCTGTGTATGTGGGTATGACTGTTTTGGATCACTCTAAATGGTGGATGTACGGTTTCCACTACAGGATGGTTAAGCGGTACGGACGGGAAAATATCGAGATGGCCTACATGGATACTGACGGAATTGTGTACAAGATCCATACCGCCAACGTCTACAGAGACATGCTGAAGCATATGGATGAATTTGACACCAGTAATTATCCCCCACTCCACCTCTGCTGTAACAACATCAACGCTCGTAACTTGGGGAAGTTTAAAGATGAAGCTGGTGGTAAACTACTGGAAGAATTCATCGGTTTGATGTCCAAACTATACTGCATGACTTATTCAAACAACGGAGATGACTGTAGTCCTCCACCCATCAAACGGGCCAAAGGTATTAACAGAGCTGTGGTGCAGAGTGACCTGAGTGTGGAAGACTACAGGAGATGTCTTCAAGATCACACGATCAAATACACGGAAAACGATCGCTTCATGAGTCGGCGACACATCATCTACTCAATTATAATAAAGAAACGCTCGCTGGCACCATATGACGACAAACGTTATGTATGTAAGGATGGCGTGAGAACACTTCCATGGGGACACTATTCAATCACTGCCCCATCTGCGTCATCAGCAGCTAAACCTCTTCCACTTTTGGAAAAAACCAGTGTCTTTTAGTCTTAATATTTTTTTAGTCAATAAACTAAACATTTGTTGTTTCATGTGTTTCTGTATTTTGTTTACCTTTTCCAAGTTAGCCATAAAATTACCTTAAAACTAAAACATACTTTTTTTTACTAAAAGGATTAAAGGGTAGATGGATAAATAACAAGTTGTAATATAGAGTACAAAAAATATTATTTTTCCAAAACAAAACAAAAATACAATTCAATCTTCACGATCAATATTTACTAGAAACAAAAAAATAGACTCTTGATTAGTGCATTATTGTGATCAGTTGAAGTCAAGTTGAAGAGCTGTACAAAGTCCATCTTCATACAATCTTGGTGTGTGTGAATGTGCAGGTAAACGAGATAGTAGCGTCCACAAACTATTGTATGTTGTCACTCTGAAGGCGATACTCGTTGTACAGGTAGCGACGAGCGATGCGTCTCAAAAATCCTTGGTAGAAGTACAAGTGTAGAGGTTGAACGTAGCTGTCAAATAATTCAATGGTGTCATCTGATTATTTTCCACCGTCCATAAAGAAGACATCCCTTCATACACCATCTTCATTTTGTGGATTGGTATTTACAATCATAGCAGTTGACGCTGATATATCCAATTTGTACTTGATCAGTAGCGAACCCTCCGACATTTCGCACAAGTAGTGCTGACAGTTTCCAATCTCCAGGGTACTCATTTTACTGTATCATAGCCAACAGTAGGGACAGTAGAAGAAGTACTAAAACGAGAGCAAAGTAGAACTCGACATCTTGATCATTATTCTTATTATCATAAATCTTCTTAGTTATTTGTAGTCATTCGTGTATTGCAGCACATTCACCGTGATCCCATTGTATACCGTAGCACTGTTTTGAGAGCCAGTAGTCTCTCGCCAGTAGTCACTGTTTGAGAGCCTTTAGTTTCTCGTTTAAAAATCTTGAAAACTGGTTTATACTGTGGATTGGTGACATGATGCATGAACAGTACACTGGTGGTTGGCTCCAAAACACAATCTTCCTTCAGTTTTTAATTTTTGTTGGAAAGCACTTGATATGTTAAATATCCACAATGCCGGCTGTCGTTAAATCGTTGACGGACCTGAAACAAAATTAAAATTTTACTGAATATTCAAATTTTGATACATTAGTCACAGTGTCAACAATATCATAGAATGGTTTTGAATAACTAAAGAGTTTGAATGAAAAGAAAAACATGAACTGTCGATATTGTTGGTTATGCTACAGTAAAATGATTACCCTGGAGATTGAAAACAACCAGTCAGCGCTATTTGTGCAAAATGTCGATGTTGTATTAATATGATCATTTTAAGTTTGGAACTACAGCAAAAAAAAGTGTATTAACAAACAGTATTTTTTTTTATTCACACAGTGTTACGGTACGGAGGTTCAGGTAGTACCGTTTTAATTTGATTGATTTGACATTAGCATACCAATTCAACAGTTTAATACATACATATTCCAAAAAATTTGATACATTAGCCACAGCGTCTGTAATATTATTAATTTAGGTAAGGTTAATGTAGGTTAAGTTAAGTAAATTTAATTTCGGTTGAGTAAGGTTTATATAGGTTAGGTTAAGTTAGGTTACTTTAGGTTAGGTTAAGTTAGGTTAGCTCAGTTAGCATAAGTTAGGTTTGACGGCGGCCATGCATCCTGCGCGTAAGTTTACGCGTCTCGACGCGTCTCGACGCGAAAACTTACGCGTTATATAATGCATGCCCCCCGGGGGGGGTTCGGGGGCGGGGGCTGCCCCCCGGGGGGCGCTCGGGGGTGGGCTGCCCCCGGGGGTGGCTCGGGGGGGGGGCCGGGGGGGCTGCCCCCCGGGGGGGGCTCACCCACTACATCCTACCACCCGCAGAACCGGCTATTCCATACTACTGTTGAGTTTTAGTTGAATCAACTCTTGGGTGTATATTTTATTTTTTTCTGGGAATACACTTTGTAGAGCAATGAGAGATGAAAGGGATGAAAGTGAGAAAACCAAAAAGAGTGAGAAAGTTAGTGTTATTATATGACCAAAGATATTTTTTGTGATGAGAAGTGAGAAATATAAATAAACTGGAATCATAATCCGAGGATTATAAGCCCTTAAAGGTTTTTTTAATGATTCAAACTTTAGTTAAATCAACGTTAGTTGAAGTTTTACCACTAAATATATAATTGTTCGGACCTTTTTGCCTGTACAAAGCAAAATGACTTATTTGCGTGACAGGATAAATTATTTTCTTTATTGGACCAAAATAATTAAAACTAGGAAAACTGGAAAAAATAAAAAGACAATGAGAAATGAAACGCTTTCATCTTCTGAAAGTTATTGGAGTGGGAAGATCGATCACTACAGCTATAATAAAGATTTGCTGCTTTCTGCTTTTATCATATTTTTTCGTTATTGAAATGTTCGTATTTCACAAAAAAAACAAACAAAAAAACACAAACTACAACACATTGTTGGTAGTTGTTCGTGGTTTCGTGTTTCGTATGTTCGATGAAATATACAACAAAAATGTAGACAGTAAAGATGGTGCAGGTTTCTTTTTTAAGGTTCCAGTTAATTTTTCACTTTTGTGTTTTATCGAATTTGAGTTAAAATTAAGTTGTCATGAATTAGTTTTAAAACCTGTCGTGTCTAATTTATTTTATTTTTGGTTCATATTTTGCAAAGCAATTGGAAGCGAGGAGGAAGGGAAGAAAAAAGTACTAAGCTCTTATTTTTAAATTATTTTACCCTTATTTAAGATAAAAAAGTTGGAGGGATCTAGTTCAGAAAAAGGTTACCACATGACCAATAGAATATTGAGGTATTTAATTAAATAATGTTTAAGATCTTTCAATAATAATTTAAATCCAAACAAAAAATATAGTTTGTACGATAAAAAAGGAAGCTGTAAACAATTTTATTTACATTTTGTGTTTGAAGTTTAATCTTTAATTAATTTATTTCACATGGTGCAGGAAAGTGATCATATAAATATGAACAAAATTGAGAAGATTCATCTCAATAATAACAATGATAAGTAAAAATAATAAGAACAAATTGTTGATGGTCTTGAATTCATAAGGTGAAATTATTTTAAGATATGTATGGGCTAAAAACAACTAGGCTTCTATCCTAAAACAACTTTAATTTTTAACAGGTAAAAAATACATAGATATTTTATAAATTTGCAAAATTAGCTTATTGAGTTTTTACATTAAGCCTTTTATTGAAATATACATCAACGTTTGCTTTTCCTTCAGCTGCACGGAAAACATGGATGTTTTAGCGAATTTCCTCTATAGGGAAGTATCTATTTAATACTTATCTTGTTTTTATCCTCAGTGAGGTTATTTTTGCCATAAAAATTGAATAATGATATAGATGGACACATTTTTTATGTTTTTACCCTTCCCATGTAATTAACTTAATTTCGACTGTAATGAGGTTATCGATATTGTATTGAAAAAAGTAACTATTACCTTCTTAATAGTAACTATTATCTACTTAAAGCATATAAGTTTAATTTTAAATATATTTAAGTAAATAAAAGTCAACTTTAATCTCGCCATAATCAAAAATATGTTGTGAAGGTGTTACTCTAACCATAGGCATAGTAAGCTTCAATGCTGAGTTATAGGAACCTTTTAGTGACGTATTATCCTTACACTTAATTCTTTGTTTGAAATTTGTTGGGGTTGATGAGTTTATGTTTTGATTTTTATTTTTGCGGGAATTTGCCCTACTGATCAGTAAAAACAAGTTTCACAACGTTTTGGGATCTGAAATCTTATCCCGTCTTCAGGTGGAAAAAGAACTAGAACATCACAAGATGAGTAACACGCAACCAGGAGAACCTGGACAAAAACATAGCTAAAACAGAGATCTGTAAAACAAGTCAAAACACCAATTATGAAAACAAAATAAGAACACTACATACTCAGATATCACAATTTTCACCAGTCAGAACAGAACCCAATCAGAGGAGATTCAAGACGTCAGTTGCAGTTGTGTAACCTGCGTACATTTGATTCCTGCTAAAACTTGTTCATAGAACGCAGTAGTAAGACAAATGAGGAAAACATTAAAAACGCTGCATTTCTAACAAAGTAATGAATGTGACTCGGTAGTCAAATGGAAATTAAGTTGCAATCAAAACTACGATGGTCGTAAAGAAAGCAGCAGGTCATAAAGGTGTTCGGAGAGGAAAACTATTGAAAGTATTGCAGAGAAGCCTCTCACTACTGAACACTTATTGAAAGTCCCACAGTGGGGCGTTTTATTTGCTTTACGAGAGTTGAAACTACCTTATCTTTCTAGGTAAACTTTGAAATCAGCCAACTTTTTTATCTTTCTATAAAAAAATAACAGGGTTTAAATATGTAATGACATAATTTAGAAAATTGGCACTTTATTAATGTTTGAACAAAGATTTATTGCTCATAAAAACTTGTGCATTGAATTAAAAATGTGACCTATTTCAAAATGTTCTTAATACATTTTGTCAGTGGGCCTAACTATAGGACAGACGTTTGTTTGACCCGATTAGAGTATATTTGATTGTAATTTGCTTATAGATGGGTTTGTGGAACTTTTCAGGTGCTCAACAACCACTAGACTTAGGGCCGTTTGCACCACTCTTGTTTCAACTATTTTTTGTTTTTAATCTTAAGTTTAACCTAAAAGTTAGTTATACAGATACAGTTTAAACCAAATTATAACAATGAACTCAATCAGTTGATTTAACTTTTAAATACACTTAATCTAGATTACCTTGAACATATTTTAAACTAGAATGTTGCAAACGGTTCTAAAGATCAAGAACGGTTTTATGCTAAATGAATTTTAAATAATACTTTTATGATTAGAAAAATATATTTATTAATTAAAATTAAACCATAAACATTAAACATTAACATTAATTTAACATCAGACTACGTAGCCGCTTTCCGAGGGAAGCGTTTCTGCAACCGACATTATTGGTTGAAATGAAACAACTTTGTGAGAACAGATGGTTCAAAGCACCACCATAACTTCCTGACGAATAATATTATTGCTCTAGAACCGTTCAATATCATCTGCAGCCTTAAAGTTCACTCTTTGCAGTAAATGTCATGGTTAGGGGTCTCAATCCCGGACCTAAATTCCAATCCCGGGATTTCGGGATTGACAAAAGCCGATCCCGGGATCAGTCCCGGGATTCCCGTTATCTATATATGCCTATCTAGAATATATTGCTGTGTGCGAACAACGCTTATGGCATTTTTTATTAAAACTACCAATAATTCTATCTTAAAAAATCGTTAATTATGAGCTTGTTGATGACTGATTACCTGTTGTTCCAAATTGTTCAATGTCTTTTATATTGTGCGTGCTTGACAAATAAGTGTGTTGTCCCTTCCTAGAGCCGCCTAATATTTTTTAAACAAATTTGTAAATCTTACATTGCGCTGTTTTTCGGTCCTTTTGTGTAAGACGATGATAACAAACAAATGTAACATCACAATCTTTCTTATGGGCCACAAGAAAAATCTTTTGGTCACTCATATTACTTCACTATTCACAATTAATTCACAGATCAGGTTAGGTTATTTCTAAAATAACAATTATTGATGAAACTCACTCACTACTCCCTACACAAAATCGTCCCGACCGCTCAGATGTTCGCTAAACGAAACCCCGATAGTAACTGAAAGTTTGGTGATCAGATAGATATAAAAATGCAGTAGGATAAAAAAAATCAAAATTAAGTCCCCTGTGTGGGCGTGGCCTTTAGGATACATCGAATCGTGGGAATTAACTGCAAAGGAAGCTCGGAGCAGCGATAAGGAAACTATTGAGTACTGTCCCATTATATTCCAGGAATAAGGTTATTGTTGAATTGAATTTTGATTTTGGACAAAGTGAACTTTGGGAATGGTAAGTTACAGTCTAAAAAGGCGTGAGTTAAAAAAATTAAAAAAAACGTTGCTATTAATTATTAGTATTGGAATATTAATTACCTAAACAACATTAAAATCACGCAAAGATTCAGAAACAATGATTCTTTTGCAATCCCGTTAATCCCGGGATTGAGAGACTCTGATCCCGGGATTATCAGGTATTCAAAAGTGACCGGGATCCCGGGATACCGGGATCCCGAATCCCGGGATTGAGAACTCTAGTCATGGTTGCATTAACGTTTTAAAACCATGTTTCGGAACAAGCGCAACCAAAGACAAGTGTTGTTGAGTGTTTTAACATCCCTAATGAGCAGTTAGAAATGGTTGAGATTCATGGTTCTTCGTGATTGTGGATGATATTTCAGTACTTAAATTTTGAAAATCTCATCAAACGATAAGAACACACAGAAATACACACAAACTCAAAGTAGAACGCTCTAGAACTAGGAATTGGAACTAGAGCAAAATTCAAAACTAGTGTTAGTTTCATTAGAATAAACACACATTATAATTGCACAACATGTTTCTGTATTGAAGTAGTGTAAATATAACA
The DNA here is from genome assembly GCA_035578135.1 of Flexamia atlantica. NCBI lineage: Eukaryota > Metazoa > Arthropoda > Insecta > Hemiptera > Cicadellidae > Flexamia > Flexamia atlantica. Next base: position 52,445,529 of record JAQJVK010000005.1, on the reverse strand, counting down.
TTTTATATAGAGGCGTAGATTCAGGAGCCACAATCTCTCCCTTTACCAGCCTACAATTTACTGACTTCAATAGTTTGCTATGTGATAATGCCGTGACCCACTAGGCCTAGCCTGAAGTAATGTGTAAAACGGTTCCGGGCTAGGTCTAGCGTCCTGGGATGTGAAGGGAGGACAATAAAAAAAAAAAAAAAAAAAAAAATAGTTTGCTTAAATATTCCAATGAATAACACACAAGCACTCTCCTCCTCCCCTTTATCCCCCCCCCAATCCAAACTCACAATGAACTATACTTGATCAAGTAAAATTTTCAATTTCTATTCCCATGTTTAATCTTATGTACAAATATGAAATTTCAAGGGTGTCTACCCTTTTGTCAAACCTTTATATAATTTCGATTTCCTGCAAAAATTCACGGCATGCTTTTCCAAATTATTAAAATTAGTCCAGAAATTAAGGAGGAGTTATGATCACAAAAAACCATTATCATATTAAATAAGTATAGATATTGGGGTAATAGCAATATACCTGGAAAATAACAATTAATTGCTGTACAAGTTACCAGAATGCAATGTATAAAGGATAAATTAATAAATTATGTTATTTTGGAATTTATATTTGGCTGTTTAGCAGTAAAACTATAATCCGGGCGCTATGAATGGAAAGCATAACTGTTGTAATATAAGAGTGGAGCTACATATTTTACTGAATCAAATACACCCTTTTCTATAATACCACAACACAAGATATAATTTTGGAGGAATGGGTTTAGTGGAGAGTCCCAACCTATTTCCTATATTCTAAGAAATTAAACAAATATCACAAATAAACGATGTTCTTACACTATTAAAGAAATAGAATTACGTCCTAAGCCTTCATAAATGTTAAAAAAATAAAATACCTTTAATACTTATTAAGACCGGGACCCAGAGCTGGCTGCGTATTTTAACCGGATTATGAGTGAAGGATGAGTGTAGGATAATTGTGGCGCGATCTTGCAGTTTTCTCACTGACTAAGGCTGACGTGTTCCTTAGACAGGACTTTCAATTAATAGCTCAACAGCCAATGACAACTAACTAAGGGACCTACATTTATAAAGTGGGATCCGAACCACAATTTTGCCTGGTTTAAAATTTATGGACTGGTCTGATTATGAGGACGGTCCTATGGACGTAGTACTCAATAGTGCGGTCGTTGACGTTAGTACCCACTAGGGAACACCGCGTCCACAGTCAATCGCTCATAACTATCCACAATGCATGACCTCCGAGTTGCTGGATTACAGGACACGCCACCGTCCCAGTTTTTTTTTGAGTAAGAAAACATAGGTAACCAGAAGCGTAAGTTTGTTTGTATGGAATAGTCAACTACAGTTAGTTAAAGAGGAACATACAAACCAATTGGCTAAGGAATAAAAAAAGAAAAAAAATTTAAAAGGATTCTTTCTGAGACGATTGGGGTGATTTAGAGCATAGGGGTTATAATAGGGTATTGCCTAGGTGTTTGCTATAAACAATAAAAACAATGATAACAACAACGAAAATTATTGTTTTATAAAGTGTAAAGATTTCTAAACACATTCTTGCAAACGAAAGTTTCAACCCCACGCATATACTTATATGTTAGATTGTAAATGATCAGCAACAATCAACCGTACGGCCAGTGGTGGAACACTGACAATGAAGCGCATATCATGGAGGCAGCGGAGGAATGCAATAAGAGTTGAGAGACTTATTGCTGAATACGCCACCTACTCCATTAATCTTTGCCAGATTCCTGGTATTATTCTTATTCTAAGGAGCTCAATTACAATATTATGCAGTTTATTGAAATGAAATGAACTAAAACAATTTTTGAATACAGTGATGAATTTGCGTAAGTACATGTCTTTTATAAGGGTTTATAGTAGGGTGGGTCGGGGTAATTTGGGTATAGTGGGGTAATTTGGGTATAATTTTAATTTATTTTTATATTTTCAAAACTAAACAATATTTTAAAACCAAATTTATATATATTGTTTGTTGCAGTAATAACAAATTATACCTACTAACAATATTTAAATTGGTGACACTGGTGCTTCATAAAAAAAATATAAATTAAGTTTTGTAAAAAGTTCAATCAGCTGATTGGTTATGTTCACGGTTTGCAGATTATGGAAGAGTAATAGTACACCAACCAAACTCAAGTATGTAAACATAACATGTTTTTAGAACATTTCAATAAATAGTTTACTTATATACATTTAGAGGGTTTGTAATAATAGTATATTTCACTACTAGTCACGAAAGTAGCCCATTTCGGGGCAAGATAGTGTTTTACTTGCGAGGCGTAAGCCGAGCAATTAAAACACTATCGAGTCCTGAAATGGTACTTTTGTGACGAGTTGTGAACAGTACTTTTCATCACGATGCAAATAAGTGACCAAACTTATAAAAAATGATCCAAAATTTCATAATTTAGTCATTTTTCTAAAAGTAAACACAATACGGCTGAACTGTCTATTTTAGTTTATAAAGTCAGCAGGTTGAACTGTCAAATTAAGGAATTCGTTTGTTTGGGTACGGCAATATTTTGTTTTGGTACGGAAATGGTTTGTTTGGGTACGGGAATGAAATGTTTGGGTACCGAAAAAGCAGCTGATCATTACTTGTTTTGACGTAAGGAAATCGAGAGTTTTCGTAGAACTCAGCTGTACGGTAACGGGCAATTTTCGTATACAGAGTGATGAAAATGAAATTTTTATGGCATGGGGTAATTTGGGTAGGTATAACAATTGATTTTCTGTAACCTAACCTAATTTAAAAAGAAATTTTGAACAAAAATTTAAAATTTTTTTAAAATAAAAAAATAAAAAAAATAAATTAAAAGTTTTAATTAAAAAAATTTCAAACGGTATTTTAAAAATTGTTTTCGTTTTGTATTTACACTTTGACCTTATAACTGATAAGTAAATACTGATTTATAAACTTTATTAGGCTAACTTTATTTCCAAGGTTACCTAAATTTACCTTAGATTGGGGTAATTCGGGTATTTATATTTATCAAACAAGTTTTAACATAATGCTACATTCTATACCCACTTTCCCCCAACCCTAGGGTAATTTGGCTATAAGTTAACAAATTGTTACCATGACTACATATAAAGTTAAATATTTGATTTAGTAGTATCAAATGATAGAGGAAAGAAAGTAGAATGGAATGGTTAAAAAAATAATAATAAAATAAACATGGAAAGTAACCAAAAAATTATGATTAAAAAATACGCTGAAAATATACCCAAATTACCCCGACCCACCCTACGACTCCTATTGTAGCTTCTAACCTAATTCAACGTCACCAATTATAATCCAATTTCCTTAAAATTTGAGGAAAATTTTGAGGAAGAATTTTCCTTTCCGTACTCTGTTCGGCTGGTTCATTGTAAAAAAACCTCTACACTCATTGTTAGGAAAATTTAAGTCCATAATTTTGGCGTTTTGAGTACTAAATGAATCGGCTAAGTTCAAGTTTAATTTTTATCTATAGGTTAAATAACAATTTTAAATAAGAGTAACGTATCCTATACTTTTATATGAGCAATGTTGCTTGGTTGTATGTATGTTTGCACAACGATCTCAAAAACGGCTCCGAGGATTTCCTTCAAAGTCTGTAAATAAGTAATTTATGTCTCAATAAGTAATTTTAAAGTTGTAAAATTTTAAGATTGGCCTTATGGGTTGTCGTGATAGCAACTAAAATAAACAAGGAAAGTGTAAACAAATAAATGAAGTAATTATAACAACTGTTTGGAATCTACAGCCATCAAGGGAAAATACAGCAAGTGGGATGAAGAGTCCATGGAGTAATAAAAAAGGTTTCTATTTATCAATTTTATGACATTGAAATATTTTATAGTAACTGGATAAACTGGTAAACATGAAATAACACCGAGCACATGAATAACATGAAGGCTCGGTCCACCAGGTACTAATATAATTTATCTACGACCATTGCAATAAGCACCAATTATGGTATTACAATAAACATTATAATGATATACATTAAAACACCAAAAACCAAGCAGTACTCTAATGACGACTTTAGAGTACTGGAGTCACTTTAGAGTACTGGTTCTAGACCAATGAGAGCTCGGCATTTGATGGAAGTAGTGTCATAATAACAATTACGCAATTCGCACATCAGCTGATTGTTGCATTACGATTCATGTTTGAGTTTACTTATCCCATCAGCTGATTGTTCCACAACGATTCATGGTTCAGTCTGCTTATTTGCCTAACCTCAAATTTTAGTTGACCTATTCTATCATTAGTAAGTCATGAGTTTTGTTTAACTTCGGGGGAAATTTTGTCGTATATTGTTGGTCGTAGATAAAATAGTGTATGCAACGATTGTATTATGCCTTTAAGCCACTCGTGAGATATTTAGAACACTCGCTTCGCTCGTGTTCTAACTTACATCTCACTCGTGGCTTAAAGACATGCATTATACAATCGTTGCATAAACTACTATTAAGTAGCTTCCTTCATGTCAGAGTTCAGTTTACTCGTGATATTGAAATAGTATCCTCGTCGTGAAATAGTATTACTCGTTCTTTGAGATCAGTTAAACAAAACATGTATTTTTGTCGCGACGGCAGTTTTATGTAACTGATATGGAGATTAATGTGAGTAAAAATAATCTTAAAGACCAAATATTTAGGTATCCATTCTTTTTGTCTGTACTAGGTATGAAATAAACATTCATTTTTTGCATAAAGCAAAACATACTGCGAGTGAAAACGTAGCTGTCCAGCATGAATTATTTTAGATATCACATTGAAAAATTTTTAATGAAGTGGGATTAGCTCATCACCAATTATTTTGATTAAACAGAAAACAGGTAAACAACAGGCAAGAGAGAATAGCGATGCTGAAGTTTAAATATTTGAGAAACCTGCAAGAACTTAAGACCAAAAAGGTATTTATAACACTCGGGCTACTGCAATCTAAGGACACGATTAAGAAATTAACATTTACCAAGTAGACTAACAAGCGACCGGAATGTAATCTCGACAGTGGCGGTCGTGGGCGCGTGGAGCGAGGAGCACTCTGCCCTAACCTCGTTACCCGCCACTATGGCAAAGCGGTTATTGAATCACGCCGATAATTCACCACTAAAAACCTTGTGAGCTGGAAAATGCTGTTTTGGAGTTATGAAAAAAGATTTAATACATTTATCTATAAATTCAGGCGTTTTGATGAAATCTCTATAGATTCGAGATATCCAACTGTTTGGAAATATTGAATAAAATAATGGAAATCCAAGTCCGGAAGTGTAAATCAACGAACTGATCTTGTGAAACATCCGGAACGGTTTGGTATCACCCCCGATACCTTTAATAAAAATTTTCAAGGAATTTGTAATAGCGAATTTCGCCTAGGGGAGAAGCTGTCACCGAAAATCTCATGGAAAGACCTAAACCCGGGACCATAATAACATTTTGTTCTGAGGTCCGCGGATTCCAAATGAAATTTTGCGTGGGATTAATTTCGGACGAGTTCGAAAACCAGCTCGATCGGAACATGGAAGGGTAAAAGATAAAGGGTAAAGGGGAGGTAAAGGGGGATAAACCTGATAAAAAATTGATTTTTTTAGATTAAATATAAACTTTTTTCTAATGTTTTAAACTTATATTGCTCTATGAAATTGGCCACTGAAATAGTAGTGGTAAACACTGCAGGTTTTCCTAATGTTAACGTTACGGGAAATAAATAAAATAGTATCTCAACTTATCCTAATGGAACATGATAATTAGCTTCACCTAGTTTAGATCCACTGGGCTAAAGCCTAAAACCCTCCATTTTCATATTTCTGTGGCAGCATACCTGCATACTCATTTCCCATGCTATCCTCATAGAGAATATTGAAGTAAGCCTTAGTAGGACATACTTGATTTTACTTTATATGCAGCTTGATCTGAATAATTTATGTCTACATTTGAAATTCGCTGGGTATGCAGGTCTGCTTATTTTCGTATAATTACTGTACATAATTTGCTATAAGTACGCCAACACTAAAAACGAAAGAGTGATGCTACACAAAATAAATTAGAATTTTAAAATATCAAACAAACCACGGAAGCTTCTATATTGTTTTTACTATAAAATTTCGTGATTGGTATCATTCTTATTTTTACTACCGTATATTCAGAAATAATACCCTCGTTGCAACAGGCCTGCATACTCAGCGAATTTCAAATGCAGAACAACATATTTCAATCCAACATAGCGAGATTTGACATGTTTTTGTAAGCCCCATAAAAATAGCATGGGGAATTGAGTATGCAGGTTTGCTGATATAGGTATATTAAAACTGGGTGGTTTTAATTCAATATTTAGTATATCTAAACTAGAAGAGGCCTTTTACGAAGTTTGATCAAGATAAGTTGAGAAACAAGCGAGATATGGAGTTTTACTTATTTCCCATAAGGTTAACATTGGGAAAACGTACTGTGTTTACCAGTTTCAATATCTCAGTAACCTATGGACATAGAGCTGGGATTCAAAATAATATTTTTTTTTAGCTTAATTCAATGGTGGTAACAAAAATTGGATTAGTTTTATTTTTCTATGTAAAAAACTCAAAAACCCTATTTTTGGGGGGTTTACCCCCCATTAATCCCCCTTCCGATGTCCGATCGTGGTGGTTTACGAACTCGTCGTTTTATATATATATACCCGAGGGTCGATTAAAGCCTTTTTTCACCGTTTACATCATAACTTCAATCGTTTATATATTATAATATATATATATATATATATATATATATATATATATATATATATATATATATATATAAACGATTGAAGTTATGATGTAAACGGTGAAAAAAGGCTTTGATCGGATTTTCTCACCTTATCACCTCTAAAATTCAAGCGAAACATTAACAACAGTTTAGGGTGTTCATTTACATAGTGGCAAAACCTCTTAAACCAGATAAGGAAATCTGGCTTCAAAAAAAAATGTTTGTTTTGAGGTGCTGAATATCCTGTGAATTGTTTTCGCAGGCCTTACTTTTCATGTATACCAAAAGAAAGAAAATAATATAATGGGTTCAAATCCATGGATCTTGGGGGAATAACCATTCGATGGTAAAATAAAATTTTGGGTTGCGTTTGAAAAAAAACACCCTTGCACTATAGTTTCTGTGTTCATTGTATCTAACGGCGACCCTCTGTTAGATAGAATCAATAATTTATAGCCCAATGACAAATAAATGGCAACTGGACCCAGTTTCATTTTGGTCAGGATCGAACCGACGACCCTTATGAGGCTAGGTTATGAGGTGAGCACTTTATCCACTCGGCTATCCAGTCTATTTTGAATGGATATTTGAACCTCAATGGTGACAGCAAATTTTCAAGTCTAATATTAATTAAAATTGCCAAAAGGAAGGCTATTGAAAGTAAACAAGGATAAAGTAGGAGTTTCGTAAAAAATTACTCTCAATATTCTTTTACAGTAAGACCAAAATTAAAAAGTTCATCACAATTTCCCTGCTCTTTTTTCTCGGCTGGTCTCTAGAATTGAAAAACGTCACTTTAGGCCCTAGTGATGAAATACACTATGAAAAATATGTAAGCGGCGAAAGAACGAAAATAAGACGCAGAAGAAAACAATCATAATACCGTTATATTGCCTCGGCACCTTGCTTCCTTGCTTTATTTTTTCAGGGAGGAAGATTTAAGCATGGATTTCTCTGAATGGAATTCTTTTTGATGTGTATAATAAAATCATACCCAAAAACACAAAGTGTTGAAGGGTCGCCAAGCCCTAAAAATATGTGATATCAAAGTGCATACCAAGTCAATTTAATTTCCTTTAGTTCAACAAGGTTCATTACAATATATAATTAAATTAGTTTGAATACTATTGTTCTGAATACTGATTATAATTTTTCTACATGTACTTGGCCAGCAGCTTAACAGATGCTAAATTAGATAATGTGCTTGTATTTTCCAAAGTGAACTACATAGAAGATATCAACATATAAATTCTTAAGCTGCTGGCCAACTACATGTAGAATAATTATAATCAGTATTCAGAACAATAGTATTCAAACAAATTTAATTATGTATTGTAATGAACCTTTTTGAACTAAAGGAAATTAAATTGACTTGGTATGCACTTTGATATCACATATTTTTAGGGCTTGGCGACCCTTCAACACTTTGTGTTTTTGGGTATGATATCACTATTTTTTAATAGATAAATATAGCAAAATATAACGTTTAAAGTAAATCTTTATGTAAATAAAATAAATAAATATTTAACACGTTCCCTACCGCAGCTGGTGCAGCACCATATACTGTGATGGTCGGCAGTTAATGTGTTAATAAATACAGTATATATAGTTTGAATGCAATAACTGATGTTTTCTAGTTGTACTCAGAGGTATTTTAGGTGGTCTTTTAAAAATAATATTACGTAAACATTCTTTGCGCCATATGGCCATTTCTTGATATTTACATACTGGTCATTTGCTTCAACCAAGGGCTTGCTTCAACCCAAGCTTTATTTATTTTAGCGAATTTCCCCTATAGGGAAGAAGCTGTTACCATGGGTCTCATGGTAAGAACTAAGCCCGAGACCATCATAACTTTTCTTTTTGAGGTCCCCAGATGCCAAAAACACCATTCGTTCATTTTCATAAATATATATATATATATATATATATATATATATATATATATATATATATATATATATATATATGTGTGTGTGTGTGTGTGTGTGTGTGTGTGTGTGTGTGTGTGTGTGTGTGTGTGTGTGTGTGTCTTTAAGCACGATAACTCGCGTAAAAATGGTCCGATCTTGATGAAATTTGGCATGGACATGTAAAGTAGTAATTATTCGGACGGGTTCGTAAACCAGCCCGATCGGACTACCGGAAGGGGGGGGTAAAGGGGGGTAAACCCCCAAAAAATGGGTTTTTTGAGTTTTTTACATAGAAAAATAAAAATAATCAAATTTTTGTTTACCCCATTGAATTCAGCTCAAAAAAACAAACAATTTAGTATTTTGAACTACTGCTCTATGTCCATTGGTTACCGAGATATTGGAAGTGCGGTAAACACAGTACGTTGTCCCAATGTTAACCTTAGGGGAAAATAAGTAAAATTCTATATATTGCTCATTTCTCAACATATCTTGGCAAAACTTGGTAAATGGGTTCTTCTAGGTCAGATCTACTTAATATTGAATTAAAACCACCCAGTTTGGATATACCCATAGCAGCAAACCTGCATACTCATTCCCCATGTTATTCTTATGGAGCTTACAAAAACATGTCAAATCTCGCTATGTTGGATCGAAATATGTTGTTTTGCATTTGAAATTCGCTGAGTATGCAGGTCTGCTGCAACGGGGGTATTTGAAAATATCATCATCATCATATATTTAATTTTGAAAGGTGATTCTTTGCGTCAAAATTTTGGTCGTCTGGCAAGTCGTAGAAAGATGGGACTGATGGGAGTGGACTCAAATTAAAGGTATCTATACCGTGATTGCGGGAAAAGTACTGAAATTGTTAAAAATTTACCAGAAAATGAGAAATAACGTAAAATATCTTTTTGACCTGAAGCTAAAATGACCATTCAAACTGATATTGTAAAAATAGATTACATAGTTTTTAAGCTGTTTAGCTTTAATTTTTAGTGAATTTACATAGAATGTTTTTATTTTTCCTATCTACATTAGTTTTAAAACAAAATTTGAAAAATGATGTTCTCTCAGCGTTTACTCCCTCCCCCCCATGCACATCATCCTACCGTCATTTTCATTCTGGACCCCTCCCCCCTTTTCAGACGACTTAATTTATATGGACGGTCCCGTATATAGCCAATGGAATTGAAATTTATTAACTTGTAACAGCTGTTCATGTGCCTATGCGGCACATGAACATGTTGTACCTATGCGGGGACCTTTCTCATTTGTGAAACTGTATTATTATGTAATGTTCTATTCCGAGAATACATTATTTTGATTTTGACTTTTGACTTTATTGGCGGGATTTAAACCCACGAACCTGGGGGTTCCTCGCTCTACCATCAATGGACATACTTTGTGTCAAATTCGTGAAGCTTCAAACTTTGGATAGTACCAAGACCCCACTGAAGAGGGGCCTTGATAGTACTCGAATTATCCATCAGGATTTTTTATGATATACCTTATACCTGGCTCACTTAATATATTTGGCTCACTTAATATATCAACGATTGCCAGCTGATTTAAAAGTTTTAGAAGGATTAAGTTTAGGAGTTTATAAAAAAAGAATAGTCAACTGGCTCGTTATGATTGGAAGGAGAGCCGCCATGGTTACTTCAATTTACGCCACATAGTCAAATATATTGCCAAATAGTGTCTTTTTTTATTTTTTTTCCAATTTCTGAAATCACGATTATTATTTGTTATTTTTTTTACTAGCACATGACTCAACAGGGGGTTTGAAGGGCAATAGGGGATTCGGGTGAGTTTATGGGGTTGTCATACACGCTTTCAGGTTGGTTTGTGTGCATGAACGTAAGAATGGTCTTGGGTGAGAGAGTCTGTGTGCTTGTTGTGTGTCTGTATATGTCAGAACGAATAAGTTTGTATTAGGTTGTATGCATGTTATACGAATGTTAGTGTTTGTCTGTGGCTAAGAGCATCCATTGGCATGAAGAACAATTCTTTTCAACGCAGCACTATTATATATTTATTTATTATATTATTAATTATTTTCCTCCACACAATTATAAGTTTCAGTATTCATATCAGAATGTCATAAGATTCATAAGTTAGTTTCATTAGTAATGCCAGTCCAGTTAAGTTCTTGTCAATTTTTAGTTTATTTATTATTTAATTAAATTTTAGTCCGTCATCAAGATAGACTGATGTAGGATTCGGCCCCCGCGCACAGGTTGTACCTATGCGGGGACCTTTCTCCTTTGTTAAAATGTATTATTATGTATGTTATATTTTTGAGAGTAAAATAATTTTGACTTTGACTGTGACTTTGACTTTGACTATCAAACATTCGGCGCTATGTCTATGGTCTTTAATTTTTCCCAGTTTGTGGGTAAACGCATATTTAAATATAAAATGTTTAAGAGTTGTCTAGCTTTTTAAGATTAGGCCGATTAGGCCTACTTGCGGTTGCAACCATACTTCGTACGTATTAGACGTCAGTTAATGTTTGAATCTGTTCTTTTTTACCTGACAAATGTTCTGCAAACAACCGATATTCCTTCTGTTAAAACAAGGAGATTAGAGTATTTACTGTGACGATGACTTTGTTGATGAAAAACGGTCCTTTCATTTTGGCAGGCTGGCAATAAATATGGGCAATATGAGGTGGAGTAATTAGTAATTTAGTAATGAAATACCATTCTTTGGAATGAAATTTAAAACGATTCGAATCTCTTGAACAGAAGTTTAGGTTAGGTCAAACCAAAAGGACTATATAAGACACACATTCATTATAATTTATATCTCTGTAAAACGATATAAACAAGTTTCATTGTTTCAGAACCCTGAAATAATAGTTTAAAAATAAACCTATTCAAAATATAAAGAAATAATAAACAAATCAAGCGCATCTCCTGTCCTAACGTCCTCTCTATAAGCTTAAAACTTACCAGCTGATCAAAGTTTTACTGACGAAATAGTTTCTTCGTGGTCTAAGCTTGTTTACATTTTAAATGTCAACGAAGATTTGAAATGAAAATTTTAAAAGTTACTAGTTTTAATATACAGTGCTTTCAAACTTTGTTCAGACTATCAAAAGGCACTTCTACGTGAAAAAAGAGGAGCGAGTGTGAAGTTTCATTCAATTCTGATGAGAAATAAAGTCGCTAGGCTTTCTGAACAAAACGAGGTGGAGGATTCGTTCAAAAATGCAAAACCGGTAACATTTTTGGTGACTTTAAACGTTTATTCATAACTTATTAGAAGTATATAAAAGAAACTGTCGTGTTTTTGACGTTTTTTGGCCAGTTTATTAATTTTCTCTAATTTTCTTTTTTGAAAAGTAAAAAATCGGCTCCTAATCTGCGCTGTTAATATAGTCACTCACGTCGTTCATTCGTCGTCTGCTGGTGGACTTGGCGACGAGACACGACCGTGCCTCTAGATAATACAAAAAGTGTAATTAGATATGCAAAGAGAGGCTCATGCTTAATTCTTCCTCCCTGAAAAAATAAAGCAAGGAAGCAAGGTGCCGAGGCAATATGACGGTAATAGTTTGTTTTCTTCGACGTCTTACTTTCGTTCTTTCACCGCTTAGGTAACCAGAATATACCAGAATCTTTTTAAGTTTTTGCTGATTCCACGAATAATAGAAAAATAGTTTTTATAATATAAAAACAAAGCAAGGCCACTGGTGGTGGTTCCTTGTTTGTGGAGGTAACTCCACAGCAATATAATTAATGAATTCCTTATACTTTCATCATTTTGGCAATCGTCATCACTCCTTGTCTTCCAGTATTTGCTCCTTAATTAGTTTTTCGTCTTGGTCAACCTTTTGATTTCAATAATAATCCAAGGCGCTTTTTTCTTTGTCACTCTCTTACAATTATTGGTGCGTTCCCCAAATTGTTTTTCAATCACATTGGAGACTGAATTACTCGTTTAGCAGCTATATGTGAAAATGTACGGTGGAAAGAGTATATTTGTTTGTTTAGCGTAAATAAATCCAGGCCAGCACGCAAATCCTAAAATTTTTCATTCTGAAAACCTCGATTCTATTAAAAAGCGGAATGATGAAACGGGACGTCCCATGCACGACGAGACCGTCTTGCACTACGACGGCGCGGCGTCTTGCCGTCCCGTGCACGACGATTATTGCGTCTTTCAAGATAATGTTTTCTTCATTAAACGTTATCATACTAATATAATATTCTGGAATCCAACTTATTTCTTCTAACACCTCAAATTCGACTCAAATTTCTACTAACAACTGCTGTAACGAGAATTTTCCTAATGTTTAATGCTCATGAATGATTTAATATACTTTTTAGTGTATTATTTACACAAAAAAGTAAAACAATGTTTTCATTACGCAAGTTGATTATGCTCACATAAAAAATCCTTTGGACATTCTGAGTACGCATGTCAGCTGCGCCGGCGGTATTTTAATTTATTTACATGGAAATAACGTGAAAGGGCGATTAAAAATATAAAGAAACGTTAAATAAAACGTTTCTTTAAATAAAACGTTAAATAATAGTTATTATGTTATTAAAGTTTGATATAAATCCCAGCTAAAAAATTGATCCTATCACTCAAAATGAAGAGCCGCGCCGTCGTCGTCAGAAATGTAAGGAGCAGCAAGGCGGAAGGTTATAATGATGTTCGGAGGGAACTATTGAAAGGCGTTTGATTTGTCTGAGGAAGCGCCATTACTGAAGCGCTTTGACTTATTGGGAATTAAACGTGTCGACATTCTATTTACGGTACTTTAGAATGTATATAATTACTTTCGTTTTATATGTAAATAGGTAAATAAATATACAAAATTAAAAGCACTATATATTATAAACATGGTTTTAGTACCTTAACAATTCAAATTAAAATAGATTTTATGATTGTTTTGTCACAAATGAAGAGTAGTGACACAATTCACAAGTTTTGTTTCCGCTTGTGAGCTTATACGGGTGCCCTCATTTCATCGAAAGTGCTTTAGTTTTATAGAGTTCATTTCAATAAAATGGTTTTATCGTTAGGCCTCCTAAATAATTGACAATAGAGAATGGCTTTTTATCATAAGGTAATCTATTTTTTGTTTACGTAGGGAAGTGAAAATAGTTTTAAATTTTATTAAAAACATGTAAGAGTAAATATAAGATATTTATAAGCTATATAAGAGTGAATGAAAAATGAAATGAATATTTCTTATAATTTAGTTGAGACATTGCCAAAGAACTAACTCACGTTCTCTTATACTTACTGTATGCGTACTCGTCCTGGGATAGTTGTCGAATCAAAATTAATTATAAGAATTCTATTTTGTCCATGAATTTGATGCTCAATAATTTTGATGCAAGGGTTTTAACAAGTTAACGTTAATATAATCAAAATGCTAGTAAAATCACACCTAAATCGGTCTAGTAAAAGTTTCAGAAGAGCTATTCAAAGATTTGTTCCTTATACTCGATGTACATAGATGTGAATTTTATATATAGATGAGGAAGCAAATGGACACATCATTTTAATTTCACATTGTCTCTCAGATATAACTGGTCAAAGAAAGGCAATTTTCATGCAAACTGAAAATAGGCCATTTCTTAAGGTTTGTAGCGGCTAAAATAATCCTTATGGAGGACATCCTAAAACTACAGATTTAGTTCAATTAAAATTATCTTTAATTTGAGACTAATATGACGCCTCTAGGAATAATACTTTTCCTTTCAAAATTTTGAGTTTGTTCAACAAACCAAACAATCCGTTTGAGTTTAGTGGTACACATTTAGTGGTAAACGAAGAATACTATGTTAGATATTGTTTGATGTATAAAAAAAGCTGCTAGAAATTAGATGGAGATGCACTTTACTTTTAAGAAAGCGAGTCAAATTCCCGTCAATTTGAATAATCAAAGAAGTCTGCAGGTAAAAGCAAATTGTATGTTATTTGTTCCCATGTTATCGATTAAAAAGGTCGTTGTTAGAGGCAGTAATAATACTCGGTTTTCAACAGTTCTCTAAAAAAAAGTAAAACATATAGATTAGAAACTCATAAAAATGAAAAAGCGGTGAACCTCTGAAACTGTTCGGTGTTTAAGCTGCGATACTTTGGTGTTTTTCGATCGGTGCACAGGCTTGAGGTCTATCGCGACAGGCAGTTGAGGTAGAAAAAAGTCATATATGTCAGTTTAGTAACCAAACTGGAATAACAGCAATCCTGGGTAAATAGCCTACCAACCATATCCATGGTCGACGGGAAGACGCCAAAAGGTGTGATATGTAAATATTCATAAATAAATGAATAAAATAATAAAATGGCCACATTTTATTAAATGGAGTTTAAGTACCTTTCCTGTTGTTCAGATTTTAACGCTTAAAATTAACTGCATACATTATTTACACCTTATTTAGCTCCTATTAGAGACCCTCTTTTATAGCTTAAGTACCACAGTTTTGAGACAGTTGAAACCTAGTTTGATAAAGAGTTGGGCTTTTTGATATTTTTCATACACATTTCATTGTAAATAATAGTAACAAAGATGCGGAACTCTGTCCTGGGAACCTGAGAGGTGTTTTCGCAGAGGTTTGTTTTGTTTGAAAAACGGCTTATGTCGATACCATTAGGGTGCTCAGTTCTCTCTCAATATTATACTTTTAGAGTGTCTTTGTTTAAGCGAAGTATATTCAAGTTTAATATTAAATTACTGTTAGTATTTGTACTAGTCAATAGCCTTGATAACTATCATATAATTGTCATAAAAAACCATTATTTAGATGGCAGAATGATGCTACACAAAATAAATTAGAATTTTAAAATATCAAACAAACCACGGAAGCTACTATATTGTTTTTACTATAAAATTTCGTGATTGGTATCATTCTTATTTTTACTACCGTATATTCAGAAATAATACCCTCGTTGCAGCAGGCCTGCATACTCAGCGAATTTCAAATGTAGAACAACATATTTCAATCCAACATAGCGAGATTTGACATGTTTTTGTAAGCCCCATAAAAATAGCATGGGGAATTGAGTATGCAGGTTTGCTGATATAGGTATATTAAAACTGGGTGGTTTCAATTCAATATTTAGTATATCTAAACTAGAAGAGGCCTTTTACCAAGTTTGATCAAGATAAGTTGAGAAACAAGCGAGATATGGAGTTTTACTTATTTCCCATAAGGTTAACATTGGGAAAACGTACTGTGTTTACCAGTTTCAATATCTCAGTAACCTATGGACATAGAGCAGGGATTAAAAATAATATTTTTTTTAGCTTAATTCAATGGTGGTAACAAAAATTGGATTAGTTTTATTTTTCTATGTAAAAAACTCAAAAACCCTATTTTTGGGGGGGTTTACCCCCCATTAATCCCCCTTCCGATGTCCGATCGTGGTGGTTTACGATTGAAGTTATGATGTAAACGGTGAAAAAAGGCTTTGATCGGATTTTCTCACCTTATCACCTCTAAAATTCAAGCGAAACATTAACAACAGTTTAGGGTGTTCATTTACATAGTGGCAAAACCTCTTAAACCAGATCAGGAAATCTGGCTTCAAAAATACTCCAGAAAAACACGATTTCGAGGCTGTATATCTTTTTCAATTTTCCTATACGTTGGCTTAAAATGTTTTAGACTAGATGAACTAAACTGCCTACACAAGCTGCAAACGGCTTACGATAAAGAACCTTGTAACTCCATACCCGACATTCTTGATAGACAATAAACGTATTTATAGATGTCTGATTAGTGGCTAAGAGTTGACAAAATATAAATCCCCAGTACCGTATTACATTAAGAACGTTTAAAGCATTTCATAATAAGCAGGAAAGGCCTAAATACCCCCCGTTGCAGAAGACCTGCATACTCAGAAAATTTCGAATGCAAAACAAAATTTTTCAATCCAACATAGCGAGAGTTGACATGTTTTGATAAGCTCAATAAGAATAACATGGGGAATGAGTATGCAGGTTTGCTGCTACAGGTATATTAAAGCTGGGTGTTTTAGTTTAATATTTAGTAGATCTGCCAAATTTCATGAAAATCAGACCACCGGTGTCGTCTCTGGCTTTGTTTACATACAAACACACGTCCATAGACACCACACAAACATCCACACACACGGACAGACAGACAGACATCACTCCCAAAACCACTTTTTTGGATTCGGGCAGCAGTTAAGCACATATTTCCACTAATAACTCTAATTATAAAATTTTCATGAAAACATATACTATGTATACTATACTCCATTTATACTATGGATACGGGGGAGAAAGAAAAACAACGAATCTAAATTTTATGTTTAAAGTTTGTCAATCTTTATGATCTTGGAAGAACACAATTCATCGGAATTAATGGCGATATCAAGATGGCGGCAGTATACCATCAATCTCTTGCGCTACAATGGAGCTTTATTGTGAATTGATAACGAGAAGATGTTTCATTCATTTTAGACTACCCTCAACGACAATGCACTTGCAAATAAATCTGTTGCCGTGAAAAGGTAACTAAATGATTAATGTGGAGGTTTAAGGCGTATTATGTAAAAAAAGAACATTAAACTTAAATATTATTTTAGTTTTCCTAGTCGCATAGTGGAGGAAATAGATTACAACAGATATTCTGTATAATTATAGCTCAAATTTGCCATGTTAGTCAGGGCTAAATAATATAACTCTTTAGCCTAGTACTAGTTAGTGAAATACGGTAGCAAAATCTCCATAAATTTAAATATGAAAGTAAATTTCTGTATGATCGAACAACTATTTTATTGATTTATTCAATTTTAGATACAGTAATGAAACAACTGCTTTATAATAGCTGTATTGCTGAACCATATTGTCTAAAGTAATCAGTATAGCTATCGACTTTTTAAATTTTTATTTTGAGTCCTGCTACGCCACTGGCATGTTTAACAGCTTCGATCGGGAATGGTCCAAACCCGGGTCTTGCTACTATCTATCAATGAATACAGATACAGAATGTTTTTTTAACGCAACCCATTGTTAAGATTGAATAATGCACATATAAAGATGGCATGAGCATTGTTTTGGTTATCTTTGCATTTTATACAACATATTAATTAAATTTGATCACATATAGCGTACGTTATGTGTTAAAGCAATCCACCATTGACATTTATACAAAGTTGTGTTCTCTCCATCAAATTCCTTAACACGTTTTGCAAAGTACCTCTTAATTTCTTGTATTAAATTTGAAATGTTTGTTTTGAGGTGCTGAATATCCTGTGAATTGTTTTCGCAGGCCTTACTTTTCATGTATACCAAAAGAAAGAAAATAATATAATGGGTTCAAATCCATGGATCTTGGGAGAGTAACCATTCGATGGTAAAATAAAGTTTTGGGTTGCGTTTGAAAAAAAAACACCCTTGCACTATAATTTCTGTGTTCATTGTATCTAACGGCGACCCTCTGTTAGATAGAATCAATAATTTATAGCCCAATGACAAATAAATGGCAACTGGACCCAGTTTCATTTTGGTCAGGATCGAACCGACGACCCTTATGAGGCGAGCACTTTATCCACTTGGCTATCCAGTCTATTTTGAATAGATATTTGAACCTCAATGGTGACAGCAAATTTTCAAGTCTAATATTAATTAAAATGGCCGAAAGGAAGGCTATTGAAAGTAAACAAGGATAAAGTAGGAGTTTCGTAACAAATTACTCTCAATATTATTTTACAGTAAGACCAAAATTAAAAAGTTCATCACAATTTCCCTGCTCTTTTTTCTCGGCTGGTCTCTAGAATTGAAAAACGTCACTTTAGGCCCTAGTGATGAAATACAATGAAAAACATGTAAGCGGCGAAAGAACGAAAATAAGACGCGGAAGAAAACAATCATAATACCGTTATATTGCCTCGGCACCTTGCTTCCTTGCTTTATTTTTTCAGGGAGGAAGATTTAAGCATGGATTTCTCTGAATGGATTTCTTTTTGATGTGTATAATAAAATCATACCCAAAAACACAAAGTGTTGAAGGGTCGCCAAGCCCTAAAAATATGTGATATCAAAGTGCATACCAAGTCAATTTAATTTCCTTTAGTTCAAAAAGGTTCATTACAATACATAATTAAATTAGTTTGAATACTATTGTTCTGAATACTGATTATAATTCTTCTACATGTACTTGGCCAGCAGCTTAACAGATGCTACATTAGATAATGTGTTTGTATTTTCCAAAGTGAACTACATAGAAGATATCAACATATAAATTCTTAAGCTGCTGGCCAAGTACATGTAGAATAATTATAATCAGTATTCAGAACAATAGTATTCAAACAAATTTAATTATGTATTGTAATGAACCTTTTTGAACTAAAGGAAATTAAATTGACTTGGTATGCACTTTGATATCACATATTTTTAGGGCTTGGCGACCCTTCAACACTTTGTGTTTTTGGGTATGATATCACTAATTTTTAATAGATAAATATAGCAAAATATAACGTTTAAAGTAAATCTTTATGTAAATAAAATAAATAAATATTTAACACGTTCCCTACCGCAGCTGGTGCAGCACCATATACTGTGATGGTCGGTAGTTAATGTGTTAATAAATACAGTATATATAGTTTGAATGCAATAACTGATGTTTTCTAGTTGTACTCACAGGTATTTTAGGTGGTATTTTAAAAATAATTTTACGTAAACATTCTTTGCGCCATATGGCCACTTCTTGATATTTACATACTGGTCATTTGCTTCAACCAAGGGCTTGCTTCAACCCAAGCTTTATTTTCTTTAGCGAATTTCCCCTATAGGGAAGAAGCTGTTACCATGGGTCTCATGGTAAGAACTAAGCCCGAGACCATCATAACTTTTCTTTTTGAGGTCCCCAGATGCCAAAAACACCATTCGTTCATTTTCATATATATATATATATATATGTGTGTGTGTGTGTGTGTGTGTGTGTGTGTGTGTGTGTGTGTGTGTCTTTAAGCACGATAACTCGCGTAAAAATGGTCCGATCTTAATGAAATTTGGCATGGACATGTAAAGTAGTAATTATTTGGACGAGTTCGTAAACCAGCCCGATCAGACTACCGGAAGGGGGGGTAAAAAGGGGTAAACCCCCCCAAAAATGGTTTTTTTTGAGTTTTTTACATAAAAAAATAAAAATAATAAATTTTTGTTTACCCCATTGAATTCAGCTCAAAAAAACAAACAATTTAGTATTTTGAACTACTGCTCTATGTCCATTGGTTACCGAGATATTGGAAGTGCGGTAAACACAGTACGTTGTCCCAATGTTAACCTTATGGGAAAATAAGTAAAATTCTATATCTTGCTCATTTCTCAACATATCTTGGTAAAACTTGGTAAATGGGTTCTTCTAGGTCAGATCTACCAAATATTGAATTTAAACCACCCAGTTTGGATATACCCATAGCAGCAAACCTGCATACTCATTCCCCATGTTATTCTTATGGAGCTTACAAAAACATGTCAAATCTCGCTATGTTGGATCGAAATATGTTGTTTTGCATTTAAAATTCGCTGAGTATGCAGGTCTGCTGCAACGGGGGTATTTGAAAATATCATCATCATATATTTAATTTTGAAAGGTGATTCTTTGCGTCAAAATTTTGGGCGTCTGGCAAGTCGTAGAAAGATGGGACTGATGAGAGTGGACTCAAATTAAAGGTATCTATACCGTGATTGCGGGAAAAGTACTGAAATTGTTTGAAATTTACCAGAAAACGAGAAATAACGTAAAATATCTGCCTAGTCTGCCATTTAAAAAGCACTAGGATCCAAAAACTGGATAATTTGATGTTCAACGATTCAAACCAGAACTTTTGAACTTTGTAGTACTGCAATATTTACTGCAATGGTGGATGCAGAAAACTGCCTGAAAACTTTAAAACATTTTGGCCATTAAAATCTGCATTCATTTACTGTTGCTTTGTTTTGACCTGAAGCTAAAATGACCATTCAAACTGATATTGTAAAAATAGATTACATAGTTTTTAAGCTGTTTAGCTTTAATTTTTAGTGAATTTACATAGAATGTTTTTATTTTTCCTATCTACATTAGTTTTAAAACAAAATTTGAAAAATGATGTTCTCTCAGCGTTTACTCCCCCCCCCCATGCACATCATCCTACCGTCATTTTCATTCTGGACCCCTCCCCCTATTTTCAGACGACTTAATTTATATGGACGGTCCCATATATAGCCAATGGAATTGAAATTTACTAACTTGTAACAGCTGTTCATGTGCCGCATAGGCACATGAACAGGTTGTACCTATGCGGGGACCTTTCTCATTTGTGAACCTGTATTATTATGTAATGTTCTATTCCGAGAATACATTATTTTTATTTGACTTTTGACTTTATTGGCGGGATTTAAACCCAGGAACCTGGGGGTTCCTCGCTCTACCATCAATGGACATACTTTGTGTCAAATTCGTGAAGCTTCAAACTTTGGATAGTACCAAGACCCCACTGAAGAGGGGCCTTGATAGTACTCGAATTATCCATCAGGATTTTTTATGATATACCTTATACCTGGCTCACTTAATATATTTGGCTCACTTAATATATCAACGATTGCCAGTTGATTTAAAAGTTTTAGAAGGATTAAGTTTAGGAGTTTATAAAAAAAGAATAGTCAACTGGCTCGTTATGATTGGAAGGAGGCCGCCATGGTTACTTCAATTTACGCCACATAGTCAAATATATTGCCAAATAGTGTCTTTTTTTATTTTTTTTCCAATTTCTGAAATCACGATTATTATTTGTTATTTTTTTTACTAGCACATGACTCAACAGGGGGTTTGAAGGGCAATAGGGGATTCGGGTGAGTTTATGGGGTTGTCATACACGCTTTCAGGTTGGTTTGTGTGCATGAACGTAAGAATGGTCTTGGGTGAGAGAGTCTGTGTGCTTGTTGTGTGTCTGTATATGTCAGAACGAATAAGTTTGTATTAGGTTGTATGCATGTTATACGAATGTTAGTGTTTGTCTGTGGCTAAGAGCATCCATTGGCATGAAGAAAAATTCTTTTCAACGCAGCACTATTATATATTTATTTATTATATTATTAATTATTTTCCTCCACACAATTATAAGTTTCAGTATTCATATCAGAATGTCATACGATTCATAAGTTAGTTTCATTAGTAATGCCAGTCCAGTTAAGTTCATGTCAATTTTTAGTTTATTTATTATTTAATTAAATTTTAGTCCGTCATCAAGATAGACTGATGTAGGATTCGGCCCCCGCGCACAGGTTGTACCTATGCGGGGACCTTTCTCCTTTGTTAAAATGTATTATTATGTATGTTATATTTTTGAGAATAAAATAATTTTGACTTTGACTGTGACTTTGACTTTGACTATCAAACATTCGGCGCTATGTCTATGGTCTTTATCTGTAGGACCATTTTCCAAGTTTTGCAACGCCTATACCGATTATCCTCAAACTAAATGTTTATTTAAATTTAAATTATCTTTTATTTGAGACTAATTTGAATATCTAGTCCTGATAACTTTTCCTAAAGTAGTAAAAAGTATATGAAATTAACTTTAGAAAAGGTAATCAAAAATCCATAAATTATTACATAAAGATAAACTTGATATCGCTACTATTTCGTTTGGTATCAACTTTTTAAGTGCGGTTGCCGGCGTTGCATTCTACAAATCAAGGCCTTTAATTTTATTTACATCTCAACCTATGCTTATATTAAAGGATTTCCTCTTACTCATTGTGGCCGTGCCCCGGAGGAGAGGAAAATTTAAAATTGCATAAGAAGGTAGAAATTTAAAATTGCTTAAGATGATAAATACCTAGATATCAAGTTTTATTACCGTATCTAATGTGGTTAAGAAAACAATAAACCTTCCCTGGACTTTTTTAACACGTCTATGTACAAATTATAGGCATTTTTATAGGCGTTTTATACAGTACCCCTAAAGTTAAATTATACATACGTTTTACTACTTTAGGAAAAGTATTATTCCTAGAGGCAGTATTAGTCTCAAATTAAAGGTAATTTTAATTTAACTAAATCTGTAGTTTAAGGGTGTCCTCCATAAGGATTATTTTAACCGCTACAAACCTTAAGAAATGGCCTATTTTCAGTTTGCATGAAAATTGCCTTTCTTTGACCAGTTATATCTGAGAGACAATGTGAAATTAAAATGATGTGTCCATTTGCTTCCTCATCTATATATAAAATTCACATCTATGTACATCGAGTATAAGGAACAAATCTTTGAATAGCTCTTCTGAAACTTTTACTAGACCGATTTAGGTGTGATTTTACTAGCATTTTGATTATATTAACGTTAACTTGTTAAAACCCTTGCATCAAAATTATTGAGCATCGTATTCATGGACAAAATAGAATTCTTATAATTAATTTTGATTCGACAACTATCCCAGGACGAGTACGCATACAGTAAGTATAAGAGAACGTGAGTTAGTTCTTTGGCAATGTCTCAACTAAATTATAAGAAATATTCATTTCATTTTTCATTCACTCTTATATAGCTTATAAATATCTTATATTTACTCTTACATGTTTTTAATTAAATTTAAAACTATTTTCACTTCCCTACGAAAACAAAAAATAGATTACCTTATGATAAAAAGCCATTCTCTATTGTCAATTATTTAGGAGGCCTAACGATAAAACCATTTTATTGAAATGAACTCTATAAAACTAAAGCACTTTCGATGAAATGAGGGCACCCGTATAAGCTCACAAGCGGAAACAAAACTTGTGAATTGTGTCACTACTCCTTCATTTGTGACAAAAAACAATCATAAAATCTAATTTAATTTGAATTGTTAAGGTACTAAAACAATGTTTATAATATATAGTGCTTTTAAATGTTGTATATTTATTTACCTATTTACATATAAAACGAACGTAATTATATACATTCTAAAGTACCGTAAATAGAATGTCGACACGTTTAATTCCCAATAAGTCAAAGCGCTTCAGTAATGGCGCTTCCTCAGACAAATCAAACGCCTTTCAATAGTTCCCTCCGAACATCATTATAACCTTCCGCCTTGCTGCTCCTTACATTTCTGACGACGACGGCGCGGCTCTTCATTTTGAGTGATAGGATCAATTTTTTAGCTGGGATTTCTATCAAACTTTAATAACATAATAACTATTTTTAACGTTTCTTTACATTTTTAATCGCCCTTTCACGTTATTTCCATGTAAATAAATTAAAATACCGCCGGCACAGCTGACATGCGTACTCAGAATGTCCAAAGGATTTTTTTATGTGAGCATAATCAACTTGCGTAATGAAAACATTGTTTTACTTTTTTGTGTAAATAATACACTAAAAAGTATGTTAAATCATTCATGACTATTAAACATTAGGAAAATTCTCGTTACAGCAGTTGTTAGTAGAAATTTGAGTCGAATTTGAGGTGTTAGAAGAAATAAGTTGGATTCCAGAATATTATATTAGTATGATAACGTTTGATGAAGAAAACATTATCTTGAAAGACGCAATAATCGTCGTGCACGGGACGGCAAGACGCCGCGCCGTCGTCGTGCAAGACGGTCTCGTCGTGCATGGGACGTTCCGTTTCATCATTCCGCTTTTTAATAGAATCGAGGTTTTCAAAATGAAAAATTTTAGGATTTGCGTGCTGGCCTGGATTTATTTAGGCTAAACAAACAAATATACTCTTTCTACCGTATATTTTCACAACTAGCTGCTAAACGAGTAATTCAGTCTCCAATGTGATTGAAAAACAATTTGGGGAACGCACCAATAATTGTAAGAGAGTGACAAAGAAAAAAACGCCTTGGATTATTATTGAAATCAAAAGGCTGACCAAGACGAAAAACTAATTAAGGAGCAAATACTGGAAGACAAGGAGTGATGACGATTGTCAAAATGATGAAAGTATAAGGAATTCATTAATTATATTGCTGTGGAGTTACCTCCACAAACAAGGAACCACCAGGCCTTTCTTTGTTTTTATATTATAAAAACTATTTTTCTGATAATCGTGGAATCAGCAAAAACTTAAAAAAATTCTGGTATATTCTGGTTACCTAAGCGGTGAAAGAACGAAAGTAAGACGCCGAAGAAAACAAACTATTACCGTCATATTGCCTCGGCACCTTGCTTCCTTGCTATATTTTTTCAGGGAGGAAGAATTAAGCATGAGCCACTCTTTGCATATCTAAGCTCCACTTTTTGTATTATCTAGAGGCACGGTCGTGTCTCGTCGCCAAGTCCACCAGCAGACGACGAATGAACGACGTGAGTGACTATATTAACAGCGCAGATTAGGAGCCGATTTTTTACTTTTAAAAATGAAAATTAGAGCCTTAATTTAATATAATTTTGCTTCAACATAATAAACTGGCCAAAAAACGTCAAAAAACACGACAGTTTGTTTTAAATACTTCTAATAAGTTATGAATAAACGTTTAAAGTCACCAAAAATGTTACCGGTTTTGCACTTTTGAACGAATCCTCCACCTCGTTTTGTTCAGAAAGCCTAGCGACTTTATTTCTCATTAGAATTGAATGAAACTTCACACTCGCTCCTCTTTTTTCGCGTAGAAGTGCCTTTTGATAGTCTGAACAAAGTTTGAAAGCACTGTATATTAAAACTAGTAACTTTTAAAATTTTCATTTCAAATCTTCGTTGACATTTAAAATGTAAACAAGCTTAGACCACGAAGAAACTATTTCGTCAGTAAAACTTTGATCAGCTGGTACGTTTTAAGCTTATAGAGAGGACGTTAGGACAGGAGATGCGCTTGATTTGTTTATTATTTCTTTATATTTTGAATAGGTTTATTTTTAAACTATTATTTCAGGGTTCTGAAACAATGAAACTTGTTTATATCGTTTTACAGAGATATAAATTATAATGAATGTGTGTCTTATATAGTCCTTTTGGTTTGACCTAACCTAAACTTCTGTTCAAGAGATTCGAATCGTTTTAAATTTCATTCCAAAGAATGATATTTCATTACTAAATTACTAATTACTCCACCTCATATTGCCCATATTTATTGCCAGCCTGCCAAAATGAAAGGACCGTTTTTCATCAACAAAGTCATCGTCACAGTAAATACTCTAATCTCCTTGTTTTAACAGAAGGAATATCGGTTGTTTGCAGAACATTTGTCAGGTAAAAAAGAACAGATTCAAACATTAACTGACTTCTAATACGTACGGAGTTTGGTTGCAACCGCAAGTAGGCCTAATCTTAAAAAGCTAGACAACTCTTAAACATATATTTAAATATGCGTTTACTCACAAACTGGGAAAAGTCACTCTAGGAATAATACTTTTCCTAAAGTAGTAAAACGTATGTATAATTTAACTTTAGGGGTACTGTATAAAACGCCTATAAAAAATGCCTATAATTTGTACACAGACGTATTAAAAAAGTCCAGGGAAGGTTTATTGTTTTCTTAACCACATTAGATACGGTAATAAAACTTGATATCTAGATATTTATCATCTTAAGCAATTTTAAATTTCTACCTTCTTATGCAATTTCAAATTTTCCTCTCCTCCGGGGCACGGCCCACAAGGAGTAAGAGGAAATCCTTTAATATAAGCATAGGTTGAGATGTAAATAAAATTAAAGGCCTTGATTTATAGAATGCAACGCCGCAAACCGCACTTAAAAAGTTGATACCAAACGAAATAGTAGCGATATCAAGTTTATCTTTATGTAATAATTTATGGATTTTTGATTACCTTTTCTAAAGTTAATTTCATATACTTTTTACTACTTTAGGAAAATTTATCAGGCCTAGATATTCAAATTAGTCTGAAATAAAAGATACTTTAAATTTAAATAAACATATAGTTTGAGGATAATCGGTATAGGCGTTGCAAAACTTGGAAAATGGTCCTACCGATAAATTTTCACAATCTGCATGAAAATTGCCTATATTTGACTAAAAACTGGAAGTGTCATTAAATTTAAGTAATTGTTGTCTACTGTAGCTCTATAAATGGTATAGATACAGTAAAATTGCTTCATTATGGGTGATTTTTAATAAAAGTATCTAAATTTGGTATTTTTGAATTCTACGTTAAGTAGTACAGGTATTTCAATGAAGCAAACTTGGATTTTAAAAGCAGTTTAAAAGGATTTCTAACTGCGCGTTTGCAAGGTTTACTCTGTTTTAAGTTTAAATTGACTGGCCTAATAGGGTTATTACAAGTATTGAATTTCCACAATCATCCATCAGACAATTTATTATTCGATCAAAAGTACGATGCAGCAAATGAAATCAATGATCGGTTACAACATATGAAACAGACGATCTAGACTTATCTGGATCTTTCATTTTCCATTCAAGCCTAGTTTTGAGTTTTGTTTATACGATCGTAATTCGTTATAACTTTTCTGTTCGTTGCGTCATGAAGACGTTCGTGTAGCGAGTATATCAAGGACGTCTATTACACTTACATGTCTTCAGTAAATAAATTGTTATTGAGTTCTCAAATATAAAAGAAAAATAGCTGATAGTACTATTAAATATAATTAAGGTTTTTATTGATCCTGTATTACAATAATATTAATAGCAAGTATATTCCTAAAGAAGACTCCAGGAAAAGAAAGAAAGAAACCCGAAACTAAGATACATTATGTAAGGCAACAAGAAAACGTTCAATAGATAGTGGATGTGATGCGGCGGTCTCAGATGTCTTGCATATACAGCCATTATTATGTTGGGTCGGTTTTGTCCTCTTGGATGCGACATTATATAGGATACGTGTCGAATGTATTAACATTCAACTGTAAGAGGTTTACTTTATTGCCTTAGTTAAGAATTTCAATAATGGGAGTAAAGGTAACCTGTTTCATTTGCATTGAAATTGCAAACACTGAACGGAAGTAATGCACCGTGTCCCAAAAACAAAACGAAAATTGAATCAAATAAGTATCAAACCCTAATACAACCAGTTCAGGCAAACGTACCCAATTATAAAGTGACCATGTAATAACTGAGCTGATAAAATGTCTTTAAAAGTTATTTGTAAATATTTCCTGTTTTCCTGTAATTGCTCAGAGCTTTAATTTAAACATTGCATCTAGAATAATTTCAATTTAAAAATAAAAAGGGCGAACTTCGCAAACGCACATCATATACAGATTTTTTTTTAAATTTTGTTAGCATCCCTTGGAACAGTTTAAATTTAATTTTGAAATCCTAAAACCCCTATGCAACTCCCGTAATCCTTTAGGACCTAACCAACAATGTCAGCTTATCAGAGTGCTGTGCGCAATTCTTTATTGTAGATTTAATATTTAAGTTTACAGCTCAGAGTATTACGACAATGAACATTCAGATATTTACAATTACCACTCAAACAAACTTTAGGAGAACAGTTATTCGAACGATGCGATGGTGCATTTTACTTCTGGGAGCCCAAAAAAGAAAAAATAATCATGGTCACAGATTTAGATGTTACCATGAGACCTACGGTAACACCTTCTTCTCTACAGGGGAATTCGCTAGTGAAATAGTTTTGTCAAGGACTATCCTAAAAATAAATTGCTGAGCAGCGCGTGCCCGCGCTGGGAAGACGTTCCCGGATGGGAAAATAAGTTGAACTGAAGTCAAAACCCTTTCATGGAGTTTAATTATGAACGAGTGATTATATAAAAAATACTAATGGCTAATTTTTGAATATCATGTCATTTGACCATAAAATGTTACCTTTGATCAAGACAGTGAATATTTTTCGGTTATGTTTTTTAAAATACTTGTATTTTAACTAGATATAGTTTTTGATAGCGTATGCCGGTGATTTTAGTATCTCCTTTGTAATGGTGCCGCTTTTTGAACGGGCGAGTGATTTTTAACGCTTTCGCGATATGCCTAACCAAATCCAGCCTTTAAATCAAATTCGCATTCGTATTAAATTGATATCCTTTATATCAATATATAAATGGGATCATTAACTGTTTTCACTTTTAGGTAACTAAAATCGCTAACTTACTGTTAGCGATTCTAATACTAAATAATCGCTAGTATTACTTAGTATACTACTTCTTATAAAACTAAACTGTAAGTACTTTACTAATCGACAGTGTTGTTTGGAATGGATTTCTTTTTGATGTGTATAATAAAATAATACAAAAAGTGTAGCTTAGATATGCAAAGAGAGGCCCATGCTTAATTCTTCCTCCCTGAAAAAATAAAGCAAGGAAGCAAGGTGCCGAGGCAATATGACGGTAATGAGATTGTTTTCTTCGGCGTCTTACTTTCGTTCTTTCACCGCTTCAGAATATACCAGAATTTTTTTGAGTTTTTGCTGATTCCACGATTATCAGAAAAATAGTTTTTATAATATAAAAACAAAGCAAGGCCACTGGTGGTGGTTCCTTGTTTGTGGAGGTAACTCCACAGCAATATAATTAATGAATTCCTTATACTTTCATCATTTTGACAATCGCCATCACTCCTTGTCTTCCAGTATTTGCTCCTTAATTTGTTTTTCGTCTTGGTCAGCCTTTTGATTTCAATAATTATCCAAGGCGCTTCTTTCTTTGTCACTGTCTTACAATTATTGGTGCGCTCCCCAAAATGTTTTTCAATCACATTGGAGACTGAATTACTCGTTTAGCAGCTACAGGCGAAAATGTACGGTAGAAATAGTATATTTGTTTGAATTTAGCCTAAATAAATCCAGGCCAGCACGCAAATCCTAAAATTTTTCATTCTGAAAACCTCGATTCTATTAAAAAGCGGAATGATGAAACGGAATGTCCCATGCAGAGTTTCAAGATAATGTTTTCTTCATTAAACGTTTTCATACTAATATAATATTCTGGAATCCAACTTATTTCTTCTATCAACTCAAATTCGACTCAAATTTCTACTAACAACTGCTGCAACGAGAATTTTCCTCATGTTTAATGCTGTTGAATGATTTAATATACTTTTTAGTGTATTATTTACACAAAAAAGTAAAACAATGTTTTCATTATGCAAGTTGATTTTGCTCACATTAAAAATCCTTTGGGAATTCTGAGTACGCATGTCAGCTGCGCCGGGGGTATTTTAATTTATTTACATGGAAATAATTTTTACCAAGCCCTTGTGAAGAACAGGTGAAAGGGCGATTAAAAATATAAAGAAACGTTAAAAATAGTTATTATGTTATTAAAGTTTGATAGAAATCCCAGCTAAAAAATTGATCCTATCATCAAAATGAAGAGCCGCGCCGTCGTCGTCAGAAATGTAAGGAGCAGCAAGGCGGAAGGTTATAATGATGTTCGGAGGGAACTATTGAAAGGCGTTTGATTTGTCTGAGGAAGCGCCATTACTGAAGCGCTTTGACTTATTGGGAATTAAACGTGTCGACATTCTATTTACTTTAGAATGTATATAATTACGTTCGTTTTATATGTAAATAGGTAAGTAAATATAGAACATTTAAAAGCACTATATATTATAAACACAGTTTTAGTACCTTAAAAATTCAAATTAAAATAGATTTTATGATTGTTTTGTCACAAATGAAGAGTAGTGACACAATTCACAAGTTTTGTTTCCGCTTGTGAGCTTATACGGGTGCCCTCATTTCATCGAAAGTGCTTTAGTTTTATCGTTCATTTCAATAAAATGGTCTTATCGTTAGGCCTCCTCAATAATTGACAAGGAGTAAGAGGAAATCCTTTAATATAAGCATAGGTTGAGATGTAAATAAAATTAAAGGCCTTTATTTGTAGAATGCAACGCCGCAAACCGCACTTAAAAAAGTTGACACCAAACGAAATGGAAGCGATATCAAGTTTATCTTTATGTAATAATTTATGGATTTTTTATTACCTTTCCTAAAGTTAATTTCATATACTTTTTACTACTTTAGGAAAAGTTATCAGGCCTAGATATTCAAAATAGTCTAAAATAAAAGATAATTTAAATTTAAATAAACATTTAGTTTGAGGATAATCGGTATAGGCGTTGCAAAACTTGGAAAATGGTCCTACCGATAAATTTCCACAATCTGCATGAAAATTGCCTATATTTGACTAAAAACTGGAAGTGGCATTAAATTTAAGCAATTGTTGTCTACTGTAGCTCTTTAAATGGTTTAGGTACAGTAAAAAAATGTTAAAAGAGTTTCTTATTCTTACGGATTTTTATGGCTTAGAGGAGTATTATTTCTAAGTAATTTGTTTTTTTCATAACGTAGATGTTTCACATTGTGTATTTAATTGTATGCGTACACAGTGTATAATTATTGATATTTATTATAATTATAATTAATTATTTGTGTGTATAAATTATGTATGCTGTTGACAGTTGTTTTGTACAATTGTGTTTTTCACAATAATGACTTAAGTTTGAGTTGGAAACTTCCTATGCACCTCAGAGCAATGTCAAAAAACCATTTAAAATTTAGAAAGGACTTAAATTCCTCAATGATAATGCTTATACAACGTCCGTGAATTCTTGGCTGACGGATAATTAAAAACCTGACGTTTTATTTTTATTTCTATATCATATTAAGAGTTTATGTCATTTTAAAATGACCAACCACTCAAAATGAAATGCTTAACTACCTAACAATGTTTAGGGGTGGTCGAGTTTCAATACTTTAAAAAAATTGAAAATATAGAGGAGGGGACTCATTTAAAACATATACTATGCAAAATAATAATTATTAAAGGTTTGGTAAAATATCTGGTGGTTTCCTATTTTTTTGGTTGGTCATTTTGATTTTATACGCGTGTAAAAAGCTCAAATGAAATAAATTAAAACCAAATTAACTTCTGTGCAGAGCGTTCGTTAATTTTACGCTCGAAGGCTTCGCAAGTGGAGGCTCCTCGCTTTTCTATTTACTACATACATTTCTTCTTTTTATTTTCTCGGAAACTCGTCAACAACTTTGAGACTGTTCTTGTAATGTAATTTATACGAAAACATTTTTTTACGTTTGGTAAATCTTAGTAATATATAATTCGTTATCATATTTAATAAAGTTTAGTAATGTACTTCACATCAGGTTCTTACACATTCCTTTAAACTAAAATAAACTTAAGAAAGAATTTTATTTGGTATTAAACGAGTAATATTTCACAAAGCCATTCACAAAATTTAAAAGAATACTATAAATATGATAGTAAATAAAATCTGAGATTGAATTGTGACATAGTTTAACATATTTTGTCCGAGCCTATAAATTAATTACCCCTGGTCAATTAGTTTTTTTTTTTAATATAATCATTTACATTCAATTCAAGTTGCCAATCAACCAAATGAATAAACAGAGTAATAAAATACTTTATTAAGAGTACATGCACACTGATTGGATGATTAACTAAAATTGAAATGTATATCTTGCAATACCAATTAAATTAAGGACGCTTTTGGTACAGGGCAAGTTTAATACAAATTAAATTATATGTATCGCATGACCCCGAAATTTTAATAGAATATTACATCGATCGAGTATTCTCCATGCATAACCTTAATTTTATGTAACGCTAGGCTTTTTTTATCTGGAAAATGGTATTAGATTTTGTTGAAAGTTAATCAAAATAAATACTTATTTAAAATTAAAAATAATGTTTCTGTTTTTTATCCTCCATGCCTAGTCGGGAACTGCCATAAACAAGCATTCATTCTGTTAGAAAAATTGAAATAACTCCGTTACTTGTAGTTCGATCTTAATAATCTTCGTATGGTTTTTTTAGGAAATAAAACTGTGCAATTTTTTGTCATATGTACAATTTTGTTAATATTTACGGTTTTTAAGATATCAAGTTTTAAAATATAAAAATGGCACAAAGTAGAAACTTGATATTCCGCACCAAAATAGGTCCTATTAGTCAACATAGACGCACGAAGTTTGAAGTTGATATCTCTAGTTCTTCCGAAGTTATGCTAAATCATACACACCAACAGACGGATAACCGAGCATTTTAGGACCCATGTTAATAGGATTTGTTTCTTAGTTTTAATGTAAGTAACCATATCCCGGAGTCCTGAAGGGGTTTCTTAGTACACCTTGCATACATATACATTGTGTCCATTGAAAACATTTCAGGATTTCGGGAGGTGATTTCTTACATCTAAACTAAGAAAAAATGTGATATGAATGTATGTCCTAAAATGCATATTTATCCAGATATCCATCATTTTGTACTTTCACAAAATATTTTTTGTATCCGACGTTTTTTTAACCGATGTTTTGAAACTCTGTATGTTCCGATGAAACTAGTACTTGACTAGTTTACGAGAAAATAATCAATATGATCGAAAGGTAAATCCCAAAATGGTGGCGTTTTAAATCTTTAAATTTAAATACCAAAAAACGGTACATTGTACAAAAGATTATAAAGTATAGCAAGTTTTAGTAAATTTAATTTCCAATCTAATGACATAAAAATCATAAAAATCAGTCAACAAACAACTGAGTTGTGGTCGAATTAAGTTAACGAGGCAGCATAATTTCAAGAAAAATAGTCCATTGTTGCGTTGAACCCATAGAACTATACACGTGTATAGTTCTATGGTTGAACCACGTTGTGAAACAGACCAATCATGCTGCTTTGTTAGCTAAATTCGGCCATTACTCAGTTGTTCATTGACCGATTTTCATAATTTTGGTGGTTCAAACTGAAAACTTCTTAAGGACGTTTTACAAAAATTGTGAAAATTCTGCTATTGACTAGTTGCCTATCGGTTTATAGATGCTCGGAAGAAGGTATGAGATTTCATAGTTATGTTTAGATACAATGCTGCTGAAACAAAAAATAAAAATGTAATTACCTAAATAAAAACGCTTTTAAATCTGGGGACGGTTTGAGTTTTTGCTCAGTTAGTTAAATGGATCAATTTCAAAGAGGTAAAATAGGGGTTCAATTTCAATGAAGGTAAGAAAGACATGAGAAGTTGATAGGGTTTTCCTAGGTTTCCAGGTTTGCTTTTATTGTTCAGTAGTTCAAAGGTTCTTTTTACTTTGTTGTTTCCAATGATCAAAGTCCCTTTCCTGAACTTGAAGAAAATGTCTTTGTTGAGAAGCGAAACTAATTAGTGCACTTAAAGACTGTTTAACGAACGCATTGCTTAGTTTATTCGTACATTGTATCAAACAGATAAAAGAAGGTTTGTTTGAGTCACGTTTTGTCATTTGTCATAACTATACCTATGAAAGTTTTACTTTGATGGCATATTTTATATCAGCATTACACCCAGACTTAAGGTTGGCACGCTCATCAATACAATCATACAACTATAATATAACGTACAATTAAATAAAAATACAGAATAACACAGTAAAAAATACAAGTCAATACAACACAATTTTAAAAAACCTTAATCCTAAAACATCACACCTTTAACTTTATAGAATAGTGAGTTCTATATAAGTGAAATGTTAATTATTAGTTTAACCTCATTATACGTATTTTTCCTTGGGGTTTTGGGGATTATCGAGTCATTTCTAATGAATATTGCATTACTTATCTTTCGGTCAATTGCCTCATTAAAAAGGATATAAAGAGGGGGAGAGAAACTTATCTCCAGGGTGCTATAAAGCTCTCAGCCTCAGGCCGAGGCGAAATTGATCACTGCCGGGGCCTGATGGTCCCGATGACCAATCTATAGTCAATTTCCTGTTATATAGCTTCTTAATAATCACAATAAATTTGAATGCTTCTTCACCATTAGTAAATTATCGTCGTATTAATTTGGCGATCCTGTCAAGTGTCAATCAAGGGTGGTCGGTACGAAGGTTTCACTTTGATTGCGATTCACCGAAAAAAATCATTTTTGTACCTACCCTGTTATCTCAGACACTGTTAAATCTATTCACATTATTTTTTTTTGGACAAGAAGACTACATTTATACACAACTTTTAATATAGGGGTTTTTGGCTAACTTCATTTATTCAAGAACAAAAAAATAAATACAATTTGTTAATTTTGATGCCTAAAAGTTATATATTTTTTATATTTCCGCAATTTCTAAGGTCAATTACGAGGATCTTTTGACGAAATATTAGTGATTCAATCTTGCTTTTAAGAAATATTATCTTGATTAAGTAAATAAGTTGGGTGGCATGCTATTGATCTCCAAGTCCATCAAAGAAATTTTAAGCTGTCAATTTGAGGTCCTCAGTTATCAAAATTACTACTTATTTATTTTGATTATTTTCCTTCTCCTTCACATAGCGTTTTATAAAAGTGTTTAATTTTCGTAAAATCTTTTAAAATAAATTTGTTA
Organism: Flexamia atlantica; assembly: GCA_035578135.1. NCBI lineage: Eukaryota > Metazoa > Arthropoda > Insecta > Hemiptera > Cicadellidae > Flexamia > Flexamia atlantica. Next base: position 52,410,590 of record JAQJVK010000005.1, on the reverse strand, counting down.
GGATTATTACCAACAAATTGCCACAGAGATGATAAGTTTTTAGCGAGTTTCCCCCCGTAGTAAAAAAAAAGAAGTAGAAGTAGCTATTACCCGGGTGATACTTAACCCGGGGCCACGTTATTTGTTCGTATTGAGGTCCTTAGAGCCCAAAAACACCGTTCGTTCATTTTCATATACATATATATATATATATATATATATATATATATATATATATATATATATTCAAACGAATGGTGTTCGTTTCTGGGGGCCTCGTAATGAAAAGTTGTCATGATCCCGGGCTTAGGTCTTACCATGAGACCTACGGTAATAGCTCATCCATTTAAGAAAATTTATTAAAACAAATTGCTGCTTAGAAAAAAATTATACAGGGTGTCCGGAAATGATGGTAAAATATTTTAGTGTATGATAGTAGAGGTAAAAATAAGAAAAAAAGTTCATGTAAACATAGGTCCTAAAGTGCTTCGTTTTCCGTCTGTGTGTTTGTTTGTGATTTTTACATATCTCACGAACCTCTCGCATAAACTTCAAACTTGAATGACCACTATAAAGAACTATTTTTTAAGAAGTATAAAACTTCTACTTTGTACTATTTCAAAATGGCGACTTTTTTGTTTTCAAAGCTAAATATTTTAAAAACCGTAAATTTTAGAAAAATTACACAAGTGTCAAAAAAGTTGCAAAATTTAATCCAATTTACGCTGATATTAAGATTTTAATGATCGAACAACTAGTAATGGAGAAATTTTGAATTATTCGAATAAAAAAATGCAAATTTGAGACAGTATGTTCTAAAAAACCATGTTTTTATTCAGAAAAGTTAAAATTTCTCCGTTATCAGCCCGATCATCATAATCTTAATATCAGCGTTAATTGGATTAAATTTTGCAACTTTTTTGTCTCTAGTACAATTTTTCTAAAGTTTATGGTTTTTAGGATATTCAGCTTTGGAAACAAAACACAGACGCCATTTTAAAATGGTACAAAGTAGAAATTTGATACTTCTTACAAAAATTGTTCTTTATAGTGGTCATCCATATACGAAGTTTGAAATTTATACGTTAAAAGGTTCGTGAGAAATGATTAAATATGTAAAAATCATAAATAGACACACAGATGGAAAACGAAGCACATTAGGACCTATGTTTACATGAACTCTTTTTCTTATTTTTACCTCTACAGTACTATCATGTACTGAAATATTTTACCATAATTTCCGGACACCCTGTATTTTACTGAATTTTAGATTCTAACTTAACACTTTCAACTTTTGGTAGTCTACGAAAACAAATAATTGTTTGTAAGACGATCATAAATTAAGAAATATACAACAATAAACATGCTGAGCCTGAATCGGAGGAGCAGATCCTTATATTGTTGCTCCGGAGTGCTGCTGAGCAATCACTCTGATAGTCTTCCATTTTTATTCCTTCCTTGAGCTTTTAAGGATAAAGGGCTTTCCTTAATATAGTTCTTTAAAAATGTTGTTATAAATTCGAGTACAATATTTTAAAATAATGACAGGGAGTAACATTATTGTTCATTATAAATAGAAATAATCGATTTAGAACAAAAATATGCTTTTATTATTTTTTTGTCCAAATTGATTTTATTTTAAACCGATTTTTAAAATTGTCGTGCTTTTGTAATTATTAATTAAAATTTTAGATCGTCATTATATAAACGCAAAAGTAATTAGGATTTGTATTGAACTCTGTAAGCTTGGACCTAATTTTCACAATAAGTATGTTTTACATTTATTGAAGGTAACTAGCCTGACTGAGATGTCAAAAATTGTTCTCATTATTGCGAATAATGACACAACAACAATAATGAGAACAATTTTTGACATCTCAGGCAGGTTAGTTACCTTCAATAAATATATTTAACAGATGTCAAGGCTATCAAACCAATTAAATATGTTTTGTCTGTGCAGAGACGTCAGCTTATAACAAATATTATGATTCAACTTATTAAAAGTTTCTGCATTAAAAGAAACTAAAAATAAAGCTCAATTGTTCAGATGAGGCAACATTTTAGAATTGTAAATTGGACTCCCAGATAAAAAAATTAATTAAATCTACATTACGTTTCCTTTGAATAATAAATCTTAACCAAAGGTTGTGAAAATGTTCATTGGAGTCTTTTGTGGCCTGAGTGTTTAATTAATTATAAGCACGCATTTGAAATATAATAACATTTTTGTTGAAGGTAAATTAGATTTAGGTAAACATCACAACTTATTGAAAAATTGAAAACAATAGAAAAAACAGAATGTAAATATAAACATTGGTAATGCCAGTTCTGTAATCACCTGTTCTTGAATAGTCAATTAGGGATACTACAGTCTCCCCCACTTATTAGACTTCATCTTGTAGCGTAACTTTGTAGGTGTACTGGCGGTCTTCGTATACGTGTTGATCTTCGAAGAGGTGTTGGTTGATTAAACTGTTCGTGTCTTGATGGTGTAGGTTGATGTGGTGCTGGAGTGTCTCTTGTCTGGATTTGCAGAGGAGTTTTTGTCAACGTCTTCATCAATCCTGGAAGTTGTAATGGAGCAGATTCTTTGTCCTCCTTTTGGTCATCCAACTTGAAATGAACCTTTTTAACTTCCGTCTTCCTTAATTGGTCCAGGTGACGCTTTAAAGTTCTTCCTGAATCCAGTTTCACCAGATAGTGTAGAACTCCTAGCTTTTCGCAAATTTCTTCTAAACACCATATGGGTTTATTGTTTTGAGAATATTCCCTCACAAGTACTCTCTCCCCCACTTTGAACTTCCGTAGCCTTCGATCTTGGGGAGGATTTTTCACAGGATGGGAGGGACGAAGAGCATCGAGTTTAATCCGAATCCTTCGATTGAGATACTGTTCTGCCGGGGACATTCCGTTTGATAGAGGAGTCGCTCTGTAAAATAGAAGGATTTCTTGAACTTTAATATGTAAAGGGCGAGGATCATCTTTAGCGGCCTTCAGTCGTCGTTTCAATGTCTGCACTGTCCGCTCTGCTAGTCCGTTAGTAGCAGGGTGTCCGGGAGCAATCAGTTTTTGGAAAATATTATTAGTTGAACAGTATGATTTGAATTCCGTACTAGTGAAGATCGAGGCATTATCTGAAACCATCACCTTAGGGTAGCCATGGGAAGCGAAGATGTCATTGAGAAGTAAGATGGTATTCGCGGACGAAGGAGCATTTCTTAAGATTTTCACTTCAATCCATTTAGATTTAGCGCAGACACATACCAGGAAGTAATGATTTTGAAAAGGTCCCGCATAGTCTATGTGGATGCGTTCCCAGTTTTCTTCTGGTTCTGCCCAAGGATGTAGAGGACATTTTGCAGGACTGTCTTTGACATGGGCGCAGTTTTCACATGATTGAACTATTTTTTCTATGTCCTTGTCGATTCCTTTCCAATAGACATATCGTCGGGCTAGCTGCTTCATTTTAGTGATGCCAATGTGAGTTGAGTGAAGTTGCTGTAGTACATGAGATTGAAGACGTTTTGGGATAAGTACACGAGTGTCTTTGAAAAGCACTCCGTTGTCCAGTGTATAGGGCAGGTCTGTCGAAGAAGACAGGAGTTGTTGTTTAATTTCTTTGAGATCGTCATCAGCTTCAGTTTCCCGAGCTAGAACATCTGCGTTCAGAGTTTCAGACGATATTTCGAATATTGAATCTGAATGTAAGGCGAAAACTTCAGGAGAACCCCAGTCGCTGGCATCGACCTTGGATATTATACCAGCTGCTTCAAGACCATTAAGCTCTTCTTCAACCTTAGATCTTAAAGTAAAAGGAACATTTCGCTCTTTAGTGTACACAGGGGTTGCATTTTCACGTAGCTGAAGTGAGACTGTATGTTTGGGTACGCAACCGATTTTCTGCTCGAAAACAGTTGAAAACTCTGCGTATAAGTCCTCTGTTGAGTACAAAGAGGATCCTGAAAGATTGAAATAACTAATTTTCCGTAAATGCTTTTAGCAGGTTTTGAAATTGTTCCTGATCCATTGAAATTAAACTTTGTACTATTTAGAAAAAATAAATAATCTGGTTCACCGAGTCGCCACTTTTGTGGCCTGAGTGTTTAATTAATTATAAGCACGCATTTGAAATATAATAACATTTTTATTGAAGGTAAATTAGATCTAGGTAAACATCACAACTTATTGAAAAATTGAAAACAATAGAAAAAACAGAATGTAAATATAAACATTGGTAATGCCAGTTCTGTAATCACCTGTTCTTGAATAGTCAATTAGGGATACTACAGAGTCAAAAATCAAAAAAGTCAAGTCAAAATCAAAATGTCAAAAATCAAAAATCTTAAATTGGAATTAGTTTGAAGTTCTTGAAATTAGTAGGAAGTAGAACTGTTTCGAGAAAGGGGAAATCCTGCTTATCTTTAAAAGTGATTATTGTCGTGATTCGTTTTGTTTGTAAATAGGCTTATGGCGCGCTACTAAAAAAAGGCTGGCCTTTGTTTATACAATCTTTTCATTCAGTTTGGGTCATTTTATTTACGAATATTTAGCATTTTTGTATACTGAATAATTACAACGTCTTGTTAAATATTCGGGCCTGCAAGCACAATCTACTTATTTCCAATAAATTTTTAACTAACAGCATATGGGTGTCCGTTGTATTGCGCCACATTTCGATTCAAAAACATCCCCACTGAATACTCAAAACGTTTTTCCTTGTATTTTGGAAATTCAATTGTCTGGTGAAGCTCTGTTAAACGATGTACGACATAATATCAGTTGTAAATAGCAATTCCTGGATATAATCTGGGACCCTTAGGTTCTGGTAGAGAATCCTCCATTATTTTGGTTAAATTTTGTAAAGCCACCTTGTGGCTTTAAGTTCTACTGCATCATTTTTTTAGATGTTTGTAAATGTAATGTAATATTAAAAAGCATTGATATGGATGTAACTATTAAAAATGTTGGTACAAGATTGAGCTAGTCTCAACCAATTAGATATTTAAGTGAATTATAAGCAATTTTAAAAAGTTAATTTGAATGGTTCGATGTACAGAGTTAAAAAAAACGTATTTAGCCAAACTCACACTATATACCAATTGTATAAGCGTCTAAAATTTCTACACCGGCAAGAGCAGGCTGGGCGCCCTCAGACTAAAAAATTAACTACCGATACAATTTCTAGAAAATCCAATGACGATATAACCAATACTGACAATATTAGTGGTTTTGTAAAATACCCTTTAGAGTACAACAGGTGATGCTAATCATAACTTTCTCATGATGAAGAAGTTATACGTTATACGTTAATGATTAGTTTATTCGTTAATGCTCGTACATAACATATTACTTGATTTGATACTTCTTCATTCTTGATTTTAGGTTGATTAAAAGAATACCAAATATAATGAAATCCTAAGTATTAGTATTTCAATGGAAAAATCAAATGGAATACCGTAATAGTGGTAATAAGTCAAGTAAATACAAATAATTACTGCAGTGCTGTAATTATGGATGATAACCAACTGCAGCCCTTTTATTCAACAACGCCTGTGTCGTGAATAAGGATGTTTCACCTCATTTAATGACACGTCATTTATATTTTATCACCTGTTGTTTACTAATCAGTGATGGCAAAATATCCGTAATAGTTATTTATGTATTAAGAGCGTAAAGTAGGTCTTTCTCGCTTGAGCTAAGCCCGCTAAGCGTCGCGCGGTATTTTTAGCGAAAGCGAGAAAGACGCTTTACACACGAAATACATACTAAATTGTTCCTACAACTGCAGTTTTAATTTCCCAAACGATAAATACAATCACAGTTACTCACGTCCATTGTAGCTGAATGCGCCATTATGATTGCATAAATTCTTCATATTTCTTTTCGTAAAGGTTTTTAGATTTTCGAGGTAATAAATTTCATGAAACTTCTTTCACTAATTCACTAATATCAAGTAGAGTAAGAGTAAGTCTGAATTCGTCATCACTTATTAGTAGTGGCGAGGTGGCGTTTCTGGCCCAATCAAACTTTGACAGCCAGTCAATTTTTTGACAGCTACTTCCGGTCACGTGACCGGAAGTGACGTCATCAGCTGTAACGAGTTGGTGGTGGGTATTTAAAGTTTAAATGCCCTGCTGTGCTGGGTATTTAAATTTTAAATGGCCGGAAGTGTGTCAAGGTCGGTTGGGGATGTTTTTAAAAAAGATCTTGCATTTTCGGAAAATCCGAAAATGCAAGATAATTTTTGCTTCTTTTTACAAACTGTTTCTTAATTGTTGTTTTGTTGATTTTCACGTCTGTTAAAATACCATGTAAAAAATGGAATTGACAAATTAACAAGAAAATATCCTGCTACAAAGTATCCAAATAAAGATGCAATTACATAAACATAAACTTTAAAATATAGCGAATGTTCTTCCTTTTTATCTGTTAGCATTTCCTGAACAAGGTAACCAAAATTGTAACCACATAAAAATGAAAGTAGGCAAATAATAAATTTCGACGGGTTCACAAAAACCAAGTTGTAAAGTAGCGAATTTCTTTCTTCTTCCATTGTTGAATTTTTAGTCGAAACCAATTAATGATAATATTATTGCTTGCGCATCAGAACTAACAGTTAATGAAATTTCATTTACTTGTAGACTTGTAGTAGTTTCATTTGTAGTAGGTAATTGTTCGGAAGTTGGTGTAGATGTAGAAGAAACAGTATTATCTTGAAGCTCAGAGTCCATGTGTGCTCGGGTAAAGAGCTGAAGCTTTAATGACGTGTGGTAGCCGTGTCCTACTGTGCATCAGGAGTTGTTGGTGGTGGGGGGTCGTTTGTTTCTTGCACTGAAATGTAGATGGAATCATAACTTTCTGGAGGATGTACTAAAATTTGTTGTATAGGATCTGCATCAATAGGAAAACTTTGCGTTTCAATGCAAAGTCCATCTTTAATAAAAGAAACATATAAAACAGAACTCATGTTTATTTAGATGTTTACTCTGCGAGTTCTACCAGCAAACTGATATGTCAATAGTGGCGCTGCAACCTCCCTTGACATATGCAGCCTGGAACATCTGCTGCACACCTGCCCTCCCCCACCACCATGAGAGACTCCTCGCAAATTTTGGATTTGTAGTGTTAGTTCTAACGTAGGTGTTGTAGGGTGAATATCTCAGTACTAAACAATTGTTTTTAACATTTGGCTTAAAATACTTATTTAACTTTGTAGGAGTTACAATATTTTTAAAGATGCTACTTTATTATCTTTTCTTAATACTTAGTTAAAATATTTAGTTGAAGAAATGCAAAACTAAACTACACTTGCGATTAAATATAAACTCTGTTTCTTAACATTTAATTTAAAATTGAAATGTTAGGGCGATGCTACATATGTTGCACACCTGCCCTCCCCCACTACCATAAGAGACTCCTCGCAATGTTTTCGATATTTAGTTTTAGTTGTAATGTAGATGTTGTAGGGTAAACATCTCAGTAGTAAACATTTGTTCTTAACATTTAGCTTAAAAATATTGTTTTGAAATACTTATTTAACTTTGTACAAGTTACGATATTTTTAAAGATGTTTCATATTTTAATTAATATGTTTCCAAACCTTATCATGCGAGTTTAAAAAAACAAACGAAAAAGGCGAAATAAAAATAAAACCAAGGAATAAAACCAACGAAACTTGCGTTGAATGAAACGCAAAAACTGGCAACTTTTACTTGACATCATCACTGGGCCGGGTTAGTTATTCTGGTGACCTCGCATGCTGCCGACCTTGTTGCGTAACGGTTGCGCAACAGCATCGGTCGACCAGTTGGCAATACAAGCTGTTGACCTTGGAACATCTGCTGCACACCTGGCCCGAGATCAAGTTGGCGACCCCCCCCCCCCCCGAGAGCAACGCTTTGGGACTTAGAGGTACGTGGACCCCTTGTTAGTCACCAAGGGTTGAGACCCTAAATTTGAATGTTTTATGGCGGTCCTTACAAGGACCTTTTTTGCCACCAGGGTGGACTTTTGGAGGAGGAAAAGGAAAAAGGGTTTTTATTTTGACAATTTTATTTTGATTTTGTTACCTTGTTTTGTAAGTTCAAGGTATTTTGGGTTTATATAAATGGAAAGATGTTTAGGTAGGGTAACAATATAAATTTTGGTTTTTTCTTTATTGTATAGGTAAAAAATATTGGATTTTCGTTTGATGATGTGATATTTGGTGTTTAGTCTTAGTCTTTTTAGTAATAGTTTCTGCTGGGGTAATTGTGGTAAAACAGGTGAAAGAGGTGGTTCGGTGTTGAGTTTGATGCCAGTGAGAATGTTTTTCCCAACTGGCTGAAAAGGATTTAGAGCAATTGTAGATGTGACATCGTACCAATCACGATTGTTATTAGATTGAAGAACTCGATACCCCAGCAGTTGTAAACGTGAGAAACAATTGTACCAGATTTTGAAATACTGGGAGCGGTTCATGTTGAAGCAGGAGTTGTTAGGTTGGTGGCAAAGCGGAGAATGAACTGTTGAGTGTAGGATGTGACCATCTGCTGTGCCAGCTGACGCAACAAGGTCGACCAACCGGCTACTACAAGGTTGGCGGCGCAGGCGTCAGTGGTCGGGTCAACAGCCTCCGCTTCACCAGAAATAGAAAGGTGGCTCAGTGATAATGTAAAATAAAATTTGTCAGTTTTGCATAGTAAAATTTATACTGTTAGTTTGATTATAAAATGTTGCCGGATTTTTTGTTAGGTTTATTATTTTTTTTTACTTTTTGGGTAAAGACATTTATTGGTCGGTGGTTCGTTAGTTTTAAAGCCTCTAGAGGAACGTCAACCTCACCACCACGCTAGAGGTCACTCTTTTTAGGGTAAAGAGGTTCCCACAGGCCTAGACCAAATAAACCTGTGGTATGGAGAAACCCGTACTTATTAGTTAAAAAAGATTGATTTTTAATTTGCCGCTGTCCTTTGTAATTTTCAGATGTTTTGGCTTTGGAGGAATACGAAATTTTTTAGGCAGGTCGATGATAAAAATTGTATTTTTTTCTTCGTTGAGGATGTGAACAAGGTTGTTTTTGGTTTTCAAAATTTTGTAGACAATATTTTTTTTCAGCCTGTTGATCTTCAATTTTTTTGTTGGCAGTCTTTTACATGGTGCGGGTTGAAATGGATAGGGGATTTTGACTATTAGTGAAGGACGCGGAGTTTCTTGATTGGATGATTGAGCGGGCGGAGACAGTTGAGCAGGCTGAGACAGTTGAGCAGGTGGAGTCTGAGCAGGCTGAGACAGTTGAGCGGGCGGAGTCTGATGAATAATAAAAAATTCGGACATGTCGGACATGAAGTTTTCATTTTCCAGCACTTGTTTTTCTTGAAGTTGGCTTCTTATAGTATATTCAAGTTCTTGTTCGAGCAAAGGATAGAAGCATCATGGCTGGATGATGAGGATTAGAAGTTCATAATGCAAAATAAAAAAGAAAAATGTAAAAAATGAGAATGTAAAATTTAACAGCAAAGGTGGCAAGTGGCAAGTGGCAGAATGACAAGAGGTGGTCAAGTGGGGTTATTATAGGCAGCAGACACGGCAACCTTGTATTCAAGGAAGTGTAAGCGGAAGCTACCGGCTCGGCGTCCAAGGTGAACTAGGTGGCAAAGTCACGGCAACGCCCCCCCCTCGGTCATCGACCGCGGCGCGGTTAAGGTGAAGGTCCGCCTCCGTCCCAGCAGGCGGATATGTCAACCTTCAAGTCAAGGCCGCCCGCTTCAGCTTGATATAGGCGAGCGCGCAGCGTTTCGCTTTAGCATTACGGTGAAGGTGTAGCTCGTGCTCTTATGAGCAGGGTTATGCTGTAACGTAATGTTCGCCATGGTGTGAGGGATGGCTTATGTCTAGCTCACATCGCGTTCGGTTATTGTAGAAGAGGCGCCCTTCTATAATGATCGGCCGCAATGGCAATCCAACTACCTTTCCATTTCCTGCGTGGTTTAGCTATCAGGGGTAATATTATGGTGAGGTGTGTGGGATGGCTTATGTCTAGCACACACCATAACTGTAATATTACGTAGGGGGTAGTATTATGGTGAGGTGTGTGGGATGGCTTATGTCTAGCACACATCGTAACTGTAATATTACATAGTATAAGTTAGGGGTAGTATTATGGTGAGGTGTGTGGGATGGCTTATGTCTAGCACACATCGTAACTGTAATATTACATAGTATAAGTTAGAATAGGGGGAACGTTAGGTAGGGGTTAAGATATGATAGGGCGGTGATGTGTGTGGGATGGCTTATGTCTAGCACACACAGTAACCGTTGCATGTTAGCATTTAAGGGGTAGCATAAGATATAATGAGGCGGTGAGGTGTGTGGGATGGCTTATGTCTAGCACACACAGTAACCGTTGCATGTTAGTATAAGATATAATAAAGTAGTATAAAATAAAGTAGTATAAAATAAAGTAGGGACCCCACGCTTCCCCACCCCCCTTTTTTTATAAATTTTAAATGACCTTGACCTACAATTGGCTGACCTACTCTTGGACTTTAAAATTTTTAAATGACCTTGAAACTTTAGTTTTCGCGCTATAACTTTTATACCGTTGGTGTTATTAAATTGTTACCGGACTTTATTGTAAATTAGATTATTTTGCGTAATTTGAATACCCACCTGATAAAATTTGGAAATATATTAAGTAAAAAAAAAATAAATAAAATGTTAAGTTTTTTTAGTTTTTGCGTTATAACTTTTATACCGTTGGTTTGATCGAAAAATGTTACTGGACCTTTTTTGTTTGTCTTTTAATTCCGCGTAATTTGAGTACCCGCACGATAGGGTTAGAGCATTTTTGTAATATCCACTGCCACCGTGTACGGCGACGCAGTTCTAAAGTTGAACGGCAACGAAATCAAGTTGGCGACCCCCCCATCAATTGATGGGGGGGGGGTTAAAATTTTTTGACCTTGACCTTGACCTTGACCTTGACCGCATTGATGGGGGGGGGAGGTCGCCAACTTGATTTCGTTGCCGTTCAACTTTAGAACTGCGTCGCCGAACACGATGGCAGTGAATATAACAAAAATGCTCCAAATCTATCGTGCGGGTAGTCAAATTAAGCGGAAATAAAAGACAAACAAAAAAGGCCCAGTAACATTTTTTGATCAAACCAACGGTATAAAAGTTATGACGCAAAAACTCAAAAATCGAGGCTATAGCCTTGGGCTCACAGTATATATATAAGGTGTGCTGTAGTCTTGTGGTTACATTTGCCATGGAATCCCTCATGATCTTTGGTGCTGTGCACAACTTTGTCGAAGCCAAAAAAGTACTATGGTACATAAGAACGTATCATAGCAATCTGAAGTGTATTAGTGAAGTACTTGAAGCTGTTAAAGCAGACGGTACGAAAATCTGTTGCACTTCGGATTCTATGGATTACGAAGGACTCGAAACATGGGTCCTTTATTATGTACAATTTTGTACAAAAATTCACATCAAAGTTGACACGGACTAAAGGGGTTTTCTAGGAGGAAAGAAAAGAATAGATACCAACAATGCATGTTGGTAGCTATTCTTTTCAATCTTCCGCTAAGATTTAAATGACCTTGACCTACTTAGGACTTAGAAAATTTTCACTAAGTTACAATTGACCTTCAAAATAAGTAGGTCAAGGTCATTTAACTTTAAGCGGAAAAAAGAGAGGAACAGTGTTATTAATTAACACTGTTCCTCTCTTTTTTCCTAAAAGGCAGGGGGAGAAGTTCCGTTAATGTCTACTTTTATGTGGCAGAATCATATCCATCATCATCTGATTCATTTTGAAAGTTGATGTAATCTACATCAACCCAAAGATAATGGAATCCTTGTTCAAAAGCCATAGTATCAATGTATGTTTCAAGTGTTGAAAACCAATTCGGATCTACCAAAGGGTTGATGGTAACTAATAAACGTTGATATGTTAAATTTACCATTCTTTCCCCAGTAACATTAATCGTAAGAAAATTAATATTCTTGAGGACATGGATTAAATTTAACATAAATTGAATATGTTGTTGAGGAGTGCAAAAAACATTGTAAAACATACGGAAACTTTCCATGATTATCGGTGAGGGAAGTGATGCCTCTTCATATAATCCATGGTTTATATATACATTTTCCCCATCATAAAGTTTTAAAAGTGGGTCAAGGTCATCTGAAGATACCCTATGAACGGGGAACAGAGCAGTAAGTGGTTAGACCACAAACTGCTCTGTTCCCCGTCCCTATTTAATTTCTCATAATTATATGTGTTTATAAACACATACAATTAATTTCGTATTTTGCCAGGGGGCAGAAATTGTAGAGATGACATTTTTCTTGTGGTGCCGGCATTTGTAGTTTATACCCAATTACTCCGCTTCTATAAGCAATAGTTCGATAAAGCTCTTCCCCCGGGCCGGCAAGAGGAAGCGCCTGAAAAAAAATTATTAATTTAAAGAAATTAAAAAAAAAATAATATATTGTTAACAAAAAAAACAATGCAGTTAATGAAAAAAACGTACCATGTGACATACGGCACATATTCTGCCAACATTTGGCCCTTCAAACCAAATTTTGGTTTTGTAGACGCATCGTCTTTTATGCTCATAAATGAGCTCTCCTTGCAAAATTGGCGGCAGCGGCTCTGACACCCTTCTGATATGCCGGAGCATAGGGTTATCGGTGCAGATCCGCTGCAGACACAACTCGTACAAGGAGCTCATAGTTATGGTCTGGCTATGCAAACCTCAAAGCTTTAAATACGTACCAATCACCTTGATGGCGAAGGACCACCCCCCCTCCCCCCCCTTCCCCCCCCGGGTTTCCAGTATATATTGAGCGGATAAAAGCTTTATAGAATTAATAGTTTGCCACATTTTGAATCACCAAAACGTTATGGAATCTTTCCAAAAATACCTGATTGATCAAAAAATTAAGTAGAAACCGAAGGGAACAAAGAAGACAACACAGATTAAAAAAAGCTTTTGAATAATTAAAATTAGTTGTACCGGAAAGTCAAAAACAAAAAAAAATTAACAGACAATCTATAGTTCAAAATGCAATAGATTACATTAAAAAATTGGAAGAAGACTTGAAATTACCAACATTTAACTTAGAACAACAAGAATTTGAACAATCCGAACAGACATTTTTACAGGAAATAGAAGAATTCCAACAATTCGAACAGAAATTTGTACAGGAAATAGAAGAATATCTTCAAACTTCGCAAAATTTAAACCAAGACATTTATGAAATTTTGTATCAACCTTTTGAAACTGTTTTCTTGCCAGTGTTAGAAAGCTTGGATGAATATTTTTTTGACCTCGAAAAGTAGAGGGGGTAAATGGGTGGGGGGCTGTTATAAAGGCAGGGTAAACAGAGTAATCTTTACATTCTTAGGATCCAGCGCTATGGCAGGCACTTCGTCTTCGTCCAGGTCTTCTTCCTCGTCATCAACAACATCATCATCATCTGTTGTTTCTATTGTGAAACAAAAATCTCCTTCTCCAAAAAAATCTTCACCGAAAAAATCTCCTTCTCCAAAAAAATCTTCACCGAAAAAATCTCCTAAGAAAATTTCTGAAAAACTTCAAAAACTTCAAAAATTAAGAAAATCCTGTTTTAAGAAAGAACAATGTGCTCATATTTTAAAAAAAGGAGCGAACAAAGGTGAAAGGTGTGTGAAGTTGTGTAGTGTAAATGAAAAATTGTGTAATTTGCATAACAAACGTGAACCTTCCAAAATTCAACCTTCCGAAAAAGTCAAAATTCAACCTTCTAAAAAAGTCAAAATTGAACCTTCCAAAAGTGAATTGCCAGAAAAAATTGAAAACTATAAAAGAATTAAAATCAACAGATTGAAATTAAACCACAAATATGTTTTTGTGAAAAAGATCAGTAACAGGGATGTTGTTCTTAGATGTTGTGATGAACTCTACTTGCTCAAATTACAAGTAAATCTTCAAATTCCAAATATCAGTAATGTTCATTATTATTTAGTAAGAAAATCTCCATCTGATAAAGTTAAATGGTCAAATTAAACACAAGACAAAAAAAATGGAGCGGGGGAATAGACCACTTTGTAATTCCAAGAGAATTACTTAGCGGTCTATTCCCCCGCTCATAGGGTATTTTTGAATGACCTTGACCTATTTTCAAAATTTACAATGGAGGGGTGATTTCTTATAAAAGCGGGATAACAGAATGACTTTTTACTATTTAGGATCTAGCAACATGACAGGTTCTTCTTCATCATCCAGTTTTAGAAAAGAACAATGTTTATATATTTTTAAAAAAGGACCGAAAAAAGGTAAAAAATGTGTAACGATGTGTTGTGTGATTCAAACATTATGCAGTGTGCACAAAAAATATCTTCATTTGTTAAAATTGTGAGGTTAATGTAAAAATAACAACAACAAAAAAACAAAAATAGGAGCGGGGGAATAGACCACTTTGTAGTTCCAAAAGAATTACTTAGCGGTCTATTCCCCCGTTCAAAGGGTATTTTTTGGTGACCTTGACCTACTTTTGACACTTAGAATTTTCGCTAACTTTTAATGAAAGGGTATTTTTTGGTGACCTTGACCAACTTTTGACACTTAGAATTTTCGCTAACTTTTATTGACCTTGAAAATAAGTAGGTCAAGGTCATCCAGAACTTTTAAAAAAATAAGGGGTGTACGGTTTTACAGAACCGTACACCCCCGAAAACCTAACAGAAGAAAAGCTATTTTACATAAAAATGACCTTGGGACTTAGAAATTTTCGCTTACTCTTTTGTTGACCTTGAAAATAACTAGGTCAAGGTCATTTGATAATTAAAAGAAAATGGGGGTGTACGGTTTGACAGAACCGTACACCCCGGAAACCTAAAAGAAGATAAGCTAATTTACAATACAACCTGCCTAGAGTTTAAAAAAAATAGTTAGTCAGCGCAGCGTTGCACATAATGATTACAGTGTGAGCTAGACATAAGCCATCCCTCACACTTCACCATAAGCGCACAACGCTGAGCTAAAAAGTAAAAAATATCTAGTCAGCCCAACGCTGCACAGAATGATTACGGTGTAAGCTAGACATAAGCCATCCCTTACACCTCACCATAACCGCACAACGCTAAGCTAAAAAAAATGTTATACAAATATGTTTTTTATTTCCTAACACTAAAGGAGCCAGCGACTCACCATAAGGCGCAAATCAACTGGGGTCCAGCGAAACTCCGGAGGTAGGCGAACTACCCATCCAGCACGTATAGAGGTTGTAAGTGACCCGCTTTGGTAAGCGTAATCACTACAAAAGCGGTAGCCGGTTTTACCATTATTGGTTTTACCGTGCAAAAGATGGAAGGAAAAAAGGAAAGGAAATTGGAATTGAAAGGTGTCCCTAACTAAAAAGGAGTACAAGACAAGAGAGGGAATGCCCTCAACAAGCATGTTGGAAAAAGGAAATTGGAATAGAAAGGTATTAAAAACATATCATATAACATTCTTAAAAACAAAAATATTACTTTAAATTTAAACATTCCAGGCAGAAATATATTGTAAGTAAAAGAAAGATTTTAAAATAATACTAACTACCAAACCAGCAAATTAAAAACAAACTACAAACCCTAGGGTATCTACAAGCACAAACAACTACCATGCCTTAAAATTAATCAGTCCTACGTCAAGATGTTATTATACAAATAACACCAAGATATTTTCACCAAACAGCAAAAATGATAAAATGTTCAGGGCGCCTTCTGAACATGTTACCACCTCACTGTCTAGCGAGCAACTGATGCCGAACCACACGCGCAGATCCCGGACCCCAACTCGGCTTGAGGTCATCCCCCCTCCTCGCTTACCCCCTCCCAAACCACAGGACCCTTGCTGCGGGTTTGGTTTCCATCATTCTTTTGCCATTGTTCCAACAGGCAAAAACATTTCTTTCTTTACTTTACATTGGATTTGTAAAAATTTTAAGTGTTAAAACTTCTCAATATTTAATATTTTAGGACTTTGAACAATTTTCAAACCTATCATTCTTTTGCAACTGTTAAAACAAACAACAACACTTCTTTCTTTATTTTACTTTACATTGGACTTGTAAAACTTCCTAATAATTAATACTTTCGGACTTAGAAAAATTTTCAAACATTTGCTTCAACATTTATTTTATAATATCAAGTTTCTTTTATAATGCCTCCAACAGACAACAATTTTCCTTTTGGATGTAAAATTTGTGAAAAAATATATAAAATGGTTGAACCAGAAGATTTAACGGATGACGAAAGTATTTTTGAAAATATTTTGATTCCAGTAGAAGATACATCTGATGCTACATCCGATGTTACATCTGATGCTACGTCTGATGCTACAACTGATGAAGAAAATATTTTGGAAGTACCAGTAGCAATAGGCGAAGAAACACCGTTAACACATGTTGTAACAATTAACTATGATCCAGTACAATATATACATGCTCTTGTTCGGCGACGTTTGTTTCCGGCATCGGACATGGAGGAAGATGAAAGCGATAACGATTTGGAAATAACATATTTAAACAACAGCAATGATGATCACACTTACGACGCATAATATGTATTATTTTGAACTTAAATTATTTGACCTTGGCACTTAGACTTTTTTAAAACTTCCATTATTTGACCTTGAGACTTAGATTTTTTTAAAACTTCCATTATTTGACCTTGTCACTTAGATTTTTTTTAAAACTTCCATTATTTGACCTTGACACTTAGATTTTTTTTAATACCTGCATTATTTGACACTTAGATGTTTTTTTAAACTTGCATTATTTGACCTTGACACTTAGGAGTTTTGAAATATAAGAAATTTAACTGTTATTAACACTTTTTGTGTTTAATACAGAAAAAGTGGTGGGGGTAGTCTATAAATAGGGGTAGTTTAAGAGTGGTTTTTATTATTACTGCAACTTTTGTGGAGAGTACACCTACGTCATGTATTACTGCATCAGTTGTGAAGAATCTTTTGAAAATGAAAACTTACTACAAATACACAAAGAAGTGTACCATAACAACGAAACAAGAAACAATGCAGAAGAAGAAGATTTGGAAGAATTAGATCAAATGCTGGCTACCCATCAACAACAACTAAATTCATGACCAAGTGTTATTCAATACGCACCCGGACCATCTTTGGATGTGGAATTATACGCCCGAGCTTTACCAGGCAGTGTAGTAACTCATTTTAAGATTGACAATGCTCAATTGCAACTAGCACAATTTATATTGAAAGCAAAAACATTAGTAACAGAAACATTGAAAAATGAACTAAGAAGATTAAATTTTATAAAGTTTGGAATATTATTAGATACTGTATTTACAAATGTTCAGAATGAAACATCACCAAGAGGATTTTTAACTAAAAACAAAACCATCATGTTTGCATCGGATATAAGCTCAATTGTGGATGATTGTTTTGAAGAACATTTAACAAAATTACAAGAACATGAAGGAAGAGGTTCTGGATGGAGTTTGTTAAGTATAACAAGCTTAGATGTGAGAGTTCATAAACATGGATATGGAATGAGAGGTAGTAGTTATATTGCTTTGCCAAGGAAGATTTGAGTAACCAAATCTTGTGTTAATGTACAAAATGAAAATGCTGAATGTTTCAAGTATGCAATGCTTGCAAAATATGTAGAAGATCATGTGGAACGACCGAGTAGAGCATACGATGAGGTTTGCTATATGTATAACTTTCAAGGCATGACTTATCCTGTTTCAATTCAAGACATATCAAAATTTGAAAAGAAAAATCCTTTTGCATCTGTAAACATCTTTGGCTTGGATTCATCCAACAATGTCTATCCCTTACGTATAACACCCACCGAACGCAGAGATCATACTGATTTATTATTTATAACTAAAGGTGATATCTCACATTATGTATATATTAAAGATTTTGAAGCTCTAGTTTGCAAACAGTTATCAAAACGTGAACAACCAAAAACAACTTGTAAAAGATGTTTCTGTTTTGTAAACAAACCTTTAAGAAGAGGAGGTTCAGAATGGTTAACAGAACATAAAAGATTATGCAATGGAAACTATGAAGTAAGAATTAAATTACCACACCCTAGCAGATCACAAGTAAAATTTGATAAAGTTATCCAACAATACAGAATTCCCGTTGTAGTGTATGCAGATTTTGAATCTTCATTGCTTCCACTTGAACAAGAAGAAGGGGAGGAAATTACAAGCAGAACAAAGTATCAACTTCACAAACCAAACAGCTACTGTTTAATAGTAAAATCCACTCTGCCTGAAGAACATCTTCAAGAATATGGTTTGACATCTACACCAAAGATCTATCGTGGAGAAGAAGCAGCTCGATACTTTGTTGATGATTTATACGACATCGCTGGGAAAGTGGAAGCAATGTATAGCAATGTGGTTCCTATGTCACCTATGACACCGGAAGAACTTTATCTTTATGATTCGACAACAACATGCTATTTGTGTAACAATCAATTTACAGAAACTAAAGTTAAAGTTCGCGACCATGACCATCTGACAGGAGCCTACAGAGGTGCAGCTTGCAACGGATGTAACATCAACTACAAACTACCATCTTTTATTCCCGTGGTTTTTCACAATCTTAGCGGATACGATGGACATTTTATCATTCCCGAATTAGCAAGAGACAACGGTGAAATAGACGTTATAGCACAAACTATGGAAAAATTTATAAGCTTTTCAAAAAAGGTGGGCAAAATTAAACTTAGATTTGTTGATTCTTTTAGATTTATGCCTTCCAGTCTTATGAAACTTTCTGAAAATTTAAGAAGACAAAATTTAATAGAAACAAGCAAAATTGTACCTGCAGAAAAAATGGATTTGGTTCTTCGGAAAGGAGTTTTCCCGTATGATTACATCGATGGACTACATAAATTTCAAGAAACGTCACTTCCTCCACCAGAAGCTTTCAAAAGTAAACTTACCGATTTGGACATTTCACCTGAAGACTATCAACACGCATGCAAAGTTTGGGACGAATTAGAAATGAACACTCTGGGAGATTATTCTGACTTTTATGTAAAACTTGATGTGACCCTTCTATGCGATGTGATGGAAGAATTTAGAAACACTTGTTTTGAAGCCTACGGATTAGACCCTCTTCATTCTTATACTTCTCCAGGACTAGCTTGGCAAGCTATGCTAAAAGAAACAAAGTGCAACCTTCAATTATTAACAGATATTGACATGGTGTTGATGATCGAATCGGGCGTTAGAGGTGGATTGACCCAAAGTGTTACTAGACATGTTAAAGCTAACAACAAATATCTTCCAAACTACGATAAAGAAAAACCATCAGTGTTCTTAGGATATTTCGATGCCAACAATTTATACGGATGGGCCATGTCTAATCCACTTCCTTTTGGAAACTTTGAATGGGTTAATCCAGACTCTATTGGTGATATTTCGCAAATTTCAAAAGACGGAGACACCGGATACATATTGGACTGTGACTTTGAATATCCAGAACACTTGCATGATCTTCATTACGATCTTCCGCTCCTTGCAAAAACAGAAGTTTCACTAATTGGCAAACATCCTAAATTAATGATGACTCTTGAAAATAAACAAAGATACGTAGCTCACTTTTGGGTTGTTCAACAAGCACTCCAATTGGGTTTACGTATAACCAAAATTCATAGAGTTTTAAAATTTTCCCAATCTTGCTGGTTAAAACCGTACATTGATTCAAACACCAGAAGAAGAGCAGCTCCAACATCAACATTTCAAAAGGACTTTTTTAAATTAATGAATAATGCGATATTTGGAAAAACATTGGAAAACAAAAGAAAACACAAAAATGTTAAATTAATTACAGATCCTATAAAACTAGAAAAACTTGTACAAAAACCAAACTTTGGAACATCCGTTATCATCAATGAAAACCTTGTGGCAGTATCTATGAAGAAGACAAGCGTGAAAATGGATCGTCCGTTGTACGTTGGAATGTCAATCTTGGATATTTCCAAAACCCACATGTATGATTTCCACTACAACAAAATGGTCGCCTTCTACGGTAGAGATAACATCGGAATCGCCTACATGGACACGGACGCTTTCATCTACTGGATTCTTACTGAAGATATGTATTTGGATCTTCGAACATTTGTTCACAAAAATGAATTTGATTTTAGTGACTATCCAAAAGATCATTTAAATTATGACAATGATCGGAACAAAAATAAACTTGGAAAATTTAAAGACGAAGCAAATGGAATTTTATTGAAAGAACTTATTGCACTAATGTCAAAATTGTATTCACTACAATTGCATAAAGAAGAAAACAATATTATTAAAAAAGCTAAGGGAGTAAAAAGTTTGTATCTTAAGAAGAATGTAAATTTTGAACACTACAAGCAATGCTTATTTGAAGAAACGACTATAACTGCAAAATTCAACACCATCAGAAGTTTCAACCATCAACTGTACAGCGTAACAGAAGTGAAAAAAGCACTCTGCTCCAATGATGACAAACGATACATTCTTCCAGACAAAATTCACACTCTACCATTCGGCCACTACTCTCTCAATCCTATCAATGAGTAAAAAGAAAAAGAAAAAAAGAAAAAAAAGAAAAAAAGAAAAAAAGAAAAAAAGAAAAAAAGAAAAAAAGAAAAAAAGAAAAAAAGGGGAAATCACATCATGCTCGCTGTGATTTCCCCTTTTTTAAAAATATGTTGAAATGACCTTGAAGTATAAAAGCGGATGCAGAAAAAGAAACACTCAATACTAACTTGACTTTGTTAGTAAAATCATCATGACAGACTTAAAGGAAAAGATTGTTAATGAACTTCATAAACCTGCAAGAATAAAGTTTCCACGACGAAATACTGTTGTAAAAGGAATAAATGATTTATATCAAGCAGATTTAATTGAAATGCAACCGCATAGTAAAATAAATAAAGGATTTAAATACATACTTACGATTATTAATTGTTTTACTAAAGTTGCAGATGCTTTGCCATTAAAAGACAAAACTGGTAACAGCATAACAAAAGCTATGGAAGTAGCTATAAAAAGAGATAAAAATAAAATTAAACATTTACAAACTGATGATGGGAAAGAATTTTTTAATAAACCTTTTGCCTTGTTAATGAAAAAATATAACATAAATCATTATTCCACAAATTCTGAGAAAAAGGCAGCTATAATTGAAAGATTTAATAGAACCTTAAAAGGTGCAATGTATAAAATGTTTTCGAAAAGAGGTTCTTACGTATGGGTTGATATCTTACCAAAATTAATAAGCGATTACAACAACAAGTTTCATAGAACTATCGGTATGGCACCTAACAAAGTGAATAAGAAAAACGCTAAACTAGTTTTACAACGAATTAAAAAGAATACACAGCCAAAAGCGGAACAAAGAAAACCAAGAAAATTTAATGTAAATGATAAAGTTCGAATTAGTAAATACAAAGGAGTGTTTACTAAAAAATACCTGCCCAATTGGACAAACGAAGTTTTTACAGTGTATAAAGTACAACCTACTGTACCGGAAACTTATATTTTAAAAGATAACAAAGGAAATTTGTTACAAGGCGGTTTTTACGGACATGAATTGTTAAAGTCAACAGTAGGCGATGTTTATCTTGTTGAAAAGGTGTTGCAAAGGAAAAAAGACCAAGTTAAAGTACGTTGGTTGGGGTTTGATAAAACTGAAGATTCGTGGATACCTATAAAAGATTTGATTTAGTTTTAAATCAACTTATTTACTCTTCTGCCTTTGAATAAGATGGAGATTGTTCACCATAAAGATAAATTTAATATTAATAACATTGATGATTTAACCGTAGATAACGTTAAAATCAACAATGGTAAACACGGCAGTTTATTTCCAAACACTGTACGATGTATAGTCAGCGGTCCTTCAAACTGTGGCAAAACTAACGTTGTGTTTAACTTAATTACAAACACAAAAGGATTGCGGTTTAATAACCTATATATTTTTTCAAAGTCCTTACATCAACCAAAGTATCAATTGTTGGAAAAGATCCTGACTGATGTGCCTGATGTTAACTATTACAAATTTAATGCTAGTGACAGTGTTATGCAACCAGACCAGGCTAAGCCTTATTCTGTATTTGTATTTGATGATGTATCTAGTGAAAATCATGATACTATTAGAAGCTATTTTGCCATGGGAAGACATAATAATATTGATAGCATATATATCGGACAAACATATAGCAAAATTCCAAAACAACTAATTAGAGAAAATGCAAATATTTTAGTTTTATTCAAACAAGACGATACAAACCTAAAACATATATACAACGATCATGTAAATGCTGATATGTCATTTGATAAATTCAAAGAGCTTTGTGGAAAAGCTTGGGCGGAAAAATATTGATTTTTGGTAATTATGAAAGATAAAGCTATAACAGATGGTCGTTACCGCATAGGTTTTGATAAATTTGTTTTAATACATTAATTAACAACATTATCGTACAAGTCTCCATGGTGTAAAATCACTTAGTGATTCTATTAGACATAAAAACAGAGCGTTAAGATTAGGAATAAGTGAAAGAGAGAAATTTCTGGAATCAACATTTAAACCTATTACGGAGCCATTAAAACAATTAGGACAAAATGTTAAACATTCAACATTTAATTTTTCCGGAGATGCTATTTTACCCATTTCAAAATTTGAACAAAAAGAAGAATATGAAGGTGATACAAGTTTTACACAACAAGGAGAAACAACTGAAGAAGAAAGCGAACTAGGTGAAGAAACGGATGTTTTAACAGAAAAAGAAGGTCTTTCTACAAGCGAAGAACAACAAGAAGAAGAAGAGCCTATTAATCCATCCAACTTGAGCAAATTGGGCTCGGATATTGCGTATAAAGGGCCGCTTGCAAGACAATTTGTATTAAAAATGTTACATTCTGCACAACCAACTCGAAAATATCATACTTTTGGTGCTAGAATAGAAGAAAATGGGCTAATGATTGGAGATAGCAAACTTGATATAGACGAACATGACACTATTATTATAAATAATAAACAATACAAGGGTACAAAAGGATTGTTTGAACTTATTTTTAAGCCGAAACCTAATAAATATACTAAAAAGGATTTAAACATTTTTAAACAAATATTGGAGGATACAAATGCGCATAAGAAAAATTATTCTAAAAATTTCAATGTTCATAGAAATGCATCAGAAAATATAAAACTATTATTGCTAAACTTTTCCCACCAAAAAGAAGGGAACCCATAAAAAGAAAATCATTATATTCTGCTGAAATAAATATTTTACATAAAAGAAGAAAAACAAATCAATCAAGTTTATCAGGAAAAGGATTATTAAAAAACTTGTATGATACTAATATAATATACTACAACGATATAAACAAATTGGTTGACAGAATGAAGTTGATATATGAAGCTAAACAAGCCGGACATAGTGGTTTAGAAAATGAATGGGTAGCTTTGGTCGGCGAACTGCGAAATCGAGGAGTAATTGCATAAAAAAAATATGAGTATATATAATACAAGTATAACTGATTAAATATTCAGTATAACCATGAGTGTGGATAAGTTTGGACGGTATTCCGAAACTGGAAGCAAATCAGGATCTTATGGAAAAAGAGGTGGTTTACCACTAACATCCGATGGAGATTATGATATAAATAACAAACGTTTAAAGTTTGTAAATGATCCAAAAGATGATAATGATGCGGTAAATTTTAAAACTTTAAGAAGTGAATGAAACATTACCTAGCTTAAAGCTTCAAAATGAAGTGTATAACGCTAATTTTTATAGAATTGTAAATCTTCCAAAACCAATAGATAAGAATGATTCGGTAAATAAAGAATATTTAATGTGGTACATAAACCAAACCTTACGATATGATCCTAGGAGTAATAATAAAGTATATGATGCAAAAGATCTTAGAATAGCCAATATAGCAGATCCTATTAATGATCAAGATTCAGTTACAAAAAAGTATTTACATTCAGTCATCCCTGAAAAAACAGATAAATTTTCCTTTTACAACTTTGTAATACATGATATTGGAGACCCTAAAGATATGAAAGATGCTGTAAACCTTCAATATCTTACAGATCATTGTATTACGCATGATATTAATACAATTGATTGCAAAAATAAAGTGTTAACTAACGTTAAGGAAGGAACTGCAAAATCACATGCAGCTACAATAAGTCAAATAATGAAATTAAAAGATAACAAATGGAATGCGGATGCAAAAATAATTACTAATGTTAAAAAAGGGTTGGATGAAACTGATGTAGCAACAGTTGGACAAGTTCCTGTAATAAAACAATATGAAGACGGTAAACAATACTTTGATTGCAAAGGGAAACCACTAGTCAATGTTGCAGAAGGAATAAGAGACAGTGATGTAGTTACAGTAGCACAAATGCATGAGAAGGGAAACATATACTGTAATCTTTTTCTAAGAAAAAATTTAAATAAGCAGTCTTTTTTTGTGAAGACTTGCGATTGACTAGCTTAAAAGACCCTATTAATTTTACTGATGCTGTTAATGTAAATTACATTGTAAGACTCTTAAGTGTAGTATTATATGATATTTATAACACAATTAAGCCCATAAAATCTGATCAAAAATTAAATTGGGTTAAAAAGAATGTTATGGAAAAATATTTTTTAAATAAGGAAACTGATACTTTAAGAACTTCTTAAGATGATGATGATGAAGAAGATACAATCCTTCCACAAAACTGGAAAAAAATTATTTACCCATAAACAAACATACTTATAAATAAACAATGTCAAAGGATAAGTGCATCATTCATTATAAAGCATTTATAAAATAAACAAGTATCGGCATTTCCTTTCACTATAAAAGACCATGTTGAAAGTTCAACGCATCAGTCATAATCGACACGTTATAAAGAGAGGAAGAGGAATAGCATCAACAGCACTTTCTCTTATTACTAAGCCGGTTGGAGCTATAGTTAATAAAGCTATCGATTTATTACCTGTAGAACTACATTTACCAGGAGGTTATCAATATTGTGGTCCTGGAACAAAATTGAAAAAAAGACTTGCTAGAGGAGATCTTGGAATAAATAAACTTGATCAAGCCTGCAAACAACACGATATAGCATATTCGAAGTTTGCAGATACTAAAAATAGATCAATAGCGGATAGAGCACTTGCTGAAAAAGCTTGGCAAAGAGTAACATCCAGTGACGCTAGTATCGGTGAAAAAGCAGCAGCTTTAGCGGTATCAGCAGCAATGAAGGGTAAAACGATGTTTGGAGGTGGAAAGAAGAAAGGAGGTGGAAAAAGGAGGAGAAAACCTGCAAAGAAACGTGGAGGAAATATAAGAAGAAAACGACGATCCACCGCAGGTAAAAATAAAAAGAAACAAACAATATGGTCAATGATAAAAAAAGGAGGAGGATTATACCTAAGACCGTATCGTGTGTATTAAACAGAAAAAAACAATTACTAATTCCAAATAAAGAATTAACAGATAAAGAATTAATTACTTATGTTTCTTGTTTAAAAATTCCATTTTTTAGAGGGGTGTTTATGAAAGATGCATTACCTGTTAAAATATGGAAAAATGAAACCGGAATAGTAAATTTAGACAATAGTAAAGGATCAGGCACTCATTGGGTATGTTATAAGAAACTAGGATCAACTATTTACTACTTTGATAGTTTTGGTAATCTCCCACCACCAAAAGAACTACAATATTACTTTAAAACAGCTAAAAATGTACTATACAATTATAAAAGAGAGCAACCTGATGATACGGTAATCTGTGGACATTTATGTTTAGATTTTTTAACAAAAAGCGTTAGTCAACTTTAAGATGTCTTCCTATACAGTATCATTAACTGGAACTTCATCTACTTTGCGAAGTGTTCTTTTCCCTGCGTTACGTTTGGAAAAAGATAAATTATGGGAAGCCGCATTATTAGATATAACAACTTATAATTCTATTCCTAACGTTACTGAAAATGTTAATGACAAAATACATTATTACAAAACAAAAGATAAAAATACAAACAAATATTCAGATATACAAGTATTTAGTTTACCCACTGGAGCATATGAAATTGATGATATAAATGAAGCGATACAAAATCATATGGGAAAAGATAATATAACAATAAAAGGAAATAACAATACTATGAAAGCTGAAATTAAATCTAAATATTATATAGATTTTAGCAAAGAACATTCAATTGGTAGTTTATTAGGATTTCCTAAAACAACAAAAATTTTAGAACCTAATATTAACTATTCAGGTGCTAGAACTGTGACAATAATGAAAGTTAACAGTATAGATGTTACATATAATATTATACATGGTTCTTATAGAGATGGTGAAAATACTCATATATTGCACACATTTTATCCAACGGTCGCTCCGGGTTTTAAAATTGTGGAAAAGCCACAAAACTTGGTGTACCTACCGTTAAACACCAGTTTTATTTCAGACATTGTGGTGAACATACTAGATCAAGACGGAAATCATATTGATTTTAGAGACGAACCTATAACTATACGAATACATATAAAATCAACCGTATAACAATGGGGTTATCATTTAAAAAGAAAGAGCTGACTGGTAAACAAGTCAGTAGCACTTCAGCTATAGAAGGATTAACAAGTGATAACATTCGTTTTCTAGAAGAAATTGGATTAAAACTTATTAATAATGGAAATATTGGATATAGCGCAGGGTCCGACATTCGACGAAACCTGATGGGAAAAGGAATATCATACGCACAACCCTTACGCTTCATCAAAATTAAATAATAATGATGAAATTAGAATTCCCATACAACAACAGGAAATTTATACACTTCCATGTGAAAGTTATTTGTATATCGAAGGAAGAGTAACAAAAAGAGATGGAAGCACTGCAAGTACTGTTCCGTTCATAAATAACCCCATGGCATATTTGTTTGATGAAATAAGATATGAAATTTCCGGAGTTACAGTAGATTCAACAACAAAGGTGGGAATTACAAGTACATTAAAAGGATTAGCATCTTTAACACCGAGTGAAAAAAATATGCTAGCCGCCGCAGGATGGGTAGCGCCCGATTCCAATATAATCACTCCAAACAGTTCAGGCAATTTTGACTTTTACATTCCTTTAAGATTACTTTTAGGCTTTGCCGAAGATTACCGAAAAATAATAATAAACGTAAAACAAGAATTAGTTTTGTTAAGATCATCAAACGACAAAGATATTATTATGGCGCCTGATGGAACAACGGAAGCTACTTTAGAATGGAAAATGCAATTAGACAAGATTGTTTGGAGAGTACCGCATGTACGGTTAAACGATCAGAATAGAATTTCATTATTAAGAACTTTAAAATCAGATCGTGATATCGTAATACCATTTAGAAGTTGGGAGTTTCATGAATATCCGGTTTTACCAGAAACACAACGTCATACATGGACTGTAAAAACTTCTACCCATTTGGAAAAGGCAAGATATGTAATATTTGGATTACAAACAAAAAGAAGAAATGAAATAACTAAACATGCTGGTGAATTTGATCATTGCAAACTTACAAATTTTAAGGTGTTTCTAAACTCTCAATTCTTTCCATACGACAACTTCAACATAAACTTTACAAAAGACAGGTTTAGCGTTTTGTACGATATGTACGCAAGATTCCAAAATTCATATTATGGAAAAACAAACACACCTTTATTAACGCCAAACCAATTTAAATCTAACTATCCGATTGTTGTAGTTGATTGTTCAAAACAAAACGAATCTGTAAAATCTTCCAGTGTAGATATAAAAATAGAAATGGAATTTGAACAAAATGTACCCAAAGATACATCTGCTTATTGTTTAATTTTACATGATAAAATTGTTACATATACACCTTTAACAGGAATTGTAAAAGCAGTTTTGTAAAATGAAAAGGAAAAAAATACCCCCACCACTCGGTTATAAAAGCAGGAGCGGGAACGAAAATTGTTTAGTTTACTGTCTACAGTTGTATGGGTAACATCGTCTACAGCATTATAAACAAAATGAGTTCTTTATCAGTTGTACAAGACGTTTCCGAAACAGCACCTTTATTGGAAAATGATGATAAACATTTTGAAGAAAATATTGTAAAGGAAATTGATGACTTTTTAAAGTTTGGAAAACAAAATAAAAAGTTGGAAAATAATAAAACAAACGTAAGAAAGAAAAGAAAACTTGAAGAAAATATTCCACCAAACATTTTAACTGAGGTTTTCCTTCGCATCTTTTATCCTATTTCATCTTGCATGAGTAAAAGTGTGTCGATAGGATTGGTAAAATCATTAGACTACTCTCCCGCAGTAATACTAAGCCATGGAACAAAGATGGTTTTATTTTCAGAAAATGCTTGGGATTCCTTTTTAAAACATCTACATCTTATTGAATGTTATTTAGCCAACAGTTTCTTTGGAAGAAAAACTAACATTCGACTTTTAGATTGTGACAATGAAATTGACATTATTAAACATCGTGGTCAACAACAAGTAAGAATTAGAGACTCGACACAATTTGAAAATAAAATTCTTCTAACACGTGAAGAATTTTACATTTTAAACTATGCAACATCACCTATTACCAGGTATATGAAACAATTAGTATTTTCAAGCTCTGTTATTAAGGAATATCTGGTAGATGCATGCGAAAAACGACCAGAAAGCACTTTACAATACGGACCAATAGATACATCCATCTTTAATAGAATACCTCACGAAGTGGAAATGTGGAGGCAGTTAAGAAACTTTGAACCTTTTACCGAAGTTGCAACGGAGGCTACAGAAGAAGAAACCAACAACAACAGTACAGAAGAAGAAACCAACAACAACAATAATACAGAAGAAGAAACTTTGCTAGGTTAAAACTACAATGTAATTTAACAAAAGAATAAACCGTGGGGTAGGCCTACTGGGGATGGTGCCCACGTTAAACATACACCAACGCGCCTACAACTGTACGGCCTGGTTTATATATATCTAACCTACCGTGGTGTGGAAAACAGTTGATCAGCAGACACCGTGATGAGCAGACAGGATGAAGAAATGGCAGCAAAACCTTGTGTAATTGAATTTCAAGCATTTCGCGGAAACGATGATAGATTTATCATAAAAGAATTGGTAATTTTGGATTTGCTTACACAAGTAGCATACCCGTTTTTATTTGAAGCACCGTGTTCTGTCCATGAACTAAAGTCAAAAGCTAAAATAACAAACAGATGGCTAACAAATAATTTTCATCATATCCATTGGTATGAAGGTTTCCTACCGTACAACAATGTACACAAAATTATGTTTCAATTTTGCAAACAATTTACACACATATATACCAGAGGATTGGAAAAAAAGAATTGGATACGACAGTACACAAACAAAGAAGTTTTAAACATAAAAGTGGACAAAACATTTCACTTTGATGCTAGAAATATTTGTGTTTCTACAATAAATCCGAAACACAACCAATCTCAATGCGCATTACAAAACGCGTATCACTTGGCTGCTTACTTACAACAACAAACGGAAGACCCCGAGTATCAGTCTAACTCCATACTCCGAACAGACAACATCTCCTGTGAAGGATGGCATCACAACAGTTTTTCCAATGTTTAGTTGAACAATTCAACTTGCATTCAAAATCAAATACTCTAATTATCAAGAAATGTTCAGAATTAAAAGAACAGAAACATTATATTGTTCATGAAATGAAGAAAATTGATACAACGCATGGAGACGCAGTCGTCGCATCTTTATCCGATGCACCATATACACCGGGTGATGAACCAAAGTTTCAAGTATATCTTCCAAAACGATTCGTCCAGTTGCTGCAAAATGAAGATCTGCGGGAAATTCAACCAGGATCATTATATTTGGTGTCACACGGAATGAGCGGAAAAAACTCTACAGAACTAACTCTGCACATCGCACAAAAATAACATTGTAAAAAAATGTTTTAAATAAAAAGATAAAAAACAACATATCAGTATATGTTTTTATATACTGATATGTTGAATTTTTTAAAACCTCAAACGGATGACCTTGAACTTTTTAATCGATAGTATTATTCAATTATTTTATTCGATAGTATTATTCGATTATTTTATTCGATAGTTTTATTCGAATACTTTACATAAATACGAAACCTTAACGTTGAGAGGCTCAGTTCTGTTTAAGACAAGCTACAACCAACATGTCATCCAAAAGAAATAATCTAACACTTATAACTTATTGTTGCAAAGAAAAATGTTTTAGAATACCTGAAGATCAAGTTGACGGAAAAGCTTATACAAAATGTAATTCTTTCTGCTATTGTAAATGTAGTTGCAAAACATATCAAAAGAACCGGTTGGATAAACTAGAAGAATTGCAACATCGACTCGGTCTATTGTGGCAACGATTAAATTCAAAGTGATTAAACAAACACCTGCCATTACCCCCACCACTACCCCCACTACCATCGGAGGTACCTGCAGCACCGGCTTTGCAATAGTCATTCCTGCTACACCTCTCGACGAGTAAACAACTCGAGTCATGTCTCTCAACATTCGCGGGATTCACTACAACACTATCAATCTTACAACCTACAAGGATTTGGAAATTTTTAGTGAAGAACTAAAACAACTTATAACCACTGGGTTTGGTTTATCTTTAGAACTTTATGCAACAAACAATCAAAACGAAAAAAATGTGGTTTTGCCAACTTACAACAACAAGAAGAATGAAAATAAACAAGAAATTTCAGCACCGACAACAACTTACTTTTCAAATTTGGGAGCAAACTTTACTAACTTGTAAAATAATACTTTTGTAAAAAAACAAATAAAGAAAAATATAAAATATCTTGCATTTTCGGATTTTCCGAAAATGCAAGATCTTTTTTAAAAACATCCCCAACCGACCTTGACACACTTCCGGCCATTTAAAATTTAAATACCCAGCACAGCAGGGCATTTAAACTTTAAATACCCACCACCAACACGTCACAGCTACGTCACAGCTGATGACGTCACTTCCGGTCACGTGACCGCAAGTAGCTGTCAAAAAATTGACTGGCTGTCAAAGTTTGATTGGGCCAGAAACGCCACCTCGCCACTACTCTTATTACATCCATTGTAGCTTAATGCGCCAGTTTGAGGTTATAAACAAGTCGAGCCCAGACGGAAGCGGAAAAGAGCGTAGTTGCGCGCCGAATAACAATACAAAATCAGCTGGCGAGCGTGAAAGTAATCACGTGGCGAGCGCAAAAGACTTTTGCGCTCGCTCCAAAGACTTTCAAAAACTTATCGCTCGCTCCTCAGTAAACAGCTGTTTTACGATTGGTTTTCGGTGCGTAAACTGACACTTTACGCGCGGTTGTAGGAAAAAAAACTTATCACCGGTAGTAGATATTCCGACTCACTCTGAATATTAAACAATAGAAATGCAGACTGGAAAACGTTCACGTTGAAACGTTGTATTTTTTAAATATGTTAACCATCTAAATAAATAACAATGAACTTAAACATTAAAAAAGATTTTTATTAAATCTTTGGGCTTCTTTAATATGATCAAGATTATGGTTAACTGCCTGAGGGTATACTGTATCAAATAACTGTAAAAATACAGGCCGTTTCAAAATGAAAGAGGTCATTATATGTATTTATTGAAATCTAATCATCGACAAAGTAAGATTTACTGGATGGAGCCGAGAATGAAGTTTTATTTCGTATCAACTGATCGCCTGTTATAATTTAGAACTTAAGCTGAGGAATCCACTACTCCAGACGCTCTGTGACGAGAAATGGACTACCGTTTTTATGTAGCCTATGCCGTGCCACACATGGGGCGCAAGCCGAATCCATTAACCCTCAATAAAATAAACCAACTACCAATTATTATCAATTCGTATTTAATATGAAATTATTAATTGAAGTTCGTTATAAGAATGTGAAATCTGCTCTTTCATTTTGAAACGCCCTGTATATCGTGTATTAGTAAAATTAGAAAATATGGGTTTATAATATTACAATTAGAATGAATTAATTGGACAATTTTTTTATAAGCGATAAATTCTATGACCTTGTTCACTCCCCGGTTGCTTAGTTTAAATTCCCCTAAGGATTCAGCGCATTCGGCAGAGCTTGCAGGGCCTTTGTAATGCTCACATGCAGCGTGGTTTTCTTAATTTTAAACCTACTTTCATCCTTTTTTTAAATTCATAACCTAACTTTACCTAGACCCAACCTAACATTATGATAAAAAATCATCAATATTACATCTTCATGGTTTATTTAAACATTCTACCTATTGGGGTCAGTAGGTCATATATTTGTCTACCTTACCTACAGTAGTACTAGTAATAGTGGATAACTCGGTGAAGAGCGCTGAATCCGTAGGGAGTTGTAATTATGCACCCCAGTTCTACTTTTAGTTTCATTGTTCACATTTACAAGAAATTTCAAACAAAATGAGGATATCTTCGAAGCCAGATTAAAGTTTATACGTTCAAGAAAAGAAATTTAAATCAGCGTTTCTGAATCCTTGATAACTCCAAATCAGCAACATATATGTATTTAGAATTATGAAGGCGAATTTTCAGGACTTCTTTGGAGATAATTATTAGTAATATTCTAAATAATTATGACTCTCTTATGAATAACTATGCATCATCTCACTTAATTTTAGTTTAGGTATTTTGATGCTTAAAAAACTTGTTAGTATAAAGTTAAAACTTGTTGATAAAGAATTTCCACTTGATAAGTTCAAGTAAAATAAAACATTATGATTAATTGATGTAATAATTTTAAAACCAGAATTCAAATAAAGGTAGGAAAGACTTCATTTTTAGTATGGTAAAGATAAATACACTGAACTTAAAAAATATGAGACATAATAAAGTATAAATAAAGTAAATCATAAAAATATATAATTATTATTAATTTTTAATTTAATTTAAAATGTAACGATAGTTTTAAGATATTTTAATAAGTAGTCATAATATACAGTTTTTGATCATGAATGCGAGATAGAACAATGGACTAAATTAACTTCTATCGCAGAGGGTTTGTTAATTTTACGGTCTTGGACTCCAGAAGTGAGGACAGTGTCTCTTTATTTATCGTCCGCAGTGAAATCTGAGCTCATTTATATGTTATGGAAAAATCTCAAAATAGAATCTTGTATGTCACTTTTGTTCATTATTATACAACTGGAAACTACATAAAACATTATTTTTAAGGATGGCATTTGTAAAAATGTTTTACATAGATAAAGTTGAAATAATAATAACCCAGAGGGTCTTAATAATATGGCTGATCGTAAATTATTAAATACAAAAATCTAAAATGAATATTCTAAATTAAATTGTTAATACTCTATTAATTTGCAGATTCTAAGATCAGCTATAAAAAATAGCTGTGAGTCTCTTGTTTCTTTTCAAAAAACAAAATATACACGTATAATCTTCAATTTTACCATACATATATATAATGATGACAGACACCTATTTATTTACAGTCTGTGGGATACATCAAATACCTGTGTTTAAACTTAGAGATTATATTATCATATAAGATGCCGACTTACAATAAGAGGTATTTTATGGCGATTATGAGTGTAAAATTTAATAATGGAGTGTATAATGGAATTATTTCAATCTGTTATAATTTCTTGAAAAATAACGTTTTTTGTGAGCTCGCCAACGCCTTAATTTTAGACCAATTTTTATGATCGAGGTGTCACATTACTGGACATTTTGTCAATATTTCCTGAATGCTGATCATTTTCCTTTAGGTGAAAAAGCGTTGCCCAATTGGGCATCTAAGTTACCCTCAAATTTACATGTATTTCTTATGGAAGGGCTATTTTTTAAAATAGTAATAAAATTAGTGCTTACCTTGTAAACGGTTGGACCAAAGTAGACATATGTATTTTGTCTTACAGGAAATTTAATTTTCTTTAATTTTCAAATTTAATAGGGAATACTAAAAGTTGATAGTTTTCAAGATATTTAGGAAAAACCAAAAAATTGTACCTTTAGGCCCTTCCAGCCCAGCCAGCTCAAGGGCTAAGGGCGGGGACTTTTGATATGTTTTACTCCTAACTAGTCCAAACAAAGTTACAAAGTGAAAAATTGTGATCCATGCAAATTCCCTCTATACTCTTTCGTTGCCTGGACTATATTATAGTTGATATGAAAAAAATCTTACTATATGTTATAACAAATAAATTTTCTATAATGGAATATAATAATATAATGATAATGGTCTGCAAAAGGTACTGACTGTTAAAAATTATTGAACTTTTAAGCTACTAAATGATCAACCGTAAAAATTGCCAAATGTTACTCGTAACTAAACATTAAATATCAAGGACGTAATATGTAATCAAAATATAATGTTAACAACACTCTTTTTTGGAACAGATTATGGACATATTATAAATGTTGGAATTACCATATTATAGATGTTCGGTAACATAAGCCCGTTTAATCCATAAATCAAAGCTATAATAAAATCAATATAGTAACATGATGTTTTATGTCCTACCTTAAAACAATCGTGGGTTAAGTTTACCGATGCATTATTTCATAACTGAAATTAAGTTGATAATAACAAATTAAAGAATATTAATAATATTTTTGCGTATACTGTTAAGTTGGTTAGCTCCATTACATTCTTTTAAATCGATGTATTCTTCTTTTTTTCATGCAGTGAAGTAAAATTTATCCTCAAATTTAAGTAAGATATCAAATTATTTGTTATCGTTTTGAGGAGGGAGAAATTTACACTTTCAGGGTGGAAGTGTAGCGTTAGACCATTATACTTTTACGATCTGAAAAATAAAAGCCTTTTTATGCAGACCACTTTAATAGGGCAGATCTAGGAAGGTTATTTTATGCAGGCTGTAAGCGGAGTATTTTTATGAACCTCTTTTTTTCTTTTTTTTACTGCTTTGCATAAAACCTTGTAGTTAACTTCTGTTTTTGAACCTCCACACAGATGTACTCAAATAGTAGTTTATGCAACGATTGTATAATGAATGCCTTTAAGCCACGAGTGAGATGTAAGTTAGAACACGAGCGAAGCGAGTGTTCTAAATATCTCACGAGTGGCTTAAAGGCATAATACAATCGTTGCATACACTATTTTATCTACGACCAACAATATACGACAAAATTTCCCCCGAAGTTAAACAAAACTCATGACTTTTACTAATGATGGAATAGGTCAACTAAAATTTGAGGTTAGGCAAATAAGCAGACTGAACCATGAATCGTTGTGTAACAATTAGCTGATGGGATAAGTAAAATCAAACATGAATCGTAATGCAACAATCAGCTGATGTGCGAATTGCGTAATTGTTATTATGACACTACTTCCGTCAAATGCCGAGCTCTCATTGGTCTAGAACCAGTACTCTAAAGTGACTCCAGTACTCTAAAGTCGTCATTAGAGTACTGCTTGGTTTTTGGTGTTTTAATGTATATCATTATAATGTTTATTGCAATACCCTAATTGGTGCTTATTGCAATGGTCGTAGATAAACAAAATTTTATCGAGCCAGCAAGGTAAAATTAACTATTTTAATAAATACAGTGTTATGAATTTGAGAATGATTCCGTCACATGCACTCTAAATTTTTAAAATATGTTTTAAAGTTAAACTTACATCTACAGTGAGGACAACTTAGCAGTTACTATTCAGCATAATATACAAATTTGATTCAATGCGGTAATGAAACTACATGAATGTTTCACTTCAAATATTATTATAGGCCTAATTATTTTAAATTTATAACCACAATTTCAAACAATGTTCATAATGACCGGCACTTTCATAATTTACTCTTGTTTATGAAGAACTACCTACAACTAATACTACTGTCTTAGGTAATACGATTATGATTTCTACTTTAGTATTTAGAGTGTTACGAATCTTTTAATAAGCATTTTCTGCTTCAAAATCAAGTTTTATATTTAATTAGTTTAGAAGAAATTCCATCAAGATTAAGAAAGGTGACTTTATTTACACCATGTTGATTCATTTTCATTGATGAAAGAGTTTGAAAGAAGGTGAAATTCAATATTGCAAGTAAGCTTCTTCGAAAATGAACAAAAGACAAAGACCTTAGAGAGGATTCTCAAAGCTGAGCACGCCCTCTTCTGCGCTTTTGTGTCCTGGCTCTTTTGTTGGAATAGAATAGTGAAATCGCAATTATATTAACTAACATGCGACACCGGTAACATTGAAAGTGTCGTCACCAAGGGTGTTTTTTCATAATTAACATAGGCCCTATACCCGTAAAAGATTCTATCATAACTCTCAAACGAACGCGATCTTTCAAGTATGCCATATTCACTTAGTACTTAAGAGAGAGCCTTAGTATTTTCTACAAGCCATGTTTGTGTACATGCTTTGTGACTGAATTCTTCCTTGATTTATTGCACAATTATTTCAAAAACGGTTCCGAAGGTTTCCTTTATATGCTGCAAATAAATCATATCTGGCTTAAAAACGTGTTTTATGCAAATTACTTGACCAATCAAAATCTTCTTACCTAGAGAAATTAAGATGAAAATCTAACATTGGGCTTATATGTTCGTGACAAAATGAGGAACGAAGTTGTAAGAAAGGTAATAGCAGTAATCTGTAGAAAGAAATACTATTTCAGCGTAATTTTGATAGGTCCCCTCACTCAGAAATGCAAACAAAACGTGACGTTGCAGACGGACCGGAACTACGCAGCTCGTCTGTAGCCTCCAGCTGGGAGAAAATGTCTTAGCCAATCAGAGGACACTTGTTACCGACATCTTAAGGCTACTTTGTTAACCAATACGCTAATAAAACTTGGATGAAACCGAAAAGAGTCTACAGTTGGCGACACAAGCTCTGGCTTCACAGGCCTTAGTTGGTTGTTAGATAACCTGAATAACATCAATTTTTCTACCGACCTTAATTTTAGTGCAAGGAATAAGGATTACATCGAATACAGAGAAAGTGTATATGATATGTATATGATATGATATGTATATGATTTTCTTTAGTAATGGGATACTTCTGCATTTGCGGCTTTTAATACTAAATTTTACCTTATATGGAGGACCATAGATACAAATCACCCAGACAATTAAAAAACTAAACTTTATTGCTTAAATTTGAATCCTTTACAAGATTCATTCTCTCTCAAAGTAAACAAAAACATAAATAGAAACAAAACCCAACTGACAGTTCACATTATCTGTTTCTTTATAAATCATTTATTTAGTATTCAACAGGGATGAAATGGTGAAAATCAAGTTTCCCCAAGCAAGGCTCGGTTCACCAAGTACTTTTATCTTCTGGTAATTATTTTTCTTTCTGAAATGGTTTAATTCATGGAAAAGTACGACCAGTACGTCATAAAGCAGGGCAATTAAAATTTGCTTACCTTTTAATTTATTCTATTTGTAGGAGAAATTTAACGTAGGAAAAATATGATTTTCTAATTGTGAATCTTAATATAATCAACAATCAAGTTACAACAAAAGGTACAAACTTGCAGCATATTTTCAAGAAACCGTAAACAGGGAAATAACAACAGGCTTGTTAGCTGATTGAGACATCTGTTGAAGGTTACCAAAAATTCTTTAGAAAGAAACCCAATTTAATACCTATAAAAAGTTCCAGTAACAAACAAACCAGGCTCTTATTTTATTTTGCTTAGAAGAACTAACTGTTTTATTTATGTTGTGCACGAGGGTATAACGATATTATGCAGCAGAGAACAGAGGAAAGACACAAACCAGAGACAGCTTAAGGCCTCCATGATAAATGTTCTGCTGGATAAAGGAGCAACATCTGTGCAGCTGAGAGCCGGCCAAGCACAGCTGCACAGTACTCTCAAGCAACTGTGCTAGAGCTTTTGTTTTATGCTGACTGTTTTATATGCTTAAACAATAAAGTAATTCACCAGTCAAAACGTAGATTCACACATTTAAATAAAATGTCAAAGATTGAAGTATATTACCAATAACCTAGCACTAGAAAAAGTTTATTTTACCATTTCCTGAAACTACAAACCCATACATAGATCGGAACAATGGTTGAAATTTTAATTGAATGAATATGAAAAACATTTAGCAATACTAATGTTTGCTTTCACACACCGCTTATCAGTGATGTCATATAAATAAATGAAAAATATCAGCTTATTCAGTGTGTTTGAGAATATTGAAGTTTTAACCATTTTCTGGAAATAAAACTAGTATCTTAAGAGGCCCAATACGGAGATATAATTGAATGTCGAGGACGTATCACACTGCACGGGAGTTGTCACAAAACGTGATGTTTGTTACTTGTATTTTTGTTATACAAATATGTGTCGTTGTGACATAATTTTTAAGGTAAATGTATGGTTTAGATAAACCTACATGTATTTATTTAAAATAAAATTTGTATAGTAACCACCTCCAACAAAATATACTTTTTACTATTTTAGATGTTTTAAGTAATATTTTATTCCATACAGTTTTTGATCGTCGATTTAGGAATAATACAAATAAATCAAGTATTTCCAAACTATACCTTCTCCGCTTTTTGAAATTTTTGGAAAAACGCAAAAAAGTTTAACTATCTTTTGATTGCTAAATAGTAATGTATCTTATATCCATTTTATCACCTAAAATCAAGGATTTAATTTATTTAGCCCTTTATAACTTGTATTAATTGTTAAAACTTGTTATTTAATAATAAAGTTTGAATAGGGTAGGATTTTGAATGACAAAAATGCCATAGATAAGACATGATTTGGAAAATACCAGTTGGGATAAGACACTCGTTGGAAAGTGCCTTATCCAGAGAGTGTTCTAAACAGTCTTCTCCAATGGTGCCATTTTAGAAATTAACACAGGAATTTCCAAAGTAAGCCTTATCCATCTATTAAAATCAACATTACAAAAATACTATTATTATTAGTATTTTCCAGGATCCAATTTATTTAGTGTTTTCATCCATTTTTACGATGAAATATTATGAAAATGAAGAAAAACCCCACACTCACAGTATTTTGTTGAAGCCTAAATAAGAGGTTAGCAAATGCAGTTTTATTCAACCACAACAAGTAAACAGTGTTACCAAGTCACACTATCGAATAGTAGACACCAGTGATGTCAGATATAAATAAATACCCCCGTCGCAGCAAACCTGCGTACTCAGCGAATTTCTAAAGAATTAATGTTTATATTGGAGCTTATTTAATTTATGTACAGGAAAATGTTTCAAACATTTTATGTAATTAATGCAAAAAGTATATTACACATCAATTCAAGAGCTTTAGATATAAGGGAAATGATCGTGGGAATCACATCGGCATCCATTCCAGCAATACTCTTTTTGTTATTCTTATAATTATTAGTCTAATTTTTTTTAAGTGCATCCTTGTATAAAAATCCTTGTATCCTTGTATAAAACCCCTTGTAATCCTTGTATAAAAATGCAAGCAAACATACAATCAATGATTTAAAATCAGTCAAAATAAAATAAAAATAAAAATAAATAGTCACATGAAAAAATTAAATCCAAACATATGATGTATCTTAAAATTTAAATACACTTGTTAGCAAACTTGCATACTCAGTTAATTTTTAAAGGATTTATTTTTTATATGTGGGCATATTCTACATACGTTAGGGAAGTTGTTGTTTTGAACAATGTGTGTAGATATTAATCTGAATAAAGTAAATTTTATCATTCATGATCTTATTTCTCAATAATTATTCATATTCTGATAAATTTTAATAAATGTATACTTGTTATAGTACACAGATGTCAGCAAACATATTATCAATCTACTCAGATCCAAGAAATAAAAAGAAATCAAACCATCACATGAACAAATTAAATTCAGTCATGTGGTTTGTAGTATTATTTTTTAAATCCCATTTTAGGGAAATGTAATGAAAAATTTGGGTATTTCATACCAGAATTTGAACAGTTTATGTCCCTTCAGGGAAAAACAAAAGACAATGTACTGCATTTTGCAGATCCAATATCTCAGTAACCGATTGATGTAGAGTAATAATTCAAAATGCTATATTGTTCAATTTTTTAAGCTGAATTCAATTCTGACCATTAAATTTACATAAAATTAATAGTAATATGTTAAATTTTGAAAATAAATTTAATTTAGTCAAAAAAACTGCCTTAGAGTGTACCGATCTTGCTGGTTTTCGAACTTAAAGTCATGAATATCGCTATAAATGTTTGTTCCAAATTTCATCAAGATCGGACTTTTTTTACGAGAGTTATCGTGCCTACGGACACACACACACACACACACACACACACACACATATATATATATATATATATATATATATATATATATATATATATATACAGGGTGGCTGGTCATCAGTG
Source organism: Flexamia atlantica (assembly GCA_035578135.1). NCBI lineage: Eukaryota > Metazoa > Arthropoda > Insecta > Hemiptera > Cicadellidae > Flexamia > Flexamia atlantica. Next base: position 52,370,202 of record JAQJVK010000005.1, on the reverse strand, counting down.
TGACAAAACCTTTTTTGCTGAAAGTACTAAGTAAATGTGACAAGAAAATGATTTTTTCAAAATTCTCACTCAAAAATTTACGTAGTTATTGAATTTATAGATTATTTGCGAAAATCTGTGTAATTTCACTTTTAACCTCAATTTTCACCTCTACTAATATGTTTTTCTTCAATTTTTACAACATTTTTGAAATATACATAACATTGTCTTTAAAAATAATCCAAATTATAACTGCTAAATTGCATTTTATTAAACTTAACTGCCTGTTAAAGTAAAAAAGTAACAGTTAAAAAAATACTAACGAAACAAGTATACAGAATTTTTTTTTATAAACACCTTCTGACACTGCCAAATATTATTAAAAACTTTCCCATTCAATAAGCTTTAAAATGATATAATTCAATCTAGTGTTTAAAATTTTCATACCTGAAAAATTGTATGTTGGGTGCAGGAAAGCGTGGTGTCCCTAAAACAATTGTTACACAACTGTACGTTTTGTAAATGTTTTATTACACACACACTATTGCACTACATAGATAAAAGCAAGAAACATAACAAAAAAAATTTAAAAAATCTGAAAATTAGTTTTTTTTACCACAACCATAAAACACAAAATTTAGGTATAAATTGGCCAAATTAACTAGAATCCACACTAAGTTTTTACAAACTACCTCATTACTTTATTTTGTGTTCAAATTGCTTTCCAATTTCCTTCACATACGCTCTTGCTCTTTTCCGTATAGCCCTCACAGTGACCTTGTCTGAAAGTGCCTCTCTTACTTTATTTGCAGCATTGAAAATCTTATTGCAAATATCTTCTTCACTTTGGATAAAATTGAGGCAAGTTGTGCTGTAACAAATATAAATTATTTTAGTGCCTTAAATTTTCCTTTAATTATATGACATTACCCATTACTCCAGCACACACATTTATACTAAATCGGTGCTGGAAATAAGATTCTGTCATCGATTTTGGATTTTTAGTTGCCCACAAATGCATGTTATGTGAGTTGAACACCCCTTCTCTAGTAAACTGCGCCTCATCGGTCCAAAATAATTTCTTAAAAGAGGCATACTGTATAATTTTTTTAATTAAAAACCAGCGGCAAAACACAACTCTAGCTTCCTTGATAATTTTCCTCAAGAGCCTGCACTAGAGTAAAATGATACGGGAACTTGTTGTATTTTAAAACCTTTGAAACTTTCCAGCGAGAAATGCCAGTCTCAATTGAAAGTTGTCTAGTGGTCACTTCTGGATTTTCTTCAACCCGTGCTAGGTCTTCTTCAATAAAAACATCAATATTTGGACCTACCTCTTTTTTGATATTTTGAACAGATCCTGTTTCCAATGGGCGTTGGTGGACTTAAGTAAAAACTTGTGGGCTTGGAATCACACGACCAGGATACCACAACGTCATATTCCCTCTGGGCCGCTGGTGGACTTAAGTAAAAACTTGTGGACTTGGAATCACACGACCAGGATACCACAACGTCATATTCCCTCTGGGCCGCTCGAGCATTTCCGTTAGAGAATCCATAAATAAAGTGCATTTCAACGTACTCCCGATTAGAAAAAGACATTTTAATAGCTTGATTCACCGACTCTGACTGACCAGAACGTAAGTCAGTGTAGTTTATCTTCTTTTAGTAATAAGAATGTCTAGGGATTGATAGAACAGGAATTAGACATCACAATATTATCTTTTTTTAACGGATATGCTGTAGTAAATATTGAATAGAAATTAAGGTCTGGCAACTGAAATTTTAAACACTAAAAAAGAAAAAAAGAGCATGAGTGTATGTGAAGGAAATTGGAAAGCAATTTGAACACAAAATAAAGAAATGAGGTAGTTTGTAAAAACTTAGCGTGGATTCTAGTCAATTTTGCCAATTTCTAACTAAATCTTTTGTTTTATGGCTGTGGTGAAAAAAACTAATTTTCAGAATTTATAAATTTTTTTGTGATATGTTTCTTGTTTTTATATATGTAGTGCAATAGTGTGTGTGTAATAAAACATTTACAAAACGTACAGTTGTGTAACAATTGTTTTTAGGGACACCATGCTTTCCTGCACCCAACATACAATTTTTCAGGTATGAAAATTTTAAACACTAGATTGAATTATACCATTTTAAAGCTTATTAAATGGGAAAGTTTTTAATAATATTTGACAGTGTCAGAAGGTGTTTATAAAAAAATTTCTGTATGCTTGTTTCGTTAGTATTTTTTTAATTATTACTTTTTTTACTTTAAAAGGCAGTTAAGGTTAATAAAATGCAATTGAGAAGTTATAATTTGGATTATTTTTAAAGAAAATTTTATGTAGATTTCAAAAATGTTGTAAAAATTGAAGGAAAACTTATTAGTAGTGGTAAAAATTGAGGTTGAAACTGAAATTACACAGATTTTCGCAAATAATCTATAAATTCAATAAATACGTAAATTTTTGAGTGAGAATTTTGAAAAAAATAATTTTCTTGTCACATTTACTTAGTACTTTCAGCAAAAAAGTTTTGTCACACTGATATGCATGAAAATGAACGAACGGTGTTTTTGGGCTCTAGGGACCTCAAAACGAAAAAATAACATGGTCTCGGGCTTAAGCCTCACCATGCCGCCTACGGTAATAGCTACTTCCCGATAGGGGGAAATTCGCTAAAATAAAAAATACTGAAAAATACTAGGCCTTTAATAATAGTATTTTTATAATGTTGATTTTAATAGATGGATAAGACTTACTTTGGGAATTCCTGTATTAATTTCTAATATGGCGCCATTGGAGAAGACTTTGTTTGGAACACTATCCGGATAAGTCACAATATGGAACGAACTTTACAGAAATAAGACATTTTTTTTAAAAATCTCCTGATTTTCACTTTGCAATTTAAGTGCTATAAGATTTTTTTGGAATATACACTGCTACACCGTCTTTAGCAGACGAATTGAGTGATGTGAATGGCTCAAAATGAGATTTTTTGGGATAAGGCACGATTTGGAAATACAGGATGCAAATATCCTGTAATATTTCTACTCTGGGGTCCATTTTATAACGAATCTTATCGAATATTATTAGAAGTCATTGAAAGTCATAAGATTCTATTGGAAATGTGATATAATTTTACTTGTTATGATTCATTATGAAATGAGTTCCTGGTTTCAATTTAAATATTTAAATGTTTTTAATTAAAACCTTGTTTCAATATTAAACCAAACATCGAGTTCACCTGGAATTCATTACCTTATTTTATAATGTTCAGTAGAGTCTCAAGTTGATTTTGTATAGTGAATGGAGGTTTTATTAAAAAGGTTTATAACGCCGATATTGTATGTGGTGACGAGAGGGGATCGCTCGTTTGTAAACCAGAACTTATAATTAACGTTGTACACCCGGCCACTTTAAACCTCCAGCCTTCAATGTTTTAGAGTTATCAGAAAATAATGGTGTTGTAGGAGAAAAAAGTGCCTCGGTTAATACTGTATGAATAAATCAATACATTGTTTATGTTGTTTCAGACGCCATGTATATACGACATTAGTCATGCGAAATTATTAGTAGCTCAAACGAAGGTTATTATACTATTTTGCAATTTAAGGAGTATATCAACTTTGTATCTTGATAAGAACGTGAGATGTAAGTCATTATTTAAATTTAATAGTCAGAAACAAATAAATTATATGATCTTTGAAGAAGTCTTTATCATTATCTTTATCTTTTTCTTTATCTTTATATCTTGTCTTTATCTTGATCTTTATCCCACAGTCGAATTTAAATGATGAATGGCTCAAATGAAAACCAAAATTCAATCGAGTGTTTTAATACCAGAACAAGTATAGGAAATTAATCTTTAAGTACAAATACGTTTTGAAAACATATATATTGAATGCTGCTTTATAACTTATCTCTGACTGGTTGTATTTAAATGATTTATTGTTAAAAGTAAAGCCATTAAATCACTAAATCGTTTAAGACCAAAAACGAACTTCATATTGTGTTTAAAACTGGAGAATCAAGAAAAACAAAACAAAAAACAGTTTAATTTGGAAACGCCCACAAGAAATGTACAAGGAGGAATTATATTTTGGTATATCTCGATATCGAAACAATATTTTCAAAACTGGATTCGGCATCGTATTCAGCGTGAAAATCTACTTTTTAATGTGTCACAACACTACAGTCATGTTCATGTTAAAAAAACTACCTTGTCTCCACTGTGATAGCGGCTGAAATCTAATACCCAATCAAAATAAAGTATCTACCACCCAGTAACCCGGCAACCATCGGTGGTGGTTCCAAATCAATCTATCAGTAAATATTCGTTTGGGTACCATAAATACATTTTTTTCAATATCTGATTCTGCATTGTCGGCCCTGTGAACTTTGACCTTCGATATTCACAGTTCCCCAAGGATACCACTCTGACATCCACCGTATTACTACGGATTTAGTGGATGAAATAGTACTAGAATGAATAATAAAATTTGAATTGGACCCCTACTTCAAGGTTACATGGCTCAACGACCGGACTATGTCCAACTTTGAAGGTTAACATTGCACATATTATACCCTTGACAATTAAAAGAATAAACTATCTTTACAAATCTTCTCCTTTAGTGTTATACCATAGGAGAAATAATGTAAACAAAATAAAAGATAAATTCTCTTTACATAGGTCCCGACAAATCCTTTAGATGGAAGTTTAAGATACAAGTTAAAATAAATCATCAATCAGACTCAAAAAATTGAAGAATGTGACTTTAAAGAGTTAATGACTAACGAGAATTAATTCAGCATCGACTTCAATAGCCAAACTTGATGAAAGTTGATTTTGAACAGTAATAATTGTTTCATTTAACTATTGTAAATTAGAACAGGCTGTAAGCTGATGACCTTTGGTTACTATTTTCTAGCAAAAGAGCAATGATATTACACATGGAAAGAGGTATTACACATAGCGAAACATCTTGATAATATCCTCTTCACGGCGTTGTTGTTTTAATGTTAAAACATAATCTTCAGCTAAATCATTTAAGTGTTTTATAATATTGAAATCAATAGAGCTCTCAATTCGATTAGTTTAAAGTGGAATCTGCAATTCAAAGCTGTAAGCTTTAATTTAAAAACATTATATAGCGTAACAATACTTTGTTTTTAATGAATTTCAACACAAATATATTTTCTTAGCATCTGATTGGAAAAGGGATTTTACAATGTTATTGTTATGAATAATAATTTCCCCCTCGACTAAATACAGATAAATTGATTTATAAAAAAGCTGAAGATATTTAAGGTGTTAGGTGTTTGTTTAAGGTGTTGGAAAATTGTTATCGACGGAAAGGATTGGTTTGAAGTAGTTACGACTGGGGTAATAACATTTAACACTCCTTTCATGTATGGTTAGCAAATATAAAAGATGCGGTTTTAATGTGTTTGGTAGTACCTTACCTCAGTAGGCGCTAGACGTAATATATTTTTAACAATTTACATTTTTTAAACATTTACATTGCCTTTAATCAAAAATATCTCATTTCACGGTAGGCCTATCACAATTTGCTATTAAACTAAAGTTGACTTTATGAACTCTTTACGGGAAAATAGTAATTAGGCTCATCTTTTGTCTTTTTGAAATAAGTGGGTATTTAATGTAAATAGCGTTGATTTTTCCAAATTGAAACATTGAAATTTCAATTTATAAACATTCTACGACAATATTACTTTGAAATAGGGATGTGTCGGTACCACTTGTTTCGAAGTCGGTACCGGTACCATCGGTACCAAGTGTTAGTCACACCGTGTCATATAATGTAATGTACGGTACCCTCAAACCTACAGACAGTCTGTGTTTTATGTTACTGTTTTAAAAATGTTTTAATTTTCAAATGTAAGTTTCACCAAGTCTTAAAATACTATCTCACTTCTTAAATGAATTGTTTATCCCTCTGTTAGCAGATGATATAAAAAATATATAGCTACTATGTGAACAAAAGAACAAATTCCAAGGTGAAAATTAATAGTTTCCAAATGAGTTTCCATGTATAATCTTACCATTCCAAAGAAAATAACCCCATTCCCATTAATTTTAGATGATAGAGTAAAAAATCAAGCAAGAGTAAAAAACGTAGGATAAATTTCGAATCAAAAGTAATTTGAGAAACATTATTGACCTTCAATAATAGTACACGGTGGCATTTGCCATCGACGCAACGCCCGCGGCGATGCGCGGTGCGATCAATCGTCTTTCGTGACCGATAGTTACTCCCGCCGATTACTATGGGTACCGAAGTACCGGTACCGACATTTTGACGTCGGTTCTCGGTACCGGTTTTTTTGCCAAGAACCGGTGGTACCGAGAACCGACTTCAGGTACCGACACATCCCTACTTTGAAACATGATTAGCTATATCAGACTATGTTTTCTTTGAAGGCAATTTTAACTCTACTTAAGGAATGAAAGAGATATATGCCTTATCAAAGAATCAAATATGTTTATCACCCACTTATATACTTAATAATTTTAAATCCATTAGTAGTGGGTAAATAAGATGCTCATGGGAATTTTGCAAATACCAATATCAATGAAACCTAGAAAATATATTTCCATTTCAGCAAATGCAATATTCAAGCTTAAAAATGGACATGAAAATAGCATAAATGTTTGGTTGAATGCATTCCATGTTCCTCTCCATCCCAAACATGGAAATTCCATTGTTGTTCGTTCAATACAGTTCAGTTGTCCGCATTCCCCCAGACTTGTTTCTAGCTTGTAGATTAATCCTTAACTTTTAAATAGTTGGCATGAATTCTTCTGATAACACTTAAGTGTATGATAATTTTTTTAGTAATAAACATTTACATTTGACGTACACTTTAGCTCAAATGCGTACATAACTCATTCGATAAAGCAAAATTTCAATTAAACACAAATTATTACTAATTATTATTAATACTGCTGGTTATTCGATTAGCGACAATAGTTTATTTTTGTGTTTAAAATGGCTTCATTCCACAAAGTCAAAAACCTCAGTTGGACAAATGAGATATGTAACTCCCAAACTTTGGAGAGGTTGCCTGTTTCTATTGCTTGAATCTTTGAAATAGCCTACAGAGTTTAATGAAAACACTATCAAGTAAAATATGGATTGAGCCACCAAAAATAAAGGAGATGGCAAGGAAACATCTCGTGTTAGTTCAGCAGGGGGTTGGTTGGAGTCATTCACTGGGTCACTGACAGCCCCTACAGCTCAAGGTAGACAATCTGGAAACATCTCGTTTTAGGGCAGCAGGGGGTTGGAATCATTCACTGGGTCACTTACAGCCCCTACAGAACAAGGTAGACTGTGTGGAAACATCTCGTGTTAGGACAGGAGGGGGTCGGAACCATTCACTGGGTAACTTACAACCCCTACAGCACAAGGTAGACAATCTGGAAAAATCTCGTGTTAGGACAGCAGGGGGTTGGAACCATTCACTGGGTCACTTACAGCCCCTACAGCACAAGGTAGACTGTGTGGAAACATCTCGTGTTAGGACAGCAGAGGGTTGGAACCATTCACTGGGTCACTTAAAGCCCCTACAGCACAAGGTAGACTGTGTGGAAACATCTCGTGTTAGGACAGGAGGGGGTTGGAATCATTCACTGGGTCACTTACAGCCTCTAACAGCACAAGGTAGACAATCTGGAAACCTCTCGTGTTAGGACAGCAGGGGATTGGAACCATTCACTGGGTCACTTAAAGCCCCTACAGCACAAGGTAGACTGTGTGGAAACATCTCGTGTTAGGACAGGAGGGGGTCGGAACCATTTACTGGTTCACTTACAGCCCCTACAGCACAAGGTAGACTGTGTGGAAACATCTCGTGTTAGGACAGCAGGGGGTTGGAACCATTCACTGGGTCACTTACAACCCCTACAGCACAAGGTAGACTGTGTGGAAACATCTCGTGTTAGGACAGGAGGGGATCGGAACCATTCACTGGTTCACTTACAACCCCTTCAGCACAAGGTAGACAATCTGGAAAAATCTCGTGTTAGGACAGCAGGGGGTTGGAACCATTCACTGGGTCACTTACAACCCCTACAGCACAAGGTAGACTGTGTGGAAACATCTCGTGTTAGGACAGCAGGGGGTTGGAACCATTCACCGGGTCACTTACAGCCCCTACAGCACAAGGTAGACTGTGTGGAAACATCTCGTGTAGGACAGGAGGGGGTCGGAACCATTCACTGGGTCACTTACAGCCTCTAACAGCACAAGGTAGACTGTGTGGAAACATCTCGTGTTAGGACAGCAGGGGGTTGGAACCATTCACTGGGTCACTTACAACCCCTACAGCACAAGGTAGACAATCTGGAAACATCTCGTGTTAGGAAAGCAGGGGGTTGGAACCATTCACTGGGTCACTTACAACCCCTACAGCACAAGGTAGACAATCTTGAAACATCTCTTGTTAGGACAGGAGGGGGTCGGAACCATTCACTGGGTCACTTACAGCCCCTACAGCACAAGGTAGACTGTGTGGAAACATCTCGTGTTAGGACAGAAGGGGGTTGGAACCATTCACTGGGTCACTTACAGTCCCTACAGCGCAAGGTAGACTGTGTGGAAACATCTCGTGTTAGGACAGCAGGGGGTTGGAACCATTCACTGGGTCACTTACAGCCCCTACAGCACAAGGTAGACTGTGTGGAAACATCTCGTGTTAGGACAGCAGGGGGTTGGAACCATTCACTGGGTCACTTACAACCCCTACAGCACAAGGTAGACAATCTGGAAACATCTCGTGTTAGGACAGCAGGGGGTTGGAACCATTCACTGGGTCACTTACAACCCCTACAGCACAAGGTAGACAATCTTGAAACATCTCTTGTTAGGACAGGAGGGGGTCGGAACCATTCACTGGGTCACTTACAGCCCCTACAGCACAAGGTAGACTGTGTGGAAACATCTCGTGTTAGGACAGAAGGGGGTTGAAACCATTCACTGGGTCACTTACAGCCCCTACAGCACAAGGTTGACTGTGTGGAAACATCTCGTGTTAGGACAGCAGGGGGTTGGAACCATTCACTGGGTCACTTACAGCCCCTACAGCACAAGGTAGACTGTGTGGAAACATCTCGTGTTAGGACAGCAGGGGGTTGGAACCATTCACTAGGTCACTTACAGCCCCTACAGCACAAAGTAGACTGTGTGGAAACATCTCGTGTTAGGACAGCAGGGGGTTGGAACCATTCACTGGGTCACTGACAGCTTTACAGTCTACCTTGTGCTGCAGGGGCTGTCAGTGACCCAATGAATGGTTCTAGCCACCTGCTGCCCTAACACGAAAAGTTTCCACACAGTCTACTTTGTGCTGTAGGGGCTGTCAGTGACCCAATGAATGGTTCTAGCCACCTGCTGCCCTAACACGAAATGTTTCCACACAGTCTACTTTGTGCTGTAGGGGCTGTCAGTGACCCAGTGAATGGTTCTAGCCACCTGCTGCCCTAACACGAAATGTTTCCACACAGTCTACTTTGTGCTGTAGGGGCTGTCAGTGACCCAGTGAATGGTTCTAGCCACCTGCTGCCCTAACACGAAAAGTTTCCACACAGTCTACTTTGTGCTGCAGGGGCTGTCAGTGACCCAGTGAATGGTTCTAGCCACCTGCTGCCCTAACACGAAACGTTTCCACACAGTCTACTTTGTGCTCTAGGGGCTGTCAGTGACCCAGTGAATGGTTCTAGCCACCTGCTGCCCTAACACGAAATGTTTCCACACAGTCTACTTTGTGCTGCAGGGGCTGTCAGTGACCCAGTGAATGGTTCTAGCCACCTGCTACCCTAACACGAGATGTTTCCAGATTGTCTACCTTGAGCTTTAGGGGCTGTCAGTGACCCAGTGAATGGTTCTAGCCACCTGCTGCCCTAACACGAGATGTTTCCAGATTGTCTACCTTGAGCTTTAGGGGCTGTCAGTGACCCAGTGAATGACTCCAAACAACCCCCTGCTGTTCTAACACGAAATGTTTCCACACAGTCTACTTTGTGCTGTAGGGGCTGTCAGTGACCCAGTGAATGGTTCTAGCCACCTGCTGCCCTAACACGAAATGTTTCCACACAGTCTACTTTGTGCTGTAGGGGATGTCAGTGACCCAGTGAATGGTCCTAGCCACCTGCTGCCCTAACACGAAATGTTTCCACACAGTCTACTTTGTGCTGTAGGGGATGTCAGTGACCCTGTGAATGGTTCTAGCCACCTGCTACCCTATCACGAAATGTTTCCACACAGTCTACCTTGTGCTGTAGGGGCTGTCAGTGACCCAGTGAATGGTTCTAGCCACCTGCTGTCCGAACACGAAATGTTTCCACACAGTCTACTTTGTGCTGTAGGGGCTGTCAGTGACCCAGTGAATGGTTCCAACCCCCTGCTGTTCTAACACAAGATGATTCCACAGAGTCTACCTTGTGCTGTAGGGGATGGAAATGATTGTTGCATCAATTCTTTCATTTCTGTACTACTTAATCTTTGCTTATTATAATGATTATAAATAGGTGCTTTAGTTTCACTTCATTTTAAATTTTTTAACTCGGATTTTGCTACAATTTCAAGGATATTATTGAATAAATTAAAGAAGAATAATGAAAACTGAATATGAGTTAACAGTTTGCTATGAGGAAGTTGACTTTTTCACTATTAATGAAGTAAAATAATTGTAAGATAAAGAAAATCAATACCCTCGTTGCAGCAGACCCGCATATTCAGCGAATTTAAAATGCAAAACAACATATTTCAATCCAACATAGCGAGATTTGTCATGTTTTCATAAGCTCCATAAGAATAACATGGGAAATGAGTATGCAGGTTTGCTGCTACAGGTATATTAAAACTTGGTAGTTTTAATTAAATATTTAGTAGATCTGAGCTAGAAGAAGCTATTTACTAAGTTTTATCAAGATATGTTGAGAAATAAGAGAGATATAGATTTTTACTTATTTCCCATAAGGTTAACATTGGGACAACGTAGGCCTACTGTGTTCACCACTTTCATTATCTCGGTAACCAATACAGCAGTGATTCAAAATACTAAATTGCTAGTTCTTTTGAGCTGAATTCAATGTTCCTAACAAAAATTGGCCTATTTTTAGCGAATTTCCCCTATAGGGAAGAAGCTATTACCAGCAGGTTAGGACAGCTTAGGTCTCATGGTAAGACCTAAGCCCGAGACCATGATAACTTTTCGTTTTGGGGCCACTAGAAGAAAAAATCACCATTCGTTCGAATATATATATATATATATATGTGTGTGTGTGTGTGTGTGTGTGTGTGTGTGTGTGTGTGTGTGTGTTTGTAAATGGTACGTTTGGGGGACATTCACGTGTATTTTGACCAACCAACTGAGGACGAAAAACGTACCGAGGACACACTCGTGGTCCTCGGAACGTTTTAGCTTCTTGAGGCGCCTGTGAACCAGGAAATACCAATTTTGGACAGATTTAAAAATGTCCCCCCGTGGTATGGTCATTCAGACACGTTAGTTCCAGTTGTGTCTCCCACGTAGCGCTAGCACGTTGAGCGACACACACGCCTTACACTCTCACCCGTTCTGTGCCGCTCAAGGGAGGACTCATTTTGAATTTTTTTAAAACACACGAGTGTAAATTACGCTGCATTACCGAGGACTCAGGTGCATTCCTTAGTCCCTCCGTCACTTCCTGCACAATGTTGTCATATTGAACTCAGTGATGCCATATCGAACGAGCGTCTTGGCGGATACCGAGGCGACCGCAGAGAGCTACTGCGATGATTTGGTGTATTTTGAGTTAGGTAACGGAACGTTTGAGGGACGTAAATGTAATTTGGTGAAATAGTTTATTTATCTTGTTTGTTTTTTTTACATAATACGTAGACTCTTGTAATAAAACTATTAGTAGTCCAGTAACTGCCCATTTCTCAAGATAAATTTTCTTGGTCACAACCGATTTGCATAAAAATTTCGATTCAGGTTCTACTTACCCTATACTTCAAGATTAAAAATGTTATAAGGGTTGCTTTTTATTTACCAGGTACCACTCTTGAGCGTGACAATTAGTACATTAAAACTGAGTCCGATAATGGAAATATTGACCAATTCTAAGAAACTTTTATTTTCCATAGTTTCTTTCTTAAAGTCAATACTTTTTTTTAGATATACACGATTGGAAGTGGCGATTTCCCCCGCCCCCCCAAAAAAAACACTTTTTCTAATGGTTTTTCGCAATTAACTAAAAAACTAAGAGTTTTAGCGGAAAGGTTGTACTTATATAAATTGTAGCTTATAAAATAACAAAGAAAATGAGGGGGTTATGAAGTCTGTAAACCCACTAGGAGCTAAATTATGGCTTGTTTTAAGAGTGTTTGTAATTTGTCGAACCCAAAACACACAATTTTTATGTGAAATAACTTAAAAACAAAATCTCTTTAGGTGAAAACTTAATGAATTATTTTTATAGATAATTAAAAGAACTTTAATTTAATTTTTTGTAAAAGTTTTTAGCAAAAACATTTAGCGAGTTATGATCAAAGTAAAGTTGGTCCATATTTTTCCAGCGTTGAACATGAAAGTTTTGTTGATATAGAAATATCAACCCCCAAATAGGACTCAAATTTAAAATAACCCTTACCGCTCTGCAATTCCTTTCAACTATGTGTTTGTATTACACTAAAAAATTTTGACCTCTTTTAAGAGCTTATTTTAAAACAAAGTGAATTTTAAGTAAAAAGAAAATGTAAACAATAAAACAAATTTTCTTTAAAACAACTCTAAATCTACAGGTGATAAGTATAATGTTGTCGAGTATAAAATTGTAGCATTTTATTTCCTGAAAATGTTTGTTGTTTTTTGACAATAGTTGACGAAGAAACATGCGTACAAGTCTTCAATTAATTATTGTTCATATTTAATAACATTTTCAGTTCCTTTAAGCTCACCCCGTTTTTTAAGGAATGAAAAAATAACATCTGTGTGAGCTTATAGTTCCTGAAAAAAAACGTACAAAATGAGATTTAGAAAACCCTCGTATCTTAAAACTGACCGAGTTATGGCTGATAAACCAAGTACACATTTTAGAAATTATCATAGATAATGTACCGGGTGCTGTTTTCAACAGAAACGTTTTTATAGGTTTATAGCCCTGAAAACATAAAGTTTAAAAATAGTTTATAGTGTGTCGAATAGTTCTATATCTTTAAAGTTCTTGTAGAAGCTAATAACTTTCACCTACCCTCTACTTTTTTTAGAATATATTGAATCTTTCGGCATGAATTATTTAATTACTTTAGCAACACTGCTACCGGTTCAGCTGTTTGTTTATATGTTTAAAATGTTCATAAAAATAATCAATAACAATAAATTTAGGCCTATTAATTATATTAATTTATCATTTGAGGAATTTTTGTATTAAATTTGCAGATTTCGAAAACGGCTCTGACTGTTTCGTACGAATTCTGGACCGGCTGTTATGACATTGAATCCTGCATAGAATAGCCTGTCGTTTTTTATCGCTCACATCTACGTCTCCAAAGTCATCTGTCTTTGCTCGGACTGCTAACAAGAATTGTTAGCTAAACTAAATGTTTCATAGAACAGCGAATTTCATGTTCTGAAGATTCAGAAGGTATATGTACCCTTAATACCTTCCATACCTTTTAAGGCCGGGACGTAGCAACAGCTGCGTATTTTTACCGGAATATGAGTGAAAAATTAGTGTAGGATGGTTGTGAATTATCATTAATTTATTTATATAATATGTACTAGCAGCCCGCGTCACTTCGTGACTTATTAAAACGACTTGGTAAAATAGGCTTTACTTTCATGTTGATTATGCATGGAGTTTTGCCGAGTAAAATACCTTTCAATGATGAACTGAGTGAATGTTTTTGAAAATAGGTAGGCTAACACTTCAATATCCTCGGATTCCAAGTACATTTACTAAATAAAAGTTTTAAATTTATGATGTGTTTTAACTTGAATTTTTTAGGTTAACGTTCAACTAATATTGAAATTTTAAAGCTCGAAACGTTGAAACATGCATCAATGTGTTGAAACGTGTATCAATGTGTCTTCACTGTCAATAGTTTTCCTTTTGTTCCTTTTTAAGTTTCCTTTTTAAGAAAATAAATATAGTCAATTAAGATGATTACAGACTGTTGGTCTTAGTTTCAATATGGCAAACGCTCATCCTTATTTTCTGTTTTCTAAAAAAACTTCAGTATTTTAAGAAATCTAAATAATAATGACATTTGCTTGCCCTGCATTCTGTGGCATATCTCTGGAACTATTTCAAATCTTGATGATCTGTTTTGTTACAAACAAATGTGAATTTGAAAAAGTTCACAGGTTCTACCTCGGATGTAGCACTTTCGCTGAAATTTCAAAAGCCTCCTGTGTGAAGGATTTTTATGGGATATTTTCCAAACACGCAAAAGGAACATCTAGAGAGTAATAGCTTTAATTTGATACCAAATATACGTAGAAAAAGTAATTTCCAGGGGTCGTTTTGCTCTGTACAAAATACCAGAAATTCTTTTAATAATATATAAGATAGATAGATATATACTAAATAATAATTTTTAATAAATATAAGGTTTATATTTATCATGAAAATAAATATAAACTGAGGGGGCGCCACGGCTGAGGGGCGCCGTACCGCGGCAAATTTTTTCTGCGATCTTATAGATTTGCATGAATTGTGATGGTATGGCGTTAATAAACAGCAATACGAATCTGAAAAATGAGGCTGTACAGTAGCTAACAATGATTTATAACTCTATAGGTATCACTAATGTAAATGTAATAATACGAAGTATGAAATAACAATAGTGTAGAGTTGGTACTATGCAAGTTGCGCGCATACCTAATCGTCTGTCATCTGTCGCTGTCAAACTTGTCGCGACTTGGAATGTCAGGATTCGGGATTAAGGTGGTAGTCAGTGTCGGTGATGTACATTGTTGCCAAAAACCGGGTGTTCACCCTGTTTCCGGGTATTTTGGAGGCCGTGCGGGGATTTGGCGGGGATTAATAAAAAACCGGGTAAACCCGGGATTTTAGATTTGGACTGCGGGGATTTAGCAAACAACCACAATATTTAAAAAAAAAACAGTAAAACCGGGTATTTCGGACGGGCTACAAAGATTTTTATAAACGCTGGATTTTTTTAGTTGGTAATATGTACTCGGTATATGGTTGTATTGGATTCAGTGTTGTCAGAAAGTGGGTATTTACCCGTTTTTCGGATATTTTGAAGGCCATTCGGGGATTATGTGATGATAAAAAAATCGGGTAAAACCAGGGATTTTAGACCTGAGCTGCGGGGATATACCCGGCAACCTAAATACTAAATACATAAAAACAGTTAAAGCCGGGGATTTAATGAATTATGATTTGATTGCAAGTATCCAATGTTCATCTGAGTTGAGGAAAATAATTTCTTTTCATGGTTTTAAGAACATGTGCAATACTTGAAATAATACCCATTCAAAATTTTGGTATATAGTGTGTAATTTAATGTTATATTTCCCTCCTTACAAAGTACTTTTAAGTTAACTACCCGGTTTTGGATGTTTTGAACGTTATTAGGTGGTTTTTTGGTACTTGCGGGCCGATGCGGGGGCTATTGCTGGCAAACCGGGTAAGAGCGGGGATTTTTAATGGAGTTGGTGGGTAAAATGCAAAATCCTCTGTGGCAACACTGGTGTTGTAGTTGCTAGTTGCTAGTGCTAGTGACTGTTGTTACACTGACAGTTTAGGTAATCGCGGTGACGTAGTTAGAGTGAGAGTAATAACTATTTGTAATCTGTTTAATTTTTTCTTTTGAAATACATTCTGAACAGTTTACTATTTTTAATTTGTGCAGTCCTGGAATTACCCCTTAATATATGTAATTATACTTAAAGTATGCTGTGTAAGTATTGATATTGGCAAAAAGCTGACATATGCGACTAATACTGGGGGGGGGGGGGGGGCGCCGCGACTACGTTTGCCCCGGGCGCCGGCAAACCTAGGGACGGCCCTGGGGGGAGCAGGGGGAAAACATGCCGGGGAACGCTATGCGTTAAACCGCTGCATGATATATCTAAATCGGTCAAAGATAGAACATCGGTCAAAACGTATTTTTAATCAGGAACGTATGGCCAACAATAATGGCTATTAGGTCCGAGGTGGTATCTAGTCAAATAGAAGAGTTATAAAATCTACTATATATTTGTCAAATACCACTCACCCATCACCATCGACCACATAGTACAATAGACGGATCACAAGAAACCGCTAAGTGAAGCCTAAATTTGCTTCTAGACCCTATTTCTAAAAAATACCCCTTCTATTTAAAATAATAAAAAAATGTTTTGGAAATATGATTAAGATATTATCGTTCCAAACTAAAGGTCTCTTCACATGCAAAATTTCAATCTTAAGCCTCAATGCTAAATGGTATAAACTAAGAGTTATTTGAAACATGAGCACTGTCAGATTACGGAGTTTTAGGCGCCGTTTTATGTTTCTATACCCAGACAATATGGCGGACCAGGCCTCACTTGCTGTAATGCAAATAAGATAGCTATGCTCCGTCTATTTCTACTATGTGGTCGCTGATCATCACACAGCCCAAACGATATGACCTAGAACCTTGAAATTTTGCGTAGACATTTCTCTTAGGGCGTAGGCATCCGCTAAGAAAGGATTTTACAAAATCCTAAGTTTCAAGGGGTTTTTGACGAGGTCGAATTTTTCAAACTTTCCCATTTAAAAGTGTTATGGACGATTTTTTTTACATTTTCAATGTTCATTCAATCAGCATGCTGAGTTAGCTTCACAAAATGTACATAAGCTGTTACAGCAGATTATAAATTGATTTGTTTCATCACGGTTTTATTACTTTTTTTGTTAATTTCTTTTATGGACTTAATTATGTACTATATAAAAGTTACATTTAGTTTAGTTTTAGTACCTAATCTGTTTAATCATAAATTCAGTATATTGAATCATATTTATTTTGGCAGCGGGAGTTGTAATTGTGCCTGTTACGATGACTTGGCGTTTAATCTCATTCGACCTCTACAGTTTAATGCCTGAAGAGCGTGCTGACTTTGGTAGTTGGGTCTTGAAACTTATTCCCCGCAAGACTGAAAGAAGGGGGTACAGCTGGTGACTTGTACGCTGGCACTTGGGCCTCACGCGGGCAGTATAGCCACGGGGGTGAGAGGGGAGTGTTGGAGGTACAAGAAAAAGGCCGGACTGCAAACATTTCTGCTGCCGAACGCCTTCACACGGGTCGCGAGGACGTTGCCGCAACCCGCTTGACGGAACATAATGTTTTTTTCATTATCAGTAATTTTTCAGTCACCGACAGACTGTGCTGTATAGCCTAATCTAATTCTTTGATATATTTACATAGAAATCCTTAAATTATAATAATATCTGATAGATTACGCGGCTTGAAACGCCGTTTTATGTTTCTATACGTAGACAAGATGGCAGCCTCCGCTTCAATTGATGTAATGCTAGTAAGATAGAAACGCTCCTTCTATTTGTATTATGAGCTCGCTGGCTGTCATGAACTTTCCCATGATAAGTCGGTGAACATCAAAGGGTCGTCTTGGCGCGGCCGTACTCTCCCACCAATACCATCTCGAATTTCGATTAAAGTTGGTTTGATTGCACGTATTACCATAAGGCCTCTTTTATGGACGTCGGACGGTCGTCATGTGACGCTGAGAAAAATTTCAAGCGTATTTTCAGCGTCGAATGAAGACCGTCAGGTGGTCGTCGGGCGCGCATCAAGTAAAGCGAGCATGGGACCGGGCAGTCTCCGCACACAAAGCTGGTCCATTGATTATTGCTGGACTCTCAGTCAAAGTTTTCGCTGTCAGGGATCCATGTGTGTTGTACATGTTCAAATTAAATAAAAAAACTCGGAATAGATAGAGGTCTTAATTGAAGACATCAGTTAAGACGTCCTTTTAATAAACAAAATATCCACAACAAAAACGGTTATAAGGCTTGAGGTTGTATTCCTAATAATAATTGAATCATAAAATAAAATATAGAAAACTGTGATTTTTAGACTACTTTTTTGAACAAGTATTGAGCTAATTTCCGGGTCGCTAAGAAGAGTGACCAAATACTTTTTCTGATCATTACAATATGGACTATATGCATAACGGAAACGCATGTTGATACGTTTCCAGGTGGTCGAAAACTTGGTAGGAGGGTAAAAATGGCGGAAGGCTTATGCGCTGAAACCACAATATATTTAGAAAGGTTCAAGATAGGACATCGGTCAAAATGTCATTTAAATTCAACAAATGTGGAGAACATAAATGGTTACTAGGCTCGAGGTCGTATCTCAATTAATAAACGAGTTATAAAATAAAACATAGAAAAATGAGATTTTGAAAAAAGATTGAAAACATTTAACACTAATCCGCACAAAATCAAACCAAACTATAAATAGAATAAATATCCATTCAAACGATTAATTCAAAATAACCTTCAAATAATTTAAAATTAGATTTACTAATCAAATGATTTTTCTATCCTGCATATAAATAAAAACAACCTGAATCAGCTGTGATGGTTAAAATAAACAAAAAAAATGCCCATGACGATGGGCACTTGAATGGGCCCTTTGAAAGGTTGTAGGACGCAAACCGGATTTTCCCAGACTTGAGACCAGTTACAATCGATTTCTGGTGGCTTAAAACCCCAAATTAAACAAAAAATAAAAAATCTTAGGACGAAATAAAAAATTTTGCCCGTACAAACTTTGCTTATCTTAGAGTATAGGATAATACCATTAAGAAATTACATTAAGAGTAAAATATATGCTTTTAAAACCCACGACTCATTCGAGCAATTCTTTGATCAGAATAGAGCGTTGCGCCAACGATCATCACGCGCATTGTAACTGGTTTGTCCGTGGTTGCCCTCACATCCGCAAACGACCGCTGTCCACCTTGGCTTGCACGGACACGCGCCGTTTTACATCGGCTTTAGAATGATCCAGATTGAACTACATTTTTTAAATTGTTGTTTTGTTTACTCAAGGCGGATTTATGCTGGTACATGAAACGCCATATTCTAATTTAGTTAACTGCTCAATGTTGGTATGCTGACTGTAATATTAGTCAGTTTCGTTACAGGAGGGTGCCAAAAGATTCCAGGCCTGAAAGGCGTACCGGGCTACGTACTAGTATAAGTACAATAGAATCTCAAAGCCCAGACCGTCCATAAGACCAATGTTAATTTTAGCATTGGGCTTATGGACGGTTTGGGCCTTGTGGTTTGATTCAAACTATACCCGTATCCCTGCGGCCCATAGCAGGGGCCTGATCCCCCCGGCCCCGGCTGTGAATCACCTACCTCGGTCCTAGACGCCTGTGACGCCTGTGACATGTGCCATCCGAATAAATCTTACCAATGCCAATGTCACAACTCAATCTGGAAAATATTTCAGGAAATAACGGGTGAGTCGTCAGACAAAAAAATCCCTGGCGATTTAAGATGTAGATTGTTATAGACCACGTTTGTAAAACGGGGTTTTACCAGTTTTACCACTTACAATCATTCATAAAAACATCAAATTTTATCAGCTGATGAAGTTATATCACATTTCACGAATTAGTTAACATTGCGCCAACCAACATACATAAGGTAAATAAATTCTTTGTAAAATATATTTGTATGGAAATTATTGGAACTCTAATTAAATTTCTTCATCTATTCTACGTAATGCTCATCGTTCTGGTAATAGTTATTGACATTTCATTTTTCAATGGCTTTGTAACGTAAATAGTTTTTACAATTGACAAGTTACACCGCTACACTGTTAATCTATGGATCTGTTGAATGACCATTCATGATCATAAGGATTATGTGTATGTACAGTTCGCGCATTATATTTCCGGCTATGACTACTACGCTACTAACCGTATGATATGATATTTTAAACATATAATTTTGGTAAACACTGCGTTTGACGAACAGTGGGATTGTAGAACAATGTTTTCAGAAACGTACCCCCTCTCCCCATCCGCGACGTGCAACCAGCTGACTCTGTCATAGCCTGAGATAAAATGTGCGAACTGTAGTAGTGTATATTAATGTCCTCACTAAGACTCTTAAATGTAATAGTCCTCACATAGTCACTGAATACTTATTTTAACGGTTTTTCGTGTGTGTCCTCACTTGGAAGATTAAAAGCAACAGTCCTCAGATAGTCGGCAATTACTAAATCTAACGGTCATTTGGAGTGTGTCCTCAGAGTGATGGGCTATTTTCATGGTCCTCACACTGTATGGTCCGTAACAAAAAAAAACAAAAATCAACGAACAAAAACAAGGTTTTGAATTTAGTTAAAAAACAATATTAACAACAAATTGTAATAAAGATAATTGAAAAAAAATCAATATTTCATGATGTCCTCAGAACGTACAGATGTTACACCGGGTCTTCAGAAAGTACCATATACAAACCTGTGTGTGTGTGTGTGTGTGTGTGTGTGTGTGTGTGTGTGTGTGTGTGTGTGTGTGTGTGTGTGTGTGTGTGTGTGTGTGTGTGTTAGCACGATAGCGGCTGTCAAGTATTAAAAAATCTCATTCATTTAAGTAACATTTATTTATTATGTATGTTCAGTTTTTATACAATCTATAGTATTCACTAACTATTTTAGTTAATCCTTAAGGAGGTGGTCTACCTTGACAGAAAAATCTGCGTCACAGAGCGAAATAACATTGTAAAGATAGGGCTAAAGCGTGCTGAAATACGATTGCAGACGTTTCGTATCTGCACGACAAAAGCTTTATTTTTTAAGATTTAATAAAAATGAGAGTGGGTTCACGTTCCTCAGAATATTTTATAGGTCTCTACAACTTGTATTTTTCTATAAAGCGTTTCTGTCGTTAGTTATGTGACTTTAAAATCTATCAAAAAACGACCTTTTTTTGAAAGATTTACACAATTCCTGTAAATAAACGGGGATAAAATCAAAAATTCTAAAATGATAGCGGCCTACAAAAACATATCCTTTTTAAAATGACACCAAAATATTGGAAATCATATGAAAATCCAGCGATCAATGAATAAGATACAAAACCCTGTTTTAGCGCTCGGAACTTGAGGTAGACCGCCCCCTTAACAGTGAAACTAGGTCTCTTTGAAAAGTATATTTTCACTTTATTATATTAATAGCTATATTCATTGCTACTAGATAGCAGCACCATTCAGTACCTAGCTCTCTCTCTCTATCTTCCCTTGTGGACCCCCCACCCCTGGCAATGCCTCATTCTCAAGAAGCTCCCCATGAGCAGTGCAACACTCACACAGTCTCTCTTCTATGAATATAATTTCTCTATAACAATCTGTTTTAAAGCGATTTCAAGTCAACTAAAGTGTTAAATCAAGTGTATGAAGAAAGAAGAAAGAAAAGGGGCCCCTAAAATTGTACAGGTATACCAAATATGGACATAATCTCATGAAGACAGAAGACAAATGGTAATCCAGCACGTTTTATTTCTCTTTTGTGAACTTTTTAAATTTCATTAACTCTTTATAACCAAATAATTCACAGCGGCCGTAGAAATGGTCCAATCTTAATGAAAATTGGTACAGACATGTAAAGTGGTAATCACTCGGACGAGTTCGTGAACCAGCCCGATCGGACCACCGGAAAGGGGGTAAAGGGGAATAAACCCCCCCAAAAATGGGGTTTTTGAGTTTTTTACATAGAAAAATAAAATTTACCGAATTTTTGTTGGCACCATTGAATTCAGCTAAAATAAAAAACAAACAATTTAGTATCTTAAATCACTGCTCTACGTCCATTGGTTACCGAGATATTGAAAGTGGTAGACACAGTACGTTGTCCCAATGTTAACTTTAAGGGAAATTAGTAAAATTCGATATCTCGGTTATTTCTTAACATATCTTGATAAAACTTGGTAAATAGCTTCTTCTAGTTCAGATCTACTAAATATTCAATTAAAACCACCCAGTTTTAATATACCTGTAGCAGCAAACCTGCATACTCATTCCCCATGTTATTCTTATGGAGCTTACCAAAACATGTCAAATCTCGCTATGTTTGATTGAAATATGTTGTTTTGCATTTAAAATTCGCTGAGTATGCAGGTCTGCTGCGACGGGGTGTTATTTTTCTATGTAAAAATCTCGAAAACCCCATTTTTGGGAAGTTTAATTCCTTTTTACCCCTCCATCCGGTAGTCCGATCGGGCTGGTTTACGAACTCGTCCGAATAATTACTACTTCACACGTCCATGCCAAATTTCATTAAGATCGGACCATTTTTACGCTAGTTATCGAGCTTAAAGACTCACACACACACACACACACACACACACACATACACACACATACATATATATGTATGTATGAAAATGAACGAATAGTGTTTTTTGCTTCTGGGAGCCCCAAAACAAAAAGTTATCATGGTCTCGGGCTTAGGTCTTACCATGAGTACTAAGGTAACAGCTTCTTACCTATAGGGGAAATTCGCTAAAACAGACTGTTTTCTAATTTCATGATTAGATTTTCATAGATATCGCCTAATATGACCATGAAGCATATTCTACCGCCTACTCACTCCACTATTCCAATATGTAATTTATCCTGGTGCACAGTTTTTGACGACCGAGCGCCTGAGGGAATGTCACTTCAATCTCACACAAAAATTGGTTGCTGCTCCGACAAAGGGTCTTTAATTATAAAGTTTAAAGGCAAAACAAACAACTAACTTTGGCCCTCTTTCAGCTCACTCGTCCTGCGTTGGCGAGGCTTGTGTGCTTTACATTACACACTGCACGACTAGCACGACTGACCCTGCCAGGCTGATTATTGGTTTGCTCTGTAGCTCTGATGCAAACACTTCATATTATTCAACCTAAAGATTTCATATTTTAAAACTAAGGTACGATATTTTCTAACAAATTCTGATACATACTAACCATATTCTACTACCAACGCACACGAGTTTTTAATAAAGCAAGTAATGTTTTAGTGCTCAGTGACTTCACTACAAGGAGCGCCTGGAGCCAGGACTTTATGCAATCCCCGCAATGCACAGCAGTAGCTAAATTGATGTGCCACGCCGTACTAACTGCCTATTCTGATTTCAATGTCAAAAAATATAGTTTTACCCAAAATTGGATGGATGATACATTTGATTAAATCGAATGAATAATTTAGCAGATTTAAAGTTATCAACACAGAGATATAGGCAAGTATTTTTCATTCATTACTCTACCATATATTTATATACAGCGACACAGAAGAATAGTATACTTCATCTGTGACAGCGAGAATATTATATTTTTCAATGTAACTGAAATGAAGCGAGAGCTAGTGTTAGGTACGAATTAATTTACAGAGGTTTAATACGTTGATTGTAGCTTTTATGGCTGTGATTTGCCGTCGAATAAACTAATATTTTTTCCTTCGCTTATTTAAGAAGAAAATCTGGAATGATGAAGTAGCTCTCCCCATCACCTATAGGAGTTGACATGTATTGGCTGACTACAAAATCATGAGGCAATATTAAAGTTCTAAATGCAGTAGCTTTTGGTTACGAATCTATAGTTTTACAGTTTTACTTACGTCTTCAATCCTTTGTTAGACGCGTTTCGGCATTAGGTCTGACAACACAGGTTTAAGAATTGAAGACGCAAGTAAAACTATAGAATCATAGACCTACCACATCAAACCGTAGCCATATATCATTCACTTTGGTTACGAAGCTTTGTTACTCGTAACTTACGAGGTTAACAAAGACTTATGGAAATATAAAAAAGGTATTTTCAACAAATAGAATCAACTATTGAAAAATTTAGTGCATATGAGTTTTTACTTTCTTTTTTACAACAAGATTGTTATTTGCATTAGATTCATAAACCTGGGTAAAGGTTACCAGGGAAGCTGGGAATTTTTAAATATCGTCTGAATTGTAAGACGATAACCTTTAAGCAACGAGGATTTAAAATTAAGAAGCTATTTCTTTAGATTGCATATAATTGAAAATTCGAACTAATATCTTTTTAGGAGTTCGGGAACCTAATGAAAAAACTACGATAATTTAAGGTAGTTTAGATAAAAGCACGCTATCGTAGAAAGTATTTTATTCAATTAAAGAATAATCACTAATAGGATGGCTAGTATTTACTTAAATTCAAAATTTCTGATAATTTTTCGAATTTTAATCATAAAAAGTAAGCATATGTTATTGACAATCAACACTTTTGTGCTTAATCAGTAACCGGGACCGAGCACAATAATGCTGCGGTTATGAAACAATAACGCAATTATAACTCTGACACTTGTTGAAGTAAAATCAATAAGTTGTGATGAACCGTCGCGTCGTATCGAAGGGCACTCCAGTGGGTGGACGAGGCTGTACCGACACAACAGCGACGGGACGCGACTGTACGCGCCCGCGCCGCTGCCGCTGCTCAGTTGGTGCTGCGCTCTTGTCCAGTCAACATGAACCTCGTGGCGTTCGGTTCCCGCGTAGTTCTGCCAATAAAATGATAAGATCAAGTCGATACATATTAAATCATGTTTGACATCAAGCGGAAATGTGTGTTGTAGGAGTTTGTATATTGTATTGATAATTTTCATTAAATTAATTTCTGATTCTGTAATAATTGATCGTTATTTGCAAGTTAATTAACATTTTATTCTTAAAATTGTTAAAAGTAAAAATAATGTTTTTCAAAATGTGATTACCCTTTAAACCTTTAATTCTGATTACGCTTTTAAACACTTACACATTGTTTTTTTCCATCACAGACTATTTTTCCTCAATCAGCAAGCCAGCTTATTTCCAATACCTGTCTTTATTCAAACTTAAATATTACATTTTGCATTAGATTTTTTATGGTAAGACAACAGAATAAAAAGAAATAAAGAATTAAACTCAATCAAAAATTATTAAATAAAACTGATAAACTTCTTTATTTGATCCTATTATGTACGACTTATCCTTATTACTTTCACTTTCGCAGTCGCTTTGAGTAAATAAATTTATGTATTAAATTGACAAATTTGGAAATACTGAAAAGGTTAACTATTATATATTAGAATAATTTAAATTGAAACAAAAGTGCATTTTGTCTTTTTGGATATTAGTTAATTTAAAAAGTATTAACTGAAAAATACCAGTTTCTGTACCTTATTTAAGAATATGATTAAATAAAAGGTTATCTCAAAATAATTTGTGAATTTAAGAAATCAATACTGTAGTGTAACTCAACTTTAATAACACGCTAAATCTAAAATTTTCAATTTATGATTGTGCGACATAAGATCAATATTCAATACTTCCATATTTTCTTCTTAGCTTTTCAAGATTGTTATTAAAAAATGAAGCTTTTTCAAATATTTCAAATAAGTGATATTTTGGATGATATGACTTTTTTGCTGAATGTTATTTTTTTTAATAGGAAAATTTATAATACCAAACTTAATTACGAATTGTATTGATGAAGCTAGGATAAATACAAATTTTTTGTATAAAGTTTGTTAACTTGATAAATAAAATTACTTAAAATAATCCAATAATTAATTAAATAATCTACGACACAATAGAGAAAAATTGCGAATGCCCACATGGCATATTCCAACAAGCTGTGATCCATGTAACGATTTAATCATGAATACATTTTTCAGAATGTAGTATAAACTACCAAAAAGCAATTTCAAGGAAACACATATCATAAAGTTCTAAATAGAAGATAAGGAAGACCAAGACAGCGAAGTTAAAATTTTTAATTTAATTTGTATAAATTTTCAATTGTGGTTCGTCGAACTTTTTGTTACTGTGCAATAAGTTAGACAATAAACTGCACTAGGATTGGTCTTGTGCTGGTGGTTTCCTGCAGAACCAAGACTGACAGGAAGAAAACATAGACTGATTAGTGATATGCATCATGGTATTGGAAATACTTGTCAGCGTTTCACACTTCGCTGGTGAGTATTTTCTACTCAAAACCATAAAAACTGTTTTCAAATTATGTAAATAAGTTGGTATTATTTTGAACGGTATTCCGCATTATACTTTTTTATCTTTGGAGTAATATTAAGTTTGACAGAACTATCTATTCACATATAGTGCATAATGTATTTATTTTTGTTTTATTTTGTTCTTTGACACATTATTTTATTATTATATTTACATTTCATAATTATATTTTAATACTTAAAAAATATACTAATATTGTTTTGTGAACAAAACACATCTTTAAAAATGAATTAATTGTATTACATTTTTTTAAATGTTGTTAACTAAATAAATTACAGTAGTTTTCAAAAGGGTGATTTGTATATGAAATGTATAAAACAATATAATTGATAACAGTTCTAATTAATAGCATAATATCACTGTAGCCTACTAATCTTAATTATTCGCTTACTTAAATACATGAATCCTGACCGTTGAACGACACTGTCGTTTAGGCTGCGTCACATTCTTTAAATTTAAATTAATTTGCTATTGCACTTTGAAATGTTGTTAACAAAATACTCTACAGGATGCTTTTCTTTTGGATTTGCGTCTTTTTTTAAATTAAAATAAATGTCAGTAAAATGTTTGCTGGAAATGTTTTTCGGTGATGGGGGAATAAAAGTTTAAGTGGAAAGGTACTATTTGTATTATAGTATTAAATAAAAGAGAATAAGACTAGAAAGGTTATTTATATCTTATTATTGGAAACGTCAAAGAAAGCAATTCAGCTCGAAAAAAACAATATAGTATTTTGAGTCATTGCTCTATGTCCATTGGTTACCGAGATATTGAAAGTGGTAAACACAGTACGTTTCCCAATGTTAACCTTATGGGAAATAAATAAAATTCTATATCTCGCTTATTTATCAACTTATCTTAATAAGACTTGGTGGCTTCTTCTGGTTCAAATCTACTAAATATTGACTGAAAGCCACCTAGTTTTTAACATACCTGTTGCAGCAAACCTGCATACTCATTTCCCATGTTATTCTTATGTTATTCGTATGACGGATCAAAATATGTTCTTTCGCATTTGAAATTCGCTGAGTATGCAGGTCTGCTGCAACGGGGTAATTTTATATTGTTTGTACACTGAAAAATAAAAATAGTTTGATAATT
Source organism: Flexamia atlantica (assembly GCA_035578135.1). Taxonomy (NCBI): domain Eukaryota; kingdom Metazoa; phylum Arthropoda; class Insecta; order Hemiptera; family Cicadellidae; genus Flexamia; species Flexamia atlantica. The sequence continues at coordinate 52,343,057 of JAQJVK010000005.1, read as the reverse complement.
TGACTTGTTTCTCTATGTCCATTGATTACCAAGATATCGTTAGTATCGAATCGTATCGCACAGTATGTTGTCCCAATGCTATCCAAGTAAAATAAATAACGTTATACATCTCATTGATTTCTCAACGTATCTGGTTTGCATTAATCCAGCTACTTACTTACTTACTTACTAACTTACTGTCGTGGCTCTTGGTACCCAAGGTGGTACTTTGCCTCGGCAACACACTGCCTCCAGATTTCTCTATCCATTGCCTCCATCGGAGCGATGGAGAGGAGCTCTGTATCCATTGCCTGGGAAGACCCTTCTTCCCAGCCTTCTTAGGTCTCTTCTGATCTGGTCTCGCCATCTCAACTTGGGCCTTCCTGGTGGTCTTCTGCCCTCCGGATTGTTTAAAAGGACGTTCTTGACTAAGGAGACGTCCTCTTTCCTTAGTAAATGGCCAGCCCATCTCATTCTCCTATGAAAATCTAGCTACTTAAAGGTCACGAATTGTGAATAAGCGATGTCTTTTGGATGCAGTATTCTCTGGTGGGGATTAACGTCCGCATTTTAGGGAATACTATACATTCATCCATTAAGAGCATTCTCAAAATGAGACAATTTTGTAACTGATTGGCGAAATTGTGGTCGGATCCCAGAATATGCACATACCTGTTGCAGCAGACCTGTATAATGTTATTGATTATTATAATTACGTGGCGTAATTTACAATCACGCCACACATTATTGTTATGGATGTTACAGATTATTGCATAAACACGTCGTATCTCGCTTATGTTGGATATACCCATGTTTTAAGCATTTTAAATTCTCTGAGTATGTAGGTCTGCTGCAACGGGGTATTTATGTCACCAGAGTAGAGATATGCAGTAGCCGTAACTTAACTCAATATAATTTTTGAAACCGTAACAACTAATTTTACATTATTAAGTAAATTAATTATTACCTTATTAAAAATAATGTGCAATAGTATCTTAATTTTGGAAAATGTTTTAATTGGGTGGGTTAGTGGTATTTTTATCGACGCAAAATAATCGTTTCTGGATAAATATGGACTATTTGTTATAACACGTAATTTGAATAATTCTTTATACATCTACAGTATGGTATGAAATGATCTTTATGAAGCTGAATCATTAATCTGTGTAGTAATAAATAGCATTGTAATCCAAATCCCCCTCTGGTATTATCATTGAAACCTTTGTGTGTCATGTGCGGCAATCCATAAAATTGATAAATTGTGACTGCCTTGCTATACTCTTATACTAGGGGTACGCTTATTCTGCGCGTAATGGGATGAGTGAACTCCAAATATTGCCAAAGCATTATTTTGTCAATTTACGAGCAACGTGTGTTTGTATTGTTTCAAAAGTTCTAAAATAAATGACAATTAGGCCGGCCACACACTGAGGCGACAAAATGTTTTTTGTGTTTTGTTGTTGAACGGCTGACGAAATGTTCAACAAGCCATGATGGTTTAAATGTTTTTTCCTATTAGAATTGAGCAAACCTAGCTCTACAAAACTATAAGCGACGAATAAATTATGTTTGCCAAAGGACATGAGAGGGCTTCGCCCCCCCCCCCCCGGCCGGACACCACCCCTTTTATTTCGCCCGTGATTAAAAAGCTATGACGGTTTGAATGTTTTTTTTACTGTGTAAACCTAGCTCTACAAAACTATGAACCACTAATAAATTATGTTTGCCAAAGGAAATGGGGGGCCTGGCCCCCCGCACACCCCATTTACGACACCCATGATTGACGTGCCATAATGATTTGAGTGTTTTTTTAATAGTATATTGAAAAAACCTTGCTCTACAAAGCTATGAGCGTCTAATAACAGTTACACGCCAAAAATTTTGTATGCACCCCCCAGATATACTCTGCCCATTATTAACATGCCAAGATGGAATGGATGCTTTTTTTATTAGTATTGAGTAAACCTAGCTCTAAATAACTATGAGCGACTAAAAACAGTTACAGACCAAAGCAGTTGTTTCAAACAGGCCATGAGGGGGGCTTCGCCCCCCACACCCCTCTTTAAGCTGCTATGATGGTTTACATGCTTTTTCTCTAATTGAATTAAATAAACATAGCAATACAAAACTATCAGCGACTAATTACAAGCCAAAGCAGTAGTTTGCAAAATGAACATGGGGGGCTTCGCCCCCCACACCCTTCCGCCAAAGCAGTTGTTTGCAAAAGGACATGGGGGGGCTTCGCCCCCCCCACACCCCCCTCTTTACACTGCCCATGATTATAAAGCCAAGATGGTTTAAATGCTTTTTTTCTGATCTATGTATTAATACGCAAGCGGTTTTCTTTTCACAGTCCAACCGCAATAACGGCTGGTCGGATTTTAACGTTTGAGGTGTCAAATTAACGGGATAGTTATGTAGATTTGTCATCAAGTCTCATAATTTTAAAAAGGGCGTCACTAAAGTACAGTAATGGACTGAAGTTTCGGAACAGTAGCGCTATTCATGGACATTGAAGCAAGCTCAGTTTACTTTGTTTACAAACTGAACATATGGCCAAGCTCTGAAATAAACCACAGACTGCAGCAATTATAATTAATTTTTTGAAAAGAGCAGTTTTAAATTTACAGCTGGTTTGGCTTTGTTTTCAACAGTTTTCTTTTTTAAACGATTTATTATGTAATTTAGGTTATGTTATGAAGTTTTTAAAGCTCTTAAACATTGCAGTTACCAGTTTTACAGTGTAGTTTACGATATCTCATGGTGTTTTTTTGAAGTTATATTAACCTGAGCAGATCTATTTTTGGATTTGGTGCATTTATAATGCCACCAACAAGAAAAAGACGAACATTGACTGGTCGGAGGAGTCGGAAAGAACACGATCGCAACCGCTGGCATTACTCTCCTGATGTAACATTTAATGCTCCTTCCAACCTCAGACCAATGAACTAAAAATGTTTTCATTGTGGCGGGTTGCATTTCAAGAATGAAAAGACTGGTAGAGATAATGCGTCGTTTACGCGTTTTTGCCACAAAGGAAAGGTTGCCTGTAAAGACAGCCGTTCCCTACAAATCTGTTTTGACGGTAATTATCAATGAGGTGCAGCGGCAATCCCTAAACAAAGAAAGTCATTGCTCACAAGCCAGTGTTTGCTCTCGGTCAGCTATATGCTGCTGTAAGCAGAGCTTGATCTTTTGCCGGTGTTAGAATATACATTTCAGAAAAAAGGGGACAGGGGAAATGGAGGTGTTCCCTTAAAAATTGTTTTTATTTACCGGAAACTCCTGCGGTAGATCAAATTAACATTAAAAGTTTCAGCAGTTAAGCCATAATTTTGTTAATGAAGTTAGCCCTTTGATTAAACTTTAAAAGTGTATAAGTAGGCTGATTATTCATCGATCTTTTACTATATGACTTTTGCTCGATTTCGAGCTACGTGTTATCTAGTAGTATTAAATAGACTGAGCTCTACAAAACTATCGATGGCTCTACAAGCGACTAACTGCACGGCAGAGAAATTGTTTGTAAAAGGAAATGGGGGGGGCTTTGCTCCCCACGCCCTCCCGCAAAGCAGTTGGATGTAAAAGGACATGGGGGGCTTCGCCCCCCACGCCCTCCCGCAAAGCAGATATTTGCAAAAGGACATGGGGGGGCTTCGCCCCCCACACCTTTGCCTTTACACTGCCCACCATTAAGAATCCATGAGAGTTTGAATGCTTTTTTTACTGTGTAAATCAAGCTCTACAAGATTATAAGCGACTAATAAGAGTTACACGCCAAAGCAGTTGTTTGCAAAGGGACATGGGAGGGGGCTTCGCCCCCCATAACTCTCCTTTACACTGCCCATGATTATAAAGCCATGATGGTTTAAATTTTTTTTTCTATTAGTATTAAACAATGAACTTAGTTCTACAAAACTATCAGCAACTAATTACACGCCAAAGCAGTTGTTTTAAAAAGTACATTGGGGGGCTTCGCCCCCCACGCCCTACCTCCAAAGCTGTTGATTGTAAAAGGACATGGGGGGCTTCGCCCCCCAACACTTTCCCCTTTACACTGCCCATTTGCTCATTGTGTTAACGAAGATGAGACCTCGTGCCATTTTATATTTCTCGTTCCGGCTTTATTATACGCAAAAGAAATGGGGAAATTCGCTAAAACATTGTAATCTGCAATTACGGTAGCTTGATTTGACCTGAAGCTGAAGCTATTAATATTACCTACCAATAAAATGGATATTGCAAAAAACTACTACATAAGTATGTATAATGCAGTGATAGTTTGAATGTTTTTTTACCGTATAAATCTAGCTCTACAAGATTATGAGAGACTAATTAAAGTTACACATCAAAGCAGTTGTTTGTAGAGAGACATGGGGGGGGGCTTCGCCCCCCCACACCACCCCCCTTTGCAATGCCCATGATTATAAAGCCGTAATAGTTTAAATGTTTTTTTCTATTAGTATTAAATTAACCTAGATCTACACAGCTATCAGAAACTAATTACACACCAAAAGCAAAGGACATGGGGGGGCTTCGCCCCCCCACACCCCCCTTTAGACTGCCAATAAATATAAAGCCATGATGGTTTACATGCTTTTTTACTAATAGTACTAATAAACCTAGCTCTACAAACCTATCAGCGACTAATTACACGCCAAAGCAGTTATTTAAAAGAAGAACATGGGGAAATTCGCCCCCCACGCCCTCACGCCAAAGTGGTTGTTTGCAAAAGGACCTGGGGGGCTTCGCCCCCCCACTCCCCCTTCTTTACACTGCCCACAATTATAAAGCAATGATGGTTTAAATGCTTTTTTTCTTTTAGTATTAAATAAACATAGCTTCACCCCCCACGCCATCCCGCCAAATTGGGTGTTTGCAAAAGGACTTGGGGGGCTTCTTCCCCCCCACACCCCCCCTTTACACTGCCCATGATTGTAAATCCATGATGGTTTAAATGTTTTTTCTATTAGAATTAAATGTATTAGCTCTACAAAACTATCAGCCACTAATTACATGCCAAAGCAGTTGTTTTAAAAAGGGCATGGGGGGGCTTCGCCCCCCCACACCGCCCCTTTAGACTGCCAATAAATATAAAGCCATGATGGATAACATGCTGTTTTACTAATAGTATTTAAATAAACCTAACTCTACAAACCTATCAGCGACTAATTACACGCCAAAGCAGTTGTTTGTAAGAGGAACATGGGGGGCTTCGCCCCCCAGGCCCTCACGCCAAAGCGGTTGTTTGCAAAAGGACCTAAAAACAACCGCTAAGGTTGTAAGGTTGTAAGGTTGTTTGTAAAAGGACGTAACAACAACCGCTAAGGTTGTAAGGTTGTAAGTAATGATGGTTTACATGCTTTTTTACTAATAGTAAAATAAACCTAGCTCTACAAACCTATCAGCGACTAATTACACAGCAAAGCAGTTGTTTGTAAAAAGAACATGGGGGCTTCGCCTCCCACGCCCCACCGCCAAAGCGGTTGTTTGCAAAAGGACATAGGGGGCTTCGCCCCCCCCACATCCCCCTCTTTACACTGCCCATAATTATAAAGCCATGATGGTTTAAATGTTTTTTTTCTAATAGAATTAAATAAACTTAGCTTCGCCCCCCACACCCTCCCGCCAAAGCAGGTGTTTGCAAAAGGACTTGGGGGGCTTCGCCCGCCACACCTACCCCTTTACACTGCCCATGATTAAGAAGCCATGATAGTTTGAATGCTTTTTTCCTACTGTGTAAATCTAGTTCTACAAGATTATGAGCGACTAATAACAGTTACACGCCAAAGCAGTTGTTTGCAGAGAGACATGGGGGGGGCCTCGCCCCCCCACACCCCCCCCCTTTACACTGCCCGTGATTAAGAAGCCATGATAGTTTGAATGCTTTTTTCTACTGTGTAAATCTAGCTCTACAAGATTATGAGCGACTAAAGACAGTTACCGCCATTGCGGTTGTTTGCAAAGGGGCATGGGGGGCTTGGCCCCCCGTCACCCCCCCCCCCTTTAAACTGGCCATTATTATAAAGCCATGATGGTTTAAACGTTTTCCTCTAATAGTATTAAATCAACTAACCACTAAAACAATATCAGCGACTAATTACACGGGAGAGCAGTTGTTTGTAGAAGGACATGGGGGAGCTTCGTCCCACACGCCCTCCCGCCAAAGCAGTTGTTGGCATAAGGACATGGGGGGGCTTCGCCCCCCCCACACCCCCCCCTTTACACTGCCCGTGATTAAGAAGCCTTATTAGTTTGAATGCTAAATTTTACTGTGTAAATCTAGCTCTACAAGATTATGAGCGACTTAAAACAGACACGCCAAAGCAGTTGTTTGCAAAGAGTCATGGGGGGGGCTTCGCTCCCCCAAATCCCGCCTTTCCACTACCCATAATTATAAAGCCATGATGGTTTAAATGTTTTTTTCTATTAGTATTAATGAACCTAGCTCTACAAAACGATCAGCAACTAATTACAATCGAAAGCAGTTGTTTTAAAAAGGACATGGGGGGCTTGGCCCCCCCCCACACCTCCCCCTCTAAACTGCCCATGATTATAAAGCCATGATGGTTTACATGCTTTTTTACTAATAGTATTTAAATAAACCTAGCTCTACAAACCTATCAGCGACTAATTAAACGCCAAAGCACTTGTTTGTAACAAGAACATGCGGGGGCTTCGCCCCCACGCCCTCCAACCAACGCAGTTGTTTGCAAAAGGACATGGGGGAGCTTCGTCCCACACGCCCTCCCGCCAAAGCAGTTGTTGGCATAAGGACATGGGGGGGCTTCGCCCCCCCACACCCCCCCTTTACTCTGCCCGTGGTTAAGAAGCCTTATTAGTTTGAATGCTTAATTTTACTGTGTAAATCTAGCTCTACAAGATTATGAGCGACTTAAAACAGTTACACGCCAAAGCAGTTGTTTGCAAAGAGTCATGGGGGGGGCTTCGCTCCCCCAAATCCCGCCTTTCCACTACCCATAATTATAAAGCCATGATGGTTTAAATGTTTTTTTTCTATTAGTATTAATGAACCTAGCTCTACAAAACGATCAGCAACTAATTACAATCGAAAGCAGTTGTTTTAAAAAGGACATGGGGGGCTTGGCCCCCCCCCACACCTCCCCCTCTAAACTGCCCATGATTATAAAGCCATGATGGTTTACATGCTTTTTTACTAATAGTATTTAAATAAACCTAGCTCTACAAACCTATCAGCGACTAATTAAACGCCAAAGCACTTGTTTGTAACAAGAACATGCGGGGGCTTCGCCCCCACGCCCTCCAACCAACGCAGTTGTTTGCAAAAGGACATGGGGGAGCTTCGTCCCACACGCCCTCCCGCCAAAGCAGTTGTTGGCATAAGGACATGGGGGGGCTTCGCCCCCCCACACCCCCCCTTTACTCTGCCCGTGGTTAAGAAGCCTTATTAGTTTGAATGCTTAATTTTACTGTGTAAATCTAGCTCTACAAGATTATGAGCGACTTAAAACAGTTACACGCCAAAGCAGTTGTTTGCAAAGAGTCATGGGGGGGGCTTCGCTCCCCCAAATCCCGCCTTTCCACTACCCATAATTATAAAGCCATGATGGTTTAAATGTTTTTTTCTATTAGTATTAATGAACCTAGCTCTACAAAACGATCAGCAACTAATTACAATCGAAAGCAGTTGTTTTAAAAAGGACATGGGGGGCTTGGCCCCCCCCCACACCTCCCCCTCTAAACTGCCCATGATTATAAAGCCATGATGGTTTACATGCTTTTTTACTAATAGTATTTAAATAAACCAAGCTCTACAAACCTATCAGCGACTAATTAAACGCCAAAGCACTTGTTTGTAACAAGAACATGCGGGGGCTTCGCCCCCACGCCCTCCAACCAACGCAGTTGTTTGCAAAAGGACATGGGGGAGCTTCGTCCCACACGCCCTCCCGCCAAAGCAGTTGTTGGCATAAGGACATGGGGGGGCTTCACCCCCCCACACCCCCCCTTTACACTGCCCGTGATTAAGAAGCCTTATTAGTTTGAATGCTTAATTTTACTGTGTAAATCTAGCTCTACAAGATTATGAGCGACTTAAAACAGTTACACGCCAAAGCAGTTGTTTGCAAAGAGTCATGGGGGGGGGCTTCGCTCCCCCAAATCCCGCCTTTCCACTACCCATAATTATAAAGCCATGATGGTTTAAATGTTTTTTTTTCTATTAGTATTAATGAACCTAGCTCTACAAAACGATCAGCAACTAATTACAATCGAAAGCAGTTGTTTTAAAAAGGACATGGGGAGCTTGGCCCCCCCCACACCTCCCCATCTAAACTGCCCATGATTATAAAGCCATGATGGTTTACATGCTTTTTTACTAATAGTATTTAAATAAACCTAGCTCTACAAACCTATCAGCGACTAATTAAACGCCAAAGCACTTGTTTGTAACAAGAACATGCGGGGGCTTCGCCCCCACGCCCTCCAACCAACGCAGTTGTTTGCAAAAGGACATGGGGGAGCTTCGTCCCACACGCCCTCCCGCCAAAGCAGTTGTTGGCATAAGGACATGGGGGGGCTTCGCCCCCCCACACCCCCCCTTTACACTGCCCGTGATTAAGAAGCCTTATTAGTTTGAATGCTTAATTTTACTGTGTAAATCTAGCTCTACAAGATTATGAGCGACTTAAAACAGTTACACGCCAAAGCAGTTGTTTGCAAAGAGTCATGGGGGGGGCTTCGCTCCCCCAAATCCCGCCTTTCCACTACCCATAATTATAAAGCCATGATGGTTTAAATGTTTTTTTTCTATTAGTATTAATGAACCTAGCTCTACAAAACGATCAGCAACTAATTACAATCGAAAGCAGTTGTTTTAAAAAGGACATGGGGGGCTTGGCCCCCCCCACACCTCCCCATCTAAACTGCCCATGATTATAAAGCCATGATGGTTTACATGCTTTTTTACTAATAGTATTTAAATAAACCTAGCTCTACAAACCTATCAGCGACTAATTAAACGCCAAAGCACTTGTTTGTAACAAGAACATGCGGGGGCTTCGCCCCCACGCCCTCCAACCAACGCAGTTGTTTGCAAAAGGACATGGGGGAGCTTCGTCCCACACGCCCTCCCGCCAAAGCAGTTGTTGGCATAAGGACATAGGGGGGCTTCGCCCCCCCACACCCCCCCTTTACACTGCCCGTGATTAAGAAGCCTTATTAGTTTGAATGCTTAATTTTACTGTGTAAATCTAGCTCTACAAGATTATGAGCGACTTAAAACAGTTACACGCCAAAGCAGTTGTTTGCAAAGAGTCATGGGGGGGGCTTCGCTCCCCCAAATCCCGCCTTTCCACTACCCATAATTATAAAGCCATGATGGTTTAAATGTTTTTTTCTATTAGTATTAATGAACCTAGCTCTACAAAACGATCAGCAACTAATTACAATCGAAAGCAGTTGTTTTAAAAAGGACATGGGGGGCTTGGCCCCCCCCACACCTCCCCCTCTAAACTGCCCATGATTATAAAGCCATGATGGTTTACATGCTTTTTTACTAATAGTATTTAAATAAACCTAGCTCTACAAACCTATCAGCGACTAATTAAACGCCAAAGCACTTGTTTGTAACAAGAATATGCGGGGGCTTCGCCCCCACGCCCTCCAACCAACGCAGTTGTTTGCAAAAGGACATGGGGAGGCTTCGCCCCCCACGCCCTCCCGCCAAAGCGGTTGTTTGCAAAGGAACATGGGGGGCTTTGCCCCCACGCCCTCCCGCCAAAGCAGTTGTTTGCAAAAGGACATGGGGGGCTTCGCCCCCCACGCCCTCCCTCCAAAGCAGTTGTTTGCAAAAGGACATGGGGGGCTTCGCCCCCCACGCCCTTCCGCCAAAGCGGTTGCTTGGAAAAGAACATGGGGGGCTTCAAGCCATGATGATTTGATTTTTTTTCTACCTTGTAAACCAGCATTTGTTTTAATTATGCGACAATTTTACTTTGTAAAAATAACATTTACATTTGTTTAATTTCTAAAACCACTACAGGTTACTGTTTAGGGTACTTAAAGAAAGAAGTAAGCGAACCATCTAACCCCGTGAGCGTAGTCACGGACATATTCATCACCCAGGAGGCGGGGGGCAATAAAGTAGTCATTGACATTGGATAAATCCACAGTAAACCTGGATTTGCCAGGGGCATATTTTCCGTCTAGCAAGGATAACAACCCCATTCGTAATCAGTCTCGTATATACAATTTTAGTGGCGCAGAGATCCGGGTTGTTATCCTTTTGGATCCTCGCCTTTTGGACCGCCTTTTTCGGTTGTATTAAGCTTCTGCTTATTCTTTGCCTTGGCCTACGGAAGTACCTAGAGCTCTTGCTCGGGTTCTTGATCCGCTTGTGTGGTGCGGAATAACTGGTTACAAGGACGGCGCCAATGATGAGCCGTCCATGGATCCGCGACCTAATCCTCTTATTTTTGAATCTGGCTATCCTGACTTTATTATTATAAAACTAATTATACTACTATATATGCAAAATTAATTATTATTTTTGTAAATTTCGTGCTTGATTATGTATAGTAAAATTATGTAGGAAACAAATCATTAAATCTACTCATCTACAACTACAACATCCTACATTCTCAATTCAATTTCATACACATTTAATTTGTCTTAATATAACTGATCGCATGCATCCTTCTTGGTACAAAAGTTTGTTATTAATACGATTTGCGCCATAAAAATATATTTTTTATCGCAATTTTTTACAAAAATTGCGTTTGCTTGGATAAAATTCACATTTGTTTCATCAATGTACTTTTATACATGCAATAGTATCTTTACTCAGTGTTTTTTAACGTTTTATTAATTTTACCTAAAAGAAACAATCAATAAATATTTTCTCTTAAATATATGGAATCAGCTGTTAGTAAAAGGAGCATGACAATGTGTTCCTGTTGGTTCCATCTAGCGTCATTCATATAAACTATCTCGTCTGCGGCAACAAAACAGAAATGATCTATCTGAATTTTTATATTTCTAGGCATTGTTTTTTCAATAATAAACATTTTAACATAGACTTAAAAAACTAACAATTGATAGGCATGTAGCATGTCATTTAAGTGTTTCGTGAAATACTTTTTTTCTAAATTCCACTGTTATTTTCCTTTTATTTTGAAACAATCTTTATTTGTATCCCGAAGTTTACTAAAGGAAATTATTGCCCAATGTTAAACTTATGATGATTTTTTGCAAGTTAAAATATTAAATTACTCAAAAAATACTAAACCAATATGCTTCATAATTTAATGGCATATTCCCTGTGAGATACTTAACGTTTGTGCGAAATTTGGAATTGATTAGTGTAGCGGTTTTTTAGTTACCGCGTTACGTACACACACACTCACACACTCACACAGTGACGGACAACGAATCTTCAACTCCGCTGATACATAGACTCGTTCACTTCGTTCACTCATCGATTACATTCTACATACAACAAACATATCTTATGATGGGGTTCAACCTGAAAATACCAAGAGTGTGTCTTTATTACTTTTCCAAGATTTTTAAACCTTGCTTTTATCGATAAAAATATTGTTTTGATTAAAATATTGGGGGTTTTCCTATAAACGAAACAAGAGACGGTGACTATAGAATTCACGCGAAGTAGAGCGCATAAAAAATGCACAAGTTCTTGAAAGAGAGAGGTGGATTTACATTCTACAGTTACTTGCTCTTTTATGTCCTGTTGATATAGATTTTCAAAGAGAGTAAGTATAAGAGAAAAAAATCGTAAAATCATGAGAATATGAAAATTAAAAAAAAATTAAATAGTGGTTTTACTGCATAAGAGTCAAGCCCTAATGCATGCAATAACTCCTAAGTTAACAGGATTAGAATGATCCTGTTGTCCCAATGCAATAAGTTTGAGAAATGGATAGCGTGTCCCTTATTAAAAAAATATTAAACATAATGTCTTAATGAAGAATGATATTCTTTTGATAATGACACCACCAATTGTGTTTTATAGGAATAACTAAGTATGCTATGTTTGGAAATAACTTTGTGTTCATGTCTTAGTGTTTTATGAGAACGCACACAGTTTTTATAAAGTGAGTAAAAATCTTTTTTGTAAAACTGTTCCTCAGTTTTAATTTACAATACAAATAAATTAAATTTATTTACATTTATAGGTTAGCTGTTAGATATTAGCTTACTTACCGGAATTAATGTTAGGTATTCAAACACCCTTAAAGTTAGTTATTAATTACTAGGTTAGTATATTTTTAGTTAACTCTGCTTAAAACAAGGTTAGCGTTAGCAGACACAACACAAAGGCTAATGATTTTATATTTATTAAGATTCCCTTCTTTTAGAGTTGCTTCTGTCTTTAATTAATTACAGTTCCAATTAGTAGTCCTCAAGTTTAATTATTCCGTTGTATCAGTAATCATAGCTTTCATGAAATGACCTGAACCATCAAAATATCACTTTGCATTTCCATTGCAAACAAAACAATTTTGTCGTTGTCTTTTTCATTGCATTCGCATTGGAGTATGACAGTACAGGGCTCCCATACCAGGGGAAAAAAGAGAAAAAAGAAAAAATAAGTACGTTATATATAAAAGAATATTTCAATTTGCACGTTAGATGGAAGTTGATGTTTTATGAAGTTTTACCATTTTATAGTTTTTGTCAAAAAATAGCCCGCCTCATGCCACACTAGTAAATTATATAATAGTTTATTTTGTATAGCATAAGGTATTTACCTATAAAGTATTATATGAAATAAATTCTATGATATATTAGTATTGGTTCTCGATGTTAAGCAGTGCTTATCGAGGCCAAAACATGATGTATTGTTTGTAAAATGAAAACAAAAATAAATAATCAATCAATAAATTTATCATATTTAAATAGTATTCTACGAAGCCATTACCATTACCATTACCAAATCCTTGGTCGACCAAAAATTGGTCGACTCCGTGGGGAATCGACGGCGTCAAACTTCTCCATTTTACAGTGGAAAGTAAAAAACAAACATAATCACAAAAACATGGGACACATGAGACATACGACATGGCGGACTAGCAACATCATCAACAGGTTTCAATATCGGATATATTTAGCGACCAAAACTCTTCGACTGAGTAGAGAGGTCTCGATTTCAAAAAAACACTTATCTTCCTAGCAAACTTCTGGTTCGTTAAGGACTTGACCTGGGCTGGTAGTTGGTTGAAAAACCTGATTACTGAGTTTGGATAAGCTGCCAGGGTCCTGGAGAGCCTTACACGGGGAGCATTCAGGAGATGCCTGCCTCTAGTTTCATGAGAATGTATATGTGCTCTCGTATTCATATCAGCAACACCCTCCTTCAAGGCCATCACCGAGCTGAGAATATACTGGCTCGGGACTGTCAGGACGTTCAGTCTCTCAAAGAGAGGACGACAGTGTTCTCGAGGTGCCGAACCAGTAATTATACGTATCGCCCGCTTTTGCAGCTTTAGTATCTCGGAAACCCCCGCAGAGTGACCCCAGAGATGAATTCCATAGGCTATGTGGCAATGGAAAACGGCATGGTACACCATGACTAGGTATGATTCAGTGATGCATCTCCGGAGACGTCTTAGCAGGAAGATGACCCGAGACAGCTTGCCGCACACAAGTTCGACATGTGAGTTCCAGTCAAGGCGGGAATCCAGGTAAAAACCAAGAAGCTTTACAGGCTCACTCTCCACGTTGTGGTCTCGTGCCAGTGTGCAAACTACACGCTGGGTCTATGCTTCACGCTGGTGTCATCGGCAAATAGCACCATACCACCTGCTCCGCCTAGGTCGTTAAGTAGTATGAGGAAAAGGAATGGCCCGAGAAGCAAATACCATTTGAGTAGAATAAAAATAGAAGAATCAAATAAATCATTAAATGAAGCAATAAAGTGACTTTTTAAAGCTTGTGGACAAAAACTAAATTCTATTTACAGAATCCTTCAAAATCTTTAAATTATTTACAAGGTAAATGCTTGCGAAACCTGTTTTGAATAATTTAGTCATAATATACTTCTGAACAGGTCAACGGTTTTTTCACACATGTATTAACCACTTAATTTGAATTAATGAGCTAAACCGGAATAAAATCCTCGTTCTCGTAAGATAAAATTTTTAATTGATTTTTTACGAATCGTTATCGTGAATTGTTCTTTACCATTAATTAGGTGTAGGTGTAAGGCAAACATTACACTGAGGCATGCTTTTAAAATCTTTACATCATACAACACAGAAACATCTGTTTTCTGTGCCTTACTCTTGGCTGGAAAGTTACTCTTTGCCGAGTACTGCACGGTAAATTTACCGTGCACTGGGAAACGAAAATAACGGAAGTCAACAAGCAAAACAAGCTGATTGCAGTAATTAGATGTTTAAAGCATATTTATTGGTTACTTCAGAGGAATATAGAGGCAGCACTGGTGACAGTAGCAAATGTCTGTTTATTAATTAAAGGCTAGGTTTGAAGAGAAAAGTAATAGTTTATGCAAGGGATATGTTATAATGAAAGAATATGTGTTTTTCTAAGTAGTATGATGTAAAATATCGTACGACACACGGCTAAACGCCCGGCAAGTTTTACCGGGCTAGGAACGTAATAATTTTGTGACGTAATTTTCGGGGGTCAAAGGAAATATTCGCGTGAACTCCTACCCCAAGAAATTAGTCACCGTGTGAGAGCCTCGGAATCGCTCAGAAGGAGCTAATTCCAGGGTTCGTTGTAGTCTTCGGAAAATTATTCGTGGGGCAACTCTCGCAACCACTTTACGCAGGGCTCAGAGCAACCGGATGCAGCGATACAGTTCAAAGAGCGAGTTGCCTCATCCTCGCCGTCGTAAAATGAAATAATTTTGCCTATAACGACGAAACGACTAAGTCGCGCGAAGGAATCGCTCTAACGTTAGCCCCTGCTCACACCCTCGCTTGATAAAGGGTTGGGGAGGCAAGAGGCTCACCCAACACGTTTCGGGTTACCACGGGCTAGGCTTAAAGCCGTAGCGTGACCCGTGACTCTTCACGGAAATCATGAAAAAAATAATTAAATCTTTCCGGGGTTTATTCGCAGGCGTAAGGCCTAACCGAACGTTGTTCGTAACCGCTCAGTGCGTCACCCAATTAATAGTCAATTTATTGGGTTACTGTGGCGTAGCACGTGCTCCGTAACTTGTCGCGACGTGAGCGTGCAAGTACGGAGTGGACGAAAAATTAAGTTACTGCACAGAGAAAATGCGGCCAAAACGTCTAGTAATTAATGATACGGTATTTTCGTAAAGGTGAGAAGGGCTCGGCCTAACAAGAACGTGAATTAAGCTATACGACTATTCGAGAAAGATCGCCCACGACAACCTCGGACAGGTTCGTGAGGACGTAAATTCGTCTAAAAGTCCGTAATTTCGTCTCTATCGGAATATTCCCGTGAGTCGGGTCGATAAACGTGTTAGTAAAGCTAAACGTTAAACAACGAAACGTAAATGGCGAGGGAATCGTACCTCCGTATCGTGTTTGACCGTCGTCGCGTCGAGCGTCGTGTCTCGAGTCGTGTACATCTCGGCGGCTGGTCCACGAATAATCGCCACGAGGAGCCCAGTCCGGGTCCTCTCCCCTCCTGGATTTCCCAAAGTAGGGGTGATCAGCTGTTCACCCCGTGACGTAAGAAACAGCTGATCGCTGGGTAGCCAGTCGGAGAAAAGAAGCCTCAAGATGGCTACCCTCAATGATTGTCAACAAACGCTACGGGGTTATGATCGGGTGATGCAATACGAAGCAAAGTGTTTAGTGGTCTGTAGTAATTTATAGCTGTCATTGTCAGCGTAATTAAAGTGATTTTATAGCGTATTGGTGAATGTTTTATTACCCAGGATACTTTGTAAAGTGGTAATTCAGTGTTGTGCAACTTAGGGTGGTCCTAGGTCCAACCTCTATCCTAGGCTAACCTATAAGCCTAGACATACGGATGAGTCGAATAGCGTTTGTTTACCAGCTTAGTCGTTTACTTTTTACCCCCCTCCGAAAAAGGCACCTTACAATTTATTGTCGAGGAAACAGCTTGATGACAACAATGATGTGCAAACAATGTTTAAAAATTCTTTTACGCTATTGATTTAATTTAAGGTTTTTTTCTTGTCATTAAGTTAACGGCTCCTCGTTTACTCTAAGGCTCTACCAGCGGGGTGACAGCCTGCAGCCAGCGGTGGGATCTACTATAGTGCTAGTGCCTGCATTACCGCGCGGTCTAGGTAAACCTATAGACTACATGCATGAATGCTGATTACTAATTTAACAGCGCCTTCGTGGAGCTTGCATTAACCTCTGTTCCTAAGTGGTTATACATATTTTATTACTATTTGCCCTTGTCGATATTTACTGAGTTTGCGTGAAAATCTGGAGATTTAATTAATAACTGAGTATTGAGTATTGGATGTAATAAAACTATTGCTATATAAATGACAGTTTTCAAGATTTATTTTAGTACAAATTTAAAACAACAAAATACAAATAAACTGAATTTTGTTATTCACAGTATAATTATTAAATTATTTGTTTAAGTGTTTATGGCGCTTCTTCCTATTACCTCTATAGTATGTGACAAAACTTAGAACCTCCCATCGTGTGCGCTACAAAATGTTGCGTGTCTGAAGTGTACTAGCTAGAGTCTTATATATACATTGCAGAGGTACACAGTATGTCATGTGTTTTATATGAGGGCTTTGTTTAAATGATTTATACAACGAAATATATGGCTTGATCTACTGTAGTTTCAAAACATGCAGCATTTTAAACTATTGTTTACAACTTAAGTGAAGCATTTTCAGTAGACCTCGGTTGAAGTGTTTTAATAATTATAATTATTATAATACAGACTTTTCTTTTCAATATAGTCCTGCAAAATAAAAATAACATTTATATTTCATAGTTTTAATTTCCTCATATACATATGAATTATTATTACGTTTTATCCTAAACACCCCGTCGCAGCAGACCTGCATACTCAGCGAATTTCCGTAGGATTTATTTTGTGTGTGAGCATTCAACATACGCAACATATGGTATTGTTTGAATTTGTTTAGTAAATAAAATACTAAAAACGTATATTTAATCATTCATGAGTTTTAAACAAGAGGAAAATTAACATGAGGATCACATCGGTTTTCATTAGTAGAATACAATTTTTGTATTTTTTATAGTTCTCAGCCTTTTAATTTTTTACAATAAATGTAATATTGATATAGTATATGAATGTCAGCAAACATATAATCAATGAATTCAAAGTACTAAAAAACCAATAATATAATGTCAGGAACAAATTGAACTCGATCGTATGGTTAGTTTTATTATTAAAACACCCTTGTTGCAGCAGACTAGCATCTCCAGCCAATTTCAATAAAACACATTATCATTCCTCAGCATTGTAAACATACTACAGGGTGAGTCTTCTAAGCCGTCCACAACATATTATAGGCGAACGGTTTAACATACAAAGACGAAACAAAACATTTCCCCACTAAGTCATACCCAAGTAACAACGAAAGATAATATATAATCACACAGATTATATATCTAGATAATGCTTCTCAGAGTGTTCATTTATAGGTCAATCGATGAAGTGTCCTGGATACCGTTAATGTATATAAATCGGACTTCGTCTTATGTAAGGTCGGAGGCAAACTATAATTAGGTCACTAGCTAATAATTTAGTCCTCCTGTTTTTGGCGATGCACTTTTTTACAATTTATATTTTATTGATTCTCTGAGATACAAATATTAATCTTAATTATGTTTTCCCGTTAAGACATCTAAAATTAGTCACAAGAAATAATTTGGCATAGATTCATAGACATTTCTTATACTGCCCCAGTTTTATTTATTCGACTATCAATTTCAAGAAAGAGGATGCCGTTGTGGGCATTTCTTTTTTGACTTTATATTCTTGCTGAGCGCTGTTCAATATCGAAATACCGGACGGAAACTTCCTAAATATTCTTCAGATGTACCTTAGAATGGCCTTTGAATGAGCTATATTTTGAAACTTTTGGATAAGTAATATGTCAGTTATAACCTCGTATTTATTTGACTTATCAGGTGAAGACAAGTTAAATGTACTTGGCAAATACAATTATATAAATCTGAGACTCCCGCCCATAAACAGAAGGCTTGCACTTCTCTTGCCCAAGTAGCATTTGTGTTGGCTAAAATAGTTTTAAAATAAGTTTTATCTAAATTTAAAATGTTGAAAAAATGTTTTTAAAATGATTTCTTTTCAAACAAATTTCCTAACTGACCAATTTTAATACCATTCAAAATGAGTTTTAAAATTATGTTAAAATAATTTTAAAGTGTTAAAAATTGTTTTAAAATCAATATTAAAGATCAATTTATATAATTTTTAATAACTTTAAAACTAGTTATAAATACTTTAAAAAAATGTTCAAATTATTAAAAACTTATTTTATATTTTGTTTTACACCACATTTTAAGTAATGTTATAATCATTTTGTAAATTGTTAAAAATTGTTTTAAAACTATTTATTTTCATAGAATTTTCCTATCTGACCAATTTTATAATAATTTAAAATAATGTTTAAACTTATTTTAAAACTATTTTAAAATATTAAAAATAATCCTCAAATAAATTTTATAAATCATTATATATATAGATTTTAATGAGTTTTTACTTTATAAATAGTTTTAACAAATTTTAAATTAATTAAAAAATTACTTATAAATTTGTTTAGGCCTATACCTTAGTAGTAAAATTATAGAAAAAAAATTTTAATTGTTAATAAAAGTTACAAAAATATTTCTTTTCAAAACATTTGCTGACTGACCAATTTTATAACCGTTAAAAATGATATTTGAACTCGTGTTAAAACAATCGTATAATGTTAAAAATATTTTTACAATTTTATCTACGACCATTGCAATAAACACCAATTACAATATTGCACCACAAAAAGGTACATTACAAAACCTAAAACCATATGTAGTTTTATATTTTCCATCTCACTCGACACTTGATGGCCTTCAGAATGCAATCGTTGCATAAACTACTATTAATAGTTTGTATAGAAATTGTATAGAACACATTTTTAACACTTGCAACTGACAGATAATAAAGTGATAGTGACAATGTATTAAAACAGGTTAATTAAGTAATAAAACTTGATTAAAAGCAAAAATCTATATTCACAAAGTAATAATATATATACAAAGGTTCAAGAGTTAGTTGTTGATCAGATTCTCAGTGTTGATGTTCTCTTCATGATTCTCGTCATGGACATCTTCCTGATGCTCCAAGCTGGAAACAGAGAATTGTTGGTTTTAACACAATTGTGAAATTACCAAAAACTGCACAGAACGTTATTGGTAAAATTAACTGTTTTGTTGGTATTAGTATAAAGTTGTCAAAAATGTAATTATTACCTTCTAATACATTGTTTATTCCTATGATATTAGGATATTAAAATTTAATTTAATCTAGGTGAAATAGTTATGGCTTAAAGTTTTATTGCCTGCCTTTAAGTTTAGTTTAATTGTACAGAACATAAATCTGTAGAGGGTATAAAAATGTGTTATTACCAAGCTCAGCTCGGGTCTCCTAATACTCTATATTGGATAAAGAAACACAAGAAGATTTGCAGTGTGTTTATTGCATTAAACACATCTTTGAGTTTAAATATATATACTTACAAGATTTATTCATAGTAAAGTAGATGTATTGTAATGAACGCAGAGATAAAAAACTTTAACAAAACAATTCATTGAAATTTCTTACATTTACAATCGTTTCATGCGTAGTTATTTACAATGAGAACCTTAGTTGATATATACCGTACTTGCAGTGAACCCTTGGAATAATTTAACATTATGCCTTAATGGACCCGTAGTTTCAAAATTTGCAGGGAAACCAAAATTTGCCATAGGCAGAGAAACAGATCGATATATTTACATCCGTTTTTTTTTTAATATTACAAAATTAGTTTTTGTAATTAAACTAACTTTGTTTTTATAAAACAATACCGAATGTAAATATTCCAAAAAAAACTCCAATCTTTAATAATTAACTTCTTTAGTTTGAATATAAGTATTTACGTTTAAACTTTTGTGAATTTCAACCCATAATATGTTGCTATTTATTTATGAGCTGCTCTTATAAAACTCGTTTGGCTTTGTCAACGAACTTTCAACATGTCAAATTAAAAAAATTCCAACTTTATTAATAATTACCTTAGGCCTACTCGCTGTTTCATTTTGAGCTGAGTTTGAGCCAGCCAGCGACTTATGCTGTTATCCACCTTTCTTTTGACTGAGGAGGGGAACCTTTTCAATACGACATCTGAAACATCAAGTTGATTGAAAATACTAAGTGTCCTATGGCAAACCTTTTACATTTTTTTCAAATAAACCCAGACCGCCCCCAAGCATTGATGGATAGTCAATACTACTTTTTAACAGGGAAGTAATTGTTGGCTGCCATCATGGATCCGCCATTTTGTATCCAAATTTTTCGATTTAAGGGTATTGTTATGACCCATCATATTGAAATTTATTTTAATGCTCAATGCCTCAATTTGTTCATTTATATCATTATAATACATGTTAATCAAAAAGTAATGCCAAAATGTTCAAAAGGTTGTTAACAGCGAACAGCGAAACGCTTTATGTTTAACTAGTAATTCTTTCACTGAGTTCTAACAGGTGAACATAAGTTTTGATATAGAGGGGGCATGACCTTACTATGCACAGACTTATGTTGCATTTTTTATTGATGATTTTTTTTACTATGGTAGGCCTTTTCATAATATCAAAATGTTTTTGAAACAATTTTACAAAAAGTTCTTACATCAGGACAACATATAGATTTCAAAAGAATTAAAAAAAAAACAGAGAAACCAATTTTGATGTTGAACATAATTAATTAACTATACACAGGTTTTTTTTAGATTAAAGATTATATCTATAAAAGAACTAAGAGTAAATAAGCGTCACTTACTTGCAAAATCCATACTAACATTTTAAAAATAATTCTAACTTCTTACCGAATGACATTGGACAGAAATTAACTGTGAAGAATGCCAACTTCTTATTCCCTGCTCGTTGTTGTCCCCGCCATGTAAACAGAGGAAAAATGTCTTCCCTGATCACGGCCCTCAGTACTGTCGTGACAAGTCTGGAGGGGTCGGTGGAGAGCCCCACTGACATAACAGCTGCAGCCTGAAAATTAAAAAATAAACCCTGTTAGTGGGGTGAATAAGCTGAAAAACAACTTCAAATCTGGCTACCACTTTAACCCTTTGGATTTAGATAGTACATGGGTAGACAAGTCTAAAAATCCCGGGACAAATTTTTCTGGCCCTGTAGCGGCGTTGATGACGTAATCAATACGGCCGCCAAAGTTTTCTGACTCGCTTATACTTTTCTCTATATAACTCGAATATGTATTTTTACTGGCCTATATTATGAGTGATTATTACTCAGGAGAAAATGATCTTTCGAATGGTGTATTACATGTAATTGTTTAGATTCATAATACTAACAATATTTGTAATTTTATTGAAAGTTTTGTTTTTATTTTGAGTTTTTTTTAAACATTTTGCTTAATAACATGGAATGCTTTGTGTGTAGCGAAAAAAGTGTAATAGATATTTTTATTTGGTGAACAATTTCCTTTAAAACGGTATGTTTGATTTCTATTTAATCCAAAACCGTTGCTAAAGATTTGCCAAAACAATGTAGTAATACGCAGCTACAATCAAAAAACACAAAAAACACAACACAAAAAAGTTACTTCACTGCATCTTTTATGGGCAATTTTTTAGATATTGACTTGGGACCAACACCTATCATTGTTGGGTGGTTAATCCTTTGTTTTGACAGGATAACAATTTTCGGCCGCCATCTTTGATCCACCGTATTGGATATCAACTTAAATGCCAGCAATTAGACCTACATTAAATTACATTACCTTACAGGCACGTCCTTCTTACTAAACTCTTTAATTTGGTATTGACTATAAACATATAAAATATTTTTTTACTTAGGCTAGATGTATGATTCAGCTTTGCCAAACCTATAGGCCTATGTTTTGTTGGTAGGGTTTAATTTGTTTTTCTATCTATAAAATAAACGTTTGCGATACACAACATTCTTATTTAAGTCTAAAGAACATTACAGTAAAATCGTTAAAGACTTTAAAGTGAGAACGTTATAGATACTTTTACCTAAATATTTGAAATTACTTAATATAAGCTGAAGAAAATGTATACAGAGTTTTATAATAAGGCTAAATTATAATATTAAAATACAGTATATTATATGTTCCCACATGTGAACATTTCAAATTAATCAATTTGCTTAGAAAAATTGAGATTTTGTTGTCATTGGAGCAGTACAGTTTGACCCTCTGTCAACTGACTCTCACGGGACCGGACCCAGGTCAAATAACCTAAAAGGTCGGTTAAAACAGATAATCCTCTAAACACCTAAAAATGAAAGCTCTATTGATCTAGGGTTCTATTATCATCATTATAAAGCCGTCCGTTGCTTATTCAGAAAATAAACTATAATTGTCAACCTAAATTCCAAAATCGAAACAGTAGAAAAGCCACAAATAACCCCCAAAACACGGTCAAAACAAAACCTTTTTACAATCTTAATAGTAGACGTGTTTAAAAATGTTCATATGTAAACACCTTTAATAAAATATTCATATACTTTTTACAAATATTTTGTAACGCGGTATTGATGGCAATGCATCTACTGTACGTTTTCATAAATTAATAATTGGTGTATTCAAAATATTTTAACCCGTAACCAAATTGTAGAGTTGAGCGTAACGTTCCCATCGCCGAGTATGGAAACGGAAATGTCATAATTAATAGAAAAGGGTGGTTAAACTTTGAGTTAAACCGAACTGTTCTAAAACAGGTTCGGTTAAAACGATCTTTGATATTTAATCAGCACGGGAGGATAATCCGATCGTCGTTTAAAACGTAATCGTTTAAGAGGGGGTCTACTGTATTGGTTTAGAAAATTTACATTCTCTCTCCCTCTAAACATGACGGTTGTTAGCCGGGTTTATGGGTTAAATTATATGACTAAGATTTAGTTACTTGTTACCAAATGCAGACTAAACTATTTTTTAAACAATCTTCTAAAAAAATTAGAGGTACAGGCATACCGGTAGCTTAATTAACTAACCCGAAATATTGAGGGAGCGGTGCACCCCCTGTAACCCCCGTGAACCTACCCATAACTGGTAAGTTAGGCCTATAGCTGTCTAATTGTTCTCTGTTATGTCGATCAATCTAACTCAATGCACTCTGGAACTCTGTTATGCTATTAATTTTTCCTGTTAAAAAACAAATCACTCCATACCGTACTACCACAGTAAAGCAGTATTTAATTTAGTTCCTCAACCACCCTATAAGAATAAGTAATTTTGGAAATATTTATCTAGAAGAATTGCAATATGTTATGAAATTTGTACTGGTATAAGTTTAGTCACAACCAAATAACTATGCCTGATTCTCAAGAAAAACATTGATCATTCAAATGGAAGATGTAAACTGAATTATTTCAGTCTTAAAATTACTCAAGCCTAGCCTATGACAAACTTAAAAAAGTGATGCATTTATAGTAAACAATAAAAAACAATATACTTTAGTAATAATAATACTGTACTAAACATTTAAAAATATATTAATGTTAGATAAAAAATTATGATGAAGATCATAGATATTTGGTTTCATTTTGCATCTGCATATTCAATCAAATTAATTATCGATACAGTTTCTCTGAGAAGACAATCCCTTTTAACAGCTTAAGTTTTAAAATGAAGAATCTATCAAACTCACCTGGTCAGATTGCTGCTGTTGCTTCTCAATCTGGAACTAAACTAAGCCTCTTTAAATTGGTCAACAACAACTTCACAAACTTAAATAGGGTAACAAACACTGGATAACTTCTTAATCTACCACTTAGATGGAACTCATTCGAACTGAGTACAACCGAAGCGACCGCAGTTCCAGCACGGCACGAATGAAATCTTGTGACAACGTAGCTCGAATGAAGGTAGACAAATATGGCTACCTACCCTTAATATCCCACCCCCGCCCTACCGGCACACACGACTCGGCCTCTCTAGGACCGGTTTTCTGTGGAGCGAGCGAAAATCCCTTCTCGGTTCTTGTTAGTGACAAAGGGACACCGCCGCGCCCAACTGTTATTTAGCACACTGAACCCACCCCCTCAATCTAAACCACATAATACCTAACTGGTAGTTCGCAAGTAATTTTTAACGACATTTCCCTGACTAAACTCGGCGTCATACGATAGCCTTAAGTTTATCAGTAATTTTCTTACTGCTTAATTAGTAAATGTCCAGTAATTTTTATTTCATATATAAATTAATCGATTCCTCTACTATAAAATAACTGTCTTGATAGTTCATTTGTTAAAGTATAAAAATGGGAAAATCACCTGAAATGTAATATGTAGTTGGCACTTTGGTTTATCATCGTTTAAATAATATATTTTGAAATATGTTTAAATTAAGAAAATAATTTGCAAAAAAAGATTTGAAATCAATTTTAAATACTTTTAAAAAGTTGTGAAGCAATTATGTTACTGATATAAGATAATTTTAAAACATATAAAGTTTTAACTAAATGTGTTTAAACTATTTATAAACAATTTAAATTTGTTCAATCATTAAAAATATGATTTAAAAAATGTTTTAATCATTAAAAATATGATGTAAAAAATGTTTAAAAATATGTTTGAAAAACTTTAAAAACAAAATTCAGCAATTATGTAACTAATTTTAAAATCTGTTTAAAACACATCCCATCAAACTTTTTCCATAAAAAAAGATTACAAATATTTTTTTAATAATTAAAAACAATCCCAAAAGTTATTTTCATACTATTTTAAATAATTAAGAATTTAAATATAATTTTTTTCAACCGTTTTTAAATTTTAATTAAATTTGTTTAAAACTATTTATAAAATGATTAAAAGGTTATTACAAACAAATTTAAAATACATTTTAACACAATTTAACCGCTGTGAATTAAACGATTTAAAATAATTTAAGAATAATTTAACCGACATTTAAAAGTGATTTAAAAACACTTAAACCGCCGTTTGGATTTATTATGTTAAGATCTTTAAAAACAATTTTGTAATTAATTTATAAATAATTTTAACATTACAATATTTAAAAATTCCAAAATGATTTAAAACTAATTTTAAAACTTTTACAAAATTCTTTTGGTTGATTTTAAATCTGAATACATTTTAAAATCTTTGGAAATAACTTTTCATCGATTAAAAATAATTTCCATGCTACTTGGGTGGGTGTGAATTATTTCTCTTTACTAACTATGTAAAAATTTCTTTTGAACAAACTAAGTTTTTATGATAGCTACTGTATTATATATATATTTATTTATTTGTTGCATTTACAGTGTTTGTTCATGAACTTTGTTTGATTTGTATATTTTGAAGAGAAATAAAGATTATTATTATTATTATTATTATTATTCAAAATAAAAATATTTATAAATTTAAATTAAGAATACAAAGGTTATAAGTTGTTCTGGTTTTTTATTGATTTGAAAAATAAAAACATTAAATAAAATTAATTTAATAATGAGTAAATAAAGTAGATCAAACAAATTATGATAGTAAAATTAATTTAATTATCTTGTTATATTCGTTGTAAACATATAAATTTTAAGCTGTATTTATTATACTTGCAAATATTTAATATCTTTTATTTAAATTACATGTTAGGCTCAAAACACAATAAATATTATAAATGGTTTAAACGAAAAAAAACACGGAACGAATTTGCTTTAGTCCAATATAATATGATAGTATAATACAATATAATCCGGGTAGTGCTTGAAATATAACAACAATGAAAGACCTTTTTTGTTTTTCTACTTGAATTTAATCAAAAGTTTTAAGTGGTCATTCCTATTCTCCGTAGTTGTTGTTCCTATTTTCAACCGGGGCTTGAACTGTTTTGCATTCAAGTTACGTCCTAGTGCACTACGTTCGAAAAAACCCCTGTGCTGATCCATAAAAAAACTGTTTATGAGCAACAGTTTTTTTCTCATTTAACTAATTTTAATTAAAAATGAAATGAATCTCAAGTCCTTAGTTAATTATAATGATTATGACTTAATTTTTAATGCTAATTAAGCCTTAAGTTTCAATTATTATGCTCTATAATATGTTTGTTTTGAAGTAGTTACGGCAATGTTAGCAACATACGCGGTGTGACATCTGTAGTTGATGTGTCTCTAATGCAAACAAGGTCCTATACGTAATGGCAACAATTACTTTCCAGCACCGCTGGAATTCGTTGTCTCTATGACATATGATTTTATAATAATTTGTTTGAAGTAGTAATATCATCAACGAAACAACTGTTTAGAAAAATTAAACTAAATAATTAATTTTATTAACGTGGAAGATCGATTAAAGGTATAGATTCATACTGAACTAGCCTTTTAAGGGTGCATTTACAATATTATGTACCCACTTCACAACACGGTTGTAAGCCATAGAGAATTAATCCGTTTATGGATAAAATGATTCAAAACAAGCTTTAAAACATTTTATCAGCATGTATTCAATTTATGACAATGTACTCTAATTTACATAAATTGTATAATCAATGTAATATACTGTCATAACTTGGATACATGTTGAATTGAATGTATGTTCAATTAAGTGTATGTACAAATTCACGATTTCTCGTTAGTATTAATTTTCAATCTATTCACCTCAACACCCCAGTTACATCAAACCTGCATACTCAGCGAATTTCTAAAGCACAAAAACTTATTTTGATCGATGATAAGCGATGGGGAATGAGAATAGTTTTGCTGCAACAAGAGTATAAATTGGTTGGTTTTTATTCAGTATAGTAGAACAGAACTGAAAGAAGCCATTTAATTTTTTTAATTTTTTTATTTTAATGGCTTTTGTGGGTTTATTCTGTTTATACTTGACCAACGTAGAGGATTTATATAAAAAAAATTTCATCCAAACATATTTTGGGTGACTTTGGGGTAATTTTGAAAATTTTAAAAATATATTTTAATATTTTCAATTTTGAATAACCTTTTTTGTTTATTAACATAATGTAAAAAGTAAATATATTTTACTTCCCCACATAACAACGAACATTTATGTGTATTAAAACTATTAGGCCAGTAAAATTATGATCGAGCCAGGAAAAAATTCTTGGAAAGCTGGAAATCGTCTTAATCTTTCCGTTTTACATTCAGGTAAATTAATTAAGTTTGTCAGTTTGTCACATTTTTCCTAGTGTGCTTTCGACCTGAGACCACAAAAATATTAGAGTTTTGGGCAATTTTTATTCTGTTGTAAATAAGTAAAAACCCGTTTATTCTACGTAAAACTTTAAATACTAGAATTGTAGAGGACAAAATTCTGCGTTTATTCAGTACCTTTTGATGAAGATATTTTAAATAACAACTGATTTATGGTAAGTTAAATAAAGGGTTTTAGCGAATTTCTCTTTTAGGGAAAGAGCTATTACTGTAGTTCTCACCTTAAGACCTAAGCCCGAGACCATGATAACTTTGAGTTTTGAGACCCTCAGAAGCCAAAAACCCCATACGATCAAATTTTTATAAATATATATGTATCAAAATAGATGTATAGAAATATACATACATGTGTGTTTGTTTGCTCGATAACCCTCGCAAAAATGGTCCAATCTTAATGAAATTTGGTACAGAAATGTAAAGTAGTAATTATTCAGACGAGATTGAAAACCAGCTCGATAGTACCATCGGAAAGGGGGGCGAGGGGGGTAAACCCCCCAAAAAGGGGTTTAATGAATGTTTTATGTAGAAAAATTGAAATATTCTAATTTTGATTTATACAGTTGAATTCAGCTCGAAAAACAAATAATTTAGTATTTTTAATTATTGCTCTATGTCTATTGGTTACCGAGATACTGAGAGTGGTAAACACAGTTCGTTGTCCCAATGTTAACCTTATGGGAAATAAATAAAATTGTATATCTCACTTATTGCTCAACACATCTTACAGTTCGCGCATTATATCTCTGGCTATGACCACTGCACTACTAACCGTGTCATATGATATTTTTAACATATGTGGTAAACACAGCATTTGACAGCTAGCGGTGTTTTAGAAAATGTTTTCAGAAAAGTACCCCCTCTCCCCCCCCCGCACCTTACAATCAGCTGACTCAGTCATAGCCGGAGATATAATGCGCGAACTGTAATAAAATTTGGCATGTAGCTTCATTTAGTTGAGATCTACTTGATTATAGCATAAAATTCACAAATTTATAAATTCTTGAGGCAGCAAACCTGCGTACCATTCAAAGCGCAAGCAAAGCTTTATTTCAAACGAAGTTATTGAATTTTCTGTCTTTAAATGTCTTACAGTCCTCCACGCTCATAAACGAGGAAAGGAATCATAATAGTCAAGAGGTAAACTGTTCCTAGTTATCTTAAAAACACTAAGGATAAAAATTTACTTTAGCTTTAATGTAGCTTTTTTTAAAGACTCTTAAATTTAATTCCTGTATTTACTCAAGAGTGAAATAATCGGAAGCAGCCGGATACATCAGTGTGTGTGCGGCAAGAGGGACCAGGAAGGCTGATAACGCTGAGTTATTGGCTTCTCTCGGCTCGCCCGGATGTGCCCGCTACCGCTCGCTCTTCCACATTTTATTCATTTCATTCACTCAATGAATGTTTCTACCAAACATTTTTTGTACAGGACGTGAACGTTTTAGTTTTAGTTTTTAGTAAAACTTCAATTCAACACAGTGTAGGAAATATTTTGCTCCTGATCCGAAATATATTCTTGGCAAGATATCCTTCCCCCAGGTCTTGCGTGCTTCGAGTCTGCAGTCAAAGAATAGAAACAAGATTGCTCCGACTTGTTCGTGTTTGCTCTTTACAAGAACAACTTAATATTTGTGAATCTATGACATTTGTTCTGCTTGGGTAATTAGTTTTTCGAGGGCAACTTTATGGCTATTTTGGCTTAAACCAATAATATTTTAACTTCTATAAACAAATAAATAAAAATTCAAAATTCCTTTAGTATGCAGGTTGAAGTAGACATGTATACTAAAGGAATAATATTTAACTTGGTTAGAATTATATTTCAACTCAACATAAGTGCCATATGTTTTTTTATTTTACTTTTAAGAATAACATGGGAAATGAGCATTCAGCTATGCTCATGTAGTATGTAAAAAACTGGGTGGTTAAAAAGCTATCCAATAGAGCAGTTTTTCTCAACCTTTAGGTGCTTGCGTACCACCTACCACATTTACAATATTTTGGCGTACCATCGCAAGGACCCCCATCCCTCCCACCACTGAGGGATACCCTGCAACAATACTTATGTTTACCCTTTGGCGGTTTTTTTGCCTGCTAAATGTATTTATTTTACTTGTCAATGTACATTTTTAGATCTTGTTTTGATTATAAGGACAATTTTGGCAAATTATATGTTCACCTCAGCTCTGTTAATTAATTTTATAGTAAGTTTGGCGAAAATCAGTATGGATTTGAATATAAATTTTGTTAATGTAAAAAAATGTCTAGGTACACCGGAAAAAATAATCTATACCTCTTATTAGGAACTTTACATGTTTCTTATGCTTTATATTAAAAAAATAACATGAATAAACTCAAAGTCCTTCTAAGTATAATGTATTTTCACCAATGATCTTACATTCAAGCATATTACAACAATTTATTCAACGGTTGGACATAACTAAACTGTTTGTTCAAAATAAAAAATACGTTTGGTGAGTTAATTGTACAACAATATAATAGTATTACCACCGAATCAACACTATAAAACTGGTAGTATTTTTTTAATGGAAAGAATATTTTTGCTGCCAAAATGTTTTGTAAAAAGAATTACTCTTAAATTGAAAGAGTAACAATATTTTGTGAAATATGGTACGAAATTGACATATTATGTCCAAAACAAATACTGAAAAAGTTAAGGCATCAAGTGCGACTTTATTGTTCGACGGGATAGCGTTCGTTCGTAAACCTAGTATTTTATCTTGTACTACTTCTTCAATCTCTGGCGTACCACCTGAAATGCCATCACGTACCACCAGTGGTACGCGTACCACCGGTTGAGAAACACTGCAATAGAGTTTAATTCACTAGAAGAGGCTATGCACCAAGTTTTACCGAGCTATGTCAAGAAATAAGGAAGATAATATTGCCTGATTTCCCATTAGAATAACATGGAGATTAGCAGCATGCAGGATTGCTGCCATGTAAATGTAAAACTATTTTAGTGGTATAAAATAGATCTCAACTAGAGGAAGCCACAAACGAAGTTTTCTATAATATCTCGAAAAGTAAGCGAGGTATATAATTTTATTTATTTTCCTTAAGAATAACATAGCGGCAACGTACTGTGTTTACCGCTTTCAGTATTTCGCTAACAAGCAATGATTCAAAATACAATTTTTTCAAGCTAAGTTCAATGTTGCAAACAAAAATGTTATCATTTCTTTTTTTATATGTAAAAGATTAAACCTCCATTTTAGGGTAGTTTATCTCCCTTTACTCCCCTCCGGTGGTCCAATCGGGCTGGTTTTCGAACTCGTTCGAGTGACAAACACTTTACATGTCTGTATCAAATTTCATTATGAAATGGGCCATTTTACAGCCGCTATCGTGTTAACAGCCATCCATATATATGTAAATGTGGAAATTTGCAAATAAACTCTAAGAGCCTGAAGATCTAAATGCTTTAGATATAAGTGGTAATATGTTTTAATTGTTACATTTACGTTAATCAGATTTAATCGATCTAATGTATTAAGTATAAGCAGATTGTAGCATTGCCTAGTCACAGTCCAAATGGTGTTTTTATTATCAACAAGAGAATCACTTTGTCGCCAAGACCCAACTCTCATCGTTTCCTAGTAAACCCGACCCAAAAGCTCTTGACTCAAGTACTTCGTCGTCATCTTCAATCAGTCTCTGGAGAATCGAGAATCGTTACTCTCCACTCCACTACATGTTCTATTGATTATCATCAAGGGGAATTATGGAATTATGGTCGACATGGTAGATAAGAGAGATAAGAGGCGGCCTTGACAGTTTCCAGTGATAAGCGCACATTCCCCTTCTCTCCACAGCACCTGATAACACAGTGGCGTGTACAGAGCACAGTTGACTTGAAACAGCCTCTCTGCCTCTCAGTTATTGTCTAACCTAAATCTAAGTTTGACACAGTAGTTCCATGGTTCTTTGTTTGGTGTTTTGTGGAAGTACTCGTGTGTTTTGGTTCATCCAACTTTGCCACTTGGTTGTTTGATAATTAAAGTAAAAATAAGTTTTAGAATAATAATAATAATAATAATAACTATAACTATAACTATAACTGTCTTTATTTCAAGTGTTTTTCAACATCTACATTGTTGGTTTACAAAAAAAACTCAAGTCATAAATATGTACAAAAAATGATTTATGTCAAAACTATGTTGTTGAAGCATGGTTGTTCACCATCTAAAACAGTGACGTGTTGAAATTGTTGAAGGGTAAACATGGGATCATCATGTAAGTTTATAAGTTTACTATTTGTTTAACGCAAAATAGTCAAAACTAATTTATTTTGCTCAATCAATAATAAAAAAATATCTAACAAATCTTTATCCACGAATCCACGAACGAAGTGAAGTAGACATATAAATAAGCGGGGTCATAAGATTCGTTGTCCGTCGCTACATAGCGATACATTTCCATTTTTATTTCTGAAAAATATAAAAGTATTTTTGTGAAAGAACGGTTGATCCTGAACAAAACATTATAATAACCTTTTTTGCGAAAAATTTAAAACACTACAATTTAGTATGAACCATTTTTTATAACTTCAACGGTTACTGATATTAATCGGAAGTTTGAAATGGCGGTCATTTTGTTTTTACCTGCAGTATTCAAACATAATTTTCAAGGACGCCACCATCAAAACTATATCTTCACAAGATCGAACGAAGAGATTAAGACTACTTCCACACTTGTATCATCAAGCATTACACGATAACCTGTTTATGTACATTTGACAGGGGACTATAAAAGTGAATTTGGATTCTACTCTTGGTTAAATTTTTATGCTAAGTAAGCCTATCGGTACCAAAATCCTTACTTTAGTCAAAAACCTTATGTTTGTTGAGCAACTGCAATCAGTTGCTCAACACACAGATACAGGAAAAAACAGATACAGACATGGGACACAGATACAGGGTGTCCCATAATCATTGTTTACGAAATAAGTTGGCACAACGCCTTACTCAAAATAAATCAAGTTTTAGAAGATCGTTTAGATCCTTGATGTTTAGGTAACAGGCAATTTTGCTAAATTTTAGATATATTTATATATTTCTTTTAATTTTCATTCCATCCAAAGATTTGTAATCAGATTTGCATACATTTTGTAATCAAACTAACTATAAAACAAATTGATGGAGTGAGGGAAACTTCGCTATTATCTTTTGTATTGGCGTAACAAAACTCTAAGGCACTAACTTTTTACCTTGTCAAAATGTTCTTCGTCAAAACTTTAAGCCTAACTTGATCCCACTTCGATTAGTTAGAAGTCCTTTGAGCATCGCAACTTTACAAACTTAACTCTGCTTATACATTCCGATCCTGAGGAAGTTATCTGCTTAAGCCATTTTCTCTGTTGTTGAAGCAAAATAGTTGTATTTTTGTTTTAGCTTAAGATTCATAATGGTATTAATAATAACTGTCGCAGCAAATTTTTTTGTTTGTTATCAAAAGAGTTCATTTTTTCCACCTCCTCATATTACTTGTGGAAAACAATATAGTTTTGTAAGAGCACTAGTGCGACCGGTATGGTTTTAAAATTGTAGACAGGAAACGTACATTATTCTCTCTAACGATGATTCCTTTAAAAAATAAGAAAAAAACCTTAATAAAAAAAACCTTAAGAAAAGGTTTTTTTCTTATTTTCAAAATGTGTAAACTATGCTTATTATTTAATATTGGAAGATCAAGCTTTGCCCAGTGTATTTGTACCCAGTGTACACATCTGAATAAACACTCTTTGTATTTCTTATTTGATGGTATTGTGCTATCTCAGTGTTCTTTTCCACTCTATTTGCAGTAGGTTATTCATGATAAACAGTTCGGATTACCTGTTAAAAGTTTGGCTGTTATTTCGTAGCCAATAAAGTGAACTATAGAGCCCTATATAATAATTTCAAGCTTTCAAATTTATTTTTCTTTAAAAAATTACGTTTCTTCAGCAAGTTTATCAGAATAGGTTAAGTTTTACAAAACTTTATCTAAATACAAATACCCCCGTTGTAGCAGACCTGCATACTCAACGATTTTCTTTGTGAGCTCCATGAGAATAACATGAGAAATGCTTATGCAGGTTTGCTGCAACAGGTATGTCAAAACTGGGTGGTTTTAATTCAATATGTAAGTAAATTTGAACTTACTTAAATATTGAAATATCCCTTGTTTTATCAAGATATATTTAATCAAGATGAAATAAGGAAGATATAAACCTTTTTTATTTCCAAAATGATGTCATGGGGAATGAGTATGCAGGTTTGCTGCCACAAAAATAGAAATATTGGGGATTTTAGACTAATATACATTAGATCTCATCTAGATGAAGCCACAAACCAAAATGTATTAGGAGAAAAACGAGATATAGAATTTTATTTATTTCCCAAAAGATTAGAGCAATGATTCAAAATACTAAATTGTTTATTTTATAAGCTGAATTCAATGGTACTAAAAAAGTTGATTATTTTGATATGTAAAAATCTCAAAAACATTTTTTGGGGGTGATGTTTTGCGAACTCGTCGGTACCGAATATTTCATATATACTGGGTGTTCAAAAAGTCCCGGATCGGCTTCGTAATTTTTTTATTATTAAGTATTGGCCTACGAAACTTAGAACATGACTCTTGGACACAAAATACTATTTTAGCAAGTAATCAGTGACCCCCTAACCCCTCAGGGGGACGGCCCAGGAGGAGTCAGAAGAAAATCTTAAATGTAAGCATACGTTGATATGTACATCAAATTAATGCTCTTTTTGAGTAGAATACAATGCCACAAATCCGATCTCAATCGGATCACCGAATCCAAAATGGCGCCAGTTTAAACTTTTCTCAACTGCAATTTTTAACACCCTTAAAAATTAGATTTCAGACATTCTAAGCGTCCTTTCGTGATGCGGTTTGTGGCAATTTGTTGAGAATTTCATGCCCTTTAAAATTATGTACAGCACTACCTTTGCCGGTCATCATCCATGCAAGACATCCTTTAAGGTACCGTCCCCCATGGAAGTGGTTTATGCCATAGGCTGTGCATAGGTCGATATGTATATCATTTTAAAGGGGTAATAAAGCAAAATTTAATTCCGCAAACCGCATCTCGAACGGACGCTTAGAACGTCTGAAATCTAATTTTCAAGGGTGTTAAAAATTGCAGTTGAGAAAATTTTAAACTGCCGCCATTTTGTATCCTATGATTCGATTGAGATCGGATTTGCGGCATTGTATTCTACTCAAAAAGAGCTTTAATTTGATGTACATATCAACCTATGCTTACATATAAGATTTTCTTCAGACTCCTCGTGGGCCGTCCCCCTGAGGAGATAGGGGTCACTGAATACTTGCTAAAATAGTATTTTGTGTCCAAGAGACATATTCTAAGTTTCGTAGGTCAATATTTAATAATAAAAAAATTACGAAGCCGATCCGGGACTTTTTGAACACCCGGTATACGTACATTTTAACAAATACTATATATATTATTTCTAAAAATTTGAACGGATGGTGTTTTTTGCTTCTCGGGCCCAAAAACTAAATACTATCATGGTCTCGGGCTTAGGTCTTACCATGAGACCTAGTAGTTTCTTCCCTATGGGGGAAATTCGCTAAAATGTTATAAGATCGTTAGAGCTGTTATCCGTTACCGAGATAGGAAAATATACCATACCTGTCCATTTGTAGAGATAAGATTAAAATAACAAAATTGCTTTAATAAAAAATAACATGATTTTTCTGTTATTGCATTCTTGAAATGACGAATTCAAACCGGTGTTTTTAGTCAAAACTGTTTTATTGGATTATCTTTCAATAGACAAGCCAGGTAAAAGCTTATTTTAATCGATTTTGAAACTTCGTAATTATTAAAAAATTGAGTTTATTTGAGATCAAAGCATCGCGTGGTTTAACCCTCAAAGACTAAACATAAAAATAGTAGTTTATGCAACGATTGTATAATGAATGCCTTTAAGCCACGAGTGAGATGTAAGTTAGAACACGAGCGAAGCGAGTGTTCTAAATAACTCACGAGTGGCTTAAAGTCATAATACAATCGTTGCATACACTATTTTATCTACGACCAACAATATTTGACAAAATTTTCCCCAAAGTTAAACAAAACTCATGACTTTTAATAATGATGGAATAGGTCAACTAAAATTTGAGGTTAGGCAAATAAGCAGACTGAACCATGAATCGTTGTGGAACAATCAGCTGATGGGATAAGTAAACTCAAACATGAATCGTAATGCAACAATCAGCTGATGTGCGAATTGCGTAATTGTTATTATGACACTACTTCCGTCAAATGCCGAGCTCTCATTGGTCTAGAACCAGTACTCTAAAGTGACTCCAGTACTCTAAAGTCGTTATTAGAGTACTGCTTGGTTTTTGGTGTTCTAATGTATATCATTATAATGTTTATTATAATACCATAATTGGTGCTTATTGCAATGGTCGTAGATAAATGATATTTCTAAAATTTGGTGTTTTGCGGTAAAAACCAAGCGAGTTGTGTATTTAAAAACCTCTGCGTAGAGTATAAGACATGTAACCGGGTAGGGGCGAGTGGGCTGAGTGGTAATGGCTGGAACAGCGCTAGCGTGCGTGCTCGCCGCTCCTGGCGGTGGCGATATACAGCCGCATGGCGTGACGCTGGATGTAGGTCGGCAGTTACTGCCACTCCAGCATGGCTGACATTGTTTGTTGGAGTAGTGCGTGTATCAAATGCAATTTTTATTATAACCAGATTTAGGTTTTCATTTTAATTAAATTTACAATAATGCCTGACTTAGTTTGCAGAGTCTATTATTGCCAACATATGAATTTTAGTTTCTGTAACACTTCGATCGTTATTTTTAGTATTCCTTTTAGTGCTAATTTTAATGCACATATTTACATCTATAACAACCATACTAGATGCAATTATTTATTGCACACTGTATGTATAATATACCTATGATATGTACGTATGATATTTAAAATAAATTTACTAAGCGGATAAAATTACTTGACGTAATGTTAGGTTCGCAGTACTGGAAATAACCAGTTCAAATGTTCGATAAGTGCAATATACTTATTTTGAATTGTATTCGGCCAAAAAATTATTTATTGATTGGATGAAAATATTTCATTGGGATTACGGGATATAGGAAGGGGTAGCGATAGGAATCGGCGATTTTATGATATAAGAGGTGTTTTCGTGTTTGTTTTTTTTACTGGTAAATTCATTTGCACACCAGTAGTCTGCCTACCGTAAACTATTAGATAAATTTAAAATCGAATACGGAGTCATCGGAATACGGCTGATTGTTCTGTACAGTCAACGGCATTTTTAATCGTTAGAGAATATTGTTTTTTGACAAAAGGGCAATTAATTGTTTAGCTAATTAAAATTTGTCAATTTATTTTCATGGTATATACTTGAGATTAGAAGTTGCTTCGGTCTGAACATAACACTGATGATGATCAATCAAATAACCTACTACATTTCTCGTATTAAATATAAAGTAAAGAAATAAACGTTTGATTAAAAGTTATCAACTCGTATTATTAGGTATTTTACTTACTCCTTGAGTTATAAAGGGAATATAAGGCTTAAGCTCTGGACAACCTTACTGGCGGGTGAGTGAGAGCGCTGTTGTCGTAATTAGTGTTTAATGTATGCAATGTTTTCGTAATAAATCACATGGTCATTTGTTTATGTAAAGGTAATTTACACAAGAAAATATTTTGCTGCAACCGCAAGTGCAACTATTCATGAAGTACGAGACAAAATTGCGGAAACACATTCTTAAATGTAAACAAATCATTTAAGATGAAAGGTTTCCAAATCAAAAAGACCAGCTGATGCATTGCGCAAATAATTTCCAGAAATTTAAATTGCGTAAGAAATCTCTCGGTGAAATATTACAGGGCATTGTTTTGTAGTGTAAATGAGGTGAAATGTAAACAAAGTTTTGACAGTTCTACCAAAACATTTGTTTATTTAGCAGATATTTTAGGAGCTTACAATTTTCACCACCCGCCAGTAAGGCTGTCCAGAACTATAGGTTAGGAATATAATCTGAATTTGACGTTAACTTAGTTTGCTAACTAAGTGTTATGAGAATCGAGTGTACAAGCAGGCACATAATGTAATTAAAAGCAAACATTGTACGTGCATATCAAAGTGGATACT
Organism: Flexamia atlantica; assembly: GCA_035578135.1. Classification (NCBI taxonomy): domain Eukaryota; kingdom Metazoa; phylum Arthropoda; class Insecta; order Hemiptera; family Cicadellidae; genus Flexamia; species Flexamia atlantica. The sequence continues at coordinate 52,305,495 of JAQJVK010000005.1, read as the reverse complement.
ATGATCAATAACTCTTTTATTTAATGCAATAATCCCCATTTTACAACTAAATAAATGAATACTTCTATCATATTTATTTGAATTATTGGTGTTGTGTAGGTACTTGATCTCGTCATATTTTTCATGCGGCCGTTTAATATAAAATTTATTGAGTTAAAGAATTTTCGTCCATATTGTATTTAATTTTGACGTTGTGTGCGTTTTGAAAGTAAATAAAACAACTATTTATTTACTTTCAACTATGTATATTCTATATGTACCTTCTATATGTAACTTTGTAACTATGTATATTCTAAGATTGTACATTCTTAAATATTATAATCTGATAATAATTTCTTTTATAGTTCGTAATTTACATTCATAGTTAAGAGCAGTGACGAGTTGACTCCTTGGTAATTAGTCCAGTCAATTTACTCGATGACCTCAAAAAAACTACAAGAAAACATTTTTGGATGGAATTCTACTAAAAAAAAATTGAATTTTAACATATCCAAAGTTTACCAAAATCGGAACCTCACTAAAATCACGTTTCAAAATGGTGGCTTTTCCTACCATATAACAATTTTCGAAAAAAATACATTTAACTGCATTTTGTATCAATGTTTTTCGAGATATTGACTTTGGGCGGCCACCAATCATCGTTGGGTGATTGGTTCTAAATGTTGACAGAGTTTACATTTTCAGCCGCCATCTTGGATCCGCCATATTGGATATAAATTTGTTTTTCAAATGTAAAGATGGTGTTGTGACGCATCATTATGGACTAAATTTTTACCCTGAACACAATGCTGAAATCCGTTTTTGAAAATATGCATTCGTTAAAAAGATATGCTCGAATAAAAATTCATCCCTATACATTTCTTAAGGACGTATGATTTTGTTTAAGATTTTTTAAAGAATTACCAGTTCTAATTACGGTATGTAGTTCGTTTTGGTCTTAAAATTCTCAGTCATTTAACGGCTTTTATATGAGCTATTGATCATTAAAATCAGACGACTGCTGAACGAGCTATAAGGCTAAAATCGAAACGAAATCTATTTTTTAGAAATTTGTTTTTTTGTCAAAGATTCATAGCGCAGGTCCTAAATAGATTAAAAAGCTCGTTCTCCCCTCAAATTACTCAGAAGATTCTGGGCTTTCATATGAGCTATGGCTCATTAAAATCGGACTTACTTAATTTATTTGAGTTATGAACCTTCATTTAATAAAATCTGTTCACTTTCGTAAATTGTATATTATTAATGACTCATACATAGAAAACTAACAGAGATTCAAAACAGTTTTATGTTTTAATTAACTCAGTACATTATTGGTTTTCATTTAAGCTCTTAATCATTTAAATCGGTTGTGTTTGAGGTGAGATATAGACCTCAAACCAACATCAAAATCAATTTTTTCAAAATTTCATAATTATTTAAAGATTTGTATCGCAAGTCCCAAACATGGCCTGAAAGTTGGATTGAAACACGCGCTGATCTACTAGCTTTCATTTGACATATTGATAATTGAAATCTAACAAAAATAGGATGAGTTATATTCTTTTATATCATCTTTGACAAAAAACAAATTTCTAAAAAATGGATTTCGTGTCGATTTTAGCCTTATATAGCTCGTCCAGCAGTCGTCCGATTTTATTGATTAATAGCTCATATAAAAGCCGTTAAATGACTGAGTATTTTAAGACCAAAACGAACTACATACCTAATTAAAACCGGAGATATAAGAGATCATTCTTGAAACGTCCATAAGAAATGTATAGGGATGAATGTTTGTTTGAGCATATCTCTTTAACGAATGCATATTTTCAAAAACGAATTTCAGCGTTGTGTTCAGGGTAAAAATCTAGTCCATAATTATGTGTCACAACACCATCTTTACATTTGAAAAAATATTTATATCCAATATGGTGGATCCAAGATTGCGGCCGAAAATGAAAACTCTGTCAAAATTTAGAACCAATCGCCCAACGATGATTGGCGGCGGTTCAAAGTCAATATTTCGAAAAACATTGATACAAAATGCAGTTGAATGTCTTTTTTCAAAAACTTTTGTTTGGTGGGAAAAGCCGCCATTTTGAAACGTGATTTTAGTGAGGTTCCCATGGACCATGGGTTTTTGGTAAACTTTGGATATGTTAAAATTCATATTTTTTAAAGTAGAATTCCATCAGAAAACGTTTTCTTGCAGTTTTTTTTAGGTTCCCCATGTTACTTTTCGTAGAATGACTGGCCTAAATACCTCGATTCAACTCTTATTTGCAATACAATGTTCAACAAAGGTGTCACCATAGAACATTTAGATAGAAGTTAAGTGATCACTACTTCATACTTGGATGTAAATAACTTTAGGCTCGATATTCGATTACTTAGTATGTGATTTTGGATTCATGGTACCTGTTGCCCTCAAATTCAAACTCAAAGACCCCTGCAGCATAACTCACTATAAAACTTCAAATTCTTGTAGCCATATGACTTGTTCATTTGTAGATTTATTCAGTTATAGGAATGTTAACTTTGGGTATTCATAGCTCGATAAAAAATATTTAATTTAGAGGATTAGTAACCACTTAATTTACCAGATTCAGAAACAGTTACCACAGTTCCTTCCCTAAACCCTTATTACCTTACTGTCCTTATGTTGCAGTGTCCACGCCGGCGCTAGTGGGCATCTGCCTGGCTGGAACGTTGTTCCTGGCCACGGTCAGTGCCGTCATCTGCCTCTGCTACCGGCGTCGCTCCCCCACAGCATGTAGTGTCCCTCACCACAGTCCGTGTGTTGCAGTGTCCACGCCGGCGCTGGAGGGCATCTGCCTGGCTGGGACGTTGTTCCTGGCCACGGTCAGTGCCGTCACCTGCCTCTGCTACCGGCGCCGCTCCCCCACAGCATGTAGTGTCCCTCACCAAAGTCCGTGTGTTGCAGTGTCCACGCCGGCGCTGGAGGGCATCTGCCTGGCTGGGACGTTGTTCCTGGCCACGGTCAGTGCCGTCACCTGCCTCTGCTACCGGCGTCGCTCCCCCACAGCATGTCTCTCACCACAGTCCGTGTGTTGCAGTGTCCACGCCGGCGCTGGTGGGCATCTGCCTGGCTGGGACGTTGTTCCTGGCCACGGTCAGTGCCGTCACCTGCCTCTGCTACCGGCGCCGCTCCACCCACGGGCCCCACAGCAAGCTGGTGACGGCCAAGCGGGGTCGCGGGCCAGAGAAGCCCCTGGCCTTCCAGCACCACCGTAAGCCCACTGCCGTGAAGAGCCCGGCGGGCGGGGTCACTGGTCCGCACTACCTCAAGAAGAGCCCCAGTCCCCAGGGCAGCTGCACTCCGGCGGTGAGTTTGGTTACTTTGTTTCCGATTTCACTAAAATAAAATATAAAAGAAACGTTTACACTAGTCGAATGACGGTTCATGTTCCATATCCACGATCTTTCCGATTTCAGGTGTACTTATTTTTTACGTTAACTGCGAGCATGAAAATTGGACAAGACTTGTTTTTCCAATGGTAGAATCTGTCCACGCATAGGTTGACCACTTAATGTCTGGGCGTTGTGTCAAAAATGATTTACAAAAGTTTAGCAGCTTGGTAAGCAGCACTGCTCCGCACAGTTTCAGTCGAGGTATCGAAATTCTCTTCAAGGGCGAAACACGAGATTTTGCGATGACCAGATGAGGAGAAATAGATGAATCCTGGGATGTCACCCGAAAATAAACTACTGCTGCGAAGCCGTTTTCCGACGCATCACAGAATCCATGAATTTGCAGGTCAGTAAAATTGTTCAGCAAAACAAAGCGGGGCAAAAATATTTCTTTTAAAAGAGAGAATTCTTCTGCAAACTGTTTCCATTTATTTTGAATTTCATTGTTAGGAAGTTCGCCCAATCTAGGCCTTCTGTCCAGAGGCGTTGAATAAGCTGTTTTGCCCACAAAACAACAGGTGTTAACCAGCCTAAAGGGTCAAAGATGCGAGAAATCTGAGAAAGGATATTCCGTTTTGTTGGAGGACAATCCATTGTTTGGACATTGTAAGTAAAAACATCAGATGTAGACACCCATTGTAAACCAAAAATTTGTTTACAGAATGTTGTTCAGCATCAAAAGAAAGTGGTTTGTCTTGAGAGTCTACAGGAATGTCTGCTAAAAACTCAGAGTGGTTACTACTCCACTTTTTCAATTGGAACCCCCCTTTTTCAAAAATATCTTGACGTTCAACTTTTAATCGTTTAGCTGACTGAATATCTGATGCCCCTGTCACTAGGTCATCGACAAACATATCATTACATATGACACGAGAAGCATTGGGGTAGTCTGCACCGTCATCATTAGCAAGCTGTAAAACTGTCCGCATAGCAAGATATGGGGAACTTGAGAGCCCATAAGTTACGGTTTGTAATACGTATTTGTTTACAGGCATATTAGGGGATGATCGCCACAAAATTACTTGGTAAGGCTGATGTTCAGAGTGCACCAAAACTTGGCGGTACATTTTACAAATATCTGAAGTGAATACGATTTCATGAAGACGAAAACGGCAAATTATATCAGTAATATCCTTCTGGAGCTTGGGTCCAACATCTAAAATATCGTTCAACGATTTCCCATTTGAGGATTTAGCTGATCCATCAAAAACAGTCCTAAATTTGTTAGGCTGTGTCTCATCCTTGAGAATACCATGATGTGGTATAAAATATTTTGAAGAAGTGTCATAACGAGGTAAAAGTTTCATATGGCCTAGACTTTCATATTCTGACATGAAATTGCAGTAAATTTCATTTAATTGAGGAGAAGTCTGAAGTCTACGTTCAAGAGAATAAAGCCTACGAAGAGCAGGTTCGTACGATTCCCCTAACTCAGGTAAGTCTTCCTTGAAAGGAAGTTTTACAACATACCGTCCGCTGGAGTCACGAGGATGAGTTTGCTGAAAATTATTTTCACAAAACTGGTCTTCAAGACTTAGAACTGGTTTTGAAGGGGCTTCTTCTAATTCCCAAAACTTTCTTAAATTTTCATCAAGAGTAGTTTGCGATTCCAAAAGACATAGGTTTGACATGACAGGTGGGGGATTCGAACAGGCTTCCAAGTGTTTTGAAGCAACTGAACCTAACAATGCCCAACCAAAGACGCTGTGAAAAGCACAGGGCAAATCTTGAGAAATAAAAATCTTTACCCCGTCGAAAATTTGAGGATAAAGATCTGCACCAACTAAAAATTCGATTGGAGCAGGAGAATCAAAGTGGTTATCGGCCAGTTCAATATGCTGAAAATGTCCTCGCACATTGGAGTCCAGTTTACAGGAAGGCAAGTTACTGGTTATGCGAGAAAGCACTACGGCATTTGCAGAAAGTTCAATGTTCTTGTTATGCAGTGATTTTAAACTACAATTCACAACCCCTTTTGGTTTTGGGATTGAAATTTTAGACAAGCCAGTAATAGGTATATCATATTTTGTGCGTGACAGACAAAGTTTTTGCACACACGATTCAGTAATACAAGAAATTTGAGAACCTGGATCAATGAGACCACGTATCCTATGACAACTTCCAGTTACATCCTTAACCAACATCTGTGCAGTACCTAATAAAACATAAGGCTCATTTTCTTTAGATAGGCCTAAATGATGAACAGTCTGAGATGTGCAGGAAGTCTTAACCTCACTATCTTTCTTACCAGATTCCTCCGACTCAGCAGGGTTACTAGGTGTACCTGTTTTAGGTGGTTCTGCCGCACAATCCACATGGACCAAGGTGTGATGGCGTCGCCCACAACGCCGGCGTTTGAACCTGGAATTGCACTGTTCCGCATATGAGCGGCTGACAAACAGTTAAAACATGCTTCCTTTGAGCGTACAAATTCCCTACGTTTGTCAGGACTGAGGTTAAGAAAAGGCTTGCAATTATAGATTACATGTTCGCCTGAACAACAGTAAAGACATGTGGTGTTGGAGGTTCCGCTAGCGGAAAGAAACACTTGACGAGCAGCTTCAGTTTTCTTTGAAGTTTGCTGCTTTACTTGACCAAATTTATATGAAGTTTTATCTGGAACCTTGGTAGGACTACTCAACTTAAAACATGATTCGCTGTTAGCACTCTCTAATGCATGACAGTGTTTAATCAAAAATTTCAAAAGTTGCTCAAAGGTGGGCAATTTTGTCTCAGAACAAGTTTCTTCAAACAACTGCCGGGAATGCTTATCTAGCTTCTTTAAAGTCAAATTTACAAAAATGAAATCATCTAAGTTGTCTGGCTTCAAGTTCATTACAGCTAGCCTATTTTCCGCAACAGTGTCTATCATTTGACGGAGGGATTTGAAGTTTTCACTGGTGAGCGAAGGAAGATTCAAGACTTGATCAATGTAATAGGTAGCTAACAATCTTTTATTATCATACATATTCAAGAGTTTCTTCCAAATTATTGGATAATTATCTTCAGTTACTGGTAAAGTTTTCATCAGCGAATGTGCTTCATTTTTAGTAGACGAAAGAAGGTAATGAAATTTTTGAACGTTGGAAAGTCCGCTTTGGGAATGAATAGAGAAATGAATGTGTCCTTAAAACCAGGCCACTCACGTACAGTTCCGTCAAAAATTGGCAAATTAATTCTCGGCAAGTTTTGAAGTGTAGAAGCTAACGACTCTGCAGGGGGTTTGTGTATTTTTACGTCTAAATTTTACCTAATTTACTTTTTACAGCTAAAATGGCATAATATTTGTCATCAACATCTTCAAGGGATTGTTGCAATTCTTCTTGGTTAAAGGTAAGATCAGCAAGTTTGTTTAACTTAACTATTTCAGAAGTACACTTTGAGTAGGCATCATAGTGAATGTCGAGGTTTTGTAGCCTTACCTCGAATTTCGAAAAGTTAGGTGAATCTCGGCTTAAGTCTACTTCTTGACTTAAAGTAAAAATAGCATCAATCTTTTTCAATAAAGTTTGCCTCATAAATTCAAGACAAGCAATTTGTGATTCAAAGTCACGCTTAGCTTTTTCTGTGACAGGCATTGTAAAGAATAAAAATTCAAAAAAGGAAATAGGCTATGCCTGTCTGACTTATAGGCTGTGTACTTATTGCAAAAATGTCAAACTTTAATTAGGCTAATTAAATATCTGTATTAGCCTAAGCGTAGTATGCCTAATACAACAAGAGAGAAAGAATTAATGACTTGTAGGCCTTTTAGAAAGTAAGCCTAAGCGGCAAATAACAAACACATTTTCCATTCCATATAGCCTAGGCCTGCAGGCTGTAATAATGCAAGTCCTCAAAACCAGTGAAAAATGTAGAATACATATGATAGCATATTTATATAGTCCTATAGAACAATCTTTCTTCCTCCAGACATCCTATGTCTCGTAAATATATCAAAGTGTCGACTTACCATAAGATGGGCTGCTTATTATTGCTTATAATAATCATAGGCCTATTTACTGACAATTTGATTAGGCACAGCATTTAATTTTAAAATAAATCTGATCTTCAACTTGATTCCAGGATTTAATTGCAGCTTTTCAAATTAATGATTCCATTTGGAGATGAGTTGTACTTTTTTCCTGCAAATGTAGGCGCAGGTTTGCTCTCCTACCAATCTAGGGAGAGACAATTAGATAACTAAACAAGTATATTAAAGGGTTTTACTAGACAATTAACTAGTAATGGTATTAATGGTAGGTCGAAACCATTCGTCTTACATGCCCTTATTTCATCAGGAACATCTGATATAGGATGGATTTCTGGTAGCATGACCATTATTTAGATATATATTTTTGTTGACTGTGACAAATCCTACATAGGGAAACTGGAAGGCCTTTCTGTTCGCGCTTTAAAGAACACATACAAGCGCTCAAAAGCAATAACACCACAATGAAAAATAACTTCGCAGAACATTTACTAAAAACCACGAATACAAGAGTATGAAAGACAACCTTAAAATAGTAGAATATTTAAAAAAGCGAGACAAAATGAATTCCAAAGAAAACTATTATATATAGCATTTCTTAAAACCCCCTTGTAAATATTGCAACTTATAATTTGGTTAGGAAATCCATGCAAACGGTATGGATTTTTTTATAATTTGGGGTTTCATCGCCAAAATCTAATAAAAACATTGCAATGGAAGAGTGGTAAACAAACGCAAAGGCCCTCCACCCATACTCATACCACTGAGAATTTCTCTGTGGGCATACTCATTTTAGGGTATAACATACTGTATGTCAAGTTTCAATTGTTTAAGAGGCATTTATTGGTCAAGTCCTTATATTGTTTTATTTATTCTCCAATAATACTTAAAGAAACTATCTAATTACCTTAAATTTCACCAAATTTACATTAAAGCAAGAAACAATGTCAAAATCAACGCATAACCGAGACTAATGAACAAATAGTAATACAAGTGGTATGTTCCGGAAAAAAACGTGCGTCAATGACAGGTTGTTATATACGAAGTTGACAAGTAAACAGTTGCTCAGCTGGTGTTGAAGGACGCGCAGGTTTCATGTCTCGCCTTTGTGTGTATCACACCTTCAACCTATAAGACATAAAAATTCGAATGGTTTTAGATTATTTTACGATCTCTGCAATAACGCAAAAAGGGCTACTGCCATCCATCTATCTTAAAGTAAATTATTTTTTTCGAAATTCTTGTAAGAAAAGTTTTGTCTTGCAGGTATTATAAAATTATTGTTCTTAAAAATCAACCACTTAATAGTAGTTTTCATTACTAGGAGCGAAAGTGGCTCTTTTTAGTACGAGATCGTAATTTACAGGCGAGGCGCAGCCGAGCTTGGAAATGCGATCGAGTACCAAGGAGACACTTTTGCTCCGTGTGATGAACAACTATTTTCATCATTATGAATAAATAACCATTTAATCGTAAAAAAATTAGAGTACATAATTTTGAGGTTATCCAAAATAGTCATCGTCATTTACACGTCTGTTAGTTGTTTACAAACACAAGTTAAGAAATCGTTCAACCTTTCAAACACAACATAAACAAATATTGACATTAGAGTACGGCAAAATTTACCATATGTTTTTTTCAGTACTCCTATTCGAAGTGATCCAAAAACGATAATATTGCGTACGATTTAGAGAACTAAAAACGGCTGTTTTCGGGACAGTATGATGAAAACGTGCTTATTTGAATTTATTGAAAAACATTAAATGTTTTCGAAAATCAATAACAAATCGTCTTACATTGTTTTGAATACTTTAATTGTAAAATAATAAAATAACATAACTATTTAATAAAAACTAAACTAATTCATTGTAGATTTTATCAGTGTAACACTTAAAGTCAACACTGATGGAAGCTTTAAAACGACAACTTTCAGATAATGGGGAAGAGTGGTGAACGAGTTAGTTTTTTTTAGAAGTTTGCTGTGCCCTATCATTCAGATACGAAAGAAGTTTGACGTTTCTTCGATGCATTCTTATCAACAACGTTTACACTATAGTTGGTTAATTGTATAGTTTTACATGGTAAGTAGTACAATCCATGTCATGAAGTATCGGATAAACTTTATTTCCCCATCGCTATGTTATGAGGCTTACTTCTTGTTGTGAATGAGTAAAATGATGATTTGTCTCCGAGCGATTGTAAAGGGAGTACTTTGTCTGTTTTATGCTGCAACTCAATTGTTTTCTGATAATGGATGACTTTCACGATATTTGTACAAATCTTGAAAAGTCCCAAAAATCGTGGTTTTTGCCCACCACTCGCACCCTTGCAAGAAAAGTGACACAAGTTGAAATTGGCTAATTTTACAGTAGGGCAAAATGAAAACTTGTTGTTTTTACTGGTTAGCTGTTGTTAGTCTTTTGCAATGAATTTTCATCGATATTTTTTAATTAAATGTATGTTTAAACTACTTTATTTTTTTGTACAGTACTTCGTTTTTAGTCTCTCCTATGTGATGTATATATATATATTTTATTTTTACTTTGACTTGTGTCACTATTACACAAATTTGTTATTTTTATTTTTAAGTTGGCACTCTGATTATATTGACTTATGTCATTATTCCTCTAATTTAAAGGTAAACTTTATGAACAAAACTGACACAACTCAAAAAGTGACACTTTTCCAGCAAAATAACGTAACCACTCTTCACAACAGCTTAGTCACTACTACTGACAAGTGACTGTTTAGACAAAAAATTGCAGCAAGTTTGTGCAGAAGAAAACTGACACTGGCGCTTCCTAGCGGAAACTATTAGAATTTAAGTTGTGACACTTTTCCACATAAAAGAACACAATGTTTTGGTCTGTTTGATACAAAAATCAGTAAATTAAAATTGTTTGACTTGTGTCACTTTTCTTGCAAGGGTGCGCACTGCTTTGCTAAGGCCTTTAACGCAAAACTTGGCGGTAAACTGCTGTAACGTATGAAAACATTAAAAACATAAAAAAAGCGGCACGGTGAGACTTAAGCCCGGGACCATGTTATTTTTTCATTTTGAGGTCCCCAGACCCCAAAAACACCGTTCGTTCATTTTCATATATATATATATATATACCTGTCCATATATATATATATATATATATATATATACCTGTCCGTAGGCGCGATAACTTTTGTAAAAAAAGGTCCGATCTTGATGAAATTTGGAACAAACGTATAAAGCGTCATTCATGACTTCGAGTTCGAAAACCAGCTAGATTGATTTACTCTAAGAAGGTTTTTTTTCACAAAATAAAATTTATTTTCAAGATTTAACACCTTTTTACTGATTATTTTTATACTTAATTGTCAAAATTGAATTCAGCTTAAAAAAACAAACATAGCATTTTGAATTATTATTCTATGTCAATCCGTTGCTTAGATTTTGGATAATATTGGATGTGCTAAACACAGTACGTTGTCCAATATTGTTTTTAATTTTTCCCTCCAAAAAGTATAGTCACCCTGATTTGAGATTTCAAAAAAATACAATTCTGAACATATGATTAAATTTGCAGGTGTTTATTTGTGTTTATTTTGAATAGTTAGAGTTCATTGATCAAGATTTTGCAGAAAATATATACTATATCAAAAATACAAATTATTATTAAATTTAATAAGGAAAGTAAGAGCATTTGGAGGGGGGGATGTCTTGGTCTAAACTGCCTGAAATTGTAGCGTAGTATATGGTATGTTTACAATTATGAGGATTGATAATATGTTTTATTGAAATTGGCTGCAGATGTAGGTCTGTTGCAACAGGGATGTTTTAATTACTATAAAACTGACCATATGATTGAATTTAATTTTTTCATGTGATTAAATTATTTGTTTGTTTTGAGTGATTTGAGTTCATTGGTTATATGTTTGTTGACATTTATAATCTATAACAAGATTACAGTTATCTATATATTACTTATTTAATACACAAGCAGTTTTTTTGTTACAAAGACTCCTCCTAAACTACCGAACCGATTTTCATGTTTTTGGTGTCATTGGAAAGAGCTTGGCTTGAAGTTTTGCAAGAAATAAAATTTAAAAAGGTTTGACTAAAGGGAAGAGCCCTAGACGCCCTTAAAGTTTCATATTAGTCCATAAGGCTTGACTCAAATGGTAGAGTAGGAGGCATTTCAGTTGAGGGTAGAAGTAAATAAACAAACTATTACCCACTTACATGCTTAAGGTCAAAATTCAGATCAGAAAACATTTCAAACACATGTTCAAAGTAATTGCATAAAACATATGTCAATTTAAAAGCAAAACATTGAGTAAGACTGACTGGCACCTGTTTTGTATTAGTATATCAAGAAAAATTTGGAAAACAGACTATATGAAAGTACAATAATTTTAATTGGTAGAATAACTTTCTTGATTGGGAGAAAAGGAAGTGGCATGCAAATAAAAAATGTTTTTGTATTTTTATATTTTATTATATGCCACAATTTTACTGATGATCAACGAGGAGCTACTTGGAGTGATACTTTTACAAATACACGAGTGTATAAATGCTGAGTAACGGGATTATATTTTTGCAAATAAGCCTTCGGTATACAAAAGAGCCTGTTACGTGATATATTAACAAACAATTAATTATACTGACCTTAATAGCCTATAAGAAGGCCTAATTACGAAAGAATGTTGACCCTAAATTCAAAACAAGAACACCTCACAGAACATTGAAATTAGGAGGACATTAAAATATCAAAGGACTTAAGTTGCCCTTTTAGAGCTAAAACCCCCAAATTTTGGGCTTCGTACCCCCAAAAATAGAGACAGGGGTTTTCACTTGATTATCTCAGATAATAGAAAATAATATCTCTACCAAAATAAAGGCAATCGGACAATATTTATTTAGAAGCCCCTAGATTACAGAATCACATTCTTGTCGATAAATTGCGCTATACAACTCTTTGATAAAAATGTATTTAAATTGCAAAGAGGCTTTAATGAGCCCTTTCGGACCCTAAAACTTTCAAACTTGGGATTTAATCGCAAAAAGATGAGTTATAGGAGTGCTTCGATAGTTCTGATCTTACTACTTACTTTTAAAGCACCACTACCTCGGAGAAACATTCAAGCGTATTATAAATCAAAACTCTTATTTGGAGACATAAGACCACAATATAATATAGTAGTTTAGAAATAAGTTAGCTCTTACCTTTACCTAAAATAGTAAGGCAAAGCATAGGCTTTGCTTACCATGTCCATTGCGTTTTCCTGCATGATAACATACATACAAGTGCAAAACTTTTGTCCTTAATTTATTGGTAATAATCATAAATCCTAATTTAAGCTGTTAAAAATCAAAAAGGTGCATATGGGTTGCATATAATTATAAATAGCTAAAAACTTTATTAGCCATTTATGCAACTCATAAAAATTCGTGGCCAATTAATTTAGCATGGTCAGCATGGTGGAACACTAACAAGGAAAGCATAGCAAGGATAGCATTACGATCTTTAACACTCCTACCAGGGGCGAACCCAGGGGGGCATAAAGGGGATATATCAACCCTGAAGTTTTGGAGAACAGAAATTTTGGACGACAGGATAACCATTTTCGGGTCCGCAACGCGACTACGGTTTTTCTCTACCGTAACGCGAAGACGATTTTCGTTTACCGCGACGTGAAGACGATTTTCGTTTACCGCGAGGCGACACAATTTTTATCATCTGCGATGTGACAACGATATTTGTCTACTGCGACAATGATATTCGTCTACCGCGACGACCATATTCGTCTACCGCGGCGCCTACCACAACGACGATACTCGTCTAGCGCATCAGCGATCTTTGCCTACCGCGACGACAATTTTAAGAACCGCGGCGACGATACTCGACTACCGTGACAACGATATCCTTCTACCGCGACGACAATTTCTGTCTATACTGCGACGTGCATGACAACGATATCTGTCTACAGCGACAATGATATTTGCCTTCAGCGACGACTATATTCGTCTACCATAAGGACGATATTCGTCTACCGCGACGACCATATATTCGCTTACCGTGACAACGATATTTGTCTGCCGTGACGACGATACGTCTACCGCGACGTTCATATTCGTCTATTATGACGAGATACTCGCCTATACCACGACGAACTTATTTTTCTACCGTTACATGAGTACGGGGTTTTGTACCTACATACCCCCTTTTCCCTTAGGATATCCCCCCCCCCCCGAAATTAAATCGTGGTTTCGCCCCTGATGCCTACTGATACCTAAATTAAGCAATATTGTAAAAGATATAGGCAAAAAAATTAAATTTGTTTTAATCGCTTGGTCTGCTAATTTATGAGTTTGTTTGACATTCACAAGTAGTAGAATCGCACATTTTTATAATAGTCTTCCAAATTATTGCTTCTGAATTTTCAAAATGCATATCCAAGTGGTTGGACTTCAAAAGTATTAATCATCTTCTCACACATTGGAAACTACTCCTTCTAATTTACCAATTTTCTGGTAATTGCTGATGAAATATGAAATAGTAAGATCTACTCATTTTTGGTAATCAAAACACAAGATTCACTGAGAGTTGTTAAAAACATTTTAAGTATTCAAGCATCATAATATAAATATTATTAAATCTAGAACACTGCTCTTGAGTGAATCACTAGATAACTTTGAAGGTCAAATTGAATCAACACAAAAATAAACATCACTAAATTAATGGAAAATAGGAAAATATTTTTATCTGTTAACACACAGATAGTTAAAACATAAAAACCTATCTGAATATAATCAAGCAGTCAAAAGAACATCGCTTTTAGAAATTTTACTTTACTTTCATGCCAGAATTCTAACCAAAATGGACAAAAAAACAATAATATAAACATTTCACTGTTTGCCCATGTGGTAATACCAAACAGATGTATTTTAAGTGACTTATACAAAAATTTTGTATGAAATGAATGGTAATTGTTTGTTCTGTTGTACCCTCAACTGAAATGCCTCCAACTCTATTAAAAATTAAAAGACTAAGAATTATATAAAATACAAAAGTGTTTGTATTACCACAGATGAAGTTCTGTGGTATTACTAATGAAAACCAATATGGTCTCTTTGTTAATTTTCCTCATTTTTAAAGCTCATGAATGATTAAATATGCGTTTTTAGTATATAATTTACTTAACGTATTCAAATGATACTTCCTTAAAACAAGTTGAATGTTCACATATACAAAATAGATCTTATGGAAATTCGCTGAGTACGCAGGTCTGCTGCGAAGGGGGTATTTCGCTATATATAGGACTAGACTACTATAGATTCAGCCAGTATGGAAATTCCATAAGCTATACATTTAAAACGGCAATTTAATTTGTGCTAGCCATATCATATTATATACATATACAAAATAAATCCTATGGAAATTCGCTGAGTACGCAGGTCTGCTGCGAAGGGGGTATTTCGCTATATATAGGACTAGACTACTATAGATTCAGCCAGTATAGAAATTCCATAAGCTATACATTTAAAACGGCAATTTATTTTGTGCTAGCCATATCATATTATAATTCGCTGATGATTTTATAATAGCATATTATGATTATCAAACTAATCATATTATGTTATTTACTTAACGTATTCAAATGGTACTTCCTTAAAACAAGTTGAATGTTCACATATACAAAATAAATCCTATGGAAATTCGCTGAGTACGCAGGTCTGCTGCGAAGGGGGTATTCCGCTATATATAGGACTAGACTATAGATTCAGCCAGTATGGAAATTCCATAAGCTATACATTTAAAACGACAATTTAATTTGTGATAGCCATATCATATTATATACATATACAAAATAAATCCTATGGAAATTCGCTGAGTACGCAGGTCTGCTGCGAAGGGGGTATTTCGCTATATATAGGACTAGACTACCATAGATTCAGCCAGTATAGAAATCCCATAAGCTATACATTTAAAACGGCAATTTATTTTGTGCTAGCCATATCATATTATAATTCGCTGATGATTTTATAATAACATATTATGATTATCAAACTAATCATATTATGTTATTTACTTAACGTATTCAAATGATACTTCCTTAAAACAAGTTGAATGTTCACATATACAAAATAAATCCTATGGAAATTCGCTGAGTACGCAGGTCTGCTGCGAAGGGGGTATTTCGCTATATATAGGACTAGACTACAATAGATTCAGCCAGTATGAAAATTCCATAAGCTATACATTTAAAATGGCAATTTAATTTGTGCTAGCCATATCTTCTATACCTATAAAAGGCAAAGCCCTCACTCACTCACTCACTCACTCATTCACTCACTCACATATCACTAATTCCTCAACTTCCCAATAACACAGAAGGCTTAAATTTGGTACACTGTTTCTTTAGGCATTAAATAGGAAAACTAAGTAGTTTTCATCCTGATCTGACCCTCGGACTCCGCCACAGTCCCTCATAAAGATCCCATATTATCCTTATGGCAGAATATAAATTGATGAAATGTTTATACATCTGTTTGTTTAAACATTTCATCAATTTATATTCCGCCATAAGGATAATATGGGATCTTCATGAGGGTCTGTGGCGGAGTCCGAGGGTCAGATCAGGATGAAAACTACTTAGTTTTCCTATTTAATGCCTAACGAAACAGTGTACCAAATTTCAGCCTTCTGTGTTATTGGGAAGTTGGAGAATTAGTGATGAGTGAGTGAGTGAATGAGTGAGTGAGTGAGTGAATGAGTGAGTGAGTGAGTGAATGAGTGAGTGAGTGAGTGAGGGCTTTGCCTCTTATAGGTATAGAAGAAGATAAACAGATGTAAAAAAGCAAGAAATTTATTAGAATGTCAAACCAGCTGTTAAGAACAGAACATGAAATAAATCACTGACTAGAGATACTTATATGACCTTTCTTCCCTGTAACAGCTGTTATTGAAAGAGCTAATTTAAACCATTTATTTTATCTACATCATTAGAAAAAATATTTTGCCTTCGTCTTTTAGCGAATTTCATTGATGGAATTATTACCATAGGTCTCATGGCAAGACCTAAGCCCGAGACCATGAAAACTTTTCATTTTGGAGCTCCCAGAAGCAAAAAACACTATTCAAACTATATTTAAATCTGAAAACACAGTACAATGTCCCTGTAGAAAAATTCTATATCTCGGTTATTACTCAACATATCTTGATAAAACTTGGTATGTGGCTTTTTCGGTTCAGATTCACCTGATATTGTTTTAAAACCACAAAATTTTCGCATGACTGTTGCAGTAGACCTGCATATATACTCATTCCCCATGTTATTCTTATGGAAGAAATAAAATAAGGTCATGCACATAGTCTGTAGGTCTGCTGCAACGGGGGTATTTTTATGTTCAAGATAGACCCTAAAAATCTTAGAATTTTTTTGGCATTAAATCAAGGCAATTCCTACGTTTTACGTACATGTGCTTTCATGAAACAGAAAACAGCTTTAGGATTCTCTAAGTACGGAAGGTCTGCTGCGACAGAGATACTTGTATTCCTGCTAAATGGCCACTTTATACCATGCATGCGAGCAGATTCAACGATATTGGGCATAAGCCTACCCAGGGCAGTGGCACCCTTGAGATCTTTATCGGCGGGGCGCTGAATCTGCTCACATGTATAGTGCAGGGAGGCCAAATAGAAATACCTCCTGCGGGGGGCAGCAATAGAATAGCTCAGTCGCAGCAGACCTGCGGACTTTGAGGATTCCTGGACACATCTTTCTGGTTAATGAAAGTCCCATCTTCTTTATACCACTGACCTATCACTGCACAGGCCAAACTACTTGACTTAGAACCTTGAACCTTTGCATGAACGATCTTAAGGGCGTGAGCAAACGTAGCCAGAAAATCTTTTCGGGGGGGGGGGGGGGTTTGGACAGGGCCGGCGGGTGAATTTTCGGCTCGCCAAAAGTGGTGACCTTTTTTTTACTCCCGTTTGTGCTTTCCGGCGCCCTTATCGTCATTTTTGACCCTTTTCAACTCTTTCAACCTCTACGTTTGCTCGGGGGGTTTTGGGGGGGGGGGGGTTCGGCTATTTCGGGGGGGTTTTCACCCCCATTTCCTACGTTTTCAATGGTATTTCTACTATTTCGGGGGGGGTTCTGACCCCCTAACCCCCCCCCCCCCCGCTGGCTACGGCCATGGGCGTGAGCATCAAAGCATCCGCTAAGAACGGTTTTTTAATTCAAAGTTTTAAGGGGTTTTGGCGGGGTCGAAGTTTATAAATTTTCCTTCGCAAGTGAAATGGATGACCTTTTGTTTAGTTTTCAATGTTCATTCAACAAGCAGGTGGTTCAGCTTCACACATGGATACGATTTTACAGCTGATTTATAATTTGGTTACTTTCATAATGGCTTTATGGTTGTTTTGTTGATTTTTTTAGGTGATGTGTACTGTATAAAAGTTGAATTTAGTTTAGTTAGTTAAATTAAAGTCGTAATTCGTTTTTGTAACTAATCTGTTTAATCATAAACTCAGTATGTGGCCCTATCTTCATTTAGGCAGCGAGAGTTACAGTTTTTATCGTGAGCAAAGCCACGGGCACCTGCTAGTCATATTATAATTCGCTGATGATTTTATAATAGCATATTATGACTATCAAACTAATCATATTATATTATTTACTCAACGTATTCAAATGATACTTCCTTAAAACAAGTTGAATGTTCACATATACAAAATAAATCCTATGGAAATTCGCTGAGTACGCAGGTCTGCTGCGAAGTGGGTATTTCGCTATATATAGGACTAGACTACTAAAGATTCAGCCAGTATGGAAATTCCATAAGCTATACATTTAAAACGGCAATTCAATTTGTGCTAGCCATATCATATTATAATTCGCTGATGATTTTATAATAACATATTATGATTATCAAACTAATCATATTATATTATTTACTTAACGTATTCAAATAATACTTCCTTAAAACAAGTTGAATGTTCACATATACAAAATAAATCCTATGGAAATTTGCTGAGTACGCAGGTCTGCTGAGAAGGGGGTATTTCGCTATATCCTATAGGGGAAATTCGCTAAAAACAGCCGGACTCATGATTTTTTATGTCTTGGACGACTAGACTACTATAGATTCAGCCAGGATGGAAATTCCATAAGCTATACATTTAAAACGGCAATTTAATTTGTGCTAGCCATATCATATTATAATTCGCTGATGATTTTATAAATTATGATTATCAAACTAATGTACCCAGTATGGTGATGGAAGAACAATGGTGTACTGAAAGGTGAACGTAGAATCGAGAATTGCAGAAGAATGTTATCATAAAAATATGTTTCTACTGTTCTGTTATGGGTTATGAACCTATACTCCATTCCACATTCACCTTTCAGCATGCCAACGCCCCCCCCTAAGGTTTTACAAACACCAGCCGCGGCACTCAGTGGAGAAGGGAGGTTCGAATATAGGGCAGTGAAATTCAATTGATAACTTAGTGGGTAGGGGTATCCTAGGTTGAGAATACTGCGGATGGTCCAACTTGCTCGGAGAGATAAGGGCGCCACCTTGTTGAAGGACAGAATCAAGCAGGGCTCAAACAAGGAACAGTCTCCAACGTCCAGGTATGTTAAACCAGGATCCTTATTACCACACTTCAAACATTGATGGCATAAGCCATAAGCCAGACCTTGAAATAAAACTTATTTCTTTTGCTACTATAAATGCTAAATATGAATAAAATGTCTACTGTAAATAGTGATATTAATTATTTGTGATATGAACCCATTAGTTACACCTTAATCGCACACAAAGGGGGCTCAATAAAGTAAACTTGGATATAGATAATCAAAATTTATATAACTTTGCATATAACACAATTGATGTATTTATTCCACTGACAACATTATATAATAGTAAATCAGATCAACATTAGTAAGTTTTAAGTATTCAAATTTGTGACATTAACTGCTTTCAATTATTTCGGTGGCACAGTTGGTAGCGAACTCGGCCTATAACTGTGGCAGCGGATGTCGCAGGATCGAGTCCCAACGTCAACGTCCCAGGATCGAGTCACATACTTTTAGCAGTACTCACCCTTTTGCTGTACCGGCTCACTCCTTGCTTTGCTTGACAACTTCCACGCACAGGTCTAAGGCCTATGGTATTTGGGGGGGGGGGGGGGGGGGCAAATGCAAGGTAAAAGAGGCCGCCACCCTCTTTTTTTAACTAAAAAAATAAAAATCAATCATTAACCTAAATAATAACCCCGAGTCGCGCGCTCCATTGAATATATATATATATATATATATATATATATATATATATTATATTCATAGGTTGTACAGAAGGTACAAACAAAACATGGATCTACATAATTGAGAACAAGACACAAAGATAAATCATTAATACACTAGTATAATACCAAACAAATACACCAAACAAATGGGCCAAAATATATTCGATAGATATCAACTTAAACTACAGTCCTGGGCTCCTAGGGTCTAGAGCTGGCTGATCGGGGCTCGGCTACATCCATCATCAAGGCCATAATCCGCGGAGTCCCGCATCGGCTCACCATGAGGTATAGTCTGTGACCAGTCCAAAAGCAAAAGTTTAAACTCGCCCAAGAGGAGTCACACAATACGGGCGACACGACAGGTCCGGACCGCGGCGGATTGGCACGGCCGGCGCGGCGGCGCGGGCGATCGGTAGGAAGGCGACCGGCGCGGCGCGGCAGCGCGGTAGCAGAGTCGCAGGCGGGCCCCGCTGAGATCGAGTGCAACGAAATCGTCCAGTGCGGGAGCGCCAGGCATCCACGGGTCGGCTCGTCCACACTCCACAGATTACCAAGAGAACCAGCAGTAGTCCAAAGAAAGCCCTTCAACAAGGTCCTCCAAAATAGTTCTAGGCCCAGAATATCTTACAGCTAACAATAAAAATAATAGGAGTTTTAATATGACATAATATATTGTAAAAGTTGTTTTTGTGTTTTTGCTTTTTGATTTTTTTTTAAAGAAAAGAATGCATAAAACTAAATTCACTTTCGACCCAGACTATCTGTGCAACATTCTTCAAAACAAATAGGCAGGATATGGCCTGATTTATTTAAAGCTTACTGACAACAGTTATAATTCAAAACAAAAGACACTGTATCAATAATCACTTGTAACTATCAAATTACTTTAACTCGATTCAATCCATGCCAAAATACCAACAAAGTAATCGTTATGGTGATATTAGTCACCTTAATATTTATTCGTAAGTGACTTTCTATCACAATTAATTATTTTTGGATTGAACAATATTATTACGACACATTATCACTAATTAAACAGCATAATTGTATGTAATTGATTACACAAGTTAATGTTTACAAATAACAGCTGACCTAAACAATGAATCATATATTTAATTTCGTAAGGCGATTCTTTGCGTCAAAATTGTGGTCGTCTGGCAAGTCGTAGAAAGATGGGAGAGGGCTCAAATTAAAGGTCTCTATTTCGTGATGGCGGGAAAAATAATGAAATTGTTTGAAATTCACCAGAAAACAAGAAATAATGTAAAATATCTGCCATTTATAAAGCATTGGGATCTAAAAACGTCTGCTTTGTTTACATAAAACATGTGATGCTGATACTTGATTAAAAACCATGTGGTAGGCTGGATATCAATGTAAGGTAGATTTAGTTTGCTACATGAAGATATTTTGTACTATAATAAATAAGAATTGCTTGAATTTTCCCTCATAAGGGGCTTTTAGCCCTTTCAAGCCACTAGTTTACATAAAGTTTACATTCAAAGTAACTGACAGGGCAATCACTCAATTACTTAACAATTAAGCATATTTTTAACTCTAGTAAATAATCTGTCATTAAATTCCTGAGCAAGAACAAGAATGTCATTCATTATATCTTGGTAATCAGAAATAACCAAAAATAACCTAGCCAGCTAAGTATTTGCTATTACTCTCGTAATTCAAAGTACTCTTTGATAAATAAATTACGATATTAGCCTGCAACTTATTTAAAATCTTTATACTAAACTTTAGCTTCTCAAATTAGGCCAAGAAACAATTCACTGATAGGATTACCGCATAAATTAACAAGTTAACCTTTAACATAATCAGTACACAAAGCAAATTTACAACATTTCATTAGTTCAGACACCGTCCGTATTTATGTAAATTAGCAATTAAAATATTACAAAAAGATACAAACTTACAATTACTTAGGATATTACGACAGAGGATTTATTTTTAGTCGGGGTTCTCTCGCCATTCCCGAAATTTACTAAGTAATTGTTCTCAAACCTTCATAAACCTTAGTATTTAATTTGTCACAAAAACTACACTGATTTTTATTTATTTTTAAATGTCTATGGTTGAAATGATTTCAATAAATATTTAAAAATCAAACTGGCTCAGAGTACCAGGGACTGGCTTATTTTTAAGTCCTACTGGAATAGCAAGTTCAGTAATGAGAAAAATATTGTTACTATACTATTTGGGAAAACTAATTAATTCAATTGTGGTAATAGTTCACCTTTTGAAACAAAGTCGAGGTCTTCAATTAATCCAGCGATGATGAAGGGCTTCTGGACGTGAGCGGCGACGTGATCAGGTCAGTCGTTCTCCCGGCAGTGGCAGCTTAGCGGTAGCGTTATCACACATTTAGGTAGGCTCGCTAGCGAGTTTGTCGCGGTCGCAAGGTTCACCGGCAGGGTGGATGACTCATTCGATTACTTTTAATACCGAGGTTTGGTGATTTCATGACGCTCACGCAAATTTAATTTTGGCTCAGTAATATTAACTTTGGCCCAAATATCTGCGCGCTACGTCATTTTAGATTTAATTTAATGAATAATACAGGGTGTCCTGCATTATTTGGCCTGGCTTGCTAAATGTATTGCGCATGTCACAAGCATTGACTTGAATCTGAAGTCATGGTCAAATTAATTATTCATAGTCAAAGCTTTCAGTATGGAATTTTCATAAGCTATGTGTTTCAAATGACAATTTAGGTTGTTGTTGTACTACCCATATGAAATAATAATCAGCTGATGGTTTTACCATCGCATGATACAGATTCAGTAAAAAAATACACACAGCAAAGGTAATAGAATAGCTATTTCCCAAAAGGCTTGTACAAAAAACTGTACTGAAAGGTGAACGTGGAATTGAGTAAATTCAAATGTGAACAGATGTTGATACTACCCCACACACAGAGTAAGAGCAGAATTAGCAGAAGCTGGAATACAGAAGATCTTCAAAAGTGAATATAATAAAATTGACTGGCCAAAATATGGTAGAATTAACAAAAAAAAAAAACAAAATACAAACTATCAATAAGATAAGTAATAAAATTTTGGACAATGCGTATTAAAAAACTGACTATGCTCCTAGCGAAGCTTGACCAACAAAAGTCCTCATATCCCAGTTAGATTCACCCTAAGTAACTAGTTAACGAGGGCTGTCAAGCGATATCAGTGTTATTGAGCATCAGCGACTAGTTACAATTACTAAGGGATTTTGGGGGTTCAATCCACTTCCCTAGAGCATTGTTAATGACATTTCTGTATATTACTGTACATTGCTGTACTCTGCATTACTGTGCACGGCTTTATGTATATGAAGGATTTCTGATACCGGTGAACCTATCTGACGTTTACCAACGCTCTGCATCATTTACAAACTTGGTAATACAAATACCAAGGGTAAAATATATCTTCTATCTTCTATATATTAATACGCAAGCGGTTTTCTTTTCACAGTCCAACCGCAACAACGGCTGGACCGATTTTAACGTTTGAGGTATCAAATTAAAGGGAATTTTATGTAGATTTGTCAACAAGTCTCAGAATTTTAAAAAGGGTATCACTAAAGTACAGTAAAGAGCTGAAGTTTCGGAACAGTGGCGCTATTCATCGACATTTGAGCAAGCTCAGTTTACTTTGTTTACAAACTGAACATATGGCCAAGCTCTGAAATAGTTCTACAGGTAAACCACAGATAGCAGCAATGAATTACAATTAATTTTTCGAAAAAAGCAGTTTTTTGTTCAGCTGGTTTGGCTTTGTTTTCAACAGTTTTCTTTTTTTTAAGATTTATTATGTAATTTTGGTTATGTTATGAAGTTTTGAAAGCTCTTATACAATGCAGTTACCAGTTTTGCAATGTAGTTTACGATATCTCATGGTGTTTTTTGGAGTTATATTAACCTGAGCAAATCTATTTTTGGATTTGGTGCATTTATAATGCCACCGATAAGAAGAAGAGGAACATAGACCGGTCGGAGGAGTCTGAAAGAACACGATCGCAACCGCTAGCATCACCCTCCCGATGTAACTAACATTTTATGCTCCCTCCAACCTCAGACCAAGGAACTAAAAATGTTCTTATTGCGGTGGGTTGCATTTGAAGAATGAAGAGACCGGTAGAGATAGTGCGTCATTTACAAGGTTATGCATATAAAGATGCAGCCGTTCCCTGCAATCTCTGTTTTGGCGATAATTATCAATAAGGTGCAGCGGCAATCACTAAAGAAAGGAAGTCATTATGTGCCAGTGTTTGCTCTCGGTCAGCTACATGTTGCTGTAAGCAGAGTTCAATCTTTTGCCGGTGTTGAAATATATACCTTTCAGGAAGAAGAAAAGATGCGGGGAAATGAAGGTGTTCCCAATCGTTAACGTTTATACCGGAAATTCCTGCGGTAGATAAAATTAACTTTGAAAGTTTCAATAGCTAAGCTATAATTTTGTTAATGAAAACTTTAAAAGTATATAAATAGGCTTATTATTCTTCATTCTTGTGCTTTATGATTTTTGCTCGATTTCGAGCTACGTGTTATCTAGTCTATATATTAATACGCAAGCGGTTTTCTTTTCACACTCCAACCGCAATAACGGCTGGGCGGATTTTAACGTTTGAGGTGTCAAAGGGATTTTTATGTAGATTTGTCAACAAGTCTCAGAATTTTAAAAAAGGGCTTCACTAAAGTACAGTAAAGGGCTGAAGTTTCGGAACAGTGGCGCTATTCATCGACATTTTTGAGCAAGCTCAGTTCACTTTGTTTTCAAATTGAACATATGGTCAAGCTCTGAAATAGTTCTACAGGTAAACCATAGATGTTAGCACTGACTTAATAATTAATTTTCGAAAAGAGTTTTTATTTTTACAGCTCCTTTGGCTTTGTTTTCAACAGTTTTCTTTGTAATTTGTAGTTTTAGTTTGAGATTTATTATGTAATTTAGGTTATGTTATTAAGTTTTTAAAGGTCTTAAGCATTGCAGTTATAAGTTTAACAATGTAGTTTACGATATCTCATTGTGATTTTGAAGTTATATTAACCTTAGCCCATCTATTTTTTGATTTTTTGCATTTATAATACTACCAATAAGACGAAGACGAACATTGACCGGTCGGAGGAGTCGGAAAGAACACGATCGCAACCGCTGGCATCACCCTCCCGATGTAACATTTGATGCTCCTTCCAACCTCAGACCAAGAACAAAAAATATTTTAATTGCGGTGGGTTACATTTCGAGAAACGAGAAGTCTGGTAGATATAATGCGTCATTTACGTGTTTTCGCCACAAAGGAAAGGTTCCCTATAAAGACAGCCGTTCCCTACAATATCTTTTTTGGCGATAATTATCAATAAGGTGCAGTGGCAATCCCTAAACAAAGGAAGTCATTGCTCACGGCGCCAGTGTTTGCTCTAGGTCATCTACATGTTGCTGTAAGCAGAGCTTGATTTTTTGCCGGTATTAAAGTATACATTACAGAAACAAGAGGACATGGGGAAATGAAGGTTTTCCCAAAAAAATCGTTTACGTTTACCGGAAACTCCTGCGGTAGATCAAATAAACTTTAAAAGTTTCAGTAGTTAAGCCATAATTTTGTTAATGAAAATAGCATTTTGATTAAACTTTAAAAGTATATAAGTAGGCTGATGTTAATTCTTCATTCTTTTACTATATGATTTTTGCTCGATTTCGAGCAACGTGTTATCTAGTAGTATTAAATTATGAATACAAAGACTTGTAAGTACAAACAGTTATTTGGTGAAAAGTAATACCAAGAGTTTATTTTAATACTGATTAACTGCGTTAACACTACGTAAACACAATCATTAAATGAACGACCTTTTAATTTTTTCATACAATTATTTATTGCATACTTAACTTAAAAATAAGTATTAAAAAGGGTTTTGTAATAACAATAAATTAAGATGTTCTTTGGGACCGTCCATAAATTACGTCATCTGAAAAATAGAGGGGAGGGTTTACAATATCCGATAAAATTACCACTTTAGCGTCAGGTCAAAAATAAAGCTACAGTAGGCTAAATGCAGGTTTTAATTATCAATATTTTTAGATTTACACACAGAGTCAGCGTCCAACACTACAGTAAACGTAGTAATACAAAGTTAAAATAAGTCTGATTTGAAGCGTTGACTAACATCAAATATGCCAAAAATGGGTTTAGAACTTAATTTGATGGTTTTAACAACCGAAAAAATAAACCTTTATTAGGGCTTTCTTTAAGATTGGTATTATTTTAGGAGACGCTATGATGTTATTTTTCAATGGTGGAGGGGGTCAGACGGATGATGACGGTAGTATGATATTGTAGGGAGGGGGGTCCAAAAATTGCTAAAAAGCGATGACGTAATTTATGGATGGCCCCTTTAACCATTTAAGTCTTCTTGTTCGGTAATCTTTTGTGCATTTATTCGGAACAGCATTATGTAAACTATACCGGGAAAGCAGGAGAACTCTTGAACATATTTTATCAAAAAGATAAAAATTATAAATATAATTTATTTTACCAAAATATATATATAGAGTAATTTACATTATCAAAAAATACAATTGAATAAAAAAAATAAAATAAAAACAAAAATACAATTGAATTACATATAATCAGTTGACTGCAATTCTTATCAATATTGCATCTCTAACTATAAAATCAATCGAGTCCGACTCTAATTGAACACATCATATTTCAATTTTAATTTGATTTAATGCCAAAGGCGGCTTTATTTTCATTTTTGATTAAAGCCTGTTATTAATTTTCATTGATGTATATAGGGAGACATATCATTTTTCTCATAAAAGAATCAACCCTCGAGAATACGTTACTCGAATAATGTAGATCTTTAAATAATTTGAAACTACTAACTAACAACATGACTTTACTTCCATTGATTTCAATTTTAAATTTAGATATTTTAATAATAATTATGGTAGTAGAAAACTCTCACATGTCATGTTTCTGTTCTGGTTTTGAGTGCGTCAGGTTTCGAAGAACTGTGTGAATGTCTTAAAAGATAGCAACCATCTGTTTTAAACTATTCCTGAAAGTTTGAGTTCTAAGTTGGATGATGTCGTTTAAAGTTGGAAATCTAAGTTTGCCGCCTCGCACAAAGAATGATGCGAGGTTTACTAAACCTGTTCTATTTACGTGGTCAGTTCAAAAGGATAGCGTGAATCTATAGTTTCTATTTAAAATATAGTCCTTTTAATTTTTAAATATAATTTTGTATACGTATAAAATATCCAAATATTTTATTTTGGTGTGGCTGAATAATAAACTTTTTTTAAGGGAATACCCAAACAATTTACTTTATTTTCCAAGTTTGTGGTACTGTGGCTTGTATTTCCTCATCGCTGTGGATATTTTTAATCTCTGAGGCCAACAAAATTTAACTTGTTTATCCATCCAAGAGAAACACAACTTTATTTCTTCTTGAAAGATGTGATAAACTAATTGGTACAGTTTGAAGCTTGAAAAAACACGATTCACTCAATGATCGTGTTGTAAAAAATACGGTTTATATTTGACTTGATCTTCCTTTTATATAACCAATCACTTTGAAAAGATTATGATCAACAAATAAATGCCTTTCTCAACCTTATTACGATCAAAGGAGGAAACTTCGTGGAATTAAGTTTCCTTAGTGTTAAGATGGATGGTTAGAACATGACTCTCGACCTTCGGAATATTGATTGCACAAGTAGAGCGGGTCCCGACACTCGACACAGCTTCGCCTGGGTACTGCAGTGTTGTTTACAGGATAAACACATTGCCGTGTACTTACCTATAACATTGTGCAACCTCAATATGTTAGTATACCATATAGTTAAAACAATGCATCAAGTTTGAATGTAATCGTAATAATATAATTTTGATTTTAAACCTCTTTTTATATTACAACTACACAAATTAGATTATATACAAAATAAACAAATCGGAAGTTAGTTTCTTTCACTACTTATAAACGTTTCGTCGAAATTAAACAGTTGAAACTGACCGCAGTGTTTTGCATAAATTTAATTCGCAATAATAGTTACCTTCCTTCTTAAACTTATTATTCTGTACTTAATTTAAAGTCGGTAATTAGTAATAATTTTCAAATTTTTGTTTAATAGTATTTAATGATCCTTATTTCCAATTTATATCGTTGTAACAAAACAAAAAAACCTCTAAATGAACCCATAAAACGAGTATTAAGGATCATTAATAAATGTAACTAAAACTATGTCAATCAAGTTATTAATATTGCGTATAAAAGTATACGCTTAACATAGAACAGCAAACTGAAGTTTTCTTGTGTGAAAAGCTAAAAGTAACTTACTATGATAGCTCAGGAGGATCCTTCACATTCCGTAAAGGACCGTGACGCTATTGTCCTCCTCCATTTATGAATCCTGCAAGTATCATTTAGGTATACATTAATAATTTTAGAAAATTCCACTGACTTTTTCCGACCAAAAAATCTGGTAAACACGGGGTGTTAAGACGTAAGAATAAGAATAATTTATTTTCTCCAAAAAATATACATTGTTCTTTTTACAATAACATGAATGCACTTTTTTTCGTCTGAGTGACGTGAGTGGTGGTTACAGGCGGGAGGGTCGGCGGCTACCAGCCCCACGGGACAGCCTCGCAGCCCGGCCGCCAGCCCCACGGAGCCCGCCGACACCGACCTGGTCCCCGCAAGGTAAGCACTTCCTGGCTTTCCTGTACTTATTTCTTGTAGTAAAGTTAACTAAGCGGAATGTATGAGTAGGCAAGCTGCATTAAAAAACGCTAGCTTTCATTAGATTAGATTTTCTTATTTTTGGTTTGTATAAAATTTTAGCTTGTTTATGTGGCGTGCAGGGATTTAGGATAGTTAGTAAACATGTAGTTTTTGGGGTATTTCGGTTGAATCAAGAAGTCGACTTAGATTTTTGTTGTTTATTATACCCCAACCGATAATAGCTTATTCCTTTACGGGGAAACTAGCTCAAAAACAGCAAATTTTCAACAGCAGCTCTACCCTCATGCTTTATCATGGAATTAAAAACGAATAGTGTATAACTGGCGCCAATTCTTGGGGCCCAGTCCGCGCATGGGGCGAGGAGTGGATAGGCTGGGAGGAGAGAGGAGTATTAGTGACAGCGGCGGCCGACAGTGTACTAGCCTGGCTGCTTAGATTCGGCAGCTCGCACATAGTTACTGCTTCTCTGTCAATCGTTGTTCAGAGTATCAAGACGCTTTAATAAATACTAATGAAACATTATTCTTAAATCTTATGCTCTATTTAACTTCAATCGTAAATAAGAGTCAATGTTCCGTCGGTTAATGTTTTTAGGACGACATGTCCTAAAAACACACGCTATTGTTGACGGCTGAGAGCAGAATGACAGTGCTGCGCTCTAGCGACGCGTTTTCGCGCATGCGCACTAGCCGTTTTTGCTACCGCAGATCCACCGCACTGGGTCCCAAGAATTGGCGTCAGTTATACCTTTAAGCAAATTGTACGTCCTTTCTTTTCGCAAATCAATTTTTATCACATCAAATTGACGTGAGCAAATTGACGATTTTTGGGTTGTAAACAAAAAGACGGAAAAGTCGGAATTTTTGCCATTTTTACGTATTATATTATATATGTTTTTATTATATATAGAGAGAGTTATCTTTTTATACGAATTAATAAAACTAATTACCTCCGGTCCGTAATATAATTTTTCCTCCCAATTCGATAAATGTTAGTATCACATGAAAATAAAACTTTCGGAAATGATCGTACCTGTGATGCATTTTGCCTACGTGGAAGGCGGAGGTGAGATAAAGTGGATTTTCCACCGGAAGCTCTGGAGACGGATGGAGGCAAATCTCACGACTCTCGCGGCTGAGCTCCTTATCTCGCGATAAGCGAAACTTTCCTCCGCCTGGGGATTACTCCCCGTAAAAGATTACCCTCATAAAAGCGGAACTGGGTTGGAGTAGCCCTGTAAAATGTTGAGGAAACCCCTTGAAAGCTCCCTTGCAATATTGAATTTTTCCATAAATGCATACATTGTACGACTAGTAGGTTTCTTAAGTTCCGTTCCTAAGATCCCTATTTTTGAAACACGTGAGAAGTGAGTGGTGGTAAGTGAGTTGGCGAGTGAGTGAGTCACTCATCCCTCGAGTATTTTTTTTCTAATTGTAAAATAAAAATACAGATTAAAATTTAAATAATCCTAATTTTTTCAATGTTATTTTTTAAAAACATAATTTTAATATAGATTTCGTATACATTGAGTAACTCATAAATGCACCTTATTTTCACTCACCAAATAATAGTGGTGAGTAAAAACGTGTGAGTTGACAGGAAACTACCTTCTTCTTATCTTAAGAGGAAATGACATTAGTTGACATGGAAAAGCATTCCAATCAGGTCATGTTTACTTTTTGATACTAAATATTGAAATACGTTTTGACAGTCTTTCAACTATATATAAAATGTTCTGAAACTAAATTGACCTATAAATATACTTTAATAGTTTTTCTATTGATGTGATATGATATGATATTATTCATGGGAAAACCCATGAAATAAAGGGAAAATTGCTTTAATTTTTCAATGTTTACATTTGGCCTTTTAGTGTGACAGATGTATCGTCTGAAACGTTGACATCCAACGTGGTGGATTAAACAGTGCTATCATCAGCTGACAGGTGAATTGACATTGTCAAGGACTCACTAGAGGTAGTGAGGTATTATATGTTGAAGCTCGAGTTTGACGTCTCGGCAGAGGAGGGGAAGAAAATCATAGATGAAATGGAAGTAACCAGAGCCATATGATTATGCTACTAGTCTGGTAGCTAAAAAATCCTAAACCAAAACAAAGTGTGGTTTAATATTGGAAACTATGATTTGCTCTTTGAATAACAATCAATAAACAGGTGAAATGTTTTTACTTTAGTATGTAACAGATGATTGACACAACAAATTCAGTTGACACAACAGATTCAGTATTAGTCATTTCCCTACCTCTAACAATCCAAATTCATCTGGTTTTTTTGTAAACACCCAAGCTTCATTATGTTCCTCATTACCTCTACTCACTTCTCACCCGTTTCAAAAATATAGGTAGTGAGGGATATGATGAGGCTTGGGTGTTTACAAACCCAGATGAATTTGGATTTTTCGAGGAGGGGAAATAAATAATAACAGATGACTGGATAATAATGATGATGACAGATGATTGGTTAAACTACGAATTTCTTGTGTCAGTCATGTGTTACATACTAAACAAAAAACGTGACACCTGTTTATTGATTGTTTTTCAAAGAGTAAAACATTGTTTCAAATACCAATCCACATTTGTTTTGGCTTAGTATTTCTTTAGCTACCAGACTAATAGCGTAATCACATTGCTCTGTTTACTTCCACGTCATCGATGATTTCCTCCCCTCCTCTGCCGAAATTTCAAACTCAAGCTTTATCATGTCCCTCACTACCTATAGGATCCCAGCAAGATGATAGAACAAAACCAGGTGGTTCAGTTTTAACCCGTCATCACTGACCAACTAATGTAGACATAGATACGTCATCAAATTTATATTCCCTCATTTGTGTTTAGTTCAGAAAACACACCTGGAAGTAGACGTGAAAACGTCGTTAGAGAAATTGCTAGTTAAAGTCCACCCATTTTTCCTATTCATCAGGGGCCCCAGAACTTCAAGTAAAAAAACTCACTTTTAAATTTTTGTATCCATTATTTTAACAACAATGTTACTTTACTAGGTCGACATGAAAATTCACAGTCTACGACCCCGGATCACAAAGGGGTTCCAAGCTAAAATAGGCTTATGTGTTGATCGAACATGGGGCTTTGTTTGCAACCGAAATCAAACTTAGTTCGACCACTTAGTTCGTGGCATGAACTCAGTAGTGATGCTTTCTGTAAGCATAAGAAACGACAAAGCTTGTTCATGGAATCTGCTATTAAATTTCAATCTAAGCCTGTAAACACCCAAAGAAAAACAGCCAAAAAGTCTTCTATTTCCTGAATTTAGAAAACCATTTGAGTAATAGAAATGTTACTATTCGGTTTATGACAGGGTATTCACGGAGAGGGAAACTAAAGATGGTATGTGCACATCGCCCTCCAAGGAAGAGTTGGAATCCAATGAGAAGAACTCGTCCTCCACTGGCGGCGGGGCCAACAAGCTCGGCCAGCTGGTCTTCAAGCTCAGGTAGGCCTTTGAGATTGAAGTATAACCATATGCTTTTGAAATTAGTGTTTAATATTTGTTTTCTGATAAATTAATCGATTTGGGGAAATTGCACTATTGCTACCGATAAACCAATTAAAAATTTTAGTATAAACTCTTACCGGAGACGGCAATAGTATATTTAACTACTAGCCACGAGAGTATCCTATTCTAGGACAAGGTAGCATATTACGCGCAAAGCGATGCCGAGGGCCTAGTGATAGGACTTTGTTGTCGAGATGCAAAAAAATGAAAAACACAAAGTGTTTTGAAGGATATATGTGACATTTGATAGTCTGCTAATTTTTAAATAGCAGTATCTGTTCTCCATCTTATACGGAACTGATGTTGCTCTAACGGTATTTTTGTTTTCGATTTAGTAAAAAATATTTTGGATTTTCCACTAATAATAATTGTGAAACATTTTTCAAAGTAATTGAAGTATCGTTAAACAAACAGCATGCGATGTACCTTTTTCGGAAAATATATTTAATCGCTCGTTTCTTTTGTATTTGTATTTATCTTCATTTGTACTTCATGGTTTCATAAACGCATTTATCACCAGTAAAAATATTATGGCAATGGACTCGGCTTGTTGTGAGTTCATCCACAGAGAAAGAATGACTTATTTTCTCTGTGGTTCAGCCAATTACGCGATAAAAAAGCGTACTCCTAGTTAATATACTGCAATTTTTATATTAAGTACACTGGAACGATACCGACTCGGTTAACTCCCCAGGTATAAGCAAGAGAAGAACATCCTGATCGTGTCGGTGGTGCGGTGCCGCGAGCTGCCGGCCAAGGACCCCAACGCCGGCTCCAGCGACCCCTACGTGAAGCTGCAGCTGCTGCCCGACAAGCAGCACAAGGTCAAGACCCGCGTGCTGCGCAAGACCCGCGACCCTGTGTACGACGAGGACTTCACCTTCTACGGCATCAACCCCAACCAGCTCCAGGTAAACACAATCAGATACTGGGCGAAATTACTTTTTGTTTATGAGCCATGGCACTGAGGCTACAACTTAGGAGACGAGTTCATTTTGCATACAGAGACTGGACATACTGGTTTATACTTCTATACGTTGTGAGGCTAGAATTTACAGTGAGGGAGTTTTATAAAACAAAAAGTATTGTTTGTTTAGATTTATGGTCGACAAAAAATGACTGGATTTTAATTTTGGAGGATAGATCTGGGAGCTATCAAAGGGGGTCAGTAATCAATGGATTCATAAAATTATGAAGTCTAAGTACAATATCAATTTAAAAACATTAGCTGCATAAAGTTTCATTATTGTAAAGGTAAGAGGAAAATAATCAATTCATCTCATCGCGAGGTAAAATATAAGTTATGTTATGGCACAACAGAGCCACTTTATTACTGCACGGGTACATCAAAAGAAAAACATTAATGATCATTATTTCCAGGACGTTCTCCAAAATAAATTAAACAGGGTATCTGAAACGTAAATGTAAACGCCAGGAAGAAAGGTATTACTTAATAAAATGGGAACAAAAAGAGCGCTTTTGCGGCATCAGGGGCGCGTTAATTGTTACAGAGTTTTGTTCCATTGTCCAGACAAACTGACAGGTCCAATTATTTTCTTGGAGCGTGAAAAACAAAAGAGACCCTCAACAGATCTCTTAGTACAATCAATGTGTTTCAAAATCAACTTGATATCAGTTGTATTTATATGAATAAAAAATATTGTTTTAAGATTATTTTGCAAATAATCCTAACCACAAGTTATGCTATAATGTATTTATGTAGTTTGATAATATTCCTTTGTTGTTTGTTGGGCTTCTAAAGTATTTTTTTTATCCTACGGTAATTTGAAATGTTTTAAATTAAACTCTTTGATAAGGTAGAGGTAAGTTATATGAGAAAATAGGTGGAGAGTAGTACCTTTCAGGCATTTCATGAAAGCTTCCTTTTTCATTTAGACGTTTGTTGTTCCTTGAAAGAATTGAATTCGAAAATCAAACAGGGTAATAAGAGGGATCACTAAAGGAATTCTTGTATCGAGAGATAGATTAAGACAGCGCAACGCACCGCAACAAATTGATATTTATACTATTATTTTCCACAATATAGACAATGGCTTTTTTATTTTGTTTCTATCATAAAAAGTAAAAGACTGAATGATGCCCGAGTTTAAATAGTTGTTTTTAGCTAGTTGATATTTTGTCTAAAATAACTCTGAATATAAATACCCCCGTTGCAGCAGACCTGCATACTCAGCGAATTTCAAATGCAAAACAACATTTTTCAATCCAACATAGCGAGATTTGACATGTTTTTGTAATCTCCATAAGAATAACATGGGGAATGAGTATGCAGGTTTGCTGCTACTGGTATATTAAAACTGGGTGGTTTTAATTGAATATTTAGTAGATCTGAACTAGAAGAACTACTGAATGGCAAATTTTATCAAGATATGTTGAGAAGTAAGCGAGATATAGATTTTTAATTATTTCCCATAAGGTTGACATTGGGACAGCGTACTGTGTTTACCACTTTTAATATCTCGGCAACCAATGGACATAGAGCAGTGATTCAGAATACTAAATTGTTTGTTTTTTAGAGCTGAATTCAATAGTGCTGACAAAAATTTGACATTTTTTATTTTTATATGCAAAAAACTCAAAAAACCCGTTTTTGGGGGGTTTATCCCCCTTTACCCTCCCTCCCGGGAGTCCGATCGCGCTGTTTTGCGAACTCGTCCGAATAATTACTACTTTACACGTCCATGCCAAATTTCATCAAGATCGGACCATTTTTACGCGAGTTATCGTGCTTAAAGACACATACACACACACACACACACACACACACACACACACACACACACACACACACAAATATGTATATATATATATATATATGGGGACCCCAAAACGAAAAGGTATGACGGTCTCGGCTTAGGTGTTACCATTAGTACTACGGTAACAGCTTCTTCCCTATGGGGGAAATTCGCTAAAAATGTGACCCGCCAAGGTAAAAGGGACTTTAAAATCCATTTTTAGAAATTGAGTTATTAGTATATCCTTACACTACATTAAACACCAAACAAACTGCTGCTGGAAGCAGCTGTGTCAGGATATCGACAACGACCCCTGGGGGACGGGCTACAAACTTGTAACCCAGAAGCTAGGGGCTCGCTCACCACCTGCGGTCATGGAACCACAAGCCATGGCCGCCGTCGTCGATACACTGTTTCCCAGCCACCCAGTTCGGCCAGTCAGGGAATTCGGAGAGGTAGGCGCCTTCCCAGTTTTCCGGGAAGAGGAACTCATCGCCGCCGTCCGATCCCTACGACCCAGAAGAGCGCCCGGTCCCGATGGCATTCCGGCGGAGGTGCTCAAGCTCGCTGCAGAGGTGAATCCAAGGCTTCTGCTCGATATGTTCAACGCGTGTCTGGTGGAAGGCGTTTTCTTTTCTTCGTGGAAGGTAGCCCGCCTTGATCTTATTCCCAAGGCAAAGAGCACACCGGGGACCCCTTCTTCTTTCCGATCCCTGTGTATGCTCGATACGGCCGGGAAAGTGCTTGAAAAGCTCTTGCGCGTCAGGCTGACCGAGGCCATCGTCTCTGCGGGGGATTTGTCCCCGCAGCAGTACGGCTTCAGATCCGGTCGCTCCACCATCGACGCTATCCAGGAGGTAGTTGAGGCAGTGCGGAGGGCGGAGGACCACAACCACTGGTCGCGCCGCGTGGTCCTTCTCGTCACGCTCGACGTGAAGAACGCTTTCAACTCCGCCAGGTGGAGCGATATGCTGTGGGCGCTTGAGCATACGTTCCAAGTTCCCTCCAACCTCCTGCGTATGATCGAGGCGTATTTGTCAGACCGCGTTCTGTTGTACGACACGACCGAAGGCCAGCGGCGCATTCCCATCACTTCCGGGGCTGCGCAGGGGTCCATTCTCAGACCAGATCTCTGGAACGTGTCTTACGACAGTTTGCTGAGGCTAGACATGCCCGATGAGACCCGCCTCGTTGGCTATGCTGACGACGTCGCTGCCTTGATCGCTGCGAGGAACATCGAGCAGGCAAAACTGAGGCTCAGCGTGGTAATGGCCAAGGTCAACGGGTGGATGCGAGATCACGGCTTGTCCCTGGCTATCAGTAAGACGGAGATCGTCGTCCTCACTAAAAAGAGGATTAACACCGTGCTCCCGGTGCAGATAGGTGACGTCACACTCGAGACTAAGCCTGCTGCAAAGTACCTGGGAGTCATGGTTGACAGCAGACTGTCTTTCGGCGAGCAGATCCGGCGCGCCGCCGACAAAGCCGCTAAGGGTGTCGCTGCCCTTGGTAGGCTTATGCCCAATGTCGGCGGTCCTCGCTCCTGCAAGCGCCGCCTGCTCATGACTGCCGTCCAGTCAGTCTTGCTGTACGGGGCGGAGGTATGGGCTCACGCACTCGAGAAGCGAGTCTTTCGAGATCGGCTTGCCCGAGTCCAGCGCCGAGGAGCTCTGCGGGTCGCTTCGGCCTACCGCACAGTCTCCGAGCCTGCTGTGATGGTGATCGCCGGAGTCATCCCCGTCCTCTTCCTCGCGAGGGAGAGGCAGGCGATTTACCGGAGGAGGCCTGAAGTGGGCCGGGAAACAGCTGCCAGGGAAGAGCGCGATCGCAGCTTCGACTCCTGGCAGCGCGACTGGGAAGCCGAGCCGAGGGGACGTTGGACCTTCCAGCTCATACCTTCCGTCCGACCATGGGTGGAACGGCAGCACGGCGAGGTCGATTACTACGTGACCCAGTTTCTTTCTGGGCACGGGTACTTCCGAGCCTATCTGCACCGGATGGGCAAAGTCGCCAGCCCGGACTGTCTGTATTGCCCCGGCATCCCAGACACGTCCGAGCACACTTTCTTTCAGTTGCACTGAAAGAAAGTGGCTGGCACGTCCGCCGAGCCTCGCTTTCATCTGAGATCGGCGTGGTCGTCAGCCCAAACAACATCGTCGGAGCTATGCTCCAGGGAGAGGGCAACTGGAACTGTGTCCAGCACTACGTCCAGGCCATTCTTCGGGCGAAAAAGGTCGACCTCGATCAGCCTTAATCCTCAGCTTTTCCCCAAGGAGGTTGCCCTAGTGGCGTAATATCAAAGGCCTAGCCCGAAGTAATGTGTGAAACAGTTCCAGGCTAGTGTCCTCGGTGCCGAGGGAGGTGGTTTAGTCGGTAGTTCACGGGACATCGAGCTCGTGGGAGTCCGACACTACTGAGGGGACAACGAGCCCCTCAGTGTGCGTAAACGCATTCCACCTCCTACCAAAAAAAAAAAAAAAAAAAAACACCAAACAAACTGGTGAAATAATGTTTAAGATATCTTTAAAATGCCTGAGTAATAAATTTTTACATATGAAATATTTAAAACATCAATTTTAGGAAATCGAGGTCTAAAGTTCTGCAAATGTTTACCTTAATTTTTTTTGTTACTACTTACATTATTGGTTATCATTTGTATATCATATATCATATCATATATCATTTTGTCAGAAATTTAAAGCTGAATAAGAATCCTTGGTCGGATTTGTGTCAATTGTTTGTATTTTTGTCAAATGTTGCTGAAATAGATGTAGAGCAATAAAAAAAAACACCGCGTTTTAAAGACAAAATGTCTTGTTACATGATAAAATCTAGAGTTAATTTTAATTTTATACTCAAATAAGAATTTATTATAAAAAATATTAACAAGATATGACATTATATTAGGTGTCTGAGTTTTTACTTATTTATTTGTTGACCTTCTAGTACATTTTTGTTTGTTCTGAATCTTCACTTGGACCAGGAGCTACGTCGTCGACTACTTTTTTTGGACTATCCTGTACATTTCCATGACCTGGAACAGGCTTAGCAAGTCCTGCATTTATTCCTCACAGAAATCTAGGATTTTCTTAACTTCAAAGCGTTAAAATAGCATCGGGGCAGTCAAGATATCAAGGGCAAATAGCATCCCCTTTCTCCAGATTGCAAGTGCAAGGGTTTCGAAAAAAATTAATTTGACCATGTTAAAAGTTAAATTCAGGTGTAAGATGGACCAAATATTGTTTGGAAACATATTAACAGTAAGAAACAACAAAAATCAGAAAATGTGTTTTTTTGACCCTGTCCTCTAAAACTTAAGTTTATAGGACAGCAATTGCTGTCCTGTAAAATTTTATCTGGGAAGATAAGGTCCCTTTTCCCTTGGCGGGTCACAAATGAAAATGAAAAATGTCCGAACCTAGTGTTGAATTTATTTTTCTCCAAGATGAAATAAAATTATTTTCTCTAAATTAAAAAAGATTGCCTTAATTTGCGGCCGCGTGAACGTCTGATCGCTAACCCCGCGAAGGAATACTTGCTACATTCATCACTGTTTGGACACGTATATGAATGATCGACAACATTATATCAGTCTCTGAAGTTATATTTTGGACATTAAAAGTGGAAAGAGTAATTTATATATTAGTTAAGACAAAAAAAACTGGTTGTGTAATACGTCACACTATTTTTTCCATTATCATCGCGGAAAAATGTTAGTTCGTATCTCTCCCGCGAGAGCGACACCGAATTGCCTTTAGCCAATTGTAGAGGGTCACTTTGTAATTTTCAAAAAAGATAAACAAAGGATAAAGGAATGACGCAACTATGTAGCATCTTATGTACAAATCTATAATTCATGATTAATATTATATTATAAAAATACTTGATCAAAAGCAAATTTACACAGAGCGACTC
Organism: Flexamia atlantica; assembly: GCA_035578135.1. Lineage (NCBI taxonomy): Eukaryota > Metazoa > Arthropoda > Insecta > Hemiptera > Cicadellidae > Flexamia > Flexamia atlantica. The sequence goes on along the minus strand of JAQJVK010000005.1, from coordinate 52,266,869 downwards.
TTTCCGTCAGTATTTATGTTTTTTTAGGTGAAAGGTTTTATCGTTCCCTCCCAACGTCCTTTGAATTCAGTTAAAGGTTTTCAATTTACTCTGTTAAAAATCCATGTAAGTTTAAAGTAAAGTTAATTTTCTGATGTTTATATTGAATTTTGCAAATTGATAGACATTACAATACCAATAATGATTGCTAATTTGTTAAAAACACTGAAGTGGTGATCGATAAAGGGTCTAGTAAATCTAGAAATGAAAGAAGTTGAAAGGGGCAAAATTAAAATCAAGTTAGAATATGTTTTTAAACTTAAAATAGGTCCAAAAGTTACAAGTCAGACAAACAGTCTGCCAGGATTAGACGTCAGTCATAGAAAATGAATGGAAAAAGGTGTTTGACACAAACTTTTTTAACCCCATTCCCTTAATTCCTTTCCGTCAAAACAGTTTAAATGCAATCTTAGGTAGCTTTTTGAAAGGCTTTAATTACTTTCAAGAGACATAATTTAAATGTCTCTTGAAAGTAATTAGTACTGTTTGTTATTTGGAGACAGAATGTTACTTATTTGCAAAACATTAAACATGTAATGTTTGGAATTTCATATCCTTAACCTGATATTTTCGATTAAATTTACTTGGTTTACAATTTACACAACGTTTATTTTTTATACTTTTAAGTACTTGAACTGTTAAGTTCAAAGAATATTTAAACTCAAGTCCTTCCTTTATACATTTGGACTGAAATTCAATTGTTTACATCATAACCAAACTAGGCTAACAATCATAACCACTTTTTTACCTTAGTGTACTGTGCGGTAACCGTATAATTACACTGATAAACCAAATTAGATCAGTTTTATGATACAAATACCTGTTCAATATCATGAGTTTTTAAGAAACTCTTTACTGTAGTTGGCTTAAATGACATATAACATGTTACATGTGATAATGAATTATTATGATGTACTAGATTCATGATAAAATAAAAAAATGGCTGATTAATTATTGTTGCCAACTGGAAATAGGTAATTAAGAGTGAAAAGCTATTTTCCTCCACCTATATCTAAAGCAGTCTTTTAGTCTCTGGAGTCGAATTCTAAAGTACTAGTTTATACTCCATGGGATTACTTACGTACTTTTTCTCCCACGGGACTAAAAGCATCTACTTTTTCTCCCATGGGACTAAAAGTAATCACATAAGAAATACATGGGAAGAAGTCCGGCAACACCGCGATGGACAGTGACAAAAATTGGCAGTACCGATGATCATTTGCTTACTCTAAATTTAATTCAAGAATTTCAGTGTTTCAACTTAAGAAAACAAAACCGTATGTATTTCATAGCCAGGTAATAATTTTTTGTCTGATTTGAGTTGGCAACACTGAATATAAAAAATCCTGATTCAGAGTTTGTTAATACCAATATGGAACATTTTAAACATGGGACCTTCAGATACGTTACAGAACAGTACGTTACAGAATGTTACTTAAAGATTTTGAGAGGTATTTTTTTAATTAATAGACTTTAGAAAAAATAGTGTTAAGAATGGCCTGAGTATGGTTGTTTAAATTGCCTAAGTACCTCATGTTATATAATTATATGTGATTCTAATCTAGCCTAGTTTAAAGGAGAAATGGATCACATGAAGATAAAGTTATATTGTCACAGTTATTATTAATGGTGTAGGTGGAGGAAAAATTGTGTTCCCAGGGGACTAAAGTGCTTTTCCTCCCTCGGGAAAATTTTCGCCCTCGGCTACGCCATCGGGTGACAACATTTTCCCTCAGAGAGAAAAAGTTGCTCTTCAGTCCCTAGATGCACAAATAACTATTTCACAAATAAATCAGTTGTTTCAAACTAAGAAAAAAATATAGCTTATTTTTACTAAGAGCAGTTTTGCTGTCAAACAGCTGTTTCGTACTAATCAGATGTTTTCCACATTTATGTTTTTTAATCATAAATATAGTATTAAGTATATGTAATTGAGGACGCGAGGTATCCTGGAGTTATATCTCTACTCATGACCCTCCTGTATGTTGCACCCCCCACTTCGTGATGCTCAGCTTCGACCAGCACCCGAGACGACATCATCGGCGAGGTGTCCTGGTGTTATATCTACTCATGGCCCTCCTGTATGTTGCAGAGTATCACCCTCCACTTCGTCGTTCTCAGCTTCGACCGGTACTCCCGAGACGACATCATCGGCGAGGTGTCCTGGTGTTATATCTACTCATGACCCTCCTGTATGTTCCAGAGTATCACCCTCCACTTCATCGTTCTCAGCTTCGACCAGCACCCGAGACGACATCATCGGCGAGATGTCCTGGTGTTATATCTACTCATGACCCTCCTGTATGTTGCACCCCCCACTTCGTGATGCTCAGCTTCGACCAGCACTCCCGAGACGACATCATCGGCGAGGTGTCCTGGTGTTATATCTACTCATGCCCCTCCTGTATGTTACAGAGTATCACCCTCCACTTCGTGGTGCTCAGCTTCGACCGGTACTCCCGAGACGACATCATCGGCGAGGTGTCCTGGTGTTATATCTACTCATGACCCTCCTGTATGTTGCACCCCCCACTTCGTGATGCTCAGCTTCGACCAGCACTCCCGAGACGACATCATCGGCGAGGTGTCCTGGTGTTATATCTACTCATGCCCCTCCTGTATGTTACAGAGTATCAACCTCCACTTCGTGGTGCTCAGCTTCGACCGGAACTCCCGAGACGACATCATCGGCAAGGTGTCCTGGTGTTATATCTACTCATGGCCCCCCTATATGTTACAGAGTATCACCCTCCACTTCGTGGTGCTCAGCTTCGACCGGTACTCCCGAGACGACATCATCGGCGAGGTGTCCTGGTGTTATATCTACTCATGCCTCTCCTGTATGTTACAGAGTATCAACCTCCACTTCGTGGTGCTCAGCTTCGACCGGTACTCCCGAGACGACATCATCGGCGAGGTGTCCTGGTGTTATATCTACTCATGACCCTCTTGTATGTTACAGAGTATCACCCTCCACTTCGTGGTGCTCAGCTTCGACCGGTACTCCCGAGACATCATCGGCGAGGTGTCCTGGTGTTATATCTACTCATGCCCCTCCTGTATGTTACAGAGTATCAACCTCCACTTCGTGGTGCTCAGCTTCGACCGGTACTCTCGAGACGACATCGCCGGCGAGGTGTCCTGGTGTTATATCTACTCATGCCCCTCCTGTATGTTACAGAGTATCACCCTCCACTTCGTGGTGGTCAGCTTCGACCGGTACTCCCGAGACGACATCATCGGCAAGGTGTCCTGGTGTTATATCTACTCATGACCCTCCTGTATGTTACAGAGTATCAACCTCTACTTCGTGGTGCTCAGCTTCGACCGGTACTCCCGAGACGACATCATCGGCGAGGTGTCCTGGTGTTATATCTACTCATGGCCCCCCTATATGTTACAGAGTATCACCCTCCACTTCGTGGTGCTCAGCTTCGACCGGTACTCCCGAGACGACATCATCGGCGAGGTGTCCTGGTGTTATATCTACTCATGACCCTCCTGTATGTTACAGAGTATCACCCTCCACTTCGTGGTGCTCAGCTTCGACCGGTGCTCCCGCGATGACATCATCGGCGAGGTGTCCTGGTGTTATATCTACTCATGACCCTCCTGTATGTTACAGAGTATCACCCTCCACTTCGTGGTGCTCAGCTTCGACCGGTACTCCCGAGACGACATCATCGGCGAGGTGTCCTGGTGTTATATCTACTCATGACCCTCCTGTATGTTACAGAGTATCACCCTCCACTTCGTGGTGCTCAGCTTCGACCGGTACTCCCGAGACGACATCATCGGCGAGGTGTCCTGGTGTTATATCTACTCATGCCCCTCCTGTATGTTACAGAGTATCACCCTCCACTTCGTGGTGCTCAGCTTCGAAAGGTACTCCCGCGATGACATCATCGGCGAGGTGTCCTGGTGTTATATCTACTCACGACTCTCCTGTATGTTACAGAGTATCACCCTCCACTTCGTGGTGCTCAGCTTCGACCGGTACTCCCGAGACGACATCATCGGCGAGGTGTTCTGCTCCCTGGGCTCCGTGGACATGTCGCAGGCCGACAACCAGCAGCTGACGCTCTGCCGAGACATCCAGCCGCGCAGTCTCAAGGTAGGAGACCACGGTACACAATCCCATATAATTGATTTGAATTGAATTGAACTGAATGCAATGCAATGAAATTCAATTCAAACAATATTTAGCCAAAAAATGTTCTTAAAACGATCCTCTGGAAGACTAAAAGACGGCGAGTTAAATATCCTTATAGGTCGTCACGTCATCACAATAAGGTGTACCGTAGAGACCTCTAGCAGAGAGTGAGACTTTTTACTTCGCGTATTTTTGTAATAAACTGATTATGAATATCTCATTATTTGTCATTTTCATGTGAATATATTTTATTAAATGCAAGTTTCTCAGGTACGTGTAAACTTATGAAATCTTTTTCACTATTTATTAATGATCCTAGCAAAAATTACTCCTACTACCTTTAATGTCCACTATCTATCCACATCTTTTGTCTAGGCGTAAAAGAGTAAAATAGAATGAGGATTCCGTAATATTTGAACTAATTTATTAAATATGAACGATTAAACATAACAGTTCACGGTTATGTATTAAATAATGGGCATCATAAAATAACGTGCTAACAGGTTCATAGCGAAGAATTAACTTCTGAGGAGCTTTAATTTAAGTTTGAAACGATAACATCCACAGTATCTTGTTTACAACATTCTGTTGTTCTCAAACTAATTACTTTACAAAGCAGATTATTAGGAACTCTGCCCCGAACTTGTTCATCGCAATTAATCAATGGCTTATTTGGCTTCTGCAACTCTAATACCGCTGGCAACTGTAATTGCAGTAATTCCATCTTGTATTGTGGTCTATTAATGCGACTAATTTAAATACAAGTGGTTTGTAGTGATTAACTGTTTTTTATTACTCTTGTTATATAAAGCGGTTATTTGGAAGAACTGAAAAAGCCTATCATACTATCCTATTGTTTTTAAAGATAAGAAAAATTAAATGTGTGGGAGAAAAGAGCAAAAGACTAAACGACTCACTGTGCTCAGCGACTTTTGACCTCATTCGAAAGTGAAATTCTACAACAATCAAGACAAGTCCGATTGAATTGAAATGGAATGAATCCTGAATAATATCAAGTGAAAATTCCACTTCACTAAGCGCCTTATTGTAAATAGAGTTGATCTGCTTATATTATTGTGCAATGATAAAGTTAGAGTAGTACGTAAACAATGTTGAATATTGATTTCTTTAATTAATTAGAAATCAAAGATCATCTTACCCTAACTAACTAGCCCTCATTTTCCAATACTAAATCAGCTTTCATATATATTGTTTTATGGTTTATATAACTCTTTGTCTTTGTCTCTTTAAAGTTTCAAATCTTAAGTAATAGGTTAATTTTAAAAGTTTACTTTGATGAGAGGTTCAGCCACCGGTAATTTTATTACAGCAACACAAAGAATTTCCTCAGGAGAAAAAACACAACAATCCACACACATCCTCATTTAAAGGTTTTAACGCTTCGAACCCCATAAAAACCAACATTAAACCAAAGCTTATTTTCTTATGTTATTTTAAAGTCACGAAGGGACGCAGGCTGCTAGTTTTTATTTAACAAAATAGTTATTATCTATCGTTTTATCCAAGCCACAACAACTGTTGTTGTTGTTGCAGATCCGGTCGCAGGGTCGCGGCGAGCTGCTGGTGTCGCTGTGCTGGCAGCCCGCCGCCAACCGCCTCACCGTCGTGGTCCTCAAGGCGCGCAACCTGCCCAAGATGGACGTCACCGTACTGACACTGTTGTTGTTGTCGCAGATCCGGTCGCAGGGTCGCGGCGAGCTGCTGGTGTCGCTGTGCTGGCAGCCCGCCGCCAACCGCCTCACCGTCGTGGTCCTCAAGGCGCGCAACCTGCCCAAGATGGACGTCACCGTACTGACACTGTTGTTGTTGTTGTCGCAGATCCGGTCGCAGGGTCGCGGAGAGCTGCTGGTGTCGCTGTGCTGGCAGCCCGCCGCCAACCGCCTCACCGTCGTGGTCCTCAAGGCGCGCAACCTGCCCAAGATGGACGTCACCGGACTGGCCGGTAACTCACCGCACTGATACTGTACACTAAAACTAACATAACATACACTCATACACTTATGGGTGAACTGGGTCTCGTCATTTCACTCGACATGCACTTATTATTTTGGTTATTTTATTAGGGTGAATTGCTCTGCACATTCCTATCGTAGAACAAAAATTTGCATCCCTCAAACATTCCCTTGCTGGATTTCAAGATTAAACTTACAGTTAATGAATGACTTTATTGACTATAATCGGATGGAAAACATTCGAGGAAAGCGAACTTTCTCTCGTTAATTATGATTTAAGTTCTTTGAAAATAATCTCGACCCACTGTTGCTACTTAGTGCTATTTATCTTCATTGTCTCTTTTCCTCAATTTTTTACTTTTAAAAGAAAATACAGTAATAAGTCAAAACGAAACTGCAAATCACCATATTATTAGGAAATAGTTATTAAAAAAGTACTATGAAGTATGTATTTACTATTGAAATTTAAGTCGGTAAATAATGAATGAATGATTGAATGAAAATGCTTCTTTATTGTGGCGAACATTAGATTTAATCACTAATAATAATTACATGATTATAAATAATTTACAATAATAAATACTTATAAAAAAACTGGTATATATCATAGTAAAAATTAACAATAATGAAGAAAAAATAAATCCCTAGAGACCACATTCACTCACGCATACAAATCTTGCTGCAGCCAGGCCTAACGCACGCCATCCCGCCACGCCACGGTCATCTGGTTGAGATAATACTCTTTCAACGCCACCATCAGCCGCGAACGATTTTCGATAGATTTGATTTCGTTTGGTAAAGAGTTCCAGAGACGGCAGGCTGTTACAATAAAAGATTTATTAAAAACTGTTGTTTTGTGACGGGGAATGCGTAATGTTAACGAGCCAGAGCGGGTGTTTCTTACGCCTCTTTCACTTAAGAATTCGAATTTTTCTGCAAGATAATTTAGAACCCCAAGATTAATTACAGAGTGAGTGATCTGAACTATACGAATTTGTCTTGAATCAGAAAGCTTTAAAAGAGATGCATGAATATAAAATGGTGTCACGTGATCATCTTGTCGAAGATTATATAAAAACCGGATGCAATAATTTTGAGCACGCTGCAATTTAGTTGCCAAAGCCACAGTCATATCGTTAATTACGGTGTTGCAGTAGTTGAAGTGAGGGAAGACAAGTGCTTTGATCAGTATGAGTTTTATGTGAAAGGGTAGAAATCGCTGCATTTTTTCAGTGTGTGTATAGTAGCGAACACTTTTCTACATGTGTTTTCAACTGCGTCAGTCCAGTCTAGAGTATTAGTCAAAGTCAAACCAAGACTTTTGACTTTGTCATGGTAAGGCAGGAGCGTGTTGTTTACGACTATTTGTTGTACATTGTCAAGATTAAGTCTATTGAGTAACCGTGAATGTCCAAGTACTATTGGTTTTGTTTTGTCAGGATTGAGTCTTAGTCCGTTCTTGGCGGACCATTGCACAATTCTGCCTATGTCAGCGTTCATTAGTCTAACAGTTTCATCCATTTCGCTGACTTTAAAATGAGCATATTTCTGTAAGTCGTCGGCGTAAGAATGAAGCTTAGTATTGTGTAAAACTGTGTTTGTCATTTGTGTAGATCGTGAAAAGTAGAGGGCCAAGTATTGAACCCTGTGGAACACCACAGGAAACATTTTTCCAGTCAGAAGTCAGTTTGTCATGACACACACAATGCTTACGACCTTGAAGATATGATCTCATCCAAGAAAGCGATGCAGTTGAAAAACCTAACATTTTAAGTTTGGCAAGAAGTATTTCATGATTTACTGTATCAAAAGCTTTACTGAAATCAAATAAGGTAAGAACTGTACACTGACTACGATCCATGGCAAATCGTATGTCATCAGTGATCTTTAATAAAGCAGTTTCAGTGCTGTGAGACCGCCTGAAACCTGATTGGAAAGGATTGAGAATATTATTTAGTGATAAAAAATCTGATATTTGAGAAAATTGATATTCTCAATTCTGAGAATATCAGAAAAAGCTCTTTCAAGGGCTTTAGAAAGAGCAGGGAGAATGCTGATCGGTCGGTAGTCTTGCGGCAGAGATGGGGATGAGATCTTATTCAGGGGGCGGACCAAAGCAAACTTCCATTTATCTGGGAAAATGCCTGTTCTTAAAGATGTATTAAAGATATGGGTGAGTGTAGGGAGGAGAGCAAACAAAATTCTCTTTATAAGAGAAATTGAAATGTTATCGGAACCTGTAGCGTCAGACATAATACGCCTTACTAAACTACAGTAGAACCTCGGTAATCCGTCACTTACGGGACCGGGGGCATGGTCGGAACAGCAAAAAGGTCGGATTATCGGATGAACTCATTTCATTGTCATGAAAACGTACAAAAACTGCATTTCGATCAGAAAAAATTGCATTAAGAGTGTTTAACAAGCTACTGTACTGTAAAAAACTACATTAGGACCAAAAAAACTAACCGCACCAAATGTTATTGCACTACTGAACGATATACGCACTCCCAATGAGTAATACCTCATCGACAGGAGCCAACCTGAACGGAGGAATGCACCGGAAATGTAAACAAACATCAAATTCCAATTGTGTGGTCGGACTAACCGATGAAAAAACCCCGCTGAGGGCGAACTAGCGGAGGCCTATTTCCCCGGCGGCATGGTCGGATTAACCGAGGAGTCGGACTATCGGAGGTCGGACTAGCGAGGTTCTACTGTAATATTAATAGGCCTAAGTAATATTTACAGTTAGTTAATATTAATAACTAATAAATACTAATAACAGGTACTTGAAGAGTGGACTGAAGAAGAACTACTTTCTTTCTTATCTATTCGATTTCAGAACCGTTTACCGAAACCACATCCAGAGAGAGGTGACTGAAAATTGTGACATCTGATATGTACGGAGTTTTTGTTTGTATTGCAGATCCGTACGTGAAGATGTATCTGATCGTTAACGGACAAAGGATAGCCAAGAAGAAAACGCACGTGAAGAAGCGAACTTTGAACCCGGTCTTCAACGAATCCTTCGTCTTCGAGATCCCGTCGGGCGCCGAGGGTCTGGACAGCGTCTGTCTCGAGTTCCTGCTGCTGGACTGGGACCGCGTCACCAAGAACGAGGTAGGCCAACTTGCAACTTAACTTTTGTTGAGAAAGTCCTTAAGAGAAATTTTACTTCTCAATCATTACTATAATTAAATCTGCCAACTGGAATTTTTGAAATAGAATAAGAGAAAGTTCGGTGTTATTTCTTAAGACAACATGAACGTAATAGGCTTTTAAACTGGCAAATAAGTCCAGGTTTTTCAGCAAAAGACCGAAGCCAGATGTATAGAACATCACTTCCTCAAGTTGTTGTCTAAAATTGATCTGGTGATCTTCGGTTTACCAATGATAACCCCTTAGCCAGCCAACAAAATCCACAACAAGGTCCCGAGTAAACTGCCCCTTGTCCGAAGGTCGTCGGGAGACTAGACGTAAAAGCGATCAAGAGCAAGGCGCCCCTTATTCCCTTCTGACTCGAGATCAATAATTTATTTACAGTATGTTTACTACTAAAGTGAAACGTCTATTTGCAGGTTATCGGGAGACTAGAGCTGGGAGGCACCAAGAGCACAGGGTCGGCCCTGCACCACTGGAACGAGGTGTGCAACTCCCCGCGCAGGCAGATCGCCGAGTGGCACAAGCTGCGAGAGTAGACCCTGCACAACGTCGATAGATTACGTTCGTGTTATCTGTTACCTCCGACCTCAGGTTGTGCCGTTATCATTTGTTCAATGTTACTTTAGAGGGCTTCACTTTTCAATGTACTGAGATCTGATCACCGCATCTAGATCGTAGATACCTTAATGATCGGTGACAAAAGTGTAGTCTACTCCCCGGCCCCCTTGTGACTAACTAGGCCTTCTTAATCGAGTAGTCGAAAGAATTATAAAAATCATTGAATACCATATGAATTCAATTTTTTCCAACTAACCATTTGTGTTTTTACCTTTGTATTTTACATTTTGAAACAGTTTATCATCTACAACCACTCAAACAAAAAATGTTGCGAGCGCAAATGTAGGTCGTAGTGACCTATAACATATTTTTATACGGATTGTAAATTTTATAGTTTGGAGGGTTTGAAAAATGTTTTACAATACGTATGTTACCTAAAATTTAGCTAACTAAATCTTCATTATGATCTATTGAGTTAATCTGTACTTGTAATTATTTTATTTACCATGTAATTAATTTACGATGAAATACTATTCCTATAGTTTATCCCTTGTAGAGTGTCTATGAAATGTTGCATAAGCTAACAAAGCTCTTATGTAAACGCTTGGCTGTGCGCACGTTATTCTCTAAGAGGTTTTATTTATTTCACAATTAGTTGTATTTATTCATAGTTTATTTGGAAATAGTTAGTCATTACATATTTTACCAAGATTTTTGTGAATTCTTATAATTGCTCATTTGCCATTGACACATCCCCATTATGTTAAATTATAAGGATAATATAGTTTTTTATTTATACGTGAAGAATACATTATTTAACACTTAGTATTGAATTAATGTTAAAGTATTTACACGGTATCAATAAGTAAAGATTAAATTCTATCATAACAATAACAAAGTGCATCATTAAGGAAAAGGAATATTGATTGCATCATTAATCAAAAATATCGTATAATTATATTTAACATAAGCAAAACTTGATTTGTTTTAAGTCCAAGATTGCTTTTCCTCCATATCGTATGCTAGTTGAGAGGCAAAAGTCAGTCTGATACTCCCAACACCACAGTTCTATAATATGAATGACCACGTAGGTATTATTTTTCTACATAGTCTCAGAGGAACATGCACACTTTGCTTGTAGGACCATGTATATGCCAATTGTAAATATAAACTGTAAGGCCCGCCAGTAAATATGCTTGGTGTATTTTATATAGAGCTATTATAATTACAATGAGTCACTAAACGTATCCCAATGCAAGGTAGAAGCTCACAATGAGTCCAGAGTGGCTGTGAATTCATTCATCGATATCACAATTCCAAAAGTTACTTTAGTGTAATGTAAAAGGTACCCAATTCCACAGTAATTATCATAAGAATGTTTTAAGGTAACAATATGAAATGAAGTATGAAAGTTGCAATGGCAACGAAAGCACAAAAACATGAGCTGATTCACCAGCCAGCCACTCTTATCCATGTACTTGTACCGATAAGCGTTTCTTTAGTGCGTGTACCGATGTTTAAGTGTACCCAGTCAGCAACTCTCGGCACCAAATAGTGATCCAGTTTATCTGATTATGTCTGATATAAGGAATTATTTTTTGTACTCCTCCCTTATGTTTAGGTATATAATTTGTTGTATAGTCTTTATGGAAAATAAAGTCTTCTTAATCCAAAAAGTTTTATTATTTATTACCTCGTAGCTTATGGTAGTTTTTAATTCATCCAAGAACAATATGTCCTCCTTCTTTCCAGAATAATATATTTGTAGGTATCTATGTGTTGAGTGACGTCGTAAAACATTTGCCAATATTGAACTGAAATATATAGGGGGAGAGTAATAGTGAGGTGGCTTAGTGAAATTACCGTTACCTGGCGGATAAAAGCGTCAAATTTGGTGTGAGGGTACCTTATGGTGTACTAATAAATTTTAGCTTAGGAGCCCTTTTGAATTTTTAAAAATGGATTTTTTAAATAATACACGGCACCATAATCCAAAATGGCCAACAAATATATATTGATAACATTTTATTTATCGATATCAAAGCTAATATTTCCCAAGATATCGATTTCAAACCACCGCCTTACTTGCTGAGTAGTAAATACTTAATTTTGATTGGGTATTGATTTTTGGCCGCCATCTTGGATCCGCCAAATAGGATGCAAGATAGTTTTTTTAATATGAATGTAGTATTGCGACACATCATTACAGACTAGATTTTCACGCTGATTACAATGCTGAAATCCGTTTTTGAAAATATGCATTCGTTAAAAAGATATGCTCAAATAAAAAGTCACCCCTATACATTTCTTATGGTCGTTTAGTATTTTTAGAATTTTTTTGGATAATTTTTCTTATTTCTCTCATTATAATTAAGATATGTAGTTAATTTTTGTATTAACATACTCAGTGAAATAGCAGCTCTCATTTGAGATATTAATCATCAATTTTGGACGAGTGACAGATGAGCTATAAGGTTTAATAAGGACTTCAAAATCAGTTTTTCGGAAATTTGGTTTTAATTTGTTATATATATCTCCGGTTCTAAATAAGGTATTTAGTTCATTTTGGTCTTAAATCACTCAGTAAACCAGCAGCTTCCAGGTGAGCTAATTCTCAATAAAACTAGATTAAAGTTTAGGTGACTTATGAGCTTTCACTTAACATAAATTCGTTTTATTTGCATAATTTTACAGTTCATGAAGGATTTCTCTAGTTCCAAAGAAGACTCAAAAATCGTAAAGGTCTTATTCGACTCTGTAGACTATTGGCTTTCATTTGAGTCATAAATTATTTTAATAGATTGAGTTTCAGGTGAGTTGTGGTTCAAAAACCCACACAAAATTAAATTTTTCAGACATTTTTGTTTATATAAAGACTGATATCTCCAGTTTTAGGACAGGTATTGAGTTCTGAATGCGTTTAAAAGACTCAGTAAAATATCAGCTTTATTTTGAGACTACGCTCACTTAATTTGGACAAGTTCAGGATTAGATATAATTCACTATTAAGCGTAAAATTTAAAAATAACTTATCTTTATGTCGTAATGAGCCTTAAAATCCGTTCACAACCTAACAGATTTTACGTATCAATATTTCTCACGAAAGCTGAAGTATCACTGCGTATATTACGACCACAATTAGCTAAATACCTTATTTAGAACTGGAGATATAAATACTTTATTAAAAACAAATTTCCGAAAAACTGATTTTTAATTCCTTATTTTATAGCTCCTCTGTCACTCGTCCGAAATTGATCATTAATATCTCAAATAAGAGCCGCTACTTCACTTAGTATTTTAAGACTAAAACTAACTAAATATCTTAATTATAATGAAAGAAATAAGAAAAATTATCCAAAAAAAAATGCTAAAAATATTAAACGTCCATAAGAAATGTATAGGGGTGAATTTTTATTTGAGCATATCTTTTTAACGAATACATATTTTCAAAAACGGATTTCAGCATTGTAATCAGCGTGAAAATCTAGTCTGTAATGATGTGTCGCAATACTACTTTCATATTAAAAAAACTATCTTGCATCCAATATGGCGGATCCAAGATGGCGGCCAGTAGTGGGCAAGTGGCGTTTCTGGCCCAATCAAACTTTGACAGCCAGACAATTTTTTGACAGCTACTTCCGGTCACGTGACCGGAAGTGACGTCATCAGCTGTGACGTAGCTGTGACGTGTTGTTGGTGGGTATTTAAAGTTTAAATGCCCTGCTGTGCTGGGTATTTAAATTTTAAATGGCCGGAAGTGTGTCAAGGTCGTTTGGGGATGTTTTTAAAAAAGATCTTGCATTTTCGGAAAATCCGAAAATGCAAGATAATTGTTGTTTCTTTTTACAAACTGTTGTTTTGTTGATTTTCACGTCTGTTAAAATACCATGTAAAAAATGGAATTGACAAATTAACAAGAAAATATCCTGCTACAAAGTATCCAAATAAAGATGCAATTACATAAACATAAACTTTAAAATATAGCGAATGTTCTTCCTTTTTATCTGTTAGCATTTCCTGAACAAGGTAACCAAAATTGTAACCACATAAAAATGAAAGTAGGCAAATAATAAATTTCGACGGGTTCACAAAAACCAAGTTGTAAAGTAGCGAATTTCTTTCTTCTTCCATTGTTGAATTTTTAGTCGAAACCAATTAATGATAACATTATTGCTTGCGCATCAGAACTAACAGTTGATGAAATTTCATTTACTTGTAGACTTGTAGTAGTTTCATTTGTAGTAGGTAATTGTTCGGAAGTTGGTGTAGATGTAGAAGAAACAGTATTATCTTGAAGCTCAGAGTCCATGTGTGCTCGGGTAAAGAGCTGAAGCTTTAATGACGTGTGGTAGCCGTGTCCTACTGTGCATCAGGAGTTGTTGGTGGTGGGGGGTCGTTTGTTTCTTGCACTGAAATGTAGATGGAATCATAACTTTCTGGAGGATGTACTAAAATTTGTTGTATAGGATCTGCATCAATAGGAAAACTTTGCGTTTCAATGCAAAGTCCATCTTTAATAAAAGAAACATATAAAACAGAACTCATGTTTATTTAGATGTTTACTCTGCCAGTTCTACTAGCAAACTGATGTGTCAGTAGTGGCGCTGCAACCTCCCTTGACATGTGCAGCTCGGAACATCTGCCCTCCCCCCACCACCATGAGAGACTCCTCGCAATTTTTGGATTTGTAGTGTTAGTTCTAACGTAGGTGTTGTAGGGTGAACATCTCAGTACTAAACAATTGTTTTTAACATTTGGCTTAAAATATTTATTTAACTTTGTACAAGTTACAATATTTTTAAAGATGCTACTTTATTATATTACCTTAATACTTAGTTATAATATTTAGTTAAAGAAATCGAAACTGTAGTTGCGATTAAAATAGAAACATGGTTTCTTAACATTTGCCTTAAAAATATTTGTAACAAAATATCGTAAGAAAATTTTTACAACATATTTGAATTAATATGTTTGCAAACCCTATCATGCGAGTTTTAAAAGATAAACGAGACCGAGTGGGCCGGGTTTGACCTCGCATGCTTTCGCTTGTTGCCGACCAGTTAGCAATACAACTGGTTGACCTTGCGCCGCACTTTCGCTTGCGGCCGGCCGGCGAATACAGGTCGTCGTCCTTGTTGCATCACCTGGCACACCAGTCCTTGATTGCTTAACACACTCTACACTCTACACTCGACAAGTTATTCTTTCCTTTGCCACCGTCCTAACAACACCTACTTCAAATTCACAATGAACCGCTCCGAGTATACCGAGATTTGGTATAACTGGTTTTCCTATCTTCAACTGCTTGGGGTACGAATTATTCAATCGAACAACAATCGTGATTGGTATGATGTTACAACCACTATTGCTCGAAAACCTTTTCAGCAAGTTTGGAAAAACATTCTTACCGGCACCAAAATTCGCACCGAACCACCCAAAATTTGCACCGAACCACCTCTATCACCTGTATCTTCAAACGTACCCCAGCAAAAATTTCATCTAAAAAAACTGAAACTTAACCGAAAATATGAAATCTTAAGACATTTATCTTCTTCTATTTTCATTTTTAATTCTGAAAAACCAAAATTTATGTCATTGACATTCCCAAAAAAATTCCTATTCCCCTTAACCCTCGACACTTGATAATAAATAAAAAAGGTGCCAAGTTAAACATAAATATTACCGAGTAAAACCTTTTCCCACCTCCAAAGTCCACCCTGGTGGCAAAAAAGGCCCTTCTAAGGGCCGACCTAAGACTTTCAAATTTAGGCTTAAGTTTAAGCCTCAACCCTTGGTGACTAACAAGGGGTGGTTTGCGAAAGCCCCTATGGGACTTAGAGGTACACGGACCTCTTGTTAGTCACCAAAGGTTAAGGCTTTAGCGAAAGCTCCCCGCTATTGACTCAACCTTTGGGACTTAGAGGTATGTGAACCGCTTGTTAGTCACCAAGGGTTGAGGCTTTAGCGTCCAACCCTTTGTGACTTAGTGGTACACAGACCACTTGTTAGTCACCAAGGGTTGAGGCTTTAGCGAAAGCCCCCCGCTATTGACTCAACCTTTGGGACTTAGAGGTTTATGAACCGCTTGTAGTCACCAAGGGTTGAGGCTTAAACTTAAGCCTAAATTTGAAAGTCTTAGGGTGGCCCTTAGAAGGGCCGATTTTGCCACCAGGGTGGACTTTGTATGAGGAGGGGAAGGAAGAAAAGGGTTTAATTTGTGATGTTTATTTTTAATCGTTCACCCTGCGCTGTTACAATCAGGAATTTTGGATTTGATGGGATGTTTATTCTTTTTGTTTTTGGTGTAGTAAGTACATAAATTTTCGTCCTCTCCTCATTGTAAACATAAATTTTGTTTTCTTCAATTTTGTAGATTGTATATTTTTGGTTTTTCTTGAATTGTTTCAGTCTAATGTTCTTTACTGGTGCGGGATGAATTGTTTGGGGGGTGGGGGTTTCTTTGATTGGTGCGGGTTGAATTTGTTGGGGGGTAGAAGAAGGGTGCAGTCCGCACAACTCCATCCAGTCTTCAGTTAAAATGTCGTCACAAATTGGAGCGATGGGAATCTCTTCAATTTGCGGCGTTGATGTTTCTGTAACTGGTGTGGGATTCTGAAATAATTGGGGTTGATCTTCATTAACAGCATCAGCTATTATGTCGTTAATGGAGGAGGAGAGGACGGGAGAAGTTGGTTTTTTTAGAAGAAAATCAGTCGAAATAGAAGAAAGGTCAATAGATACCGGAATTGTAGTTGGTTTCTGCTGCAGAGGTTTCTGCAGCAGACTCAGGAGAATGGGGGTAGATGAAGAAGATGCAGAGGAGTTCATGTTGATATAAAAAGAATAATAAAATGGATAATATAATAAAATAGGAAAAATGGTTAAAAACGTGGGAATGGATAGTAACAGCGATGGTGGCGAGTGGCAGAATAACACAAGGCGGGCGAATGGGGTTCTTATAGGCAGCAGACACAACAACCTTGTAGTCAAGGTAGTGAAAGCTGAGGCTAGCGACCAGGTCCAAGTAGGCCAGACGAAGTTGTGAGAGCGGTGGCTAGCGACCCGGCCAAGGCTACCGGCCCCGGCAGAGCGACACGTTGACCTACTAGTCAAGGCTCGCTAGCGAGGTCGAGTCTCGAGCTCGCTGATATAAGCAAGCGCGCAACGTTTCTCTTTGGCATTACGGTGAAGGTGTAACTGGTCCGCTTACGTGGAGGGTTATGCTGTAACGTAATGTTCGCCATGGTGTGTGGGATGGCTTATGTCAAGCACACACTGCGTTCGGCTATTGTGGGAGAGGCGCCCTCCTATAATAGTCGGTCGCAATGGCAATCCACCTACCTTTCCATTTCCTGCGTGGTTTAATTGTCAGGGTTAATATTACGGTGAGGTGTGTGAGTTCGCTTACGTGATGATCACACCGTAACTGTAATATTAAGTTAGGTGTAATATTATAGGGAGGTGTGTGAGTTCGCTTACGTGATGATCACACCGTAACTGTAATATTACATAGTATAAGATAGAATAGGGGGAACGTTAGGTAGGGGTTAAGATATGATAGGGCGGTGAGGTGTGTGAGTTCGCTTACGTGATGATCACACCGTAACCGCATGCATGATAGCATTTAAGGGGTAGCATAAGTTATAATAAAGTAGTATAGAAATAAAGTAGTAGAATAAGGTAGGGACCCCACGCTTCCCCACCCCCCTTTTTTATAATTTTTAAATGACCTTGACCTAGTTTTGATTGTTCTACTTTCGGACTTAGAATTATTTTAAATGACCTATTTTTTAGACTTAGATATTTTAATTTCAAAAGACTTACTTGTTTGACTTATATATTGATTGATTTTAAAACTCTACTTTTGAGACTTAAATATTTTGTTAAAGTTTTAAATAACCTAAGATTTTAGTTTTGTGTTGTATCTTTTATTAAATAATTATTATTTTTAACATTTGGGTTTTTGTAAATGTTTTAATTTCTGTTGATGGTGAGTTTAGTTTTCGCGTTGGTTATTAATATTTAGGTGTTTGTTAATGCCTCAACCCTTGGTCACTATCTAACCTAACCTAACCGACCCCCAACCCCTTCCAAAGGGGTTGGGTGGTCGGTTTTTTTTAACCCCCCCCCCGCATCCCCCCCTCCCCCCCCCTTCCCCCCCCCGCATCCCCCCGCATCCCCCCGGCAAAACCGGTTACTTGATTTCGTCGCCGTTCAACTTTAGAACTGCGTCGCCGTACACGATGGCAGTGGATATAACAAAAATGCTCCAAATCCATCGTGCGGGTAGTCAAATTAAGCGGAATTAAAAGACAAACAAAAAAGGTCCAGTAACATTTTTCGATATAACCAACGGTGTAAAAGTTATAACGCAAAAACTTAAAAAAATGTACATTTTCTATTATTTTTTACTTCGTATATTTCTTAACTATCAAAATTAGGTCAAGGTCATTTAACTTTAAGCGGAAAAAAGAGAGGAACAGTGTTATTAATTAACACTGTTCCTCTCTTTTTTCCTAAAAGGCAGGGAAAGAAGTTCCGTTAATGTCTATTTTTATGTGGCAGAATCATATCCATCATCATCATCTGTTTCGTTTTGAAAGTTGATGTAACTAACATCAACCCAAAGATAATGATATCCTTGTTCGAAAGCCATAGTATCAATATATGATTCCACTGTTGAAAACCAATTAGGATCTATTAAAGGGTTGATTGTACCCATGACAGTTTCTAATGTTAAATTTACCCATCTTTCTCCAGTAACAGAAATTGCAAAAAAATTTACATTTTGAAGAAAATGGATTAAATTTAACATAAAATGAACATGTTGTACAGGAGTGCAATGAACATTGTAAGACATCCGGAAAGTTTCCATGCTGATGAGGGAAATGTTGTCTTTTACTTAATCCACGGTTTATATATATGCATTTCCCCCCACCATAGAGTTTTTAAAAAGTGGGTCAAGGTCATCTGAAGATACCCTATGAACGGGGAACAGAGCAGTAAGTGGTTAAACCACAAACTGCTCTGTTCCCCGTCCCTATTTAATTTCTTTTATTGATATGTCTTTATAAACATATAATATATGTTTATAAACACATACATTTAAGTTCATATTTGGCAAATGGGAAGAATCCACACAGCTGGCACAATTCTTGCGGTCTTGGTGTTTCCAGTTTGTATCCTATGATTCCAAATCGGTATATCATCTGCCTATGCAACGGTTCTCCCTCTTCGGCTGAAGGAAGAGCCTAAAAAAAATAGTTTAAAGATATTTAATAAAATAATATATTGTAAATAGAAAAGAACAATACTGTTAATGAAAACGTACCCAGTCACATAGGGCACATATTTTCTCGCCATCTGCCAATTGAAACCAAATTTTGGTTTTAAATATACAACGTTTCTTGTGCTCAGTAATGAGCTCGCTTTGCAAGATTTGCGGCAGCGGCTCTGACACCTCCCTAATTTGCCGAAGCATAGGGTTGTCTGAGCAGATCCGCTGCAAACATAACTCGTACAAGGAGCTCATTGTTATGGGCTGACTATGCTCACCTCACAGCCTTAAATACGTACCAATCACCTTGATGGCAAAGGACAACGCCCTCCATTGGGTTAACTAGGTCGCCATAGGAGGCCACCGCCTTGGACCGACAGTATATATAAGGTGTGCTGCAGTCTTGTGGTTATATTTGCCATGGAATCCCTCATGATCTTTGGTGCTGTGCACAACTTTGTTGAAGCCAAAAGAGTACTATGGTACATAAAAACGTATCATAGCAATCTGAATTGCATCAGTGGAGTACTTGAAGCTGTTAAAGCAGACGGTACAAAAATCTGTTGCACTTCGGATTCTATGGATTACGAAGGACTTGAATCATGGGTCCTTTATTATGTACAATTTTGTACAAAACTTTACATCAAAGTTGACACGGACTAAGGGGGTTTTCTAGGAGGAAAGAAAAGAATAGATACCAACAATGCATGTTGGTAGCTATTCTTTTCATTCTTCCGCTAAGATTTAAATGACCTTGACCTCGTTATGGACTTAGAAAATTTTTGTTAAGTTACAATAAACCTTCAAAATAACTAGGTCAAGGTCATCTGAACATACCCTATGAACGGGGAACAGAGCAGTAAGTGGTTAAACCACAAGCTGCTCTGTTCCCCGCTCCTATTTAATTTCTTCTATTGATATGTGTTTATAAACACATACATTTAATATCATATTGCTCCAGAGGAAACCAACCACAAAGATGACAATATTCTTGCGTTATCGGCGTCTTCAATTTGTATCCTACATTTTCAGATGCATGTTTCAGGTATCTGTACAGTTCTTGATCCGGATTCGCACCAGGAAGCCGCTAAAAAAAATATTAATTTAAAGAAAATTAATAAAATAATATATTGTAAATAGAAAAAACAATGCAGTTAATGAAAACGTACCATGTGACATAGGCCGCATATTTTTTTGCCAGCATTTGGCATTTCCCACCAAATTTTAGTTTTAGAAACACACCGTTTTTTGTGCTCATAAATGAGCTCGCCTTGCAAGATTTGCGGCAGCGGCTCTGACACCTCCCTAATTTGCCGAAGCATAGGGTTGTCTGAGCAGATACGCTGCAAACACAACTCGTACAAGGAGCTCATAGTTATGGTCTGGCTATGCAAACCTCAAAGCTTTAAATACGTACCAATCACCTTGATGGCGAAGGTGATTTCCCCTCCCCCGGGTTTCCACTATATATTGAGCGGATAGAAGCTTTATAGAATTAATAGTTTGCTACATTTTGAATCAACAAAACGTTATGGAATCTTTCCAAAAATACCTGATTGATCAAAGATTAAGTAGAAACCGAAGGGAACAAAGAAGACAACACAGATTAAAAAAAGCTTTTGAAAAATTAAAATTAGTTGTACCGGAAAGTCAAAAACAAAAAAAAATTAACAGACAATCTATAGTTCAAAATGCAATAGATTACATTAAAAAATTGGAAGAAGACTTGAAATCACCAACATTTAACTTAGAACAACAAGAATTTGAACAATCCGAACAGACATTTTTACAGGATATAGAAGAATTCCAACAATTCGAACAGAAATTTGTACAGGAAATAGAAGAATATCTTCAAACTTCGCAAAATTTAAACCAAGACATTTATGAAATTTTGTATGAACCTTTTGAAACTGTTTCCTTGCCAGTGTTAGAAAGCTTGGATGAATATTTTTTTGACGTCGAAAAGTAGAGGGGGTAAATGGGTGGGGAGCTGTTATAAAGGCAGGGTAAACAGAGTAATCTTTACTTTCTTAGGATCCAGCGCTATGGCAGGCACTTCGTCTTCGTCCAGGTCTTCTTCCTCGTCATCAAGAACATCATCATCATCATCATCATCTGTTGTTTCTATTGTGAAACAAAAATCTCCTTCTCCAAAAAAATCTTCACCGAAAAAATCTCCTTCTCCAAAAAAATCTTCACCAAAAAAATCTCCTAACAAAATTTCTGAAAAACTTCAAAAACTTCAAAAATTAAGAAAATCCTGTTTTAAGAAAGAACAATGTGCTCATATTTTAAAAAAAGGAGCGAACAAAGGTGAAAGGTGTGTGAAGTTGTGTAGTGTAGGTGAAAAATTGTGTAATTTGCATAACAAACGTGAACCTTCCGAAAAAGTCAAAATTCAACCTTCTAAAAAAGTCAAAATTGAACCTTCCAAAAGTGAATTGCCAGAAAAAATTGAAAACTATAAAAGAATTAAAATCAACAGATTGAAATTAAACCACAAATATGTTTTTGTAAAAAAGATCAGTAACAGGGATGTTGTTCTTAGATGTTGTGATGAACTCTACTTGCTCAAATTACCAGTAAATCTTCAAATTCCAAATATCAGTAATGTTCATTATTATTTAGTAAGAAAATCTCCATCTGATAAAGTTAAATGGTCAAATTAAACACAAGACAAAAAAAATGGAGCGGGGGAATAGACCACTTTGTAATTCCAAGAGAATTACTTAGCGGTCTATTCCCCCGCTCATAGGGTATTTTTGAATGACCTTGACCTATTTTCAAAATTTACAATGGAGGGTTAATTTCTTATAAGAGCGGGATAACAAAATGACTTTTTACTTTTTAGAATCTAGTCCTAAAAAGAACAATGTTCGTATATTATTAAAAAAGGGTAAAAGATGTGTTGTGTAAATCAAACATTATGCAGTGCGCACAACAAATACCTCCTTTTGTTAAAACTGAGAGGTTAGTGTAAAAATGAAATAAAAAAAAATAGGAGCGGGGGAATAGACCACTTTGTAATTCTAAAAGAATTACTTAGCGGTCTATTCCCCCGTTCATAGGGTATTTTTTGGTGACCTTGACCTACTTTTTACACTTATAAATTTTCGCTAACTACTATTGACCTTGAAAATAAATAGGTCAAGGTCATTCAATAATTAAAAAGAAAATGGAGGTGTACGGTTTTACAGAACCGTACACCTCAGAAACCTAACAGAAGAAAAGCTAAATCTACCTATATATAAATGACCTTGAGACTTAGAAATTTTCACTAAGTCTTTTTGTTGACCTTGAAAATAAGTAGGTCAAGGTCATTCGATAACTAAAAAGAAAATGGGGGTGTACGGTTTTACAGAACCGTACACCCCCGGAAACCTAAAAGAAGAAAAGCTAATTTACAATACAATCTGTCTAGAGTTTAAGAATTAATAAAAATAAAAAAATAAAGAAATAAAATTTAGTTTAAAAAAAATAGCTAGACAGCCCAGCGCTGCACATCATGATTACAGTGTGATCATCACGTAAGCGAACTCACACACCTCACCATAAGCGCACAACGCTAAGCTAAAACAAAAATGTTATTTTGAAATAGCAAGTTGCTTAATTAAATTTAGGAAAAAATGTTATACAAATATGTTTTTTATTTCCTAACACTAAAGGAGCCAGTGTCTCCCCATTAGCGACGCAGAACAACTGAGGTCCAGCGAAACTCCGGAGGTAGGCAAACTACCCATCCAGCACGTATAGAGGTTGTAAGTGACCCGCTTTGGTGAGCGTAATCACTACAAAAGCGGTAGCCGGTTTTACCATTATTGGTTTTACCATGCAAAAGATGGAAGGAAAAAAGGAAAGGAAATTGGAATTGAAAGGTGTCCCTAACTAAAAAGGAGTACAAGACAAGAGAGGGAATGCCCTCAACAAGCTTGTTGGAAAAAGGAAATTGGAATAGAAAGGTATTAAAAACATATCATATAACATTCCTAAAAACAAAAATTTTACTTTAAATTTAAACATTCCAGGCAGAAATATATTGTAAGTAAAAGAAAGATTTTAAAATAATACTAACTACCAAACCAGCAAATTAAAAACAAACTACAAACCCTAGGGTATCTACAAGCACAAACAACTACCATGCCTTAAAATTAATCAGTCCTACGTCAAGATGTTATTATACAAATAACACCAAGATATTTTCACCAAACAGCAAAAATGATAAAATGTTCAGGGCGCCTTCTGAACATGTTACCACCTAACTGTCTAGCGAGCAACTGATGCCGAACCACACGCGCAGATCCCGGACCCCAACTCGGCTTGAGGTCATCCCCCCTCCTCGCTTACCCCCTCCCAAACCACAGGACCCTTACTGCGGGTTTGGTTTCCATCATTCTTTTGCCATTGTTCAAACAGGCAACAACATTTCTTTCTTTACATTGGATTTGTAAAAATTTTAAGTGTTAAAACTTCTCAATATTTAATATTTTAGGACTTTGAAAAATTTTCAAACCTATCATTCTCTTGCAACTTTTTAAACAGGCAACAACACTTCTTTCTTTATTTTACTTTACATTGGACTTGTAAAACTTCCTAATAATTAATACTTTCGGACTTAGAAAAATTTTCAAACATTTGCTTCAACATTTATTTTACAATATCAAGTTTCTTTTATAATGCCTCCAACAGACAACAATTTTCCTTTTGGATGTACAATTTGTGAAAAAATATATAAAATGGTTGAACCAGAAGATTTAACGGATGACGAAAGTATTTTTGAAAATAGTTTGATTCCAGTAGAAGATACATCTGATGCTACATCCGATGCTACATCCGATGCTACGTCTGATGCTACAAGTGATGAAGAAAATATTTTGGAAGTACCAGTAGCAATAGGCGAAGAAACACCGTTAACACTTGTTGTAACAATTAACTATGATCCAGTACAATATATACATGCTCTTGTTCGGCGACGTTTGTTTCCGGCATCGGACATGGAGGAAGATGAAAGCGATAACGATTTGGAAATAACATATTTAAACAACAGCAATGATGATCACACTTACGACGCATAATATATGTATTATTTTGAACTTAAATTATTTGACCTTGGCACTTAGATTTTTTTAAAACTTCCATTATTTGACCTTGAGACTTAGAATTTTTTTAAAACTTCCATTATTTGACCTTGAGACTTAGATTTTTTCTAAAACTTCCATTATTTGACCTTCACACTTAGATTTTTTTAATACCTGCATTATTTGACACTTAGATGTTTTTTTAAACTTGCATTATTTGACCTTGACACTTAGGAGTTTTGAAATATAAGAAATTTAACTGTTATTAACACTTTTTGTGTTTAATACAGAAAAAGTGGTGGGGGTAGTCTATAAATAGGGGTAGTTTAAGAGTGGTTTTTATTATTACTGCAACTTTTGTGGAGAGCACACCTACGTCATGTATTACTGCATCAGTTGTGAAGAATCTTTTGAAAATGAAAACTTACTACAAATACACAAAGAAGTGTACCATAACAACGAAACAAGAAACAATGCAGAAGAAGAAGATTTGGAAGAATTAGATCAAATGCTGGCTACCCATCAACAACAACTAAATTCAAGACCAAGTGTTATTCAATACGCACCCGGACCATCTTTGGATGTGGAATTATACGCCCGAGCTTTACCAGGCAGTGTACTAACTCATTTTAAGATTGACAATGCTCAATTGCAACTAGCACAATTTATATTGAAAGCAAAAACATTAGTAACAGAAACATTGAAGAATGAACTAAGAAGATTAAATTTTATAAAGTTTGGAATATTATTAGATACTGTATTTACAAATGTTCAGAATGAAACATCACCAAGAGGATTTTTAACTAAAAACAAAACCATCATGTTTGCATCGGATATAAGCTCAATTGTGGATGATTGTTTTGAAGAACTTTTAACAAAATTACAAGAACATGAAGGAAGAGGTTCTGGATGGAGTTTGTTAAGTATAACAAGCTTAGATGTGAGAGTTCATAAACATGGATATGGAATAAGAGGTAGTAGTTATATTGCTTTTCCAAGGAAGATTCGAGTAACCAAATCTTGTGTTAATGTACAAAATGAAAATGCTGAATGTTTCAAGTATGCAATGCTTGCAAAATATGTAGATCATGTGGAACGACCGAGTAGAGCATACGATGAGGTTTCCTATATGTATAACTTTCAAGGCATGACTTATCCTGTTTCAATTCAAGACATATCAAAATTTGAAAAGAAAAATCCTTTTGCATCTGTAAACATCTTTGGCTTAGATTCATCCAACAATGTCTATCCCTTACGTATAACACCCACCGAACGCAGAGATCATACTGATTTATTATTTATAACTAAAGGTGATATCTCACATTATGTATATATTAAAGATTTTGAAGCTCTAGTTTGCAAACAGTTATCAAAACGTGAACAACCAAAAACAACTTGTAAAAGATGTTTCTGTTTTGTAAACAAACCTTTAAGAAGAGGAGGTTCAGAATGGTTAACAGAACATAAAAGATTATGCAATGGAAACTATGAAGTAAGAATTAAATTACCACACCCTAGCAGATCACAAGTAAAATTTGATAAAGTTATCCAACAATACAGAATTCCCGTTGTAGTGTATGCAGATTTTGAATCTTCATTGCTTCCACTTGAACAAGAAGAAGGAGAGGAAATTACAAGCAGAACAAAGTATCAACTTCACAAACCAAACAGCTACTGTTTAATAGTAAAATCCACTCTGCCTGAAGAACATCTTCAAGAATATGGTTTGACATCTACACCAAAGATCTATCGTGGAGAAGAAGCAGCTCGATACTTTGTTGATGATTTATACGACATCGCTGGGAAAGTGGAAGCAATGTATAGCAATGTGGTTCCTATGTCACCTATGACACCGGAAGAAATTTATCTTTATGATTCGACAACAACATGCTATTTGTGTAACAATCAATTTACAGAAACTAAAGTTAAAGTTCGCGACCATGACCATCTGACAGGAGCCTACAGAGGTGCAGCTTGCAACGGATGTAACATCAACTACAAACTACCATATTTTATTCCCGTGGTTTTTCACAATCTTAGCGGATACGATGGACATTTTATCATTCCTGAATTAGCAAGAGACAACGGTAAAATAGACGTTATAGCACAAACTATGGAAAAATTTATAAGCTTTTCAATAAAGGTGGGCAAAATTAAACTTAGATTTGTTGATTCTTTTCGATTTATGCCTTCCAGTCTTATGAAACATTCTGAAAATTTAAGAAGACAAAATTTAATAGAAACAAGCAAAATTGTACCTGCAGAAAAAATGGATTTGGTTCTTCGGAAAGGAGTTTTCCCGTATGATTACATCGATGGACTACATAAATTTCAAGAAACGTCACTTCCTCCACCAGAAGCTTTCAAAAGTAAACTTACCGATTTGGACATTTCACCTGAAGACTATCAACACGCATGCAGAGTTTGGGACGAATTGGAAATGAACACTCTGGGAGATTATTCTGACTTTTATGTAAAACTTGATGTGACCCTTCTCTGCGATGTGATGGAAGAATTTAGAAACACCTGCTTTGAAGCTTACGGATTAGACCCTCTTCATTCTTATACTTCTCCAGGACTAGCTTGGCAAGCTATGCTAAAAGAAACAAAGTGCAACCTTCAATTATTAACAGATATTGACATGGTGTTGATGATCGAATCGGGCGTTAGAGGTGGATTGACCCAAAGTGTTACTAGACATGTTAAAGCTAACAACAAATATCTTCCAAACTACGATAAAGAAAAACCATCAGTGTTCTTAGGATATTTCGATGCCAACAATTTATACGGATGGGCCATGTCTAATCCACTTCCTTTTGGAAACTTTGAATGGGTTAATCCAGACTCTATTGGTGATATTTCGCAAATTTCAAAAGACGGAGACACCGGATACATATTGGACTGTGACTTTGAATATCCAGAACACTTGCATGATCTTCATTACGATCTTCCGCTCCTTGCAAAAACAGAAGTTTCACCAATTGGCAAACATCCAAAATTAATGATGACTCTTGAAAATAAACAAAGATACGTAGCTCACTTTTGGATTGTTCAACAAGCACTCCAATTGGGTTTACGTATAACCAAAATTCATAGAGTTTTAAAATTTTCCCAATCTTGCTGGTTAAAACCGTACATTGATTCAAACACCAGAAGAAGAGCAGCTGCAACATCAACATTTCAAAAGGACTTTTTTAAATTAATGAATAATGCGATATTTGGAAAAACATTGGAAAACAAAAGAAAACACAAAAATGTTAAATTAATTACAGATCCTATAAAACTAGAAAAACTTGTACAAAAACCAAACTTTGGAACATCCGTTATCATCAATGAAAACCTTGTGGCAGTATCTATGACGAAGACAAGCGTGAAAATGGATCGTCCGTTGTACGTTGGAATGTCAATCTTGGATATTTCCAAAACCCACATGTATGATTTCCACTACAACAAAATGGTCGCCTTCTACGGTAGAGATAACATCGGAATCGCCTACATGGACACGGACGCTATCATCTACTGGATTCTTACTGAAGATATGTATTTGGATCTTCGAACATTTGTTCACAAAAATGAATTTGATTTTAGTGACTATCCAAAAGATCATTTAAATTATGACAATGATCGGAACAAAAAGAAACTTGGAAAATTTAAAGACGAAGCAAATGGAATTTTACTGAAAGAACTTATTGCACTTATGTCAAAATTGTATTCACTACAATTGCATAAAGAAGAAAACAATATTATTAAAAAAGCTAAGGGAGTAAAAAGTTTGTATCTTAAGAAGAATGTAAATTTTGAACACTACAAGCAATGCTTATTTGAAGAAACGACTATAACTGCAAAATTCAACACCATCAGAAGTTTCAACCATCAACTGTACAGCGTAACAGAAGTGAACAAAGCACTCTGCTCCAATGATGACAAACGACACATTCTTCCAGACAAAATTTACACTCTACCATTCGGCCACTACTCTCTCAATCCTATCAATGAGTAAAAAGAAAAAGAAAAAAAGAAAAAAAAAAGAAAAAAGAAAAAAATAAAAAAGAAAAAAGAAAAAAAGGGGAAATCACAGCATGCTCGCTGTGATTTCCCCTTTTTTTAAAATATGTTGAAATGACCTTGAACTATAAAAGCGGATGCAGAAAAAGAAACACTCAATACTAACTTGACTTTGTTAGTAAAATCATCATGACAGACTTAAAGGAAAAGATTGTTAATGAACTTCATAAACCTGCAAGAATAAAGTTTCCACGACGAAATACTGTTGTAAAAGGAATAAATGATTTATATCAAGCAGATTTAATTGAAATGCAACCGCATAGTAAAATAAATAAAGGATTTAAATACATACTTACGATTATTAATTGTTTTACTAAAGTTGCAGATGCTTTGCCATTAAAAGACAAAACTGGTAACAGCATAACAAAAGCTATGGAAGTAGCTATAAAAAGAGATAAAAATAAAATTAAACATTTACAAACTGATGATGGGAAAGAATTTTTTAATAAACCTTTTGCCTTGTTAATGAAAAAATATAACATAAATCATTATTCCACAAATTCTGAGAAAAAGGCAGCTATAATTGAAAGATTTAATAGAACCTTAAAAGGTGCAATGTATAAAATGTTTTCGAAAAGAGGTTCTTACGTATGGGTTGATATCTTACCAAAATTAATAAGCGATTACAACAACAAGTTTCATAGAACTATCGGTATGGCACCTAACAAAGTGAATAAGAAAAACGCTAAACTAGTTTTACAACGAAATAAAAAGAATACACAGCCAAAAGCGGAACAAAGAAAACCAAGAAAATTTAATGTAAATGATAAAGTTCGAATTAGTAAATACAAAGGAGTGTTTACTAAAAAATACCTGCCCAATTGGACAAACGAAGTTTTTACAGTGTATAAAGTACAACCTACTGTACCGGAAACTTATATTTTAAAAGATAACAAAGGAAATTTGTTACAAGGAGGTTTTTACGGACATGAATTGTTAAAGTCAACAGTAGGCGATGTTTATCTTGTTGAAAAGGTGTTGCAAAGGGAAAAAGACCAAGTTAAAGTACGTTGGTTGGGGTTTGATAAAACTGAAGATTCGTGGATACTTATAAAAGATTTGATTTAGTTTTAAATCAACTTATTTACTCTTCTGCCTTTGATTAAGATGGAGATTGTTCACCATAAAGATAAATTTAATATTAATAACATTGATGATTTAACCGTAGATAACGTTAAAATCAACAATGGTAAACACGGCAGTTTATTTCCAAACACTGTACGATGTATAGTCAGCGGTCCTTCAAACTGTGGCAAAACTAACGTTGTGTTTAACTTAATTACAAACACAAAAGGATTGCGATTTAATAACCTATATATTTGTTCAAAGTCCTTACATCAACCAAAGTATCAATTGTTGGAAAAGATCCTGACTGATGTGCCCGATGTTAACTATTACAAATTTAATGCTAGTGACAGTGTTATGCAACCAGACCAGGCTAAGCCGTATTCTGTATTTGTATTTGATGATGTATCTAGTGAAAATCATGATACTATTAGAAACTATTTTGCCATGGGAAGACATAATAATATTGATAGCATATATATCGGACAAACATATAGCAAAATTCCAAAACAACTAATTAGAGACAATGCAAATATTTTAGTTTTATTCAAACAAGACGATACAAACCTAAAACATATATACAACGATCATGTAAATGCTGATATGTCATTTGATAAATTCAAAGAGCTTTGTGGAAAAGCTTGGGCGGAAAAATATGGATTTTTGGTAATTATGAAAGATAAAGCTATAACAGATGGTCGTTACCGCATAGGTTTTGATAAATTTGTTTTAATACATTAATTAACAACATTATC
This sequence comes from Flexamia atlantica, assembly GCA_035578135.1. NCBI lineage: Eukaryota > Metazoa > Arthropoda > Insecta > Hemiptera > Cicadellidae > Flexamia > Flexamia atlantica. The sequence continues at coordinate 52,236,744 of JAQJVK010000005.1, read as the reverse complement.
GTACAAGTCTTCATGGTGTAAACATGGTTAATCAGGAAAAGCTATTAAAAGAAATAAAATCACTTAGTGATTCTATTAGACATAAAAACAGAGCGTTAAGATTAGGAATAAGTGAAAGAGAGAAATTTCTGGAATCAACATTTAAACCTATTACTGAGCCATTAAAACAATTATGACAAAATGTTAAACATTCATCATTTAATTTTTCCGGAGATGCTATTTTACTCATTTCAAAATTTGATCAAAAAGAAGAATATGAAAGTGATACAAGTTTTACACAACAAGGAGAAACAACTGAAGAAGAAAGCGAACTAGGTGAAGAAACGGATGTTTTAACAGAAAAAGAAGGTCTTTCTACAAGCGAAGAACAACAAGAAGAAGAAGAGCCTATTAATCCATCCAACTTGAGCAAATTGGGCTCGGATATTGCGTATAAAGGGCCGCTTGCAAGACAATTTGTATTAAAAATGTTACATTCTGCACAACCAACTCGAAAATATCATACTTTTGGTGCTAGAATAGAAGATAGATGGGCTAATGATTGGAGATAGCAAACTTGATGTAGACGAACATGACAATATTATTATAAATAATAAACAATACAAGGGTACAAAAGGATTGTTTGAACTTATTTTTAAGCCGAAACCTAATAAATATACTAAAAAGGATTTAAACATTTTTAAACAAATATTGGAGGATACAAATGCGCATAAGAAAAATTATTCTAAAAATTTCAATGTTCATAGAAATGCATCAGAAAAATATAAAACTATTATTGCTAAACTTTTCCCACCAAAAAGAAGGGAACCCATAAAAAGAAAATCATTATCTTCTGCTGAAATAAATATTTTACATAAAAGAAGAAAAACAAATCAATCAAGTTTATCAGGAAAAGGATTATTAAAAAACTTGTATGATACTAATATAATATACTACAACGATATAAACAAATTGGTTGACAGAATGAAGTTGATATATGAAGCTAAACAAGCCGGACATAGTGGTTTAGAAAATGAATGGGTAGCTTTGGTCGGCGAACTGCGAAATCGAGGAGTAATTGCATAAAAAAAATATGAGTATATATATATATATATATAATACAAGTATAACTGATTAAATATTTAGTATAACCATGAGTGTGGATAAGTTTGGACGGTATTCCGAAACTGGAAGCAAATCAGGATCTTATGGAAAAAGAGGTGGTTTACCACTAACATCCGATGGAGATTATGATATAAATAACAAACGTTTAAAGTTTGTAAATGATCCAAAAGATGATAATGATGCGGTAAATTTTAAAACTTTAAGAAGTGAAACATTACCTAGCTTAAAGCTTCAAAATGAAGTGTATAACGCTAATTTTTATAGAATTGCAAATCTTCCAAAACCAATAGATAAGAATGATTCGGTAAATAAAGAATATTTAATGTGGTACATAAACCAAACCTTAAGATATGATCCTAAAAGTAATAATAAAGCATATGATGCAAAAGATCTTAGAATAGCCAATATAGCAGATCCTGTTAATGATCAAGATTCAGTTACCAAAAAGTATTTACATTCAGTCATACCTGAAAAAACAGATAAATTTTCCTTTTACAACTTTGTAATACACGATATTGGAGACCCTAAAGATATGAAAGATGCGGTAAACCTTCAATATGTTACAGATCATTGTATTACACATGATATTAAGTCAATTGATTGCAAAAATAAAGTGTTAACTAACGTTAAGGAGGGAACTGCAAAATCAGATGCAGCTACAATAAGTCAGATAATGAAATTAAACAATAACAAATGGGATGCGGATGCAAAAATAATTACTAATGTTAAAGAAGGGTTGAATGATGTTGATGTAGCAACAATTGGACAAGTTCCTGCATTAAAAGAAATTTCATCAAGATTTGGTCAACAAGGCTTTGATTGTAAAGAAAGACCACTATTTAATGTTGGAATGGGAGTAAATGACAGTGATGCAGTTAGAGTAAAAGAATGGCGTGAAAGATGCTTAAGAACAGAAAAACACAAAAAATTTTTTTATTGTCAAAACTTGCGATTGACTAGCTTAGATGACCCTATTGATATTGTTGATGCTGTTAATGTAAATTACATTATAAGACTCTTAAGTGTAGTGTTATATGATGTTTATAACACGATAAAGCCCATAAAAGCTGATCAAAAACTACATTGGGTTAAGAAAAATGTTATGGAAAAATATTTTTTAAATATGAAAACTGGAAATTTAAGATTTGCTCAAGTTGATGTTGATAAAAAGGATACAATCCTACCAAAAGACTGGGTAAAAGTTTATTACCCATAAACAAAATACATGTTTATTATAAATAAACAATGTCAAAGGATAAGTGCATCATTCATTATAAAGAATTTATAAAATAAACAAGTATTGACATTTCCTTTCACTATAAAAAACCATGTTGAAAGTTCAACGCATCAGTCATAATCGACACGTTATAAAGAGAGGAAGAGGAATAGCATCAACAGCACTTTCTCTTATTACTAAGCCGGTTGGAGCTATAGTTAACAAAGCTATCGATTTATTACCTGTAGAACTACATTTACCAGGAGGTTATCAATATTGTGGTCCTGGAACAAAATTGCAAAAAAGACTTGCTAGAGGAGATCTTGGAATAAATAAACTTGATCAAGCCTGCAAACAACACGATATAGCATATTCAAAGTTTGCAGATACTAAAAATAGATCAATAGCGGATAGAGCACTTGCTGAAAAAGCTTGGCAAAGAGTAACATCCAGTGACGCTAGTATCGGTGAAAAAGCAGCAGCTTTAGCGGTATCAGCAGCAATGAAGGGTAAAACGATGTTTGGAGGTGGAAAAAAGAAAGGAGGTGGAAAAAGGAGGAGAAAACCTGCAAAGAAACGTGGAGGAAATATAAGAAGAAAACGACGATCCACCGCAGGTAAAAATAAAAAGAAACAAACAATATGGTCAATGATACCGTTATGGTCTAAGACCGTATCGTGTGTATTAAACAGAAAAAAACAATTACTAATTCCAAATAAAGAATTAACAGATAAAGAATTAATTACTTATGTTTCTTGTTTAAAAATTCCATTTTTTAGAGGAGTGTTTATGAAAGATGCATTACCTGTTAAAATATGGAAAAATGAAACCGGAATAGTAAATTTAGATAATAGTAAAGGATCAGGCACTCATTGGGTATGTTATAAGAAACTAGGATCAACTATTTGCTACTTTGATAGTTTTGGTAATCTCCCACCACCAAAAGAACTACAATATTACTTTAAAACAGCTAAAAATGTACTATACAATTATAAAAGAGAGCAACCTGATGATACGGTAATCTGTGGACATTTATGTTTAGATTTTTTAACAAAAAGCGTTAGTCAACTTTAAGATGTCTTCCTATACAGTATCATTAACTGGAACTTCATCTACTTTGCGAAGTGTTCTTTTCCCTGCGTTACGTTTGGAAAAAGATAAATTATGGGAAGCCGCATTATTAGATATAACAACTTATAATTCTATTCCCAACGTTACTGAAAATGTTAATGACAAAATACATTATTACAAAACAAAAGATAAAAATACAAACAAATATTCAGATATACAAGTATTTAGTTTACCCACTGGAGCATATGAAATTGATGATATAAATGAAGCGATACAAAATCATATGGGAAAAGATAATATAACAATAAAAGGAAATAACAATACTATGAAAGCTGAAATTAAATCTAAATATTATATAGATTTTATCAAAGAACATTCAATTGGTAGTTTATTAGGATTTCCTAAAACAACAAAAATTTTAGAACCTAATATTAACCATTCAGGTGCTAGAACTGTAACAATAATGAAAGTTAACAGTATAGATATTACATGTAATATTATACATGGTTCTTATAGAGATGGTGAAAATACTCATATATTGCACACATTCTATCCAACGGTCGCTCCGGGTTTTAAAATTGTGGAAAAGCCACAAAACTTGGTGTACCTACCGTTAAACACCAGTTTTATTTCAGACATTGTGGTGAACATACTAGATCAAGACGGAAATCATATTGATTTTAGAGACGAACCTATAATTATACGAATACATATAAAATCAACCGTATAACAATGGGGTTATCATTTAAAAAGAAAGAGCTGACTGGTAAACAAGTCAGTAGCACTTCAGCTATAGAAGGATTAACAAGTGATAACATTCGTTTTCTAGAAGAAATTGGATTAAAACTTATTAATAATGGAAATATTGGATATAGCGCAGGGTCCGACATTCGACGAAACCTTATGGGAAAAGGAATATCATACGCACAACCCTTACGCTTCATCAAAATTAAATAATAATGATGAAATTAGAATTCCCATACAACAACAGGATATTTATACACTTCCATGTGAAAGTTATTTGTATATCGAAGGAAGAGTAACAAAAAGAGATGGAAGCACTGCAAGTACTGTTCCGTTCATAAATAACCCCATGGCATATTTGTTTGATGAAATAAGATATGAAATTTCCGGAGTTACAGTAGATTCAACAAAAAAGGAGGGAATTACAAGTACATTAAAAGGATTAGCATCTTTAACACCGAGTGAAAAAAATATGCTAGCCGCCGCAGGATGGGTAGCGCCCGATTCCAATATAATCACTCCAAACAGTTCAGGCAATTTTGACTTTTACATTCCTTTAAGATTACTTTTAGGCTTTGCCGAAGATTACCGAAAAATAATAATAAACGTAAAACAAGAATTAGTTTTGTTAAGATCATCAAACGACAAAGATATTATTATGGCGCCTGATGGAACAACGGAAGCTACTTTAGAATGGAAAATGCAATTAGACAAGATTGTTTGGAGAGTACCGCATGTACGGTTAAACGATCAGAATAGAATTTCATTATTAAGAACTTTAAAATCAGATCGTGATATCGTAATACCATTTAGAAGTTGGGAGTTTCATGAATATCCGGTTTTACCGGAAACACAACGTCATACATGGACTGTAAAAACTTCTACTCATTTGGAAAAGGCAAGATATGTAATATTTGGATTACAAACAAAAAGAAGAAACGAAATAACTAAACATGCTGGTGAATTTGATCATTGCAAACTTACAAATTTTAAGGTGTTTCTAAACTCTCAATTCTTTCCATACGACAACTTCAACATAAACTTTACAAAAGACAGGTTTAGCGTTTTGTACGATATGTACGCAAGATTCCAAAATTCATATTATGGAAAAACAAACACACCTTTATTAACGCCAAACCAATTTAAATCTAACTATCCGATTGTTGTAGTTGATTGTTCAAAACAAAACGAATCTGTAAAATCTTCCAGTGTAGATATAAAAATAGAAATGGAATTTGAACAAAATGTACCCAAAGATACATCTGCTTATTGTTTAATTTTACATGATAAACTTGTTACATATACACCTTTAACAGGAATTGTAAAAGCAGTTTTGTAAAATGAAAAGGAAAAAAAATACCCCCACCACTCGGTTATAAAAGCAGGAGCGGGAACAAAAATTGTTTAGTTTACTGTCTACAGTTGTATGGGTAACATCGTCTACAGCATTATAAACAAAATGAGTTCTTTATCAGTTGTACAAGACGTTTCCGAAACAGCACCTTTATTGGAAAATGATGATAAACATTTTGAAGAAAATATTGTAAAGGAAATTGATGACTTTTTAAAGTTTGGAAAACAAAATAAAAAGTTGGAAAATAATAAAACAAACGTAAGAAAGAAAAGAAAACTTGAAGAAAATATTCCACCAAACATTTTAACTGAAGTTTTCCTTCGCATCTTTTATCCTATTTCATCTTGCATGAGTAAAAGTGTGTCGATAGGATTGGTAAAATCATTAGACTACTCTCCCGCAGTAATACTAAGCCATGGAACAAAAATGGTTTTATTTTCAGAAAATGCTTGGGATTCCTTTTTAAAACATCTACATCTTATTGAATGTTATTTAGCCAACAGTTTCTTTGGAAGAAAAACTAACATTCGACTTTTGGATTGTGACAATGAAATTGACATTATTAAACATCGTGGTCAACAACAAGTAAGAATTAGAGACTCGACACGATTTGAAAATAAAGTTCTTCTAACACGTGAAGAATTTTACATTTTAAACTATGCAACATCACCTATTACCAGGTATATGAAACAATTAGTATTTTCAAGCTCTGTTATTAAGGAATATCTGGTAGATGCATGCGAAAAACAACCAGAAAGCACTTTACAATACGGACCAATAGATACATCCATCTTTAATAGAATACCTCACGAAGTGGAAATGTGGAGGCAGTTAACAAACTTTGAACCTTTTACCGAAGTTGCAACGGAGGCTACAGAAGAAGAAACTAACAACAACAACAACAGTACAGAAGAAGAAACCAACAACAACAATAATAATACAGAAGAAGAAACTTTGCTAGGTTAAAACTACAATGTAATTTAACAAAAGAATAAACCGTGGGGTAGGCCTACTGGGGATGGTGCCCACGTTAAACATACACCAACGCGCCTACAACTGTACGGCCTGGTTTATATATATATATCTAACCTACCGTGGTGTGGAAAACAGTTGATCAGCAGACACCATGATGAGCAGACAGGATGAAGAAATGGCAGCAAAACCTTGTGTAATTGAATTTCAAGCATTTCGCGGAAACGATGATAGATTTATCATAAAAGAATTGGTAATTTTGGATTTGCTTACACAAGTAGCATACCCGTTTTTATTTGAAGCACCGTGTTCTGTCCATGAACTAAAGTCAAAAGCTAAAATAACAAACAGATGGCTAACAAATAATTTTCATCATATCCATTGGTATGAAGGTTTCCTACCGTACAACAATGTACACAAAATTATGTTTCATTTTTGCAAACAATTTACACACATATATACCAGAGGATTGGAAAAAAAAGAATTGGATACGACAGTACACAAACAAAGAAGTTTTAAACATAAAAGTGGACAAAACATTTCACTTTGATGCTAGAAATATTTGTGTTTCTACAATAAATCCGAAACACAACCAATCTCAATGCGCATTACAAAACGCGTATCACTTGGCTGCTTACTTACAACAACAAACGGAAGAATGTAGTGGGGGTTCCGAAGGTTATATAAACGAAGAGGCAACACACCCCGAGTATCAGTCTAACTCCATACTCCGAACAGACAACATCTCCTGTGAAGGATGGCATCACAACAGTTTCTCCAATGTTTAGTTGAACAATTCAACTTGCATTCAAAATCAAATACTCTAATTATCAAGAAATGTTCAGAATTAAAAGAACAGAAACATTATATTGTTCATGAAATGAAGAAAATTGATACAACGCATGGAGACGCAGTCGTCGCATCTTTATCCGATGCACCATATACACCGGGTGATGAACCAAAGTTTCAAGTATATCTTCCAAAACGATTCGTCCAGTTGTTGCAAAATGAAGATCTGCGGGAAATTCAACCAGGATCATTATATTTGGTGTCACACGGAATGAGCGGAAACAACTCTACGGAACTAACTCTGCACATCGCACAAAAATAACATTGTAAAAAAAATGTTTTAGATAAAAAGATAAAAAACAACATATCAGTATATGTTTTTATATATACTGATATGTTGTATTTTTTAAAACCTCAAACGGATGACCTTGAACTTTTTAATCGATAGTATTATTCGATTATTTTATTCGATAGTATTATTCGATTATTTTATTCGATAGTTTTATTCGAATACTTTACATAAATACGAAACTTTAACGTTGAGAGGCTCAGTTCTGTTTAAGACAAGCTACAACCAACATGTCATCCAAAAGAAATAATCTAACACTTATAACTTATTGTTGCAAAGAAAAATGTTTTAGAATACCTGAAGATCAAGTTGACGGAAAAGCTTGCACAAAATGTAATTCTTTCGGCTATTGTAAATGTAGTTGCAAAACATATCAAAAGAACCGGTTGGATAAACTAGAAGAATTGCAACATCGACTCGGTCTATTGTGGCAACGATTAAATTCAAAGTGATTAAACAAACACCTGCCATTACCTCCACCACTACCCCCACTACCATCGGAGGTACCTGCAGCACCGGCTTTGCAATAGTCATTCCTGCTACACCTCTTGTCGAGTAAACAACTCTAGTCATGTCTCTCAACATTCGCGGGATTCACTACAACACTATCAATCTTACAACCTACAAGGATTTGGAAATTTTTAGTGAAGAACTAAAACAACTTATAACCACTGGGTTTGGTTTATCTTTAGAACTTTATGCAACAAACAATCAAAACGAAAAAAATGTGTTTTTGCCAACTTACAACAACAAGAAGAATGAAAATAAACAAGAAATTTCAGCACCGACAACAACTTACTTTTCAAATTTGGGAGCAAACTTTACTAACTTGTAAAATAATACTTTTGTAAAAAAAAACAAATAAATAAAAAAAGAAAATATCTTGCATTTTCGGATTTTCCGAAAATGCAAGATCTTTTTTAAAAACATCCCCAAACGACCTTGACACACTTCCGGCCATTTAAAATTTAAATACCCAGCACAGCAGGGCATTTAAACTTTAAATACCCACCAACAACACGTCACAGCTACGTCACAGCTGATGACGTCACTTCCGGTCACGTGACCGGAAGTAGCTGTCAAAAAATTGACTGGCTGTCAAAGTTTGATTGGGCCAGAAACGCCACTTGCCCACTACTGCGGCCGAAAATTAATATCCAATCAAAATGAAGTATTTATTACTCAGCATGTAAGGCGGTGGTTTGAAATCGATATCTTGGGAAATATTAGCTTGGATACCCATAAATAAAATGTTTTCGATATATATTTGTAGGCCATTTTGGAATATGGTGCCGTGTATGGACATTTTTTAAAATTCAAAAGGGCTCCTAAGCTATAATTTATTAGTATACCCTAAGGTACCTTCATGCCAAATTTGGTGCTTTTATCCGCCTGGTAACGGTATTCTTAAATTATAGCCCTAAGCAACCTCACTATAAGGGGAGTTTCCCCTTATAGTTGCAAACTATCTATTTTTGTTAACAATCTGATTTAATTTACAAATCCACCAGAAGGTAATCAGCTGTTAAATTACAATCAAATTTTAAAACCGTTATAACGCAAGTTGTTCAGCACTGGAGCGTTGAAAGCGCCCTCTAGAAATAAATCAAAGGCTTGGTGGTCGAAGCCGTAAAATAAATACCCATTTTAATTATCAGTCGCCGGTGCGCTACATTATGAGCTTTATAATGACACCTCAATCGTATAAATCGGTTAAGTATGACGGATGAAAAAGGGATGTAACAGAGGAAACCTTATTGTATTAAGCTTACAGATAGATTTGACTACGTTTAATCACTTGTCGTTAAAAGGTATTCAAACCTTTCTGTGTTAGTAGAAAAGTGATTCGGTGGCTTTCAATAATTAATTACAGTATTATCTAAAATCTTATTTTGAATGTCATTGAAAAATTAACAGGGCTGGTAGTACTATGCATACAGTATTTTGCAAATGTCTTTTAGCATTTAAGGTTTTACTGAACAATGTTTTTGCAAGTCTAAATTTTAATCTGTACAAATGAGTATGCGTGAGCTTGTAGTTCAGGATACTTTTTATTCTGATGAGGGTAATTATTTTAGGGGCTTTCTTTTGAAGGGTATAATAACTTGTGTTCATGAGGTTTTTAATAGTCAAACATATCAAGGCAGTTCCAGTATTTTTCTTGATTTTTCCTACTCTAAATAAAATATCATATGACTAGCCTAGGCCAAAATTACATATTAAAATTTTCAAATACATTGTTAACTTACTTCGAGCTGTAAATTATTATTATAAATTAAAAATTATGTGAAAGAGAAAGTGGAAAGTGACCAATATAACGCCGGGTCTATTGGTCTGATCAGTGCGATATTTCTCATTTCACTCGACTGTTTCGTTTCTTATATCTTATCAACTTTCCGTCTGCGACGTCTCATTCTGGAACGGATCCTCGCTCATTTGGCAAGGTTGGCGTGGGAAGATAAATCGAGCTCTTGATAGTCACCGAGAAGTTAGTGTTATATATCTTGCTTGCATCTTGCAAACTGTGCCAAAGTTATTATTTTATCGTAAACTAGCTGTACCCGTGGCTTCGCTCACGATAAAAATTCAACACATCACCATTCAATGATATAGTTTTGTTTTTTCAATTATTGTTCTTGTTGTAAAAACTCAATTCTTTAAAAATGTCAAATGTACTTTCATGAAACAGAAAAATGTTTTTTTTAATTCCCTTAGTACGCAGGTCTGCTGCGACGGGGGTATTCTATTCCTACCTAAAGGACCTGTCTATACTAAAAATGTGACCATACCCAGCGCCCCACCGACAAAGCCCCCCAAGGGTGTTGCTGCCCTGGGTAGGCCCATGCCTAATATCGGCGGCCTCCTTCTTACAAGTGTCGTATGCTTATGTCAACTGTTCAGCCGATCTTGATATGAGGAGAGGATTGCGCTCACGCACTCGAAAGTGAGTTTACCGAGACTGGCTTACCCAAGCCAAACGCCAACAAGCATTTATGGTTGTTTCTGTTTACCACACGATACCTGAGCTTGGCCTGATGATGATCAAGGGGCACGACATAGGGAACGGCACCCTTGGCTTTGTCGGCTCCGCGTTGAATCCGCTTACGTATATAGTATAGAGTGGCTCTTAGGTTATCCTAGATTTTATTATATTAAGCATTAATAATTATGATCTGCATTAAAAATAAAAATAAAAATTAAATGACGCCTGGAGATATCACAGCTAGATCCCTGAAAATCGGATCACTGGTGTCGTCTCAGTTTACATACATCCACACTGACACACACATACAGACGACAGGCACCACTCCAAAAACTACTTTTTTGGCTTCAGGGAGCATTTAAACGAATATCTCCAATAAAAACTCAAATTCAAAAATTTTAACAAAATCAATAATTTCTCCATAAACTACGTATAGGGGGGAGAAAGTAAAAATTCGAACGAACGGTGTTTTTTGCTTCTAGTTGCCCCAGTCAAAAAGTTATCATAGTCTCGGACTTAGGCCTTACTATGAGACCTAAGGTAATAAATAGCTTCTTCCCATAAGGGGAAATTTGCTAAAACAAGAGAAATCGAAATTTGGCTTCATCTAAGATGAACATTCTGTTCGGTTTCGCTGCTCGGTGGCCCCATCCTCAGGCTAGTAGTAGGAACGTGTCCAGCCTTTCGGACGTCGTTAAAATGCATTAAACCTTGCAGCAACACAGTTCGTGTATACAACCCTTTAGGTACAAAACCGACAGGAACCCAATTGGTAAACAAATAGATCAGGAACAAATTCAAGACCCAATTGTTTGACACCAGCCACGGCGAGTGATATAACTATCAACTCAACTTCAAAGTAAATATTTGAAAAAGTCATCTTTAGCACAAAATCTATACTCAATTTTTTATCCATTTTAATAAAGGAGTAAAAAAAAGGTTTATGCACCATTCATTTACGTTTTTTAAAAGATAAAACTAGGTTTTTACCTCTTATTAGTTTAAATGGTTCTTACTTCTCATCCGCGTGGTCGGAGGCTGAGAGCACTGCAAGCCTCCGCTTCATCACGGTAGAATGAACGGAAATTAGTTCATTTCCGTCCGCTAGAATGGCCGAGTGGTAGTGGACCCAGTTTCAGCTAAAACTTGAAATAATACCTAGTTAATATGAGTAGTGTGTTGAATAGGTGTGTAGAGATCGTTGAAAATATACGAATAAGAATTTACCATACTTTGTGCCTATATGCTGAAAGTAAAAGATTCGGAAATTTACAGGATATGACTACTTTCGAATTATGCATCTTCTATATTATTAAAAGAATTTCTGGGATTTTGTCCGGAGCATATCGACTTCTAAAAATTTATTTATATATTCATATCTCGTATCAAATTAAAGCTATGACTATAAATTCTAGATGTGTCTTTAGCGGGTTTGGAAAAATCCCATGAAAAGCCCTCGCAAAGGAGGCTTTTGAAATTCCATCGAAAGTGGTCATATCTGTTGTAAAACCTATGAACTTTTTCCAATTCACATTTGTTTATAACAAAACAGATGGACAATAAATAGCTACACAGTTATACAACAGAATGCGGGGATAGCAAAAGTCAGTTAATAGTTACAGTATTATAATTATAATCTATATTATTAATACGCTACATGGAAACTTTGTTCACGATAAGGCTTTTTTATTTTAAGACTTACCCCCACATATTATACATTAAAACACGCGTCTCTATGTGCAGATTCCTGTAAGCATCTTGAGATATTTAATTTAGGCAATATAACTTGAAAAAGTACAAAATACTGACGAGAGATTAATTTGAGTTTTGACAGAGGCGAAAATGTAAACAAATAAACATCTGATCAGCTGTGTGGGATTAAAATAGCCTATACAGATCACAAACCAAGAAAAAAAAATTAGATATCAAAGTAGTTTAAAACTCAGCCCAGCTGTTTTTTTTATCTGAAAAGGAACAAGACGACGAAAATTTGTTGTGATCGGACACTTTATATTCTTTCAAACATGCTAAGAACGAGTCAAAACTACAAAGAAAACATTAATTCCAAGAACGCTGTGCTCGCAACGGTAAGCAAAAGAGCTATTAAATTGAAGAAAACAATGGCAGAGGGTTTTTCATGTATAGGCCTAAAGTGTACGCAACAATTTATCACTCAATTATAGCACCTTAAAACCGTGAGGAGAACATTCGTTATATGCTCTGTATCTATGACGGACGTCAAACTTGGTGATCAAGAAAGAATGCTAAACAAAGCCAACGGCTCTTGCAGCAATGAACTCATGCACAGCTTAACTAAACTCTTGGTTAAAGTTAATCCTTAAGCGCAAATTTTCAAGGTGAAGAGTTGCGTTCTGAAAAATACTCCTGATGAGCAGCATACACAACTCGGAATACACATTGTCTGAGATCGAAAAGAATATTAGCGCCGATACAACGACATAACTTCTAATGATGTTGCTATTATTTTTAGAGCAAACGATAGCGAACCACCAAGTGTGAGCGTGACTTAATTATTTACCCGAAAAATAAGCCACTTAGAAGAGTACATATTCTTCAATTTTGCCTCGACCCAATGGCTGACCTGTTGCTTTTTCCATATTTTTAATTTGAAGGAAGTGCACAACGAACATCGCTTACAATGCTGCAATACGCATCCTAATGAGTGTCTATTAGAGACATTTTCAGCAAGCTACATCGTTCCGTGGGGAATTTTAAAATATCAATATTAGTAATAAATAATAGTAATTATTATTTATAATTATTAATTATAAATTTTTATTATTTGAAATTGTTATTTATACATATTAGTAATAAATGTAAAACCTTTATTATGTAAATTTACTTTGAATGCGAAGGATATTTAAGTGTTTACGATTAGCATGCCTATTTCATCTCGATTTTTAAATGCACCAACGCCAATGTATCTATTTATTTTTGTAGAATGTTGTAGAAAGTTGTGATATTTGCATGGTATTAATTTAAGATACGAAACAAAAAGCCGAATAAATTTTGGAAATGTAACTTCTTGGTCGTTATGAGTGCTGAATAATTTGTGTTTACGCCGAATGACAGTTTTATAAATGTTATCTAGAGATTAGTTTTCGACGATCTGTGGATCTTACAACTTCTTATCGATTGTTGTTAAGACCACCTAATTGATTAATGGACCGACGTGTCGATATTGTGTAGAAAAACATACAGATTTTTATTGTGTAGAAGAAACTTTCAAAACAGAGGCGAGAAGACTCGCTAAGCAATGAAGCTCCATATAAACTAACCCCCAAATTATAATTATGGGAAATGAAAGATGTTGTTCTATCAAAACCGCAAAATGAAAACGTACAAACGTAAACGTAAAGCGTTTGAAGTTTATAAAACTTTATACATTTAGACTCTTACAAGGAGCTTCAATAAATGAAATTCTGCGAGAAATTTCTTATTCATATTGACGTTTCAAATCTTAAGTAATAGGTTAATTTTAAAAATTTACTTTAATGAGAGGTTTTGCCTCTGGTACTTTTATTACAGATAATCAATAAATGTTCCTAGAAAAAAAACACAACAATCCATAAACATCCTCAATGCAAGGTTTTTCACGATTCGGAACCCCAAAAATAACCAACATGAAACCAAAGCTTATATTCTTATGTTATTTTTAAGTCACGAAGGGACGCAGGCTTCTAGTACATCTTAATTTAATTTTTTATTAAATTACTTTAATATTACATTACATTACATGGCATTAATGCCTATAAATTACCCAATCGTTATTTCACTAAAAAAACTTTTCCTTCCTCCAATCTTGTAGGCCAACACTGTTTAAAAATGAATTTGAGTAAGTATTCTTGCTTCATGGAACTACTTCATATGTAATAAAAAATTAACAAACCGTTTATTTTAAAGCTACTGTCGACATCACCGGCTCTGCATCATAAATTGGTCTATTTTTCATCTATAAAATGTGAAATATCTTTTAGCCTGTCAATTATTTAGCTCTTTTAAAGCTCACTAATTAACAGCGTAACCCTTAAATTTAAAATCTCTTGATTTACTTGGTATACATATCACAATTTATCTCTATGAGAATCTCAAGAACAGTCCCCGTTAAAATCTTAACCATCAAAATTTTATATTCAGAATCTTACTTAAATATTACCATGAAAAAGGGTGGCATCATCTAAATGAGTTTTGTTCCGAACACGCAACAACGTTTAGAATGATGAAAAATATTTGCACGACAAATAAAAGAAATGCTTTTACAGTACTTGACTTTTCTCTTTCACTCAAGTCAACCCGCTTTGATGATCACTAGAGCTCTGATACCACTCAATTTAATCGAAAAATTATGCTGACTCAAATATTGGAATACTTTTTTGTGACTTTTTGGAATACAGTGCGACTTGGAACTAATGTGCTCCCAAAAATATATGAAAATATGAGAAGTTTTAAATCCAAACAAATATCATACTCTATTATGCATCGACGAAAAGGACGCCTGTCCATTGGGAGCAAACCGGTATCTCTTCCCTGGAGTTTGGGGATATGAAAATATACCCAACATGAAGGAGGTCCAAGGTTCTTCCCCGTAAAATTTTTATGAGAGAAAAATGTTTAAAAACGTATTTTCAAGCAGTCTAAAAGCTATAATTATTTTTCAAAACGTCTAAAATGCACTTATTTGTATATACAAACTTTATACTCTAGAAATAATTACTAGGTGTCTACCATATTTCACATATGAATTTCCCGATTTTTCCTAACTTTCCGGCCATTGAAATATGGGCATCTAACAAATACTCTGTCATAATGTTTATAAATTAGTATACACGACCGCCAGATTTGCATGCCGCGTCTGCCATAAGATAGCCAAAAGATTCAATAGCGAAATTTATCTCACTCACCCGCCTTATTTGGTGCCCGCAACTTTAATTATTAGGTGCTACATATAAATGGAATTCCCGAGTTTTCCAAACTTTCCGGCCATTGAAATATGGACATCTAACAAATACTCTGTCAAAATGTTTATAAATTAATATACACGACCGCCAGATCTGCATGCCGCTTCTGCCATAAGACAGCCAAAACATTCAATAGAGAAATTTATCTTCCACAATATTTAATTGTTTGGCTGCCATAATTTTTAACAACATTATTTTCAAGCCATACAATACGCCATAATGTGATCGAATACGCCGGCCACGACCGAATACAACCGCCACAATACGCCGCGCCGGCAGTGATGCGACCGAAAATGTCAGCCACGATGAGATTGAGATTCGACGGCCGCAATGCAACCGAGAGATTTGCGCGCCGTGATAGGCCTAAAGTCTTAAGGCCGGTCTACACATTCAAACTTATTGTCAGTCTGGTATGATCATTCCAGGTTTGAGGAATAAGACTGAAATTGGATGGCGCATCCACTTTCTTCATGTAAGTTGTCCAGTTTATGCTGAACTATTGCTGAAGTGCTTGTGTTAGAAATTTAAGAGGCCATAATCGGGTGAAACAAGTACAGAATGAGTTTTTTGTCGTAGGATGTTTGTCTAGGGCGTGATTGCTGATTAGTGGATGTTTGTGTGAATGGGTGGGATTGAAGTTTTTTTGTGAATTAAGTATCAAGTTTTCTTATAAGTGTATTATAAAAATACCCCCGTTGCAGCAGACCTGCATACTCAGCGAATTTCAAATGCAAAACAATATATTTTAATCTAACATAGCGAGATTTGACATGTTTTTGTAAGCTCCATAAGATTAACATGGGGAATGAGTATGCAGGTTTGCTGCTACAGGTATGTTTAAACTGGTTGGTTTTAATTCAATATTTAGTAGATCTGAACTAGAAGAAGCCATTTACCAAGTTTTATCAAGATATGTTGAGAAATAAACGAGATATAGAATTTTACTTATTTCCCATAAGGTTAGCATTGGCACAACGTACTGTGTTTACCAATTTCAATATCTCGGTAACCAATGGACATAGAGCAGTGATTCAAGATACTAAATTGTTTATTTTTTTGAGCTAAATTCAATGGTGCCAACAAAAATTTGATAAATTTTATTTTTCTATGTAAAAATCTCAAAAAACCCATTTTTGAGGGGGTTTATCCCCCTTTACCCCCCCTTCCGGTGGTCCGATCGGGCTGGTTCACGAACTCGTCCAATCGATTACCACTTTACATGTCTGTACCAAATTTCATCAAAATCGGACCATTTTTACGGCCGCTATCGTGCTAACAGACACATATATATATATATATATATATATATATATCTAAAAATTCGAACGAATGGTGTTTTTTGCTTCTGGGGGTTGCAAAACGAAAAGTTATCATGGTCTGGGGCTTAGGTCTTACCATGAGACCTACGGTAATAGCTTCTTCCCTATAGGGGAAATTCGCTAAAAACTGTTTGAGTTGCTCTTTTAAATGGTGTATTATTTGTAAAGATAGGTTTAATAGAATATATACTGCAAGGCTTTGAAACCCCGATATTCATTTATAAACACCTGGTACATTTAACTACTGTATTTTTGTAGCAGGTTAAGTGTAAGAAAGGGCCAAGTGCCCCTATCTTTGCCTGTGTAAATAAAGGATTTTTAATTTCATTTTATTAGTATTCCTGCTAGGTAAAGAAGCCTATGTTTTCATCTAACTTCGATATATTTAATGATATTATACTGTTTTATTTAAGATTTTCTTAGATACGATTAATTTTTTTGAAGTCTTGTGACAATGTTTTTCTCTGTCCATTAGGTTCTATTGTCGGATGACAAGAGCTTTTGTCAAAGATCATAAAGGGTCCGACAAAGATATAAATACCCCCGTTGCAGCAGACCTGCATACTCAGCGAATTTCAAATGCAAACAACATATTTCAATCAAACATAGCAAGATTTGATATGTTTTGGTAAGCTCTATAAGAATAACATGGGGAATGAGTATGCAGGTTTGCTGCTACAGGTATATTAAAACTGGGTGCTTTTAATTCAATTATAGTAGATCTGAACTAGAAGAAGCTATTTACCAAGTTTTAACAAGATACGTTGAGAAATAACCGAGATATAGAATTTTACTTATTTCCCATAAGGTTAACATTGGGACAACGTAGGCCTACTGTGTTTACCACTTTCATTATCTCGGTAACCAATGGACATAGAGCAGTGATTCAAAATACTAAATTGTTTTTTTTTTGAGCTGAATTCAATGGTGCCCACAAAAATTTGATAAATTTTATTTCTCTATGTAAAAAACTCAAAAAACCCATTTTTGGGGGGGTTTATTCCCCTTTACCCCTCCTTCCGGTGGTCCGATCGGGCTGGTTCACGAACTCGTCCAATTGATTACCACTTTACATGTCCATACCAAATTTCATAAAGATCAGACCATTTTTGCGGCCGCTATCGTGCTAACAGACACATAGATATATATAAATTCGAACGAATAGTGTTTTTTGCTTCTGGGGGCCCCAAAACGAAAAGTTATAGTGGTCCCGAGCTTAGGTCTTACCATGAGACCTACGGTAATAGCTTCTTCCCTATAGGGGAAATTCGCTAAAATGGAAATAAATTTTCATCCACGCAAAAATTAAAATACCCCCGTTGCAGCAGACCTGCATACTCAGCGAATTTCAAATGCAAAACAACGTATTTCAAGCAAACATAGCAAGATTTGACATGTTTTGTTAAGCTCCATAAGAATAACATGGGAAATGAGTATGCAGGTTTGCTGCTACAGGTATATTAAAACTGGATGGTTTTAATTCAATATTTAGTAGATCTGAACTAGAAAAAGCCATTTACCAAGTTTTATCAAGATATGTTGAGAAATAAGCGAGATATAGAATTTTACTTATTTCCCATAAGGTTAACATTGGGACAACGTACTGTGTTTACCACTTTCAATATCTCGGTAACCAATGGGCATAGAGCAGTGATTCAAAATACTAAATTATTTGTTTTTTTGAGCTGAATTCAATGGTGCCCACAAAAATTTGATAAATTTTATTTTTCTATGTAAAAAACTCAAAAAACCCATTTTTGGGGGGGTTTATCCCCCTTTACCCCCCCTTCCGGTGGTCCGATCGGGCTGGTTCACGAACTCGTCCAATTGATTACCACTTTACATGTCCGTACCAAATTTCATAAAGATCGGACCATTTTTGCGGCCGCTATCGTGCTAACAGACACATAGATATATATATATATATAGAATATATATATTCGAACGAATAGTGTTTTTTGCTTCTGGGGGCCCCAAAACGAAAAGTTATAGTGGTCCCGAGCTTAGGTCTTACCATGAGACCTACGGTAATAGCTTCTTCCCTATAGGGGAAATTCGCTAAAAATTATTTAACGATTAGTAATTTTAAATACAAATACCCCCGTTACAGCAGACCTGCATACTCAGCGAATTTCAAATGCAAAAAAAATATTTCCATCCAAGATAGCGAGATATGACATGTTTTTGTAATCTCCATATGAATAACATGGGGAATGAGTATGCAGGTTTCCTGCAACAGGTATGTTAGGCCTAAAACTGAGTGGCTTTAATTCAATATTTAGAATATCTTAAGTAGAAGAAGCCATTTGCTAAGTTTTATAAAGATATGTTGAGAAAAAAATGAAAATATAGATTTGTTTAATTCCCATCAGGATTACATGGGGAACGAGTGTGCAGATTTGCCGCCACAAAAATTAAAATTTTGGGGTTTTTAGACTAAAATAGATTAGGTCTCATATAGATGAAGCCACAAACCAAGTTTTATTACAATATGTTGAAAAATAAGCGATATATAGAATTTTACTTATTTCCCACAAGGATAACATTGGGACAACGTAATGTGTTTACCACTTTAATATCTCGGTAACCAATTGGTGTCAATGGACATAGAGCAGTGGTCCCCAAATGGCGGACCGCGGTCCGGATCCGGACCGCCACCTAATGTTTTACGGACCGCGAGGTCGGATTCACAAACTGTATTTTTTACGCATTTTTAGCTTTTAGTGTATTTCAACTTTATTTGAACTTAAAACAAAATCGCCACTGACCATACAGCGTAAAAATATTTTATAAAAGAAAACAATTTGCAAGCTGCACAGGTTTCACTTCAAACTTCAGAGAAGTAGTCCAGAATAAGAAATGTCATTTCTCTCGCTGTTTGAGTGATCTATATGTGAGTGATTGTTAAGTGTACTACGTGTTTTAAGTGAAAATAAATTTAAATTTAAATTAAATAATTTTTAATGTTGTTATTTTTTACTAAACCTAAACAATAGAGAATTTGTTTATCTATTCAAACTTTTATATGGCATTTTGGGTAGAAAGAAATGTTACAAATAACATACACAAATAGGCTAAAATCACACCAATTTAAGTGAAATCTTGAAAAATTTTCCAGGGGAGGGCCCCCGGACCCCCGGTGGGTCAAACCCTCCCATGAAAAAATCCTGGGTGCGCCACTGACAATTAGGGTCCGGCCCGTGACAGTTTTATAAAAATTAGGTATGGACCTTCATAAAATGTAATTGGTGATCACTGACATAGAGCAATGATTCAAAATACTAATTGTCTGTTTTTCGAGCTAAATTCAATGGTGCTAACCAAAATTTGATTATTTTTATTTTTCTACGTGAAAACCCCTAAAAACCCTTTTTTTGGGGTCGGACATGATTACTTTACACGTTTGTGGCAAATTTCATTCCGATCGGACCATTTTTGGAGCGCTATCGTGCTTACAGTCACACACACACACACCCGGTGTGTGTGTGTGTGTGTGTTTGTGTTTTTCGAAAGAATGGTGTTTTTTGCTTCTGGGGCCCCCAAAACGAAAATTTATCATGGTCTGGGGCTTAGGTCTAACCATGAGTACTACGGTAACAGCTTCTTCCCTATAGGGGAAATTCGCTAAAACTCATCCTATAAATGAGTTATTGCATCATATTACCACCAGAAATCCCTGGATATTAAAATTAGTCGCTGCAGCGCCTTCCTGTTAGTGGCAACAATTTAATTACGTCATTACTCATACAGTATGGCGCCATTAGTCAAAAACGTCCGCTCAAAGCATCGCCTGAGATAAAGTGAAATCCATATTTCCAAATTTTACGTTCACCTGCGAGCTTTCACATCAAAGTTCAACGTGAAATGTGACTCCCATATTTTGTGATATAGCTTATATAACCTTGTAGCTTGCACCCAACAGATTTTCAAAGGCAAATAAAACTGGGATTTCAATGTTGAAAATAATTACAACTTTCTAACTTCGCCCTTAGCATAAGTAAATTTAACACTAAGTAGCGTTAAAAACTTAATACTTATTTGCGCGATGTTAACTATAGAATTGTTTATCGGATCAGTTATATTCGTATTTAGAGAAAATCTATCGTTGAATGGCAAAGGAGTATTTCAAGTAAACAATACAAGTTTATTTTTTTTAGTTTACATAATGGGTTGTTTTTTAATGATTTTTATATTTATCTATAGAATTAAGCCTAATTTCCATTTTCATGGTTTGTTTGATGACCATTGTCAAATGTTATAGCACTCAATATCTGGTGATTCATTAACTGGTGATTCAAAAGGATAAATGAGTCCAATGTCATAGGAGGCATGGTAAAAAAAGTCTAAGACTGATATCCAAACTTTTTTCTCTTATCTCAGAATCATCTTTTTTAATCATCTTTTTTTGCAATCTCAATTCAAGGAAATCATTGAATTATATTTAAAAAATTTAACTTTTTCCGCTATCTATTGTATTCTGGCGAATTTCCCCTATAGGGAAGAAGCTATTACCATAGGTCTCATGGTAAGACTAAGCCCAAGACCATAATAACTATTCGTTTTGGGGCCCCCAGAAGCAAAAAACACTATTCGTTCAAATTTATGTATATATGTCAACACGATAGCGGCCATAAATATGGTCCGATCTTTATGAAATTTGCTACAGACGTGTAAAGTGGTAATCAACTGGACGAGTTCGTAAACCAGCCCGATCGGACCACGACCGGGGATAAACACCCCCCCCCCAAAAAAAAAAAAAATGGGGTTTCGGGGTTTTCACGTAGAAAAAAATTCAATTTCGGTTAGCACCATTGAAATCAGCTCGAAAAAAACAATTTAGTATTTTGAATCATTGATCTATGTCCATTGGTTACCGAGGTATTGAAAGTGGTAAACATAGTCCTTGTCCCAATGTTAACCTTGTGGGAAATAAATAAACTTCTATATCTCGCTTATTTCTCAACATAACTTAATAAAACTTGGTTTGTGGCTTCATCTAGATAAGATCTAATGTATTTTAGTCTAAAATTCCCGAATTTTTCCGTTTTCATCTCAGAAAACCTGCATACTCATTCGCCATTTTATTCTTATGGAGATTACAAAAACATGTCATATCTCGCAATGTTGGTTGGAAATATATTTTTTGGCACTTGAAATTCGCTGAGTATGCAGGTCTGCTACATCGGGGGATATTTTCATATGTTACTGTTCGTTGTTAAAGAAAAATTTCTGTTGATAAGTGGATTACGAATTAAAAATATTATTGCGACAACTAAAGAAAAGCTCCGCTGGTAAATTCTGTAACCAAAATAATTGAGATATTTTTGAAAATGTATTTTTTAAATTAAATAAACCCACTACCTAGACAATACACTGGTATATTGACAAAATGCAAATGTACCAGGTACCGATGGCTATGATGGCAGTTACTTATTGACAGATGTCGAAGTTCAATTAATCAACGCCACTACCCATGTTAAGCTTCGGTAGAGAGGGATCTTGACATTCCTTCCTAGATATCAGCTAATTGAACGTTTATATTGTACAAGACTCTTCTTTGTTTCTAACATTAAATCTTTTACTTAATTTGTCTGCAATTTTAAAATAGTAACATTTTGTACTTATGTTAACTTGTGTTTTAGTACAAAATGTTAACACCATTTACATAACCATGTGTTTTGGATCCACGGGAATTGCAATGTAAACAGAGTATAGTCTCCGGGTGTATGTACCAAATAAATGACCAGGCGCACGAGATGAATCACCCGTTGTGACGACGTGGATCTGATTTATCAAGGAGGCCCTCGTAACCCTGCCGAACCCTGGGGAGACGTACCTCAGAGGAACATTATTCAAGCAATGTGCACATTCGATTGTTTCTGGCCGACTGGAAAACACAAGATCAAACTGGATAGTGAACTTGGCACCTTCTGCAGTTGGCAAAAAACAATACTATCAAAAATTGAGGCATTTTATGTCGTTTTTATCAAATTACATTCTCGAGCACACTGTTCGAGAATTGTAAATTATTATTGTATAATTATTGAAATAATGAATCGAGACATTAAGTACAACAAAGATTCTAATGTATTTTAGTCTAAAATTCCTGAATTTTTCCATTTTCATGACAGAAAACCTGCATACTCATTCGCCATATTATTCTTATGGAGATTACAAAAACATGTCATATCTCAGTATGGAAATTTCTGTATGCTGACCAAGCATAGCTAGATATTTGGTATAGTTTCCAGTTGAAGAGATAAATAAAGTCTAATCGATTACTTTAAATGAATATTAAATACTACCTAGTTATTACATACTGGTATTACATATTGGTACGTGGTTCACCTAGGTGGTTACTCATAATCTGCCATAGGTTTAACCAATGAGGTGTAAAAGACAAAAACACGAAATCGTTTCTATTGGTATTGCCCCACTTTGTACGTTACATTCAACATATATTAACAGCATTCTTTAATTGGAATACTGGCTATATCCACTTTCAAATGGAAATAGCTTGCTCTGTAATGCATATATTTAATGGATTCAATTCCTATATTAACATACGGCTTTGCTGAAAAACGGTATTTACTCCTATCCGCTACTTGAAATTTCTGTTCAAACGTTAAACCTTATAAAAAAAACTTCAAAAACATCTAGAGCTCTTTGTTATATAGATGAAGTCTGGCTATCATAAATTGTGTGTCTTGCACTGAGAAAAATCAGAGCTCCAGATTGCGAGTAAATGTTGATTTCGCATGATTCTTGGCGCTACAACCAGCGGCATGCGGTAAACCAATGTGGTCTGGAGTCACCCACATTACATCTCCAATTTGGCTTTGGTCCGTTCCTAGCAGTGTAATGTTAAAACAGTCCAGACTAGAATCTAGGCGTTAACAATAAACAAATGTTGCGGACACTAGCAATGCTAGTGTGATGAAATCAGTGACGTCACACTTAGCCCCAGCCCGTACTAGTGCTCGTTCAATGCCCTAGATATTTTGTATTCCTCTGCCTAAAACCAGGCGCGCATTGTGGTAGTCACATATAGAATGTCATGTGGCAAAAAAACAAAATGTTTGTGAGGGACCCTAGCGTATGGACGCGACGTACTTCCAAGGCTGGGGTTTGCATCGTACCCCAGCCAACCAGAGGGTGGGCTCTAACCGTCCCTGTGCCTGACAGGTGTCCGCGCATGCGCAATCACACTGATGACAGCGTCATACCCCTAATCTTCGACCCATGCAGTCCTGAGTGAGTTGTTGGTGTAACTGGTTGGACTGTTTATTATAGTGACTCGTTTCTTTGTTTCCTTTGTGAATAATGGGTGAAGAAACTTCACGCCTCCTGCAGGATTGGGGCCTCCACGTCTTACAACAGAATTTTACCGGTGAGTTTGAGTTTTATGGCAATAAAAGTTACCGTATTGTTTAGTCAATAATGTCATAATAAAATGTCATGAGATCACATATCTACCCATTGACTATAGGCCCTATAAATTAAGCCAATTTGAAAAATAATTCCTCAGTTAAATCGTTCAATTATATTTGCGGGCTTGGTAAAATTTCAGGGTTATGGGGACATAACGATAAAGTCAAGTGTTAATGTAGTGTGTTCCAACGTACGATTATCGTACTTTTACATTTTTGTGGTTTGATCCAAATGTTGCTTGGTATGCCCACAATGTTTTAAGTTCTATTGTGGGTGTAATTTTTACTGTTATTCAGGATTATTAAATTTGTTTTGACGTTTCAACACAGCACATCAAACAAAATATGGTTTCTGCCAGCCGTAAATGTTTGTCTTGTATTCATTGACATAATTTCGAATTAATTTTATAAAGTCATTCCCAAATAACAAAGGGTGATTTTGAAATAATTTTGTAAAGTCATTTACTATGTACGAGGGACATTAATGAGAATGGTGAATTTTAAAAATAATTTGAAGATAATTTTGGATTTTAATGGTACTTTTATGCTGGCAGCACTGACGACTGACAGTGGCACTTGCCAGCGTAGAGGTGCCTAGCAGAGAAGTGGTTGAAATTATGTATTGATGTTTACTTTGTTTTCAAAAGGATTTTTAACTTTTATCCTGTCAGTACTGCTCATTTGTTAATGTGTTCGAATCTGGATCTTTACATTAAATAAACTAAACCGAGTAGGCGACTGAAATTTGAAATGATTTTCAATATTTCCTCAAATTAATTCTTTGTGTTTTTTTTAGACAACATGATTGATTTAAATACCACCACTTGTTAAGTGAAGTTAATATACGTCACTTGATAAAACCACATTATTTGAACTAAGTAACTTAATATGTCTCCACTGATAGATAAATCATAAAATAAATAGCCATTTCGGACCATCGTGTTAACTCCCACATACTTGTACCCAAGTTAAGACCTTACGGAGTTGAAAAAAACTTGTAGGCTAGGAATACCCCTAAGGCAAGAGGATTTCTTTTCATAGTCATAACTCAAGAACGGCTGGAAGGAGTTTAATATTTGAGGTTTCAATTTAAATGTATTTCTACATATATTTGCCAATGTGTCTTAGTATTGTACAAAATAGGCCTATAAAATAATGTAATTTATTTGAGTACACTAATCAAGGGTTGAATTTTCGGAACCGTGGCGCTATCAGTCGACATCCAACTTGATTTTCTTTGTTTGCAATCAAAAATATAGACGGTTTTTTGAAATATATTTAAATAATAATTATTATGATGAAAGAAATTAAAAATACTCAGCTGAAAATGTGGCCCCGTTCTTTTATGGTCCGGGGCAATCTGCCCCCTTTGTCCCCCCCCTTTATAATGACATAACAGCATATACTGGCAAACGTAATGTAATTTAGTTAATGAGAAAAATAAATAATATTTGCGATTTTTCAGAAAATAGGCTTATAGAATTATAATAATGGGGAGATAATTCTGGCCAAAGTTTATGGTTCGAACCTTATTATTTTTTCACTTAAACTCCATTAATAGTAAATTCTCCTTTCAAGAGTACATAGAATTTTCTATAAACAGCTAAAAAAAACTCTTTTTAAATAAACTTTGTTTGTTTCCAGTTTCTTCAAGATTTTGACCATCTCCATCCCGAAAAAGAGAAGTCTTTCAAACAATATCACAGCGTACATGAATAAAATCCTGACTATAGCAAATACCAAGGAACAACAAACTAGGGATAAGGACAGGAAACAGGCAATAAAACATCTTAAAACCATTGCATCAGGTAATATTATAACATCGACTTATTATAAAGTTATTATTAATGACAATTTCGACCAAAAATTTAAAATTATAAATTTGGAATTAGCTAAATCTTACAACATTGGGAGGGCGTTTACTCTGGGATTTCAACGTGTAATTTTTTTTTACAAGCAAAAAGACACTACGTTTTTCAAAGTAATTGAATAATCATTAATCAAACGGCATTTAATGTATTTGTTTTGAAAATTTTAAAATTGTAGATGTCACACATTTAATTTGTAGTTACTTTTTTATCAAAATTGCCTTTATTACATATATTATTATTTAATAAATGCAACATTTCCCCATGTAATATACCGGGTGTCCTATAATATTCCCCCCAACTTTTTCCTATATTTTTCAAATATCAATCCCACACAACCCCCAAACATTGTTGGGTGGTTAATACTTCATTCTGATTAGGTACCCAATTTTTGGCCGCCATCTTGGATCCGCCATATTGGGTCAAAAATATTTTTTTTCAAATATAAAAGTGGTGTTGTGACCCATTATTTCAAGCTAGATTTTTCACTGATTACAATTCCGCAATTCGTTTTTTAATATCTCAATTGGTTCTCATGATATGAATACTTTAAATTTATTTATTTTCAACCAATTTAAACATTAAAAATTAAAAATTGATCAAATAGGCCATAACCACAAAATAATGCTAGATAGTGACGAATAACCACCACCAGTCATTGTTGAATTATTTCCACTTAACTTTCTCCAATGTAAATGTTTTGGCCTCCATCTTGGATCCTCCATTTTGAAATAAGGTAAGTTATTTCAAATATGAATATGGTGTTGTGACCCATCAGTTCAATCTAGATTTTTTGTCAATGCCGCAACCCGTTTTTAATTATCATGTTTAGTTTTCAAGATATTAATAAATTTCTAATAAACATTAAAAAAAATATATGAATTTCTCAAAAACTAAAAATTAGCCTATTTTATCAATTTGTAATGCTTAAATTGGTTGAAAATAAATAAATTTTTAGTATTAATAAAATTTAAAGTAATCATATCTTAAGAACCAATCGAGATATTAAAAAACGGATTGCGGCATTGTAATTAGTGAAAAAATCTAGCGTAAAATGATGGGTCACAACTCCACTTTTACATTTGAAAAATATATTTTGGATCCTATATGGCGGATCCAAGATGGCGGCCGAAATTGGGTAATTACTCAAAATGAAGTATTAACTACCCAACAATGTTTGGGGGTGGTGAGGGATTGATATTTGAAAAATATAGGAAAAAGTTGGGGGGGTTATTATGGGACACCCGGTATAATTATTAATGGAATTTTTCAGATTTATAAATAAAACTGTAAAGAAAAAACAGTAAGCCCTATAGTTAAAAAATAATAATTTGATGACATATTTTCGGTGGGCTATTAACAATTTTTACGACATTTGACAATTATAATGCAGGGTGCTTTGCCATCTTCAATAACCTCCCTCAGACCTATGACAGGGCACCCAAGCAGTCTTACAAAACTATTATGGTGCATTACAAAAAAAAACATGTTGCTATTATGTTGGTATATAAAGATTATTACAGGTATGTCTGCCCTTTTTTCAGAGGATAGTTCTCCTCAATCAAGTGTGGCCATCCTTCTTCTACTTAACTATCTTCTGTACACGAGGAAAATTAGCAAGATACATGGAAAAGGACTGAACAAGCCTTCGAAACAGGAAATTCATTTCTTTCAAGTGAAACAGACATTTTGGCTGCGGTGCAGGAGATAAAAAGGAAATATGTACGGTATGGTCCCACACTTCAGCCTTTTATAATTATGGTAGGGAGTTGTGAAGATATGAAACAGAGCACAGTAGTGATTAGTTGTGACTTTTCGATTATTTATGACTTTTAAGCAGCAGTTATAAAATTGTCAGTACTATAATAGTCGGCCTACTGTGGCCAGAACAGTTAAGGGTTTTTCTCAAGCTTAATTTTAATGGATGTAGTGTCTAAAACTGTTACCTAATCTAATATTCTTGCATTGTATTTTTTCTTAATTATTTTAATGCTGATAATATTGCAAGTAGGGCCTACTGTAACAGCTTTTGTTAAAGCATAATACTTTTATTTTAATGATGACAGTAGCTATAATTGCCTGTAATACTGTAGTTAATATTTTTGTATAGTATTTTTTAAGAGAGGGTTCCAGTCACGAAAAACTTCACATTCGTAACTGCTCCTCCCAAATTTTCAAATCCAATACAGCCTCAACCGCTCAACCAAAATTTTTGAGATTTATAGCTAGCTCATTCAAACAACAGTATATTAATATTTAAAGGATAGTATATTTTTTAATATCTGGATAATTTAAACAAAATTATCCAGATATTCCAGTGATATCCTTCCCTTGATATCACAACCAATACAATTTATAAAAATACAACTAATCATTATTTTTATATTTTATATTTCAACCTAAAGCGATATCAAAAATCTGATAACTGGAATCGATAAATAGTTTTTCTCTTTCAAATGAGCTATAAATCAAGACTTTGGTTGAGCAGTTGAGGCTGTGTACCAAATTTTAAAGTTAAAATTAGTCTTGAGGGAGGAGCAGGTAGTTGTGTAGGATTGGAACCCCCTCTTGAAATCAACATGTTTGCAGCAGTTATATAATTTTTTGTCAGTAATAGTTATGGTTAAGGGAATATTATTATTACAGCCATCATTATTATTAATTCAATGTTCTTGATTTGTACTTGTTTTAATTACAATCAATAAATTTGTTAAAATTGGAGTCTCAAATATTTTATTTAGCCTATACATTCAAATTAACCGTTTGTAGAAAATTTATTTATATTAAATGAAATTCAGTGTCAAAATTACAAAAGTTTTAATAATGTTTTCATTACTTAAATAAGTCTTTGATTGCAGTTTTATCTTGGCATATACTAGACTATTTATTAAATACTAGCTTTAACAATGAAGCATCTGGTACCCTTCAAAACGTTGCACTAGAAATTGTAAAAGTTTATAATGACACATACTTGTCCTATTTTGTTCAAAATTTAACTTCTCAAATGTTTATATTTTTATAATGTTTGGTTGATTTTTAAATTATATAATATATCAGATAATCTGTTGTAATTATCTTCGAAGCTGTATTGAGTATTTTTAAAAAGCTGAAAATTTGCTAAATTTAATGTTCACTTTACTTGAAACAATCAAAATGAATATAAGTCTTGTGGTATATGTCTATAATCATAATATTAAAAGCAAGAGCCAGCTTTGAACCAAAACCCATATCATCAAATTAGTCTTCTAATGAGATCAACCTTTTATTTTAGAAATGTTGAATTTTGCCACAATAGTTGTAGCCATAACACTACCTAGTTCCAGATCCGATCTGCTAGCAGCTACCACCTCTTTCTGCCTCTGCGTGTTGTGTAAAGTAAAAAATAAATCAGCCCAGAAGCGAACTGCAGATGCAGTTCTTTGAATCACAACCCGCCCCTTGTTCCTATGTTTTATTTAGCATTTCAAACAAGCCAGTTTTTTTAACGTAACAGTAACTCATTAACATAATTATGACGCTTTTGGTATAAATATAGTTAAACTAGCAGAAATGTAGCAAAAAAATTTAATTATTGGATTAAGAATAAAATCAAAACTGGCTTAAACAGAAAGGTTGATACTGGAGCATTAGGGGGGAGTGTGATTCTAAGTCCTACATCTGTGGCCGATTTGTGGGCTAAATCAATTTTAATCGATGGAACCAACCTGCTGACAACACGAGAAGAGGTCACTAGCTGGGGTCTGGAACTAGTCAGTACTGGGGCTACAACTATCAAGGGTGGAACGACATCAGATACAAAGAGAGGTGGCCACTAGCTTGCTGGGGTCTGGCACTAGACAGTAATGGGGCTGCAACTATCCAGGGTGGAAAGACACCAGACACATAGAGAGGTGGCCCCTAGCTATCTGGGGTCTGGCACTAGACAGTAATGGGGCTACAACTATCCAGGGTGGAGCGACACCAGACTCAAAGAGAGGTAGCCACTAGCTTGCTGGGGTCTGGCACTAGATAGTACTGGAGCTGCAACCATCCAGGGTAGAACGACACCAGACACAAATAGAGGTGGCTACTAGCTTGCTGGAGTCTGGCACTAGACAGTAATGGGGCTGCAACTATCCGGGTTGGAACGACACCAGACGCAAAGAGAGGTAGCTGCTGGCTGGCTGGGGTCTGGCACTAGACTGTACTGAGTCTTTAACTAGTCAGAGTGGAACACACACCAGTCCAGTATGCTTGCTACCTCAAGAATTAAGGATATAGTAGTGACGTCATTAAGTTATGACATCACAATTACAGCCAAAGATGGCTTGTGGCGCACACAAGATGTGGCTGGAGTCCTTACACTAGCCAAGGCTGGTGGCAGCCTCAAGAATGGCATCCGGCAAGGTAAGCACAAGATTTAATGAGGTTCCCTCTTTATTTCTGTAGTCTACCACTAGACTTTTTTCTCAGTGTGCAAAACATGACGCTAAGCTCTATCCAACGACAAAATTATTGAAATCGTTTCAGAACTGTTAGGAGTCTTGCACGAAATCCTAGCGTATTTAATCGCTGCAGTTTGCAGACAGCTGCTATGATTACTTTTTAGCGAATTTCCCCTATAGGGAAGAAGCTATTACTGTAGGTCTCATGGTAAGACCTAAGCCGGAGACCATGATAACTTTTCGTTTTGGGGCCCCCAGAAGCAAAAAACACCATTCGTTCAAATTTGTATATATATATACTAGAAGAACCCGTGGCTTCGCTCACGATTAAAATTATACATACACTATCACCCATGAATTATATAGTTTTGCTTTCCCATTTATTTTTCTTATAGTAAAATCTAATGTATGTAATGTATCTACTTCTTTGAACATATCAAATGTACTTCCATAAAGCAAAAGTTTTTAGAAATTCGCTCTTAGTACGAAGGTCTGCTACGACGGGGGTATTATATTCCTGCATAAACTGCCTGTACATAAAAAAATGTGACCATATCCAACGCCCCACCGACAAAGCCCCAATTGGTGTTGCTGCCCTGGGTAGGCTCATGCCCAATATCGGTGGTCCTTCCTCTTGCAAGTGCGTTTTGCTTGTGTCGGCTGTCCAGTCGATCGTGCTATCAGGTGAAGAGGATTGCGCTCACACACTCAAGAGGCCAATTTACAGAGACGAACACCGAGAAGCATTTAATGGTCGTTTCCACGGTACCTGAGCTTGCCCTGATGATGATCATGGGGCACAATATAAGGAACGGCACCCTTGGCTTTTTCGACGGCACTTTGAATCTGCTCGCATATGTTACCCTTAATTAAAACTTTATTATGCACCCCCGTCGCAGCAGACCTGCGTATTAGAATTTCCTTCATGAAGGCATACGTGTTAGAGGAATCAAAGAAGTTAGCTTGAAATTTTATTCACTGTAAAAGATCATTTTCTTAAGGTTTTAGGGTCTACCTTGAACAAAAAATTACAATGCCACTCCAGCAATTATTAAAAAGTGCTGTCTTACGTTTTTAGACTCTATATTGAGCAAAACGTTTCAATGAGCCGAACCGGCAATTTTTTTAAAGTGTTGTAGGTAAAATTAATTCTTTACAGTAGCACACTCTTCCTCTTTAAATAGCAGTTAGTTGTCATAAAAAAAGTCCTTCAAGTATAAGTGATCAGTGATCACTGGAGTCCTTCAGTAATCAGTTATTTATTTTATGTTATACTACATATTATCAGCATTTTATATAGTGTATTGCACTTTGAAAAAATGCAAAAGTCTAATTCATTAACCACCTGGCACCAAGTAACAAATCTTCATTTTAACAAAAATACAGTTAAATAGCAGAAAGAAATACCATTAATTTACATCACCTGTTTTAAATTTTACTTTCATATGTTTTGTTAGTAAACAAATCTAACTCAAATTATTTCAAAATCCCTGACATGGGTACCTTTAAGACGGTCCCAGGGCTAAGCCAAGGCCACACTACACTACAGGCCGGAGTCCTTTTTTGGTGACGTCACATTATCAGACGGAATCGCAGACGCTTTTATAACGTACTCTTATGGCGATTCACTGTCGCACTCTTAAAACTATCGTGCCCTAAGTAATTTGTTTCAGTTTTAGTTTAGAAACCATTATTTTTTCGAATCTGCATTAATTAATGAATAACCAAATGCGGTCGAAAACGTTTTTAAAGAAAACATGACTTTATTTTATAATCTTAAAAACCGGTAAGCATTACACGCAAGTAATTTATTTACTTTTCATCAGATGATTTATTGGAAATTTGACAGTTTTGTTTCTTATTGTTTACATTTCAATGTTCTAATGTCATAATTGTTTGGTAAATGTTTACGTTTTTCGTATGATTTTAGTTGTTATTTCCAACACAGCGCTAGTAGTTCGGCCGGTGTAGTGACGTGGCATCAGGGAGGAGGGGGGGAGACTCCGGCCTGTAGTGTAGTGTGGCCTTGGCTAAGCCCTGAAAGTTATCACGAAATTGAAGGTGTATAAACCTACTCCATGAAATTCTACATGTATGTACCAAGTTTCGTGGCCATCGGTCCAGCGGTTTTTGTGTTTATCCCTGCCAACTAAATAAATAAATAAATATATATATATATATATATATATATACATATATATATATATATACCAACATCCTCTTTTATACTTATAAGAATATATGTGTCTGTAAGCACGATAGCGCTTGCAAAAATGGTCCGATCGGAATGAAATTTGGTACAGGGGTGTTAAGTAGTAATTATTCGGATGAGTTCGAAAACCAGCCCGATCGGACCACTGGAAGGGGGGGGTAAAGGGGGATAAACCCCCCCAAAAATGGGTTTTTTGGGGTTTTCACATAGAAAAATAAAAATAATCCAATTTTGGTTAGCACCATTGAATTCAGCTGAAAAAAAACAAACAATTTGATATTTTCAAACATTGCTCTATGCCCATTGGTTACCGAGATACTGAAAGTGGTAAACACAGTACATTGTCCCAATGTTAACCTTATGGAGAATAAGTAAAATTCTATATCTCGCTTATTTCTCAACATATCTTAATAAAACTTGGTTTGTGGCTTCATCTAGAAGAGATTTAATGTATTTTAGTCTAAAATCACCGCAATTTCCATTTTTGTGGCGGCAAACCTGCATACTCATTCCCCATGTTATCCTTATGGGCAATAAAAAAAATCCATATCTTCATTATTTCTGAACACATCTTGATAAAACTTGGTATATGGCTTCTTCTAGATAAGATCTACTAAATATTGAAATTAAACAATTTATTTTTAACATTCCTGTAGCAGCAAACCTGCATACTCATTCCCCATGTTATTCTTATGGAGATTACGAAAACATGTCATTATCACACTACATTGGATGGAAGTATTTTTTTGACATTTGAAATTCGCTGAGTATGCAGGTCTGCTGCAACGGGGGTATTTTGTATAAATTTTGTTTGTTTATTTCGTTGCTAGCTTGGCAATCCTTAAGCTCAATGTATTTTTTACTTAAAATTTCTTTTTATTACGTTATTCAATTTTCCCTGGCTAAGTAACCTCCATAGATCAGTTTTATTTTAGTTAAGAAATTTGTTATTTCCAGACTTTGAAGGAAATCTTCGCATCCGTTTTCGAGATGATTGTGCAAATAAGCAAGCAACTAACCAACCAATTAATTATTCAACCACGATATATTGCTCATGAGAGTAGTACCTGGTGGACCGAGCCTTGCTCGGCATTATTTAATTTACCAGTTCACCCTATTACTGTAAAACAATTCGATAATACTTTATGATTTATAATATTTATTACGATGATAATTTATAAATACACTTTTTTTCTCCATGCTATCTCACACGCTTAATTTTTCCTAGATGGCTGTATGTAGTTTGCAAACATCTGTTATGATTACTTTATTTGCTTACAGTTATTTCCTTATTCATTTCGTTGCTAACATGGCAACTCATAAGTCCAATCTTAAAATTTTACAGCGTCGAAACTCATTTTATTGCTTCATTAGATTTTCTCTGGCCTAGTAATCTGCATAGAACACGTTTTTAGTCATGAATTACTTATTTCCAGAATTTGAAGGGAATCCTATGAGCCGTTTATGAGAGTAATAAAGCTCATAATAAAGAGTATAGGATAGGATATTATTCATGTATAAGGTGATATTAATATTATTACTAAAGTAATAAATTAAGTTCCATTAGTCCCACTGACCAAGCATAGCTAGATATTTGGTAGGCCTATAGTTTCCAGTTGAAGTGATAAATAAAGTCTAATCGATTGCTTTAAATGAATATTGCATACTGCCTAGTTATTATACACGACAGCTTGACCTTGCTTCCCCTTGCTTATAACCTTGGCAGTAACACAAACAATAATATAGATTTTTCTTTCCGCATATTGGTCTCATTAGACCAAACGTTCAGAAAGGCTGATTACAAATTATCAGACCAACAATATGTAATACTAGCTGATAACCATGGTTTTACCGGTGGAAATCCACTCATCGCTTTATGCAATAGTAGATTTGAAATTACCACAGCTATTTATTTTAATGCAATTAAAGTGAATATCATAAAACTGTAATTCATAGTGCCATTTTGTTTACAATTAAACTTAAGATGTCCACAAGGAAGGGGTTTAGAATGATTTGGAAAATTGACAGTTAGGTACAAAAGTTGGTAACAAAGAAGGAACATTCCCTAAAAATTGCATGCCTAACTCCTTATGGTGCAGTAGCAGTACGGCGCTCCACATACAGAGTTCTCTGTTTTATTAATATAGATTTACAGCAAATCCAAGAAAATAATTACCTCTTTTAAGAATGACAAAAATTAAGTTTCAGTAACCAACCAAAGTTAATTCTTCAGATATTATTTTAGTCATTCAATACTGTGGTATGAAAATTATATTAATCGTTGTCTCTGGCTTTTTGGTCTACTAAGCTCTGTATTTTGTTACGGGCGTTTTAAGTAGCAAACTCTTTTCTTAGCTTACGATGCTAAGAAAGGAGTTACCCGCTACTTACAACAACAACAACATATATAGAAGAAACATGAAGCAAGGAGCAACCCTCGATTTTTAGTTCATTTTCGGCCGCCAATGATGTCGTTGTTTAATGATTATCTTTTTATTATTTTAGCGTTAAGCACAAAGAGGAAATGTTGTAGGCCTAATGGAAGAAAAAACTTTTCACACGAAGTCTTTTCTCATTAAACTATAAACTACTCACTCCTTGATTTTGTAATCATATGATTTTAACGTAACACATATTTTCGCCTTTATAGCGTCACTAAACAAACGAGATTTTATAATGTCTGTTTATAAGCTTCCAGATTATGAAAAATTGTCTTTTGAAATTTGTGATCTAACAAAAATTGTAACTATTTTGATCACTGAAGAGTTAAATAGTTTAGGCAACTGGCACCATTGGAAATACAACTGTGTCAGTTGGCAGCAATGACATTGTCCACGCCGTATATCAGCTTTTATGGGTCCATTTGTACTCGTTTTTGATCCAGCAACGGTCAATACTTCTTGACTCTGAACACATTTGCAACTTTCGTTTTGCCACTGTACTTCCGAACGTTATATTTTTATGGGCAAAACTTGTAAACTTGAACTAGGGGGTAGCTTATGTTAACTCGTTATCGGATCAACTCGAATTATCTTCGGAACGAGGTCTAAACTTTAAAGCAAGACATGAAATTAAATTACTTGATTAATCGTGTAATGTAATAAAAATTGATTATTACTTTTAGGCCAGTCATTCTACGAAAATTAACATGGGGAACCTCAAAAAAATTGCAAGAAAACGTTTTTTGATGGAATTCTACTTTAAAAAATATTAATTTTAACATATCCAAAGTTTATCAAAATCGGACCATCGGAACCTCACTAAAATCACGTTTCAAAATGGCGGCTTTTCCCACCATACAAATTTTTTTGAAAAAAGACATTCAACTGCATTTTGTATCAATGTTTTTCGAGATATTGACTTTGGACCGCCGCCAATCATCGTTGGGTGATTGGTTTTAAATTTTGACAGAGTTTACATTTTCGGCCGCCGTCTTAGATCCCCCATATTGGATATAAATATTTTTTTCAAATGTAAAGATGGTGTTGTGACGCATCATTATGGACTAGATTTTTACCCTGAATACAATGCTGAAATCCGTTTTTGAAAATATGCATTCGTTAAAAAGATATGCTGAAATAAAAATTCATCCCTATACATTTCTTATGGACGTTGAATTTTTTTAAAGATTTTTTAAGAACTATCTCTTATATCTCCGGTCCTAATTAAGGTATGTAGTTCGTTTTGGTCTTAAAGTACTCAGTCATTTAACGGCTTTTTAATAAGCTATTGATCATTAAAATCGGACGACTGCTGGACGAGCTATAAGGCTAAAATCGACACGAAATAAATTTTTTTTTAATTTGTTTTTTGTCAAAGACGACATAAAAGAATATAACTCATCCTATTTTGGTCAGATTTCAATTATCAATATGTCAAATGAAAGCTAATAGTTCAGCGCATGTTTTAAAACCAATCCGACCAGCAGGCAATGTTTGGGACTGGAGATACAAGTCTTCAAATAATCATGAAATTTTGAAAAAATTGAATTTTATGTTGGTTGTAGGTCTATATCTCACCTCAAACTCAACCGATTTAAATGATTAAGGGCTTAAATGAAAGCCAATGATGTACTGAGTTAATTAAAATATAAGACTTTTTTGAATCTCTGTTAGTTTTCTATGCATGAGTCATTAATTATAGACAATTTACGAAAGTGAACAGATTTTATGGTAAATGAAGGTTCATAACTCAAATTAAGTAAGTCCGATTTTAATGAGCCATAGCTCATATGAAAGCCCAGAATCTTCTGAGTAATTTGAGGGGAGAACGAGCTTTTTAGTCCATTTAGGACATCCGATATGAATCTTTGACAAAAAACAAATTTCAAAAAAATTTATTTTCGTGTCGATTTTAGCCTTATAGCTCGTCCAGCAGTCGTCCGATTTTAATGATCAATAGCTTATTAAAAAGCCGTTAAATGACTGAGTACTTTAAGACCAAAACGAACTACAACCAATCACCCAACGATGATTGGCGGCGGTCCAAAGTCAATATCTCGAAAAACATTGATACAAAATGCAGTTGAATGTCTTTTTTCAAAAAAATTTGTATGGTGGGAAAAGCCGCCATTTTGAAACGTGATTTTAGTGAGGTTCCGATGTTGATTTTGGTAAACTTTGGATATGTTAAAATTCATATTTTTTAAGTAGAATTCCATCAAAAAACGTTTTCTTGCAATTTTTTTGAGGTCATCACGTAAATTGACTGGACTGTTTGGCTGTCACAAAACTTTATTGCGGTTCTATTAAGCCTAAGTGCATGGATTTTTTGGTGAATTAAGTTCATAATATAATACTACGTATGAACAAAGTTATCAGAGCGTCTCTGCTCGGCGTTTCGGTTTACGGAAAACGAAAACTAATACTGGTATCCAGAAAAACTAAATGTAATATTCCTGAATTTCATTGATACTGCGGTTCATGGCACAATGAAATAATAATTATACAAGTTTAAACTTTCAAAGTCAAGCTTATTACAATATTTTAATAACCTAAAATTACCCCTTTTATTGTACAAAAGGCCGGTTAAACTGTAGTATAAATACCAAACGAATGTAGAATCAAGACCGATTAAGATTCTTCAACATTTCGTCTTAATTTAGCTACATTCCTCAAACTGAAAATGCTCAAGATTTTATGAATTTAGCGGTAGGTTTAAAAAATGAGGGAATAGTGTTTGTTAGAGGTTTTAAGTATATTGAATGGCTCCACCTGAAAGACCCAACAATCGAGTGGCTCGAGCGCCCACTCCAAACCTCTCGCTTCTTTCAATGAAAATGTTCTTTAGGCCTATGCACATTTTTAACCTTACTTGCTGAGGAACAACGTCATAGCTTAGCCTAACCTTTTACTACGGCACCTTTTATATCGAAACTTCGATCTCAATATAACAGTTAGTTTGTCGCCTTTTCCCAATTTAATTATCTAGGATAATGTTTTACGTTTGTTTAGCGATTGTATATAGCCAAGCATTCAATCAAAGCATTGCATCAGAGCATTTTTTCTTATAATGTTCGTTTTCCCAATCTAAAAACAAACAAAAAGTAGGCCTAACATTAACATAAACAAATTTACAACGATTTATTTGGAGA
This sequence comes from Flexamia atlantica, assembly GCA_035578135.1. NCBI lineage: Eukaryota > Metazoa > Arthropoda > Insecta > Hemiptera > Cicadellidae > Flexamia > Flexamia atlantica. The sequence continues at coordinate 52,198,336 of JAQJVK010000005.1, read as the reverse complement.
AGTGATTATGTTAAGCAAGTATACCCAACAATAACAAACTAACTGAATTAAAACTACCGTAAAAATAAATCATTCCTTGAACATTCAAATTATTAGCGATACGTTCTACCTCATCTTTCATTTAATGTTATACACTTAGATTCAGCAACTAATTTTGAAGTAGTGAAAAGTTCACGAGTTTATAGATACTGAGATGTACCCTTGGGTTTATTTAAGTATAAAATTTAAAAGGGAAACCATTGTTAATATTAGGTTTAAATTTTCAAAAGGAAATTGAATTTTCTTCCGGCCAACAAAAAGGAGTAAAGCCTTGTGGCTTTGAACATAGTGTTTTCACCATTCGGAAAGCAAGAGGCTTCTTTGTTCAAGCTTAGGGCTTCATGCATACTTTATTTCCCTCGGAGCTCTTTCTTTCACAAAATTTCAGTGTTTATTTCCATCTTAATGTGGATTTATTCCTCAAATTACTGATTTAATCTATACGTTATATAAAGCCCTTAACTGCCAGGATCGAGGCCTACTTAAAAAAAGTTAAAACATGACAGACGTAACAAATTAAATAACAATAATATAATTATAATTTTTAACAATATCTTTAAAAAATTACTTTATATAATTTTCTTCATTTAATTGAAACGACATTATTTTGTTCAATTGTTAAAAAGCTTGAAATGAATGACCCTATATTGAATGTAAAAACTGAGAAATGGTGAATTTACAGTTTTATATTTTACCAGCAGTTGCCCGCGGCTTCGCTCACGATAAAAATTCAACTCATCAAAATAAACGTAAAATTCGAATGAAATAAATGTACCAATTTTATGATAATACCATTGACTTTATACCTATAATCAATGCTAACACACTAAAAATACTTTCAGTCACATAACTGCTCATTTGCATTAACTGACAGAAAATGTTTTTTTTTTTAACGAAATACAAACTTTATTTTAAACATATTGAAGAATCTAGGCAAAATAACCCGCCAAAATAAAAATTATCACTTATTCTCGTACTTAACAGACGCTTCAACTGAATAGAAAGTAAAACCGAAGCAACACGATTGAAGACGATTTTGCCCGATTTCTTATGTCCGTACCTAGGTCGGATAGTTTGTGTGTGGTAGAACGCACCTGGTCCGGCCGGCTTGTCGGATAGGGTATGGATGGTATTAACGTTCAAGCAAAACGTTCAATGTATACCTCTTGTTTACAACTATAATGACAAAGTAAAGTCATGATGAACTTAATTACTGTCAACGTACTCAATAACAGAGAATATAATTTGATTTTATTATAAATGTAATTTACAAAATACATGACACAAACTTTATCCTAGAAGTATCTCCGCCCCCTGCAGCACGGCTTGGTGCAGCCGGGGCCACAGGCGGGTTTGGCGCAGCACGGCAACCTACAGCCCGGCTTGCACCGAGGAGTGCAGGTCGGTCGGCAGCAGGGCTTCCGGCAGTCGGGGGCACACATGGGTCGAGGGTAGGCGGGGCCTCCAACCCCGCAGGGCCCGGAGGGTCCGCAAGGTCCTAAAGGTCCGCACCGTCCGGGTCCGCAGGACCTCGGTCCGCAAGGCCCGCAGGCTGTAGGTGCGCAAGGCCCGCAGCTCGGTCCGCACGGGTCGGGTAGACAAGGCTCGCACACCCCCGGGAGTCTAAAGCACGGGCTCCTGCACCCCGGCAAGCACCTTCTACCGCAGCTGCCGTTGAGGGACCAGCAGTTGCCCTGGCACTCCAGCAGGCACACTTGCTGGCACAGGTCGCTGACGAGCATCTCTAGACAGCGGGTGCGATCCATTACCTGGCAGATGATTTCATTCTCGCAGCGGTCTCTCACGGGGTCGTAGCACTCGTGGGCGCACTGAAGGTCGCACCTGATACACTCGAGCTTGTCCATGATACTGTTCAACGCACACCTCAGGTACTCGCAGTCCGTCACACAGTCCGCACACATCGCGTCTCGGATCGTCTTCTCGTGGCAGTAGGTCTCCTCTTCCAAAATGCAAATTTCCTTCTCGATGCATTTCAGCTGGCTCATGGAGTACGTATAGACTCTGTCTTTGCACGGTGACTGGCATCTTTTCATCCCCGTGAATATTTTCTTGATGTTACATAAGAACCCGGTATCCGCTTCCGCCGGGCAACACATACTTACTATAAAACGTCTCACAAACTCAGGAAACAATTGTGGAAATAAAGGCACAACGTCGTACATAAATATCAGTTAATTCGTTTATTGGTTTGTCAACTCGTTTAAGTCTTACCTCTATTCTAGTTAGGTTAGGTCGTTATTTTCATCTAACTGTTTTAGCCACATCTTGAAACTTCCAATCCTAATAATATCAGTACTTTTTTCTTCTGATTACGACTGTTATCTACCAGAATAAGGTTTTTATCGTAGGAGTGTCTTAGTTTACTAAAACACCTTTAAAATATATACCACAATAGTTACATGAATATTTTTGACGTTTCTGGCAATTCCGAGCCTTTATGTGAACAAACTGCGTAATTTGGAATTAATCACGAAACCAAAAGATGTTGAGTTGAATTGATGTTGTGATGTTATGTGTCAGTATTACTGAAAATATTTTGTCAATCAATGTTTATTTGAAAAACACATGTTTTTTTTTCCTTTTTTTTTATTCCTTTACAAACAAAACTAAGTCGAGGAGGGCGACATTTTTTCATCAATTAAATTTATTAGTATTACATCTTGACCAGTTCATCCAAATACTATAAAAAAAATCAGTTTCAGTATGAGTATATAAACACTCAAGTGGGAAAACATAAATGTACAAAATGTAAAATCGACCAAATTATACAAAATTTTATCTGCACGCATCACGAAATAAACGTATTATTGAACTGCCATAAACACAAATTAAGAGCTAGTATTTTTTGATATAGCTCCAGCGATACCAACACATATTGATTACCTTTACATAAAGCCCAAATTATTCGGAACTTTTGGGACAGCCAGAAGTCCGACTCCCCGAACTTCTAAAATTTTTCCTAAGGATACAAATTTAAAGTAATGGGCTAAACAGCTGATGCATTTATTTACAATTATTTGTTTACTTAACAGCTCATGAGCAGCGCGGATCCACTATTGTTCTGGACTACCGAATTGGCGGGTGAGTGAGTCGCTGTTATCGAATTAGCGTTTAACACCGATAACCGTAGTGCCGGAAGCATTGGAATACCATGGGGAGCATCGGTTCTGATATGGTGCTGCTGATTAAGGAAAAGAATGTCGGAACACTGCTCCAAAGCAAAACTGTACAGCAGATCTTTTGCTGTCCTGCTGCTGCAGAATATTAAGTTGAAGAATTCTGATGATTTATTTTTGTGGAAAGCAGCTTTCTGCAGAGTTTGCTTGTATGGACCACAACGACTCGACCCGGCAGCATGCCTGACCTGGCCGTCCTTCAAGCCAGCGTACGTACGCAGGGCGAAGGGCAGCGCGGCAGTACACGCCCTGTGGTCCTGGCCACCGAAAAGTTAGTTTCGTTTGGGGCCGTCGCAGCGATTGGCTACGTGATCGAAATCTGGGAACTACGAGTTTTTCGCGTACCCGAAAGCTCATCCAGCCGATCTTGAGGCGGCCCACGGTAAGCAGTTTTGCTGCATCTCTCCCAGGGTCAGGGTCGCCATCCTCTGCCCCGATAATTCGCCTTCGACACTAAGGTCTTCGTCTTTAACGGGATCTATGATCTACCGAAAACGGATTTGTCGACAGAGCAGGTTATGTCGTCCTCGGTTGTAAATTCGTCGAGATCCCTTAATTTGGACTTGGGTTCGAGGACACGCACCGTCGCACACACTTGTGCCCAGAATAGTTCGAAGGTCGTCAGAAAGCGGGCTTGCTTCCCGTGGACTCGCCGAGCTCGAGGTTACCGGCATGGTTTTTCGCAGGCCTTTGGTAACGGCCTCCTCTTCAGAGTTCGCCTCCTGGAGGATCTCACCCAGCACATTGGAACAGGTCTTCCCGTCCGGCGGTTTGATAAGAAGGGCGTACAGGTTCTTCTTTTTTAAAGAGAGAACTCTTTAAAAAAAGTATATTTTTCAAAAAAAGAAGAAGAGGGACTTCTTCTTCAGCGGCTTCTTCTGGTTGGTATATCCCTCTTTTTGGCCCTACTCCCGAGGACCTCAGTCGGCGAACCAGGGTCAGGAGCTTCCTTGGTCCCGTCAACCTTCTGTACTTTCTCAGCTTACGGTTAACAACACCCTTAAGGCTGCAGAACTGAGGTTGCTGGAGCATAGGGTGAATTTTCTGTGTTGCAGACCTCGCAGGACTGCATCACAAACTCCTCAAGCGGATAATGCGCTAGAGATTGGTCTGTAGAGTTTGAATTCCGGTCTTCTCGTCCACACTCATGCTTCTCTAACGATCAATGTTTTTTCAGTCACACCAATCATCATCAGGCCCCATGAGAGACTCTCGGTCAGAAGCCTCTCATTGGGCCTGATGATGATTGGTAGGACCAATAGAAATCGATCGCCATTTTCCACCATTTGTGTAAGTTTACCATCTTGTTTGTAAACACAGTATTAATGTAAATATATTTTTAAGTGTTGTAAAACGTTTTTATTTACAACCTGTGAATACAACAACACGAATCATGTTAATCAAGAAATTATTATTTTTCTTCCACAAAATCCGAAAATATTAGCATTATCATTGATATCAATTAAAATATTAGTGATGCAAACACATCCTATTACTTTAAATGAGCAATTCTTGTATATATATAAATCCTATCTCGAAAAAGGCTCTAATGATTTTGATGAAATTTTGCACATAGGTGTAGTTTTTATTTTCAAGTTCACCTACGTGGTTGAATTTGCTGTAGATACGCAAACTTCTTAGAAAAGTGAAATTTAAAGATGATTTTTTAAACATGGGGCCATATGAGTTGCCAATAACAACGAAAAAGTAAACAAAAGAATCATCCAGCCGTTTATGACCAAGCCACTTAAAACTTTTACTAGTGGCTTGAAGGGGCTGAAAGCCCCTAATAAAGGAAAATTCAAACAATCCTTATTTATTATAGTAGAAAATACCTTCACGACAAACTGGCTTTTAGTTCTACCATAAGTTATATCTAGCACATGGTTTTCAATCAAGTATCAGCATCACATGTTTCATGTAAACAAAGCAGACGTTTTTAAGATCCAATGCTTTTTAAATAGCAGATATTTTACGTAGTTTCTCATTTTCTGGTGAATCTCAAGCAATTTAAGTATATTTCCCGCCATCATGGAACAGATACCTTTAATTTAAACCCTTTCCCATCTTTCTACAACTTGCCAGACGCCCACAATTTTGATGCAAAGAATCGCCTTACGAAATTAAATATATGATAGCACGTTTCCAGTAGAGTGGAATAGAACAGAGATAATACAATTGAGTACAGATTGCTCATGGAGTATTATCCTCATCTAAAAATCCTAAACAGGCAAACAGCTGTGTTTTAGGTTAATTAGAAACAAATAATATCAAAGCAACAAGATGTATTTATTTACATAAAGGCGTTTTAGCGAATTTCCCCTATAGGGAAGAAGCTATTACCGTAGGTCTCATGGTAAGACCTAAGCTCGGGACCACTATAACTTTTCGTTTTGGGGCCCCCAGAAGCAAAAAACACTATTCGTTCGAATTTTTATATATATATATATATATATACATATATATATATATATATATATATATATATATATATCTATGTGTCTGTTAGCACGATAGCGGCCGCAAAAATGGTCCGATCTTTATGAAATTTGGTACGGACATGTAAAGTGGTAATCAATTGGACGAGTTCGTGAACCAGCCCGATCTTACCACCGGAAGGGGGGGTAAAGGGGGATAAACCCCCCCAAAAATGGGTTTTTTGAGTTTTTTACATAGACAAATAAAATTTATCAAATTTTTGTGGGCACCATTGAATTCAGCTCAAAAAAACAAATAATTTAGTATTTTGAATCACTGCTCTATGCCCATTGGTTACCAAGATATTGAAAGTGGTAAACACAGTACGTTGTCCCAATGTTAACCTTATGGGAAATAAGTAAAATTCAATATCTCGCTTATTTCTCAACATATCTTGGTAAAACTTGGTAAATGGCTTCTTCTAGTTCAGATCTACTAAATATTGAATTAAAACCATCCAGTTTTAATATACCTGTAGCAGCAAACCTGCATACTCATTTCCCATGTTATTCTTATGGAGCTTAACAAAACATGTCAAATCTTGCTATGTTTGCTTGAAATACGTTGTTTTGCATTTGTAATTCGCTGAGTATGCAGGTCTGCTGCAACGGGGGTATTTATGATTTAGATTTACTAAATTTAAATCATGAAATTATGCTCAGAAAATTTATTATCATTTGTGAAATTTATTATTATTATTTGTGAAGTAAGATCATATATTTTAAATTTTCTGTGATATTGTAATCTGTTAACAAATGGCAGTGTCAAGCAATTTTTGAAGACACTGTTGAGATATACAACAACGTGCTTCACAGCGCTTGGCCACTGAAACGAGCAATGAGAGCATCAATTAGAAAAAAAAGACGGAATGTTCAATTACTGAACAAAACTTAAGCCTCAGTCAATCAAATTACAAAGCTAATTACGAAGCTCATTGTGGGGAGCAATATGAACATGTATATTTGAAAATGTTACTACCTTCCCCCGATCAAAGCTCGGTCCCCAGATATTGGGTTTTTATGGGGTAAATACCCTTAAAAATCAAAAATTTAAAAAAAATGAAAATGAAAAGCCTGGAGATACCATGGCTTTATACCTACATGCCAAATTTCATGAAAATCAGACCTCTGGTTTCGTCTCTAGCTTTGTTTACATCCACACACACAGACAACACCACACCGAAAACCACTTTTTTGGATTCAGGGAGCACTAAAACAAATATATCCACTAACAAAATTTTGACGAAAACAATAATTTCTCCATATACTATGTATAGGGGGGGAGAAAGTAAAAAGTAAAGGCCCTATCGTACTTCCCTGAATTACACCATATTCTACACCTTCAATATCACTATTGGTATTATGAATGGACACCTTCAATATCACTATTGGTATTATGAATGGACACCTTCAATATCACTATTGGTATTATGAATGGAGACTATTTCAGTTCAAGCAGAACAATAACTTTCAAACCAATGAAGTGAGGAACCTTTTATTCCTGAATAGTTTAACTTTTTTAGGAGTTTGACTCTGTCCACTGTATCAAAATATTTTGCTAAATTTAAAAATGTAATTAATTATGTCTTTGCCTCCTGTATTAAGACTGTCACTAACAAATTTTAATAAATCAAAGAGCGCATCGTAAGTATTTTTAAGACCTCTAAAACCGTGTTGATTGGGAGAAAAAATGTTGGTTCGTTCTAAATAATTTTGCAATTGAATTTTTGCACACTTTTCGATAATTTTAGGGAATGTGCTTAGCAAAGATATTGGTCTGAAATTTTGTATCGATGACTTAGGGCCAGATAAATGATCGATGACTTAGGGGATGCGGCATGATTAATAGTCTTAGATTTTATTATCAAATAATCTGTACAAAGAAAAATAGATTTGTTTATGATTAGCCCTTACTACTTGCTGCAAGTCAGCATCTGACTTGTCTCATATTTTGTTAAAAACTAATCTAAATTGGTCCAGTAAAAAATTAACAAGCAGCTAAACAAACTAAAATAAATGTCAATCAAAAATAGAATCAAATTGAACTTTACCGCTATGTAAAAAACTTCAATAAAAATAGAAAATTCTAAAAATAGGCGATATTTTAATCATTCAATAAGCTATAAGATTGCCACGAATGACAACAAAACAATATTGTAAACAAACGCAACGTGGCGATTTGACAGTTCATAGAAAATTTAAACAAATGCCATGTGGAACCAACAATGTTTTCAATGTGACTTGTATAAAGATTTTTGGTGAGATGATTAGTACATGCTTTGACCTACTTAGGTGAATCCTACTCTACCTACATTTAAGTGTAATTGTTGAAAGGAGTTGGTTGGCAACCTGCTTCACTTTTTCAGGGGTAGCAGCTTCTCCATCAGAGATAGAGATAAATAAGTAGGGGGTATTGGTAGGTTCAACCCCAGCAGGGTGGTAGTGGTCGGTCTAAAAATAGAACTCCCCCCCCCGGCTAAAAATAGATTTCTAAAAATAGCTAACCTAAAAAAAAAAAAAAAAAAAGTTCCAAAAAAAAACAAAAAAAAAACACCCTAACTTTCACTTTTTGGTGACGTCATAGAGGTCATTGACCTTTCAACCTTAGACCCCCCCCCGACTAAAAATAGATTTCTAAAAATAGCTAACCTAAAAAAAAAGTTTCAAAAAAAAAAAAAAAAAAACCTAACCTAACTTTCACTTTTTGGTGACGTCATAGAGGTCATTGACCTTTCAAACTTAGATCCCCCCCCCCCAACCCCCCAACCACCCTGCTGAAACCAGTCCGACCACTACTTTCACTAATGGAATGTGAAAGTTGGTCTTACACTGTTGTGTAAGAGTGTAGGAATTTAGGACAACTATTAGTTGTCTGCGAAGGCTAGACCAAAATGTCGTGTTGTAGTGACAATATGCGGGAAAGTTTTGGAATAGCGAGTAAATTAATTGATATGACTTTTTGTAAAATCAGAGATAGAAATTATAAGCGAAGAGGTTTATGTCAGCAGTTAATACTTAAATATGTGTTGTGTAATGCAAGATGTGTGTTTTTAGATACAATGAGTTATAGTTCAAGTTTAAGTCATGAGAGTGCAGTGGTGTTAGAATATGACTATCGAGACATCAGCTTGTAAGGTCAGTTTGGTGAGTGCAGTCAGTGTGAGCGGTCGTGTTTAACATCATGACTACAATCAGTGAAGTGGATGAATCAATTAGGTTATTGATGAAAGAGATAGAAGAAATGAATCAAGTTAGTGATGATAATGCGATATATTTTCCGGATTTATTACAAATGCCTACAGTGACTGATGAAAAACAACCACCGCAAAAGAAGAAACGTGTTACAAGAAAAAAGAAGACTAATGAAGCAAGTGTGCAGACGGACACCACTTCAACTAGCAGCAACAAGGAAATTAGCAGTAACATTGCAAGTGGATGGAGCGTAAGGTCTACTAATGATTCTCCGACAATAATGTGGACTGACAATGAGTATCAATATACAGTACAGAACCCGGATAATTGTGGAAAAGTATTGCTCAAGTTGCATTTGTATAACAAAGGTGCTCCCACTTACAATTGTGGAATATATTTAAATGATAATGACGAATTATTCAACACTTTAAACCCATTATTATTACAATTGCAAAATAAGTGGGTTGATGCTAAGACCGGAGTACCTAAATTAAATGGACTGATACAAAGTAAGATGCCATTAGCAGCATGGCGCAAACCGACTCAAGATTGTGCAACATCAAGGAGTGGAGACAAAAAGGTGGTGGTGAAACGTAAAAGACCGGCTGAAACACCTGAGAGATGTGGAAAGTTACAAAATCAGAAATGAGGTTAACAAGACAAAATTAAACTAAGGGAGTGTATTTCCGAGCAATGGAATGCGGACAAGAATGTACTAGAAAGCTTGACTGATCGGGGAAAGTCTGGCGCCGCTCACCTAACTGTGGAATGCGGTCAAGAAAGCTAGACTAATTGGGGAAAGTTTGGCGCTGCACACCTGACAATGGAATGCGGTTAAGAATGTTCTAGAAATCCTGCCTAATTGGGGAAGGTCCGTCTTAATGGTGAAAGTCTGACACTACTTAGCTGCGCTGTGACCCCCCACCCTACATCATTCGCTGTCCAGTCACCGTACCGTGTGGTCGTGTTGTTGTTCTGACTTGATACCGTAAGTGTTGCGTACTCATTATGTCTATGATTCCCGTGAATGTTAAACAGTGTGCGCCTGTGAAGATGGACATGAAGATGGACTTGAAGACGTGTTTAAATTCTTGCAAAGCGAGTGCACCGTATAGTAAAATTACGGATCTCCGTGAAGAGTGTGGCTACCGGATTGCGCAACTGGAACGAGTTAACACACCGTACGGACCGACCATCATGGCTACATTGGAAGGACAAGTCGGCGAGGACTACTATCTTCGGGTGTACCTACCACGACGCTTCAACGAGGGCCTCAGTGACATCATGATCGAGCAGTACAACGCAGGCTACGGGGATCGCCTTCATTTGGTGAGACGTACGGCTGCACCTGGCAGTAAATTTACTCCTTTGGAGTTTGTTTAAAAGAAGAAGAATCAAATTTGTAAAGCAAGAAACATGAAGAAACTCTTAAATAATTATAAATTTTGATAGTTTTACAAGTAAATAAGTATAGCCACATTTACAGAATAAACCGTCTTGTTTATTTATCAACTCCCTATACCCATTTTTAATTTTTTTTTTTTTTTAAGTTTATAAGAGTGATAGTAAGTGTGTAGTTTTGTTCAGTTGACAAAATGGACTTGAGGTGGCAACATCCATTTTCAGCCATAGTGGCCGGACCTTCTGGCTCGGGGAAATCATATTTCGTAGCCAGATTTATTAAGTATTTGGATTTTATGTGTGATACAAAGTTTAATAATATTTACTGGCATCATTCCCCGGGTTTAAATCCTGGTGTAAGTGATAGTGGTAATGTGCAATATAGGGAAGGGTTACCAAATATGGAGGACTTTGATGGTACACCCACTTTGGTAATTGTTGATGATATGATGCGTGAATCATCAGCCACCTCAGGATCCAATACAATAGTGGACTTGTTTACTAAGGGCTCTCACCATAGGAACTTGAGTGTATTTTTTATAACACAAAACATTTTCCACCAAGGACGAGGGCAAAGAGACATTTCACTAAATGCTCATTATATAGTGCTTTTTAAAAATCCAAGAGACCGGGCTCAAATAAAACATTTAGCCCGACAAGTGTATCCGGAAAATACAAGGTTTATTGAAGAAGCGTATGCTGATGCTACACGTACTCCGCATGGTTATTTGTTGTTGGATTTAAAACAGTCCACACCAGACGAGGTGCGTATACGTACGGGTATATTACCTGATGAAAAACAACAATATGTTTATCAACCGAAAAAGTATAAATAAAAGGTGTACACTAGAGACCAGTCACTCAGTCGTAATGTCACAGTGTGTGAAGAAAGACGCTGCTCTGTTAACGGCACTGATACACGCTACACCGAAGGAACGTAAAGCACTGTTGAAGGCTTGTGACGTCAGTCGTATTAGATCAGTGTGCGAGTGCGCATACAACTTGTTACGTGGTAATATCCAGTTAACAGACAAACAAAAACGACAATTGCGTAAACATAAAAAGGTGCTCAGACGTCTAGTGAAACGTGGTGAGAATTGGGGCAAGAAACGTAAATATCTTGTACAACACGGTGGTGGATTTCTATTACCACTGTTATTAAGTACTGTATTACAAACAGTTCTTAATAGTGCAATTAGTTAGAGTGAAAAATGGATAGTCCCAACTTGGAACATTCGAAAAAAATGCTTATTGTGCCACAAGAGCTAATTGAGCGAATGCGTAGTGAGCCCATGCCTGTAGCTACTGTCCCACAATCAAAACTTACTCGTTCATCCATGGTTAACACTAATAGTTTGGATGTTGAAATGCATCGAATATTACAAGACAAAACATTGGATGATAGTGAAAAGTGGAAACAGTATCAACAAGTATTGCAGAGATTTTTATATTTTAGCTCACAAAAACGTAACCCTATCTCTTTACCAATGATACAAGAAGAGGATAATGAGGATGATATTGTACAAACATTTCCTGCCACGTATCAAAAGGATGTACGCAACTTGTTAAGATTTATAAAACGTAACAAACAGATAATCACATGGGACCCTGATGGTACGGTTATTGTTCATAACACTAGAATACCTGGTTCGAACATTATTGATGTGTTACATGCAATTGTACGAGTGCGAAGACTGGAAAATGTACCTACAGGCTGGCATGAAGTATTGGATGCATTAAATGATATGAACGTACCGACCGAGTACATAAGCAATGCACAAGCTCGACAGTATATTGGTCGTGAACCATATTTGGAAGAAGGTTTGGTTACACCTTCACCATCAAGACAGCATACTCCTTCAACACCACACCACTCGTTATATTATCCGCCATCACCGAGCCCAACGCCAATAGCCCATAGATTAAGGTCAAGGACAGGAGCACGAAGAGGAAAACCTTTACAGTGGGATGCATTCACTATAGATTAAAATGTATAAGTATAGGTGTACTTGGTATGTGATAGTCATTTACACTATAGTCATGAACAGTGATGGAAGAGAAAGTGTATTATGATCCTGCAAACCCAGGCTCGTTTGGTGGTATTAGCCCACTTGTCAGAGCATTACGTCGAAGTAAGAAGAAAAAGAACAAAACAAAACGACAAGTTATCGAATGGTTACGCACCCAAGACACCTATACATTACACAAACCTGTTCGAAAACGATTTCCACGTAACAGATATGTTGTGTTTGGACCGAATGAATTATGGCAAGCTGACCTGAATGATATGCGAGGACTTAGTTCATATAATGATGGCTACAATTACTTGCTAACAGTGATTGATGTGTTTAGTAAGCGGTTATATGTGGAACCATTAAAACGTAAGAGCGGTGAAGAAGTGGCAGCAGCATTCGAACGAATTTTTAACAGTCCTTACACTGTACCACCATGTTGTTTACAAACTGACAAAGGAACAGAGTTTATAGGTGCAAAAGTGAACCGTGTGTTTAGAGATTATCATGTGAAATATGTCACTACACAAAACCCCGATGTTAAAGCGGCTGTTGTCGAACGAGTCAATCGCACACTGAAAACACGTATGTGGCGATATTTAACATATAAAAACACATTTCGTTATATCGATGTGTTGGATGAATTGGTTGATGCTTACAATAACAGTGCACACCGAAGTTTGGGTAATGGTTTATGTCCGATGGACGTTGTGAAAGCAAACAAAAGTACAGTGTACCAAGTATGGAGTCATATGTACAAAGACAGCTCATTACCAAAACGTAAAAAACCAAAGTTCAAACCGGGTGATACAGTGCGTATTGCTAAAGAGAAAGGTACATTTGCAAAAGGCTACGAGACCAATTGGAGTAAAGAATTTTTTGTTATTGATCGAGAATATGGATCACAACCACTACCATTGTATATAATAAGGGACTTGAATGGTAAACCCTTAGTCGGTCGTTTCTATGAACATGAGCTACAAAAGGTGACAATAGGACCGGATCGATTGTACCAAATTGATAAAATACTTGACACTAAGGGTAGAGGTCGCAGTAAGCGTTACCTCGTCAAGTGGGTAGGTTACGGAGACGAATTTAATTCTTGGATACCTGCATCTGAAGTGAAACAAATAACCTAACCTAACCTAACCGTCATGTCACTGTCTAGACATAATCAGTTTTATTTGACACTGCCTAGCAATAGTTCGATGGACTACTATCCGAACAATACAGTGACTCATTATGTGACACATTTTCCATCAACAATACATTTGCCTGGTGGTGACGGAGCAGATTGGGAAATAGCACTAGTTGAAGCACACTATCCATGCTCGTTTTTAACAGTTGGTAATGATGCTAACATATATATTTACACAAAACCAACTGCTGAAATTGAAGATAATGAAGTTACTAATACAAATTTGACTGTAGCTAAAGTGGAGTCTGGCAATTACAAAGATATTAATGAATTGCTAGCAGCAATTAACGGGAATACAAAACTTAAACTTAACAGTATTGAGTTCGAGTATGATAGTGATACAAAAAAGGTTGAATTGATTACAATGACAGATACACTAACACAACTTGAACTTAGCCCCACTTTAGCGTTACAGTTAGGATATGATGTAAATAATGTGGATGTGAAAAGACATAGGAAAGCTACAAGACCACCAAACTTATTAGCTGGCATTCCAGCAGACATTTATGTCTATTGTGACCTTGTAGAACCGCAATTAGTGGGTGACACTGTAGCACCACTGTTAAAAATAGTCAACATTGACACCACTGACTATAAATACGGGTCTCATAAGGTTGTGCATTTCACTTCACCGCACTACATGCCTGTCATAAAGAGCTCGTTCGAGAGTGTGGAAATTGATTTAAGGGACGACAAAGGTCATCACTTGCCATTCGAGTTCGGTACTACGTACATGAAACTTCACCTCCGCAGAGTACCAGCAGTTACAACAGTATAATGAATCTTAACGATCCCTACCTCAAATACTACCGTGATCAACAACTTGGCGGTAGTAGTGGTATTGTATCAGTGTATAGAGGCGCACCGTATCAACGTGGACATGGGATTGGAAGTTTTCTTGGTGGACTTGTTCGTTCAGTCATGCCATTAATCAAGTCAGGTGCAACTGCTGTGGGCAAGGAGGCATTACGTTCAGGTGTTGGGTTTCTCAGTGATATAGCTGATGGTACTATGAACCCACGAAATGCAGCGAATGAACGTCTTAAACAATTTACTGGTGGACTTAAACGTCGAGCTGACGACAAACTGGAACGCGTGCTTCGCGGTGGCGGCAGTGGTGTCTATAAGAAGAGGCGCATCACACGTGTCACACCACAGTCTTTGACGAAACTCCTTCGAGCACGGACGTCTCCAGCGAGGAAACGTAAGCTACGCAAATCATCAGTGACTAAACGAAAGTTACGTAAACGAGTGACACGTAAAGTAAAGCGGCGTGTGCAACATAAGAAAAAGCGGAAGACAACTAGTTCATCGAGAAGACAAATTGATATTTTCTCTTAAACACCATGTCATTTATTCACCAGAAATCATGCGAATGTACAAAGACGGAATTAGACTTATTCTCGCTACCACCGACACAGACCAGCATTGACAGTGGTAAATGGGTGCAATATAAACCCATATCGTCATTGACGGATGACTCACCTATTGAATTTGTCATACCCGGACATGGTGATGAATATACGGACTTATCACAAACATTATTACACGTACAAGCCACTATTGTCAAAGAAGATGGAACAAAATTTACAGCTGCCGATGCGATTAAGGAATTTGGTCCGGTTAATAACTGGTTACATTCGCTATTTAGCCAAGTGGATTTACACTTGAATAATAAACTAGTGTCACCGCAAAACAATACCTACGCCTATCGTGCGTATTTGGAAAACCTTTTAAACTACGGACATGATGCTAAAAAGTCACACATGACAAGTGTGTTATTCTACAAAGATGACTCTAATAACATGGATAATTGTAAAGAAGAAAATGAAGGACTAGTACAACGACGAAAATTTACTGAAAAGAGTCACTATGCAGACATGATCGGTCATCTACACATTGACTTGTGCAATCAGAACAAGTTCATGTTAAACGGTGTAGAGATGCGTTTACGTTTGATCAGATCGAGGAACGCATTTGCCATCATGTCGGACAATAACACAACATATAAAGTACATATCAAAGAGACAAATCTGTTTGTTCGTCGTTGTAAAATCAATCCGAGCGTACTGTTGGCACATAGTAAAACACTCGAGAGTGGTACTGCCAAATATCCGATCACACGTGTTGAAGTGAAATCAATCACATTACCTGCTGGCATACTGAGCAAAACATTGGACAGTGTGTACTTGGGTCAGTTACCAAAACGTGTAATTGTCGGCATGATTACTAATCAAGCATTCAACGGAGATTACAAGAAAAATCCATTTAATTTCCATCATTTCAAGATGAATTATTTCGCACTGTACTTGGATGGTGAACAAGTGCCGATGAAAGCATTACAGCCAGTGTTTGGTAATGATACGGATGTTGCCTATGCGCTATCGTATCACACACTGTTCAGCGGTACCGGAATACATTTTGACAATACCGGTAATGATATCAGCAGACAAGATTTCGAAAAAGGTTATTGTCTGTTAGCGTTTGACTTAACACCTGACTTGAGCGCTAACGAGTCCAGCCATTGGAACCTGGTACGCAATGGAAATCTACGCATCGAGATTGGATTCAGCGAAGCATTGACCGAATCAGTCAACATTATTGTCTATGCAGAACTGGACAATGTCATTGAGATTGATCGACATCGTAACGTATCGGTGGACTATGCCGGCTAAATGTATAAAGCACAGTCAACTAGTGCATTACAGCCAGTACATCACTGACAGTGTTATAATAAACATGTCGGCAGAACATCAATTGTGTCAGTCGTCTGTGGTGTTGGATTTACAATGTTTCAAAGACAACAGTAATTATTATATAGTAAAAGAAGTCAGTGTTATTGATGTGTGTACTGGAACACTACTGATTCACCACATTGCTCGTCCACCGTTTGATCGTGACTTTTTGTCTGAAGAAAAACTTCGAGAAAGTTACTGGTTAACCAAACACTGTCATGGTATTGACTGGAATCATGGTGATATATCGTACCATGTATTGATTGATAAACTACGTACATGTCTCAATAACCAATCAGTTGTGTACGTAAAAGGATCGGAAAAGAAACAATATACCATGAAACATCTTATAACAAACAATGACAAAGTGCTAGTAGTTGACATGGGTGATATTGGATGCGGATCATTGTCCACCATTAGCAATCTATTGTCCACCAATACGATACGTTGCGGTCAGCATAAAAGTGTACAACACCGTTGTGCTTTGGTCAATTGCACACTGCTACGTGGCTGGCTACTACTAACAGCTAAAGAGTCGCATTGTGGAACGTGTTATTGTTGCTGTCCTCGTCGCCACAACAACGAACAAAACCGCAAAAAGACTACAACGACTAAATCAGTGTATACCAGCTTGGATCTGACTACAGTTTCACAAGAATGAATACCACAACTATAAGAAAATATTTACTACAATTACCGAATGTACAACATGTCGGAGTGTTTGCATCAGATCGTCTACCGAGACATATTGCTCCGTCATCTGCATTAGTGGTAAACACCCAACCGCATACACATAGTGGAGAACATTGGGTGGCATTCTACAGAGCTGGAGGACAAGATACCAGCAACAATAACAGTTATGTTGTTGAATATTTCGACAGTTTTGGCAGACCTCCGTATCATGGCGATTTTCAACAATTTCTGAGACGTAACATCAATGGCCATATGTTGCATTACACCTACAACAAGTACCGTCTACAAGGCTTGGATACTTCGGTTTGCGGCCACTACTGTCTGACCTACCTGTACTGCCGTACCAACTATGACATGAAGATGAATGATTTCGTCCAACTCTTCGGTGACTCCACTGCTGAGAATGATATGCTGGTCCAGATGCTCTTCGCAGAATTCTACATCTAATTTTTATATAACCTTTATTGATAGGTATAAGGTCGATTGGAAAAATAAAATAATAATAATAATTACTACATTGACTTATTATTATACCTTATTCCCTATAGAATAAGAAAAAAGTGGGAAGAAAAAACCCGAGTGTGATGATAAATCATTTTATTGATCACTTTATTAAATCACACACTAATAATGCAGTAATATGCTAACAATTGTTTTGGGGGTTTCCCCCCGAGCGGGCTCCCACACACCCCTACACCCGCTCCGATCCACCCACTCGCGCACTGTTTTGGGTAACCTCCATTCGCGCACAAACACTCGCGTGCAGCACAACTCGCGCACTGTCCCCACGGTGAAGTCACGCACTGACAAAGTTTGGAGGTTACCCATTCGCGTGCAGTACAACTCGCGCACTGTCCCCACGAAGTAGTTCGCGCACTGTCACAGTTTGGGGGTTACCCACTCGCGCACACTGTCCGTTAGCCACTACAGGTCCTCATCTTCAGCATCGAGTAGGTCGACGAGGGTGCGTAGGTTTTCCTCGTTCGAACCTACACTACCGCTGTCATCACCGCCACCATCACCCATGTCAGGGATGTCTTTATGGCCCCACGGCAAAGTATGTACACCGTCCGGTAAGATGTATCGTTTATCGTCCGTGGAGCTTAAAGAAATTTTTTCAACTTGCACGGTATAAACGCGGTGATGTCGCGACTGGAAACGCGTATTCACAGTTCGCTTAATCACTCCGTGTAAGAGGCACTCGCGGTAGTCGTCCGGGGTTAAAACGTTCTTCACTACGCCCCTATCAACACCTTTCGCCTTCTTAACGGTTTTTACACGTTTTGGTGGCGATGGTCCATCATTGGTCGCGGTCTCGCTGTTTTCACTGTTCTCTTCATCGTCGCAAATGTCCAAGAAGTACAGCTTAGACCGCAAGCCTAGGTACTCCAACAGCGGTAGCCCGTTGCACTCGTCCTTGAACTTGCCAAGGACTTTGGCGTTGGTCATGCTGAAGCAGTCATGAGTCCTCGGGTAGGAACTGGTGTCAAAGTCGTCAAGGTGTTCCTTCATTTCCTTGTAGAAGTCGTTGCTGATGATGGACAGGATAAAACTATCTGTATCCATATAGTCGACTTCTAGCCTATCCTTATACTTCCGTTTCATCCTCGCTAAGAAGTCATACATCAGCCACTTTGATATGTCAAGCACGCACATGCCGACATAGATTGGCTTGTCGAGCACTATGCGGATCTTGGCCATGTGCATGAGTGTGACGTTGTTCCCATAGTATGTCCTGTCCAAGAAGTTTGGTTTTACCACCAGCTTGCTGAAGCGTTGTTTGTTGACCACCAGTTCCATGTTGAGTCGCTTCCTCACATTCTCGATTGTCTTGCCGAAGACCGCGTTGTTCATAAGTTTGAAAAAGTCCTGTTCAAACTTGGTCTTGGCAAGTTTCCGCAGCTCCGTGTTCTTCTGGATGTACGGCGCCAGCCAACAAGACTGACGGAAACGAACAACACGATGAATGCGAGTCAGCTCTAACTCGTTCTGCAGGGCCTGTTGGAGGACTCTGTAGTGGCAAATGTATCGTTCCTTATCGTATAATGTAGTCATCAGCTTCGGGAATTTACCTGTCGGCGGGCGGCGGGTTTCGCAACAGTATGGTAAATCTTTATGAAGATCGTGCAGCCGTTCAGGATAATGTAAGTCCACCTCCAACACGTACCCGAACTCACCGTACGGATCAAGTGACGCAATGTCCAAGTCTTGTATTTCCTGTTCGGAGAGCCATTCAAATTGTCCTGTAGGCAAAGGTTCCGACATGGCCCATCCGTACAGGTTATTCGCGTCGAAGTACATTAGGTAACGTGATGGTTCATCGGCTACACGATCTTCTGTGCGGCACCGGTCGTGATTCGCCTTTGCATGACGCGTAATTGCCTGGGAGATACCTCCCCTGATGCCCTGTTCAAAAAACATAAACATATCAAAGTCCCGCACTGTGTCTAGTTTCACATCTGTCAACTTTAACATTACATCCCACGCGTAGGAGGGCAGGGTGAGGTAATGCGCCGGGTCAAGTCCGTATTGCTGCAGGGACGTATCACGAAATTGTTCGAAAATGTCTGTCAGTAGAGCTACGTCACACTGCAGATACACCGACGCATAATCTCCCAGAGTCGCGCACTGGAAGGTGTCCCATACGTTTCGTGCATGTTGATAGTCCGTGTCCGAGATGTGCTCGAGTGTGAGGTCATTATAGAATGCCTCCTTGGGCGGAAGGTCCGTGGTTGACCCCAACACTTCGAGCGACGTTACAAAGTTGTATGGGAACACCCCCTTTCGTCGCACAAGGTCGAATTTCGCCGGGTCGGGGAACGCTTTCTTCGTCTCGACGAGTTGCTCCGGTGGTAAAGCTGCTGCAAGGCTGGCAAGGCTCGAAGAAAGGAACTTGTACGAGTCAACAAATCGTACTCGGATTACAAGTCCTCTCTTCTTCCGCTGCTTCTTCTTCTGCTGCTGCTGCGCCGGCTCCGATGATGTAGAAGGCTGTGGCGGCTGCTGCACTGAAGTTGAAGGCTGTGGCGACGGCGGCCTGTTCGAAGGCTGCTGCTGCTGACGTCGCCGTCGTCGTCTCGCTGCAGTGGGTGCCTCGCCGATGACCTCGTCGTAGACGAATTTCTTTGTGAAGGATATGTATCGTTCCTCCGTATGGGCGACAACCTCAACGCTACCAGGATCCACTGCCAACTCGCGCACAATGAAGTGTCCATCATAGTTGGATAGGTTATGAAAATACACATTGATGATTTGTTGTTCCCGATAGCGGAGATTGCACGACCGGTGTGCCGCACCGCGGTATTCGTACGGAGCCGCGTGGTTGTGGTCGCGCACTTTCACGTCCTTGCTACCGTCAACGAACTGTTTACCGCACAAGTAACACACTGTGGCAGCACGAAACTCTGCCCACTCCGATGGCGAAAGCGTAGCACGAAGGTTCCTGTCATTGAAGAGGAGTTCCTTGATGCGTCTCACATCTTCCTTCAGGCGGTGCATGAAGACCCTAGATGCATCGTCACCGAAGTATGTCACCGTCTTGCACGCTTCCCCACGGTTGTCATGGACATGGTAGCAGAAGGCATACGGGACATGGATGCGAGACGCTGTACCTCCAGCCGGATGCTCGTCGTTGGACACCTCCGATGCAGGCTGCAAAGCACACTCGAAGTCCGCATAGATGGCGAAGCGGTCCTTCCTGCTGAACTCCGGGTGGCTAAACTGGATGGTCTTCTTCGCAGCGAGGTCCATGCGAAGCGGCACCTCCACTCCGCAGTACCGTCGATGCTGCTCCAGTCTTGTCTTACCGTCCAAGCCGAGTTTGTTTTCGCGATCATCGAAGTGTGCGAAACACCGCTTACATACATACAGTTTTTGCTCATGTCGTGTCAGCTGCGGCCTGACGAGACGGCTCAAGTCCCTAATCCAGCAGTAATGTGCATTGCCGTCTTTAGTCAGGTACAGCAAATCTGTATGATCTGCCATTTCCCGCCGACAGGTACGAAGCGGATACACAGTGTACCGGGAACACCCTAGCGCTTCTATATACATAACCTCGAGTGCATAGACATTCACACTAACATTAGGATTGTTTCGTTCAAACCGTGCAATGTCTTTAGGTGCAACGGGGAACTTGAGTCCTTCAAAATTGTAGCGGGCAAACAAGGCCTGCGGGTAAGACTCCGGCCGCTCGGGGTGTGACACAACGAACTTGCTCAGCATAGCGTAGGCGAAGCACTTGTCGTCCTTGTTAAACACATTCACTACACTTCGCGTACCCGCGAGCGATTTGGGCAGTGAAATATGTCGCGCTCCACCGCCCAATGGACTATACCTGTTTATTCGCACTTCCAAGTTCGTCACGCGCAGGTATGTCCAACCAGAGCCTACCATTTCGCATTGCTCCTTCTCATGCACGAGCTTTTCAAAGGATAGTTCAACAAATTTTTCAAAGTCGCTCGTGCTATCGAGAGGAGCATTTTTGGTCTTGAATGCCCGCTTACACTTATTCTCACCGGTAATATCAACAAACTCGCACTCGAGGAACAAGTTCACTTTAATATTAGGGTGTTCCTCGATCGCGTTCCTTATCAATCTAACTAAATGGCACCTTAAGTCTCTCATCACCTCGGGGATTGTCCTGAGTGCCGGCATAGGCTCCTTCAGCGCGAATGTTTGGAGCCTACTGCCATACCCGACCTCCACACGCACAAAGGTCGGGCCGTCGTCGTCATCAACGTCGACGTCGTCGGCGACACTCACCACGCGAGGCTGAGGCTCTGAAGAAGAAGGTCCCGGTGAAGGCACTGAAGAAGGTCCCGGCGAAGGCTCTGAAGAAGGTCCCGGCGAAGGCTCTGAAGACGGTCCCGGCTGCGGTGACTCCTCTTCAGGCTGTGCCGACTCCTCCAGCTGCTGCGGGTGCGGACGCTTCACCCCTGGCCGGGAAGCTGAGAAAGACACTGACGGGCCCCACTCTGCTTCCCTCTTCACGGGGCAGTGAAACTCCTCATGCGCCGCATGGTTCCCACGCCGAGAGAATTGCCGTCCACAATACTGGCAGCGGAAGTTCCTCTCGACGTCCGGGTCATGCTGCTCCCGCATATGCTGCTGGAGGTTCTTCTCCAGTGTAAAAGAGGTGCTACACACTCCACAGACGAAGCGAGGCTCTGGTGGAGGCGGCTGCACCCCTGTAGATCGCTGTTGGTGTCCCACTGACGACTTGTGCTTTTTCATCAAGTCCCTACGAGTAGTGGAGTAGCCGCAAAGCACACAGTCCAGCTTCGGAGCATTGTGCTCCGCCTGATGACGGCGATGTGCATCCCGGCTCTTGTAGGACTTGCCGCAGACGTCGCAGTGGAACTCCATCCTGAAATCACAAAACAAGCCTCGCTGTACGTAGAAACCTATGCGACATGACACTGTCTCTACATTGTCTCGATGCAGACTGAACACTTTCATAAGAACTTATGCTATTTATTAATTTCTATCATGCACACAAGTTTGTAAAATCCGTGAACTGACCCGAGTTTGACCTGAGCCCAACACTGTATAGTAGTAGTTGTTTAACTACAATTTTGACAAAACATATCCAATCTATACAGTGTCTAGCCGCCCCCCGGTTATATGCCAGCCGGATTGTACAAACTTAACTTAAAACTATCATGCAACTATAATACAAGAACAGCATTTAAAAGTCTGAAAATTTGTACAAGTCCTGAATCTATTTTAGAAGGGGGGGGGGGGTCAGGTCTATTTTTGACTCGGGGGGGGGGGGGTTCAGGTCTATTTTTGGCTCGGGGGGGGGGGTCAGGTCAGGTCTATTTTTGGCTCGGGGGGGGGGTCAGGTCAGGTCTATTTTTGGCTCGGGGGGGGGGTTCAGGTCTATTTTTGGCTCGGGGGGGGGAGGGTCAGGGCTAATTATAACCATGGAGGTCAATGATCTCTAAGTCATTTACTACTTTACAACTAAATCCTTTAATAAATTCTTTTAATCATTATGACAACTATCATTAAAACTGAAAGGTCATTTATGAAACTTTAAAACTCAATTAAGTTAAAAGTGATTTTCAAAAAAAATAAATAAATAAATAAATAAATAAATAAAATAAAATCAAAATAAAAATAAATTATTATTTCATTTTTAAACTTTAAGTTTTCATATTTTTCTTCAATTTACGTCAAATTACTTTGTGAAACATATGAAAGTTAAATTAAGCTAATCTGTAGTTATTCAAAATTAATATCATCCTTCACATATTTATAAGCCACATTTAAAGTTTAGAATTAAAATTTATAATAAAAGAAAAAAATCAATTAAAATAAATAATGTAATAACTTACTCAGTGATTGAAGAAATAAAGATGATGTAGCACTGGGTGTTGTGACACAAAGAGTATACAGATCACTGACAGCACAGAGCACACGCGCACTTGCTAACTGATCGTTGCAAACTCCCAAACTAAACTGAGCTAGAAACGGTGAGGTCTTTATACGGTGAAAGCAGGTCTACGTGACCGGACGGTCATTGTCCAGAAGTTTCTAGATTTCCAGCTATAAGCAGAACCAACAAGACATTGTTCCCTTAATACCTGCTAATAGCCCCAGCTTTCTATTTCCACCAGTAAAAGCATTGATTATAGTTCCGCTAATGGGTCTACTTTCGATAATCCTGTCAGCCCCAACTTTCTAATTCCACCAGTAAACTGGTGGTTTCTAATTCCACAGCACTGATTATAGTCTCGCTAATGGGTCTACTTTCGATAATCCTGTCATTGCCCTAATCATGTCAATGACCTGACTGGTATGGGGGGGGGGTCTTTTTTTTTTGGTTAGTGGTCGGGGGGGGGGGTTCTATTAATAGCCACAAAGGTCAATAACCTTTCCTGAAGCAACCAAACGAGCGGCTGTTTCTTTCTTATTTCTAAGTCATTTTAAGGCTTAGGTGGCCTTTAAAAAGGCCGATTGATCGCTGATGGGGGAGGAGGGAGGATTTAAGGTGTTAACTTTTATTTTTCCACAGTTTATTTTTCCACAGTTTATTTCCCCATTTATTCAAATTCCTTACGGAAACATTAATTCGATGTTGTTGAGGAAAAAATCCAACATCTCTTTCCTTACTTGATCTTCCAAATACAAGTCATAGTACATTGTAACCATTCTTCCTGACAGCCAGTCTGTATTTTCTCGCACCTCAAGTTCTTCTCGTTGTTCCTCAAAATCTTTCCTTGCTCTTTCTCTTATTACAAGTTTTACTATGGACGGAGGTAAAATGTGTCCAAGACCTTGCTCAACCTCCCCCCAACAACGGAAAGCATCAGCAATGCATGCAGCGCTCAGTTGCTGTAGCGTCTTCATTGTTCGAGCTCCAAAACCAAAATGAACACCTGAGACCGTAATTTCAGCAACAGTCAGCCGAGGTCATCAACACGGATGTAACAACAAGGTCATTAGCCAGTAGTTTCTAAAACTTCCAAACTTTCCCAGGCCAAAATAGGTTGCTAGCCGCTTAACATGTCACGCCAGCTTTCTAATTCCACCAGTAAAAGCACTGATTATAGTTTCACTAATGGGTCTACTTTCGATAATCCTGTCATTGCCCTAATCATGTCAATGACCTGACTGGTATGAGGGGGGGGGGTCTTTTTTTTTTTTGGTTAGTGGTCGGGGGGGGGGGGGTTCTATTAATAGCCACAAAGGTCAATGACCTTTCCTGAAGCAACCGAACAAGCGGCTGTTTCTATCTTATTTCTAAGTCATTTTAAGGCTTAGGTGGCCTTTAAAAAGGCCGTTTTTCGCTGAGAGGGTGGAGGTGAAAGGATTTTACAGGATAATCAATTTTTATTTTCCAATAGTTTCAAGTAAGATTCCTCCGGCCACCATACATATTTCAATGGTCGGCACCAATGGTTATCCGGAAACCAATATTTTTCGACTTCCCTGAAGTATTTTTGCTCTGTTTCTATTGGTTCCCATTTCTCATCCTGTTCAAGTGGATACTCATTTTCCAAGTAGTAATAATCTGATGAAAACCATTCCAAGTCATCGTCTGATGGGCATCCTGCCCATCTACTCCAAAACTCCTTCCCACGCCACATTAGCTGCTTCTCATATTCTTCAAGGTCTGGGAGTGTAAAGAATTTTAGTGTTGGAGTAAAGTAGCGACAGTCCAAATCAGTGAATTTTTCTTCTTTCCATTGTTCCTTCGGATTGATCCAATTCCTGTTGCTGATGTAGTTGTGCTGCTGCTCCTCTTCCACCTCCATCCTTTCAGCTTCAGCGCAAACTCTCGCCAACTCTTCATCGCTGATCTCACAGTCCCAGTAGTCACAGTCCATACTTGCGTCCGTACTTGTCAAGCTCCCAACCTAAACTGAAGACGGTACGGTGAAAGCTAGGACAGCCCTGTGCCAACAATAGCCGAGTCATTAACTTTCCATAACGGTCCTGTCAATCAAGATTTAAATTCCAGGTCTCAGCTGGGTGGTAGTCTATGACGTCACGGGGGGGGGGCAATCTAAGGTTGAAAGGTCATTGACCTCTATGACGTCACCAAAAAGTGAAAGTTAGGTTTTTTTTTTTTTTTTTTTTGAAAAACTTTTTTTTAATTTTTTTTTTTTTAGGTTAGCTATTTTTAGAAATCTATTTTTAGCCGGGGGGGGGGGAGTTCTATTTTTAGACCGACCACTACCACCCTGCTGGGGTTGAACCTACCAATACCCCCTACTTAAATAATTTTTCAACAGGAAATTTGGCCTGGCAGCTGTAGGTCGGTCCCCAACTTCATTTATTTAATGTAAACCAAATTATCAAAAAAATTAGTAATTTTAAATTTTATGGGAAATAGGTAAAATTCTATATCTTGATTATTTTTCAACATATCTTAATAAAACTTGGTTTGTGGTTTCATCTAGATTAACTAGAAGAGATCTAAAGTTTATTAGTCTAAAATCCCAGATACTTCCAAGATTGTGGCAGCAAACCTGCATACTCATTCCCCATGTTATCCTTATGGGAGATTAAACAATTCTATATCTTCCTTATTTTGTAACCTTTCTTGATAAAACTTGGTATTTGGCTTCTCCTAGTTCAGATCTACTAAATATTAAATCGAAACCACCCAGTTTCAGCACCTGTTGCAGCAAACCCGCATACTCATTCCCCATGTTATTCTTACGGAGCTTAAAAAAACATGTCAAATTTCGCTGTGATGGATTGAAATCTGTTCCTTTGAATTTTAAAGTTGCTGAGTATGCAGGTCTGCTGCAACGGGGGTGTTATACAAATCAGTTCTGGTCAATAATTTATTTCCCAACCTTTTGTCCTTTAAATAAATGTAATATCTGGGGACCGAGCTTCGCTCGGGGAAAAGCAGTAACATTTTCAAATATACATGTTCATACTGCTCCCCACAATATGAACATGTATTAGGTTCGTAATTAGCTTCGTAATTTGATTGACTGAGGCTTAAGTTTTGTTCAGTAATTGAACATTCCGTCTTTTTTTTTCTAATCGATGCTCTCATTGCTCGTTTCAGTGGCCAAGGCAGGGCCGGCTCCAGCAATTGCGGGGCCCTGGGCTGATCTGAGTTGCGGGGCCCTTCCAAGTCGCTGCGTAGACGAGTGTTAAAATACCGGTATAAGCCTACAGTGCTTAGCGCATCAGCATAAATTGCAATGGATTTTGTCTTTCAGTTAGCGCTACTTTTAATTCTTTTATCACTAATTACTTGGTATTAGGCCTAATGGCCTACAATATTAATTTTGAATTTAAAAGTAGTGACAAAGATCGTTGATTAATATGGGTAACCTTGTTTGCGGCGAAAAACACAGACAAATGTAATGTCAGAGTCAGTTACAATCAGTCAAATATTTTATTGAGGCTGGTGAGTGAAGAGAGTACGTATGACAAAAACTAGTGAAAATACAATGTTATATGAACGAGTCTTGCCATAGAGTAACAATGCTTATTTCACCAGTTACTCATATAAAGAAATAGATTACTGATTATTATTACTATTAAAATAACTATAATTGCCAAACATTAACTTCTTTTTTTAAGATTTTGATTATGAAAATCAGCCCATAGTAGTAAAAGTTATGATATTTGATTGGGAAACGTAGAGGACTGCAAAGATGACAAATTTAACAAGAATATGTTTATTTAAATCCAACTAATAAAAAAGCTAACCCTCCTTGCCTTCCTTTCGGCAAATTCGTGTATAAGGTCATCAAAGTTCATTTCATTTACAATCTCACGTTCAATAGACAGGGGCATAGGCGTAATTCGGGGGGGGCAAGGGGGGGCAGTTGCCCCCCCAAAAATTTGAAAATTAAAATTAATTTTAGGTATAAATAACAAAAAGTGACATGGTTTTAATCATGTTTTTTCAAGTTGTAAAATTATATTATTATTGACATAAATTTTTCATTAATATGAGTCTCTTCGACATGCCGTAAAAGTACGCTGGTGGCGTAGTTTTGTTTGAAGTCCGATTGCAAATTTGCAAGGATACGTTTAGCGAACGAATACAGACATACACGCTATCCACTATGGCGTGCCGGTCGACGAGAACCCACTCCCACGCCAAATGACACGTCCACCAATGAACTAACGCTCCACGATGGCCAACCTCTAAACTCTATAGTGCTGCTGAGAGCCTGTCATAAGACACTGTTCACCAGGGGTGCCCAGAAGGGGGTGATGGCGCAATTTTCGCCATCAAAATTTTTGGGGGGGCATGATTTTTTGGGCGGGATATAGGTTTTGTGAGGAATTTTGAACCAGCGATTAAGGGAAAATTACAAAAAAATAAACTATCATAACCATACGCAACAGTTAAAAGTACTGTTTATTTATCTAACCATTTCATCAGGATTACCATCACTGAACTCGTCATATATTCAAGTTTGCTATGTAAACCATCCATTGAATCTCCAAGTCAATCCATGTGTTAAGTTATTTTGAAGGGCGGTTGACAATGGGTCGACTGGACTGGCAACCCTGTCTGACATCGGGCCCAGAAGACATAGTATCAGACAGGGTCTGTGGCCCCGGTCTGTCACAGCCGTTAGCAGTGTTACCAAAACCGGGTATTTACCCGGTTTTCGGGTATTTTGGAGGCCGTGCGGAGTTTTGGCAGTGATGAAGTAAAACCGGGTATAACCGGGGATTTAAGACTTGGGTTGAGGATATTTACTCATCACCTGGATATTAAACAATGGGTGAAATCGGGGATTTTTGACGATCGAGGTACAAGGATTTTTTGGAACTCTAGATATTTTATTTTTCAAACGAAAGTTGGTGTTATGCATTTGGTTTGGTTGTATTGGTTATTTCGTTGCAGTGTAACCAGAAACTGGGTAATAGCCCGGTTAGTGGGTTTTTTGTTGGCCGTTCGGGGACTTAATTAACATGATTAAGAAAATCGAGTAAAATCGGGGATTTTAGACTTGAGCTGCGGGGATTTACTCGGCATCCTAAATACATAAAAAACGGGTAAAGCCGGGGATTTTCGAATTGTGATTTGCTTTGCAAATATTCAATATCCATGTAAGGTGAGAAAAAGTCCGGTATTTGGTGTTTTTAAAGTCATTAGGTGGTTTTTCGGCTAACTACCCGGATTTTGGTCCTTGGGGGGGATTTTGCAGGGATTAGTGCCGAAAAACCGGGTAAAAGTGAGGATTATCAATGGAGTTGGCGGGTAAATAATAAATGCCAAATCCTGTGTAATGCAACACTGGACGTTAGAGATAAGAGTATAGCAACAGTCAATCGCCAGTCGTATGAAGCACAGTTGGTGTGCCTGCTTTGACTGCAGTGAGGCAGTTTTACAAATAAATGGTACAATTACTGACTGAAGTTAAGGCCATAGCCAATGTTGAAAGGCCATAGCCAATGTTGAAATTGCACTTAAATGAAAGGTTAGAAAGTTATTTTTTTCACTTCCTGTAACCGCGGAGCCCAAACCCCCCCATTTTTTTTTCTGGTTACGGCTTTGAGTGAAGTGAATGGTGATTACAAGTTCACATTGTGTTGTGATATCGTGGTTGGATATTAACTTTAGCTAGTTAGATATAAAGAAAATAATATGCATTGGCAGTGTATATACCCCATAGATACTTTGGTATTATACGGAGGCCACTATTTTTAGAGATTTTTTTATTGATTACCAAAAATAACTTTGTAATTGGAAAGAACATGCTTTAATTGACTTACTTTCCAAATTGGACATAATTATTAGGGGTGGGCGAGTACTCGACAGTCGAGTAATTACTCGAGTAGTTGCTACTACTCGAGGTCGAGTCGAGTAGTTCCAACTACTCGACTCAATCGAGTCGAGTAGTAGTTACTCCCGCCGTTTACGCGGCGGCCGAGTTTACGTGCGATTTACGTTTGTGCGATCAAATTTTACAACAGATTGCGAGTTACGCAAAGCTACTTGTGCCGTTTAACCGCAATCGGCAGATTGTTCATCGCGGCCGCTCGCTAGTTTCACAATAAGCAGTATTTTCTGTTCATTTATGGCCGTCAAATACACGCGACTGTTTTTTACGGCCGATCGCTAGTTTCGCAAAGTTGCATTTCGTCTATTTACGATCGGCAAATACACGCGATCGTTTTTCGCGGCTGACCGCGACTTTTCACGGCTACATTTGCCGATTTTCGACGATCAGCAATACGCGCGCTCGTATTTCGTGGCCGACCGCGACTATAGAAACGCTACATTTGCCGATTTTCGGCGATCGGCAAATACGCGTGGTCGTATTTCGCGGCCGACCGCGACTTTAGGAACGCTGAATTTGCCGATTTTCGGCGATCGGCAAATACGCGCGCTCGTATTTCGCGGCCGTCCGCGACTTTAGCAATGCTACATTGCCGATTTTCGGCGATCGCGAGTTTTGAAAAGCTACATCTGCCGTTTATCCGCGACCGACAGATATGCTCTATCATTTTTCGCAGCCGTCCACAAGTTTTTCATAACAATAACGTCGACAACATATCATTACCTCATAGGAGAATGGATTTTGACAGTTATCTAGAAATAACAGATTCTGAGAGATTGAACATGACTCTCAGAATTCGGAAATTGAAAACTTACAGCTATATTTAGCTCTGACCTTACTCTTAACAACTTCAAATTTGTAATAATATTTTATCTTTTGAATGATATACAGCCTTCATTTCTGTCTCATTTGATTTATAAAAATGAATGAAAACTGTGGACTTAATTGGTAAAATGGACTTCATAAAACACTTAGTTAAGGTTTTGTAATTTTTGTATTGGGGGGATATCTTATTCTTATCTGGTTGCAGCTATGACACTCATGCTCAAGTGATTGGATGTTAAAATACCCCCGTTGCAGCAGACCTGCATACTCAGCGAATTTCAAATACAAAAACCATATTTCAATCCAACATAGCGAGATATGACATGTTTTTGAAAGCTCCATAAAAGAATAACATGGGAAAGAGTATGCAGGTTTGCTGCTACGGGTATATTAAAACTGGGTGGTTTTAATTCATTCTTTAGTAGATCTGAACTAGAAGAAGCCATTTACCAAGTTTTATCAAGATATGTTGAGAAACAAGCGAGATATAGAATTTTACTTTTTCCCCATAAGGTTAACATTGGGACAACGTACTGTGTTTACCACTTTTAATATCTCGGTAACCAATGGACATAGAGCATTCATTCAAAATACTAAATTGTTTGTTTTTTTGAGCTGAATTCAATGGTGCCATCAAAAATTTGATAAATTTTGTGTTTCTATGTAAAACCTCAAAAAAACCCATTTTTGGGGGGTTTTCCCCCCTTTACCCCCCCTTCCGGTAGTCCGATCGGGCTGGTTTACGAACTCGTCCGAATAATTACTACTTTACAGGTCTGAGCCAAATTTCATTCCGATCGGGCCATTTTTACGGCCGCTATCGTGCTTAAAGACACATAGATATATATATATATATAGATATATATATATGTATATATATAGATATATATATATGTATGAAAATGAACGAATAGTGTTTTTTGCTTCTGGGGCCCCCAAAACGAAAAGTTATCATGGTCGCGGGCTTAGGTCTTACCATGAGTACTACGGTAACAGCTTCTTCCCTATAGGGGAAATTCGCTAAAACAATAGATCAGCAGTCAGGCAAGGGGGTGGGGTTGGGTTTAGAGAAGTAAACAAATAACTGGGCATAGGCATAGCTCTCCTCCCTGATGTTTTTAATTCTTTCTTGCACAATTTTTTGCCTGAGGTTTTAATGAGGGCCAACAATTAGTTTTAGGAAAAATATAAAACTGTTTTTGATTTTTAAGAGAATATGCTAATAATTAAATCTTATTACTCCTTAAATTTTACAACTTTGCATAGTCTTCATAAATTTATTTTATGATCTTGTTACATTAAGTGATTTGTTATTTTGAGTGATTTAGCATAATCAAATTATTCATTTAAAAGTATGGTTTATGCAATGTAGGGTATTAGAATATCAGAGTTTTATTCTTCCAAGAAAAATATAAAAACATAAGCTTAAATAAATTAGACCAATTTTATAAGTAAAATTGAAGAAAGATTTTAATTAACTGTAATTCAAAGACATAAATACTTTAAAAAAATGAAGATTTCATTACTTTTCACAACTACTCGACTCGATACTCGAGTATTTGGCTTAATACTCGACTCGACTCGACTCGACTTCAAAATCCACTACTCGCCCACCCCTAATAATTATGATAAGTCTTTGTTTTCTGCTTCCCAGAAGACAGCGATGTTGGTGAGGATTGAGTTGATCGAGTCGCCGCCGCCACTAGCGACTTTACCCGATCGCCACCCTTATTCAGCGCGCTGCGGCGGTTATGTTGAGTTAGGTTATCATAAATATATTAGTAGGACTTGCCTTGTTTCGTTATGAAACGAACGATAGCAGATGAGTCGTACTTTCGCCTGCTAAATCCCTTGACAGGTGATGCGAGCGCTCCGATCAACGACGTGACCTTGGCCTATTTCAAGGATATTTGGCGGGCAAAAGTATGACTCATCTGGTATCGTTCGATTCGTAACGAAACGAGGAAAGTACTATTAACATATTTATGATAAACTGACCTAATATAACCGCCGCAGCGCGCTGTATAAGGGTGGCCTCCGTGTAGTACCAAAGACCAATCCATATTCTTCAGTACGAATTGCTAGTGCAAAGGGGGGGGGGGGGGGTATATGGTGTATACAATCAAATCAGGATGAGGCAATGACCTAGAAGATCTTGCCCCCCCAATCGAAATGCTGAAATTACGCCCATGGACAGGGGTGACAAAGACGATAGTCTATCTTGAGACATGGTTGTTCTCAAATATGTTTTGATTAGTTTCAATCGCGAAAAACTTCGTTCTGCACTAGCAACAGTTAGTTATGGGGATAGTTATAGTAGGCTAAAATTCTGTGCGCTATTTGAATGTTGGGGAAAGGGTTTCCAATTTTGCTCAAGTATTTTAACACTTTCACGGGATTGTCAAAATCAATCGGTACATCATTTCCCTAAACACTTTTACTTCAATAAGAAGTTCTGAGCTTTCGATGTCCTTCGATATGTGTCCGTCTTCAGTACTCGGCCGCTGCAGACGATTGGAGTTTTTTGCCGGGATTTTCACAGCTCTTAGTCTACTGTAGTGCTAATGTAAGAAAGGCCTCGCCTTAGTCTATACCTTAGTCAATGCAATTTTAATCGTATTTCTGAATTCGCTCTTGTCGTGTTTATCAATGTTTTAATCACGAAACTAATTAAAATATCATTCATAATTTTTATTTCTTTTGGAATATTTTTCATGCGGAGTTTTTGAAAGAGCGGGGCCCCCAAAAGTGCGGGGCCCTGGGCAGCTGCCCCGGTTGCCCCTGCAGCTGCGGTTGGCCAGCCCTGGGCCTTGGGCTGTGAAGCACGTTGTTGTATATCTCAACGGTGTCTTCAAAAATTGCTCGATACTGCCATTCGTTAACAGATTACTATATCACAGAAAATTCAAAATATATGATCTTACTTCACAAATAATAATAAATTTCACAAATGATAATAAATTTTCTGAGCATAATTTCATGATTTAAATTTAGTAAATCTAAATCCTAATTCCTACTATTTCTTGGGCTACTCTCACCTTTTTATTTTAAGTTGCGTAGACCCCTCAGTCAATCCTTTTGTTGAAATCCAAATTTCAAACACGTCAACTATTTTAAAAAAACACTAACACACAGACACATTCTTTAACACAATTACATACATAGTCTACGCACTCCCGATATTTCGCGGAACCTCAAAAACGTCCCGCGTCTTCAGGGGGATTTTCCCTAACTTGCCGTTGTCGGTCACGTATCCGCCGCGAGCGCCGAATTTGAACTCAAATCTAAATCGTAAAAACGCCTTCATGTAAATAAATACATCTTGTTGCTTTGATATTATTTGTTTCTAATTAACCTAAAACACAGCTGTTTGCCTGTTTGGGATTTTTAGATGAGGATAATACTCCATGAGCAATCTGTACTCAATTGTATTATCTTTGTTCTATTCCACTCTACTGGAAATGTGCTATAAAAGTTTTAAGTGGCTTGGTCATGAACAGCTGGATGATTCTTTTGCTTACTTTTTCGTTGTTATTGGCAACTCATATGACCCCATGTTTAAAAAATCAACTTTAAATTTCACTTTTCTAAGAAGTTTGCGTATCAACAGCAAATTCAACCACGTAGGTGAACTTGAAAATAAAAACTACACCTATGTGCAAAATTTCATCAAAATAGTTAGAGCCGTTTTCAAGATAGGATTTATATATAATATACAAGAATTGCTCATCCTATACTCTTATATGAGCAATGTTATCTTGTATGTATGTATGCTTGCTTGCTTGCTTGCACAACGATCTCAAAAACGGCTCCGAGGATTTCCTTCAAAGTCTGGAAATAAGTAATTTATGACTCAAAAACGTCTTTTATGCAGATTACTTGGCCAGAGAAAATCTAATAACGTAATAAATCGAATTTTAAAGTTGTAAAATTTTAACATTGGCCTTATGGGTTGCCGTGATAGCAACGAAAATAAATAAGGAAAGTGTAAACAAATGAAGTAATCATAACAGCTGTTTGGAATCTACAGCCATTAAGGGAAAATACAGCAAGTGGGATGAAGAGACCATAGAGCAATAAAAAAGGTTTCTATTTATCAATTTTATGACATTGAAATATTTTATAGTAACTGGATGAACTGGTAAACATGAAATAACACCGAGCAAGGCTCGGTCCACCAGGTACTTTAAAGTAATAGGACAAAAAATTACAAAAATCCAAATTTCTCTAAAACAGCTCTAACGACTTTGATAAAAATTTCATGGTTTTTAGTGCTTAAGATGACAAACAAAATGACACCACCTGTCTGTGAAATTTCAGGTTCAGAAGTTATGGGGGTTTAGTGTTAAAAATTTAATATTTTTCAAATTTCACAAAATCTGTAACCTCTAAAGAAAATGTACTTGCAACCATTAAATTCTACTTGAAAAACTAAATAATCCAGTACTTTGAATCATTAGTTAACGTCAACAGGTTGAGGAGATAATTGATATTTTAGTTCGGCGGTAAACGCAGTACGTTGTCCAATATTATTCTTATGGCAAATATTTAAAAAATGATATCTCCGTTATTAACTAACCGATTTTGATAAAATTTGGTATATATTTGTGTGATAATTAATTGTTAATTTGTTTTATTTCACTATATTATATGTTTTTTGGTTTTAAAAGACTTGAAGGGAGAAAGTATGTGTCAGATTCCTGATACCGTTTATTTTATTGCACATTAATAACATCACCAAGGTGCAGATTGAGGGGAGCTTGTTCCTGTTCACAGATGACACAGCTATGGTGTCCTGTGGGCGCACATGGGACGAGACCGGGCGTCGCTGGACCTTATGAAATTAAAGCGGTGGTTTGATCGAAATACTGTGACTGTTAACATATCCAAAACTAATTTCCTGCCGCTTTATTTCAAGGGGACAGTGACCCCGGCGAGCAGGTTCTTAAAATTCACTCCTGTATGTGTCGGTGTCTGGCTGGGTGCTGTTGCGGGGAGATTGCATGTGTGGACCAATACAAATATTTAGGTGTTGTAATTGATTGAAGCTGAGCTGGTCTCCACACGTACAATACATCAAACAAAAACTCCACAAGTTAACTTTTGCTTTCTCGCAGCTGGGAGAGGGTGCTGACCCCGGAACACTGCAGGATGGCTTTCTTCGCTTATGTCCAATCTGTACTACAGTACGGCGTTCTGGCGTGGGGTGGGACTAGTTCCAAGGTTCTTGAACGATTGCGATTACACAATGTTCAATAATCAAAGTTGCATTGAAAAAGCCTGTTCAGTATCCAACTATTGATTTGTTTAGTAAAATTTAAAGTACTAAACATCCGAAAAATATTTTTGAAACCACTTTTGATTTTTATTAAAAAAAAATTCTCTCAATATATCAGTAATTGTGTTGAATTGAAATATTTTGTTGCATTTTAAATTCGCTGAGTATGCAGGTCTGCTACGGCATGGTATTCATAAGTTACTAATGGAACAAACTATATCACGGTAACACATTTTCAGGTGTTACACCATACCATAAGGAACTTTTTTTATGTTGAATGACATTGATCTTTCACGTGTTTATCGTCATAAGCAGAACTCAGCAACAACCAGAAAATTAATCATGTAAATAATACAAATAGCATTATTACTTTTACCCATGACTTTTACTGGCATGGGTAAAAGTAGATTCCTGAAAATATTTTATACATTTAGTTTGAGTCAAAAGTTTGATCAGACTGTCCGACCACCTGATGCACTGTCTATTTGATCTTTGTTTTTCAATCTCAGCTGGTGTCTTTTTTATCATATAAAATTGATAGATCTCTTACAAAAATAAATATGGCAGAGGACACTAAACCTTAAATCAACACAGCCATAAACATGCAAAATCCTAAGTGCTAATTAGTCTTAGACAGCAAAATTCCAGTTAAGAGATTTTTTTAAACAAATTTCATGTACCTAACATATTTATTTTTCACTGATTAAGTCAAATAATTGTGAAAGGGATTGATAGTTTTCAACATCCACACTATGTACTATGTGTTGTCCTCCAGGGACGGACACAGGTTTTCTTTACAATATCCGAAGAATCTTTACAGGAAAACCTAAAAGAAGATGTCCCTCACCCTGCAGAGACAAAGTTTACACCTATTCTTTAAGTCAACTGAAATGCCTAGAACAGGACATTTGCTACCTAGAGGACGAAGCACGCTGTTTAGAGTGTGCCGTTAAAGACGCGTTTTGTAGTGAATGTGCTGCTGATTGCGAGTATTTTAGGTGTTCTCTAAAAAACATATGTGAAAGGTTAGACTGCATCAAACGTGACCTGGAGTGTGCCAAGTGTTGCTATGATCCTTGTAGGGATCGCTGTGAGTATGACCTCATATGCAGCCTCACAGATCGTGTTCAATGTCTGGACACTTTCGTATCTGACTTGAGCTTGCAAGTAGACTGTCTTCTGGAGAGTCAGCCCAACTGGTACAGAGGCTCTTGTTGTGACAGAAGAACCACTTGTGAGCCTGATTGCAGGAAGCCTTGCTCCTTCACTTGCCAGTACAAGACATCTTGCGATCCTTGTGGAACTCTTGGCTGTAATCCTTGTGGAACTCTTGGCTGTAATCCTTGTGAACCCCGAGACTTCAGTCCTTGTGAGCCCCTTGGCTTGAATCTTTGTGGGCCACGTGGCTGCTGCCCTTATGAGTCTGAAAGTCTGTGTGAATATCGTGCCTACAATTCATTTAAACCGTGCAGGACATCTAGGGCTTGCGGACCTTCTTGTGACCCCTGTAGAACTTCCAACCCTTGTGACCCTTGTGGAACTTTAGCTTCTTATGCACCTTACAGAACTTCTTATCCTTGGGCTATTTCGTCTTCTTGTGGACCATGCGGAACTTCCACTCCTTGTGGTCCTGCCACTCCTTGTGGACCTGACGGATGTTGTAGTGAACCCTGTGAACCCTCCAAGTCTTATAGACCTTGTGGTCCTTATGAGCCCTCTTTGTCATACAGACCATGTGGTTCTTGTGACCCCTACAGGCCATATAGACAATGTGATCCTTACTGCTCCTCTTTCCCAGAAGAATACCAGCAGTCATGTTATCAACCTTCCTGTGACTCACCGTGTACGAAGGGTTGCTGCGGCAGAGCAAATGTTTACCGCACAAGCTCCCTAGATGTTATGTTGATGTGAATGTAGGTGTCCTTATTTATTTAAATTTAATAACTAATTGGTTTGAAATTTGTCTCATTATACCATTCTTAAATGACTGCGAGGGAAATAATATTTTGTGTTTCCGTAATGCTATTTAATATATTTGTTATTTATATGTCATTCTGAATAGGCCTAGGCTTCTTTCCTACAACAAAAATTAAATAAATATTTCTTTCACTAAGAGTATTTTTCACTAAACAAATCCCCAGATTTTAAAATTTGCATACACGTTAGAAAAATATATTACTATTTTACCTACATGTACATACTGTATATTTAAATAGCCTACCGTAACACGTGTCTGAATTTCCACTAAGATGATTTTAACCATATAGACTAAGTTTACCTTGGTACTTTGATTTTAATTTATCAAAACTAAACCAAGGAAATGAAGTATTGGTAGCTAGGAAGTACAATAGAAATATGTTTATTTTTATAATCTTCAAATAACTAGACTATCAATTTTCTTCTGAGCAAAGTCTTGAGAAAAGTTTTTATAGTTGAAAACTCTTAAATCTTTGATTTTTAACAAGATAATCCTTCAAAACATTCCAAAACCCTTCACATTCAAAACACATTCCAACATTCCTTCACATTATATTCAAAATTTCATCCAAATTCGCCTTTAATTAAATAAATACCTGCACTAGATTGAAAAGTATTAGTTTAAATCTTTTTACTCCACTTACATCCATTGAGCAGGGCTGAAAAACCATCAATTTATTATTACAGGTCTTTGGGTCTTTTAATACTGGAACAATTTAAGGTGATATTAAATAATCCGAAGTCTTGGTAAATGGTACAGTTCAGCTTTTAAAGTACACCTCAGATTATTCAGTTCAATGTGGCAGAGATCTGATCTGAGGTTACTATAACAATGTTAATAAGCTGCAGAGACACACATAGATATTACACATTATATTAGTGATATTTCGGCTGTGAAGCCTTTGTCAAACAAAAGAGAACTGGACAAAGAGAACTGGCAGTTAAGATTTAAACTTTCACCACAGCAGGGGTGCCAACATGATAAAGTTTTAAGTCCCAAACACTATTTACACATTCTTATACTTATATAACCACTACATTAACTTTTCAAACACTTTAAAAATATATATACACACAAACTAGCACTGCACAGTAATTACAAAAAGTTTATAAAATGTAATAAAATTTGAGTTAGCTGTTGGGGTTAGGTTGGGGATTTGGTTACCTAAGGTTGAGGTTGGGTTAAGCATAAGTTGATTGCTTTTCTTTCCTGTGAGGATTCTGGACACACGGAGAAGAAAGCCTATCAACATTTCTGCAACAGCTTAACACATTCAGCCCCTTACAGTTTACATGGAACACCTCAACATCAGCCATAACCTTCCTGGACCTCAATGTCAACCTACAAGATGGCCTCATCTCCACCACCATATTCACCAAACCCACCAATCACCACCAGTACTTACACTTTTCTAGTTGTCACCCAAACAATACCAAACGCTCCCTGCCCTATAGCTTAGCTCTCCGGGGCAACAGATTAATATCCAATCCAGATGACAGAACAAAATACACCAACCAGATCCAAGAAGCCTTCAAGAACCGAGGATATCCCGAAAAAATTATCCGACAACAGATATCAGCCGCCCAGTCCCCACCGAACCCCCCTAAACCTAAAAATGACTCAAACCATCATGTAAATCTCATCACCACCTTCCATCCTGGCCTACAAAAACTGAACAACCTCTTGAAAACCGGATACAAAATATTGTCAAACTCCAGCCAAACCAAAGCTCTTCTTGAGAAACCTCCCACCGTAGTTTACCGCCAGCCTCCTAATCTTCGAAACCTACTTGTTCGCCCAAAACTTCCAGACCCTTCCAAAATTAACAGTGACAAACCTCCTTCCAGCTCCTTCCCCTGTCAACAGAAGAAATGTAAAACTTGCAGCATCAACCCTCCCTCTGAAACCTTCACCAGCACCTCTACAGGAAAAGAATATAAAATCATAGGCCACCAAACCTGTAACTCCGAGAATCTTAAATACCAGCTTCAGTGTAACCTCTGCCAGGTCCAGTATGTAGGACTTACGACGGAAACGCTTAGAAAGAGAATGAATGGGCACAGGCATGATGTCAAAACCCACAAATTAAAACCTGTGGCACAACATGCTGAAATGCACAAGGAATTTGATGAGTGTTTCAAAACCAAAGCTCTTAGGTCATTTCTGAAAGCGAATTGCAATAGTTCAGAACTGAGAAGGTGGGAATTAGCCTACCAATACATAACAGATTCAAGAAACCCCCCCCCCCCCCAACCTCAACCTTAGGCAACCAAATCCCCAACCTAACCCCAACAGCTAACTCAAATTTTATTACATTTTATAAACTTTTTGTAATAACTGTGTAGTGCTAGTTTGTGTGTATATATATTTTTAAAGTGTTTGAAAAGTTAATGTAGTGGTTATATAAGTATAAGAATGTGTAAATAGTGTTTGGGACTTAAAACTTCATCATGTTGGCACCCCTGCTGTGGTGAAAGTTTAAATCTTAACTGCCAGTTCTCTTTGTCCAGTTCTCTTTTGTTTGACAAAGGCTTCGCGGCCGAAATAACACTAATATAATGTGTAATATCTATGTGTGTCTTCTCTGCAGCTTATTTGCAAGGTGAGTTAGCTGTACTTCCTATCTTCTCCTCCCAAATAATATCCAAGCCTTGTGCTTCACTCCTTAAATTTATAACAATGTTAGTACATTTTGCAAAGATCATTCATGTAAATATCGGCCCCAATGTTACCATAATCATCATCATCATCAGCATCGTTGTCATTGTTATTGTCAGATCGCTTGTTATCACATCGCTTGAAATCAGGAAAAAATCTCATTATTATATTGCTGCATACAAATCGTTTTGTCTCGTCACGGTACTGGACACGATACAGAATTTTGCTGCTGGACGATCTTGTTGCAGAAT
The DNA here is from genome assembly GCA_035578135.1 of Flexamia atlantica. Classification (NCBI taxonomy): domain Eukaryota; kingdom Metazoa; phylum Arthropoda; class Insecta; order Hemiptera; family Cicadellidae; genus Flexamia; species Flexamia atlantica. The sequence goes on along the minus strand of JAQJVK010000005.1, from coordinate 52,158,121 downwards.
TGCTGCATAAGAATCTCATCTATTGTGCCAAAAACGAGTTGCATAAAGTCTCTGCAGATTTGAGTAGTGGGCAAGTGGCGTTTCTGGCCCAATCAAACTTTGACAGGCAGTCAATTTTTTGACAGCTACTTCCGGTCACGTGACCGGAAGTGACGTCATCAGCTGTGACGTAGCTGTGACGTGTTGTTGGTGGGTATTTAAAGTTTAAATGCCCTGCTGTGCTGGGTATTTAAATTTTAAATGGCCGGAAGTGTGTCAAGGTCTTTTGGGGATGTTTTTAAAAAAGATCTTGCATTTTCGGAAAATCCGAAAATGCAAGATAATTTTTGTTTCTTTTTACAAACTGTTGTTTTGTTGATTTTCACGTCTGTTAAAATACCATGTAAAAAATGGAATTGACAAATTAACAAGAAAATATCCTGCTACAAAGTATCCAAATAAAGATGCAATTACATAAACATAAACTTTAAAATATAGCGAATGTTCTTCCTTTTTATCTGTTAGCATTTCCTGAACAAGGTAACCAAAATTGTAACCACATAAAAATGAAAGTAGGCAAATAATAAATTTCGACGGGTTCACAAAAACCAAGTTGTAAAGTAGCGAATTTCTTTCTTCTTCCATTGTTGAACTTTTAGTCGAAACCAATTAATGATAACATTATTGCTTGCGCATCAGAACTAACAGTTGATGAAATTTCATTTACTTGTAGACTTGTAGTAGTTTCATTTGTAGTAGGTAATTGTTCGGAAGTTGGTGTAGATGTAGAAGAAACCGTATTATCTTGAAGCTCAGAGTCCATGTGTGCTCGGGTAAAGAGCTGAAGCTTTAATGACGTGTGGTAGCCGTGTCCTACTGTGCATCAGGAGTTGTTGGTGGTGGGGGGTCGTTTGTTTCTTGCACTGAAATGTAGATGGAATCATAACTTTCTGGAGGATGTACTAAAATTTGTTGTATAGGATCTGCATCAATAGGAAAACTTTGCGTTTCAATGCAAAGTCCATCTTTAATAAAAGAAACATATAAAACAGAACTCATGTTTATTTAGATGTTTACTCTGCCAGTTCTACTAGGAAACTGATGTGTCAGTAGTGGCGCTGCAACCTCCCTTGACATGTGCAGCTCGGAACATCTGCCCTCCCCCCACCACCATGAGAGACTCCTCGCAATTTTTGGATTTGTAGTGTTAGTTCTAACGTAGGTGTTGTAGGGTGAACATCTCAGTACTAAACAATTGTTTTTTTAACATTTGGCTTAAAATACTTATTTAACTTTGTACAAGTTACAATATTTTTAAAGATGCTACTTTATTATATTACCTTAATACTTAGTTATAATATTTAGTTAAAGAAATCGAAACTGTAGTTGCGATTAAAAATAGAAACATGGTTTCTTAATATTTGCCTTAAAAATATTTGTAACAAAATATCGTAAGAAAATTTTTACAACATATTTGAATTAATATGTTTGCAAACCCTATCATGCGAGTTTTAAAAGATAAACGAGACCGAGTGGGCCGGGTTTGACCTCGCATGCTTTCGCTTGTTGCCGACCAGTTAGCAATACAACTGGTTGACCTTGCGCCGCACTTTCGCTTGCGGCCGGCCGGCGAATACAGGTCGTCGTCCTTGCTGCATCACCCGGCACACCTGTCCTTGATTGTTTAACACACTCTACACTCTACACTCGACAAGTTATTCTTTCCTTTGCCACCGTCCTAACAACACCTACTTCAATTTCACAATGAACCGCTCCGAGTATACCGAGATTTGGTATAACTGGTTTTCCTATCTTCAACTGCTTGGGGTACGAATTATTCAATCGAACAACAATCGTGATTGGTATGATGTTACAACCACTATTGCTCGAAAACCTTTTCAGCAAGTTTGGAAAAACATTCTTACCGGCACCAAAATTCGCACCGAACCACCCAAAATTCGCAACAAACCACCTCTATCACCTGTATCTTCAAACGTACCCCAGCAAAAATTTCATCTAAAAAAACTGAAACTTAACCGAAAATATGAAATCTTAAGACATTTATCTTCTTCTATTTTCATTTTTAATTCTGAAAAAACCAAAATTTATGTCATTGACATTCCCAAAAAAATTCCTATTCCCCTTAACCCTCGACACTTGATAATAAATAAAAAAGGTGCCAAGTTAAACATAAATATTACCGAGTAAAACCTTTTCCCACCTCCAAAGTCCACCCTGGTGGCAAAAAAAAGGCCCTTCTAAGGGTCGACCTAAGACTTTCAAATTTAGGCTTAAGTTTAAGTATCAACCCTTGGTGACTAACAAGGGGTGGTTTGCGAAAGCCCCTATGGGACTTAGAGGTACACGGACCTCTTGTTAGTCACCAAAGGTTAAGGCTTTAGCGAAAGCTCCCCGCTATTGACTCAACCTTTGGGACTTAGAGGTATGTGAACCGCTTGTTAGTCACCAAGGGTTGAGGCTTTAGCGTCCAACCCTTTGTGACTTAGTGGTACACAGACCACTTGTTAGTCACCAAGGGTTGAGGCTTTAGCGAAAGCCCCCCGCTATTGACTCAACCTTTGGGACTTAGAGGTATATGAACCGCTTGTAGTCACCAAGGGTTGAGGCCCTAACTTAAGCCTAAATTTGAAAGTCTTAGGGTGGCCCTTAGAAGGGCCGATTTTGCCACCAGGGTGGACTTTGATTGAGGAGGGGAAGGAATATAAGGTTTAATTTAATATATTTATTCTCAATTTTCCACCCTCCGCTGTTACTAGTAAAAATTTTGGATCTGTTGGGACAAGTGGTGGTTTGGTTTTTGGAGTTGTGAGGATATAAATTTTCGTCCTCTCCTCGTTGTAGATATAAATTTTGTTTTCTTCAATTCTGTACAGGTTATATTTTTTGTTTTTCTTTAATTCCTTTAGCCTGATGTTCTTTACTGGTACGGGATGAATTGTTTGGGGGGTGGGGGTTTCTTTGATTGGTGCGGGTTGAATTTGTTGGGGGGTAGAAGAAGGGTGCAGTCCGCACAACTCCATCCAGTCTTCAGTTAAAATGTCGTCACAAATTGGAGCGATGGGAATCTCTTCAATTTGCGGCGTTGATGTTTCTGTAACTGGTGTGGGATTCTGAAATAATTGGGGTTGATCTTCAATAACAGCATCAGCTATTATTTCGTTAATGGAGGAGGAGAGGACGGGAGTAGAAGATTTTTGTGGAATAAAATCGTTGATTGCAGAAAGGCTGATCGATACCGGGATGGAATGTTGCTTCATCAGAGGTTTCTTGAGCAGACCCAGAAGAATAGGGCGGGATGAAGAGGCAGATGAGGAGTCCATAATTAGATAAAGGAAATAATAAAATGGATATAATGAAATAGAAAAACGTGGGAATGGATAGTAACAGCGATGGTGGCGAGTGGCAGAATAACACAAGGCGGGCGAATGGGGTTCTTATAGGCAGCAGACACAACAACCTTGTAGTCAAGGTAGTGACCAGGTCCAAGTAGGCACACAACAACCTTGTAGTCAAGGTAGTGACCAGGTCCAAGTAGGCCAGACGAAGTTGTGAGAGCGGTGGCTAGCGACCCGGCCAAGGCTACCGGCCTCGGCAGAGCGACACGTTGACCTACTAGTCAAGGCTCGCTAGCGAGGTCGAGTCTCGAGCTCGCTGATATAAGCAAGCGCGCAACGTTTCTCTTTGGCATTACGGTGAAGGTGTAACTGGTCCGCTTACGTGGAGGGTTATGCTGTAACGTAATGTTCGCCATGGTGTGTGGGATGGCTTATGTCAAGCACACACTGCGTTCGGCTATTGTGGGAGAGGCGCCCTCCTATAATAGTCGGTCGCAATGGCAATCCACCTACCTTTCCATTTCCTGCGTGGTTTAATTGTCAGGGTTAATATTACGGTGAGGTGTGTGAGTTCGCTTACGTGATGATCACACCGTAACTGTAATATTAAGTTAGGTGTAATATTATAGGGAGGTGTGTGAGTTCGCTTACGTGATGATCACACCGTAACTGTAATATTACATAGTATAAGATAGAATAGGGGGAACGTTAGGTAGGGGTTAAGATATGATAGGGCGGTGAGGTGTGTGAGTTCGCTTACGTGATGATCACACCGTAACCGCATGCATGATAGCATTTAAGGGGTAGCATAAGTTATAATAAAGTAGTATAGAAATAAAGTAGTAGAATAAGGTAGGGACCCCACGCTTCCCCACCCCCCTTTTTTATAATTTTTAAATGACCTTGACCTAGTTTTGATTGTTCTACTTTCGGACTTAGAATTATTTTAAATGACCTATTTTTTAGACTTAGATATTTTAATTTCAAAAGACTTACTTGTTTGACTTATATATTGATTGATTTTAAAACTCTACTTTTGAGACTTAAATATTTTGTTAAAGTTTTAAATAACCTAAGATTTTAGTTTTGTGTTGTATCTTTTATTAAATAATTATTATTTTTAACATTTGGGTTTTTGTAAATGTTTTAATTTCTGTTGATGGTGAGTTTAGTTTTCGCGTTGGTTATTAATATTTTTGAGTTTTTGCGTCATAACTTTTATACCGTTGGTTTAATCAAAAAATGTTACTGGACCTTTTTTGTTTGTCTTTTAATTCCGCTTAATTTGACTACCCGCACGATAGATTTGGAGCATTTTTTGTTATATCCCCCCCCGCGAAACCCCCCCCCTCGGCCCCCCCTCCCCCCCCTCCCCCCCCTCCCCCCCCTCCCCCCTCCCCCCCCTTCCCCCCCCTTCCCCCCCTCCCCCCCCGGACCCCCCCCTTCGGAACCCCCCGCATCCCCCCGCATCCCCCCGGCAAAACCGGTTACTTGATTTCGTCGCCGTTCAACTCTAGAACTGCGTCGCCGTACACGATGGCAGTGGATATAACAAAAATGCTCCAAATCCATCGTGCGGGTAGTCAAATTAAGCGGAATTAAAAGACAAACAAAAAAGGTCCAGTAACATTTTTTGATTAAACCAACGGTATAAAAGTTATGACGCAAAAACTCAAAAATCGAGGCTATAGGCAGTGGATATAACAAAAATGCTCCAAATCTATCGTGCGGGTAGTCAAATTAAGCAGAATTAAAAGACAAACAAAAAAGGTCCAGTAACATTTTTTGATTAAACCAACGGTATAAAAGTTATGACGCAAAAACTCAAAAATCGAGGCTATAGGCAGTGGATATAACAAAAATGCTCCAAATCTATCGTGCGGGTAGTCAAATTAAGCGAAATTAAAAGACAAACAAAAAAGGTTGTAACATTTTTTGATTAAACCAACGGTATAAAAGTTATGACGCAAAAACTCAAAAATCGAGGCTATAGCCTTGGGCTCACAGTATATATAAGGTGTGCTGTAGTCTTGTGGTTACATTTGCTATGGAATCCCTCATGATCTTTGGTGCTGTGCACAACTTTGTCGAAGCCAAAAAAGTACTATGGTACATAAGAACGTATCATAGCAATCTGAAGTGTATTAGTGGAGTACTTGAAGCTGTTAAAGCAGACGGTACAAAAATCTGTTGCACTTCGGATTCTATGGATTACGAAGGACTCGAAACATGGGTCCTTTATTATGTACAATTTTGTACAAAAATTCACATCAAAGTTGACACGGACTAAAGGGGTTTTCTAGGAGGAAAGAAAAGAATAGATACCAACAATGCATGTTGGTAGCTATTCTTTTCATTCTTCCGCTAAGATTTAAATGACCTTGACCTACTTAGGACTTAGAAAATTTTCACTAAGTTACAATTGACCTTCAAAATAAGTAGGTCAAGGTCATTTAACTTTAAGCGGAAAAAAGAGAGGAACAGTGTTATTAATTAACACTGTTCCTCTCTTTTTTCCTAAAAGGCAGGGGGAGAAGTTCCGTTAATGTCTACTTTTATGTGGCAGAATCATATCCATCATCATCTGATTCATTTTGAAAGTTGATGTAATCTACATCAACCCAAAGATAATAGAATCCTTGTTCAAAAGCCATAGTATCAATGTATGTTTCAAGTGTTGAAAACCAATTCGGATCTACGAAAGGGTTGATGGTAACTAATAAACGTTGATATGTTAAATTTACCATTCTTTCCCCAGTAACATTAATCGTAAGAAAATTAATATTCTGGAGGACATGGATTAAATTTAACATAAATTGAATATGTTGTTGAGGAGTGCAAAAAACATTGTAAAACATACGGAAACTTTCCATGATTATCGGTGAGGGAAGTGATGCTTCTTCATATAATCCACGGTTTATATATACATTTTCCCCACCATAAAGTTTTAAAAGTGGGTCAAGGTCATCTGAAGATACCCTATGAACGGGGAACAGAGCAGTAAGTGGTTAGACCACAAACTGCTCTGTTCCCCGTCCCTATTTAATTTCTCATAATTATATGTGTTTATAAACACATACAATTAATTTCATATTTTGCCAGGGGGCAGAAATTGCAGAGATGACATTTTTCTTGAGGTGCCGGCATTTGTAGTTTATACCCAATTATTCCGCTTCTATAAGCAATAGTTCGATAAAGCTCGTCCCCCGGGCCGGCAAGAGGAAGCGCCTGAAAAAAAATTATTAATTTAAAGAAATTAAAAAAAATAATATATTGTTAACAAAATAAACAATGCAGTTAATGAAAAAACGTACCATGTGACATACGGCACATATTCTGCCAACATTTGGCCCTTCAAACCAAATTTTGGTTTTGTAGACGCATCGTCTTTTATGCTCATAAATGAGCTCTCCTTGCAAAATTGGCGGCAGCGGCTCTGACACCCTTCTGATATGCCGGAGCATAGGGTTATCGGTGCAGATACGCTGCAGACACAACTCGTACAAGGAGCTCATAGTTATGGTCTGGCTATGCAAACCTCAAAGCTTTAAATACGTACCAATCACCTTGATGGCAAAGGTGATTCCCCCTCCCCCCGGGTTTCCACTATATATTGAGCGGATAGAAGCTTTATAGAATTAATAGTTTGCTACATTTTGAATCAACAAAACGTTATGGAATCTTTCCAAAAATACCTGATTGATCAAAGATTAAGTAGAAACCGAAGGGAACAAAGAAGACAACACAGATTAAAAAAAGCTTTTGAAAAATTAAAATTAGTTGTACCGGAAAGTCAAAAACAAAAAAAATTAACAGACAATCTATAGTTCAAAATGCAATAGATTACATTAAAAAATTGGAAGAAGACTTGAAATCACCAACATTTAACTTAGAACAACAAGAATTTGAACAATCCGAACAGACATTTTTACAGGATATAGAAGAATTCCAACAATTCGAACAGAAATTTGTACAGGAAATAGAAGAATATCTTCAAACTTCGCAAGATTTAAACCAAGACATTTATGAAATTTTGTATCAACCTTTTGAAACTGTTTCCTTGCCAATGTTAGAAAGCTTGGATGAATATTTTTTTGACGTCGAAAAGTAGAGGGGGTAAATGGGTGGGGAGCTGTTATAAAGGCAGGGTAAACAGAGTAATCTTTACTTTCTTAGGATCCAGCGCTATGGCAGGCACTTCGTCTTCGTCCAGGTCTTCTTCCTCGTCATCAAGAACATCATCATCATCATCTGTTGTTTCTATTGTGAAACAAAAATCTCCTTCTCCAAAAAAATCTTCACCGAAAAAATCTCCTTCTCCAAAAAAATCTTCACCAAAAAAATCTCCTAACAAAATTTCTGAAAAACTTCAAAAACTTCAAAAATTAAGAAAATCCTGTTTTAAGAAAGAACAATGTGCTCATATTTTAAAAAAAGGAGCGAACAAAGGTGAAAGGTGTGTGAAGTTGTGTAGTGTAGGTGAAAAATTGTGTAATTTGCATAACAAACGTGAACCTTCCGAAAAAGTCAAAATTCAACCTTCTAAAAAAGTCAAAATTGAACCTTCCAAAAGTGAATTGCCAGAAAAAATTGAAAACTATAAAAGAATTAAAATCAACAGATTGAAATTAAACCACAAATATGTTTTTGTAAAAAAGATCAGTAACAGGGATGTTGTTCTTAGATGTTGTGATGAACTCTACTTGCTCAAATTACCAGTAAATCTTCAAATTCCAAATATCAGTAATGTTCATTATTATTTAGTAAGAAAATCTCCATCTGATAAAGTTAAATGGTCAAATTAAACACAAGACAAAAAAAATGGAGCGGGGGAATAGACCACTTTGTAATTCCAAGAGAATTACTTAGCGGTCTATTCCCCCGCTCATAGGGTATTTTTGAATGACCTTGACCTATTTTCAAAATTTACAATGGAGGGTTGATTTCTTATAAAAGCGGGATAACAAAATGACTTTTTACTTTTTACAATCTAGTCCTAAAAAGAACAATGTTCGTATATTATTAAAAAAGGGTAAAAGATGTGTTGTGTAAATCAAACATTATGCAGTGCGCACAACAAATACCTCCTTTTGTTAAAACTGAGAGGTTAGTGTAAAAATGAAATAAAAAAAATAGGAGCGGGGGAATAGACCACTTTGTAATTCTAAAAGAATTACTTAGCGGTCTATTCCCCCGTTCATAGGGTATTTTTTGGTGACCTTGACCTACTTTTTACACTTATAAATTTTCGCTAACTACTATTGACCTTGAAAATAAATAGGTCAAGGTCATTCAATAATTAAAAAGAAAATGGAGGTGTACGGTTTTACAGAACCGTACACCTCAGAAACCTAACAGAAGAAAAGCTAAATCTACCTATGTATAAATGACCTTGAGACTTAGAAATTTTCACTAAGTCTTTTTGTTGACCTTGAAAATAAGTAGTTCAAGGTCATTCGATAACTAAAAAGAAAATGGGGGTGTACGGTTTTACAGAACCGTACACCCCCGGAAACCTAAAAGAAGAAAAGCTAATTTACAATACAATCTGCCTAGAGTTTAAGAATTAATAAAAATAAAAAAATAAAGAAATAAAATTTAGTTTAAAAAAATAGCTAGACAGCCCAGCGCTGCACATCATGATTACAGTGTGATCATCACGTAAGCGAACTCACACACCTCACCATAAGCGCACAACGCTAAGCTAAAACAAAAATGTTATTTTGAAATAGCAAGTTGCTTAATTAAATTTAGGAAAAAATGTTATACAAATATGTTTTTTATTTCCTAACACTAAAGGAGCCAGTGTCTCGCCATTAGCGACGCAGAACAACTGAGGTCTAGCGAAACTCCGGAGGTAGGCAAACTACCCATCCAGCACGTATAGAGGTTGTAAGTGACCCGCTTTGGTGAGCGTAATCACTACAAAAGCGGTAGCCGGTTTTACCATTATTGGTTTTACCATGCAAAAGATGGAAGGAAAAAAGGAAAGGAAATTGGAATTGAAAGGTGTCCCTAACTAAAAAGGAGTACAAGACAAGAGAGGGGATGCCCTCAACAAGCTTGTTGGAAAAAGGAAATTGGAATAGAAAGGTATTAAAAACATATCATATAACATTCCTAAAAACAAAAATTTTACTTTAAATTTAAACATTCCAGGCAGAAATATATTGTAAGTAAAAGAAAGATTTTAAAGTAATACTAACTACCAAACCAGCAAATTAAATCAAACTACAAACCCTAGGGTATCTACAAGCACAAACAACTACCATGCCTTAAAATTAATCAGTCCTACGTCAAGATGTTATTATACAAATAACACCAAGATATTTTCACCAAACAGCAAAAATGATAAAATGTTCAGGGCGCCTTCTGAACATGTTACCACCTCACTGTCTAGCGAGCAACTGATGCCGAACCACACGCGCAGATCCCGGACCCCAACTCGGCTTGAGGTCATCCCCCCTCCTCGCTTACCCCCTCCCAAACCACAGGACCCTTACTGCGGGTTTGGTTTCCATCATTCTTTTGCCATTGTTCCAACAGGCAACAACATTTCTTTCTTTACTTTACATTGGATTTGTAAATATTTTAAGTGTTAAAACTTCTCAATATTTAATATTTTAGGACTTTGAAAAATTTTCAAACCTATCATTCTTTTGCAACTGTTTAAACAGGCAACAACACTTCTTTCTTTATTTTTACTTTACATTGGACTTGTAAAACTTCCTAATAATTAATACTTTCGGACTTAGAAAAATTTTCAAACATTTGCTTCAACATTTATTTTACAATATCAAGTTTCTTTTATAATGCCTCCAACAGACAACAATTTTCCTTTTGGATGTACAATTTGTGAAAAAATATATAAAATAGTTGAACCAGAAGACTTAACGGATGACGAAAGTATTTTTGAAAATAGTTTGATTCCAGTAGAAGATACATCTGATGCTACATCCGATGCTACATCCGATGCTACGTCTGATGCTACAAGTGATGAAGAAAATATTTTGGAAGTACCAGTAGCAATAGGCGAAGAAACGCCGTTAACACATGTTGTAACAATTAACTATGATCCAGTACAATATATACATGCTCTTGTTCGGCGACGTTTGTTTCCGGCATCGGACATGGAGGAAGATGAAAGCGATAACGATTTGGAAATAACATATTTAAACAACAGCAATGATGATCACACTTACGACGCATAATATATGTATTATTTTGAACTTAAATTATTTGACGTTGGCACTTAGATTTTTTTAAAACTTCCATTATTTGACCTTGAGACTTAGAATTTTTTTAAAACTTCCATTATTTGACCTTAAGACTTAGATTTTTTCTAAAACTTTCATTATTTGACCTTGACACTTAGATTTTTTTAATACCTGCATTATTTGACACTTAGATGTTTTTTTAAACTTGCATTATTTGACCTTGACACTTAGGAGTTTTGAAATATAAGAAATTTAACTGTTATTAACACTTTTTGTGTTTAATACAGAAAAAGTGGTGGGGGGTAGTCTATAAATAGGGGTAGTTTAAGAGTGGTTTTTATTATTACTGCAACTTTTGTGGAGAGCACACCTACGTCATGTATTACTGCATCAGTTGTGAAGAATCTTTTGAAAATGAAAACTTACTACAAATACACAAAGAAGTGTACCATAACAACGAAACAAGAAACAATGCAGAAGAAGAAGATTTAGAAGAATTAGATCAAATGCTGGCTACCCATCAACAACAACTAAATTCAAGACCAAGTGTTATTCAATACGCACCCGGACCATCTTTGGATGTGGAATTATACGCCCGAGCTTTACCAGGTAGTGTAGTAACTCATTTTAAGATTGACAATGCTCAATTGCAACTAGCACAATTTATATTGAAAGCAAAAACATTAGTAACAGAAACATTGAAGAATGAACTAAGAAGATTAAATTTTATAAAGTTTGGAATATTATTAGATACTGTATTTACAAATGTTCAGAATGAAACATCACCAAGAGGATTTTTAACTAAAAACAAAACCATCATGTTTGCATCGGATATAAGCTCAATTGTGGATGATTGTTTTGAAGAACTTTTAACAAAATTACAAGAACATGAAGGAAGAGGTTCTGGATGGAGTTTGTTAAGTATAACAAGCTTAGATGTGAGAGTTCATAAACATGGATATGGAATGAGAGGTAGTAGTTATATTGCTTTGCCAAGGAAGATTCGAGTAACCAAATCTTGTGTTAATGTACAAAATGAAAATGCTGAATGTTTCAAGTATGCAATGCTAGCAAAATATGTAGAAGATCATGTGGAACGACCGAGTAGAGCATACGATGAGGTTTCCTATATGTATAACTTTCAAGGCATGACTTATCCTGTTTCAATTCAAGACATATCAAAATTTGAAAAGAAAAATCCTTTTGCATCTGTAAACATCTTTTGCTTAGATTCATCCAACAATGTCTATCCCTTACGTATAACACCCACCGAACGCAGAGATTATACTGATTTATTATTTATAACTAAAGGTGATATCTCACATTATGTATATATTAAAGATTTTGAAGCTCTAGTTTGCAAACAGTTATCAAAACGTGAACAACCAAAAACAACTTGTAAAAGATGTTTCTGTTTTGTAAACAAACCTTTAAGAAGAGGAGGTTCAGAATGGTTAACAGAACATAAAAGATTATGCAATGGAAACTATGAAGTAAGAATTAAATTACCACACCCTAGCAGATCACAAGTAAAATTTGATAAAGTTATCCAACAATACAGAATTCCCGTTGTAGTGTATGCAGATTTTGAATCTTCATTGCTTCCACTTGAACAAGAAGAAGGAGAGGAAATTACAAGCAGAACAAAGTATCAACTTCACAAACCAAACAGCTACTGTTTAATAGTAAAATCCACTCTGCCTGAAGAACATCTTCAAGAATATGGTTTGACATCTACACCAAAGATCTATCGTGGAGAAGAAGCAGCTCGATACTTTGTTGATGATTTATACGACATCGCTGGGAAAGTGGAAGCAATGTATAGCAATGTGGTTCCTATGTCACCTATGACACCGGAAGAAATTTATCTTTATGATTCGACAACAACATGCTATTTGTGTAACAATCAATTTACAGAAACTAAAGTTAAAGTTCGCGACCATGACCATCTGACAGGAGCCTACAGAGGTGCAGCTTGCAACGGATGTAACATCAACTACAAACTACCATCTTTTATTCCCGTGGTTTTTCACAATCTTAGCGGATACGATGGACATTTTATCATTCCTGAATTAGCAAGAGACAACGGTGAAAGAGACGTTATAGCACAAACTATGGAAAAATTTATAAGTTTTTCAAAAAAGGTGGGCAAAATTAAACTTAGATTTGTTGATTCTTTTCGATTTATGCCTTCCAGTCTTATGAAACTTTCTGAAAATTTAAGAAGACAAAATTTAATAGAAACAAGCAAAATTGTACCTGCAGAAAAAATGGATTTGGTTCTTCGGAAAGGAGTTTTCCCGTATGATTACATCGATGGACTACATAAATTTCAAGAAACGTCACTTCCTCCACCAGAAGCTTTCAAAAGTAAACTTACCGATTTGGACATTTCACCTGAAGACTATCAACACGCATGCAGAGTTTGGGACGAATTGGAAATGAACACTCTGGGAGATTATTCTGACTTTTATGTAAAACTTGATGTGACCCTTCTCTGCGATGTGATGGAAGAATTTAGAAACACCTGCTTTGAAGCTTACGGATTAGACCCTCTTCATTCTTATACTTCTCCAGGACTAGCTTGGCAAGCTATGCTAAAAGAAACAAAGTGCAACCTTCAATTATTAACAGATATTGACATGGTGTTGATGATCGAATCGGGCGTTAGAGGTGGATTGACCCAAAGTGTTACTAGACATGTTAAAGCTAACAACAAATATCTTCCAAACTACGATAAAGAAAAACCATCAGTGTTCTTAGGATATTTCGATGCCAACAATTTATACGGATGGGCCATGTCTAATCCACTTCCTTTTGGAAACTTTGAATGGGTTAATCCAGACTCTCTTGGTGATATTTCGCAAATTTCAAAAGACGGAGACACCGGATACATATTGGACTGTGACTTTGAATATCCAGAACACTTGCATGATCTTCATTACGACCTTCCGCTCCTTGCAAAAACAGAAGTTTCACCAATTGGCAAACATCCAAAATTAATGATGACTCTTGAAAATAAACAAAGATACGTAGCTCACTTTTGGGTTGTTCAACAAGCACTCCAATTGGGTTTACGTATAACCAAAATTCATAGAGTTTTAAAATTTTCCCAATCATGCTGGTTAAAACCGTACATTGATTCAAACACCAGAAGAAGAGCAGCTGCAACATCAACATTTCAAAAGGACTTTTTTAAATTGATGAATAATGCGATATTTGGAAAAACGTTGGAAAACAAAAGAAAACACAAAAATGTTAAATTAATTACAGATCCTATAAAACTAGAAAAACTTGTACAAAAACCAAACTTTGGAACATCCGTTATCATCAATGAAAACCTTGTGGCAGTATCTATGAAGAAGACAAGCGTGAAAATGGATCGTCCGTTGTACGTTGGAATGTCAATCTTGGATATTTCCAAAACCCACATGTATGATTTTCACTACAACAAAATGGTCGCCTTCTACGGTAGAGATAACATCGGAATCGCCTACATGGACACGGACGCTTTCATCTACTGGATTCTTACTGAAGATATGTATTTGGATCTTCGAACATTTGTTCACAAAAATGAATTTGATTTTAGTGACTATCCAAAAGATCATTTAAATTATGACAATGATCGGAACAAAAAGAAACTTGGAAAATTTAAAGACGAAGCAAATGGAATTTTACTGAAAGAACTTATTGCACTAATGTCAAAATTGTATTCACTACAATTACATAAAGAAGAAAACAATATTATTAAAAAAGCTAAGGGAGTAAAAAGTTTGTATCTTAAGAAGAATGTAAATTTTGAACACTACAAGCAATGCTTATTTGAAGAAACGACTATAACTGCAAAATTCAACACCATCAGAAGTTTCAACCATCAACTGTACAGCGTAACAGAAGTGAAAAAAGCACTCTGCTCCAATGATGACAAACGACACATTCTTCCAGACAAAATTCACACTCTACCATTCGGCCACTACTCTCTCAATCCTATCAATGAGTAAAAAGAAAAAAAAAGAAAAAAAATAAAAAAAGAAAAAAAAATAAAAAAGAAAAAAGAAAAAAGGGGAAATCACAGCATGCTCGCTGTGATTTCCCCTTTTTTTAAAATATGTTGAAATGACCTTGAACTATAAAAGCGGATGCAGAAAAAGAAACACTCAATACTAACTTGACTTTGTTAGTAAAATCATCATGACAGACTTAAAGGAAAAGATTGTTAATGAACTTCATAAACCTGCAAGAATAAAGTTTCCACGACGAAATACTGTTGTAAAAGGAATAAATGATTTATATCAAGCAGATTTAATTGAAATGCAACCGCATAGTAAAATAAATAAAGGATTTAAATACATACTTACGATTATTAATTGTTTTACTAAAGTTGCAGATGCTTTGCCATTAAAAGACAAAACTGGTAACAGCATAACAAAAGCTATGGAAGTAGCTATAAAAAGAGATAAAAATAAAATTAAACATTTACAAACTGATGATGGGAAAGAATTTTTTAATAAACATTTTGCCTTGTTAATGAAAAAATATAACATAAATCATTATTCCACAAATTCTGAGAAAAAGGCAGCTATAATTGAAAGGTTTAATAGAACCTTAAAAGGTGCAATGTATAAAATGTTTTCGAAAAGAGGTTCTTACGTATGGGTTGATATCTTACCAAAATTAATAAGCGATTACAACAACAAGTTTCATAGAACTATCGGTATGGCACCTAACAAAGTGAATAAGAAAAACGCTAAACTAGTTTTACAACGAATTAAAAAAAATACACAGCCAAAAGCGGAACAAAGAAAACCAAGAAAATTTAATGTAAATGATAAAGTTCGAATTAGTAAATACAAAGGAGTGTTTACTAAAAAATACCTGCCCAATTGGACAAACGAAGTTTTTACAGTGTATAAAGTACAACCTACTGTACCGGAAACTTATATTTTAAAAGATAACAAAGGAAATTTGTTACAAGGCGGTTTTTACGGACATGAATTGTTAAAGTCAACAGTAGGCGATGTTTATCTTGTTGAAAAGGTGTTGCAAAGGAAAAAAGACCAAGTTAAAGTACGTTGGTTGGGGTTTGATAAAACTGAAGATTCGTGGATACCTATAAAAGATTTGATTTAGTTTTAAATCAACTTATTTACTCTTCTGCCTTTGAATAAGATGGAGATTGTTCACCATAAAGATAAATTTAATATTAATAACATTGATGATTTAACCGTAGATAACGTTAAAATCAACAATGGTAAACACGGCAGTTTATTTCCAAACACTGTACGATGTATAGTCAGCGGTCCTTCAAACTGTGGCAAAACTAACGTTGTGTTTAACTTAATTACAAACACAAAAGGATTGCGATTTAATAACCTATATATTTTTTCAAAGTCCTTACATCAACCAAAGTATCAATTGTTGGAAAAGATCCTGACTGATGTGCCCGATGTTAACTATTACAAATTTAATGCTAGTGACAGTGTTATGCAACCAGACTAGGCTAAGCCGTATTCTGTATTTGTATTTGATGATGTATCTAGTGAAAATCATGATACTATTAGAAACTATTTTGCCATGGGAAGACATAATAATATTGATAGCATATATATCGGACAAACATATAGCAAAATTCCAAAACAACTAATTAGAGACAATGCAAATATTTTAGTTTTATTCAAACAAGACGATACAAACCTAAAACATATATACAACGATCATGTAAATGCTGATATGTCATTTGATAAATTCAAAGAGCTTTGTGGAAAAGCTTGGGCGGAAAAATATGGATTTTTGGTAATTATGAAAGATAAAGCTATAACAGATGGTCGTTACCGCATAGGTTTTGATAAATTTGTTTTAATACATTAATTAACAACATTATCGTACAAGTCTTCATGGTGTAAACATGGTTAATCAGGAAAAGCTATTAAAAGAAATAAAATCACTTAGTGATTCTATTAGACATAAAAACAGAGCGTTAAGATTAGGAATAAGTGAAAGAGAGAAATTTCTGGAATCAACATTTAAACCTATTACTGAGCCATTAAAACAATTAGGACAAAATGTTAAACATTCAACATTTAATTTTTCCGGAGATGCTATTTTACCCATTTCAAAATTTGAACAAAAAGAAGAATATGAAAGTGATACAAGTTTTACACAACAAGGAGAAACAACTGAAGAAGAAAGCGAACTAGGTGAAGAAACGGATGTTTTAACAGAAAAAGAAGGTCTTTCTACAAGCGAAGAACAACAAGAAGAAGAAGAGCCTATTAATCCATCCAACTTGAGCAAATTGGGCTCGGATATTGCGTATAAAGGGCCGCTTGCAAGACAATTTGTATTAAAAATGTTACATTCTGCACAACCAACTCGAAAATATCATACTTTTGGTGCTAGAATAGAAGAAAATGGGCTAATGATTGGAGATAGCAAACTTGATGTAGACGAACATGACAATATTATTATAAATAATAAACAATACAAGGGTACAAAAGGATTGTTTGAACTTATTTTTAAGCCGAAACCTAATAAATATACTAAAAAGGATTTAAACATTTTTAAACAAATATTGGAGGATACAAATGCGCATAAGAAAAATTATTCTAAAAATTTCAATGTTCATAGAAATGCATCAGAAAAATATAAAACTATTATTGCTAAATTTTTCCCAACAAAAAGAAGGGAACCCATAAAAAGAAAATCATTATCTTCTGCTGAAATAAATATTTTACATAAAAGAAGAAAAACAAATCAATCAAGTTTATCAGGAAAAGGATTATTAAAAAACTCTTATGATACTAATATAATATACTACAACGATATAAACAAATTGGTTGACAGAATGAAGTTGATATATGAAGCTAAACAAGCCGGACATAGTGGTTTAGAAAATGAATGGGTAGCTTTGGTCGGCGAACTGCGAAATCGAAAAGTAATTGCATAAAAAATATGAGTATATATATAATACAAGTATAACTGATTAAATATTTAGTATAACCATGAGTGTGGATAAGTTTGGACGGTATTCCGAAACTGGAAGCAAATCAGGATCTTATGGAAAAAGAGGTGGTTTACCACTAACATCCGATGGAGATTATGATATAAATAACAAACGTTTAAAGTTTGTAAATGATCCAAAAGATGATAATGATGCGGTAAATTTTAAAACTTTAAGAAGTGAAACATTACCTAGCTTAAAGCTTCAAAATGAAGTGTACAACGCTAATTTTTATAGAATTGCAAATCTTCCAAAACCAATAGATAAGAATGATTCGGTAAATAAAGAATATTTAATGTGGTACATAAACCAAACCTTAAGATATGATCCTAAAAGTAATAATAAAGCATATGATGCAAAAGATCTTAGAATAGCCAATATAGCAGATCCTGTTAATGATCAAGATTCAGTTACCAAAAAGTATTTACATTCAGTCATACCTGAAAAAACAGATAAATTTTCCTTTTACAACTTTGTAATACACGATATTGGAGACCCTAAAGATATGAAAGATGCGGTAAACCTTCAATATGTTACAGATCATTGTATTACACATGATATTAAGTCAATTGATTGCAAAAATAAAGTGTTAACTAACGTTAAGGAAGGAACTGCAAAATCAGATGCAGCTACAATAAGTCAAATAATGAAATTAAAGGATAACAAATGGAATGCGGATGCAAAAATAATTACTAATGTTAAAAAAGGGTTGGATGAAACTGATGTAGCAACAATTGGACAAGTTCCTGTAATAAAACAATATGAAGACGGTAAACAATACTTTGATTGCAAAGGGAAACCACTATTCAATGTTGCAGAAGGAATAAGAGACAGTGATGTAGTTACAGTAGCACAAATGCGTGAGAGGGGAAACATGTACTATAATCTTTTTCTAAGAAAAGATTTAAATAAGCAGTCTTTTTTTTGTGAAGACTTGCGATTGACTAGCTTAAAAGACCCTATTAATTTTACTGATGCTGTTAATGTAAATTACATTGTAAGACTCTTAAGTGTAGTATTATATGATATTTATAACACAATAAAGCCCATAAAATCTGATCAAAAATTAAATTGGGTTAAAAAGAATGTTATGGAAAAATATTTTTTAAATAAGGAAACTGATACTTTAAGAACTTCTAAAGATGATGATGATGAAGAAGATACAATCCTTCCACAAAACTGGAAAAAAATTTTTTACCCATAAACAAACATACTTATAAATAAACAATGTCAAAGGATAAGTGCATCATTCATTATAAAGCATTTATAAAATAAACAAGTATCGACATTTCCTTTCACTATAAAAGACCATGTTGAAAGTTCAACGCATCAGTCATAATCGACACGTTATAAAGAGAGGAAGAGGAATAGCATCAACAGCACTTTCTCTTATTACTAAGCCGGTTGGAGCTATAGTTAATAAAGCTATCGATTTATTACCTGTAGAACTACATTTACCAGGAGGTTATCAATATTGTGGTCCTGGAACAAAATTGAAAAAAAGACTTGCTAGAGGAGATCTTGGAATAAATAAACTTGATCAAGCCTGCAAACAACACGATATAGCATATTCAAAGTTTGCAGATACTAAAAATAGATCAATAGCGGATAGAGCACTTGCTGAAAAAGCTTGGCAAAGAGTAACATCCAGTGACGCTAGTATCGGTGAAAAAGCAGCAGCTTTAGCGGTATCAGCAGCAATGAAGGGTAAAACGATGTTTGGAGGTGGAAAGAAGAAAGGAGGTGGAAAAAGGAGAAGAAAACCTGCAAAGAAACGTGGAGGAAATATAAGAAGAAAACGACGATCCACCGCAGGTAAAAATAAAAAGAAACAAACAATATGGTCAATGATAAAAAAAGGAGGAGGATTATACCTAAGACCGTATCGTGTGTATTAAACAGAAAAAAACAATTACTAATTCCAAATAAAGAATTAACAGATAAAGAATTAATTACTTATGTTTCTTGTTTAAAAATTCCATTTTTTAGAGGAGTGTTTATGAAAGATGCATTACCTGTTAAAATATGGAAAAATGAAACCGGAATAGTAAATTTAGATAATAGTAAAGGATCAGGCACTCATTGGGTATGTTATAAGAAACTAGGATCAACTATTTACTACTTTGATAGTTTTGGTAATCTCCCACCACCAAAAGAACTACAATATTACTTTAAAACAGCTAAAAATGTACTATACAATTATAAAAGAGAGCAACCTGATGATACGGTAATCTGTGGACATTTATGTTTAGATTTTTTAACAAAAAGCGTTAGTCAACTTTAAGATGTCTTCCTATACAGTATCATTAACTGGAACTTCATCTACTTTGCGAAGTGTTCTTTTCCCTGCGTTACGTTTGGAAAAAGATAAATTATGGGAAGCCGCATTATTAGATATAACAACTTATAATTCTATTCCCAACGTTACTGAAAATGTTAATGACAAAATACATTATTACAAAACAAAAGATAAAAATACAAACAAATATTCAGATATACAAGTATTTAGTTTACCCACTGGAGCATATGAAATTGATGATATAAATGAAGCGATACAAAATCATATGGGAAAAGATAATATAACAATAAAAGAAAATAACAATACTATGAAAGCTGAAATTAAATCTAAATATTATATAGATTTTAGCAAAGAACATTCAATTGGTAGTTTATTAGGATTTCCTAAAACAACAAAGATTTTAGAACCTAATATTAACCATTCAGGTGCTAGAACTGTAACAATAATGAAAGTTAACAGTATAGATATTACATGTAATATTATACATGGTTCTTATAGAGATGGTGAAAATACTCATATATTGCACACATTCTATCCAACGGTCGCTCCGGGTTTTAAAATTGTGGAAAAGCCACAAAACTTGGTGTACCTACCGTTAAACACCAGTTTTATTTCAGACATTGTGGTGAACATACTAGATCAAGACGGAAATCATATTGATTTTAGAGACGAACCTATAACTATACGAATACATATAAAATCAACCGTATAACAATGGGGTTATCATTTAAAAAGAAAGAGCTGACTGGTAAACAAGTCAGTAGCACTTCAGCTATAGAAGGATTAACAAGTGATAACATTCGTTTTCTAGAAGAAATTGGATTAAAACTTATTAATAATGGAAATATTGGATATAGCGCAGGGTCCGACATTCGACGAAACCTTATGGGAAAAGGAATATCATACGCACAACCCTTACGCTTCATCAAAATTAAATAATAATGATGAAATTAGAATTCCCATACAACAACAGGATATTTATACACTTCCATGTGAAAGTTATTTGTATATCGAAGGAAGAGTAACAAAAAGAGATGGAAGCACTGCAAGTACTGTTCCGTTCATAAATAACCCCATGGCATATTTGTTTGATGAAATAAGATATGAAATTTCCGGAGTTACAGTAGATTCAACAAAAAAGGTGGGAATTACAAGTACATTAAAAGGATTAGCATCTTTAACACCGAGTGAAAAAAATATGCTGGCCGCCGCAGGATGGGTAGCACCCGATTCCAGTACAATCACTCCAAACACTTCAGGCAATTTTGACTTTTACATTCCTTTAAGATTACTTTTAGGCTTTGCCGAAGATTACCGAAAAATAATAATAAACGTAAAACAAGAATTAGTTTTGTTAAGATCATCAAACGACAAAGATATTATTCAAGCAACTGATGGAACAACGGAAGCTACTTTAGAATGGAAAATGCAATTAGACAAAATTGTTTGGAGAGTACCGCATGTACGGTTAAACGATCAGAATAGAATTTCATTATTAAGAACTTTAAAATCAGATCGTGATATCGTAATACCATTTAGAAGTTGGGAGTTTCATGAATATCCGGTTTTACCGGAAACACAACGTCATACATGGACTGTAAAAACTTCTACTCATTTGGAAAAGGCAAGATATGTAATATTTGGATTACAAACAAAAAGAAGAAACGAAATAACTAAACATGCTGGTGAATTTGATCATTGCAAACTTACAAATTTTAAGGTGTTTCTAAACTCTCAATTCTTTCCATACGACAACTTCAACATAAACTTTACAAAAGACAGGTTTAGCGTTTTGTACGATATGTACGCAAGATTCCAAAATTCATATTATGGAAAAACAAACACACCTTTATTAACGCCAAACCAATTTAAATCTAACTATCCGATTGTTGTAGTTGATTGTTCAAAACAAAACGAATCTGTAAAATCTTCCAGTGTAGATATAAAAAAAGAAATGGAATTTGAACAAAATGTACCCAAAGATACATCTGCTTATTGTTTAATTTTACATGATAAAATTGTTACATATACACCTTTAACAGGAATTGTAAAAGCAGTTTTGTAAAATGAAAAGGAAAAAAAAATACCCCCACCACTCGGTTATAAAAGCAGGAGCGGGAACAAAAATTGTTTAGTTTACTGTCTACAGTTGTATGGGTAACATCGTCTACAGCATTATAAACAAAATGAGTTCTTTATCAGTTGTACAAGACGTTTCCGAAACAGCACCTTTATTGGAAAATGATGATAAACATTTTGAAGAAAATATTGTAAAGGAAATTGATGACTTTTTAAAGTTTGGAAAACAAAATAAAAAGTTGGAAAATAATAAAACAAACGTAAGAAAGAAAAGAAAACTTGAAGAAAATATTCCACCAAACATTTTAACTGAAGTTTTCCTTCGCATCTTTTATCCTATTTCATCTTGCATGAGTAAAAGTGTGTCGATAGGATTGGTAAAATCATTAGACTACTCTCCCGCAGTAATACTAAGCCATGGAACAAAGATGGTTTTATTTTCAGAAAATGCTTGGGATTCCTTTTTAAAACATCTACATCTTATTGAATGTTATTTAGCCAACAGTTTCTTTGGAAGAAAAACTAACATTCGTCTTTTGGATTGTGACAATGAAATTGACATTATTAAACATCGTGGTCAACAACAAGTAAGAATTAGAGACTCGACACAATTTGAAAATAAAATTCTTCTAACACGTGAAGAATTTTACATTTTAAACTATGCAACATCACCTATTACCAGGTATATGAAACAATTAGTATTTTCAAGCTCTGTTATTAAGGAATATCTGGTAGATGCATGCGAAAAACAACCAGAAAGCACTTTACAATACGGACCAATAGATACATCCATCTTTAATAGAATACCTCACGAAGTGGAAATGTGGAGGCAGTTAAGAAACTTTGAACCTTTTACCGAAGTTGCAACGGAGGCTACAGAAGAAGAAACCAACAACAACAACAACAGTACAGAAGAAGAAACCACCAACAACAATAATACAGAAGAAGAAACTTTGCTAGGTTAAAACTACAATGTAACAAAAGAATAAACCGTGGGGTAGGCCTACTGGGGATGGTGCCCACGTTAAACATACACCAACGCGCCTACAACTGTACGGCCTGGTTTATATATATATCTAACCTACCGTGGTGTGGAAAACAGTTGATCAGCAGACACCATGACGAGCAGACAGGATGAAGAAATGGCAGCAAAACCTTGTGTAATTGAATTTCAAGCATTTCGCGGAAACGATGATAGATTTATCATAAAAGAATTGGTAATTTTGGATTTGCTTACACAAGTAGCATACCCGTTTTTATTTGAAGCACCGTGTTCTGTCCATGAACTAAAGTCAAAAGCTAAAATAACAAACAGATGGCTAACAAATAATTTTCATCATATCCATTGGTATGAAGGTTTCCTACCGTACAACAATGTACACAAAATTATGTTTCATTTTTGCAAACAATTTACACACATATATACCAGAGGATTGGAAAAAAAGAATTGGATACGACAGTACACAAACAAAGAAGTTTTAAACATAAAAGTGGACAAAACATTTCACTTTGATGCTAGAAATATTTGTGTTTCTACAATAAATCCGAAACACAACCAATCTCAATGCGCATTACAAAACGCGTATCACTTGGCTGCTTACTTACAACAACAAACGGAAGAATGTAGTGGGGGTTCCGAAGGTTATATAAACGAAGAGGCAACACACCCCGAGTATCAGTCTAACTCCATACTCCGAACAGACAACATCTCCTGTGAAGGATGGCATCACAACAGTTTCTCCAATGTTTAGTTGAACAATTCAACTTGCATTCAAAATCAAATACTCTAATTATCAAGAAATGTTCAGAATTAAAAGAACAGAAACATTATATTGTTCATGAAATGAAGAAAATTGATACAACGCATGGAGACGCAGTCGTCGCATCTTTATCCGATGCACCATATACACCGGGTGATGAACCAAAGTTTCAAGTATATCTTCCAAAACGATTCGTCCAGTTGTTGCAAAATGAAGATCTGCGGGAAATTCAACCAGGATCATTATATTTGGTGTCACACGGAATGAGCGGAAACAACTCTACGGAACTAACTCTGCACATCGCACAAAAATAACATTGTAAAAAAAATGTTTTAAATAAAAAGATAAAAAACAACAACATATCAGTATATGTTTTTATATACTGATATGTTGTATTTTTTTAAAACCTCAAACGGATGACCTTGAACTTTTAATCGATAGTATTATTCGATTATTTTATTCGATAGTATTATTCGATTATTTTATTCGATAGTTTTATTCGAATACTTTACATAAATACGAAACTTTAACGTTGAGAGGCTCAGTTCTGTTTAAGACAAGCTACAACCAACATGTCATCCAAAAGAAATAATCTAACACTTATAACTTATTGTTGCAAAGAAAAATGTTTTAGAATACCTGAAGATCAAGTTGACGGACAAGCTTGTACAAAATGTAATTCTTTCTGCTATTGTAAATGTAGTTGCAAAACATATCAAAAGAACCGGTTGGATAAACTAGAAGAATTGCAACATCGACTCGGTCTATTGTGGCAACGATTAAATTCAAAGTGATTAAACAAACACCTGCCATTACCCCCACCACTACCCCCACTACCATCGGAGGTACCTGCAGCACCGGCTTTGCAATAGTCATTCCTGCTACACCTCTCGTCGAGTAAACAACTCTAGTCATGTCTCTCAACATTCGCGGGATTCACTACAACACTATCAATCTTACAACCTACAAGGATTTGGAAATTTTTAGTGAAGAACTAAAACAACTTATAACCACTGGGTTTGGTTTATCTTTAGAACTTTATGCAACAAACAATCAAAACGAAAAAAATGTGTTTTTGCCAACATACAACAACAAGAAGAATGAAAATAAACAAGAAATTTCAGCACCGACAACAACTTACTTTTCAAATTTGGGAGCAAACTTTACTAACTTGTAAAATAATACTTTTGTAAAAAAAAACAAATAAATAAAAAAAGAAAATATCTTGCATTTTCGGATTTTCCGAAAATGCAAGATCTTTTTTAAAAACATCCCCAAACGACCTTGACACACTTCCGGCCATTTAAAATTTAAATACCCAGCACAGCAGGGCATTTAAACTTTAAATACCCACCAACAACACGTCACAGCTGATGACGTCACTTCCGGTCACGTGACCGGAAGTAGCTGTCAAAAAATTGACTGGCTGTCAAAGTTTGATTGGGCCAGAAACGCCACTTGCCCACTACTGATTTGAGATTAAATCTTTTCATTATGTTCAGATCGGATGCTTTACTACCTACTGTGTTTTACAGTTATTATACTTAGTGAGAACATTATGGCAATATGGTTGTGTTTGAGATTCATATTACGCTATACTTAAGAGAAAACCTGTACTTACCTGTATGGCACCCGTATTTTTACCATAACACCTTTTCTCAAACATGTCTATCAATCCGGGATCCAGAATATTCAGCTCTGGATATAACTCAATATGTAGTGTATGATGTTTGTCATGTATGATGTTAACAATATTGGACTTTTGCTTTCTATGATGTGGGAAGCTAAGGAAAAAATTGAACACATTTTTATATGAAATACCTTTATTTTTTCTCCAATCCCTGAATATTAAATAACACATCTATACGTGCCTGGTCAAAGTTCAACAGCAAACATTTAGGTTTGGTTTGCACTCCTGGCTGCTATAAAACATGTGACTTGCATTTCGTTATTACTCCACAGCAAAATCCATAAGGCAAATGTTAATTGCTTTTAAATTTCAAATTAATTGTTCTACATTTCTCAAGGGATTGTGCACTTTTACAGGATATTGCCTTTTTAACATTGTGCTCACATTTTTACAAATGAATACACGCTGAGAAAAGAAAAAAGAATCACAAAATTAATGCTTGTCTATTCATATTTACATATCACAATTTTAAAAGCAGCATAAACACTATTTAAAAATACTTTAAAGATCTAGATATAGAGCAAAAAAGTATGCCATAACAAATTATGAAGCCTTATTAAAAAATGAATTCTTTCCTAAAAAGTCACTCATTAACAAACCCAATACCGTACTCTTAGTCCAAAAACAATTTAGTGGTAAAAGTAAAACACCACAAAAATTATCTAAGTGTTTGGATTAAAAATCTTTAAGTTTTCTGAAGTTCTACCATAATAATAATTTTATTTCATATTCCCACATTTGCAAGTAAGATGCCTTGCTCTTACCTATTTTCCAAATTGCATGGGCATAGAAATCCATAAATTAAAGTGATTATAAATTTATTCCTAAATTTTAGTATTTTTGCTTATGCCCTATCCTCTTTTCCAACAATAATGATCTGTGCTATTTTTTATGAGAAAGCCTATTCTTTCAGCTTTTCATTTTTTCTATACAACAAAATTCTTTCTATTCTTTTCATTCCACAGAATCAATCATAAAATTCTCAATTGATAGCAGTTTTACAAAACAGACTACAAGAAACAGACTATGTTTTTGGGTACAAACAGGTGTTCTATAATATCAACTATAAACTAAAGTAAAACATGATGTAAGTTAAATGCTAATAACAAATTAAACATAAAATATAAAAAATTGTTTTTACATAAATAAAAAATATGCATGTATAAAACAGTTTGTGCTTATAAATTGGCTGTTTAGAAATTTTTCATTTTGTTGTTAAACACTTCTCAACCTTAAAGGAAAAGTTTAACATTATATACAAAATTAGATAAATTAACTTCCTATATCTAGATTTGTCATCGAGTCTTGAGGATGGATGAGGCAAAGATCTGATGCAGTATTTGCGGTAACATTTGCACATCCATGCAAATAAAACCTCTCCCAGCTGGCAGTGCTTCCACAAGCCTGGAAAATTGAGTCATTTATTAACTTTTGGAAACCACTAATAATACCCCCCATTACAGCAGACCTGCATACTCAGTGAGTTTTAAATGCTTAAAACAATAGTTTAGACAAAGCCTCACATCATAAACCAAAATAATATCAACATATTTCCATAAGCATGCAAACATATTCTCTGTAAGAATAACATAGGAAGTGAGTCTGCAGGTTTGCTGACAAGGAAAGGTTAAAATGGGGTATTTTTAGCCAATAGCGTACCCATGGTCAGTGTTTGGGGGTGGTTCACTCCCCCCGGGGAGTGAGGGATTTTTTCATATTCATTCTTTCATTCTTTCTTTTTCAGACAGGAACCTCATGGAGGACGTTACCCTGAATATGAGTGAAGGATGAGTGTGATGATTGTGATGATAGTGGCACGATCTTGTAGCCTTGTTACTGACTAAGGCTGGCACGTTCCTTAGACAGGACTGTTAATTAATAGCCCAACAAGTTAAAAGAGGGGTCCTGAGCCATTAGAACAGGTATTTCGATTGGAGGGCGAAATTTTCTAAGGCCTTACACCCTATGGCTCAATTATTTCAACCCCCAAAAACTTAAAAAAGAACTGGAATTGTCATCAGATTTCAGATTTTATAGCCGTGAAATAGCCATAAGCTTTGTAAATAGCACGATACGACCGAGTGATATAATGACCTCGATGCTACGAAAATCGCTGGCCATGAAGCAACAAAAGATTTCATTGCAGAGATGTGACCAACAATTTAAGTCCAACAGTATCGAGATATTGCATGGTCTTACAATAGGGCCGTGATTTGAAGATTGCAAACATGCAAGACGAACAAAAAATTTTGTCTCTTGTCATACAACCGAGGTTTGCCAGCCACAACAAAACCGAGAGCATAATTTTAATTTCAGTATTAGTTTTCCTGCGGGGCAGAATCGAGCCCTCTGATTGGCTGATCCAAACTAGAACTGGAGACAACTGCATTTGATCTACGTCGTGAATTTTGTTTGGTTATCTGTTGATCTGCCAAAAGTTGCTGGTTGGAGTTGTAGTTGTATTGTGATATAACTTAGCTGCATAAGTCAATAAATATAAATCACTCTATATAAACTTAGGTTCTGTAAAGTTTCCAAGGCTCAAATTCATAGGAATAAAAGTACTTGTGTTAATTTTTCACATGGACTTGCAGTTAAGTTCAGTATGCAAATAATAAGAATAAGAACAATTCTTCGATAAGATTAATTCTTCAAATAAGAAATTCTTCGCCTATTCTAAAAAATCTTGTTAGATATACTGTACAACATAGGTAATTCAGTAGATATGATGTTTATGGAGTAGAGTTCTCACAACATCCTTGGAACATGTACAGGAGTAGGCCTATAACCAATTTGAATTGTAAAATACAACTAACTAAACCTCGAAGGAAATTTATTGATGCGAAGTATATTTTGTAAGTCACGTTGTTGAGCGAAATTAACTAGATGAAGGACATTGCAGTTCTGGCCACAGCTTTAGGCGGGTGGCAAAAAATGGAAACTCCAGCCGTGTACATGACTTGATGTTAGAGACAGCTACGCTCCTCTACATATTTAAGTAGTTAGACATATTACCAACTGATAGAAGCACATTTACTTGGATATGAATTAACCGAATACAGTTAAAGGGATCAACGAGAGTGAACTACATAACAATAAATGATGTAAAAAGAAACTATGACTAAAAGAAGAACAACTAGATATCATCATATATTTAATTTCGTAAGGCGATTCTTTGTGTCAAAATTGTGGGCATCTGGCAAGTCGTAGAAATATGGGAGGGGGCTCAAATTTTAGCTCTCTGTTCCGTGATGGCAGAAAAAATAATTAAATTGCTTTAAATTCACCAGAAAACGAGAAATAACGTAAAATATCTGCCATTTAAAAAGCATTGGGATCTAAAAACGTCTGCTTTGTTTACATAAAACGTGATACAGATACTTGACTGAAAACCATGTAGTAGGCTGGATATCAAAATTTCAGTTTGCTAAGAAGGTATTTTGTACTATATAAATAAGGATTGTTTGAATTTTCCTTCATTAGGGGCTTTTGGCCCCTTCAAGCCACTAGTGACTTTTAAGCGTTTAAAATGACTGAGGTTAAGTTCTTTAGTGAAAGACCAACAAGTAAAATAGAAAATAGAAAACAAAATTTATAATCACATATTTCAATAATCAGCTGATTTTGGAGATCATAAACAAAGAGCATAACTGTCTATAACATCAGATGGGTAATGTACGATGCAAATCCAATCACCGACTTTTAACAGATTGGCCAAACAACATATTTTGGACGCCAGCATCGCACTCACTCACCTGCCCAATGATGTGGCCAGAACTGCTTCAACCTTACTAATAACTATTATCGAGTATTTTTATGGTGTATGCAACTACAACTCCAGTCACCGACTTTTGACAGATCAACAGGCCACAAAAAATGTCATGACGAAGATTAGATACAGACGCAGTTCCAGTCTGATCTGCATGGACCAATTCCAGACTGGATCAGCCAATCAGATGGCTGGATTCTGCCCCATTGGCAAAACTAATACAGAAATAAAACTTATGCCAACCGAAATGTATTTGTAATGTCAAAATGTTACCTTGAAATTTCTGACCTCATTGATCCTTTGGTTACCTTGCTGCACAACGAAAGGTTTCCTAATCGTGATATAGTCAAGATATTGTTTTGCATTTTGACCAGAAGGCTTGCCACTGTCAAAAGATCAAAACTCAAGAAAACTGGTTGTTTTGCTGACAATCTTTTATTTTCAATCATGTTGTAGATAATTAAAATGTCCATAACCTTAATTTAAGTGGAATAACTTTTACCATGAAGCTCCCAAACCTCCAAAAATATGGGATCTGAGGCAGTCATCCCACTTGCGCCTGCCTGGAGGCTGCTGCTCACAGCTATTATTAATAAATTTATAAAAA
This sequence comes from Flexamia atlantica, assembly GCA_035578135.1. Classification (NCBI taxonomy): domain Eukaryota; kingdom Metazoa; phylum Arthropoda; class Insecta; order Hemiptera; family Cicadellidae; genus Flexamia; species Flexamia atlantica. Next base: position 52,128,365 of record JAQJVK010000005.1, on the reverse strand, counting down.
ATATTCCACTTACATAAAATATTTATACATTAGATAAACTTATAATTATAAACAAATTAATCACCAATTTATTTACTTTATTTGTTTCATATTTGATAAAATACAGTTTTGCACTGTTTGATTAATGCTTTTTATTAGGTTGGTCCAAATGCACTACTGGTTTAGTCCAAATGGTTTACAAATGTGGGAAAAATAACATGATTTAAATCAATTAAGTTATAAACCCATTGGAACAAACTCAAGTTTATCAAACAAAAACGCAAGTCAGTTTATAAAGTCTCTGCTCCACCTCCGTCTGAGTCTTTTTTTTTTAACAGATAAAATTGCTATCTTTATTTTATCAAACGATAAAAATTGCATATGATACAACAGCTTTCAAAATCAAAAACACTGTAAAAAATTATTCACTTACCAAAACAGTACAATTGTCTCTTTATTGAACAAAAAATACTTTTAACGATTTAAACAATTTCTTAGTGATAAAAAGGGCTATCACAATTATTATTAAATCAGGGCAAAAGAAAAAACAAGGTATTTTTGTTTTAGAACTTATAAGAAGCAATAAGTTTCTGAGCAGTCAGTTCAAAATATTAGTTATCACAAAATTATACAGGTACAGGATTACCACCTCAATATCCAATTTATATCATTTTGTGAAGTAGGGCTCTAGGCCTGAGTTGTAAGAAATCAGGGTAGGACAGGGGAATCAGCAGGCTTACCTGGTGGTTAAGGCAGCTGAAGAGCACACAAAAAACACAAAACACATAAACAAAATTAATTTTCAGAGCCACTGGCTCCTTCTTCAGATTGTAGAGAGTACATTGGTCACTAGGAAGGAAGAAGAAGAACAGTTTCCTCCTTCTAGAATCCAAAGAGCACTAAATGTCTGTGATTGTCTATATTACACTATATTCACTATATACATACAGTCCTACAGAGCCTGCTGATAGGATGGGAGGGAAAAGTTATCTGAGGTTGAGGTTTGGGGGTTCTCTGGATTTTGTCACCCACTGATGGGCCAGCTCCCATTTTCTGAGTTCAGAGGAATTACAGGTTGGGGGGAGGGCTTTAAGAATTTTGGTGGTGTAGCAGCTGTTGAAGTCTTTGTTGTTGTGGCTGGCAGCATGTTGTACTACAGGTTTGTCTTTAAACTGATTTTTAACATCTTGTCTATGCCCATTCATCCTTTTTCTTAGGCTGTTAGAAGTTAGGCCTACATACTGAGCGGGGCACATTTGACACTGGAGTTGATATATGACATTGGATGTGTTGCAGGTGTGGTGGCCAGAAATTTTGTAGGTTTGGTGGGTTTTCGAACTATTGAAGGTGGTAGAAGGGACGTGTATTTCACAGGTTTTACATTTGCTGTTGTCACAAGGATAAGAGCCACTGGGTTTGGAGATTTGTTCAGTAGTAAGCGGGTTCGGAATTTTAGGTTTCACCAGAATGTTTTTCAGGTTGTTAGGTTGCCTAAAGACAGTGGTTGGGGGGGATTTAAGAAGATCTTTGGTGTGAGGTGAAGCCTGAAGAATTTTGTAGCCGTCTATTAAAATTTTGTTCAGAGATTGGAGGCCATGGTGGTAAGTAGTGATAAGCCTGACTTCTTGGACATCTTTAGTTTTTTGTTGTGGATGCTGTTCGGACTGTGCTCTTCTTATCTGACTGGTGACAAGAGGTCGGGGATAGCCACGACTAACAAAAGCTTCGGTTATTTTATTGTTAAATTTTTTGAGTTCTTCTTCAGTGGAGCAAATTCTTTTGCCTCTGATGGCCTGACTATAAGGTATAGAGCGTTTGGTGTTGGTGGGGTGGGAGCTGTCATAGTGCAGGTACTGGAGATGGTTGGTGGGTTTTATATGTATAACAACAAACATATATGTACAACAACAAAGACTTCAACAGCTGCTACACCACCAAAATTCTTAAAGCCCTCCCCCCAACCTGTAATTCCTCTGAACTCAGAAAATGGGAGCTGGCCCATCAGTGGGTGACAAAATCCAGAGAACCCCCAAACCTCAACCTCAGATAACTTTTCCCTCCCATCCTATCAGCAGGCTCTGTAGGACTGTATGTATATAGTGAATATAGTGTAATATAGACAATCACAGACATTTAGTGCTCTTTGGATTCTAGAAGGAGGAAACTGTTCTTCTTCTTCCTTCCTAGTGACCAATGTACTCTCTACAATCTGAAGAAGGAGCCAGTGGCTCTGAAAATTAATTTTGTTTATGTGTTTTGTGTTTTTTGTGTGCTCTTCAGCTGCCTTAACCACCAGGTAAGCCTGCTGATTCCCCTGTCCTACCTCAATATCCAATTTGTATATTATAATGTTTTGTATATAAACTTTGCATTCGGTCATGTTATTTTGGAGAGTTGTTCAAAGAGAGTGTTCTTGTGGTGAAATGTTTTATCATGGAATTTCCTGTGTAATTGTTTGGCAAGTCATCAGTAATAGGAATTTTCAAATTGTGGTGAAGAGTTCTGTTGTTGCCAGAGCGTCAGTGATTAATCTTAGTAATTTTGATTGAAAGGCTTGTAGTTTGTAGAGGTTGCTTTTCTTTGCTGTGCGAAAGAGTTGAATACCATATGCCCCTATTGGCCTGAGGAGGCTTTTATATATTACTAGATAACACGTAGCTCGAAATCGAGCAAAAATCATATGGTAATAGAATGAAGAATAATCAGCCTACTTATTTAAAGTTTAATTAGCCTTTTAAAGTTTAATCAAAGGGCTAACTTCATTAACAAAATTATGGCTTAACTACTGAAAGTTTTAAAGTTAAATTTGATCTACCACCGGAGTTTCTGGTAAACGTAAACGATTTTTTAGGGAACACCTTCATTTTCCCATGTCCTCTTTTTTCTGAAATGTATATTTTAACACCGGCAAAAGATCACGCTCTGCTTACAGCAACATGTATCTGACCGAGAGCAAACACTGGTGCCATGAGCAATGACTTCCTTTGTTTAGGGATTGCCGCTGCACCTTATTGATAATTATCGCCAAAATAGATATTGTAGGGAACGGCTGTCTTTATAGGCAATATTTCCTTTGTGGCAAAAACGCGTAAATGACGCACTACTCTACCAGTCTTTTCATTCTTGAAATGCAACCCACCGCACTGAAAACATTTTCAGTTCATTGGTCTGGGGTTGGAAGGAGCATCAAATGTTACATCGGGAGGGTGATGCCAGCGGTTCTTTCCTACTCCTCCGACCGGTCAATGTTCGTCTTCTTCTTATCGGTGGCATTATAAATGCACCAAATCCAAAAATAGATTTGCTCAGGTTGATATCACTTTAAAAATCACTATGGGATATCGTAAACTACATTGTAAAACTGGTAACTGCCAATGTTTAAGAGCTTTAAAAACTTCATAACATAATCTAAATTTAAATTACATAATAAATCTTTTAAAAAAGAAAACTGTTGAAAACAAGACCAAACCAGCTGTAAAAAAACTGCTCTTTACGAAAAGTTAATTATAATTAATTGCTGCAATCTGTGGTTTACCTGTAGAACTACTTCAGAGCTCGGCCCAATGTATACAGAACCCTATACAATGCTTGGCCATATGTTCAGTTTGTAAACAAAGTAAACTGAGCTTGATCAAATGTCGATGAATAGCGCCACTGTTCCGAAGCTTAAGCCCTTTAATGTACTTTAGTGACGCCCTTTTTTAAAATTCTGAGACTTATCGACAAATCTACATAAAATTCCCTTTAATTTGATACCTCAAACGTTAAAATCGGTCCAGCCGTTATTGCGGTTGGACTGTGAAAAGAAAACCGCTTGCGTATTAATATATAGATAAGTTTGTGTTTAGTAGAAATTGGAGATTTGGAGTTAAGGAGTCGGTTTCGTAATTTTAGTCGGGAGTTGAGTTGTAGTCTCTTGCATTTTATATGATAAGCCCATGTGAATCTTCAGTCAAAATTTAGTCCTAAGTAATGATCGGAGTTATTTTGTGTTATTTTTTATCTAATCCCGAGATATTAGATGAAATAAGATAAATAAAATCAATGGTCTAAACTTTGAAGCTTCTATTGATTTGAACTTCATTGAGGTATAAGTTTTAATGTTTAATTTTCAACACTCATTGAACTTATTTGGTAATACATTCTGCTTATAAGGCGCAGTAATATATTTTTTATATGCGCAGTAATATATTTTTTATATAAGAGTTCTGTTAAAGTTTTTGTTTTTTCTTAATATAATAAAGATGCTGACCTCATTATTATTTTTGTTTGTTTGATCATTTTAATCTGGATGGGTGTAACTAGAAGGTTAAATAGATTATTTATTATTTTAGATTTCCTATTTTGCAAGATATTTTGGCAAGATAAAACAAATAGAACATAAGAAGACAACACAACAACCTAAGAAGCTAATATTTAGAAGCCACTACAGCAACCTAAGAAGCTAATAGTTCAATAGGAGAGCTTTAATCAGCTTTAATGAACCCCAAGGTCTACCTAGTAGCCTGGTCCCCAAGAGACCCGATGAATATGACATAGGCATCGACCCGAGGGTCCAGTGTGAGAGCTGAGGCCAGCTTGTTTGCCGGGATGGCGTAGCGAGACAAGTTGGCATCCGACAGGACAATGACGATGGCTTCATCACAATCTTCTTCTGCTAGTGATTTGACAGCATGGGTTGTGGCCTCTAGTGTGTGGTCACCAGCCATGCAGAACTGGGCGTGGGCATGCATTGTCTGTCGAAAAACATAAGTAATCCATTAATAAGTCTATGCAATCAGCCAAATGTAGTTAGCTAACAAAGAAATTTTGAAAGTACAATTTTCAGCAGGAACCATAATTACTCACCCATCCCCAGCTTCCAATTACTTCCTTTTTCTTTTTGAGTTGACGGTCTGAAGATTTCGGTCACTATTATACATAGTTTACCATTTGTGAAAAAAGTTTTCATTATCTACTTGTATTCTTCTTCAACTCGTCTAAGATCTTAGGATCTTCTAAAATAAATTAACGGTTTAAATCTCAAAAAGATATGAAAATGGGCCAAGTTGCAAATTGTAATTGGGTTAAAAATTAATTTTGCTATTTAACACAAAAACGCCATTAGATCAAAGTCAAACCCTGATTTTAACTATTCTTGATCAAAATCATTAAAAATGACCCTAGTTTAGACAAAAACCCCAACACACACAAACAAAATTATAAAAACTAGAATGAACTAAAGAATTTTAAAATTTTGGAGTTGTCAAAAGCCTCAAAAGCATGTTGTAAAACCGTTTCTCAAGTGAGCACCTGGATTTTCCTCCACGCACAGTGAACAACTTACCCGTATAACTTCTAGGCGCTCTTTGTTGTTGGCGGGGGGGCGGCCAGGGGCGACCAGTGTTATGCTATCTGCCTCGCCCGAGTGGCCCACAATGTCGTACTGTAGCTTGGCCTCATAGCCCTGGAACGCCTCCATCACTAGCACCACCGCTTCCATCTCGCGCTCCAGCCGGCCGTCGAACCCATTGAACCTGCCACCCACACACCAGTGATATACAGTGAGTGGCCCACAATGTCGTACTGCAGCCTGGCCTCATAGCCCTGGAATACCTCCATCACTAGCACCACCGCCTCCATCTCGCGCTCCAGCCAGCCGTCGAACCCATTGAACCTGCCACCCACACACCAGTGATACACAGTGAGTGGCCCACAATGTCGTTCCGCAGTCTGGCCTCATAGCCCTGGAACGCCTCCATCACTAGCACCACCGCCTCCATCTCGCGCTCCAGCCGGCCGTCGAACCCATTGAACCTGCCACCCACACACCAGTGATGTACAGTGAGTGGCCCACAATGACGTACTACAGTCTGGCCTCATAGCCCTGGAACGCCTCCATCACTAGCACCATCGCCTCCATCTCGCGCTCCAGCCGGCCGTCGAACCCATTGAACCTGCCACCCACACACCAGTGATATACAGTGAGTGGCCCACAATGTCGTACTGCAGCCTGGCCTCATAGCCCTGGAATACCTCCATCACTAGCACCACCGCCTCCATCTCGCGCTCCAGCCGGCCGTCGAACCCATTGAACCTGCCACCCACACACCAGTGACATACAGTGAGTGGCCCACAATGTTGTACTGCAGCCTGGCCTCATAGCCCTGGAATGCCTCCATCACTATCACCACCACCTCCATCTCGCGCTCCAGCCGGCCGTCGAACCCACTGAACCTGCCACCCACACACCAGTGATGTACAGTGAGTGGCCCAATATGTCGTACTGCAGTCTGGCCTCATAGCCCTGGAACGCCTCCATCACTAGCACCACCGCCTCCATCTCGCGCTCCAGCCGGCCGTCGAACCCACTGAACCTGCCACCCACACACCAGTGATGTACAGTGAGTGGCCCACAATGTCGTACTGCAGTCTGGCCTCATAGCCCTGGAACGCCTCCATCACTAGCACCATCGCCTCCATCTCGCGCTCCAGCCGGCCGTCGAACCCACTGAACCTGCCACCCACACACCAGTGATGTACAGTGAGTGGCCCAATATGTCGTACTGCAGTCTGGCCTCATAGCCCTGGAACGCCTCCATCACTAGCACCACCGCCTCCATCTCGCGCTCCAGCCGGCCGTCGAACCCACTGAACCTGCCACCCACACACCAGTGATGTACAGTGAGTGGCCCACAATGTCGTACTGCAGTCTGGCCTCATAGCCCTGGATTGCCTCCATCACTAGCACCATCGCCTCCATCTCGCGCTCCAGCCGGCCGTCGAACCCACTGAACCTGCCACCCACACACCAGTGATGTACAGTGAGTGGCCCACAATGTCGTACTGCAGTCTGGCCTCATAGCCCTGGATTGCCTCCATCACTAGCACCATCGCCTCCATCTCGCGCTCCAGCTGGCCGTCGAACCCATTGAACCTGCCACCCACACACCAATGATGTACAGTGAGTGGCCCACAATGTCGTACTGCAGTCTGGCCTCATAGTCCTGGATTGCCTCCATCACTAGCACCATCGCCTCCATCTCGCGCTCCAGCCGGCCGTCGAACCCATTGAACCTGCCACCCACACACCAGTGATGTACAGTGAGCGGCCCACGATAATGTACTGCAGCCTGGCATCACACTATTAGCACTGAGGTAGCAGTAGTGTATCGCTAGTTCCCATGCACATGCTATTGGGAGGTCCAAACCTTGTTTCCAATAGAAATGATACTGAAGAAACTGAGTGCACTGAACAAACTGGTCGACATGGTCATTGGTTTCTAAGGGTCAATATTTTATCTGTGCTACTTCTGATTAGCTCACTTTGTAACAATCCATACTGTGGCCTCTAGCATCACACAATTATTACAATAAAGATTTCTTTGTTAGAAATTCATTGTTGGTGAGTTCTGTTTGGATTCTGATTTTTTAAGACTAATTTCAGTCAATCAGTGAAGGCTAATATCCACAAAAATAAAAATCAAAACAAAATCTTTTGTTGCCAATTCCATTCCCTTAACATACAGATAGAGAGGCAAACCACAATGAGCTCTTCATGATGAATCCCTGTACTAAGTTGTTAAAAAATGCATTTTGAGTAGCACATACCTCTATGCAGTTCCCATTCTTTTGTTGGTTGTTATGTCTTTCCTAATCTCCTTAAAATCTCTCAGGTTTTCTCAATACTTAATAAAGGCCCCAAGGACGAATCACACAGCTACTGTCCGAGTTCGATCATAAAAGGGTAGTTGGAAAGCTGATTGGTCCACGATCAAATTGATACTTTTTCAGTAGTGGCCAGGTTGACTTTAGAAGATGTTAATCTACATGTCATGCTTTTGCCTTAGATAACTTTGTTGATAACTAACTTTTTTCCTTTCGTTTAAATGTTTCAGTAACTAATGTTACTAATGATATATCTTCTTTTGATACGTTTTGATTTTGATGCGTTTTTGAGGCTAGTATACATAATATTCTGCATTGATATTTAATAAATTTCATATGCACATCTTACTGCATAAATATTTTACATTTTGGTTATTTTTTTAAATATTTTTTTTTGTATAATCTTAGGAAAGAAACACCGACAATATGTATTTTACTAGGCTAAATTATAAAGTTGTTCATTTTATAAATAACACTTCCCCGATAAATTCTCTGGTAAACTCTCTTGCTAGCGCACTCACCTGTACATGCTGCCTGAAACATCAACAACCAGCTTGAGTCTCTTTGGTTTAGTCTGAGGAGCTCCCACCTCCGGCTCCTTCTCCCCTCTCCGCTTATAAATGTTCTTCTCACCCGTTATACCTTGAACACCATTTTCGTTTTTATCAATGCTATTAACTGCAACTTCAAGGATATTATCACAGGGAAATCACTTGACTGGGAAATGTTGTTAAAACTGTGTGCTCCACAGTCAACATAAAAATAAATACTAAAGATAATAGATAGTATTGGTTTCAAGTGGGATCTTTTACATAAACGTGCAATTGTATGTAAATATTCATAACAAAATCTACAAAAGTAACAAAATGTATTCAGTTCATACGTACCCTCGATGAGCTTGGCGTCGTCGAGTTCGCCCGTCGTCTGGTGTCGCAGCCACAGTCGGTCCCTGGACCTGGCCTGCAGACTGTTCACAATCACCCTCAGCGCTTGCACCTGGCACAAGGGACAAGTAGATTATACGTGACAGGATTTCACTCATCAGCATTTATGACAAGTTGATATAGTTTCAAATTCAAATTCAAAAATTTATTCATTCACAATACAATCAGTGTATTATGAATTATATCAATTAAATAGCAAGGTTATTGAAATTAAAATAACATATGCTTGCATTTGATATGCTTCCATAATATTCATAACAAATGGTTCGTTTCTTAAAGAATTTTTTTTACTGTTAAACTATTTAACAGAGTTTACAATGATTCAGGGGGATTATTTATAAATTTTGTTTTGTTTTTATTTTCCCTACTACTTTAAAAGCAAATTGCTTGTAAAAACATATATATATTTCTCATCTCAACAACTGAGCTAATAATTTGAATTAGTTAAAAATTTAGATGTAGTTAAACAACTCGCCCTGTAAGCATCCTTGAAAGCCTTACTGTAGTTTTATAACTTCCAAAATATGACAAACCTGCCGACTGACGGCATAGAAGAACTGTTCGTAGAGCGAGGCGTCGTAATGACTCATCTTGATCTCCTTGAGCTTCTCCTGGAACGCCTTCTGCGCCATCTCCCGTGCGGCCCTCCGCACGTGCTCCGGCACCGCCGCCTTCTCCTCATCACTCACCTGCGGCACATCACAACGTTTTGGGTCGACAGTTTTATCAAACTCTTAATCATTAGTAATAATAATAATAATAATAATAATAATAATTTTTTTAATAATAATAATAATAATAATAATTTTTTTTTTTTTTTTTTTTTTTTTTGGGTAGGAGGTGGAATGCGTTTACGCACACTGAGGGGCTCGTTGTCCCCTCAGTAGTGTCGGACTCCCACGAGCTCGATGTCCCGTGAACTACCGACTAAACCACCTCCCTCGGCACCGAGGACACTAGCCTGGAACTGTTTCACACATTACTTCGGGCTAATGTGACATATTACGCCGCTAGGGCAACCTCCGTGGGGAAATGCTGAGGATTAAGGCCGATCGAGGTCGACCTTTTTCGCCCGAAGAATGGCCTGGACGTAGTGCTTGACACAGTTCCAGTTGCCCTCTCCCTGGAGCATAGCTCCAACGATGTTGTTTGGGCTGACGATCACGCCGATCTCAGATGAAAGCGAGGCTCGGCGGACGTACCAACGGTCGCACTGAAAGAAAGTGTGCTCGGACGTATCTGGGATGCCGGGGCAATACAGACAGTCCGGGCTGGCGACTTTGCCCATCCGGTGCAGATAGGCTCGGAAGTACCCGTGTCCAGAAAGAAACTGGGTCACATAGTAATCGACCTCGCCGTGCTGCCGCTCCACCCATGGTCGGACGGAAGGTATGAGCTGGAAGGTCCAACGTCCCCTCGGCTCGGCTTCCCAGTCGCGCTGCCAGGAGTCGAAGCTGCAATCGCGCTCTTCCCTGGCAGCTGTTTCCCGGCCCACTTCAGGCCTCCTCCGGTAAATCGCCTGCCTCTCCCTCGCGAGAAAGAGGACGGGGATGACTCCGGCGATCACCATCACAGCAGGCTCGGAGACTGTGTGGTAGGCCGAAGCGACCCGCAGAGCTCCTCGGCGCTGGACTCGGGCAAGCCAGTCTCGGTAGACTCGCTTCTCGAGTGCGTGAGCCCATACCTCCGCCCCGTACAGCAAGACTGACTGGACGGCAGTCATGGGCAGACGGCGCTTGCAGGAACGAGGACCGCCGACATTGGGCATAAGCCTACCAAGGGCAGCAACACCCTTAGCGGCTTTGTCGGCGGCGCGCTGGATCTGCTCGCCGAAAGACAGTCTGCTGTCGACCATGACTCCCAGGTACTTTGCAGCAGGCTTAGTCTCGAGTGTGACGTCACCTATCTGCACCGGGAACACGGTGTTTATCCTCTTTTTGGAGAGGACGACGATCTCCGTCTTACTGATAGCCAGGGACAAGCCGTGATCTCGCATCCACCCGTTGACCTTGGCCATTACAACGCTGAGCCTCAGTTTTGCCTGCTCGACGTTCCTCGCAGCGATCAAGGCAGCGACGTCGTCAGCATAGCCAACGAGGCGGGTCTCATCGGGCATGTCTAGCCTCAGCAAGCTGTCGTAGGACACGTTCCAGAGATCTGGTCCGAGAATGGACCCCTGCGCAGCCCCGGAAGTGATGGGAATGCGCCGCTGACCTTCGGTCGTGTCGTACAACAGAACGCGGTCTGACAAATACGCTTCTATCATACGCAGGAGGTAGGAGGGAACTTGGAACGTATGCTCAAGCGCCCACAGCATATCGCTCCACCTGGCGGAGTTAAAAGCGTTCTTCACGTCGAGCGTGACGAGAAGGACCACGCGGCGCGACCAATGGTTGTGGTCCTCCGCCCTCCGCACTGCCTCAACTACCTCCTGAATAGCGTCGATGGTAGAGCGACCGGATCTGAAGCCGTACTGCTGCGGGGACAAGTCCCCCGCAGAGACGATGGCCTCAGTCAGCCTGACGCGCAGGAGCTTCTCAAGCACTTTCCCGGCCGTGTCGAGCATACACAGGGGTCGGAAAGAAGAAGGGGTCCCCGGTGTGCTCTTCGCCTTCGGGATAAGAACAAGGCGGGCAACCTTTCACGAAGAAAAGAAAACGCCTTCCGCCAGACACGCGTTGAACATATCGAGCAGAAGCCTTGGATTCACCTCCGCAGCGAGCTTGAGCACCTCCGCCGGAATGCCATCGGGACCGGGCGCTCTTCTGGGTCGTAGGGATTGGACGGCAGCGGTGAGTTCCTCTTCCCGGAAAACTGGGAAGGCGCCTACCTCTCCGAATTCCCTGACTGGCCGAACTGGGTGGCTGGGAAACAGTGTATCGACGACGGTGGCCATGGCTTGTGGTTCCATGACCGCAGGTGGTGAGCGAACCCCTAGCTTCTGGGTTACAGGTTTGTAGCCCATCCCCCAGGGGTCGTTGTCGATATCCTGACACAGCTGCTTCCAGCACCTGACTTTACTCCGGTTGATGGCACCGCGGAGCTCTCGGCGGGCCGCTCTATGCTCAGCCGATCTGGCATTTGCATCAGGGCGGTTCCTGGCTCGCTGCGCAGCTCGTCGGAGACCAAGGCATCTCCTCCGGAGTTCCGCGATTTCAGGCGTCCACCAGTAAACCGGCTTCTTCCTGTGGCGGCGGGAAACTCCGGGCATCGACTGCTCACACGCGGTCGCGATGAGACGCATCGTCGATGCTGTCAGATCTTCGGCGCTTATGAAATTCTCAATGCTCTGGTCTTTAATTACGTTTGTAAAAGTTTCTTTGCTCAGACGACTGGTGTTCCAGCGTCGAGCCAGAGGAGCAGGTTCAGCGCGCAAGCGCGCACCCTCAGGAAGGACCTTGAAAAGGATCGCCTGGTGGTCGCTGGAGGAGTAGTCCTCGCAGACACGCCAGTCGGAGATCCGCTGGGCAATCCCTTCGGAGGCAAGGGATATGTCTGGGATCGTCTCTCTGCACCCCGGACGGCGAAAGGTGGAAATGCCGCCCGTGTTGAGGATACAGAGGCCTGACCTGGCAGCCGACTCGAGGATGTAACGACCTCGAGTGTCGGTCCGCGGGGAACCCCATTCCACGGCTTTGGCGTTAAAGTCGCCACCGACTATGACCCCGCCAGAGGTGTTCATGATCTTTTCCTCGATGGAATCGACCATGTGGCGGTAGTCTACGATCGGTTGGTTAGGCGTGAGGTAACAGGAGAAGACAGTGAAACCCCTGCTCCTCACCCAAACGAAGCCGTTGCCTGATCCGGAATCGAGAACAGGCACCTTCCCGAGGTCCAAGATCCATATCGCCGCAGTGCCGTAGGGATCCGAGAACCACTGCGCGGAGCGTCGGTTCTGGTACTGCTCACTGAGAAGCAGTAGGTCAGCACCCTGCTCCGTGGCGAACTGGAACAGCAAGTCGTTTGCTGTCCTGCTCCTCTGCATATTAAGTTGCAGAACACTGACCATTTCTTTTGTGTTTGGCGAAGCTCCTGGATGGCCTGCCTGTACTGCCCGCAACGACCTGACCCAGCGGAATGCTTGACCTGGTCGCCCTTCAAGCCGGCTTCAGTACACAGGACACAGGACAACGCTGCATTGCATGCGCTGGCCTTGTGGTCCTGTCCGCCGCACTTGAAGCAGAGCTTGCTTCTATCGGGTCCAGGGCAACAATTAGCGACGTGACCGAACCCCAGACATTTAAAACATCTGGAGGCCACGAGCTTTTCGCGCACCCGACAGCTCACATACCAGACTTTGAGGTGGCCTTTCTCCAGGAGCTTCGCAGCTGCTCTGGCTCCCAGCGTGAGGATCGCCACCTTCTGACCCCGAGCGTTCGCCTTTGAGAGGAAGGTTTTCACCTCGACGTTGTCGCCGATGGCGGATTTGACGGCAGCGGTCACCTCTGCCTCGGTCGTCAGCTCGTCAAGGTCCCTCACCTCCAGCGTCGACTTGGGTTCGAGAACGTGGACGGTCGCGTTCGCCCCCAAGATGGTCTGCAGGTCCTCGCTGAAGGCGGCTTTGCTTTTGGAGGCGTCACCGAGCTCGACCAAAAGATCGCCGGCTCGGGTCTTCCTCATGCCCTTGATGACGGCGCCCTTCTCATCGGGCTTCGCTTTGCTGCGAATTTCGCCCAGCACGTCGGCGTAGGATTTCCCCTCCGACGGCTTGATGAGAGGAGCGTCCGGCCGCTGCTTGCGGGACTTCTTCCTCGGCGCCTTCTTCTTGTCCTGAGTGCCAGGCTGGCATCCAGGCAGCTGGGGAGGGTCTCTCTTCTTCCCCCTCTTCCTGACGACGTCGGTCCATTTTTCGGGGTCCGATGTCTCCCCTGGACCGTTTCCTAGAGGTTTTTTCTCAGCCTCCGGTTGGGCGGGGCTGGAAGCGGCCCGCTTCCCACCGGCTGGCTGAGCCTTTACCCGCAATGACGGGGTCGTCTGCGTCGAAGCAGTCACCGACTCACATGACTGCCACGACCTCCTCAGCTGGATGATGTGGTGAAGGCTGGCCTCCAATTGGACGATGCCATCCTTCACATCCTGACTGATGTTCTTCTGCCGGGTGGTCGCGGCCTTCATCACAGCGAGGGTGTCGAAGCACTTTTTGATGTGCTCCTCCTCCTGCTGCCTGGCGAGCGCGATGACCGCCTCGAAGGGAGACGGGTTGGCGTCCATCGGTACGTTGTCTCCATCAGGTTGCTTCTCAGTGGCCACAGATGTTCTGGCCACCGATGAGGCAGGTGTCACGTTGCGGCCTGGCGGCGATCTCGTGAGGCGGGACCTTCGCTCGAAGGGGCTAGCCACCTCACCCGTGAGCCCGCTCGGAGAAGCGGTTGATTTCGTTGTTGGGGTTAGGGTACCCCGGAAAGAGTCTGGCACCTTTTCAGACGTATTTTTATTGTTTGCTGCCATCATGTCTGGTTTGGCCCCCAAGACTAGGCATTTGACCCCCCAAAATGTGCCCCAATGAGAAAGTCAGACCGACCCATCACCAGAGCAACTATATCCGTGTCGACCGCCTCCAAAACACCGGCGGTCCTAGACGAGCAGTGGCCTCGGCAGAGCCCCCCCGTGACCGCAGCGGGGCCCTATCCGGTCGCCAACCGGCACCGCCACGGCCAAGGGGATTTTCGCCGGCTGATAGGGCAGCCAGGTCAGCTGGCTGGGCTGACCCGGGCCCCTGTACTATCCGGCAGCCTGGGAGGTGCAGAACCCAGTTTTTAAGCTGTACCCTCTGCTCGTCCTAGACCCCCAGCGCAGTGGAGGTTGAAGAACACAGAGTCAACCCGGCGAGTAGGACGGAATGATTTAGAAAAACAAACGGGCTATTGAAATGATTCGAAGAATGGAGTTGTGAAAAGGAGACGCGAAAAAGGACCAGTGCACCCCCCTCCCCTTTTAGTCGGCTCTTACGACAAGCAGGGGATACTGTTGGACATTCTGTCCCGGCCCAACACGGGAACAATAATAATAATAATAATAATAATAATAATAATAATAAAAGGCACATTTTAAAAAATGTAATGATTCATTACATTTTTTAAATGTGCCTTTTACTATTATTCTGAAATCCAGTTTTTATGTGTTAACCAATTTGTATTGGCACTTCAGTAATATTGTAGAAGAAAACAAACAAACACTCACAGATTATCTTCTATATATATAAAAGCAAATTATGAAGCCAAACCAATGTACCTAGAAACAACCAATTTTGAACATTGACTCCTCTATAGCGGAGGCACCCACGAAGAGGGGATCTTTTAGATTCCTATAGGTCTCTAACCTACAGAGGGTGAGGGGGGGCTCTAACCATAAAGCATGATGTCTGCGAAAAACCACGGTAACGTACCCCAGGTGGGTCAGGACTCCGGTCCGAAATCCCACCCCGATCATTCGGGCTGCCCTACGGATTCTGGGGAGGGCAACCAGACATTCTTGACTGTGCCACAGTCGCGCCGAAACAGCTTGGCGAGCACAACCAGCATGGGCAGTGACTTCAGTCATGCCACTGCGCAAGACTTGGAGTACTGCGAGAGTCAATGGGGAAATGTCCTCAAAGCCCGCGAAGAAGAGAACGAAATTTTTGGCCAAGTGGAGACTCTACTGGCCAACATGACTGGAGCCTGCAGGATCCAAAAAAACGTAAACAACGCGGTGAAGGAGGGAATCCTCTCCCTATCCGCGTTGTTTGAGAAGTTGAAGCTCCTGCGCAGATCGGCGGAAGAAGTCCAGGACAGATACCACCACAACGTCAATGACATTGAGGTGGCGAGAGACGCCCGGAAGAGGACAAGGTCGTGGATCCAAGGGCGGCTCCTCAAGGATGCCGTCCTCGCGGCCAGTTCCTCGGCTCCAGCCAAGCGGGTGCACAGCCCTAGTGAGAGCTCTGACGAGCACGAGCCTAGGGTTGTGCCAACGAAGAAAAAGAAGAAGGCAAAGAAGAAATCAAGAAAGGCGGAGGCGGAGGATCTGCCGGCTATCACGGTTACCAAACCCGATAAGGGCGTGGTGGCCGTGAGGCCGAAGGCCAAGCCGGGGGCGAGCGCTGGTCCATCTTCTGTGCTCGTCAGAGTGGCTGGCGGCCAGTCCTATGCGGGTGTTCTCGGGAAGATCCGAAGGGACCTCAACCCCGACACCTGCGCCGCCAAGATTGTCTGCGCGAGGCCGACTCCGAAGGGGGATGTTATCCTCCGGCTGGGGAAGGGCTCAGACAGGCAGAAGTTCGCTGCAGCCCTCGGAGCTGCTGTCGGCAACGCGGGCAACGTCATTGCCCCAGAAAAGCGTGTTTCCGTCGAGGTGAGGGACCTTGACGCCCTCACGGAGAGACAGGAGGTTGTCGACGCACTCGACAAGGCCCTTGGCGGACCCGGTGACAATCGCAGGGTGTCACTGGGACCGGCAAACAAGCGGCAACTAAAGATGGCAGTCCCCGACCTTTCTGAGGAAGAGGCTGCCAAAGTGCTGAAGACCGGCCACCTTCGGGTGGGTTTTCTGAGCTGCGCGGTGCGCCTGCGAACC
Organism: Flexamia atlantica; assembly: GCA_035578135.1. Lineage (NCBI taxonomy): Eukaryota > Metazoa > Arthropoda > Insecta > Hemiptera > Cicadellidae > Flexamia > Flexamia atlantica. Next base: position 52,112,241 of record JAQJVK010000005.1, on the reverse strand, counting down.
GTGGTCATCAGGTGCTTCAAGTGCCTAAGCTACGGGCACCGTCGCAGCGAATGCACGGGGACGGATCGGTCCGCTCTTTGCTTCAAGTGCGGAGAGTCGGGCCATCACCACAAGGATTGCGGCAACGCAGTTCACTGCTTCCTCTGCAGTGAGCTGCAGCCGAAACCACAGTGCGACCACATCGCTGGTTCCGGGGCATGCCGCGTTTTTAGGCTTGCCCTGGAAAACGCCAAACAGGCAGAACAGCAACGCAAGTCCAAGCCGGCTAGAAGAAGAGGGAAGTAGTTTCCTCTTCTGACAGACCGCGGTCTCCAGTATGCAGTTTCCCAACACGGGGCCTCCCCCTGAAGTAATGTGCGAAACAGTCCCGGGGGGAGATTCGCCCGGAACGAGGAGGTGGTTTAGTGGGTAGGGCTTCGGCGAGTCCCACACTTCGTCCGTAAATGGATTCCACCTGCCTTTCCCAAAAAAAAAAAAAAAAAAAAACCTACAGAGGGTCAAAGTAAGAAGTTAGTGTATTTTGAGTTTATGGACAGTACTTTATTTTGACAGTTCTCTTTTATTTAAAGTAAATCAAAAGGTCTACATAACCTTGCAAAGCGGGATACCTATCAGCTGATAACAACATAAAAATTTTAGAATTTATCTATACTTATTATAAATACTTATTAATAAATAGATTAAAACACAACAATGAAGTTTTCTAATGTTAGAAAACCAGATACAGCACATTTACAATGAAAACATAACCAGGTGATTAAAATAAAATAATAAAACAGTGCTTCTAATAATAATAATTCTAATAAAAATCTAAAGACTGAACCTGGTAGACAGTGTGGCTGGCATCGAGTCTGTAAGGGCCGCCCTTGCCGCCCAGCCCAGCTGTGTCGCGACCCCCTGTGCCGCCCGCCCAAGTGTTGCCGCCTACATGGGGGTCGCCCTTCTCATCCACCTTGCCGTGCTTGGGGCTCGACACATCCTTGCCACTCTCCTGCTGCACAGTTAGTTGCAGGTACTCCCTATCTGAACACAAACAAGAGTCGTAAACAACTGTTTGTTTGTAATTATAAAATGTATTCAACATTTTGTTGGAGTGCACAGGTGGTATCATGAACATGCACTGAACTGGCAACAGAGGCCCTCCCTGACTTTGTCAGATTTTTTATTAATACTTCTTCTTTATTTTACTTACTTATTTTTGATGATTTTGTGGTTTAAGATGCAATAAGGGAATATGAAGCAAGAAAAGAATGAACATTAGTTTTTTACTGGACGAGTATCAATGATATTCGCGACCGCAAGTGGAAGCGAGTGGGTGATTTTCATGTGAGTACGGTAAAACTTACCGGCTGTGTAACATATGATACTTTTTATCATACAACTCAGAAAAAAATTTCTTTCAATTTAGAATGTATTCCTTGCATAAACCAATATGTTTCTCGATCCTTCACACCTTACTCTTAATAAATAAAACAAACATTTGCTACTGCTGATACAACATTACTCTAAAAGGTAACCAGTAAACATGCATTAAAAGTCAGTTTGCTACAAATCAGCTGATTGTTTACTTCCGTTTCCTGTAATTGCAGTCCAGAAAAACTTTCAGCCTAGGCCACAAAGTTTTTTTCTGGACTGGTATGGCAATAGGTACATTTCCAGCCAACAAAAATGAACAGAAAACAAATGTTTCTGTGTCATTATGACAAAAAATATTATGTGTGTAGAGTACCCAAGCCTCAGCAAGGAATTTTTAAAAAGAACTTGGTTCACTTACGTTTCTTCTCAGCAGGAGAGAGTTTGACATTTATACCATGTTGAGCCAACACCTGAAGTATGGTATCCCTCATATCCTGACTATAAACATCAAAGTCAAACACGTTGCTCACTATGTCCTCGAGAGAATCGTTGGGATAAGCCTGCAAGAAAATACAAGTTAAAATATATATTGTAAGACTATTTTTTATGGTTATAACAAAAAAATGACCTAAATTTCTTTTTCTATACATTTTGTAACTGTCAGAGTTATTACATTAAGGACTTTTGCTTACACCGATGGGTTTCTCCACTGTTTAGCAAGAAAGGAGAAGCCCGGTCGATTCACCAGAACAATCATGCGGAAGTCTGAATGGAGAGGGATTACACCAGGAGTCTGACCTGCAGATGTTTGACAATGTTGACGGCCTCCCTGGTGGAGTAGGGGTAGCTGACGAGGCCCTGGTCGGCCAGGTCCCGCAGTTGAGCGAAGGCGGCGACCAGTTGTGCGATAGTAGCGGGTGGGACGTCCGGCCCGTAATGAGTCAGCAGAGCCACCTCTGACTCGGCACTGGGGTTGTCTATCGCGTGACAACTGAAGAGATCACCTGGACAGAACCGAGAGTACTGTAAAAACTGAAAATGAGCTGAGGTAAATATAAAGGGGAGGTGGAATTCTAATGTAATGTATTGTAAGATTGAAATCAGGAGACCCAATGTGCTCCATTTCTTCCATTAGTTAAATATATTATACAAACTACAGGGTAGGAGGAGATGGGAAGATCTGTTAGGATAAAAAAAGTAGTAACAGACAATTCAACCTGTCCTTAAGGGATAAAAGGTTTAAATTACCTGTATCCATCAAGTGATCCTATTGTAGTTGGCAGACTACAGCTGTTTCGTGTTGTAATTAACACATCTTCAGGTCGTCAGAACGCCGTTGCATTGATTTACATATCCTTGGATATGGTCGTCATTTCGATAAAAGTTCACATAAACACACGCACACGTACACGGGACACGGAACACTTAAGTACACTGTTGGCCAAACACAAAATTAAAAAATGAACGACCATGTCATGACCTACCTACTACTGGCGCCTCATGTGTCCGTTCATTTTTTAATTTTGTGTTTGGCCAACAATCTACTTAAGTGTTCCGTGTCCCGTGTACGTTTGCGTGTGTTTATGTGAACTTTTATCGAAATGACGACCATATCCAAGGATATGTAAATCAATGCAATGGCGTTCTGACGACCTGAAGATGTGTTAATTACAACACGAAACAGCTGTAGTCTGCCAACTACAATAGGATCACTTGACGGATACAGGTAATTTAAACCTTTTGTTGTAAAAATCAGTGATCCAGAGGCTATACCATCAAAATGAAGTTAAGGGATAAGACCTGTCAAATTTTAATTACATGACTTGCCCATGAGAGAAGCTACTGGACTAAAGTCAAGGATCCACCAATCTCTCTTCCATTTGTATGCTACCAGATGGTGTCCAAGATCAGAGGGTGACATGCCTCAAAGAGCCAACAAGCCACCCTGCAGGGCAACGAGCAGGGTAAACACATTGCAATGTCGCAATGTTAACTTTATCCAAGTAAAATTCTATATCTCACTTATTTCACAACATAGCTTAATAAAATTTGGTATTTGGCTTCAACTAGATGAGATTTAATGTATATTGGCCTTAGTCTAAAATCCCTGATATTTATATTTTTAAGGCAGCAAGCCTGCATACTCATTCCCCATGTTAACCTTATTGGAAATTAAAAAACAGTTTATATCTTCCTTATTTCTTAACATATCTTGACAAAACTTGGTACATGGCTTCTTCTAGCTCAGATCTTGTAAATATTGAATTAAAACCACCCAGTTTTCACATTCCTGTTGCAGCAAACCTGCATACTCATTCCCCATGTTATTCTTATGGAGCTTACATAACCATGTCATGTGTTGGATTCCTGGATTGAAATATGTTTTTAGCATTTGAAATTCGTTGAGTATGCAGGTCTGCTGAAACGGGGGTATTTAATTGTTCATCAGTCTCCTAGTGTTCTTCTTTAATTACCTAGTGCTCCAAAAAAGTCATTGCCAAGAAAGGGGAAACCCGGTCGATTCGCCAGAACAATCATGCGGAAGTCAGGATGAAGAGGGATTATACCAGGAGTCTGACTCTTGGCTCGAGGGTCGGAGGCTGGTACGATGCGGCGACCATCTGACAAAATCATCTCCCCACTCTCAACCAGGGTCTGGGAAGAAAATTTAAGAATGATTTAATAAAATGTAAACTTTTCTCAGGAACTTAGGTAAAAATAAGGAGTCAAGTTAATTTGTCGATATTATTTTTTAAACAAGTTGAAAGTTCAGACAGCCTTTTCACATTTTCTAGTTTTTGCTGTCCAGCATTAAAAAAAACATTTGCTGAAGCAATTAAATACAATAAGCCTTTCACGTTTTCAAGTTATGGTTATCCAGTGGCCAGTTTTTTACCAAACGGTGAAAACCGGATATTGTGAAAAGGACCAAAGAGTTTTTTCTTAATTTTACCGCAAACAAAGTGAAAATAAATCACACAAAAACCAAATTCTACAAATGTGTACAGACAACCCCCAAACCTGAAAAACATCCTCGTCCACCCCAAACTGCCTCACCCTTCTGCCAAACAATTTCAGACACCACCTTATGAGGATCCTACCCCTGTTTTCTTTAAGTATCCTACCCCTGAAGAAAACCTGCGGCATCCATGTACCCTCAAAAACCTACCAATTACAGTGCAACCTTTGTCAAGCCCAGTGCATAGGCCTCACGACCCAAACTTTGAAGAAAAGAATGAATGGTCACAGGCAGGATGTGAAAACAAAGAAAAACCTATAGCCATCCATGCAGAAAAACACCACTTAGACTTTGATACTTGCTTCACAACAAAGGCCATAAAATCCCTCCCTAAATAACCAGCGCAATAGCTCTCTCTTAAGAAGAGTACATGACAGACTCCAGAAATCCCCCCAACCTAAGTATTAGATTAGTCTATACTATACCCAACCCATATCCATAACCTTACCATCAGCTAGCTATAATACAATAGTGCATTATGGACAAAAATAGTAATTTGTAAATATCTTGGCTTTAATACAATGGTGCATTATGGACAAAAATAGTAATTTGTAAATATCTTGGTGATTATACAAAAACAATTTTTATATATCATACTATAAGAGTAACATAGTAACCAAAGAACTTTCAATTGGAATAGTTGGTGTCAGTGGCAGTGGACAGTTAAAGTTCAATTTTTAAAATAACAGTCTCTTCAGTCTCTTTTCTCAGAAAAAGTCCCCAATAGGGACGAAATATTGGTGAAAAAACTGTGTGCATTTTTAGTGGTTTTCTGTGCTGGATTGAACATTATTTCTTCAGGTAAGCTAGCTGAATTCTATCCCTTTTCCTGAACAAAATCTAAATTCTATAAATGTTATAACTTAATTGAATATAAAAGGCACACCTTGAGTATGCAGGTGACGTGGGTGGGAGCCTTGTCGGCCTCGTCCACCACCAGCACATGTCCGGAGCGAGCGGCCAGGACCAGCGGCGAGTCCTCGTACACCACCACTCCCTCGCGCACACTGGCCCTCAGCGTCAGCGACTGGATTGTCGTGTCCCTGCAGGACAACTTCTTTATAATCATGTAAGTTTGTCAGTTTGTTTGTGAATAAAAGCCTAGATTCTAGTTAACCATTCTCTTCTGTATTAATACGCGAGAGATTTTATTTTTACACTCATATCTCATGAACGGCTGGACCAATTTTAACGTTGGATGTGTCAACTTAAAGATATTTCTACATATATTTACCAATACATCTCAGAATTTTAAAAAGAGGCATCATTTAATTACAGTAGGGGTGGGCGAGTAGTGGATTTTGAAGTCGAGTCGAGTATTAAGCCAAATACTTGAGTATCGAGTCGAGTCGAGTCGAGTAGTTGTGAAAAGCAAGGAAATCTTCATTTTTTTAAAGTATTTATGTTTTTGAATTATAGTTAATTAAAATCTTTCTTCAATTGTACTTATAAAATTGGTCTACTTTATTTAAGCTTGTTTTTATATTTTTCTTGAGAAAATAAAACTCTGATATTCTAATACCCTACATTGCATAGACGCTACTTTTAAATGAATAAGTTGACTAAGCTAAATCTCTCAAAATAACAAGTCACTTAATGTAACAAGATTATAAAATAAATTTATCAAGAATATGCAAAGTGTTGCAAAATTCAAGCAGTAATAAGATTTAATTATTAGCCTATTATTTTAACAATCAAAAACAGGTTTATATTTTCCCTAAAAATAATTGTTGGCCCTCATGAACACATTAGCCAAGAAATTGTGGAAGAAAGAATTAAAAACATCAGGGAGGAGTTATTTGTTTACTTCTCTAAACCCAACCCCACCCCCTTACCTGACTGCTGATCTATTTTTTTTTACATCCAATCACTTGAGCACGAGTGACACAGCTGCGACCAGATAAGAATAAGATATCCCCAATACAAAAATTACAAAACCTTAACTAATTGTTTTATGAAGTCCACTTTACCAATGAAGTCCACAATTTTCTTCTCATTTTTACAAATCAAATGAGACAGAAAAATGAAGGCTGTGTATCATTCAAAAGATAAAATATGATTACAAATTTGAAGTTGTTAAGTGTAAGTTCAGAGCTAAATATAGCTCTAAGTTTTCATCCGAATTCTGAGACATCTCTCAGAACCTGGTATTTCTAGATAACTGTCTAAATCCATTCTCCTATGAGGTAATGAAATATTGTCGAGGTTATTGTTATGAAAAACTCGTGGACGGCTGCGAAAAATGATAGCGCATATCTGTCGGTCGCGGATAAACGGCAGATGTAGCTTTTCAAAACTCGCGATCTCGCCGAAAATCGGCAAATGTAGCATTGCTAAAGTCGCGGTCGGCCGCGAAATACGAGCGCGCGTATTTGCCGATCGCCGAAAATCGGCAAATGTAGCGTTCCTAAAGTCACGGTCGGCCGCGAAATACGACCGCGCGTATTTGTCGATCGCCGAAAATTGGCAAATGTAGCGTTGCCATAGTCGCGGTCGGCTGCGAACTACGAGCGGGCGTATTGCCGATCGCCGAAAATCGGCAAATGTAGCCTTGAAAAAATCGCGTTCAGCCGCGAAAAACGATCGCGTGTATTTGCCAATCGTAAATAAATGAAATGCAACTTTGCGAAACTAGCGATCGGCCGTAAAAAACAGTCGCGCGTATTTGCCGGCCACAAATGAACAGAAAATACTGCTTTTTGTGAAACTAGCGAGCGGCCGCGATAACAATATGCCGACTGCGGATAAACGGCAGATGTAGCTTTTGCGTAACTCACGATCTGCTGTAAAATTTGTTCGCACAAACATAAATCGCACGTAAATTCGGCCGTCGCGTAAACGGCGGGAGTAACTAAATACTCGACCTCGAGTAGTAGCAACTACTCGAGTAATTACTCGACTGTCGAGTACTCGCCCACCCCTAAAGTACAGTAAAGGGCTGAAGTTTTGGAACAGTGGTGCTATCCATCGACATTTAACCAAGCTTAGTTCACTTTGTTTGCAAATGAACATATGGTCATGCTTTAAAATAGTTCCACAGGTAAATGACAGATTGCAGTGTTTGCAAGCGAAGCTGAGACTGAGTAATCTAGTTGTTATTTATTACACGTCGCAATGCAGAGATTAGTAAGTAAGATTGACGGGTACCTGTGCAGCTGGATGTACTCTCGCGGCCGGTTGAGCAGCTGCAGCAGCTTGTCCGCGACCTTGTTCTTGCCGACTCCCTGGTTGCCAACCAGCAGCAGGTGCTCGCCCAGCAGGTAGTCCTGCAGCAGTCGCTCCAGCAACGCCACGTGCTGCCACCGGCAACGATATTGTAATGATTCGTAAGGTTATTGTCCTATTGGTTAATTTTCCTAGGCAAAACAGCTGACTTCCACCATAGCCTTACCTATTATTACTTATTACCACGCAGCTGTCGTTGGCCAGAGTTATCTGGATAGACTTTGTCACAATATATTAAACTAACTAATATTTAATTTAATCAACATGGCAGCCGGCTTAGATATCGAAACCATGTGGGCCGATCTCAAAAAATTCATTGATTGAATAAAAACTATGTTTCAGCAGCCACTCAACCAGCCTACCTTTAAAGGCTTTTAACTCAAGATTTCTAACTTCCAATGGTAGTCTGTTAAACAACTTGTAGCCTAGTAGAGGATTACATTCGGAAGTCTTCTTTAGTCTGCACCGAGGGATGTGTATGTCTCTACGGTTCCTGAGATTATGGCTGTGGTGACCTTCTCTTAAGTTATTAACTGGTGCGGAACTGTTTTTTACAAGAAGTAGTGAGTTAAGGATGAACTGTGAGTGTACTGTGAGGATTCCAAGTTGATTGAAAATGGGCCTATAGTGTTCGAGCCTATCACTGTTACTTCTAACCCTCACAGCTGCTTTCTGTTGTAAGAGGACTCTCGTTGCAGCTGGTGTGTGTCCCCACAACACAATGCCATAGTTGATGTGGCTATGGAAGAGTGCAAAATATGTCATTCGTAAGTACTCAGGTGTTACCATGAGCCTAAGCTTCCGCAGTAAGAATACTACTCTGGAGAGCTTCTTGCACACTTCATCAACGTGGTTGTGCCATGTGAGCTTCTGATCCAAAGTTAACCCCAGTAGCTTGACACAGTCTGTGCTATGTTCGGTGACTCCAGGCCTATTCCAAAAACTGCAGAGCAAGGTCTGTGTTTTATTCTCATTCAGCTGTAGATGGCTAAGCTCAAACCAGTTCTTGGCGTCCCTAAGAAGCGCTGTGGCATCGTTCTCAATTTGAGGCAGGTTATGGCCACATGATAGCAGTGTGGTGACGTCCGCATAAAGCAGGGCCCTACCGTCAAACTGGAGATTGTTGACAAACACCAGGAACAGAAGAGGGCCAAGGGACGAGCCCTGCGGTACGCCATTCAGCACTTGTACTGCCTGTGATGAAGCACCACGGACACTCACAACCTGCCATCTATTACTAAGGTAAGTCCATAAGATTAAGAACTGATCCAGATAGTCCGTACCTCTTTAGCTTCTGGAGGAGAATACTGTGTGATACACAATCAAATGCACGGCTCAAATCACACAGCTAAAGCATGACAGATTGTTCATCTTCAAAAGCATCTAAGATCTTATTAATCAGGTCTCCAACTGCTGTAGTGGTGGATTTTTCCTTTCGGAATCCATGTTGCATCCGGTTAAAGAGGTCATTACACTCAAAAAAACTTGAGACTTGAGATTTCGCAATGGTTTCTAATACCATTGCGAAATCTCAAGTCTAAAGTCTCCTCAAGCCTTCTCTAATACAAGAGCCAGCGAAAACTGGCAATGTCGCAATTGGGACCGGCTGCGTGGTCGCCTCAGCATTGCAGGAATGGAGAAGTCGCACACTGATTGATTTTATTTGCAGCTATACGACCTCAAATATTCAGTTATAGCGATGAACTTATAATATGCCAAGTAGATGTGTTGTGCCTGGGTGCAAAAGCAATTATTCTAGTTCTATTAAAACTGTAGGTTATATTCAGTACTTTCAATTTCCAACTGATCTGCTGCGCAAACAACAATGGATTCACACTATTCTAAGGTCTGATTGAACACTTCATAGCATTCTCATGTCCGCATTAAACAATTACATGAATATGACTTGGTTTATATTAAAAAATACAATAATAAAGATAATGATTGGAGTGAATTTAAAAGAGAAAAGCCAGCTTTAAGTGAGAATGCCATACCTACACATTATTTCCAAATTTATCCTCGTATCTTCAGCTTATGAATACGAATCGTATTATTGAGCTTAAGAGTACAAATTGAATATTTCATTCTATACTCAATTAGTAATCTTGCCATCGGCCTAATTTTATGGACTCGTCTTAAAAATTTCCAAAAATCTTTTTTAAATAATTATTTTTGACATACTTTTATTGATTATATGGTATGACATAAGTATTATTATTACGACAATGTCCTTAATAATAAGGGGGGAAATACGATTTTTTTAAATATTTTGTTAAAAACCTTTTTAAAATGATCGCATGTTTGCAGTTTGGGATAACTTTTACTTCGATCTTCGGTAATAAATAATAAAAAAAGTATTTGTCTTAAAAACAAACTACACCATTCAATAGGCAATTTAATTTAATTTAAATCGCTGTCCCAGTGAACAAAATAGGTGCCATGATTTGTCTGCAATCTTAATTTGAAGTAGCGCTCGATGTTTTTTCCTTGTATCTCCCATGTTAAAAAAGCAGTGAAATGGGACCCGAGGAGGTGGGGGGTATTACCAGTTCCAACACCGTGGCCTTGTACTAGGGAAGACTATGCTTCCACATTCACCTAAGAGAGCGTTTTTACTAATCTTCCTATACATTCTCATTCTTCTCTGCTTCATGTGCCTTCTTCTTTTCTCATGTGGCAATGATTCTCTTTACATTCCAATACAGCTTCATCCTAAAAGACACATTTCTCTAATGGTATGTTAAGTTTATTCATGTAATATATAGGCCAAGTTTTATTTATAAATCATAGATTCATTTTACAAAAGCTGATAATGTAAAACTTGAATGCTACCTTATAAATACAGTATTTGCAAACTCAAGCTTAGCACACCATTTTAAATCACCTGAGGAATATCGTAGAAGAGGATGTTTGGTACTTTACTAGCAGCTGAAGTCTGGGCTCGGGCTGCCTTGGTATGGCCGATTGTCACATAGTCATCTGACAATTCTATTCTGCTGGTAGTATCATAGTTCTCCTCTTCAGGTCTTATTTTGGACCTCTTCAACACAGCTTCCAGGGCCTGTCGAGCGAGGGGGGGAAGAAATCTAGGAATAAAGCAAATCAATGTAATTGAAGAACTTGATACATTATCAGAATAGAATGGTTTAGAATTCATTTCTACGATTTCTACAGCAGTGGCGAAGCAAGCGGTCATCGCTGGATTCGGCGATGACCAGAAAGAATAAATTAATTTTAGTGCTGGTGAAAAACCCCTCAATTAATCGATAGTGGCGCCCAAGCAACCGCTTCTAACTCTCGACCTTGATGTGACCGCTGGCAATGTAGCGGTAGCGACTAGGCAGTCTGGATTCGCAGATTGTGCGAGTTTGGAACCCCTGTGCCCATCGAAGAAGGCCCCCTCCCACACATCCCCCCAAAACCTGCAGCCAATCACAATGCCTTTAGGCTCCCGCTCAAATTCTTCAGTTCGAATGGCTACGGAGATTGTTGGCCGCTCTTGTAACTTCTCGGTAGCTTCCGTGGGGCTTCGGCTAAGGGTACGAAAGCACAATTTAAACATCTCAACACTGCAGTATGCAATTCTCAACCTGAGGCTGGAATCTGTAAATGTCAGTAGATGTTGCTATGTGTTCTGTTGTTTGTGTGGAGATTTTGTTTTGTAATTTTATATTTACTGTGCCCTTCTCTGCGGTGGAATGAATGTGACTTTAAGTTAATTAAATAATAATGGCAGAAGACAAGGACATAGTTATAAAAATAAAAGAACGACCATTCAGTTCTCTTCCCTATGAAGAGAAGCTATAATCAATTCAAAATGGCAGCCCATGACCAAATCTGCCAAATTTGTGTTTCGTTTCCGATGGGAATCGGTCCTACACAAGATATAATTTTTAAGTTCTATGTTGTAACTTTTCACTATAAATATATTAAGCAAAATATTTCTGATAACGATAAAACTGTATATTTTTTCGAAGCCAGCAAAGAATGAGTCTCAATAATAAAGTATTTGAACACAAGCTCCAGGTTTAAACCTCAGTTTTTTGTTAATTTCAGTAGGCCCGCAACAGTTGACCATGGCAGACGATGCCGATGGGTCAACGAACAGTGTAATGCCTTACTACGTAGTAGAATCATTATAGGAGTAGTTTAGCAGACGAGATGAAGAAACAGCCAGTCTTATTGTAGATTGGAATAAATCTAACAATATATTAACATAAAAGAACAACTTAGGCCTAATATATGTGGCACAAATCATAAGTAATCATAAAAAAATTTGTGATTTTTTACTATATTTCTTAAATTTGCTCTCTTCCATTGAAATTTTCGAAATAACTAAGCGATGACCTAGCAAAAACTTCACGCCTCGCCACTGGATTTAAAACCAAATTCAAGAAAACTTAGTACGTTTTAAAATTTATGTTAGTTGGATGTTATTAACTGATCTACAACTTGACAGGTTCTAATAATCAAAAGCTCAAATTACAGTGATAATTTATTGAACATTTTAAGACCAAAACAAAAAAAAATTATAATAAAACTTTTTTTACAACTCGGCTTTAACTTGTTATATTTGAATTAAGCCTGAGGGTTTGTTTGTTTAGCCTAGGTTTGTACCATATTTTGTTGGAAAGACCAAGACGACCTAATTTTCCTCAATTATAAACAGGAAATATACTAATGTTAAACATAAGGCAATAATGAGAACTTGAATCCCCCACAAGGAAGTAATGGAAAGGAAATTTTGTTTGAGCGAAGCTGAGTAATGCTGTAGATAAATGTAGGCATGCCTGATGCTAAATCCGTCTGCCCACATGGTAAGTGAAGTAAGTCATAAATTATGAAAATCTGTTGAGTAGAAGAAGGAAACAGACTTTGAAAAGAAAAAGAATTCTTTTAGATAAAGCTTTGAATAATAACAGTTTAATTTAGTTCCTCACATTGAATCATATATTTCTGACACAACATATTCAGCCTCCAGCTTTTGATTCCTCCCCCATGATAACAACTTACTTGCTAAGACAGGCCTGCTGCACGATGGCGTAGGGTCCGAGACTCGGGTAAGTGGCGGCTCGTTGTGCGATGCGCAGCAGCTGCCGGGTGGACAGAGACGTGGCCAGAGACTGCAGCGTCGCATCACTGGAGCTCCGCAGAGCATGGCTCAACTTGACCACCTCCAGCACTGCGGGTGCCACCCGGCCAAACTATACAGTCGCGAGGAGCGTCTTAACAAATATTTCAAATTTCCATGCTTCCTAATTATCTTACACGATCTTCATTGCTGTTATATTCCTTTGAACTTACGGTCCCGTTTAACGCTGTTATATTAAAGAATACAACAGCAATGACAAATTTAGAAAAGATGCACAGAATTCATCATAACTGACTTGATATGATACTTTGTTCAGATGGCTTCCAAGTTTAAGATAAGGTATTACAAAAATCAGTAGATATTTCCAGTTTTGTCAAAAAAAGACCTGTTGAATTGTTTTTAAAACATATTTTGAAAAAGCTTCAAGCTTTAAAATATCTATCTGAAAACAGCACATCGACTTTCATTCTTAAAACGTTTGTTGGTGTATATTGTTAGAGCAGACTAATTTAATTCAATCTGAAAATCTTAGAAAAATGTGTAGGATTAATACTTGAATTCTATATCCACACAATTAACTTCCCTTAATTTTATTGCATTATATAATACAGTAACTCATTTTCTTTTGTTTGAATTTAATCTTTTTTTGCTCTTTTTGTAACTAAATAAATTTTGCCACAAACAAAGATGGTATTGCTTAATGAAAATTAAACCAGAATATAGACAATGCTAACTATTATAAAATGCAATACTTTGGTTTTTGCCCATATTTTTGTTTTATTTTCCTTGCAAAGGCCTATACACTTTTGTCTGTGAATACCATTGTCTGTGTCAGTGAAAGAGCGTAGAAAAAGTCTTGCAAACTCACAAGCCGTTAAGCACTTGTGAGTAGATAATTTGGTTGGGTTGGCAACCCTGGTCATAACTGGTTTATGTAAGTGGCAGTTGCAATGCATAAATAGACCCATTTGAATCTATGTAGTTGAAAACTGCTTTAAAAGAAAATCTGTTGTGGTTTTGAACTGCATGCGGTCATAGTTGGAAGCCGGAGTAGGAAAAGTTTGTACCAGTTGAAGGTCACATGCATAAACACCCACATTTGACTTTATGGTGTTGAAAACCGTTCTTGCTGCCATACCACATACCTAAACAGGGCCTAAGTTATCTACAATTATATTCAACCTTTTTTAGGTAACCTTTAACTAAGGTTAAAGGTTTTATAAACTTCAACTAACTTAGGACTATATTTATGAGCAGAATGTCATGCACCTTCTCCTGCATGATGTGCAGCTCCTGTTGCTGGTCCAGTGCTGGCATCTCATGGTACAGGAACAAACTGAGGATCTCTGGGTTCAACCATGGAGAACCACTTCCTGCAAGACCAACAGAAAAATTATTAATCTTAAATTAAAAGTTTACTTTAAAAACAAAGATCACACTTTTTCATGAAACCTTTTACTATTTGTAAAGAAGTTTTAATGTTTGGTGTTTTTGTTCTTTGGTGTTTTAACTTTAGCTAAAGTTGTTCAACCAAATTTTACAGGACATTTTGTGAATTGATCCGCTGATAACTTGGTACGTCGATCCAGACCAGCAAGTCCACAAGGCCAGCACAACAAGCTAATTTTATTGATTAAGTTCCAAACTTTTATTACAGGTGTATTATTAAGTGTCAGTCACTTAGTAAACATGATATGAAACTCATTCTATAGGCCTGTTTAATTCAATTCAATTCAAAACATCCTTTATTTGTAAAGTACATTACATACATAAATAGCGACATAACTACAAACAATGGTATGTTGTACAATAATTTTAAGAATAAAAGTCCTCAGTCTTATAATAGCATTTTTTACATAAGTAGTTGAACAATTCTTTTTTAAATGAATTTAATGACCTTAAACATTTCAAGAGTTCGGCAGACTATTGAATAATTTGATTCCAGAATAATAAGGAGTTTGTTCAAGAGTGGAAGTGGCATGTCGAGGGTACATAAAATCAGCTCTTTGTCTTGTATTATAATTGTGGTTGTCAGAATGGATTCGAAAATTTGATATATTTTGTCTAATAAATATGATAAGATTATACAAGGCATGTTCGGAAAGTAAGTTCCGTTTGGGAATAAACAAATTCTCAATGCATTTAGAACATTATTATTATATACATCTTAAAGAGCGTACCTTAAACTACTTTTCTGCATAGTTCCCACAACATCTAGACACTTGTTATGTCTAGGGAGAAGCTTTTCAATTCGTACTAAAAATAATTCTGCCGTCTGTGCACGCAGCCACCCGCTGACGCCTTCTTTAAGTCCGTCGTCATTCACAAACCAAGAAAGGTTACAATGGTGTACAGATGAGTTCGTGGAGTTTGTGGGAAACACTCAGAGGGATCAGTAATTTTGAATTTCCTTTTTTCCCGAACTTCAAAGATGGTCGCACTAATGTCCACGATGCATGAAGAGAGGAGCGGCCAACCATCTGTTGTTACTGACGATCTCAACGATACAGGTTGGGGAAAAAGGAAATTCAAAATTACTGATCTCTCTGAGTGTTTCCCACAAATTTCACGAACTCTTCTGTACACCATTGTAACCTTTGTCGGTTTGTGAATGACGATGAACTTAAAGATGGCGTCGGCGGGTGGCTGCGTGCACTGGCGGCAGAATTCTTTTCAGTACGAATTGAAAAGCTTATCCCTAGATATTACAAGTGCTTAAATATTTGTGGGAACTATGTGGAAAAGTAGTTTAAGGTACGCTCTTTAAGATGTATATAATAAAAATGTTGTAAACGCATTGAGAATTTTATTATTCCCAAACGGAACTTACTTTCCGAACATACCTCGTAAATGTAAATGCTGGGAAAAGTCAAAATTTTATTATTTTTAAAATATACCTGCATAATGTATATTATTATACCTGTATAATGTATAACTTCTTCTACCCCTCATTTTAGATTCGCCAGCTACACATTGCTTAATAAACTTTCATACAAAAAAGTCTGAAAATAACTTTAAGTTATACACATTAAGTTAAAAAGTGTCCCACATTAAGTGACACAAAGTTGATTGCAGCTGTACTCACCCGGAGGCTCAGCCAGCGCCACTACCCGGAAGGCCGGGTGCACCCGCAGCACCCGCGACTGACGCAGCCTCTCCTCGCCCAGCTCCGCCGCCAGCTGGTCGTACCTCTCGGCCGACACCAGTCGCGTCCCGTCGTACAGCTGCAGCTCCCGGTCCTGCACCAACCTGACACCGACCGACGGTCAACGAGGCTACAACGATCGTGTACGACTTTGTGTTTACCGGTTTTGCAATCGTAGAATAGGTGCAGAAAACATCTTTTCCCCCATGTGATATGTTTAGACCCTTTTCACTCCTTGTAATGTTATACCCTCCCTCAATACATAAATAACTATTATTTCTCATGTTTTCTTTTAGATCAGAAGAGGCTCTAAAATTGATGAAATTGAACTTGTTCCAAAAGATCTTTTCTGCATGAATTGTATGATGAATAGGAAACACTTGTTAAGACAATAATTTAATTTGGGTAGTAATTTAGGAGGCAAAGATGATTGACTATGAAAATTTCTAAATTCAGCTGGTAAAATTAACGAGTTAGTTTCTAACAAAATAACAATAACGATTGTTTTATCAGAGGTAGATCATCTCAATTTTTTTACCAGTTGACAACCTTTTTGACCCTGAACATAAAAATGTATTTGCATATGAAACAATGGGACTAATTCATTGTCCATTGACCGTTACCATTGATTTGGATATTACAATGGAATTGCATATAAAAAACATCAAGCATGGGATGAACATATTCAGTAAAACATTACTACTTGTACTTAGAAAGCAGATGGACACTAATGTTGTGATTCAAAACCATAACAGGGCTGACAAGAAATAGAAGTTCAGCACTTTGACTTCTCGGCTGGCAATTTATCGAACACATATTAGAGAAACATATAGTATTTATAAACATAGTACACAAAACCATAATAGTAGTAAAACATAGAGTAGTTTTAAACTTAAAACTCTTGTACAAAAAAAAAACTAAATTTATACACACAATTCTCAAGAAATTAAAATAAAAAATTGTGCACAATTCTTAGAGTTAACAATTGATCAGCATTTAAATTGGAACAAACATGTGGGTAAAGTAGTATCGAAAATAAGCTCAGGTCTTCATTCCCTTTACAGAATGTCATATTTATGTAACCAAAAAACATTGAGAGTATATTTTGCAAACATTCATTCTCATTTATCTTTTGGTATTTGTTTTTACGGTTCAACATCTAAAGTAAACATGGATAGAATCCTTAAACAACAAAAAAAAGCTATTCAAATCATACTGCAACTAGATTACAATGAATCCACAAAAGAAAAAAAGTAAGATTTAAATTTTTTAACGGTGTATGGCCAATATATTTTTGACACAATTCTATTGATGAAAAATAATGAAAAAAAACATTACCGGAAATTCATCCATATAATACCAGAAATAAAAAATTTATCATTCCAAATCACCACAAATTAAAATTTTATGAAAAGAAACCATCATATGTTGGGCAGAAGTACTTTAAACATTTACCCAGTAATATTAAAGATGAAGAAAACTTCAAAAAGTTCAAATCTAAACTTAAAAGCTTTTTAATTGAAAAATCTCTGTATTCTTGGATGAGTTTTTTACCACCTCCTCTTGGATAAATTATTAGCTTATGGTTAAAAATAGGTATTTTCATTTTATTACTCTTTTTTATATACTTGACCTGTAATTATATTTACTTTATTAATCAACTTTATGTAGCCTTTTGTTTTGGCAACTATTAAATAAACTTTTCTGATAGGATAAGACACTATTCAGTTGTATATTTGATGTATACTCAATGAATAAAGAAATTAATTGATTGATTGATTGATATTTTGAAGTTTTAGCGAATTTCCTTAAAGGAATAAGCTATTACCGTAGGTCTCATGGTAAGACCTAAGCCCGAGACCAAGTTAACTTTTTATTTTGGGGCCCCCAGAAGCAAAAAACACTATTCGTTTGAATTTTTATATATATATATCTATATATCTATATATATATCTATATATCTATATATATATATCTATATATCTATATATATATCTATATATGTCTGTTAACACGATAGCGGCCGTAAATATGGTACGAGCTTAATGAAATTTGGTACAGACGTGTAAAGTGGTAATCACTCGGACGAGTTCGTGAACCAGCCCAATCGGACTACCGGAAGGGGAGGTAAAGGGGGGTAAACCCCCCCCAAAAATGGGTTTTTTGAGTTTTTTCATAGAAAATTAAAAATTATCCAATTTTTGCCAGCATTATTGAATTCAGCTCAAAAAAACAAACAATTTAGTATCTTGAATCACTGCTCTATGTCCATTGGTTACCGAGATATTGAAAGTGGTAAACACAGTACGTTGTCCCAATGTTAACCTTATGGGAAATAAGATATATTCTATATCTCGGTTATTTCTCAGCATATCTTGTTAAAACTTGGTAAATAGCTTCTTCTAGTTCAGATCTACTAAATATTGAACTAAAACCATCCAGTTTTAATATTCCTGTAGCAGCAAACCTGCATACTCATTCCCCATGTTATTCTTATGGAGCTTACCAAAACATGTTAAATCTTGCTATTTTGGATTGAAATATGTTGTTTTGCATTTGAAATTCGCTGAGTATCAGGCACGGCCCTTGGGACTTTGCCGCCCTGGGCGAAATCGGCGGCCGCCGCCCCCTCCCACCATATAGGGAGCGTACCCTAGGGAGATATCGGGATACATCCCCCCAAATTTTTTTGGGATTTTGGAAAAAGTTTGAGAAGAATAATATCTCGTTCATAATGAAGTGGTGGTATCACTAAACTTGCCGTAAAACAGAGAACACTCTACAAGAATTACTCACTAAACTTTTATAAGGTTTGTAAATAGTTTTTTATTTTAAAGATAATTGATTGGTATGGGGATTGAATACTGGATTATTAGGGTATTTTAGCGAATTTCCCCTATAGGGAAGAAGCTATTACCGTAGGTCTCATGGTAAGACCTAAGCCCAAGACCATGATAACTTTTCGTTTTGGGCCACCAGAAGCAAAAAACACCATTCGTTCGAATTTTTATTGGGCCACCAGAAGCAAAAAACACCATTCGTTCGAATTTTTATATATATCTATATATCTATCTATCTATATATATATATATATATATATATGTGTGTGTCTGTCAGCACGATAGCGGCCGTAAATATGGTCCGATCTTAATGAAATTTGGTACAGACATGTAAAGTTGTAATCCCTCAGACGAGTTCGTAAACCAGCCTGATCGGACCACTGGGAGGGGGGGTTAAGGGAAATAAACCCCCCCAAAAATGGGTTTTGTGAGTTTTTTACATAAAAAAATAAAATTTATCGAATTTTTATTGGCACCATTGAATTCAGCTCAAAAAAACAAACAATTTAGTATTTTGAATCACCCCTCTATGTCCATTGGTTACCGAGATATTGAAAGTGGTAAACACAGTACGTTGTCACAATGTTAACCTTATGGGAAATAAGTAATTTCCATATCTCGGTTATTTCTCAACAAATCTTAATAAAACTTGGTAAATAGATTCTTCTAGTTCAGATCTACTAATTATTAAATTAAAACCACTCAGTTTTAATATACCTGTAGCAGCAAACCTGCATACTCATTCCCCATGTTATTCTTATGGAGCTTACCAAAACATGTCAAATCTCGCTATGTTGGATTGAAGTATGTTGTTTTGCATTTGAAATTCGCTGAGTATGCAGGTCTGCTGCAACGGGGGTATTTACCTATTGCGGTTATCGTGAGTAATAGGCGAGAGTAGGCCTATGGCAAGCAAGCAAAAACTCCTGATAACAACAGTGGTAATTAATGGTGTCCGCTATCTTGCCGCCATTGTTAGCGTCGTCACATGTGGCAAAAGACTCATCATATGTATTACGTGAAATATTCATGGTAAAAAAATCACGATGTTAAAATGAGGCATACAAACATAGTCGTCTTCTCAAGGCCGTGTACTTAAAACTACTCGTCTGTCGGACAATCTCGTAGCAGCATCGCGGCAGGCAGACGAATCCTGTCTGCCTACGTCGCGTGAAAATCACGCAAGTCTCGCCGTCAAATCTAGGCACAATTGTGAAAAGTTTATGATGCTTACGAGGACTTACGATTATAGCTTTGCGGTTGCGTTCTGGGACTTGAGAAACACTGCACAAGTGAGAAAGCAGCATTTTCTAATTCTATTCATCAACCTTGGACAGATAATGTAAGATCCGCATACTTCAGGCCCGGAAGGTCCAAGGCGTGTAATATGTGAGATATAGTTTTTACTTTGAAATTAACTGAAAAAATTCTTTTTTACCAAGGTTAACAACGTATAATTCATGAATACTTTCTCATTTGTCCTTTAGTGTTAGGCCTACTTCATAAAAATATTTTATTTTTGTTGTAAAAAAACATTTTTCTAAAATTCCGAAGTGATCTAAAATTTTCAGAATCTAATCTGCGAGCAGCCTCAAATTAGTTCAAATTTCGGGAGTTATTCTGTTTGTTGTTATGCCTCTAGATTGCCTAAAAACATTAATTTTCTGATGTAATTTATGACGCCCCGAGGAGGTTATAATACTGTAGTGCATAATTTATTTCGTGGTATAAGTTTAAATAGCTTTTGCTTTAGGTTTAAACTATTATTAAAGGCTCTGGCAAATGTAAATCTTATTGCTACCACTAGGGGTGTGCGAGTATTGATTTTTGAAGTCGAGTCGAGTCGAGCCGAGTTTTAAAAAATA
The DNA here is from genome assembly GCA_035578135.1 of Flexamia atlantica. Classification (NCBI taxonomy): domain Eukaryota; kingdom Metazoa; phylum Arthropoda; class Insecta; order Hemiptera; family Cicadellidae; genus Flexamia; species Flexamia atlantica. Next base: position 52,091,699 of record JAQJVK010000005.1, on the reverse strand, counting down.
CCCGCGAGTTTCGAGTTTTTTTCGAGTCAAGTATTTTGAATAGTATAAGTTAATAGTAATCATGCTTATTATTGATCACATAAAATGCAATATTTTTTATTTACTAAACTGGGTTGTTTTCCTAAGCATTAAAAGCAAACCTGTTTTCAAATGAAAATAAACGAGAATTCAGGCCATCTTTAACATAACTTTATATCATTACTCAATATTTTATTAAACTCTCATCCTTAGGAGGTAAAAGCCAAGCTACATCTACGCTTGTTGCTTTAAAAAGGGGTTTTTGTGACATATTGTTACAGGTTTAAGAATTAAAGTTAAACCAGTCTCACTGAGCATAAGTAAGAAAATATATCAAATTATAGAAAGGAAAAAGACAAGACTGAATTTATTGATATTAATAACTCAAAAACCACTTTAATTTAAAAAAATTAACAAAAGTTTTATGGTGGCTGGTCATGAGTGGTGTTGACTGTGTGAAAGACGACCGTAAAATGCCATCGCGCGTATCAATTCCGGGTAAACGGCGGGAGTAGCTACTCGACTCGAACTTTCGAGTATTTTTCAAAACTTCGAGTCGAGTCGAGTAGTGTAAACTCGGCTCGTAAAAAGCTCGATAATCGAGTACTCGCACACCCCTAGCTACCACAATAATAAACACAACGTCGGGGGAGAAGAGAGGATTCCATCAAAGTCACTCCCGACTCCCAACCGCTGCGCTGTTGCTTTGACGCTATCAGCAGCGGCGACGCGACGGTTGTTAGATACAAGGCGAGTGGTTTGTTTTTATATTTGGACTTGAATAATTGTAAATCGATGCTTGCATTGCCGTATATTTTCTTAGGCTTGTTCTTTGGGTAAAATGTGATATAGAAAATTCTACTCTTCACATTCATATCATAAATTTATTATTTTATACATATTTTAAAATTTGCCGTCCTTTAAAAATTTGCCGCCTCCAAAAATCTGCCGCCCTGGGCGGCCGCCCGGCCCGCCCACCCCTGGGGCCGGCCCTGCTGAGTATGCAGGTCTGCTGCAACGGGGGGTATTTTTTTGTTGTATGGTGACCATTACACTTTGGATTTCATGAAAAGTACACTTTCTAACTTTCTCGAATTAGTGAAATTAAAGAGAAAAAAATCAATTTACAAAAGCAATTAAAACGTGCAGAAAGTTTCCGCAGTCGAGTGGTACCTCTGCAGCACGGCGAGGGTGCTGGGGTGCAGCCGGTGCAGTCCATCCAGCACAGCCAGCCGGCCCTCCAGCGCGGCGGCCACGAGCGGGGCCTCGCGCCACACCGTGTCCCCGCTGGCCAGCGTGCCCCGCTGCTGCACAAGGTCCCTGCTGGTCATGTCCTGCCAAACGAATGTATTCTTGACCAAAAACAGCGATCAGATTGATTTAAAAAGTAAATACAGAAAATGAGTATTGCTTTGTAATTCTCAACCTTATACATTGTGTCCTAAAAAAAAATATTAGTTTCAAAATCTAATAAAACCTGTTTAGGCAAACAAAGCCAATTTTGTACGTGATCATGTGATAACTGAACTCAAAAAGTTTAGATGAAAGTTATTTTTAAATGCCCACTGATTCACTGTCGTTGCTCAGAGCTTTAAACTTAAAAATTTAACCTACTGTAAAGAATTGTGCACAATAATCCGATGAGCTGATATAATTGGTCACAGTTACCATCATGTGATTTTTAACTGTTTTAAATTTGTAATTATAAATTTAAACAAATATATTCTTAAATTTAGTCCCACAGACCGTAAAAACATGGTGACACGTCCTGGAATCGTTGGGGCCAGCATGTTGGGCCTGTCATTGCCTAATTCTTTATTGTAGGTAACATTTTTTTTTATTTTAAAACTCTGAGCAACAACATTGAATCGGTGGATATTTACTAAGGAGTCATTTATAAATTACGTGGAGGGAGGGGGTTTTGGCAGTGTTATGAACCATTAGGGGGGAGGGTGGGAGGGGGGGGGGGTTAGATGCAGTGTTACATGCTAAACCTCAAGAATTTATGTCTAATTTTATTCAAAATTAGTTTTTCTCTGGTTAAAATTCAAGTTTTCAAAAAAATTGTTCAATGTTATTATTATTTCTTCTCATAAGAATTCAAACGGAACTAAGTTTGAACAACGTCTAGTTATATAAAAATTGGGAAAAAGAATGACTTTCGAATAAACTTGGTTGGACCGGGTTGGATGCCTGGTTTGAACAGAACTTAGCGTTCATGCCTAATCAACAAAAAAGAAAACCCCAGAACAGAGTCATCCACGATGGCAATTGGGACAGTGTCTGACCACATGACGACTCCACAGTAGGACAGTGAAGATTATATTTATATTTTCAATTTCTTTCCTTTTACTGTGTGCAATATGATGTGATGTAATACATCAATTTTAGATCAAATATTTGTATTTGTTAATCAATAAACTATTTGTTTTTTAGATTTTTTTGTTTGAATTCTTTTTTGTTGTACATTATGATTTTTAGAATAAGATAAACGGGGGAGGGGGGGGGTAATGGCACTGTGTTACGTAATTTTTAGAGGGGGTTAGTGCCGCCGTTACAGTTCCGTTACAAGGGGAGGAGGGGGGGTCTAAAAATGCAGATTTTAACATTAAGTAATTTATGGACGGCCCCTAATGTCATTGGATGAAACTTTATGAATTTAGGTGTCTCGTGGTCACCTACAAAGTTTTCTTCGTTTGCCTAAACAGGTTTTATTGGGTTTTGAGATTGGTCAGTTTTTTTAGGACATGAAGTATATAAACGTTAAAAGTTTGTTTAGCTAATTGGTGGACTCACCTGGTACAGCACTATTGGCTCCACAGTGTAGCCGAGGGTGTGAGACAGCAGGTTGACCAGCGTGGACTTGCCGCAGGCCCGCGGCCCCACCACGCAGACGTCCCCCGCCGTGTGGCTCTGCAGCAGCTGAGCCAGCCCCCGCCGCTGGCTCTCCGTGTCCACGTAGCCACTGGGCGGGGCTCCGGCGGGGCCCACCACCCCACACCCCACCTAAATGCTGCTCGATTAAAGGTCCTTTGTCTTTTTTTTCTCACTTATGTTAAAAGTGCTTAAAACAGTAGTAATCTCAAATTTAACACCTTCACTGCAGTAGAATTATACCCTGACCTTTATTCCAGTGTGTCACAAATAACAGGTTCTTTCTGCCTAGTTAAAACCTGTGTGCATAAAAAGTAACCAGTTACTTATGGCAAAGCAAACATTTCCCCTGATATCTCAGCTGAGGGTGAAGTAGGAGCATTCTAGTTGCCAATACAGTCAACCAAGAACCACTAAGACAACCAAGTCCGCAGCCAATGGGGGAGGGGGGGGGTCAGGGGGTCAAAATCCTCCTTGAAAATTTAAGAACTGCTTCAACATGAAAGGTTAGAAAGTTATTTTTTTCACTTCCTGTGTCTGCGGAGCCCAAACCCGCCCCCCCCCCCAAAATTTTGACTTTGAAGACGACCTTGTTCATCATAGAGCAACTCAGTATTTGTTTTTGATGTAATCCCCAGAAGAAAACATGAAAAAAGTAAGAACTGTATCTATTTTACAAGGTAAAACATTACAACATCAGAGACAAGTGATACAAGAAATGGTAATAACATATTTATATGACTAAGTATTTATAAAAATGTGTATATTTTGTTTTATGGAACTATAACCACCCAAAGAGGTAACTTTAATATCGCAAAAATAACCACAGTGCGGTATGAGTAACTGTCTATTTAAGCAGAGTTCATAATAAAATTGTACTCTGAAAAATTACGAATTCTGGCGTATAATATTTATGCCCCCACATTTTGATACCATTGTAGCAATCCTATTATAGGAATGCAACTAGGGAACCCGAAACACAACTAGGGAATGTGTCTATTTCAGACGCTACGCTTTAGGCAATGTGAGTATTTGGTTAATCGTGATGCAGTGAGAATGTAAATACCTCCTCTTATTTTGGAAGAGAATTTATTTTTAATTAATAGGGATTTCATTCTGTTTATAGAAAATTAAATTAAATTCAGTGTACTCTCTCCATACCATGATATTTACACAAGACTAGTTGATCATAAAATTTTTATAATTTTACATTGAAGACACAACAATATTTTAAATAATTTTTATTGTGTGAGGCCTTTCACCAGCTATGCTGGCATCATCAGACACATCACAAACATACCCTTCAGTTTGTGATGTGTCTGATGATGCCACAATAAACTGCATTGTATTGTAGCTGGTGAACACAATAAAAGTTATGTAAAATATTGGTGTGTTTTCAATGTAAAATTATACATATAATATCCAAAATTAACAGTTCATCAACAAGAGTAAAATTTTTAATTCTCCTAACATTCAACTTATGATTTTAGTTTAACAATTAACCTGTACCTCTAAAACCTGTAATTATACGTACCTGAACCTCTGACGATGAGTATCCAGAGTGCAGCACAGCGGTGGTGGTGCCCTGACCCTCTCTGACCTCGACCCTGCTGACCTCCCCCTCCTGACTCTCAGGGACTTTGAATGATGAGAGGATGTCCTCCACGGCACGGCGACCCTCCATGTTCAATAGTGTGTGGTAGGGGTACAGACGACAGAATATGTCTCTCACACCCATCCATGGAAATTCTGCCTAACAAGTTATACAACTGTTATGACAGTACAGTATAGTACTAAGTGATGCAGTGGTAAATCCAAATGACAGCCCATTTTCTAAACCTAATTTTCTGCCAAAAGACCTCGTTTACTTAATCTACTTGTCTGGTTAAAATCATAGAAATATTTTTGTAATCTAAAGTCTATTGTTGGGAACTTCTATTTCTCAAAAACCTCAAATGCCTGTTGCCATGGTCCGATAGATCTGTGCAGCGATCTAAAACAGTGAGGTACTATAACAGTCACATCTGTAAGCTAAAGGTGACCGCACATGATGGAGTAGGAGTCACCAGTGGCTGGGATCGAACCGGACGATTGATTAAATGGGCTTGACCACTGAGCTGTTTTCTCAGGACAGTACCGAATCGGTGCAGTTCTGCGGCTGTTATTTGATAGTAATTTTACTTGAGTTTAATGTCATTCTTTTTTTGGGGGGTTCTCTCACCTATTGTTATCCCAGGGATGTTGTTGATGCAGTCATATTCACACGTAGACACACATGCACACAAAACACATAGCACAAACAATGTCCCGGGGATTACTCCCATGTTTTGCAAGACCCTCGTGTTGTGTGTGAATGTGTGTCTACGTGTGAATTTGACTGCATCGACAATATCCTTGGGATAACAATAGGTGAGAGAATCCCCCCCCCAAATTTAGTTTTATGAAGAAACGATAAAACATTTATTTTTTATGTTGAAAATATATTACACAACCAACTTAACATCTTCATTAGGCTGTACAAGTCAAATAACACACTTTAACAAGCTTGAAGGATCTTGGATGTTTTCACACAAATAAACTAAAACAAGGAAAAATATACATTTGTTAAACTACCATACTCTGCTTGCAGGATACTGAATATTTGTATCCAAAATGAATTCAAAATTCTGTCCCTTCAATCAACATTATAAAACTTATCATTAGTTTTTTTGGTTATCAATGTTAAATCTCATCCACTTAATTTGTGATTAAAAAGAAATAATGCAATGTTCCCCTGAGACATTTTACTGTAACTACTACATTTTAAAAGTATTATTCATTCATCTCAAACTTTTTAAGAAGTTTTATCAACTTTTATCCCAATTTACCAAGAGGTGAGCAGCCTTGTCCAGGTTGTCGACGGGGAAGTCCGGCAGTCCGAGCGTGCTGGACTCGGGAGACAGCAGAGCCGAGGCCGCGGACACCAGCTGGACGACCTTGGACTCCGGGGCCGAGGGGTGGGCGGACCTCAGCCCTTCCAGCAGGCTCTGTAACACAAGCGTGTTGTTACTATAGAGGGGACTCACAACACATGGACTCGGGAGACAGCAGAGCCGAGGCCTCGGACACCAGCTGGACGACCTTGGACTCCGGGGCCGGGGGGGGGGGCGGACCTCAGCCCCTCCAGCAGACTCTGTAACACAAGTGTGTTGTTACTATAGAGGGGACTCACAACACATGGACTCGGGAGACAGCAGAGTCGAGGCCGTGGACACCAGCTGGACGACCTTGGACTCCGGGGCCGAGGGGTGGGCGTACCTCAGCCCCTCCAGCAGGCTCTGTAACACAAGCGTGTTGTTACTATAGAGGGGACTCACAACACATGGACTCAGGAGACAGCAGAGCCGAGGCTGCGGACACCAGCTGGATGACCTTGGACTCCGGGGCCGAGGGGTGGGCGGACCTCAGCTCCTCCAGCAGGCTCTGTAACACAAGCTGTTGTTACGATAGAGGGAACTTCCTGTGAGATGGTACTCACACCAACACATTTAAATTTAAAAAAATCATTTACAGCTTTCTTAGAAATAAAATAAGAAAATTCAGTTGTAATTAGAAAGCATATGCAATTGTTCCCTCAAAATACCAGATGCATGTTGGCATATAGGGCCTACTACAAGTAGTATGAAAGGTGAATAAGAGGAACTCTTGAGGAGAGTGAAAGGATTTTGTTGAAGCTTGCAATAATAGTGTACATAAAGGTTTTAAAACCTAGTCTGAATATATAAATAATTACAAAGCTATAGGGACAGGGTGAATAAAATTCCTAGCACATAAAATTTTATTTCCTACATTGGTAGTTTTATTACTGACATCCTGGCTTGCATTAAAACACCCTCTATATGTAATAGAGCTCTCAATTAAAACTCTGGTACAGGTTTGTGATTTCAAAAAGATAGCATGGTTAAGTTAAAACTTAAAACCTGACAGATGTTAACAGGCTGGTGTAACTGGCCTTGCACATGCAACTCTGCAAAGTGCATTCCCGGTAATGCTCTCGTCACATGCACTTGTGCATGTACAACTTAATTGTACAATCTATAACACTGCATACTGTTGTTGTGGTGTGTATAACAATTTATTATGATGAGAAATGCCCTTTATTGAGACCTGGTGCTAATTTTAAATAGTCAGCTTAAATAAAGAACTCCAGAGAAAGGTAAATATATTTCTGACTTTTATCTTCATACATTTTTAAGGGTAAACACAAACCCCTTTGTTTCTCAATGAATCCTGAAAACTTTGTATTGCAAGCCTGTGTTGGAATATATCAAGAATTAAAATATAATTAATTACCTTATTTAATTGCTAGTGTTATAGAAAAGAATATGTTTACAGTAGAACCTCGCTAGTCCGACCTCCGATAGTCCGACTCCTCGGTTAATCCGACCATGCCGCCAGGGAAATAGGCCTCCGCTAGTTCGCCCTCAGCGGGGTTTCCTCATCGGTTAGTCCGACCGATTGGAAATTGATGTTTGTTTACATTTTCGGTGCATTCCTCCGTTCAGGTTGGCTCCTGTAGATGACGTATTACTCATTGGGAGTGTGTATATCATTCAGTAGAGCAATAACATTTGGTGCAGTTAGTTTTTTTGTCCTAATGTCGTTTTTTACAGTACAGTAGCTTGTTAAACACTCTAAATGCAATTTTTTCTGATCGAAATACAGTTTTTGTACGTTTTCATGTCAATAAAATGAGTTAATTCGATAATCCGACCTTTTTGCTGTTCTGACCATGCCCCCGGTCCCGTAGGTGACGGATTAGCGAGGTTCTACTGTATCCGTTGTTTGTTGCAAGTATAGGGGAATAATGGACCGTCGTCATAACAGTTTGCAGCACTTATTTACAATCGCTGCATTACCTTAAACAATAATTTTAATCTAATTTACATTCAAAAAGCCTTTAAGAGAGTAAAATACATATTTTACGAATTGGTTTGTCTATTTGCTGTTGACTTAGGTCTATCTCAAAATTAAGATGGTGGTTTATCTACAGAGAGTAGCAGCTCCTTTGTCAAACTTTAGTTTACTATAGATGTTACTGAGTTGTGATGGCACTGATTGGGCCTGTCTTTCTTTCTTCCAATTCTATTTTTGCATGTGTCCAATTCTTGGCATTAAGATTATGTTTGTGTTCTATGTAGATGAGGAAAATGTCAGCAATGAGGCCTGATAACAGGTTAGCCGTGGCCAATCCTTTCTTCTAAAACTTCTGAATGTAAAACTTGTCCTTAAACTCCAGTAATTTTGGCTTTAAGACCAATAATTGTAAAATTAATTGTTTGTGGCTTCATCAATTGATTTTATGATTAACTTGTTCTGTTGTTTCAAAATATTACTGATAATAGTAACTGTCTCCTCGATTGGTATATGGGAGAATAACTTCTGTATGACAAAGCAGACAAGCAGACATATCCCTATGCAAAAATGATTATTGAATATCATTGATACTTAATGATACATCATAATACTCAATGATACATTCTATGATACTTAATAATACAGTACTATTGGTATAACCAAAATTTAAGTACTATTGAAAATTCAATAATACCAGCCAGTGGTATTATTGACTAAAATGTGTATTATTTCAGGGTATTATAGAGTATCATTAAACAAAATATGTATCACTGAAGGTATGTATTACTGGGTATTATTAAAAACCACATATCATAGGATGTTTGTAATGATACCAAAGATATATCACACAGTATCATTGGATGTATGGTTATGGTACCAATGTTATTTAGGTATTATTGACGGTATTATTAAATGTACCCTTATGGAAAAGTCTGATGATTCCAGATCTGGAGCCCAGATCTGGCCAGATCTGGTTATATATGGTTTAATCTGGCTAGATCTGGGTGCCAGATCTGGTTTGATCTGGCCAGATCTGGCTCCCCAGATATGGGGTCCAGATCTGAGCCAATCCGTTCCGTTAGTTATTTAATTTCATTAATATTTCATTTTCAACACATTTTTAATTAAATACTTTTTATACTAGAACAGTATTTACAATCTGAACTTTTAGAAATAGGTTTTAGAATAACGATTTAAACTACATATGTTTTCAAGTAATAATAAAGTTCAGATGTGGGTAAAAATATCTTTCTTAATACTTAACCAGGAAATAAAGTACTAAATACATTTAATCATTATAAAAATAGTACAATAAAAAAGTTCAAATTTTTCACAAAGAAGATTAGTTTTAAAATGTTGATCCTATGATCCTAATGATGAAATCATTTATTTTGAAAATGTCCAGTTTGAAATATTGGGAAAAAAGGTGTTTTCAAGAGAAGGAAGTTTAAAACAAATATTTTAAGTCTTGTAAGATTTTTTTCAATCTTTACAAGTTTACAACCATATTTTACAGTGTAACTTATTTTCATCACTGATATTACTTTTACACTAAATACAATAAATATTTTATAATGATAAAAACAGGACATGATTACACATCAAGAAAATCAAATGCTATATATTTGTTGTGTATCAAAATAGAATTTTTGTACACTATGCAAAGTATATAAAAATATTACAGAACATAATTTAAAAAATCATAGGACACACTAAAACATAACAAGGAGAATTACTGTGTGTGTATGAAATTTAATAAAATAAAATAATATTTAAAATAAAATAATATATAATGTATATATTTTCAAAAAACCTAAAACTAACTTATATACAGCTTGAATAATGGACTGTTGAAGTTATTTGTGCAGTCTCCTAAGTCTATATTTGAAGTCAGTTATAAGTCAGCTGTAAATTAATGTTTATGTAAATTTATGTTTTAATTATTTTGTGGATATTTTATGTATATAATTTTAAGTTCTTGATAAACGTTTGAGATAAAATATGTTTAACAATATTTCAATAAATTGTTAGTGTATTTAAGGATTTTTATACAATTTGTTATAGGGTCTAATAACAATTATTATTAGTTTATTTTTAAATTAATAATTGATTAAAGTACATAGATTTAGTATTTTTATGATTATATTAGGATGAAACAGTTAAAAAATACAAATTTGTAAAGAAAAATACTTTATAATAAATTAAAATTACAAACTAAACGTAAATTTTCATGCCATAAATTTCTTTTTGTAAATTTCTGGAAATACAATGATTGTTATTACAATACCGTAATAAAAATTTAAAACTTTGAATGTATGTCACTTTGAGTCTCAAGTCAATTAACAAAATTGTGTTCAATGTATATTTCTGAAAATACGATAAGTGTTAGTTATTTTGCGGTTAAACTTTAATACTTTGAATATGTGTCACTTTTAAACTCAAAAGTAGAGATTTCAATATAGTGATGTGGCAACCCTGATCATCTATCCGTCAGCCTTTAGTTTAAACTTGGTTTAAACGGAGCGTGCTACCGTTAGTTGAAGAAGTGAAGTTTGAGGTTATGTCATGTGAATTCTTTAGTTTTCTGTTGTATCTTCCTGTGATTTAAAGCTTTAGGTTATGTTGAAAAAACGAATTGAATTAGTATATCAACCCGCTCAGTATATCAGTATTAATAGTTTAACTAATTCCGGGCCGTGGTCCATTACGTTAGTCCACCGTTTATGAGATAAAGTTCAGTTGTTAATCCGGTGTTGTGTGAATAAGCTTAGTTAGAATAATGCATTAGTTAAAATTAATTTTTCTGGGACAAAATAAATAAATGTACCCAGAACCAATTTGGACAAAGGGTAGTAACCATTCTTTAGGTAAAAATCGAATGATAGGTTATAGATATATCATCATCGTTTTCGGTAAGTTTAACCTATCAACTGCAAAGATTCCTATAACTTATGTTTGGGGAGTATTATTTAGGCTACAGTGGTGATTAAATTTATTCATCAGTTGTATATTAAATTCAGCTAAGATCAGTGTGTTGGCTGGCTTAAGGATCAAGATTAGGCCTTGGTCCTATGTCAGTAATAATAGTGGCGCTTGAATAGGGTTGTCATAATTTTGTTTAGTGATTTCGGGGCACTTTTTCCCAGAACTTTAAACCCCCATTTAACAGACCTATCCTCTCTCCCTGTGATAACGAGATATGCAAATGAGTTTTTAAAGCTTAGGCCCTAGTACTGATGCTTGAAAAAAAATGCAATAGGCCTAAATAACTTTGGTAAGAGTTCCGCAGAAGGTGCACACCCGGTCTCTCTTAGGGTCACAGTGGGAACTGGGTGGGAACTAGACCTAACTATCGAAAGCCTGCAATCAAATTGGCTCGATATACCGATAGTTCACTTAAATGTACATTCCAATGTAGCCTTTCGATTAAATGCACCTTCTGTGGAACTGTAGCCCTAACTTTTAAACATTTACTAGCTAGCCTAATTTAATAGTTACCATAAAAATCTATTCAAATATTTTTAACTGAACAAGATTAATCTTACAGAAATTATTAACCAACACATCTCAACTCAGTTTAACAAGCGGAAATGTTTCTTGATTAGGCTATACATTTTCTTAATTTCACAGATCACATTGAAAATGTTTTGATGAATGTTACCTAGTTAATAAAATATTTGATTACATAATGAAAAAAGGGTTAAAATTCAATAAAATAATGTAAAATATTTAAAAAACAATATTGGAATACAATTTTTAAAATGTAAAAAGTCAGACATTATTACAGTAGGTAGTTTTACTGATTTGTTAATTTTTGCTTGCAAACATCATCAATGAACAGTTCATCCAGAATTAATATCATCATTACTTAAGGTATCCTTAATTTTTTTAAATTTTTTAACTTTGACATTTTTTAATTTTTTCAAAGTTTTTTAAAGCTTTGATATCTCTGATGGGAGAAGAGTTAAATATCTGAAAGTTGCTCAAGTTATAGTATTTTTGGTAAGGTATATGAAACATAAAAACTGGGGAGTCAGATCTGGCCAGATAAAAAATCCAGATCTGGCCAGATCAAACCAGATATGGGGAGCCAGATCTGGCCAGATCAAACCAGATCTGGGGAGCCAGATCAAGCCAGATCTGGCCAGATCTGGGTAGATATGGCCAGATCTGGTTTTTAAGGGTCCAAAACCAGATCTGGCCAGATCTGGATTTTTTTATCTGGCCAGATCTGAACTTTTCCATAAGGGTAGTACGTATCATTGATGCAATAATATTCATGATAGTTTGTATGAAAAGATATTATTAGGTGTAGTACTTACTATGTAACCAATGATACCTAATAATACTTTCCAGAGTTAGAGACTGGCTGAAGATCCCAGTTTCACCTTAAAGAAGCCGAATTACAACAACGATCCCAGTCGGCACACAATGTAAAAATAACGTTATTTTCACGTGATAAAAGAAGTAAAAAACATAAAAGTGAAAAGAAAAACATTTTTTCACGTGAAAATTATGAAAAAATGTAGGCTAAAGTGAAAATGTAGTGAAATCAAAAATGTTATTTTCACGTGAAAAATATGCATCAAAAGTATATATTAAATAAAATTAAATAAAACATTTAACATTTCACTATTTATATTTTTTTATTTCGTATGTTTATTCATTTTGATGTTTATGTATTGATTAACAAGTCTTGTGCGCTTATAAAAAACCATATTCCTGGTATAGTTTGTAAAATACACTAATTCTACAGTAATCGTGTATTTTGTCCAAACTTAAATTTAAAAAAATTTAACCGATAATTTATAAGTTATGTTATGAGTTATTGATATAAAATTATTGCACTATTTATTAAGTTGTTATTCGTTATACCTTATGTTTTAAAATAATTTACAATTTAAAAAATACCTGACAAAATATAAGCAATTTAATTTCAAATTAATTAAATCACCCTGCCAAAAAAATAATATGGGCCATGAATTACAACACTAGTACGATGCATGAGTTAGTTGTGTCAAAACAAAAAACCTCTCTTCAGATGACGCGCGACTAACCTGTGGTGGACTGGACTGGAGCGTGATTGGAGTGAGTGAGTGCTATCATAAGCATCTCTTTCTGTGCTATGGGTGGGACCGGGACCCCGCCGACTTACAGTTAAACTTATAACGGCTTTTGCTTTTAAGTTATGTGAAGTTTAGACTTAATTCAGATCTTCAAGTGAATATGAAACAGCGAGTTAACCCTACGTAATTCATCGTTCTTGGTAAGTTTATATTTCCCCGTGTTGGGCCGGGACAGAATGTCCAACAGTATCCCCTGCTTGTCGTAAGAGCCGACTAAAAGGGGAGGGGGGCGCACTGGTCCTTTTTTCGCGTCTCCTTTTCATAACTCCATTCTCCGGTTCATTTCAATAGCCCGGTTGTTTTTTTTTTTCTAAATCATTCCGGCCTATTTGCTGGGGTGACTCTGTGTTCTTCAGCCTCCATTGCGCTGGAGGTCTAGGACGAGCAGAGGGTACAGCTTAAAAACTGGGTTCTGCACCTCCCAGGCTGCCGGATAGTACAGGGGCCCGGGTCAGCCCAGCCAGCTGACCTGGCTGCCCTATCAGCCGGCGAAAATCCCTTTGGCCGTGGCGGTGCCGGTTGGCGACCGGATAGGGCCCTGCTGCGGTCACGGGGGGGCTCTGCCGAGGCCACTGCTCGTCTGGGACCGCCGGTGTTTTGGAGGCGGTCGAACACGGATATAGTTTCTCTGGTGATGGGTCGGTCTGACTTTCTCATCGGGGTACTATTGGGGGGTCAACGCCCAGTCTCGGGGGCTAAGCCAGACATTATGGACAGCACTGAAGGAAAAGAGACTCAAAAGGTGCAAGAATCAAAACGGGGTACCCTAACCCCACAAAATAACCAGTCGCATAACCGCTCTTCACTGAGCGGGCCCGGTGACAAGGTGGCAAGCCCCTTCGAAAGAAGGTCGCGCATTGGAAGATCGCCGCCGAGCCGTGTCGTGACACCTGCCTCATCGGGGGCCAAAACACCTGTGGCCATCGATGAGACACCCACTGTACATGAGCGGATGGATGATGGGTCGTCTCCCTTCGAGGCGGTCATCGCGCTCGCCAGGCAGCAGGAGGAGGAGCACATCAAAAAGTGCTTCGACACCCTCGCTGTGATGAAGGCCGCGACCACCCGGCAGAAGAACATCAGTCAGGATGTGAAGGATGGCATCGTCCAATTGGAGGCCAGCCTTCACCACATAATCCAGCTGAGGAGGTCGTGGCAGTCATGTGAGTCGGTGACTGCGTCGACGCAGACGACCCCATCACTGCGGGTGAAGGCTCAGCCGGCCGGTGGGAAGCGGGCTGCTTCCAGCCCCGCCCAACCGGAGGCTGAGAAGAAACCGAGAGGTGACGGTCCAGGGGAGACATCGGACCCCGAAAAATGGACGGACGTCGTTAGGAAACGACGGAAGAAGAGAGACCCTCCCCAGGAGCCTGGAAGCCAGCCCGGCGGACAAGAGAAGAAGAAGGCGCCAAAGAAGAGGCCCCGCAAGCAGCGGCCGGACGCTCTTCTCATCAAGCCGTCGGAGGGGAAATCTTACGCCGACGTGCTGGGCGAAATTCGCAGCAAAGCGAAGCCCGATGAGAAGGGCGCCGTCATCAAGGGCATGAGAAAGACTCGAGCCGGCGATCTTCTGGTCGAACTCGGGGACGCCTCCAAATGCAAGTCCGCTTTCAGCGAGGACTTGAGGACTCTTCTGGGAGCGAACGCAACCGTCCGCGTTCTCGAACCAAAGACGACGCTGGAGGTGCGAGACCTCGACGAGCTGACGACCGAGGCGGAAGTGACCGCTGCCGTCAAAGCCGTTCTCGGAGAATCCGTCGAGGTAAAAACCTTCCTCTCAAAGGCGAATGCTCGGGGACAGAAGGTGGCGATCCTGACGCTGGGAGCCAGAGCTGCCGCGAAGCTCCTGGAGAAGGGCCACCTCAAAGTCTGGTATGTGAGCTGTCGGGTGCGCGAGAAGCTCGTGGCCTCCAGATGTTTTAAATGTCTGGGGTTCGGTCACGTAGCTAATCGCTGCCCTGGACCCGATAGAAGCAAGCTCTGCTTCAAGTGCGGCGGCCAGGACCACAGGGCCAGCGCGTGCAATGCAGTGTTGTCCTGTGTCCTGTGTACAGAAGCCGGCTTGAAGGGCGACCAGGTCAAGCATTCCGCTGGGTCTGGTCGTTGCGGGCAGTACAGGCGGGCCATCCAGGAGCTTCGCCAGAAACAACAGAAATGATCAGTGTTCTGCAACTTAATATGCAGAGGAGCAGGACAGCAAACGACTTGCTGTTCCAATTCGCCACGGAGCAGGGTGCTGACCTACTGCTTCTCAGTGAGCAGTACCAGAACCGACGCTCCGCGCAGTGGTTCTCGGATCCCTCCGGCACTGCGGCAATATGGATCTTGGACCTCGGGAAGGTGCCTGTTCTCGATTCCGGATCGGGCAATGGCTTCGTTTGGGTGAGGAGCAGGGGTTTCACCGTCTTCTCCTGTTACCTCACGCCAAACCAACCGATCGGAGACTACCGCCACATGGTCGATTCCATTGAGGATGAGATCATGAAAATCTCTGGCGGGGTCATAGTCGGTGGCGATTTTAACGCAAAAGCCGTGGAATGGGGTTCCCCGCGGACCGACACTCGAGGTCGTTACGTCCTCGAGTCGGCTGCCAGGTCGGGCCTCTGTATCCTTAATACAGGCGGCATTTCCACCTTTCGCCGTCCGGGGTGCAGAGAGACGATCCCTGACATATCCCTTGCCTCTGAAGGGATTGTCCAGCGGATCTCCGACTGGCGTGTCTGCGAGGAGTATTCCTCTAGCGATCACCAGGGGATCCTCTTCAAGGTCCTTCCCGAGGGTGCGCGCTTGCGCGCTGAACCTGCTCCTCTGGCTCGACGCTGGAACACCAGTCGTCTGAGCAAAGACACTTTTAAAGAAGTAATCAAAGACCAGAGCATTGTGAATTTCACAGGTGCCGAAGATCTGGCAGCATCGACGATGCGTCTCATCGCGACCGCGTGTGAGCAGTCGATGCCCGGAGTTTCCCGCCGCCACAGGAAGAAGCCGGTTTACTGGTGGACGCCTGAAATCGCGGAACTCCGGAGGAGATGCCTTGGTCTCCGACGAGCTGCGCAGCGAGCCAGGAACCGCCCTGATGCAAATGCCAGATCGGCTGAGCACAGAGCGGCCCGCCGAGAGCTCCGCGGTGCCATCAACCGGAGTAAAGTCAGGTGCTGGAAGCAGCTGTGTCAGGATATCGACAACGACCCCTGGGGGATGGGCTACAAACTTGTAACCCAGAAGCTACAAGGCTCGCTCACCACCTGCGGTCATGGAACCACAAGCCATGGCCGTCGTCGTCGATACACTGTTTCCCAGCCACCCAGTTCGGCCAGTCAGGGAATTCGGAGAGGTAGGCGCCTTCCCAGTTTTCCGGGAAGAGGAACTCACCGCCGCCGTCCGATCCCTACGACCCAGAAGAGCGCCCGGTCCCGATGGCATTCCGGCGGAGGTGCTCAAGCTCGCTGCGGAGGTGAATCCAAGGCTTCTGCTCGATATGTTCAACGCGTGTCTGGCGGAAGGCGTTTTCTTTTCTTCGTGGAAGGTTGCCCGCCTTGTTCTTATCCCGAAGGCGAAGAGCACACCGGGGACCCCTTCTTCTTTCCGACCCCTGTGTATGCTCGACACGGCCGGAAAAGTGCTTGAAAAGCTCTTGCGCGTCAGGCTGACCGAGGCCATCGTCTCTGCGGGGGACTTGTCCCCGCAGCAGTACGGCTTCAGATCCGGTCGCTCTACCATCGACGCTATCCAGGAGGTAGTTGAGGCAGTGCGGAGGGCGGAGGACCACAACCACTGGTCGCGCCGCGTGGTCCTTCTCGTCACGCTCGACGTGAAGAACGCCTTCAACTCCGCCAGGTGGAGCGATATGCTGTGGGCGCTTGAGCATACGTTCCAAGTTCCCTCTTACCTCCTGCGTATGATCGAGGCGTATTTGTCAGACCGTGTTCTTTTGTACGACACGACCGAAGGCCAGCGGCGCATTCCCATCACTTCCGGGGCTGCGCAGGGGTCCATTCTCGGACCAGATCTCTGGAACGTGTCTTACGACAGTTTGCTGAGGCTAGACATGCCCGATGAGACCCGCCTCGTTGGCTATGCTGACGACGTCGCTGCCTTGATCGCTGCGAGGAACGTCGAGCAGGCAAAACTGAGGCTCAGCGTGGTAATGGCCAAGGTCAACGGGTGGATGCGAGATCACGGCTTGTCCCTGGCTATCAGTAAGACGGAGATCGTCGTCCTCACCAAAAAGAGGATTAACACCGTGTTCCCGGTGCAGATAGGTGACGTCACACTCGAGACTAAGCCTGCTGCAAAGTACCTGGGAGTCATGGTCGACAGCAGACTGTCTTTCGGCGAGCAGATCCGGCGCGCCGCCGACAAAGCCGCTAAGGGTGTCGCTGCCCTTGGTAGGCTTATGCCCAATGTCGGCGGTCCTCGCTCCTGCAAGCGCCGCCTGCTCATGACTGCCGTCCAGTCAGTCTTGCTGTACGGGGCGGAGGTATGGGCTCACGCACTCGAGAAGCGAGTCTTTCGAGATCGGCTTGCCCGAGTCCAGCGCCGAGGAGCTCTGCGGGTCGCTTCAGCCTACCGCACAGTCTCCGAGCCTGCTGTGATGGTGATCGCCGGAGTCATTCCCGTCCTCTTCCTCGCGAGGGAGAGGCAGGCGATTTACCGGAGGAGGCCTGAAGTGGGCCGGGGAACAGCTGCCAGGGAAGAGCGCGATCGCAGCTTCGACTCCTGGCAGCGCGACTGGGAAGCCGAGCCGAGGGGACGTTGGACCTTCAAGCTCGTACCTTCCGTCCGACCATGGGTGGAACGGCAGCACGGCGAGGTCGATTACTACGTGACCCAGTTTCTTTCTGGGCACGGGTACTTCCGAGCCTATCTGCACCGGATGGGCAAAGTCGCCAGCCCGGACTGTCTGTATTGCCCCGGCATCCCAGACACGTCCGAGCACACCTTCTTTCAGTGCGACCGTTGGCACGTCCGCCGAGCCTCGCTTTCATCTGAGATCGGCGTGATCGTCAGCCCAAACAACATCGTCGGAGCTATGCTCCAGGGAGAGGGCAACTGGAACTGTGTCAAGCACTACGTCCAGGCCATTCTTCGGGCGAAAAAGGTCGACCTCGATCGGCCTTAATCCTCAGCATTTCCCCACGGAGGTTGCCCTAGCGGCGTAATATAAAAGGCCTAGCCCGAAGTAATGTGTGAAACAGTTCCAGGCTAGTGTCCTCGGTGCCGAGGGAGGTGGTTTAGTCGGTAGTTCACGGGACATCGAGCTCGTGGGAGTCCGACACTACTGAGGGGACAACGAGCCCCTCAGTGTGCGTAAACGCATTCCACCTCCTACCCAAAAAAAAAAAAAAAAATGGGTGGGACCGGGACCCCGCCGACTTACAGTTAAACTTATAACGGCTTTTGCTTTTAAGTTATGTGAAGTTTAGACTTAATTCAGATCTTCAAGTGAATATGAAACAGCGAGTTAACCCTACGTAATTCATCGTTCTTGGTAAGTTTATATTTTGTATATTAAGTCATGTATTATGAAATCAAGCTGTCATATATATACATACTTTGATTATAAGAAGTAAGTTTATTTCTCTTTGGAGTCAAGTAATACTTCACTGTATGTTCCTTGCCTTTTGTTCGCTCTGTTCTGTAGTGATGCGCAGTTCGATTCTTTTGATTCATTTGACTCACTATCCACTGCATACCAAATAACGCCGACTTTAATCGGTTTTTATGGATTATAAAGTAGTTTTTAAATGTTTAATTGAAATTAATTAATTTTTATGGTGTATTAAAACTATTTCTAACCTAAAATTGTCTGATAGAAAGAGTCTGATAGGGTACATTGAAAATTAATAATAAAGAGAAACAATCGCGAACCGATAGTTGAAGCGTTGTTGAAGTCTAATCATCAACCGATAGTTGAAGTTATTACTCTATGGTTGAAGTCGATTCAGCTAGGGAGAGAAATCACAACGAAGCGATTTTGAGGTTTTGTGTGATCGGTGAAAATATTTTACCGCGTAAACGCAAACCAATGAGCGAGCGCCTTGCCCGTCACGTCTCCTTATCATATTTCTATCCTCCCCCTCACCCCTCACCCCGCTCCAAACACATCAATGCCCATCCTTTGTCCTACACGAATTAAGATTAAAAACTCAATTGACTGACGCGCAGAATTATGAACAAAACCGGCGCGTCGACTGCGGCATGTTTTTCTGCAAATGATTCGCGTCACGAATCGATTCTTTTGAAAAATGAATCATGATTCATTTGATTCACTCGATGAGTCGTTCAAATTGAACGATTCGTTCGCGAATCGCACATCACTACTACAGTACACCTCGGATTATCCGGACCTCACATTATCCGGATCCCGGATTATCCGGACCGGTCCAACCGAGAAATTCAAAAATTACAATCACGGTAAAAACATGATTTTAGCGAGTTTACGGGGGTAATGTGCCTTCTAAAAGTAATGCTGTCAGTAATCAACAAAGGCGTAGGCCTACGGCAATTTTGCGAGTTAGTTTATTGCTGGCATTTGATGTGTTACGTTATTTTAAGAATAGTTACTGTAATAAGTTTTGAGTTACTTTAGGTTTCGTCAATATTATTCTAAGTTTGAGCCATGTCCAGTTATGATTATTTAATCTTAATAAACTAAATAATTTAATTGGCGTTTTATTCCAAACCTAAACCGTAAGTATGGTAAAATTTAACATTATATTCGTACGAATAATAATGAAGTTTAGGTCTTAAATTTGTTTAAAAATTAAACCCCAGTAAAATTTGAAAGATTAATATGTTGCACAGTCTTGATACGCGGTTTTTAGCATCAATTTAGCATGGGCTAAGGTACGCAATCTCTATTTAGGCGATATTGTAATGACCTCGGATATCCGGATTTTTTGTTATCCGGATCGGTGTTCCGCCACATTAATCCGGATAATCCGAGGTGTACTGTACTCTGTTCTCTGTTCAAGAAATGGCTGCTCACTAAGTTGGTCGTCTCTTTTAAGTCATCTTCCCATGAATTAGCTAATATTAAATATATTAATTTGTCATGGCACAGTTCAGTGTTGTAAGTTCTAAATATATGTTTTGATCAACAAGTTAAATCATAAAATATCATGGGAAGTGAAGACGAGGATGATAAAACTTTGTCAGAAGCGAAGATGCCGGTTTCAACGAACAGCATGCCGACAGGTATAATGTCGATCACCAGCAGAATTGTCTTGGGATGGCGATATAGGGGAGAATTGGAAGTTTTTCAAACAGAAATAAACTTACTTCTTATAATCAAAGTATATATATATATATATATATATATATATATATATATATATATATATGACACAAGCTAAAGAGCATAACCTAACCTCAACTTTCAGCATTCCCCATTATGTGATTATTTGATACAAATTTGGTAATTATGCATATCATAACAACTCTGCTAGGCTTTTCCAAAACACTCCTATGTGATAATTCTGTGGATGTTATTCTATGATTCTCTTAAACAGTTTTATCTACGACCATTGCAATAAGCACCAGTTATGGTATTACAATAAACATTATAATGATATACATTAAAACACAAAAACCAAGCAGTTGCATAATGACGACTTTAAAGTACTGGAGTCACTTTAGAGTACTGGTTCTAGACCAATGAGAGCTCGGCATTTGACGGAAGTAGTGTCATAATAAAAATTGTGCAATTCGCCCATCAGCTGATTGTTGCATTACGATTCATGTTTGAGTTTACTTATCCCATCAGCTGATTGTTCCACGACGATTCATGGTTCAGTCTGCTTATTTGCCTAACCTCAAATTTGAGTTGAGGTTCGCCATTTTGAGGTTAGCAGACACAACAAGCGAAATTGTAGCGCCGGTCTGGGAAGCGCTGGTCACGAATTATCGTTAATTTAACGTGAGATCCGCTACATTTTGTGACCGGTATTTCAATTTGACTGATATACCTTATATTCTTTATGGTGATGTATTTTTTATTACTGCTTATTTTAATACTTAATAGAGTAAAATGAATTAGTAAACAATGTGTTAATTATGAAAATAATGATGCAGGGTTGCTACCAACAGGAAAAATCGAATTATGCGGGCATTTTTAGTTCCAAAAGCAATTTTTTACAACTGTTATACATTCTTTTATTTAATCTGAAAATGAAATTAGCTGATAGAAATTCTTTATATTCTTTTCATAGCTTATTCTTTTTAGGCGTATTTGCCCTTGTTTCTGTTTTTACGGTATAAATTTTTAAAATAATGGTAAAGGTATTTTAATGTGTATTTAAAATCAAATTTGGGTGGAACTTTTTGATTGATTGTTTTTAAGTTTGTATTAGGCCTATATGCTTTAGATTAATTTATTAAGTCCATAGCTTTTTTGACGTTTGTCACCTAACCTTTGTTTAAAATGTTTGATACATAAAAAATGTAACAAGTCCAACATTGAAACAAATTTTTTTTATTGCTTCTAAACATTTTTCAATTAAGTTACTTAATTAAAATACAGTATGTCTTAGTAATATTTTTTGAAATTTAACTTGTGAGTAGCATTTTTTAATTATGATAAATAATTTTTTAATGAAAAGATTTTTAATTCCGTTTGGTCATCTGTTTTTGCTGCAGTTTAAAAAGCAAGTTAATACATTTTGAAAAATATAATGATTTTAATGTGTTTGAACTTACTCTAAGAATGGCTAAACAGGTTTTCTTTCTTTTTTAACTTTATTATTATGCTCTAAACTATAACTTATTTAGGCCTAAGCCTATTTTTAGAAATTTGTAATGAAGCCTTCATTTAATCGTTGAAACGTTTTGATACACAACCACATTAAACATACCATGATCATTTAAATGTAATTTTGAAGAATTTCAAAATAATTTTTCATGACTAAGTAATAACAATGAATGATTTTAGAAATAGAACATCCTATACATCATAAATCATTAAAAATATTTTGTATTGTGCACCTAATGATTCAGTTAAGGTTATTTTAACACTATTGTATTGTCTTGCAATTACTGAAAAAGGCCTATATTAGAAATCAAATTCTTCCTATTTCAGACTATAAAAGGAACAGATGAAGATTTTATATTTTAAAAAAATTAAACAACAAACATGTAACGGAAGTCATATCCATGTAACTGAGGTCACGCGTTGTAGCAGAATGTCACATTTAAAAGTTTTTATTTAAAAATATGTATGGTCAAAATATATATAAATGGTTATATTTTTTCTATTAAGTACAGTTTCAAATTGGTACACAATAATTTTCATGACAATGAAATGGAGTAAACACATTGTGAGGTTAAAAAACCTGACCAAAACTTGTATTTGTAGGTGAATTACATCTTTTCTAAGCTATTATTAAGATATAGGTCAATCAAAAGTAAGAGGGCTGTAATATATTTAAAAACAGTATATGTGAGCAACAAAAAATATGAAATACAATGGGGTTTCCTTTTTATTTCATTATGTAATACTGATTTATCTGGGTGTGACCTCTATTACGAAAAATGGGAGTTTCCGATTTTAAACTGCCTCTCCCATCGACATACGTGGGTAATGGTGCTTTCTTTATATTTTCTCATATTCTATAGGGTTCAAAGTATTAAAAATGTAACTGTCATTTCGATACCAAGTAATAACTTTTTGGTTTTTTCCTACTTTGCAATTGTACCCTTTTCAGATTTTGACCCTACTGATGTATAAATGTTTGAGATTGATAGCCTATTTCCAATGAAATGGAGACCGCGTACGAAACTGCACCCGCCTATTCGGAAACGTCAGTAATGAGTAAACCTTAGCCAACTTAACTTTTTAAATCAAAGTAGACTTCAAGCAATTTATATTTGTCTATCTGCAATTTCATTATGTTTGTTTATTTTGTAATTTTTTGTATTTTTGTTGTGTTTCTTTTAGGAGCTTGCTCTACATTTTGTTAACACCAAGAACAGATTACAAGTTTCTAGGCTTATTGGAGAAATTGCAAGAGTCGATTCAGTCTATGGGTTGGCTTCAAACCACAACCTAAGGAGAAAAAAATTTAGGTAGGCCTATGTTTTTATTATTTCTTTCTGTGGGTGTTTTTTATGATTCCTTTTTGTGTTATGATTTCTAATGATGTCTTATGATCGGCACACGGACAACTCCACAACATTCTTCAGATTCCTTATTGGCTTGTAGTTTTTTAATCGATGTTACACTAAACATTTTGTAACAAAGATTATTTTCATTTGGATGTTCCATCGATCTGCGGAAATCCTCATGTGGTGTGAAAGTGTGGGATATCCACATTTATCCCGTTGGTACATCTTGCACTCCCCAGCTTCCCTTTTTTTGCTGTTTTTGGGGGGAGGGGGGAGATCTGTCTGGGGGGAACAAAAGGGATTTTCAAAAACTATGGTAGCCCAAAACGATCCAAAGCTTTGTTTTCTCTTTGACGATATGATGTTGTTCCGAGGTTGACAAATAATGTCAGGAAGCAGATATTCTTGGGGCTTAAAGACATTTTTGCTAGACATTTTTGCTAATGTTTAACTTATTTGCATTTAATGTAAGTAAGCAAGCGTGTATTGTAACTACAAGCTTTCTTCCTGGAGCGAAAAACTATAACACATGAATTGGATCTAAATAGGCCACGATAAATTGGAAACCCAGTGGTTGACACTGACACAGGTACCCTGCCATGAACTCTACTTACTAAAATAGCAATTCAAAATAAATTTAGGTGAGACTTAAAGTACCTCGTAACATTACCGTATTTGACTACAATACAGTTTAAACTTATTTAACGTATTTATGGACTCAGAAAGCATTTTTTTCTCTATTTCCTGTCTTTATTCCCCATAAAACAGTAAATATTAATTCACTTACCCAGCAACCTCCTGTTTGCTATAGCCTACCAAGTTTGCATGGCTTTTCTTGATAGGCCAAAGTAAAAATATATTTTTACAGTGTGGTTTTCCAGTAAATTTTTACTATATTAGTTTATTTTATAATATTAATTGGAACTGTTTTGATTTACAGGAAGCAAGATTTTGTGGAAGATGGGGTTAAAAATGGAACATGAGGAAGCGTACAAACTAATGTTGCGTTGGCTTATTTATTTAAGGTTTAATTTTAAAAACCTATACTTTATTGAGTATGTTAATTTTTGTGATTTTTCATGTCAATACATAAATTTATTTAATCATTGTTCTATTTATTTCACAAGGCCTTAATTTGTCAAGAATAGGTTAAAATAACTGCTTATACTTTGAAATTATAGACAGATTCACTGGTAAGGGATATTATTATGGTTATTACAAAAAGTAAAACAAAATATCCTTTTTTTCATGGTTTTATTCACGCTTAGCATGAAATAAAACCATGATAAAAGGGTATTTTGTGTTCTACTTTTTTAAATAATATGTAATAATAATAAAAATAATAATTGATAATATATAGATACAATCTAAATGTTTTCTTTAAAACAACATTGTTTGGTGTTTAACCTTTTCAGTATTATTCCTTGGATAATTATTGTAATAATTTAAAATAATTTGTAAATTTTACAAAATTTTTATTGTTAAATATCACACAATTCAAATATTTGGATTTTTAAAGTTATCTTTTTTAAAGAGTTTGAATAAAAATATGCTATTCATGCAAACAACTTTTTCGAAGTGGTTATTTAATATAAAATTAACAAGTGTTTTTTTAATGTAAATAGAGTTAAAGAGGGTGAAAGTATGAGGTGTATAAAACGTAATTTTAATCGAAAAATGTCAAACGTGTGAAAAACAACTAAATTAAAACATAAGTTTTACATAAAAATTTACACTATGTGAAAATAAAACAAAATTATAATGTAATTTTTACGTGGAAATGTGAAAAATTACAAAAAGTTAAATAAAATCATGAAAAATGTGAAATCTATACAAATAACATGAAATTAAAACGTAATTTTCATGTATTTTTTCATGTGATAATGACGGCTAAAGTTGTGACATTTTTTTCACCTTTTTTTTGCCTAAAAGTGAAACGTACTTTTTGGCACGTTGTAAATGTACTTAGAAAACATTATTTTTACGTGTTTTTTTCATTGTTGTGGTATCCGGGATGTTAGCCTAATTATCGATCCAGAGGCTACCACCCCAGATAATGGAATAAACTAGTCTTTTATAAATTTTATAAAGGTACTACATAAATATACCTTGTGTTTAAAATGTTAAAGCATGTGCAGGAGATGGCATTTTATATTCCTTATGCTTCTGTTGGTAATGCTGCGTAGTTTATTACCAAGATTTGTCTCTAACCAATATTTTTCTGTGATTTTTAGCGAATTTCCCCCATAGGGAAGTAGCTATTACCGTAGGCGGCATGGTAAGACTTAAGCACGGGACCACCGTAACTTTTCATTTTGATGCCCCCAGACCCCAAAAACATATATATATATATATAAGGATATATATATATATATATATACCTGTCCGTAGGCGCGATAACTTTCGTAAAAAAGGTCCGATCGCGATAAAATTTGGCACATAATACGTCGAGAGTAATATTTATTACTTCGAGTTCGAAAACCAGCGCGATAAGTTAACTCTAAGGAGGGTTTTTTGACAAAATAAAATTTATTTTTAGGATTTAATATCTTTATATTATTTTCTTGTAAATTTAAGTGTCAAAATTGGATTCAGTTTAAAAAAATGAACAATTTAGCATTTTGAATTATCATTCTACGTCAATCCATTGCTGAGATATGAAAGTGCTAAACACAGTACGTTGTCCAATATTATTTTAATTTTACCCTCCAAAAAGTATAGTTACCCTGATTTGACAGATTAAAAAAACAATTCTGAACATATGATCAAATTTTCAGGTGATGAATATTTTATTTGTGTTTATTTTGAATAGTTAGAGTTCCTTGATCAAGATTTTTTAGAAAATATATACTATATCAAAAAATATATAAATTATTTTTAAATTTAATAAAGAAAGTATGAGCATTTGGAGGGGGGATGTGTCTTGGTCTAAACTGCCTGAAAATGTAACATAATATTATGTTATGTTTACAATGATGAGGATTGATGATATGTTTTATTGAAATTGGCTGGAGATCCAGGTCTGCTACAACAGGGGTGTTTACTGTAATTATAAAACTGACCATATGATTGAATTGATTTTTTTCATGAGATTAAGTTATTTCTTTGTTTTGAGTGTTTTGAATTTATTGATTATATGTTTGTTGACATTTATATACTATAACAAGATTACTTTTTTTTATTAGAAGACTAAGAATTATATAAAATACAAAAGTGTATGCGTTACCGGTACAAATGAAAACCAATGTGGTCTCCTTATTAATTTTCCTCATGTTTAAAGCTCATGAATGATTAAGTTGCTCACATATACAAAATAAATCCTATGGAAATTCGCTGAGTACGCAGGTCTGCTGCGACGGGGGTATTTTTGTGTACACTGTCATTTCAGCTGTCTGGAGGGAAAAATCAACTAGGCCCTAACCTGATCTTTGTTGTTTAAAATTTATGCCTACCTTTTTTTACTTGTTAATATAATAAATAAAGTGTCATTCCTATTAGTTTTATATGTCAAATAAAGAATATCTTTGGAAAAATAGCGTATTAAATTTTCAAGAATACTATTATTCAATATTATTGGGTTGCCGATATTTTTATCATTCGTTATCATTGTATTTTCAATAATACTGTCATTCAGTATTATTGGATTGTCAATAATCCTATCATTAAGTATTATAGAATATCCAATGGTGGTATTATTAATTATCATTGAAATTTATGTTTGGTATCATTTAGTATTATAAAGTATTCATGTTTTTATCATTCAGTATTATGAAATTTAAATTTTGTATCATTAATTACTATTGAAATTTTCAATAATAGTATCATTTACTATTATTAAATGTTTAATAATACTTTTGCTGATAGCCCAATGATAACGTTCGAATTTACCATTGAGAACTAATAATACTTAATAATACCACCAATGATACTTAATAATAGTATTATTGGTTGATTTCAATGATACTCAATAATCATTTTTGCATAGGGATTTGAGTCTTTAATGTTCATGCCCAGTGTGTTTTTAAACCTCTAATATTTTCCAGCTCATTCCCTTAGAAACTTATGATTTTATAATACTCAAAATCCTACAAAATAATACAAAAGTCACAAAATGTCGTATTGGTTCAGTACATTATCTTTATGGAGTTTTGGTAAGCCACTTAATTAAGGAGCTGTAGGCACAGAGTTCTCTGTGCTGTAGGTCATTACATTGGAAATAAATCTATAAGTCTTCTGAAAGTTAATTCTCTTTTTAGTTTAGTTGAGTTATTTTGATTAGGATTTTTGCGGACATTTGCCATCACTGATTAGTAAAAAACAAGTTTCACGACGTTTCGGGATCTGGAATCTGATCCCGTCTTCAGGTGGAAGAAAACCTAGAACATAACAAGATTAGTAACACATAGCCAGGAAAACCTGGACAAAAACACAGCTAAAACAGAGAACTGTAAAAGCAGTCACGAAAACACTAGCTGAAAAGAAAAACAATAACACAAAATAACACAGGAATCACAAGTATCAAGAATCACCAGACAGGAGAGACCACGTCCACACCCAATCAGAGCTGAGCTGAGACTGAATCCCCAGATAATGACGCTTATCTTTTATTAATGACCCGAAAAAACAGTTAACTGCAGTAAAAATTCATGACAATGGCGTAGAGAAAAGTGAACCACCAGAGGGTTCAGCATACCGCTAGTTCGATTTGGCGGACATTTCTAGTCCGTGTTAAGTTGATTTGTGTCGGTCCGCGATTTGGAACGGACATTTCTAGTTCGAACTTTAACGAACTAGGAGCCTTATGGAAACAGCCTCAGCTCAGCTCTGATTGGGTGTGGACGTGCTCTCTCCTGTCTGGTGATTCTTGATACTTGTGATTCCTGTGTTATTTTGTGTTATTGTTTTTCTTTTCAGCTAGTGTTTTCGTGACTGCTTTTACAGTTCTCTGTTTTAGCTGTGTTTTTGTCCAGGTTTTTCTGGCTATGTGTTACTAATCTTGTTATGTTCTAGGTTTTCTTCCACCTGAAGACGGGATCAGATTCCAGATCCCGAAACGTCGTGAAACTTGTTTTTTACTAATCAGTGATGGCAAATGTCCGCAAAAATCCTAATCAAAATATAAAATCACCATCACCATCAATGAATTTCAAACAAAGAATTAGTTGAGTTGTTTGCGATTTACGTTCCTTGTTTAAAAATTAAGACCTTGTTGATTAAAAGGTTGTTAATACCTTGTATCCAGCAGCTATATGAAGTTTGATTTAATATAGTATAATTTTATTTTTAAAATCAAAACTTAAAATAAAATGTAAACTGTACAAGAAACTACACTTTAAAGTCATCGAAACATTTTAATATAATAATATAACATGTATTTTGTAATGACTGGCATTCAAGTCTTTTATCGAAGGTTACTTATACTATATTAGGAATAATTTTTATACACGTGAGTTCTGTGGGAGGGGACAATATTTATCTTAATGATTTTGAAAATTATTGTGCTGATTAAAATTATGTAAAGAGTACATCTATTTTCCATGAACACAATTACTGTATATATTCCCTGTGGATGGATAATAGTTAATTCCGCTATAAGAATTCCAGAACTTGAATAAATAAATGCTTTGCAAGATTATATCCCTTTCAACAACTAAGGCGGATGCCGCAGGTTTGGCGTGCGGACGTGCGGTATCGCACCGCATTTGCTGGCGTCAATCAACAGATGTGACATAATTAGTTTCCTTCACATTTCCGGTTGTCTCTGCACTTCCGGCTCTAGCGGTTACACGTAACGTGATCGATGAAACTGGAACCACGTGGATGAACTGAGTAACTGCGTTCAACTAGTACAACTACCCTGATAACCTTATTTGTATATCACTAAATACAAATAAATACAAAGAAATTGTATTAAAGACAGATACATATGAAGAACGAATGTATGAAAAGGATTACACAACACTTAAGTAATATTTCTACATATATTTAATAATTCAGTTTCTCCAGCTAGTTTTCCTTTACGTAATGTTTTAATAGATTATTTTCGTATTTTGCATTACTAGAATAAATTCGTTTCGAAATGGGGGAGGTCAATCTAGTGTTGTAGGACATCATATTAACATTATATTGAAAGTAGTATTTTTTACCTGTGTAACAGAAATATTTTACTTATCAAAATATTTTGTTGTAGCAAGACAATGTAAAGTTGCATTACAAACGTCAGAATAAAACTGAACTATTGAGCACGTGCTGATCACAGCTTTAAGTTTTTGTTTATTCTGCTGTTAAAACAATGTCTGTTATTATAAGCTGTACCTAGAAATTTCTATTCCCATGTTAACTTTTAAGGGAATTAACGAAACTTTGAGGGCGTCTAGGACTCTTCCCTTTAGTCTAACCTTTACAAATATTATTTCCCACAAAAATTAACGCCGAGCTCTTTCCACCAACACCTTAACCATGAACATCAGTTCAGAACTCCAGGAGGAGTGCTGATCACAAATAACCCCTCGCGTATTAAACAGGAACTATACACGCATTGCTCAGCAGCTTTGTTTATGGTCTTCTGATAAACAAATGTTTAGTTAGATTTTATGAAAACATGACTGTGTTGAAACTCTTATGATAACAAAATAGAAATATGTAGAGCATTACATATATTTACAGATTAATAACTGAATTGACAAAGATCCTAATTCCGTAAACAAAACCTCAAACAATATCAATAAATATATTTTTAAACCAACAATTAATTTGACTTTTGTTTTGAAAATTAGTTCACTTATTACACCTTCAGCAGCAGTGAAGAGGCGGGGCTTAAGTAGGGGCGTAGACTTCCCCTCCTACCTCCCCCACCACCGGTGTGCCAAATATTCTTGCGCCAGTCGGCATTTACTTGCGCGAACTGTTGTAGTAACGTACCTAATAAACTATTCTAAATACCATTTGCTTAGGTAAAGGGAACAGTTTTTCTATCCTATTCCGTAGCTCAAAGTCAAAGGGGAATGATTGGAGGTGTTTTACCTCCCCTAAATGCGCAGACATGTTCTGTGCATAGTCCCGTTAATAAAATCCTAATATATGTATTAATTTTATGTTTACTCTTGTTACATAATATATTATGTTTATTACAAACGTTTGTGTTGATTATTAAAGTTCAATACAGAGCTTTTCTCAATTGGGAGTGATTTATATTTTTGAAAAAATTCGTCCACAGAGTAACAGATAAGCACTAAGAGGTGTTCCTTTATTTGAAATGTTATCACGCTTAAGAGTTTACTAATTTAGTATTTTCAGGTAATTTATTTAACAATTTGGGCTCGATGTTTTGGTAGTGTAGCGGCTAATTACAATCGATATGGAGTCTGGGTATCGATGTCTGCGCTGGTAAGTACTGTTGTTGATTTAAACTTGTAATAGCGTAACAGGTTAAGTTCAAAAATATAAACAGAAGGAGATGTTATCATGTTAAAATGGTTTAAACAATTGTTTCTAGGTAATCCTTCAGTTGCAAATAGCGACTAGTTTTGCCTTCTCATGAAGGCATCATCGGGCTCCACAATGATGATCTTTCTTATGGAGCACGATGATTGTAAATGATGATGCCTTCATGAGAAGGCGAAACCAGTCGTTAAGTCGTAGCCACTTTCTGTAATTGGGCACTTCGGCACTTAGTATAACTCGATTATTTAAATCAAAATTACAGCATGTGCCCAATGAAACTGGAGACTTCATGAAGTGCCCGACGCTCATTAGACACATGCTGTAACTTTCGGGGCAAGTTGGGCGGTCGCTATAAAATCTGTGTTAAAGTAAATGCCAACGTTTATTTTAAATCCCAATGTCTTTGTTAAAGAAACCAATAATGTTAATATTAATGTTTATACTATTGAATCTTATTTTTCCAACCTAAAAATGTTAATATTGGATTTATTTACCTACGCCTTTTGATCATGTTATTCCCCAAAGTATACTAGTACACATAGTATTTGGATAATGAATTTTTGTTTCATAAGTTATGACTAAAATAAACAGTTAACGATAACATAGTTATTTTTCACGTTAAAATATTAACCACTTATTCTATGGTAAATTTGGTTTTTGAAAGTTGTTATTACAACACTTGCGTATAAAACAAATATAGGCCCCAAAACTAAACCCTGGGGGATTTTGGAATTATAATCGAATTCATTTGGGTACTGTGGTATTATACGGAGGCCACCATTTGTGGAGCATATTTTTTTCTGAATACCAAAAATAATTCCATAACTGGAAAGAACATACTTTGATTGACTTACTATCTAAATTTAATATAATTATGATGAGCGGTCTTTATGTTCTGCCTCCCAGAAGTCAGAATTGCCACCACCGATCGCCATCCTTATCTAGCGTGCTGCGGCATTTGTGTTAGGTACAAATATGTTAGTAGCCTAGGACTTTCCTTGTTTCGTTACAAATTGAACGATACCAGATGAGCCATGTTTTCGCCCGCCAAATATCCTTCAAATAGGCTAAGGTCTAGTCGTTGACTGGAGCGCGTGCATCACCTGCCAGTGGGATATGGTGGGTGAAAGTATGAATCATCTGATATAGTTCGATTCTTAATGAAACGAGGAAAGTCCTTCTAACATATTTATGATAACCAAACCGTGCAAACCTAACATTAACGCTGCAGCGCGCTGTATATGGGTGGACTCCGTACCAAAGTACCTTTATTTGACTGAACATCACTGACATTTTAACACTTTGAGTCATAGGACTTTTACTAATATTAACATCTTCCTGAATGAACGAGGTCAACTAATCCACAATTGGACTGAATATGGTTGGTACCACACTGCACCAGGCAATGATCACGACTTCGGACCCAACCCCAGGAACCTTACACGTGGACTAACTTCACTTTAGAAACAAAATGGATTCCAAAAGTCCAAATTAATTCTCCAGTGCTCTACGCGTGTGATAAGACAGTTTGATAGTAGTTGGAGAGGAGGGGGGGGGGGCGATTGGCCCATTACCACTTGGAATGGAAACCTCGACCGTGTCAGACGATTGTTTCTAACGGCGGTTAAACATGCACCAAACACTCCACAAAGTAATTCCAGCAATTCCGCCCTCCAGAAATAACATACTGCTCGAATTTCTTCAGGTAAATATTACAATTTAATGGGGTTTTTGTATGTTTTCAAGTGATTCGAGGTACTCGAGATTATTTGTTAAAACATCTGCGTGAATCCGGGGTAAGTGGGAAAGGGAATTTCGATGTTTTGTTATAGGTATCGAAGAGTTTCAGCAACATCTTACCCAGAAGCTGACAACTTTCAAAGCCTTCTTCTAAAATTGTCTTAATTTTTAATTGCGTAATCCTTTTGAGTAAATCCTTCAGGACATCGTTTCTATACAATAAACTGTTGTTTTCAATATTCAAGAGTGAAAATCAAGGAAGCCTGCAATGAAGAACCACGCTTGCTGTATGGTAAATCTGTACAGAATATTAGACATACAGCCTTTGAACTACGAGAGTAGGAGAGTATCCATGCATTCAAATGCCACGCTATAAATAATATGTGAGAACTTGGCCTCACAACACGTTCTACCAACTTAAACTTAAAATTTTAACTTGTCATAAATCAAGTGGGTGTTTTATTTCCGCCGGCGAGCTATTCCCGTGCTAGCGGAGCATGACTGGTGGTGCAACAACTCACAAGATTTATTACGGCAGCGAACGTTGCACGAACCGCTGCACCAACGTCCAAATCTTTATGAAAAATTACCGCACACCCCGAAGCACCTCAAAAGGGAATCCATATGTGTTTTATTTTGCTTCAAGTCGTAGTATTTGTCTTGAAAATTGCTGCAAAACTATTCCCACTTTGTGCAAGGAATATTTGAATCACTGATTGAGGATTAAGTTACTGTTATAAACTTCTTAACTTCTTTTTTCCAGATTAACTACCCTCCTTAATACCATTGTTCTTCCTTTTCTCTAGGGGGACTCTGATTTCCAACGGAGCTTGGACACCAAGTGAAATCCGAGCCCTGTGGGAGGGGGGTAGTGGATTATCCTGACGCTTATATATTTATATGTGAGATTATAGAGCAACGAGGTCCCGAGAGCGAACTGTCCTGGGTAAGACTGTACTGGAACGTTTCAATATATATTTTTATATAACGTTTTCATTGTTAGAGGCGGTCTTTGCCTAGGGGACCTGGGAGATCCGACAGGTTAGATGACAGTCGTCCCTGGAGGATAGGCAGGGAATCTTTTTCTCTTCCTTCAGGGGCGAGGTTGACTATAACAACGTCATGCCTTTCTCACCCCTCCAGTTACTGGGGTTATCTCCTTTTGGGTTAGCAGTAGTAACGGGGAAAGACCAATTGGACTCAGCTGTCTGGTTTTTGTTTGTTTTTTTTTTTGTTTTGCAGACCGCGGACAAGGGAGATATACTTAGAGTGTCCCACGTTCCCGCGAATAGCAATAGTAATTTTGCATCTCCGTCACCTTCCTCATGATTCAGATTCTGTAGTTCCCTCGTCGAGGCGTTGGGAATAGGCGTGGTTTTGTCGAAAGCTAGAAAGTGCATTTTCGCATGATTTCTTATTTGACGCTCTTCTGCTCTTCTAAATGAGTCGAAACTGTCGAAAATGAGAAAAGTGATAAAGTACTGAGGGGTTTGAGGTTTGAGCCTGTACGGAGCAAACCAGAGGTTAAAGTATATATATATATATATATATATATATATATATAAGTAATTAAAATTAACATGAGTACCCTGTTTTATAATTATTTATTTATATAAGTTTAATTACTTATTTAATAGTAGCCCTCATCAATGATCTTCATTTATCAATATATATATATATATATATATATATATATATATATATATATATAAACATACACCGGGTGTCCGGATAAGAACTCCCTAATTTTGATAAGCTTTAAATTGTAGAGTAATAATCATACCACTACAAATAATATATCAAAAGAAATTTAAATTCACTAAATTGTTATTATATGTCTAAAATTTTCCTTGTTTGTCAACTTTAGACACAAATCGCAAACATAGAACAAATCAAATCAAATCTTCCCTGTTCATCGATGGTGATCAAAACATGATTTAATCAGACCTTTTTTAGTTTTTAACAAAAAACCTTTAAAACCAAGCATCCTACAGTA
Source organism: Flexamia atlantica (assembly GCA_035578135.1). Classification (NCBI taxonomy): domain Eukaryota; kingdom Metazoa; phylum Arthropoda; class Insecta; order Hemiptera; family Cicadellidae; genus Flexamia; species Flexamia atlantica. The sequence goes on along the minus strand of JAQJVK010000005.1, from coordinate 52,057,502 downwards.
AACACTCAAATTGCAAAATTAAAGAAATTTACGTTTCCCATAATTTGAGGGGTTTTTTAGGTCTGTAGCATTTATGGATCCCGAAATATATCTATCTGGAGACAGGAAATTGTTTTTTTTATGTTTTGAGTGCCACATTGCCAAAATTTTAGATACAAACAAAATGTTAATTTTACCAATCACCTGATGAGTTTTCCTTTAATTTGATACATTATGTTATGATTATTACTCTACAATTGAATGTTAATCAAAATTAGGGAGTTCTTATCCGGACACCCATATATATATATATATATATATATATATATATATATATATATATATATATATATATATATATATATATATGGGTATATGGGTATATCCGGGTCCGCGTTTTATTCACGGAGTAGTTTATATATACAGGGTGTTTTTTTTAAACGCAACCCATTTTTTAAATTTAATAATGCACATATGAATGCGTAATGAGTATTAATTTATTGATCTTTACATTTTATACAACCTATTATTTAAGTTTGATCACATTTAGTTTACATTATGTGCTCAAACAGTCCACCATTGGCATTTGTATAAAGTTATGCTCTTTCAATCAAATTCCTGAACACGTGATGCAAGGTGCCTCTTTAAATTTCTTGCATTAAATTTGTTATGTTTGTTTTGAGGTGCTGAATAGCTTTTGAATTGTTTTCGAAGAATGGGCAGTATGCATAAAAAAGAGTATTTGCTCAAAAGGAAAAGGTAGAAGTAAAAGCAAATGCTCCTACTAAAAGGTAGAAGGAAAAGCATTTCCTTCACATAAAATGCATAATGATTTACTTTTATCTGTAAGTAAACCTTTCGAATCCCAAGTAAATGACCAACTTGTTCTCTTGGACTTTGCCTAATTTGGTGCACCGATTTAACTATGCAACAGTTGATTTATCAAACAATAGCCACTATTGAGCTGTTTTTCTCAACACACAACAAAGCACTTTTTCTGAAAACAAAGGCATTATATGTGCCTCACTTATAATTTCTTTATTTGTGATTTGTGGTAAATAATGTCATGTTTTCATCAATGATGCAGGAAAATAGTATTGGATTCTGGAATTTTAATTTAACAAGGTGAAAATTGGTGGAGAGTTCTTACATACAGTTAGGATCATCATACTAAAATTCCAAAAAATGCCACTTGAAATTCCAACATGAAACCACCTTGAAAAAACCATTTCCGGGTCCTGAATCTCTCAACATTTTCTTAATCATCACGAAAACCATAAAGATACGAAAAAAGTGTAAATGGCGTTTTTTGTAGAAAATAAAATTTCCAATAAAATGAGTATAAATATGTACAAGAAAAATTGCCAATTACTGTTGATGTTATTAATTTACCAAAATGTTGTGATTATAATTCCTCTACCATAAGAAATGTAACATTTTATTCCCTAGGGGGCGAACCCGTTTGACCTTAGTGAATATTAAATTATACCAATAGAACCGTGCTAGAAATTTCAGTTATTTGAAACCTTATGTATTCTAAAGAACATTGTTGAACTACAGAAAAATTGAATTGACTTGGTATGCTCTTTGATATCACATATTTTTGGGGCTTGGCGACCCTTCAACACTTTGTGTTTTTGGGAATGATATATTATACATCAAATTTTACATGTATTTCTTATGACAGGGGTATTAGAATTACAACATTTTAGTAAATTAATAACATCAACAGTTATTATCAATATTTATCGTACATATTTATACTCATTTTATTGGAAATTATATTTCCTACAAAACACGTGATTAACACATTTTTCGTACCCCTTATGGTTTTTGTGGTAATTAAAAAAATGTTGAGAGAAACGGGCTGGGCATGTTTTATCAAGATGGCGGCATGTTGCCCAAGTGGATTTTAGTGATGATGATCCCAGCTGCATGTATGTACCATGTATGACCTCTCGAACAATTTTCAGCCTGCTGAATCAAAATTCCCTGCACCATAAGTGTTGACGATCCGGATGATGTGCTGCCTGTGACCAAACAAATGTTTATAAATGTAATCAAATGGAAGGGCAGCCCACCTTAGACACAGGATATACCTTTACTTCAGAGATGAGTCTACTACAGACTAGATGCATCAGATTTGAAGGATTTGCTTGTCAGTACGAGTAAAAGGTCGACTTTATGCATACTCATTTGCTATTGTTCGGAGTAAATGATCCGAATCACTGTTCACTTACTTCTTACTCGAAGTAAAAGGTTTTGCTCTAGTTTTTATTCATTTCTTGTGAAGGATTACCTCGAAATTTCACAAGTAAAAGGTTTTCCTTTGCTTTATGCATACGGCCCAATAATTACCTCTTTACATGTCTGTGGTAAATTTCATTCAGATCGGACCAAGACACACACATTTAAAAACGCAACGCAAAACTTGATTTTATCGGTGAAGGATTATTTCCCCCCAAGATCTCTGGATTTGACCCAACTATATTATTATGCTCTTTGGGGATACATACAAAGTAAGGCCTAAAAAAACAAATCACATTATATTCAGTACCTCAAAACCAACAAAACAAATGTAATGCAAGAAATTCAAACAGGTACCTAGCAACACGTGTTCGGGAATTTGATATAGAGAGCATAACTTCAAACAAATGCCTCTGGCGGATTTTTTGAGCATATAAGGTGAACTAAATGTTATCAAACTTAAATAATAGATTGTATAAAACGTAAAGAACCATAAAACAATACTTATTTCATATTTATATATGAATTATGCAATCTTAAAAATGGGTTGCGTTTAAAAAAAACACCCTGTATATATATATATATATATATATATATATATATATATATATATGGATTTTCTTGTTCACTATGAAGGGCTACATTTCTTATTAATACTAATTTAAAAATATAAACCAGTGTACCCTGTTTTTTAAAACATTTTTTACTGTTTCTGACAATTGATCACAGTTAAATCAAGTAACCTAAATTAAAAATGGAAATAATAAAATGTTATATAAATAAACATATTATGTTGTAAATAAGTGTAGAAATATTGAAAATTCTTATTTGGTTGAGATGTTTCTGTTAATTTTTTATCTCTCATATTTTTTCGTATATTTTGTTTAGTATATTATCATCGGCTTTTGAATTAATGGGGAAATTATTTAGTTGTATAACGTTAAAGAGTCAAGAGTGTTATTTTGTTTGGCTTCAGATATAATTTGCAAAAAGTCGGTATTGTTATCATGTACTTAAATCCTCGATTGAAATTTATTCAATGACCTAGGCAACGATTCTCCAAGTTGCCTTTAATTAGAAGGAGATCGCGTGACCTTCTGGCATATTTAATATCGGAGTTATGAACTAAACCAGAAATAATTATTAAAACTGTTAATCCTCCAAGTTTTAAGATGATTTATGCTCACATGCAGTTGTAACTTTTGATTAAACGTTACACTATATTTAATCAAACTATCGTAGCACACGAAGAGATTTAATTAACTGAGAGAAGCGAAGGGGAATCGATCCTGTATCGCTCGCGAACGAAGTGAGGGAGGGGTGAAGGGGCAACAGGGGGAATGATATCTAGCAAACAAAGAAATGTCGGGGGTTTCCGTGACTCCGTGAATAAAACGCGGACCCGAACTGCGAAAGCCTCAGTCCCTCATTGGCCACCCTCGCGGCGAGGCCTCGGCTCTCCCCTCACCCACTCACGTCTATCACAACAACATGCGTCCATTCTCTTTTCCAACGTGAAAAAAATGACGCGGATGTGCGCCTGCATTGACCTTGCATGCAAAACCCGCATCACACTCGTGTATCTGAATGGCATCCACGTGTATCGAGGTGCCGCTTGAGGACTTGCCCAGGTAAAATAGATTGTAATAAAGAGTGACAAATTTCCAATGTAAATATACAAATTTTTATCATGATTAAACATTCTTTAATTATTTTAATGTGTATTTTGAACATTAAAGAACGACCTTAAATTGAAGTCTTTCTAAATCAGATGTTAAAGAAAAACCCAGCATTGTGTAAACCGTTAACAAGAATTCATCATTATATATAAATGTTTTGATGCGTTATGCCTTAGACTAGGGACCCTACCCCCCCCCCCCCAACCCCCCCATCAAAAACAACCAGGAGGCCCTAACCCCCAGGGCCAGGGCCCGTTGGGGCCTGGGGGGCCCCAGTGAGGGTGGGGGCCCCCCTTTTGTAGGGGGCCCTAGGGGCCCTATTTACAAAGCTTATAAATGATAAACTCTGAACCCGTGCGGTTTCTGGATAACGTTTCATTATTCTTCGTGAATCGGAGCAATATTTTTGTATATCTTATTGGATTGTCTGTAAGTAACAAACTATACACCAGCCAAAACTTCTGTATTGTAATTCTATTGAAGCATCCAAGTCAAGTAGCTAAGCATCTGAGAGTTCTTAGCAAGTAAGTCTTGATATAGGCGTGATTCGTGGGGGGGGCAAGCTGGTTGCAGGAGGACAGAGAACTGGTTTGGTTCATGAAGGATACAATTACCTAATATATGTTATAATGAACATCCAAATGTAGTAGTTGGTAATATGGACAAAAATCGTCCAGTTATTGAATACCAAAGGGTAACGCAAAATATGTGCTGGTCAAAGAACAAATAAAATTGCTACCATCAAATATGCCACCCCAGATTTTCTGAAATATATGTAAGAAGAAACATAAAAATATATTAAATATAAAAAAAAAACAAGTAATTGGCAAGATGGACAAAATTTTTAGTTATTGCATATCAAAGAAAAGGCGCAAAGTATGTTTCCAAAAACCACCTGGGCAGTGGCTGTTCTTGTGCGCTAATTGAAAAAGTTTCATTTTACAAATACCTAGGTATAATTTTTGATTCACGCATGAAATGGACGGAGCATATTAATTTCTTAAATAATAAAACTAAGAAATATGTATATTTGCATTTAGGCAGTTAAGTGATATTTTCAGTTTTAATGAAATTAAATTAGCTTATTTTGCAAATGATGTACAATCAATTTATTCTTATGGGATTTTAGCTTGGGGCAGGGCTTATAATTCACACCTGACCTCCATAGTTTGACTGTGATCCAAATAGTATATTTCGCAACAAGGGCCGAAAATGAGGTTTTGCAGGCTCGAGATCGCGTTTCAAAGTCGAGACGAAGTCGAGAATTTGAAACGATCGAGAGCTGCAAAACTTTTTCGGCCGAGGTGCGAACGCTATTTTTCACCACACTACACAACGAAATATACCCCAAATAATAAAAAAAAACTGATTATTAGTTGACTCACTTGAAAACAAAACACAGCTATGAAAATCATATGATCGCAACTATCCTGTCTTGAACGCCGTATAATTATGTGATGTTCTGACGTTGTTTCAAGCAAATACAAACGATCAGCTGACTTTCGGCCCTAGGGCCCCAAACGTTTTCGGTCCTGTGGCGGCAAACAGTGTGTTTCGGTCCGTGTTTGACGTTTGTAAAACAGGTGATTTCGTCGTAGTGTGGTGAAAAGTCTATTTTAAAAGCTGGATTTAAGAAATGTAAAAGATACCCCTCAGACCTGTTATTTAATGAAACCCAAGTTTTTTCCATTCATAAATTGTTTATTAAAGATTTATCAACTTACATTTTCAAATATTTCAATTTGATTTTTTCTTTCGCTTCACATTCTCATAATTCAAGATATGCAAATAAAGTCGGAATTTAACCATCCAGCAACACAAATCATTTTCAAAACCTAATCGCTTTTATATTGCACATATTTTATACAGAAATATCTCTTTTCGCTGTAATAATATTGCAATGTTCGATTCTCCCTCATTAAGTGTTTTCAAAACAAAAATAAAAGGAGTGGTTATTGGTTATCAGCGATGAGGAGGCAGAGTCGCTTATCTCTCAGCTGACTGTGGTCGACCGCTCGACCTGCAACTAACTGACCGACCTGAACTAACATGAACTTCCAACTTACTGCACTGAACTTCCCTGCTTGAACACCCAGTATTAACGTTTTTGGCATCATCACCATGAGTTAGTCTTTCTAATAACAATATATTTTTATTTATTTTTTCAACTCTCACGATTCCGACCAATTTCTTAGTTCTTAAGTTTAAATCTTGCTCCTTTTCTTAATAACTACAATTTATTTTCAACTCGAGTCTATGCACAGACCACTAAGGTCCATGTAGGCTCATTTCCGTAAATTATTTATTTTCTTTTTATGAAGCTTCAATTAATTTTAAACATTTTTCATTATCATTTAGTGTTTTTTAGCGAATTTCCCCTATAGGGAAGAAGCTATTACCGTAGGTCTCATGGTAAGACCCAAGCCCGAGACTATGATAACTTTTCGTTTTGGGGCCACCAGAAGCAAAAAACACCATTCGTTCGAATGGTCAAACAAAACAAGATGTATGTATATTAAAGAGAATAAAAATCAAATTTTTATTCAAATATATATCAAATATATATATATACATATATATATATATATATATATATATATACATATATATATCTGTTAGCACGATAGCGGCCGTAAAAATGGTCCAATCTTAATGAAAATTGGTACAGACATGTTAAGTGGTAATCACTCGGACGAGTTCGTGAACCAGCCCTATCGGACCACCGGAAGGGGGGGTAAAGGGGGGTAAACCCCCCAAAAAATTTTTTTTAGTTTTTCGCATAGAAAAATTAAATTTATCATTTTTTTGGCACCATTGAATTCAGCTCAAAAAACAAACAATTTAGTAACTTGAATCACTGCTCTATGTCCATTGGTTACCGAGATATTGAATGTGGTAAACACAGTACATTGTCCCAATGTTAACCTTATGGGAAATAAATAAAATTCTATATCTCGGTTATTTCTCAACATATCTTGATAAAATTTGGTAAATAGCTTCTTCTAGTTCAGATCTACTAAATATTGAATTAAAACCACCCAGTTTTAATATACCTGTAGCAGCAAACCTGCATACTCATTCCCCATGTTATTCTTATGGAGCTTACCAAAACATGTCAAATCTCCCTTTGTTGGATTGAAATATGTCGTTTTGCATTTGAAATTCGCTGAGTATGCAGGTCTGCTGCAACGGGGGTATTAATATTTTATATGTTTAAATATTTTAGTTAGCATTATCTTTTATGCTTCATTTATTATAACAAGATATTCATAAGTTTCATTGTAAATATGTATATTATTTTCAAGAATCAAGAATAAAGAAGTTTATTCCAGAAAATATACATTATTTACAGAAAAAAGCTTAAAATATACAAATGGAAGTTATTCCCCACAAGACTACACGTCTGTGTGTGAGGAAAAGTCTCTCAGTCACTTTTTGTTTATACTAAGGAAAAAACTTAAACTATTAGAAATTATACAAGTTAAACTTAAAAACAACTATTGGCTAAAAGAAAAGAGCAGTGAAACAAATTTATAATTATAACAATCATTCAGGGCAATTTGGTGCATAATATAATTTTTCAATGTAATATGATAATATATCACCATTACTAACGCTACTAATAATAGCAATAATAATAATGATAATAAAACAACAGTGATAGGCTTGATACAATAAAAAAATTCTCTCATATGCAGTAAAACTGTAGAAGTAAGGCTAGGTGTCATATTGGACTGTAAAAAAAAAAACAAAAAAACTGTCGTGCGATTTAAAAAGTAACATTAAAAAGAATTTAGGAGTATGGCGGCCTTATTAAAATCTCTGCAGCTTCAGCGCCACTCCTCAACCCTCCGTTTGTAAACGGCGACACTGCCACCCTCGGCTGCTATGATTTCATTCGGAAGATTACGATGAACTTGGTGACCTAAATAGAATGAGTTAAACAGATCTATCTTAGATTCAATTTTGGCACAGAAAACCCAAAGTTACGTCTGCATCTAGTGTTATAATTATGTGTTGTGGTAGAACAAATTTGATTTTTATTCTCTTTAATATACATTAGCAAATATTTTAAATAAGGCTGTCTAATATTGAGAACTGGAAAATTTTGATACAACAAAACAGTTGGATATCTCACATCCTTTTTCAAAATTATTTTAAAAATAGATCGCTGTGCGATATTCAGGGGTTCTAGCACTGATGCAGACGCGCCGCCCCATGCCAGAATTCCGTACTGGAGCACAGACTGGACGTAGGCATAATATACACTCCTGCACTGATCCACGGAAAGCACCTGTCCCAACTGTCTGAAAGCATACAGTATTTTCCTTACTTTTTGCTTAATATATTGGACATGTGGCTCCCAAGACAATGTTTTATCAATTATGACTCCTAGGTACTTTGGTCCACATGTCCAATTTTCCCACATCTGCACACCGCTGCCCGCGGATCACCGCAGGAGTGCATTTTGAGCTCCCTCTGACCTGGCCCGGTGTCGCTTTTAAAGTAAATGGGCAGTCATTTTGTTTTATCAATATTTACTGAAAGAATGTTATCGTCAAACCACGATTTAATACGAGCCAGGTCAGAGGATGCCTGAGCATATGCCTCCTCCCACGTTCCCCCAGATGAGACCAGAGCCGTGTCGTCAGCAAAAAGATATAATTTTCCACTGGTATTTAATTTTGCAATATTACTTATATAGATAAGAAACAACAAGGGCCCTAAAGTGCTCCCCTGAATAACCCCATAATTGGCATCAACACAATCGCTCTCAACCCCATTTATAACAACAAATTGCTTTCTATTATGAAAGTAGCTTCTAAACCAAGATAGAGCGTTATTTTTTACACCTATTAAATCTATTTTTTTAGCAGTTTATCTCTATTCACCGAGTCAAAAGCTTTTGCCAAGTCTAGAAACGTTATTAAAACTTTTGGTTTATGACTTAATTTATCTATGATTAACTTTGTAACATCAAATAATGCGTCTGAAGTATTTTTACCGTTTCTAAATCCGTACTGATTTTCGGTTATAAAATTTCCCGGTTCAGATAATTAGTGAGTTGGATTTTGACACACTTCTCTAGAATTTTGCATATTACAACTAATAAAGATATTGGCCTAAAATTATTCATGGAAGCTTTTGATCCACTTTTGTAGATAGGTATGACTTTAGCAATTTTGAATGGGATTCCAGTTTTTATGGGGTTCCATCCCATCCAGGGGCGGAACCCCCTTTAACACTATCAATAACTTTTAATAGCTGCGACTGATCGACAGGCTCCAGCGAGAAAATAGAATTGTTGGCATGGTCAGCGTCATCCACCTCAGACGGCCCAATTGATTTAATAGAATTTACTAAATTCGAACCAACTTTCGCGAAAAAAAGATTGAAATTTTGGCTAATATCTTTAACGGATGAGAGGGTAACAGCGCCGCCGCTCGCAGAGAAACCCTCAACCGGGAAGTCGTCACAGCGGCGCGGCCGGCCATTTATTTTGTGGGAATAAACTGATTTTGACTTTGACTTTGATGTGCTGGTTGAAAGGACAAAAAAAATGCAACCACCAAAAATGCCACCCCGATTTTCTCAAATATATGAATGGCAAAACATAAAATATATTGAATTTTTAAAAATCATTAGAAATTATAATGTTTTCTTCCAAATTACGTCTTTCGGTTCCATTTAGGCCTTCATATTTTTTTTCAACCCAGCGAAGCGGATTAATATCAGCTAGTTTATTAACTAAACCTGAATGATTGATTTAATTTGTGATCGGGAAATCACTCGGTCGCATTGTCGAGGTCTGCGATTCTCTCGATTGTTTCGTCGCGGCAATTTCTCGGCTATTTTGAGGATGCCAAATCTCCTTTATCGTATTTTTTTATTTCGGCCGTTTCGTACTGTAGCCGAGGGACTCTTGGTTGTATATCGTGGCCGTCTAATTCCTATAAATCTTTTGCAGGGAGTCTACCAGTAGGAAATTTGGGAAAAGTCGGAAAAAAGTAATAAATACAAGTGAGTTTTTGACCTTTGATCGGGAAATTACATTCTGGTGATAAACCGAAACTAAATAGCGGTTTACGTAGTTGTTATCGTCGTTGGTCGGCACATCTCTAGACCAAATCGCAACAAACAAACATTTCAGTAATATCGTGGGCGGAAAATCGTTGTATATATTGTGGCCAGCAAATCTCTCGTTCTTATTGCGGCCGGAAAATCGCTCGTTCGTTTCGCGGTCGACAAATCTCTCGGTAGGATCGCAGACGGAAAATCTCTGTCGCATCGTGGCCGTAAAGCATGTCTCTCTTTTTAGGGCCGTTACATCTCTCGGTCGTATTAAGGCCAGAAAATCGCTCGCTCGTTTCGTGTCAGGGGAAATCGCTCGCTCGTCCCGCGGCCGGAAAATCGCCGGCTCGTTTCGCGGCCAGCAGATCTCTTGGTCTTATTGCGGCCGACGAGTTTCTCGTTCTTCTGGCTCGTAACATCTAATGACATATCGTGGCCGGAAGATTTGTTGCTTAAACCGCGGCTGGCAAATCTTTTGGTCGCAATGCGGCAGGAAAAACGCTTGCTCTTTTCGAGGCCATTACATCTTTCGGACGCATCTCGGCTGACAAATCGCGGTCGTTTGTACCTCGGCCGGCAAATCTCTCGGTCATATTACGGCCGGAAAATCGCTCAGTGTTTCCACGGCCAGTAAATTGCATTGCGGCTGGTTTATCTTTTGGAAACATCACGCCCGTCTCGCGTCGTGGCTATAAAGTAATATTGAATTTTACAAAGTGTGTACAGTTATTGGTTTTAGGAGACGACATGGTCAATTCCACTGGCCGGTAATAGTCGGGAAAGATACGTTACGGCAAACAAAGCTCTTAGTCGTTTTGTAATGCCCGTTAAATCTGACTATTCTAACGTCCGTCAAACTTGTCGGTTGTACTACATGTGGAAAATCTTTTTGGTTGTATCACAAAATAAAATCAGTTTGCGGCGATCGGAAAATGACTCCGGTAATTTCGCAGTAGTACATTTTCACAGTAAAAACGTGGCTGGGGTCGTCAAATCTCTTGGTGGTATCGCAACCGCATGAAATATCTCAGCTGAATTGCTGTCGGTAAATCTCAATTTCGCGGCCGTCAAAGCTTTTATCAAGAACATTCAGCGTCGAACACATTTTTTTTTTTTGGGGGGGGGGGCGAAATTGATCTACAGAGCAGAGGTCTGAAAATCTTGCCCCCTCCCAATCATAATACTGAAATTACATCCTTGACTAATGAGACCTTGAATAGCATAACGTTGTAAGGAATAGTATCAATTGGCTATTCATACAAGTTTAAAACTAATTCCGGAAGTTATCAGTTTTTAAGTACAATTCAAAAAGATCATCTGAATAGGTATTACGATCAAGTGAGTGATTATTTCTTTCGAAATAACTGATTGACCACTGCCCATTCAGATTACATTTTGTCCTATTTGTCCTATTGCGGAGTCTGTTGAGGTACAGCGATACAGTTTTTGTGTCAACACTCATAAATAAACAAAAACACATAATAAACCATAAATTGTTGTTAATTAACTTAGTTACTATTATCTAATGTGATTTTGTTGATGAACGAATAAAGTCAAATCTAACGTAGGTATACAACCCAATTTCAACGGCCTATTTGAAAATGGACAGTCTCCGTTTTGCCCCGCGTTTGAAGTGAATTATATAGTTTCTTGTTTTCATTTTTTCTCCGCAGGTCAGCGGGCCGATTTCAGTGCAACAATAGAAATCAGTTTGGCAGCGCAAGAGAAGGATAGTTTCTTGATTTTGCTCTTGCACCGCGGGTAGGTAGATTTCAGAGCAATCCGTAATAACCGATTTGCTCCACGGTTGAAGGGTAGTTTCTTGATTTCCTTTTGGCTCCGCGGGTTAAGAGGTAGATTTAAAAGCAGTGCAAGATATGTCCGTTTGCTCCGTGAGAGCACAGAAAACAGCTGTTTTCTGTGGTGAGAGCCTAAGTGACTGCAATTTCCCTACCCCAAATTCTCTCTTTCGCCCTCCTCCTCAAAGACCTTACTTTAACACATGCCACGTTTACTTTAAAATATATCCTTTTTGAAATTAAAAATAGACAGTATCAGCAAACTGACACATACTTTATCCCTTAAAGCCATTTAAAGCAAGAAAACCTACAATAAAATAAAACAATTAATTCAATTAACGATACAAATACAATCAACTCACAAATACACGTAACAAATTTTATTGACATCGGTTGGTAATTAACGGAAATGTCGATCAGTTTTTAAATATTTACCATAAGAATAACATTAGACAACGTCCTGAGTTTACTGCCAAACAAAAATACCAATTATCACCGCAACCAGTTAACTTAGACTAATAATTCAAAATAATGGATTTTTTCAAGCCAAATCTAATGGTTGCAAGTATATTTTGATGAATTATTACAATTTTATGTAAATTAGAAAAAATTAAATTTTTTAACACTGAAATTCCCATATTTTCTGAACTCGAATTTTTACAAACATGCGGTTGGTGTCATTTTGTTATTCACCTTAAGCACTAAAAACGATGAAATTTTTATAGGAATCGTTATAGCCGTTTTGGCGAAATTTGGATTTTTATAGTTTTTATGGGTTTTTATGGAGTAAATACTCCTAAAATCGAAAATGAAAAATGAAAAAACGCCTGAAGATGTCATGGTTTTATACCAACATGCCAAATATCATGAAAATCGGACCACTGGTGTCGTCTCTAGCTATGTTTACATTTTACATACATACATATTCACTGGTGGAGAGAAGACACCATTCCGAAAACCATATTTTTGTATCCAGGGCAGGGATACAAAATTGGATATGGTTCGCCTCTATCATATAGGCGAACAAGGCGACCGCCTAGGGCGCAAGAGCCTGAGGGGCGCCAAAGGGGGCGCTGAGCTACCCCGTTTGTCAAAAAGCAAGGCGCAAATAAAATACTTTATTTTGAAAAGATAAATTATGAAAGCAGCCTAAACGTCAATTTATATTTACATTTTATTAAATTATAATGTTATGATTAAGGAATAGCTCAGCTCGGGAACACGGTCTGCTTGTTGTTACTTTTTAAACACTTAATATACTTATCTCCAATGGTGGAAAACCCTACCCTAATAAACTTATGATTATATACCTATACTAAGCATGCGACATTCTCTGCCCTGAGGCGCCCTCGCTGTAATACAGTAGTTAAGGTTTATTTTTATTTTGACAACCAAATTTCAAAATCAGTTCACTGTAGTCCATTATTTTCCCAGTGCGGGCATATACTATATGATTTTGTTTTGTAAGTTATTGTTCTTAATAATTTGCCTAACAGTTTTTTTATCGTTTGAGTTGCACATCAATTGTATTATTTTTATTTGGTAAACTGTCAAAATCATATCTTATTTAAATATTCAAGTACCTATACTCAGAAAAATATTCTTTTTAATTTTTTTCCCAAAACAACAAACTCCATTTCAATTCTATAAAGCTTCATTTTATAAGCACAATTAATTTTTCAAATGGTATCGTGTCTATTGAATACTCGACGTGCAGTCTTCAATTGAATGAAGTACGGTAAACTTCCAAACACGTGTGAGCGTGACAATAACAATAATCAATAGACAATTGATTATAACAGTACTTCTGACTTATTTCGTTTTTATTTTGTTAATAACATGGAAACACATAAGGTCCAATGTTAAACATTTAATTTTTTATTTCAAATTATTTATATTACCTACGCCATTAGATCTTTTTCTAGCGATGTGACTAGCATCAATCACGTTTTTAATCAGAAATAAGTTACAGGATTTTCAGACTTCAAAGTAAGGAAATAGTCAAAGCCTTTTTAGCGAACTTCCTTAAAGGATAAGCTATTACGGTAGTACTCATGGTAAGACCTAAGTCCGAGACCATGTTAACTTTTCATTTTGGGGTCCCCAGAAGCAAAAAAACACCATTCGTTTCGAATTTATATATATATATATATATATATATATATGTCTGTTAACACGATAGCGGCCGTAAATATGGTCCGATCTTAATGAAATTTGGTACAGACGTGTAAAGTGGTAATCACTCGGACGAGTTCGTGAACCAGCCCGATTGGACCACGGGAAGGGGGGGGTAAAGGGGGGTAAACCCCCAAAAAATGGTTTTTTTGAGTTTTTCGCATAGAAAAATAAAATTTATCAAATTTTTGTTGGCACCATTAAATTCAGCTCAAAAAAACAAATAATTTAGTACTTGGAATCACTGCTCTATGTCCATTGGTTACCAAGATATTGAAAGTGGTAAACACAGTACGTTGTCCCAATGTTAACCTTATGGGAAATAAGTAAAATTCTATATCTCGTTTATTTCTCAACATATCTTGATAAAACTTGGTAAATGGCTTCTTCTAGTTCAGATCTACTAAATATTGAATTAAAACCAACCAGTTTAAACATACCATGCAAACCTGCATACTCATTCCCCATGTTAATCTTATGGGGCTTACAAAAACATGTCAAATCTCGCTATGTTGGATTAAAATATATTATTTTGCATTTGAAATTCGCTGAGTATGCAGGTCTGCTGCAACGGGGGTATTTTATATAACTGAGCAATCGAACATATAAAGTCAAATATCACAAAAAAGAGTAGGCTGTACACGTATGACACTGACACTGTATGTAAAGTCTGATTTGTCTTCAGATTCACAGGTTTGAATATTATTGTTAATGGCTACCAGTGATTACTATGTAATTAATGAAAAAAACATGTTCAACCAAATTTTATAGCCCTGATGATGCCCCTGAATAAATATGGAAGAATCAATTGTTCACCTTAAATAAATTGGATTAAGACGGAGAGGTTTTCATTAATCACTGGTTTAAACCCTGATCAAAATTTTCCACTTCAAAATTAGAGGCTTTCAAGTGTTGCCTTGTGGATACAAAAATTCCAAAATTAGACAGATTCAGTAGTCTTTAAGAACAATAAATATTTACGTTGAAATAAGAAACTTCGTGGAGCAAGAAAAAAATAACTGGCAAGTTTCAAAAAACCGTAACTGTTTCATTACATTGTGTATTCAAAAAAGTCTGCTCTCGGCTGTTTGATGTTTTATAAAGAAACTAAAATCGATCTGGGAAAATGCTCTGATCGATCCCTCGACACCAAAAATGGCCCCAAGCAACTCACACACACATACCATCTGCCGTTTACCGTGGTATTAGATAATAAACAAATCAAACAATTTAAGTTCCCAAAAATGTACGTATAATTTAATGAATAATTATGTAAAAAATTTCATTTTTAAATATATCAATGACCAATTACATAACCCTTCTCATAATAGGATTAATCGATTTATATCTTTATTTAATCTTTAAATGCCTATTACTGACAAACTTGACAAAGAATTAGGCGGAAATTTTGTTATTTATCTACGATGATACTACAAGTCTCTTTTAAATTAACCACACAAGAAAGTAAAAATAATTGAGAATTGATTATTAATATTTGAATAAAAGCATTTAAAACTTAAATGTGTTAGTAATTTTATTTTTTCCATGGTATATACGTTTTTTCTCTACCCCTGATAGTAACGTGCCCTTTTACTGAACTATTAGTAAGTTAGGGGGGGGGGCGCCAAACAGTACCTTCGCCTAGGGCGCCAAAAAATCTTGAGCCGGCCCTGATCCGGGGAACACCAAAAGAAACATTTCCACATACAACTCATATACAAAAATTTCCATGAAAACATTACTCTCTCCTTAAACTATGTATAGGGGATAAAGTAATAGGTTAAGTTAAAGAATGCTCAGTATTTTTAATTGTAAGTTAATTCTGTTTTATCTGTTCTGAAAAAAGGACGAGTATTTATTCATATTAAAAATATGTGACCCGTCAAGGGAAAAGGGACCTTATCTTCCCAGACGAAATTTTATATGACAGCAAGTTTTAGAGGTTAGGATCAAAAACACTTTTTTCTGTTTTTTATTGTTTCTAACTCTATTTATGTTTCCGCTGAACAATATTTGGTCCATCTTATACTTGAATTTAATTTGGAATTAATTAATTAATTGGTTAAATCAATTGTTACGAACCCCTTGCATTCTGGAAAAAGGTGCAAGGTTCAGATGGTTCAGAAAATCAGATGGTTCAGTTAGGAATAATTGCAGGACATGCTAAATCCTAATCTAGGAACAAGAACTTGAAAATGTACAGGATCTTCCAAAACAAGTAGTTGACGACGTAGCTTTTGGTCCAAGTAAAGTTTCATCACTAATCAAATGCATTTTGAAAACTGGACTTGGACCAGGGGCTACGTCGTCAATTACTTCTTTTGGAAGATTCTGCGTACATTTTCAGGTTGTACCAGAATGTCGAAAGAATAAAAAAGTAAAAGCTCAGACAGCTAATTTGTTGTATATTGATAAGATAAATTGTAAAAAATTGTATTTGAGTACAAAATTAAAATTAACATTATTTTCTATCATGGAACATGACATTTTTTCTTTAAATGTTTGCGTTTTTTTTATTACTTCCATCCATTTAAGCAAGGTTTGACACAAAATACAAACAATTGTCACAAATTCAATGTTGGATTTATATTCAGCTTTGAATTTCTGTAAAAATGATATGTAAAACATAACTAATAATACAAGAATCGACAAAAAAATTTAAGTCAGAAACTTGTAAAACTTTGGAATACGATTTCCTAAAATTACTTGTTTACATGTTTCAAATTCAATAATATATAACTCAGGCATTTTTTGAGATATCTTGAAAATTCTTTCACCAGTTTGTTTATATTTTAATGCGGGTTAAGGATGTACTAATAACTCAATTTCGAAAAAATGGAAGTTACCCTTTTCCTTGGCGGGTCACTTATATTACTTGTACAGGAAATACGTAACTGACGTTACATATCTGCCTTTCACTGTCTCTTATGTAATAAAAATAGTGATGTTATTAAAAACTAATTCATTCATCGAACTACCCCGTCGATGAAATTTCCTGCTCCTGCGGACCTGGTTACACAGCCCTATCACTTCCTGTAATTCACAATATATTTCACGACACTATAGTCGAATGACTACTCTTATTCACATGAGTAGTTACTCATATACAGTTAGCAGTTGTACTCATACACATTTTTTTTTGTAATGCCTAATGACAACTTATGTATTTTTCTAATTTGATTAGGATTATTTCAAATAAAAAGGATTATATATGGTTTTTGTCACACACTGTTATTTAAATATTACCAGCGGACAGGCGGAAAACGACCCAAACATGTTTTTTACGATTGCAATTATATTGGGGGATCGCCGTTCCAAATAGAAAGTACACAGACCAACCATATGAATTCACTTTAAAAACACAATAACAGATTGGCTGTTTCAAGGTGTTGCCAATAAAAACAAAGTCAGAGTAAAAAATAATAATAATTGTTTTAAATAAATATCAAGCACTTTTAAAAATATGCACGTTAAAATATTATTACAAAAGTGCGTCCATGTTGCAAGGTTTTTATGTACATTTGACTTGGAGCACAGGCTACAAGGTGCGAATTTTCTAAAATACTACAGAGACACAGACCGGTAACTGTATTGAGCCATATCGACAATACATCAGGCTGAGTGAAGACATCACACGCACAAACCGCGCGAGAAATCCAGCGAACACAAGACAACGGCGACAATAAACTCGGAGTGAAACGGCTGCAGCCGCGTGTCGCCGACCCGTACCTGTGTACGACAAGACAGCTGGAACTTAATTTAACGATAACTTTTACTGGAGATGCAAGTTTGCATAAATGTCCACTTACCTCCGGATTATTATTTCCTTGAAAATAAATACATATCAGACCCAATTCTATATTAAGATTACTTAGATTATTGATTAATACTGGCCGAAACTGTAGATGTATCGTGGCCTTATTTAGATTAATTATTGAAAATACATTTTAAGTAACATTGTATCCTTTATTTACAATATAGATTGACAGATAAACAAAATGAAAAGTCATATGTTATAAATAAATATTAAACCATCTGCAAATATTAAATGGACAGTATGGTTCTCCCTCAGTTATTCGAATTCCTCAGGACCGACTATATAGTCCTTTAAGTAGTTCGGCTTCTTAGGAATCCTTGTCGAACTTCTATTTGTCATTCTATTGGATTCATTTTCTTCATTTTCGATTTGTGTTTCACATGATACTCCAGATCTTCTTAATCTATATATATAAAGGAGAAGGGGAGAGAGGGGGAGATCTATATATATCGGACAGCAAATCTCCAAAACTGTAAGACCTAAAGAGTTGACATTTGGCACATGTGCTCTCCTTGGGTCTTAGATGCACACTAAGAAACGGTTTTACAAAATTCCCAAAGGGTTCCGCCCTATGGTACTTCAAAGTTTTAATGTTAAATTATAGGGAAGGATATAAGGTTGTCATGGCAACCTTAAGAAGTCTGACAAATTAAATCCTAAAAAAAGACAGGGGAAGTTTTTATGTTTTCCACGGGTGAAACCGTGTTGATCAGCTAGTTGATTTATATGTCTTTTAAATATGTATCCATTATCCAGCTTGACCTTATAATGAAGTTTCCCAAGTTTCTCTAGTATAATGCCAGGTTTCCACATGTCTTTGTTATTAGAATAATATCTAGCCTGGACTCTCTCCCCCGCTAATAACTGTCGAGTTGAGTGTTTTGGAGCTTCAATTCCTGGCATTCGTTTGTTTTCGGCACTGAACGGTTTGAGAACATCAAGAGTTATTTATATTTGTCGGTTAAGGAAGAGTTCACTTGGTGACTTTCCACACTGTAGTGGGGTTGCTCGATATCTAAACAGAATTTTTCGTATTTTCTGATGCATTGTAAGTGGTTCATTTGTCATAGCTGAGAGTCGATGTTTCAGTGTTTGTATATTTCGCTCTGCAAGCCCGTTTGTTGCCGGATGTCCAGGTGCAATGAATTTTTGGAAGATCCCTGCTTTTCTACAAAGTGTTCGGAATTCTCCACTTGTGAATATACTGGAGTTGTCAGACACTATTACATCCGGAAATCCATTTCGGGAAAAATATCTTGTAATATTTCAATAGTTGATGTTGAGGTAGGAGCTCTTTTGCAAGGGTAAATTTTGGCCCATTTGGATTTAGCATCGACCAAAAGTAGGAAGTAATGCCCCTGAAATGGTCCCGCGTAATCAACATGAACACGCTGCCAGTTATGTTCTGGTTCCATCCATGGATGAATTGGAGCTTTTGGTGGGTTTCCTATTACTGAAGCACATGCTTGACACTCTCGCACGAGCTTTTCAATGTCTTTATCAATTGACTTCCAGTAAACGTATCGTCGGGCCAATTGTTTCATTTTTGTAATTCCTATGTGAGTTTGATGTAGGTCTTTGAGTACTTCTTGTTGCATTGATTTAGGTATTACAACTCTTTGACCCCGGAAAAGAATTCCTCCTTCAATTGTTAGTTCAGTATCAGGTATGGAATGTTCTCGAAGCCTGGACATTATTTCGGAGAGCTCGTTATCTTTTCCAGGTTCCTCTGAAAGAGTTTGATGAGTCAAATTGAGAGTTCCTATATGGAGGATTGAAGATTCACATATGAATTTAACTTCCTCGTTGATGGCTGATTCTGGAGTCAGAGGTGTTTCAACCGGTAGCCTTGATAAACAGTCGACATTTGTATTTTCATCTCCCTTTTTAAAAATAACAGAGTAGTTAAACCCAGATAGGAAAGCTGCATATCTTTGTAGCCTTGCAGAAGTCATTTTTGGAATCTTAGAGTTTTGATGGAAGATTCTCACCAATGGTCGATTGTCTGTGATCAATGTAAAATGTCGTCCGAACAGATATTGATAAAAATGGTTTACAGCAAAAACAATAGCTAAAGCTTCTCGGTCCAACTGAGAGTATCCTTTTTCGGTTACTGTTAAAGCCCTGGAAGCAAAATAAATAGGTCGATCTTCTCCATTTACAACGTGAGATAATATACCTGCTATGCCATCAGGACTAGCATCACATGCTAGTTGTACTGGTAGTGTGGGATTAAATGGCATCAGAACCTGGTCACTTGATATCTCTTTTTTGAGTTTATTAAAGGATACTTCTTGATCTTTTGTCCATTTGAATTTAACATTAGTTTTCAGTAGTTGTCGTAAAGGGACAGTTATAGGAGAAACATTATGAATGAATCGAGAGTAATATGTTACCATTCCCAGAAATCTTCGTAATGTATCTACAGATGTTGGTCTGGGCATTTCTATGATCGCTTTAACCTTTGAAGGAGATTTTGTTATAGAGTTGAATTTCACCTTATGTCCCAAGAATTCGATTTCTTCTTGAAGAAAAGAGCATTTGGCACGGTTCAGATGTAGATCAAATTTTTGCAGCTGCTCTAGGCAATTACATAAGTTCGATATGTATTCATCTCTTGTGGTTCCATGAACGACTATGTCGTCAAAATAAAATTCCGTTTTAGGTACATCACGTAATATCTGGTCCATTAAACGATTAAATTCAGCAGGTGCCGTTTTGATTCCGAAAGAAAGCCTATTCATTTTGTACGTACCTTTGTGTGTAGTAATCGTTTGAATTTCACTTGATTTGTCATCTACTTTTATGTGAAGATATGTTTTAAAAAGATCTAATCTACAAAAGAATCTTGAATCCCGAAGAGAATTCAAAATATCATCAATTTTCCTAATAGGGTAGTGCGAGTTAACTAACCGCTCATTGACACCTATTTTATAATCCACGCAAAGACGAACTCCCCCATCTGCTTTTGGAATGAAAACTAATGGAGATCCCCAATCACTGTGACTCGTTTTTGTTATAATTCCAGATGTTTCAAGTGAAAGAAGTTCGTTTTCAACTTTTTCAGTGAGGGCATAAGGAACTTCACGTTCTCGATGAAATATGGGTGTAACACCATCACGTAACTTGAGTGTAACTTCATAGCCCGGAACACAACCAATCTTTTCGGTAAATACATCTGGATATCGAGTTGCAATATCTTTAATCTCCGAAACGTTATTGATTGGCATCGATTTTAAGATTAGCATCTTATTTTGATCAATTGTATTGAGATTGATATTTAGGTGGCGTATCCAAACACGACCTAATATAGCTGAGAATTCATCGGGTACAACATATATTTCCTCTTCGGAAACAATACCATTGTATTTAAC
This sequence comes from Flexamia atlantica, assembly GCA_035578135.1. NCBI lineage: Eukaryota > Metazoa > Arthropoda > Insecta > Hemiptera > Cicadellidae > Flexamia > Flexamia atlantica. The sequence goes on along the minus strand of JAQJVK010000005.1, from coordinate 52,036,360 downwards.
ATTAACCTTAACTTTACCAAGAGGACTAAACGTATTTTGAGTGTAAGATCGAAACATAATTGTTGATTGCTCCAGTGCATTTGGCAGTTCAAGTTTATTAAATTGATCCTGTGGAATAAAGGTGAAGGCAGACCCAGAATCTACTTCAAATTTTACTAGTTTACCCTCTACTTCCACATATACATAGTATCGCTCGGTATTTTCACATGATTGTAAATTATTTTGAAAAATGTCTACCACTTGACTAATACCATAAGAACACAAAGTTTCTGAGCTAGAGTTAGAGTTTTCAGTTGGTAACTGATTGATATCAATTCTGTAATCGGAATAGATTTGATTAGTGTCTTTATGAGATGAGTTATCTTTCATAAGTGAAGATATACATACCTTCTTGACATGACCGCTTTTACCACATGCCAAGCATTTCAACTTACTTTTGTCCGTGCGACACTCTTTGGATAAGTGATTAGCTTTGCCGCATCGAAGACAAATTCCATCTAGACCCAATGAACGGAAGTCGATTTGTTGTCGGTTACCATACTTAGGTTTGGTTTTGAACCTATTGTAGTTTATTTTGTTAATATCTACTAAGGAAGGACATGTCGGAACAGGTTGTGAAAGGATTCGACAATTTACTTTTGATGTTTCGAATGTGATTGCCTCTGAAATAATTTAATTGAAATCAGTTGATTTTGATTGTAGTAATTTCTCCCTTATACTATCGTCTTTTAAGCCTCTTATAAATCGTACGCGGAGAAATACTTCTGCGATTGACTTCTTGCAAGGGCAAGGACAAAAGAAATTACAATTATTTGCCTCTCGTTTTAATGCTAGGACATAAGATGTCAAAGATTAGTCAGATTCTTGATAAGTTAAAAAAAACTGATGTTGAGAAACTAAATAGTTTTTCTTGGGTGACAAATGATTCTCTATTAATTCCAAAAGTTTGTCATATTCTAATTCAGTGGGTTTGATCGGCGATGTTAAAGTACAAATCATGTCAAAGTTCTTTCCCCAATAGAATTTAACAAAAGTTTTGAACAGAACAGTTTATCGCTAGACAGATTTTTAATGTCAAGAAAGTTTTCAAAACGTAATTTATAATTTGTGAAAGATTCTTTGTTTGAATCATAAGGTTCAAAGTTGGAAAGAAATGTTGTATTACCAGTATTTTCTGTTGTCGCCGAGGTGGCAGATTCTTTCATTTGGTTGATCAAATCTCCCATCATTTCTTTTTGCAATTCTAAGAATTGCTTAAACTGTTTGGTATCCATATTACTGTTTCACGACGTCGCCAAACTATCGTGGCCTTATTTAGATTAATTATTGAAAATACATTTTAAGTAACATTGTATCCTTTATTTACAATATAGATTGACAGATAAACAAAATGAAAAGTCATATGTTATAAATAAATATTAAACCATCTGCAAATATTAAATGGACAGTATAAGATGCCATCAATCAAATAACTGAAAACGTCCTCAGTGGACTAGAGAGGCGAAAGGAGACACTCGGGATTTTCATCGACCTCAAAAAAGCATTCAATTGCGTGAATCATCAGATCCTTCTCCGAAAGCTTGAACTCTGTGGCATTCCAGGCCCCCCATGCACTGGCTGATATCTTACTTAAATGGTAGGGGTCAGGATGTGTCAAACTCCTCAGTCAGGTCACAGACTTCACACACCACCCCAGGACTCTCGCAAGGATCTATCCTGGGCCCGGTTCTTTTTTTATTTACGTAAATTAAATCAGCTCCTCAATTTGGAGCGGGCAAGTCATACAATATGCAGGTGACACGACTCTCTATTTCGAATCAGATTCCCAACAGGCTATCATCAATCAATTGAAATTGAAACATTCATCAGCTTGAACACATTTATTCAAAAGTTTCAGTCCGAAAACAGACCTTATGGTCTAAAATTTGCAATGATTGTTTCCTCTGGCCGATGAAAATAAATAAATAAATTCATACTCTTTGTTCAATCTTTATTCAGTACAATTTGTACATGTCTTTCTCTATGCGCCTTAGCGGTTCAAAGTCTGTTTGTAATCAGCTGCTTTATAACTTGAAAACGTTTGCTTTCTTTTTCGTTGTTATTTCGTTTTCAATTTGGCTACCCATATGACCCAATGTTAAAATATTAGACTTTTTCAGGCGGAGTAGACTGTATAACGCACGTTTTTGAGGCAAAAATAACTTGTTTCCAAAATTTGTATGCAAAAGTCAGTTAACCAACAACTAATAATAAACTCCAGCGAAAGACACGTTTTTGAGACATAAATTACTTATTTCTAGACTTTGCAGGAAATCCTCGCAGCCAAATTCATGCCTCGGTTTTTACTGGCGATTCATCCAAATTATGATTTTGAATTTTAAAATAATGACTTTTTTAACACAACAGAAAATAAGGAAGAGTATTATCCTGTTGAAACTAAGGCCAACAGTCAGTAATCATCTTAATTTACTGTATATATTTTCTTAACAAAAGTAATTCAGGAGGTGCTCTGGAGATTGGGTTTTCTAAAAAAGCTATTGACAGTGAATACACATTGATACATGTCTCAACACACTGTTGCATGTTTCAACGATCAGAGTTTTAAAATATCAATACCTATTACTTGGATATTAACCTAAGAAATTTAAGTTTTAAAACGCACATTATAGATTGAAAACCTATATTTTGTAAATGTACTTGGAATGAGAAGGATGTTGAAATGTAACGGTTAGCCTGCCTATTTTCTCGATTTTGAAATTTACCAGTATAACAATAAAGTATGCCTATTTAATGAAGGCATTTCATAGAAAGTTATGTTATTTGCTTAGGTAAAAATTTACCAAACTTATATTTAAGACGCAAAACATAAAAACAGGTCAATTTGAAAATTTAATTCCTTGGCCGTTATGAGCGTTGAATAATTTGTTTCACGGCGAATGGCTGTTTTATAAATATTATTTAGAGACTAGTTCATCAGTAGATCAGTGGTTTATCCATCTTTAGTTAGCTTGCCGTTTTTAGTTAAGATTTAACAATGATGAATGCAAGAAACTGACACGTAGATGATGTGTAGAATTAACATTAAGATTCAATACTTTTGAAAAGAAAACATTAAAGCAGAGACATGAAGATGCGCCTAGCAATGAAGATCCATATAAACTAACCCCCATTTTATGCAAAATTAATGTTATTGCACTGTCGAAATTCCAAAGTAACATCAGTACCTACAGAAAATGCATCACTGATACATTGCACTGAGTAACTGTGACTCTGATTGTCACTTTTAAAGCAGATGAAATAAATGAACTTCTCAAATTCTGAAAGCAATTTCTTACCCGTATTGAAGTTTCAAGTCTAAAGTAATAATCTATTTTTAAAAGTTTGCTCGGGTGAGGAGTTTAATTACAGGCAATTTTATTCCAGTCCTGTGACACAAATAATTAGTCTAGAAAATTTTTAAAAATCACAATAACTCACACACTTCCTCATTGAAAGGTATTTTACGCTTCAAAACTCTAAACATGATTAACATAAAACTAAAGCCTCTTTTACCAAGTTGTTTTTAAGTTACGAAGTAACACGGGCTGCTAGTATGTTATAAAACATGTTTTTAATGATGAAAGAATTTGTTTACAAACTAGCAGCCCGCGTCGATTGATAGAGGTTTACATTAAAAAATTCGGGGCTGCCCCCAAAATACCCCGTTTTAGAAGTGGTGGCAAAAATGGGACCCTCATAAAAAAAGTGCAGGTTTTTATGTTGTGATGGTATTAAAAAGTTAAGGGATACCCCAGTGTTAGGGGGTATCCACGCTTTTGCCTAACACTGCATGTATATCTTTATTTACTTTGGTTTGTAGTTGGTCAAAAGTTTGAAATATGTTGATCAAAATTTCTAAAACACAATTTCACTGTGCGTATTTTATGAATTACTCGTTCTTCACCCTACAAGCACCATTTCTTTTTCAGGTAGTATTCCAGACAGTTTATTCCATGACTTAAAAAAACTGCAATAAGACGAATCCGTTTTGATAGATTATATTTTAATATTTCCAAAGTTTACCAAAATCGGACCTCTGGAAACCTCCTAAAATCACATTTAAATTAAACCCCCCCCCCCAAAATGTTGAAATTGCGCTTAAATGAAAGGTTAGAAAGTTATTTTTTTCACTTCCTGAAACCGCGGAGCCCAGAAATAAACTCCCCCCCCAAAAAAAAATTGTTCTGGCTACGGCTTTGTGACACATCATTAATAAGTAGATTTTTACCCTGAACAAAATGCTGAAATCTGTTTTTGAAAACGTTGATTCGTTAAACGACATGCTAAAATTAAAATTCAGCCCTATACATTTCTTATGAACATTCCATACTTTGAATATTTGCATCATTACTCTCATGTCTCCGGTTCTAAATAAGATTTGTTTCATGTTTTGGTCTTAAAATACTCAGTGATTTGACGGCTTTATTTGAGCTATTGATCATTAAAATCAAACTGGTGTTGGACGAGCTATAAGGCCAAAGGCAACATAAAAATTATTTTTTTACTTGACTTTTTTTAATTTTCGTATGGTGGAAAAAACCGTCATTTCAACGTGATTTTAGGCGGTTTCTCGTGGTCCGACTTTGGTAAACTTTGTATAATATGTTAAAATACACATTTTTTAGGATTCCATTAAAAACCGTCTTCTTGCAGTTTTTTAGGGTTTAAGGTTTTTAAAGTTAGCTTACAGTCGCAAAAATAAACTAATCGATGTCTTGCATGTCTCGCTGAGCTATCGTCCTTGACAGCACCTTCATTATATAGCTGTAAACGATATTTTAAGGGGTTTCCGACTGGCATTATCACACCGACTGTTTTATTTTAAATGCCGGACAATATACAGAGCTGAATTTCAATTAACTGTATTGGCTGAAATTTCACGGTCCTAATTACATTAAAAATGTATCATCAAGGCTTATTTTTAAGGAGCCCAGTCTACTGGTTCGCCACCAGGCCGGTTGCTCAAGCGGTTCAATGGATCGCCGCTAGGTTTCGCTGGAGCCGTAGGCTTTAAGAGACAAACGAGCGTCCGTCAGACTGTGTGTACGTGGCCGAGGGGTCTGAGGTGTTGACTGAAGAGTCAAAGTCGAAGACCTTCGGAGCGTCGCGGGTTCGAATCCCGCTCATGCGCAATCCCTATTAGGCTTGCAAATGTGTGGCGTAATTGGTGGGAGGGCCACCTAAAATAAACGGTGACCGGCTTGGGTGGACAAATCTTGGCCAAATCACAATCAAAAATAAACAAATTACAAATAAAAATTGAGAAAGATAAAAAATGGTAGGTCAATGGGTTAACTGTATTGGCTGAAATTTCACGGTCCTAATGACATTACAAATGTATCATCAAGGCTTATTTTTTTAAGGAGCCCAGTCTGAAAACAAGATCTTGTTCGGGCATCACAAACTTGAACCCTTTAAAGAATTAATTACAGTAATAAAACTGTCTTTAATAATATTATGATTATCTGGAAAAACATTTCTAGTTACCTTGTTTGATACGATTATGACTAAGGTTAAGACACGTAATCTTTGAACTGTGTGGTACAACGATCGCCAAGTTTACCAAGAATTAAAATCTAGGCTCTATATAAATAAAATCGTAACTTGTGTTTAAAAAATATGTTGTGGCTTTCTCCACAGGTTTAGGTTGATATATTTAGTACAATAAAAACTGAATATTTATTGTATCGTTTTCATATTGTATACATCTTTAACTATCGGGCCCGACACTTGATGCTTACTTTCAAATCGGCCGACAAGTGAAAAAATCTTACTTTAAAAATAAGAATACTTTAATCGTGGCAAATAGTCTAGTACCGGCATATTTTATACATTCTCGAAAACAGAATGAACGGAACTAGATGGACATAATTCGCCCATTACCCACAACGGCGCGGCGGCGGCTGTGATAGTCTGATCGCTTTGCATGTGCAAATTCTATGCGGTCGAGACACGGCACCGAACTCTCTTTACAATTGTTTTCATACTTTCCTAACACTTCAAGTTACTGGACAAAATCTTCAGAACATTATAAGCATACATGGATAAATTATACACAGTGTGACAGTCCATTTATATTTAATTAATACGGGTTCCTGAAAGAAAACTTATCATGGTTGGTTAAGAGGAGACTAAATACCAACAATGAAGTCGTATTTGAACTTCCTACTCCCTACTCCTACTCATTCTTGAATTAGGACACAAATTACTGGATTATATGAGGCACAGAATGCAAAACTAGATATAATTACGATTCATTTAATCGATGCTACAAAGTGTAACATGGCTCCACAATACCTCCAGTACGCTTATAAAAAGCTGTTTGTTGTCATTTTTTTACGATCTACCGACTTGGTCATACCAAACTACAGTATAGTGATGGGCTGTAACTTCGCCTAGCCGCGCTGACTGCCCACATGCAATAAACATATTTTCCGGAAGCGGCAATATCACATAATGAATAGCTTTCCCATACATTTTGTAAGAGATAAATAAACAGGTTTACATCCATATTGTTAATTTGGACTGGGAAGAAAATTAGTTTTGTTGTTAAATATGATTTGTTTATAGTAGAAAGCAACTTAAGGAGTAGCTATTATTAGAAATATTTCTTTAAATATTGGGTCAACTTATCTGATTCTCTTCTTACATCGAAAATTTTAAGAAATTTACGAGAAGCGTGGAATAAATAATATTTTAAAGTGAATTTAATATTTGTTTTATATAAACCGTCGAAGGATAGGGAATATACTTTGTATCACCCATCACAGCTTTAAACAAATGTCTCCTTCTTCCAAAGGCCAAACAATAGTTTCTTAAGCACTTGTGTAGATAAAAAAAACGCTGATCCAACGTAATTACAGTAACAAACAATTCCTAGGATTTAGCTTTGCCTACAGTACTCTATATTGCAGGCGTTTAACTGTAATTTCAATTAAATTAAATTACTTTACATCAGATCGAAAAACTAAATCTAAAATAAATTACATCAAACTGAGAGTAATTTTATGTTTGCTTTAGTTTATGTTTGACCCTTCATTCAAAGTATCGACAAATAAACTTCTTTGAAATATTAAACGTAGGATGCGTTTAAAAATCTGAAAAGTAAAATCAGAAAATTAAAGTTGTTTGCCTCTTGGTCCATGTGTAGTGTAGGCCTCTCGGCGTGCAGCCCGGTCCCTGACTGGAGGCATTTAGTTACTCGACAAGCCCGCCGCCCGTCAGTGACATTTGTTCATCGATTCCACGCAACTAACCCACTTCCACTCCGACGTACGCAACCCGGCTCTTCCGACTCCGACCGCTCCTTATTTGTATTCTAACGACACCGTAAAATTCTCGCCATCGTTGCTATTTCTCATGAAATTATCAAACAGAAATACTGTATTTTATCTACAGCTGGTCTTGCTTCGCTGGATTATAAAAAGCTGCTGATTCGCATCGATAAGGAGCAGAAAACAGTCGAAACAAGAAAATCTAACAATGGAATAATTTTATTGATATATAAAGCCTCATTTGCGAGGAACTCATGAGAAAGCAATGAGACTTATACCACCAACCTCATACATGAATGAAAGTGAGTAATTTGAAGGAAAAATTTTGTTTTATGATAAAATTGTCCCCGTTGCAGCAGACCTGCAGACCTAGCGAATTTCAAATGTACAAGAACATATTTCAATTCAAAAGCGAGATTTGACATGTTTCTTTAAGCTCCATAAGAATAAAATGAGGAATGAGTATGTAGGTTTGCTGTCAAGAAAATGGAAATATCGAGGATTTTAGACTAATATACATTACATCTTATCTAGATGAAGCCACAACCAAGTTTTATTATGATTTGTAGAGAAATAAATGAGTTATAGAATTTTAATTATTTCTCACAAGGTTAACATTGGGACAACGTACTGTGTTTACCATCTGCAATATCCTGGCAACCAATAGACAAGAGAGGAGAGATTCAAAATACTAAATTGTTTGTTTTTTCAAGCTGAATTTAATGGTGCTAAGCAAAATTGGATTATTTTTATTTTTCTATGTGATAAACCCAAAAAACACTTTTTTGGAGGGATCATCCCCCTTTGCCCCTCCTTCCAATACTCTTGGAACCGATTGGGCTGGTTTACAAACTCGTCAGAGTGATGACAACTTCACTCATCTGCACCAAGTTTTATTAAGATCGGACCAAATTTACGGCCACTGTTGTGTTGACAGACAGATATATAGAGATATATGTATGTATATTTACTTAAAATTTTTAAATAATGGTGTTCTTTGCTTCTGGGGGCCCCCCAAGCAAAAGTGGGGTATCGGGGGTATCGGGTATACCCGACTTTTGAAAGTTAACGTGGTATCGGGCTTATGTCTTACCATTTCTAGGAGTCGTATTCAAAACTTTGACAAAATGCCAATTTTGATAGAAACACGTTAGCGACCTCCAACCTCCACCAATCGCCTATTTTTTTAAAAAGCTCTTTAAAGTGAGGGGTCACTCAAAAGGGGTTTGCATTTGAAAATTTTGAGCTGCCCCCAAATCCCCCATTTTTGGGGATAACTCAAAATTTTTGGTAATGTCAAAAATAATTTGGGTTGAGTTAGTATCATTCCCCAAAGGTTAATTGTTTGTCTTGACAAAAAAAAATTAAGGAGGGGGGAACAAACTTTTTTTACACACTGTACAAATTAATAAATAGAGGGTACATGTACATATTTTGTTACAGATTAGTTAATATTATTGAAATTAAACTTTAGAAGCTGAAATCAAAAGGCAGTAACAAGTACTGTATAAAATATGACGATTAATCTCTACAAGCACATAACAAGCAAATAAATCAATAAAGAAAAAATAATAAATAAAATATTTTATCGGACATCATTTTATCGAAAACAATCGGACGATTGAGTTTGTTGTAAGTAAATATATGTATTTCAATGGGAGAGGTTAAGATTTTTACTAATTTATGAAAAAGCTTTTCAAAATATGCTGTTCATATGTTGTGTACATCTTGAACAAGCAAGATCGAAAGCTTTACTGCTCTGCTGCTTCCCAAATCTTTTATTTTAAATCAGGACATTCTCCCTCTTACCTTAAACTAGCTTGTTCCTTAATTTACTTCAAATTTAAAATATATCATCCTCCATCGCTTCAATTATTCACATTTTCACTTACCATCTTACAAAATGAATAAGATGAGAAGATGTTGACTTCCTCTCATATCCTAGACGAGATTGTAACTTATCCCTCTATCCCCCATTTTTTTAAGTTCCTCCTTCCAGTTTTTTTATGTTCCTCCTCAATTTTTCAGGCATTCTTCAAGTATAATAATCAAGGACAATGGAAATAGTATCGCCAGAATAAAGCTATTTTTATACTGACACCAAAAAGAAATATCTTTTGTAACGGTAAAAAATAAAAATTACAAAATATAATCTTATTTTATTAATATCTTAATATCTTGTTTCAGATATCATAGAATTGTTATTTATTGTTATTGTTATTATTGTTACCAAGCTAGTAATTTGGAACTATTCTCAACTGATAACTTTCTTGAGACATTTTAATATTACTCTACTGCCTGAAACTACTGTATATTTTTATTAAAATGACAAATTCTATCGTTCCTATACTTTTAAAATGGTAACAATATTATCTGGTAATTAGTTTTGAGTACAATTCCAAGTAAGTTTCTAGTCTGATGACAGATGAGGCATGGGGGCGCGCTGGCAGTCTTCGCAGCGGCCGCTGTTTGTCCGCACGGTGTGGGTGGACGGCCGGCGACACGCCATCCTCTCCCGCGATGACCCTCTCCTGCGGCTGCCGAGGCCCTCCTCCTCCATCGCCGCCTCCGACTCCGCCTCCAACTCGTCCGACTCCTGCCTCGGCTGCCCCCTCGAGGACTGCCTCATCAAGCTCAGACTCGCCTTGCACCCTGACTCTTATCGGGTAAAATTATTTTCCTCTCTAGAATTCTTGCAAAGTTCCGTGATATTGGTTTCAGGCAGAAAAAATAAGTTGTCACACCTGATGATTCTCTATTTTCTTAACTACAAATCTCACCAACGCTGAGGTATGTAGACTGTTTGGCCATCCAGTACAACTTACTTTTTTCATCATTGTTCCTCCTTTTTTTGGAGGCTTTGTCCCCCGAAGCTTGGGTACCCTGCTGACAGTCTGCTCAAAAGTGACAGGGGCTTTTTCTGACTTGTCTATTGTGGTTAAGGGATCTCGAGAGTCATAGTTTTCAACATAAGTTGGTAGGTTCTTGAGTGGCAGGAAGTCCTTGTCAGGAGGTCTGGCGGATGAGAAATTGGTCCCTCCACATACAGGAAAGAGGCTGAATCACCAAGCTCTCCCTTCCTCATAATCTCTTCTTACCCAGTGGATGAACAATTTTCCAAAGAAAATCCTGAGCCCCAAAGCTTTCAATCCTTTTATAAAAATTGCATAAAAAAACTTCTGAAATATTAGGTCTGATCAGTTCTCTAATCTTTGCTTCTAAATTAACAAGTTCTTTGGCAGCTGTAGAAGTCAGTTTTGTATTGGGTAATAGTTACAACATGTGTCAATACATGAATGTTAACATGTTTTAGGATCATTAAATTGTTAACTATACAATTTTGGTCTAATATGTTTGTATATTGTACAAATAATTAAGTTCGTTTCACCAAACACAAACTTGATACTTTTTAGGGAAGTTTCAAGGAGGGTATATTCCCAATCAGACAGGGGACTGTGGAAGCATCTCACTGCTATGACCATGATGATTCCGACTCTCTGTATGAGAATGATCTCGACTTTGAAGTGCCCAAGCGACGGCTTCCACTGCTTGGCCAGTATCCTAAGGTAATAAAATGTTTCCTGTAAAATACCTTTTTTAAGGACTAAAGTACTTTAAAGTCCATTATTATTTAATTTTAATAATGGACATAATTTACATCAAATGAATCATTTTTATACTTCAAGTCAATCAGGGATTTGCAGAATAATATGCATTCTCAAGTTAAAATATTTCATTTTAATTCAGGTATACTCATTTGACCAAGCAGATCAAGTATCTTTTCTACCAGAGCTTCAACTGAACCCTCTGTCAGAAAGAGTTCTTCAATGGCTTGATCTATCAGGCAAGGGAAAGAGATTGCACACAGCTATTCACAGGGAGGTATGTAGCACAGCATATCTTGCTGTATTCTAAAATATTTAATTATAATCAATACTTGATTACTGCTTTTTTGTAGCCTCTGAATCACAGTGATGATATGAAATTGGTTTATTTACCTTGCCTACACATGATTGTAGAGACTCAAGGACAACGCGAGGGTGAATGTAGGGCAAATAAAAAAATGTTGAACACTTAATAATTCTTACACTCTTGTCTGAGAAATACATGCTTGCTTGTTTGTTTGCACTATTATCTCATAAACAACTCTGAGGATTCCCTTTAAAATTTGGAAATAAGTTTTTTTGGCTCATAATGGTGTTTCTAGCAGGATACTTGAACAAACTCTAATTTCGTAAAAAATATAATCTGAAATTTGTAAACTTTTAACTCAGGGTGATATGAGTTGCTAAATTGGATTGGCAATGAAATTACAACAAAAATTTTAACACAAAACAAAAGTTTGATTTACCAAAAGGAACTTTTTTGAAAAACCATAAGTCTGACACCCATAAAAAAAATTTGATTGCAAAGTCTTGTTGATCAAATTGGAGGAATAATTTGTTTATTGATAAAATTTTCACTTGGGCACAAATATCATGAAACAGTCCAGTCGCCAAGCCATGACACCTTGAAGTAGGGTCCGACTCAAATTTTTCGACTGATTCTAGTACTATTTGATGTACTGAACAAGAATATGGCGGATGCCAGACTGGCATCCTTGAGCAATTTTGAATATCGAAGGTCAAAGTTCAAAGGGCCGAAAATAGAGAAACATATATTGAAAAAATATGTATTTGTGGTATCCAAACAAATATTCCCAAAGGTATTGATTTTAAACCACCACCAATAGTTGCTGGGTGGTAAATACTTTATTTTGATTGGGTATTGATTTTCAGTCGCCATCTTGGATCCGCCATATTGGATACAAGTTAATTTTTTTAAATGTGAAATGTGAATCAGCTAGATTTCCACGCTGATTACAATGCCGCAATCCGTTTTTGAAAATATTGTTTTGTTCTTGAGATACTCAAATGAAAATTCTTCCCCATACATTTCTTATGGGCGTTTCTAAATTAAACTATTTTTTGTTTCGTTTTTCTTATATCTCCGGTTCTAATCGTATTATAAAGTTTGTTTTGGTCTTAAAAGACTCAGTGATTTAATGGCTTCAATTTGAAATATTAATTATTAAAATTCAACCAGTGGGAGGTGAGATACAAAGCAACATTGAACATAAAATGTTCATTTTTCAAAATTTATTTTTACTTAAAGATTTATAGCTTAGGTTCTAAGCAAATCTAAACATTGTGTTCGGTATTAAAACACTTATCTAATATTTGTCTTTCATTTTACACCAAAACGAACTTAAAAATGTGATTAGAACCGGAGGTATCAGAAAATAAAAAAAAAAATATTTCAATTTGGAAGGTCATATGGTCTTTGAATACGCTTAGCTCTTTTTTTCAAAGTCGGATTATCATCATCAGTGGCTCAAATGAAAGCCAAAGATTAGATGAGTGTTTTAAGACTAAAAATAATATTGAGACTTACTTAGAATCTGAGATATAAATGTTTAAGTAAAACTATTTTTTGAAAAATCTAAATCTTATGTTTAATGTTGCTTTGTAACTAATCTCAGACTGATCGTAGTTATATGATTATTATTTACAATTGAAGTATTAAATTACTGCATTTTTTAAGACCAAAACGAACTTTATAATGTGATTAGAACCGGGGATATAAGAGAAACAAGTCAAAAATAGTTAAATTTTGAAGATCGTATGATCTTTAAACAGTCATAACACTTTTTACAAAGTGGTTTTTAAGTTGAAAATGGTTTAAATGAGAGCCAAAGATAAGATGAGTGTTTTATGACCAACCATAATATTTAGACTTACCTAGAGCCTGAGCTATAAATCTTTAAGTAAAAATAAATTTTGAAAAATCAACATTTTATGTTCAATGTTGCTTTGTAACTCACCTCACACTGGTTGAATTTTAATAATTAATATTTCAAATTGAAGCCATTAAATCACTGAGTCTTTTAAGACCAAAACAAACTTTATAATGTGATTAGAACCGGAGATATAAGAAAAACGAAACAAAAAAATAGTTTAATTTAGAAACGCCCATAAGAAATGTATGGGGAAGAATTTTCATTTAAGTATATCTCAAGAACAAAACAATATTTTCAAAAACGGATTGCGGCATTTTAATCAGCGTGGAAATCTAGTCTGTAATGATGTGTCACAACACCACATTCACATTTTAAAAAATTAACTTGTATCCAATATGGCGGATCCAAGATGGCGGCTGAAAATCAATACAATCAAAACAAAGTATTTACCACCCAGCAACTATTGGTGGTGGTTTAAAATCAATACCTTTGGGAATATTTGTTTGGATACCACAAATACATATTTTTTCAATATCTGTTTCTCTATTTTCGGCCCTTTGAACTTTGACCTTCGATATTCAAAATTGCTCAAGGATGCCAGTCTGGCATCCACCATATTCTTGTTCAGTACATCAAATAGTACTAGAATCAGTCATAAAATTTGAGTCGGACCCTAATTCAAGGTTCATGCCTATTTTCCTGTTTGGCGACTGGACTAAAAAGGGCTAAATTTATAAGATCAAAATTGGGACTACTTCTAGCTTAACTGTATTTGCGGCAGAGAAAGCAAGAAAAAATCTTTTCTTATTTCATGGGCTAAACTCTAACATCGTCAAAACAAACAAATTACATAGGTGTTATGGAAATTTCTAAAAATCTTAGGCATGAAATTAGGAGACCTGACTTTCTACTGACTTTTGAAAATATTATAGAATGACAATAATTAGCTTAGGAAATAGTTTCATAAAAATATAAATTAAGCAATAATAGAAAATTTAAGAAAACTGCAAAAGAGGTCATCTTTTAAATCCAAAAATAACTTTTTTAGGCAGAGGCCAACAGGGATGAGAAAAAATCTCACTTGACTGATATAAGGAAACAGCACAATTCTAGAAGGGAGCTGCCTCCGAGAAGAATGAGTGTGGATGTTCTTGCAGATATGAAGCTATCAGCGAGATCAGTGGTAAGAACTTAGTATTTACAATAATATTTTACAAACATTTCCGTTCTTTTACTCATTCAAGAGTTAATCATCCCGTAGTAGTACATTCCACTTCTAGTCACGAAGTGGCCCATTTCGGGGCAAGATTGTGTTTTATCTAACTATAATATTATCGAGCCCTGAAATGGGACTTTTGTGGCAAGTTGTGAACAATACTTTTCATCACGATGCAAATAAGTAACCAAACTTAGAAAAAATCATCCAAAATTTCATAATGTAGTTATTTTTCTATAAGCAAACACAATATGGCTGGCTGTACATTCTATTTTAGTTTAAAGTTAGCTGCTTGAACTGTAAAATTAGGAACTTTGTTTGTTTGGGTATGGCAAAATATTGTTTGGGTATGGCAAACCAATGTTTGGGTATGGAAATAGTTAGGGGTGTGCGAATAGTGATTTTTGAACTCAAGCCGAGCCGAGCCGAGCTTTTTCAAAAGTTTTCGAGCTCGAGCTTTTTCGAGCCGAGCTTTTTAACAATCACCAAATTATTAAAAGAAATTATGAAGCTTGATTTTAATTTTTAAAGATACAATAGACTAATGTTTGCATACCTTAAGTGACCGCCAGCTCAAAAATAGAAAGCTTATCCCCAAAACAAGTGAATTATCTCATAGGTTCATCAGTATTTTGTATTTTGTTACATAAAATTAATCAAACTGGCTCAACAAATAATGTATGAAGAAAAATACCAAATTTAAAATCTACATTCATCTACATTATATTTAAGTAATAACCTATCCCAAAATACTTTACTTTAAAATAAAGAGTTAAAATTACATAATTAGACTAGTTACATACATATAGGTACTACAAAATTTAATTTCAAGAGTAGAAAGAAGTAGTTGAAAGGTTTTAAAATAGTTATATCTAGTAAAAAAATCACAAATATACACCTAGTCAAACAAAGGATTGATTTTTTTTATGTTCACTGAGTAAAGATGATAAAAAATTAAATAGCAGTCCCAATTGTGGCATAATATTCATGGCTAAACTTATTATTTCAGAATATAATATATGAATGAAATGATATTTAATAATAACAATAATTTATTGTAATCCTAAAATTAGTTACATTTCTAAACTTTTGTGAAGAAAATAATGTACAGTTAAGAAGAAGAAAGATCATAAATAAATAAGGACGGAATAGAGAGAAAGAAAGAAACAGCTAAACCTTTCTCTTTCCTTATCAGTGGCCAGGAAGAGGGGGGGGGGGGGTGGAGGTTGTTTACTTCAAGCCCCTTCCCTGTTTTTTGCTCTTGTCTGATTCAGTGCGTGGGTTAATTAGGAGATAAGGAATCCTTACTACAAAATGCAAAAACTTGTCATACAGCTATAAATGACGGCTCATAGTTTTTGTCTTATTTTTATAAATCAAATGAGACCAAAATGAAACTTGTACGATATACCGTTTTAGAGATAAGTCTTGATAAAACAATAGACTTAAATGCTGTATTTCACGTTCCCCAAGGTCAACTAAATATAGCTCCGATTTCCGTCTAAATGGAGATGATATTTCTTGTTACCTGTCAATGTCCTTTCCTTATCACTAGGGAATGTTTTTTGCTTGTTTTTCGTGGGAGGGAAACGCTCTTCCGGTTTAACGTGTCCAAAAATAGATCGCAATAATTATCTTTCCGATAAGAACTCTCTTATCAAAAGCTCGGCTCGAGTGTCGAGCTTTTTAGAAAAAAGTCGAGCCGAGCCGAATACTGAAAAGCTCTACCGGTCGAATACTCGCACACCCCTAGAAATAGTATATTACGTTACTAGGCCAGAAAGTACTGTTTTGCCGAAGAGTATGAACGTATTCCTTGCATAAACCAATACGTTCCTCAATCCTTCAAACCTAACCTATAATAAACAAAAGTAACATTTAATACCTTTAATACCTTTAAAACCTCTTTAAGACTGGGACACAACTGCTGACAGTGATACCATTACATTCCTCTAAAAAGTCACCTATGAACACACATTAAACGGCGGTATGCTTCAAATCAGCAGATTGTTTACTTCCGATTCCTGTAATTACAGTCCCAGGAAAACTTTATCAGTCTGGAAAAAGTTTTTTTTCCGGACTGGTACGGCAATGGGTACCTCCCGAGCCAACAAAAAGGGACAGAAAACAGATGATCCTGTGTCAGTACGATGAAAAGTAATGTTTAGATCAGGAAAAGGCAGCTGACCATGATTTGTGTTCATATAGTTAAATCGAGGATTTTCATAGATCTCAGATGTACAGAACGGGCTATTCTCGTATACAGAGTGATGAAAAACTATGGAAACTATTTTGAGGCTTAGCAAACAAACAGAGGAGACTGGTACCTTTATATCTCATAAACATAAATTGTATGCGCTTTTCCAAAACTAAAATAACTGTATTACCTTTGATAACAATCTGATCCCGAGTAATTTCCACAGATCTATACTTATTTAATACATTTGGGTTTATTTTTAAATTAAGAATCAATCAGCATGGTAATTAGTGTAAAACTATCTCATAAATTTTGGACATTTACCACAATACTAATTTCTTCTAGGTGGACTCTCATACAAGGCACAGGAAGGTGATGCCTCCTGTCGAGACATCGCCGCAGAGCAAGGTTGACACGGAGCGAGAGAGAGCCCCGTCCGAGGAGCCCCCCCTAGTGCAGCACTTCGAGCCCCCCCGGCTGCTGCGCCCTGCCCCCGCCTGGCCCCCGGCCCAGCACACCCCCCCCAACCGCCCTCAACTGCACATCTTCATGCCGCCCCTCAGCGACGGCAAGCCCGAGGACAATTCTGAGAGTGAATCCAACCAAGGGGAAGCAGAAGTGGAAGGGGAGATCTTATGAGGGGTCTTCTTTTTGTGGCTATTAGATAGTCCCTGCTCTAAACATAATACACTGAGAAGGAAGTGAAGTTTACATTACAGTTTATTAAGCTTTGTTTGAGTCAGCAAAAATAGTTTCTACATCTACTTGGACTGAAACAGTTAATTGTGTTTAGTTTATCTTCATAACAGTTATCTTACTAAATGATTATCCTCACTAAGAAAGCAAATACCTTACCTGCAAATCACCTAAATTTTCTATTTTTTATTATTTTTCATTTTGTATGTATTTAGTCTTGTTTTAAATAGGTAAACTATTTGATCTTCTTTGTTTGAAATTCATTGTTGGTGATGGTGATTTTAGCGAATTTCCCCTATAGGGAAGTAGCTATTACCGTAGGCGGCACGGTGAGACTTAAGCCCGGGACCATGTTATTTTTTCATTTTGAGGTCCCTAGACCCCAAAAACACCGTTCGTTCATTTTCATATATATGTATGTATATAAATATATATATATATATATATACCTGTCCGTAGGCGCGATAACTTTTGTAAAAAAGGTCCGATCTTGATGAAATTTAGAACAAACGTGTAAAGCGTCATTCATGACTTCGAGTTCGAAAACCAGCAAGATTGATTTACTCTAAGAAGGTTTTTTTCACAAAATAAAATTTATTTTCAAGATTTAACACTTTTTTACTAATTATTTTTAAACTTAACTGTCAAAATTGACTTCAGCTTAAAAAAACAAACAATTTAGCATTTTGAATTATTATTCTACATCAATCCGTTGCTTAGATATTGGATAATATTGGATGTGCTAAACACAGTACGTTGTCCAATATTGTTTTTAATAATTTTTTCCTCCAAAAAATATAGTCACCCTGATTTAAGATGTTTTTAAAAAATACAACTCTGAACATATGATTAAATTTGCAGGTGTTGAATATTATATTTGTGTTTATTTTGAATAGTTAGAGTTCATTGATCAAGATTTTGCAGAAAATATATACTATATCAAAAAATACAAATTATTTTTAAATTTAATAAAGAAAGTAAGAGCATTTGGAGGGGGGATGTCTCGGTCTAAACTG
Source organism: Flexamia atlantica (assembly GCA_035578135.1). NCBI lineage: Eukaryota > Metazoa > Arthropoda > Insecta > Hemiptera > Cicadellidae > Flexamia > Flexamia atlantica. The sequence continues at coordinate 52,018,143 of JAQJVK010000005.1, read as the reverse complement.
CCTGAAAATGTAGCATAATATATGATATGTCTACAATTATGAGGATTGATAATATGTTTTATTGAAATTGGCTGGAGACGTAGGTCTGTTGCAACAGTGATGTTTTAATTACTATAAAACTGACCATGTGATTGAATTTAATTTTTTCATGAGATTAAATTATTTGTTTGTTTTGAGTTCATTGGTTATATGTTTGTTGACATTTATATTCTCTAACAAGATTACAGTTATTAAAAATTAAAAGACTAAGAATTATATAAAATACAAAAGTGTATGTATTACTAATGAAAACCAATATGGTCTCTTTGTTAATTTCCCTCATGTTTAAAGCTCATGAATGATTAAATATGCGTTTTTAGTATATTATTTACTTAACATATTCAAATGATACTTTCCTTCAAACAAGTTGAATGCTCACATATACAAAATAAAGCCTATGGAAATTCGCTGAGTACGCAGGTCTGCTGCGACGGGTGTATTATATTTTGATCTTACTGTGTTATTTTTATTATTATTAATAAGGGAGAGGGCAACTGGAACTGTGTCCAGCACTACGTCCAGGCCATTCTTCGGGCGAAAAAGGTCGACCTCGACCGGCCTTAATCCTCAGCTTTTCCCCACGGAGGTTGCCCTAGTGGCGTAATATCAAAGGCCTAGCCCAAAGTAATGTGTGAAACAGTTCCAGGCTAGTGTCCTCGGTGCCGAGAGAGGTGGTTTAGTCGGTAGTTCACGGGACATCGAGCTCATGGGAGTCCGACACTACTGAGGGGACAACGAGCCCCTCAGTGTGCGTAAACGCATTCCACCTCCTACCACAAAAAAAATTATTATTATTATTATTGCTTTAAACATAAATATAATATATTGTCTAAAACTTAATCTTTTGAAGCACCAATATTTCTATTTTTATCAATCAATTTAAGAAAAATCACTATGTGTACGGAAGGAGACTTTTCACTGCCAAATTAAAAAGTTTACCAAGTTTACTGTTAGCCAGGATTTAAAAGATGACATAGTTGTAGTGTTCTCTAACAATGTATACTGCAGTCAACTAGTAGTTATGCTTTCAATAGAGTTATTTAGGCTATTTGATATTCATGCAGAGAGCAAACGACATATGCTAAAGAACTATTGTTTTCTAACATATACAGTTTTGAAAACTTAAGTAACTAGCTGCAATAAATCATTAACAGCTGTACTATCTGTCAGTGCCACAGTCAAACTACTCCACTCGAAATCATGACTTACACAAAAGTAGGTACAGCTGAGCCATAACAATGGGAGGTCTCCTTTTGAATGTAACTCAGTGGTAAAATCTTCATATTCATGTTTCAACAGTGTAGAGGGAAATATTACGAATATTCTGATACCTTATCCAAAGGAGAACTCGGATTCCCCCCTCCTAGTTCTAACAACTATATATGGACACTACTGGTAGCAATTGATTCTTTACAAATTATGGAATTGCGATTAACTTAAAAACTGTTTAAAGTTAAACTGTTTAAGTTAATAATGGATTTTCAACATTGTCAGTCCTGATTTTTATTAATATTTATAGATGTCAATGTCATAACCTCCACAACTTAAAATATCCACATTTTCATAACCTCCACAATTACTGGTTATAATAATAAATATTTTTACCTTCCAGTTAAGTTTTTGACTTTAAAAAGAGTAAAAAGGTCACAGTTCAAGAACATAGTTGTTCTAAGACGATTGTTTCCTCTGCAATTTGAACAATAAAATTAGTTTTGTACAAGTATTAAATTTGATTTTCATAATATAACCCCTAATCAGTGTTCAATTTGAGGCCGAATTGCATTTTCCTGCTCCTTAAGTTTCAAGTTTTTATAAAAACCATCACTTTGTCTGAACTGGTCTATGGGAGTAACTTTGCCATAAAAGGTGATAGCTGACTGGTGGGAGCAGCTTTTCCACCAAAGACGATCACATGTAATCAACAAGTATAATTTTACTGTGATAGACAATTGTGTGTAGTTAGCGGTGGCAGCTTTGCTACAAAAGATTATCACATGAAATCAGTGGGAGTAATTTTTTCACCAAAGACACACAGTGAAAAAATCACAGTGTACTCACACTGTATCAATGTGTGTTTTTTCACACAGTTTTTTAATCATACACAGTGTGTATGATTTGCAGAAGTGAATTTGCCACTGCAGGCCGTATCCCATAATCTGCGGGAATAAAACTTAATATACAAATACAAATTTTTTATAAATCAACTCATGTTATTAATTAATTAAACCTAACTTAATATAATGCTGTAGTACTTACTACCTTTGTATTTCAGTTTGAGTTTGCCTTCGAATGTGGCTAAGTTTATGCTTTTTTCATCAACGCGACGGGAAATTTATGAACAAAACTGTAATAAACTATTGAGGTTTGATAGTCACAGTGATGAATTTTTAGCTGCAGATTTTCTGCTGCTAAGGAAGCTGATACTTGAAACGACAAACGAGACAATTTAATCTGATATATGCCAGAGAGATAAGTGTAAGATTTTTCTGCCACCTAATGGGACTTTAAGCCTCATCTATAGTAATAGCTTCTTCCCTATATGGGGAACTTTTCTAAAAATGCCTTTATTTACAGTAGAAACTTGACAAGTGAACTGTCAAGGGGATTTGTAAAACAGACTTCTTATTGAGGGTGTCTTCTTACTGAAGGTTGCAATATGTAATGTCAATGTTGTTTTGGCTAACAGACATGTAATCAAGGTTACTGAAATCCCTACAAACCCTTTGTAATAAAGTCTATTTTATAGTAGCCCTGGCTAAAATGTTAGATGCATGTACAGTTAGTTTTATTATTATTATTCAATAAATCAGCAAGCAATCGATTAATAAATTACAAACTGGAATGGATGATTCATTTTTCCAAATAGTGTGGGGCAAAGGTGACAAAATATTAAATTCTTTAGCAATATTAGTGATGTATTCTTCATCGAATACTTTTCGACTATTATTCGACTTTTCGGTTAAAATCAACAGTCATTGGTTTTACAGACTTTTTTCTGTTTAGGCACACCATAACAACGCACATTATTAGCAATATCAACTAGATCGCTAATCATTTTTTTATTTTTTCTGGTCATTTGTCACAAAGATGTCTTACGAAGGTGGGAAGGGGGGGGGGGGGTGGGGGTGGGGTTTTCTAGTTGGGACTCTTACCCAACCGGACGTTCATTGTTTACCCCAAAACATCCAGTCTGGTGATTCACTCATTGTGAGAACCATTGTCCATAAAGGCATGAGAACTGTGCAATTTTAAGTTTGGAGTTGCCTCATCGAGGTTGAATCCCATAAATGTCGTGTTCTAGAGGTTCAGAGCTACGATGTAAATCGGGAAAAAGCCATATCATCCAGGGTGAATGGATGAAAACTGCGGGTTATGGAGGTTGATTCTGTGTTATGGAAATTTCAAGGGAATTAAAAAAGTAGGCATATTATGGAGGTTCTCATGTAATCGAATGTCGTATAACCAAAATCCTACTGTATAACAATTTTTTTGTCGGATAGCAGTCTCCTTTAAAATAGATTATGGCATGAATTCGCTCTCAATTCTTTTTACTTCCATTTATTTCAAACCAGATCTTAGAAATCATATACAATGGAAAAGGTTTGAATTTTTCTCCTAAAGTCTTGATATTGATTCTTTACATGTAATTAAACAGTATTTCACGTAACATAATATTAAAATCTCATTACTCTTATTATTCTTTCTACCAAGTTCATTTATTTTTTAGTGGATCCGATCACCACTAAAGTGATGATTTTGACCACTAAAGTGTTTTTTTTTTAAGTTTTGTGAAATTCAATTCCATTTAGCAATCATAGATAGGTCTGCAGTCATTTGTATACTTTTACGAGCCCGTACTTTTACAATAGGAAAAAAGGTTAAGAAAATTTACAGTGGCTAATCTCGGGTCATCTTTCAAACCAAATATATATTTAAGGAAATTTTATACACTGCAAAGTACATTATTTCATCCAAAATGTAAGTTGTTTTTCTTGCAGTACAGCAATATCCTTAGTGACACTTGCATTTGTCTCAGGCACTAAAGGTTAAATATAAACGTTACATTATTTCACTATGGTGTATTTTTTTGTTGGGTGCAATGTATATACACACTTTTACCAACAGTACGACAAGAAAACCTTTAAGGATTGTTTTGGTCGTCAGCCAAAACATTTGCCTTCGCAGTTTTAGAAGCGGTGGGGAAAACTCTAAAAAATAGATTTAAATTTATTAGATGAATTAAAATGCTACATATTATTAATGAAAACCATTGTTACCAGATGCCGACCATCCCACAAACTGTAAATGTACTGCACCAAGTCACATTATGTCACAGCGTTAGGGAGAAATTAGTATCAGTGCTACAGTCTGTCATTCACAATCGGGTCACCAGAAGAGTCAATTAAGCATTTTTATTGACTTACTAACAATTCTTCTATGTTTGTTTGCAGAGATGTTCCCCTATTTCAGTGACTCCAATAACATTCTCCAGCCACAACAGCTTATTCAGATTCAGATTCGGATGTCTTTATTCATCAACATATATAATGTACATGAATGGTGTCAAATTCAGTTTGTAATTAACTGCTTCCTATCAGTTGTGGTCCTCAGTGATTTGCCAAATAAAAGCAAGAGAATTTCACATTAGCTTGTTGCCAAACTTACAAAATAAAATAACATTGCATCTTTGAGCCTTAAGCGCCGGTATATCGACAGTTTATCTGTACGCCTCCCACAGCCGCCTCGAGGCGGGGCCTCGACATCAGTGCTGGCGGTGTCACAGAGGCTGGAGACCCCTGCTCGTTGCTTTGCTCACTGGAGCGAGCGGCGTAGAGGGCCCGTATTTCGGTGTGGGTAAGAGCTAATTTAACCTTCTTTCCAGCGTGGATAAAAAAAAATATATCGACAGTTTGCATCGTACGTGCTGTAGCCCCGCTGCTGACCCATTCTAATTGTGATCAGTGGAGACTTACTCAAGTAGTTTGATGAATTGCCCCAAGGGTCGTCTGTTTAGGCTTTAGTTTAGTGTAGTAGTGTAGGTGGTCTCACGGCCTAATGGTCTAAGGCGTTGACTGATGAGTCAATGCTGAAGACATTTAGAGTAATGTGGGTTCAATTTCCGCCCATGAGCGAACCCTCTTATGCTTGAGAATCTGTGGTAAAGGGCTCATTTAAAATAAACGGTGACCGGCTTGAGTGCATGTTGACAGGATCTGTCCTTAAATTTTTCATTTATGAATTTGGCATGTTGTCAATAAATGTGGGCAATTAAAGAGATCATAACTGAAACAATTGACAAAATACAGACAAAATAACAATAATCAAAACTTGAAAAATTAACAAAACTTGGGGCCAAAGGGTTAAAGGAAGTCAAGTCTAACAATGGATAACTCCTGAGATGGTAAAATAGTACTGTAGAATGAAAGAGATACACAATGTGAGGGGAAAGTGAAAAATGACCCATGTTAGCGTAGTAGAGACATGACAAAATCAATGAGCCATTGACTGGAGCCTCAGCTCTAGCTATTTATAATACAGTCTATTTATACTGCTGGTGATTGAGACATCTTACTTTCTAGATAATGTGGTTGCAATGCATTTTATACTTGTTACAATCCTTATTTCAATATCTTGTCTTTTTTTAACTGATGTTATTAAAGACTGAGCTATAAACAGGTATTAGCTAGTGATAGTTATATGGCAATAGCAGTAATGTTAGCTGGAACTTGAAGGGAAAAAAGATTCAATTCTTAAAATATATATCTTAAATTTTTTTATATATTATATATTGTTATGATTGCAGTTATATTAAGAAGACTAGAAGAGATTCTAGTAATTACTGATGCTAGATGAAGAAGACAGAATTCGTGATGCAGATGAAATTGATCAAATTGCCAATTTCTACCTTCCTGACATAGTTGGTCACCTATTGCATTATGACAAGGTGAAGAATCACATGAAATAATGGGCTATGCAACATTTTACATCCTTCACTAAATATGAAAGACGGAAAATGCTCTTAGAATTTTCTTAAGGATTTCAAGAGGCTACTTGGGATATTGTGAATGGAGAGACTATGCAGTCCAAAAAAAGGCAAAAAAATATGTCGTCGTGCATCAAATCCTTATCTCTGGCTAAATTGGATTCTTACATAAGTGGTCAGTTTATTGCAAAAGTTAGAATTTATCTTTCGCAGCCAGTAATATCTCATGGACAACTCTATGTGGCGCCAAGTTGAGCCAAGTCCTTTGAGGGGCTCAGAACATTTGTAAAAAACACTAAAGTACAAGGTATCTCCAGATAATAGAGTAATCACAATAAATATTGTTTATGAAGAGCTTTTGTAAACAGTTTCAGTATTACTGGAAGTGATTTCAAAGTTCAACCACATCATTGATAAAATTGTTCTAGCAAATTGTACCATACTTACTTTTATTTAGAAATCAATACATGGCAATTAATTGCTCGATTTTGAGCAACGGATTTACTAGTAAAGAGAAAATCTTTCTAGAAGAAGGAGATGGTGGGCGGTGTCCGTAAATCGTAGTCCAACGTCACTATTCTTTACCTCTGTAACTTGAATTTTTCATTTGGTTTACCTCTGGGTAGGTCGCTATTTCAACTAATGAATAATGTATATCAGTGCAAATTACCTCTGTAGAAATGCGCATAAGTCAAACTATGCGTAGCTCGAACAAAAATCGTGGTAATTTCTGTAGTATATTTTGAGTCAGTGAGAGTCAACTACATTGACGAATAAACAAATCTGTATACCAAATACCAAATACAAAATACATTATATAGTTTTATGCTCTAATAAGATTAAAATTACAACGCTACAATACAGAGAAACTTTCTTTCACACTTTCATCAGGACAAACTTACTGCAATAATTTCACTAAATAACTTAAAACATTGGCATTTTAAAATAACTTATGAATTACTTTTACGAACAAAACGGTTTGTGTGGGTGAAGCAAAGTTCATCTTTTCCCGAATATTCATCCACTTTGATGTGCGCAAAAGATTGACAAACGACGAGCACGAATGTTTGCTACTTGCCAATATACAAACACCAGTCCACACTACTCGCGATTCAGTGACTCGCTGCTCGCTGCATGCCGAATGACGCATGTCTGGAGCCGCCTTTAGACCAACACCATGAACATTTCTAAATCAAATCTCTAACTCTCAGTAAAACATTTTGTGAATATGAAGAATTTAAAATATACTTGGCCTCTTTTTCCCAGAATAAAAACAAGTTCTTAACCCCTTAACTGCGGAGTAATTTGCTCCCCAAGGTTTTTTACGTGATCAGTAGTGCGCAGCTTAATTACACGATCAACACCACAATGCGGGGTTTTCATCTCAATGTGACGAACGCGATACTGCAGAACTCGTGGCGTGGATGTAGTTCAAAAAACATCCACCAGAGTGCAGCACCAAACGGTCTGCAACTCGTAAGGGTCAACTGTAAAGTTGTAGAAAGAAAAAAACCTAGGAGAACAGTTGTATCAACAAATAACGAAATAAATCAGCTGAGAACGTCAAATCCGAGTAAACTCGGGCGTCGCAGTTGACGAAGAGAGGGTGTTGCACGAGATATCTCGTGCGCAGCAGTCGCGGGTTACAGAATAATACCACGAGCTAACTCGTGCAGAGCAGATAAGGGGTTGAGAGGTTTTCAATTACCCAATCCCATTACTTTAAATGAGCAATTCTTACACATAAATTCTACCTCAAAAACGGACCTAATATAGACGTTTTGCAGCATGTAGATTAGTTTTGATTTTTAAGTTCTTGTAGAATCTAAGTTGAATTTGCTGTAGAAATGCTACATTTTTAGAATATTGAGAAGTTTTAATATGGGATTATATTGGTCACATTGGTTACAGAATTACGACAAAAATTAAAACAAGAAAATATTTCAGTTGATCATAAAAAGCCACTTAATACTGTTTTAGCATATAGTTTTTTCAATTATACAGGGTGTTTTTTTAAAAACTTGCTTCTTAATTTATTCAGAAACAAAAATAAGTTTTAGTATTCTGTTTTCTGGAAACGTCTACCAACGCAGGGGGAAGTCAATTTCACAGGAAAACTTTATCCCCCTAACTACCCCCTTCTCACCCCAACCCCTAACTTAAAATTTTCAAATGGCAACATACCCTCTGTGACATATCAAATTAAAGAGCACAAAAAAAGAAAAATTTTGGTAGAAGAAAAATTAAAATTGCCTCATGCGTTCTCGAGTTATTTGGTTTTTAAGGGTGTTTTTCGTTTAACTTCAAATTTTTATTATTTAAAAATTAACACAGACATAAATATGATGTTAGCGGGAAACATCTAATTAATGACAGGGGAATGTGTGGTGAACTCAAAATCAACCCTTATTTCACCCCCTTCCCCCAATCCCTTTGTTGAAGATAGAGACTTACCCCAAGTGATATATCAAATTAAAGGGTATGAAAAAACTAGATTTATTGCAATAACTGAATCCAATACAGAATTTTTGATATCCTCATATTTTACAATCTGACAATTAATTTAAGAGCGAATAATTTTAAATTCATTCTTCCTTCAAAAAAATTATTGCTGGCTAGATAAATCTCTTCGGACCGGATAGCTACAGATGGCATTATTTATTAACAAGTACTGTCAGAATAACATGATAAAAGAATATTAATCAACATAGGGGTTGGGGGAAGGGGATGAAATAAGGGTTGATTTTGAGTTCACCAAACATTCCCCTGTCATTAATTAGATGTTTCCCGCTAACATCATATTTATGTCTGTGTTAATTTTTAAATAATTAAAAAATTTGAAGTTAAACAAAAAATACCCTTAAAAACCAAATAACTCGAGAACGCATGAGGCAATTTTAATTTTTCTTCCACCAAAATTTTTCTTGTTAGTGCTCTTTAATTTGATATTATGTCACAAAGGGTATGTTGCCATTTGAAAATTTTAAGTTAGGGGTTGGGGTGAGAAGGGGGTAGTTGGGGGGATAAAGTTTTCCTTTGAAATTGACTTCCCCCTGCGTTGGTAGACGTTTCCATAAAACAGAATACTAAAATTTATTTTTGTTTCTGAATGAATTAAGAAGCAAGTTAAAAAAAAAACACCCTGTATTTCACACATGAAAATCTTTACCATTTTAACCTCTTGAAGTCCACGCCCGCACATATGCGGGATGACCCCTAGCCCGCCGCTGGTCCACGCCCGCCTATAGGCGGGATCAGACATCGTTCGGTTTCAGCGGTCCTTGACTTCACAGACTAACAAAGTTTCTGTCACAAGTTATATGTATTTTTTCGTCCGAAAACGAGCTTTCTAATGGTATATTTGGTTTTGTTATTTTCCCAGGTGGGAACACTGGACATTGCACACCGAAATGAACTGCACATTTTTAGTTGCGTCGTCAGCTGTTGCTCAGTCCGTAAACAAAACGAAATGGCTTCAAGTGACCGGCGTTTTCTTCGCGATTGTGAAATAGCGGAATTTATAACTAATGACAGATTTAGTGACGAATCTGAGTGTAGTGAAAGTGATCATGAATCTGAAGTGCTATTTTTACCAATTGACAATCTTCAAAAATCTCCAAAATAACCCAGACCAGGCATGTATATGGTAGTAAAAATACCCGGACTTCAAGAGGTTAAAGATAGTGTGTGAGAGAGATTGAAACTGAATGAATAGATGATTCCTAGATCCTAAATATGCGAATGTCATTGGCTACATCAAAGTTGTTTTTTGTAGCTCTTTGGTTTCCAATTGGACAATCATTTTTGTTGTTGTTATTGTTCTTGAACTGTTTTTATTATCCGCTATATAGTGATTATTAAACCTGAACCGAGTTGACAGCTGTCATCAATCAAAGAAATCGGGAATATTTGTTTACTTCTGGGAAAATTATTTTTTAACTAAAACTTCGGGAAAATAGCTATTACGAGTTAGGACTCTTATTTAATAACAAGTAATTCGGAGAATACAATTTATAATTCCAATTTTATAGCTGAAATGATAAAGATAAAACTTACGTCAACAAAACCTACAATAGAACCTACAACATATGTACAACAAATAAATACAAATTCGGCACATTATATATCCAATTTTATAGCTGAAACGACAAAGATAAAACTTATAAACTTATGTTGGAAAAACCTCAAACCATAAACTTGAATATTTTTTAACAACTAACAATTTTACTTTTGTTTTGCATATTAGTTCACTTATTTACAGCTAAGTAGCAGTAGTAAAGAGCTTCAGTAGGGGCGTAGACTTCCCCTCCTCCCCCACACCCTGATGTGTCAAAATTCTTGCGCTGGTTGGTATTTTTGTTCGTGAACTGTACTGTATAAGTAAACAGGAGTACCAGTAAGAGAATTAACAATGAGTGAATGAGAGCTTTGCCTTTTCCTTTCTCTGAAAATCCAGCAGCTGCTTATTTGTCTCATAAATAAACCCAAGGCTGTCTCTAGTAACAAGGCTGCTGCCTTTGAACTGGCAATGCCGCTTTTCTAGGGCAGAGGCAGCTGATTTCCAGTAAACAAAAGTTAATTCCATAAGAGAGTAAACAAAACAGCTGAACCCTAAGGTACAATGTTGCCATTCAATAGTGTCTTTTTTTACTGCAGATGGCTATGATAAACCACACAATGCAGCATACTCTTCAGATCTTCCAATGAACTACTCAAGCTACTGCATACAGAATCAAAGATTTTTTAAATCAAACCTTCATAAACATGACATATATTCTTTGACCAAATATTTCCAGCGTTCTAAATGTTGAACCTTAACTGCCCATTGCTACTGGTCATTAATTATCTAGTAAAATATAATGGGAATCTTGAAAAAAATCATCCTAGATGCAAACTTTCACAGTATTATCACATAGTACTGATATTATTAAATGACCTGGATGAATATCAAATGGATTAATTCAAGAAGACAAACATTACCACAAAGAGCAAAGCATAAGTTTTAATAAGCTAAGCAGTAGACAGCTCAGTCTTTCAAGAAACAGTTGATAAACACGTAACAGTCTGCGACATAAACTTTTCTCATCAAACTCTGCAAATGGTGAACTAAAATTGCTTGATTAAAATCTCCCGTCAAGATTTAGCACTACAACATTTTCATGACATACTTTTAAACTTAGTTTATTATTGTTTTTGATATGATAGATTGTTTACCAAACTTGAGTTTGTTTTAACTTGTAGTATACTTGATTATCTAATCTGTAAGTAGGTACTACTAATCTTGAAGTAGGTTCCTTTTCACTTGAAGTAGGTAAGTAGGTTCAGAAGAACAAAAAACAGTTTGGTTCTTTGGATCTTAGAAAAAAAGGCTGGATGTTGAATGGTCAAAGAGATTTTTTCGATCGTTATTTAGATACGTTTTTTTTAAAGAGGGTGGCGGCCTCTTTTTCACTTTGCCTTTGCCCCGCCTACATAGACTATTGATCTGTGCGTGGGCATTATGAAGCAAAGCCAAGGAGTGAGCCGGTACAGTACGAGGATGAACAGTACTGCTAAAAGTATGCGACAAACTCGAGTCTCGAACCTACGACGCTTCGTGGCCACAGTTCCGAGGCCGAGTGCGCAAACAACTGCGCCACCAACTCACTATCACTTCCCATTACTTTCTAGGACTATGTACCTTAAGCCTAAACTATTGTTCACGCACGAGAATCCCAAAAATGTTGACGCATCGGGGTGTGGGGGAGGAGGGGAAGTCTACTCCCCTACTCAAGCCCCACCCTTTACTACTGCTACGTAGCTGTAAATAAGTGAACTAATATTCAAAACAAAAGTAAAATTGTTGGTTGTCAAAATAAAGTAAACCTCGGATTATTCGGACCCCACATTATCCAGATCCCGGACTATCCGGACCGGTCCTTCCGATAAATTAGAAATTAAAATCACGGCAAAAACATGATTTTAGCGAGTTTACGGGTGAAATGCGACTTCTAAAAGTAAAATGCAAATATAATATGTACGCATTTGGAATCACAATACTTGAAAGAATCACTTGACATACAGGGTGTTTTTTTAAAAACTTGCTTCTTAATTTATTCAGAAACAAAAATAAGTTTTAGTATTCTGTTTTCTGGAAACGTCTACCAATGCAGGGGGAAGTCAATTTCACAGGAAAACTTTATCCCCCTAACTACCCCCTTCTCACCCCAACCCCTAACTTAAAATTTTCAAATGGCAACATACCCTCTGTGACATATCAAATTAAAGAGCACAAAAAAAGAAAAATTTTGGTGGAAGAAAAATTAAAATTGCCTCATGCGTTCTCGAGTTATTTGGTTTTTAAGGGTGTTTTTCGTTTAACTTCAAATTTTTATTATTTAAAAATTAACACAGACATAAATCTGATGTTAGCGGGAAACATCTAATTAATGACAGGGGAATGTGTGGTGAACTCAAAATCAACCCTTATTTCACCCCCTTCCCCCAACCCATTTGTTGAAGATAGAGACTTACCCCAAGTGATATATCAAATTAAAGGGTATGAAAAAACTAGATTTATTGCAATAACTGAATCCAATACAGAATTTTTGATATCCTCATATTTTACAATCTGACAATTAATTTAAGTGCGAATAATTTTAAATTCATCCTTCCTTCAAAAAAATTATTGCTGGCTAGATAAAGCTCTTCGGTGCCGGATAGCTACAGATGGCATTATTTATTAACAAGTACTGTCAGAATAACATGATAAAAGAATATTAATCAACATAGGGGTTGGGGGAAGGGGATGAAATAAGGGTTGATTTTGAGTTCACCAAACATTCCTTTGTCATTAATTAGATGTTTCCCGCTAACATCATATTTATGTCTGTGTTAATTTTTAAATAATAAAAATTTGATTGAAAAAAACGAATTTGAATTTGAATTGAAAATTTGAATTGGTTAAACGAAAAATACCCTTAAAAACCAAATAACTCGAGAACGCATAAGGCAATTTTAATTTTTCTTCCACCAAAATTTTTCTTTTTTTGTGCTCCTTAATTTGATATGTCACAAAGGGTATGTTGCCATTTGAAAATTTTAAATTAGGGGTTGGGGTGAGAAGGGGGTAGTTGGGGGGATAAAGTTTTCCTTTGAAATTGACTTCCCCCTGTGTTGGTAGACGTTTCCATAAAACAGAATACTAAACTTTATTTTTGTTTCTGAGTGAATTAAGAAGTAAGTTTTAAAAACATTATAGCATTTTCGTAAACGTAGTTTTCTGGATTGCTACTTGGGGCACTAGCAGTAATCAACAAAGTGGTCCAAGGCAATTTGCGAGTTTGTTTATTGCTGTTATTTGATGAGTTATGGTATTTCTTAAGAAGAGTTACTGTAATAAGTTTTGAGTTACTTTAAATGATTATTCAAGTTTGAGTAACTTTGAGTTACGATTATTTAGTATTAATAAATGAAATATTTTAATCCAGCGTTTTATTCCAAACCTAAACCGTAAATTACGGTAAAAGTTTACAAAGTTAACATTATATTCGTATGATTGATAATAAAGTAGGGGTGTGCGAGTAGTGATTTTTGAAGTCGAGTCAAGCCGAGCCGAGTTTTGAAAAATACCCGCGAGTTTTGAGCTTTTTTCGAGTCGAGTTTTTTTTTAAGTTTATAATATAATAGCACCACCACCATGTTTCTACATAATGGTAAAAAATTATTATCATTACTCAAATAAAAATTACAATTTCGAGGTAATTAAACTTAAAAGAGTTATTGAACTAAGAGCAGATATGCAAATAAATGATACCAAAACAAAAGAAAGAAAACCTTTTACTTAAACTTACAATAATTCTTGATTTGATATATTTTTCAAGCCTTACTTGTGTTTAATGCTTACCTGGGGTTTGAAATGAAATGAAAACACTAATTATAAGCCATGACCAATTACATGACTCAATTCATGATTAAAATATTTCCTTTGAATTATTCACACAGGTACATTTTTATTTATGTAACTGTCAACAAAAAAAACTAAGTTTTTATTTATTTGGAATGGTTTCTAAATTATAACAAAAATCGTTTTTTTACAAGATATAACAATAACTAACCTCAAACTAGAAAAGATAGAGTGATATCAAAATTTATGTGTCTTTAATAACTAAAAAGAACTTTTTACTTCACGTTTATAACAAACGAGGATTCAGTTATATTCGTTAAAGATTAGGGGTGTGCGAGTATTCGACCGGTCGAGCTTTTAGGTCGAGCTTTTCAGTATTCGGCTCGGCTGGACTTTTTTCTAAAAAGCTCGACACTCGAGCCGAGCTTTTGATAAGAGAGTTCTCGGAAAGATATTTATTGCAATCTATTTTTGGACACGTTAAACCGGAAGAGCGTTTCCCTCCCACGAAAAACAAGCAAAAAACATTCCCTAGTGATAAGGAAAGGACATTGACAGGTAACAAGAAATATTATCTCCATTTAGACGGAAATCGGAGCTATATTTAGTTGACCTTGGGGAACGTGAAATACAGCATTTAAGTCTATTGTTTTATCAAGGCTTATCTCTTAAACAGTATATCGTACAAGTTTCATTTTGGTCTCATTTGATTTATAAAAATAAGACAAAAAATATGAGCCGTCATTTATAGCTGTATGACAAGTAGTTTGTATTATTGCATTTTGTAGTAAGGATTCCTTATCTCCTAATTATCTCACGCACTGAATCAGACAAGAGCAAAAAACAGGGAAGGGGCTTGAAGTAAACAACCTCCACCCCCCCCCCCCTCTACCTGGCCACTGATAAGGAAAGAGAGAGGGTTAGCTGTTTCTTTCTTTCTCTCTATTCCGTCCTTATTTATGTATGATCTTTCTTCTTCTTAATTGTACATTATTTTCTTCACAAAAGTTTAGAAATGTAACTAATTTTAGGATTACAATAAATTATTGTTGTTATTAAATATTATTTCATTCATATATTATATTCTGAAATAATAAGTTTAGCCTTGAATGTTATGCCACAATTGGGACTGCTATTTAATTTTTTATCATCTTTACTTAGTGAACATAAAAAAAATCAATCTTGTGTTTGACTAGGTGTATATGTGTGATTTTTTTACTAGATATAACTATTTTAAAACCTTTCAACTACTTTTTTCTACTCTTGAAATTAAATTTTGTAGTACCAATATGTAACTAGTCTAATTATGTAATTTTAACTATTTATTTTAAAGTAAAGTATTTTTGGATTGATTATCACTTAAATATAGTGTAAATAAATGTAGATTTTAAATTTGGTATTTTTCTTCATAAATTATTTGTTGAGCTAGTTTGATTAATTTTATATAACAAAATACAAAATACTGATGAACCTATGAGATAATTCACTTGTTTTGGGGATAAGCTTTCTATTTTTGAGCTGGCAGTCACTTAAGGTATGCAAACATTAGTCTATTGTATCTTTAAAAATTAAAATCAAGCTTCATAATTTCTTATAATAATTTGGTGATTGTTAAAAAGCTCGGCTCGAAAAAGCTCGAGCTCGAAAACTTTTGAAAAAGCTCGGCTCGGCTCGGCTTGAGTTCAAAAATCACTATTCGCACACCCCTATTAAAGATGGATTGACATTGTGAAAAATGGCCGTAATATTCTTTCACACGTGCCGATTTCGAGTAAACGGCGGGAGTAACTACTCGACTCAAACTTTCGAGTAAATTGCAATAAGTCGAGTCCAGCCGAGTAGTGTATACTCGGCTCGAAAAAAGCTCGATTCTCGAATACTCGCACACCCCTATAATAAAGTTTAGTTCTTAAATTTGTTTCAAAATTAAACCTCCGTAAAATTTAAAAGACTAACATGTTGTACAGTTTTTCCAGCACCAATTTAGCTTACCAACACCAAAGGTACGCGCTAAGGTACGCGATCGCTATTTAGGCGATATTGTAATGACCTCGGGTTATCCGGATTTTTTGTTATCCGGATCGGTGTTCCGCCACATTAATCCGGATAATCCGAGGTGTACTGTATATTCAAGGTTATGGTTTGAGGTTTTTCCAACAAAAGTTTTATCTTTGTCATTTCAGCTATAAAATTGGAAATATATAATGTGCCGAATTTGTATTTATTTGTTATCAAATAACAGTTTAAACTCATAATTGTTATGTTTCCTTCAGATCTAATCCAAAAATCATTTTCCCAGAAGTAAACAAATATTGTTTACAAAGTGCTGACAATTCCATAAATCATGCCAAGGATTCATAAATTGACTACCTTTAGCCTTAACTTTGGTGATAAGAAATTTGAACAAAAACTTGCATGTCATTATAAAATATAATTTTTAAACCCCAAAATACTGACTAAAAAAGTAATTTAATTACTTTCCTAAACCTATGCAGCCTCTAAGTCTTACCTGCTGATGTCAAGCAGACATTCAGATAACAACAAAACGTTTTTTGGTTCCACTCGCACTGAATGTCATGGGGGGGGGGGGGGGGGGAAGAACACAAAACTTAATATTAATCTGAACTTAAATATTAATCTGAACTTAAATATATTAATATTAAAACTTAAATATTAATCTGATTCTATTCCTTTCTAGAATGTATTTTAATTGTTTATTGACCAAGAAAAAGGGTATCCATGAAACAGGGTATTATTTAGTCTTGGGTTTTTGACAAAAAGACTGTCCAGTTGTGACAGCAGCGGCAGTTCTGCTGTCTGCTCTTCTGCTGTACTATTTGTTTTTTATATCTGCAACTTATTTGTTTTTAATATTGAAGTAAACTTTTTCATTTATTCTATTCTCATATTATATCACGAGAGTATACTTTATTTGAAAGCAAATGATTTGTTATTATTTGCTATCAGGCCCAGCCCGATTTTCACCAACAAATTGTTTGCCCTGACCTGATGTCTCAGACTGGCTCTTGACCTGACCCGACCCAAAAAAATCATGCACGGACCCGTAAACCCCCAGTATTCAGCTACATTATCTGGAGGCTAAAGGCTCTAGAGAGTGCAGTGCTGACAAACTGACCTGGTACGAGGGTGCAGGGACACTGCGGACCTGGAACCGTGAGCGCAGGGGTGGGTCCAGAGGGTTGCCGGCGTACCCAGGCACGGGCAGTCCCAGAGCTATCACTCGAAAGTCCTCGTTCACCCGCACCAAGCCCCAGCGCTTCATCTCCTCCTCACTGTGCTCCTACCATGACAAACATGAAATAATTGTAGATTATCTACATTTAAAATTGTTAGTACGCATTTGTGAAGTGTAAGTTGGTTGATTGAGTAATTTAAATGCCGTATGTTAAATTTCATTGATACAACAGCAATCTAGTACACGACGACGTGATGACGCCAAGATTAGTTTGCCCGTGTCGCATTGGCGTCGTGTGACGGACGACAAGTTAACCGCAACGCGAAGACAATAGTTAAACCGAAACTCCATGTCGATTTGTTTATAGTGACGTGGCGAGTCGCTACGTTAACCGTAACATAATTACGAGTTAAAATACCACAACGCGATGTTGAGTTTGATTAAGACAAGGATAGTTTTCCTAAACCGCGTCAAACTAATTGCACCAGACCTTAGCACAAGAACTTCCACAAAATCAGTCTCTAGCGTCCAAAGTGGACAACGAGAGGCACACGTTACGGGAAGGGACAATGTTCTGTTATTCTGTTCTGTTCTGTGAAGGGACTGTACTGTTATATATAATGAATCTGAGTTTTGAAACAGGTGTTTTCCCAGAAAGACTTAAGAGGGCTGTGGTCATACCAATTTTTAAGAAGGGGAATAGGGATTCATGTAGTAATTATAGACCAATATCATTGCTATCAACCTTTGCAAAAATAATAGAAAGAGTAATGAAACAACAATTGGTTGAATTTTTGGAAAAAAATAAGATTTTTAGTGAAAAACAATTTGGCTTTAGACAAGGAATGAATACTGAAGCAGCGCTGCTAGAATTTATGGACAGTTTGTCTAATGGTATCAATGACAATAAAAAAGTTAGTGGGCTGTTTTTAGATATTACCAAAGCATTTGACACGGTCGATCACAAAATATTGTTGGATAAATTATATAAGTGTGGGATAAGGGGAGTTGTACATGATTGGTTTTGTAGCTATTTGGAAAGGAGAATGCAGTGTGTAAAAGTCAATGGGGTGACAAGTAGAATGGGTGAAATTAATTTTGGTATACCTCAAGGATCGGTATTGGGGGTGACATTATTTTTAATATACATAAGTGACCTTTGCAGTGCCAATCTAAATGGTGCGGTCACTTCTTTTGCCGATGATACTGCTCTGATATATGTTGGAATTTCTTGGAACGAGGTCGCAGAAAAAATCAATGCCGATTTGCTTTCAATTCAGTGGTGGTTTTGCAAAAATAATATGGTATTGAGCGCAGAAAAAACTAAGTTTATTGATTTTTCACTGAAAGGGAAAAATAAACATGAAAATAAAATAACTCTAAAATGTATAAAGTGTTTGACTAATGGTGGGGATTGTAGTAAGTTTTGTGTTGAAGTAGGGAGGGTGTCAAGCATAAAATATTTGGGGGTAACACTAGATGAAATGTTAAATTGGAAAGCTCACATATCTAATCATAAACAAAAAATAAATAATACACTCAGATTATTTTATTTCGTTCGAGGTATGTGTAAAGAGAATTTGATGAGATCACTTTACCTCTCGTTGGTACATAGCAGATTGGAATATGGAATAGTAAGTTGGGGAGGTACATATGTAATAGGGGTGTGCGAGTATTCGACCGGTCGAGCTTTTAGGTCGAGCTTTTCAGTGTTCGGCTCGGCTCGACTTTTTTCAAAAAAGCTCGACACTCGAGCCGAGCTTTTGATAAGAGAGTTCTTATCGGAAAGATAATTATTGCGATCTATTCTTGGACACGGCAAACGGAAGAGCGTTTCCCTCCCACAAAAAATATTCTCTAGTGATAAGGAAAGGACATTGACAGGTAACAAGAAATATCATCTCCATTTAGACGGAAATCGGAGCTATATTTAGTTGACCTTGGAGAGCAAAATACAGCAAGAAAGTCTATTGTTTTATCATGGCTTATCTCTTTAACGGTACATCGTACAAGCTTCATTTTGGTTTCATTTTATTTATAAAAATTAGACAAAAAATATAAGCCGTAATTTACAATTGTATGACATGTAGTTTGTATTTTCGGGTTTTGTAGCAAGGATTTCTTATCTCTTAATTAACTCACGCAGCTCGCACTGAGTTAGACAATGACAAAAAACCGGGACAGAGTTGTTGTAAACAACCTCCACCCCACCCTCCCTGGCCACTGATAAGGAGAGTGAGAGAGGCAGCTGTTTCTTTCTTTCTCTCTATTCCGTCCTAATTTCTTATTATTTCTTCTTCCTGATTATCTTAACCCACGTTATTTTCTCCACAAAAGCTTAGGAATGCAATCAATTTTAGGATAACAATAAATTATTTTTATACTATTTCATTCATATTCTGAAATAATTTAACCATCAATATTATGCTACAATTGGGACTGCTATTTGTAATCATCTTTATTTCGTGAACATTAAGAAAATCTATCTTGTGTTTGAGTTTGACTAAATGTAAATATGTTATTTTTTAAGATACAACCATTTTAAAACTTTTCCAATTAACTCCTTTCTACTCTTGAAAGAAATGTTGAAGTATGTAACTAGAATGATTATGTAAGTTTAACTATTTATTTTAAAGTGAAACTATTGTGGAATAATTGGGGAGTTAAATTATAAATTTAGATTTTAAATTGGTTATTTTTCTACATAAATTATTTTTTGAGCCAGTTTGATCAATTTTATGTAACATAATACAAAATATTGATGAACCTATCAGATCATTAACTTGTTTTGGAGATAAGCTTTCTAGTTTTGAGCTGACGTTAACTTAAGTGATGCAAACATTAGTCTATTCTATCTTTTAAAATTAAAATCAAGCTTCATAATTTTGTGGTTGTTAAAAAGCTCAGCTCGAAAAAGCTCGAGCTCGAAAACTTTTGAAAAAGCTCGGCTCGGCTCGGCTCGAGTTCAAAAATCACTATTCGCACACCCCTAATATGTAACAAATTTAAAGGCAATATATACCATTCAAAAGCAATGAAGTGGTAGCAAAAAGTAATAAATTTGAAAGATCATTTCCAATTTTTTGTTCCTTGAAAGTCCTTCCGTTAAGATACTTATATGTATACAAGGTTCTCAAGATTTTTTATGTAAAAAGTAGAAATAGTAGGGAAAATAAGGAATTCTAAGTTAAATTAAGAAATTTCAGAAATGTTTTTGTACCAAAGCCAGCTAATACGTATTTTACCAAGTCCTACAGTTTATTGTATAGTCTTGCACCAAGACTATACAATAAATTACCTGTTTACATTAAAGAATGTAATAATATAAATATTTTTCTAAAAATGCTGAGGATGTGGTTATTTACTGTACAGAACATTGAAGAACTGCTATTTCGCATTGATGTCTGATACATGACTGTTGCTGGAACTTGCTAAAAACTTAACTTGCTAGTATTTACAAGGATTTTGTTTTAGTATTTTTGTTTGTTTTATTTTACCGTTTTTTATTGTGTGTTATTTTAGTAGTTTTTTTGTTTCTATACTGTTAATAATATGGTTGTTTCTGTAGGGAAGAAATGTATTATTGTAAAAAGGCTCTCAGATTGTATATGATGAATATTTACTTTTTTTATCTTACTGTTGTTACAATTTAGATAGTTTGGAAGAGTTTTAATTTAATTTTATGATTTATTTAGTTAATTGTGATTATTACTTAGTATACTTTTATATTAATGATAAGCAAATTTTGTTGTTGTTAAACAGCTGCCGTTTAGATTTTATTAGTTGTTAAGTGTCAATAAAGCCTCCG
The DNA here is from genome assembly GCA_035578135.1 of Flexamia atlantica. NCBI lineage: Eukaryota > Metazoa > Arthropoda > Insecta > Hemiptera > Cicadellidae > Flexamia > Flexamia atlantica. The sequence goes on along the minus strand of JAQJVK010000005.1, from coordinate 51,997,232 downwards.
AACAGGCTAAACGCCTTGGAGGAATAATTATTTCTCTGTTACATATAGAAAGGTCAGACTTGGCATCTTAAAATGAATTTAACTGTAATTGTGATATTCGTACCTTTTGTATTTGTATCTATGAGCAAATGTAATGTACTGTAATTGGAGAAATAAATTCTTTCTTTCTTTCTTTCTTTCTACCAATCAAATTCAAAGCATTTGACATTTGACGCTGTCTAGGCAAACTGGCCTGTACCGCGATTCAACGAAGGGTTCATGTTTCTGGGATGCGACAATGACGACAACGATTCAATTTACCATGATGTGATGAAATTATATCATAGAGAAAAGAACCAAATTTCATGCAATGACGCTTTTCAATCCTCGTTTTTAGGCTGCGCTGGACAAAGCCGTGGCTGAGCGCTGCTCCAGACCTTTCCAGCCCCACTACACCACTGACTATATTGAAAAGTAGGGGTAAACGTGTAGTTATATGATGTATATAATAAAAATGTTGTTTCTACGTCTGTGTTTTATTTATAGAAAAACAAAGGTTACTTATTTACAAACAGCCCTCATATAATTTGACTTTGTATGGCTATTGGTTTCCCTTTCTTACTCTTGCTTACATTGATTCATTGTACAATATGAATGATTTTAAACATATCAAATCAAGCAGTTTGACTGGTAGAGTTGAGTTTTTCTTGCAAACCTAGTAATGTGTCCAAGGGTAATAAATGAATATATCAGGAGGGAATCTCTCAGCGGCTGGGTAAGAGAGGTGAAAAATATAGAAAAAGTGGTAGGATGACAAGCACACCTGGTTAACCAAACATGACTGGTAACTTTTTGACATCATACCAAGAGTTACCTTCAACAGCTGGTCGTATCTGCTCGCGGGGATCAGGAACCTTCCGTCTTCCAGGTGCATCTCCCTGTTCTCCAGCAGGTTGTTGAGGACTGGCAGAACGTTCCTCTCGGCCTTCTCGATCCCCTGCAGCACCAGAACCCTGCCCTCTACTGCCGCCCTCACCGCACTCTGTGCAAAAAATATCAAACTAACAAGGTATAAGATGGATCCAAATTCATAAAACACACTCACAGGAATGCAAAGCACTCAAAACTAAGTCCTGTGCATCTGTATCAATAACCCTTGAAATGCCCTACACTTCCTTCTAAAGCTGCAGACATAAATATTTCAAATTTTACATCTGATTTTGTTCGATTGGTTAGTATAAACAATGCACTACAAATTAAGCTTTATAAACAAAATTTATTTTGGAATGAAAGTAAATTCTTAAACGTAGAGATGGAAATCCATCCTCCGATATATTAAGGTTTCAATACACCAAATTTGTTCCGACCTCAATAATTTCAATGTGATCAGCTATGGAGATGCACTGATCTTTGTAAATCTTCATTGTGAGGGAACCCATTTAAGTTAGGTCAGTCACCTGGTCCAAGTACGTGGCAGTACCAGCATGTATCTCTCTTCGCTGCTTGAGGTCACTCTCCGTCGTGTCCCGGGACAGAGCCACGTACTCGAGCTCTCGTCCCGTCAGCTCGATGTACATCAGAGCCAATCTCGCACGGCGCGGCCCCGGTCCGCCCAGCAGGAACATGTCTTGACCTGCAAGTGGAATGGATTGATAATTGGTATCCAGCATTGGTTGCTACTTCAATAAAATGGAGGTTTTAGTCTAATTAGGCCTATGTCGAAATATGTGCCTAGAACCAATTATAATTACTAGTGGATCTCCTTCGTTTTGATTTTGGTTTTTGCTTTTGCAGACATTTGCCATAATTAATTAGTAAAAACAAATTTCACAATGTTTCGGGATCTAGGAACTGATTCCTGTTCAGGTGGAACCTTGGATTAAATATAAGTGGATCGTGCTCTCAATGGAAGAAAAACGTGCCAGCCTCCCAGGCCGTTGGGTGGCAAGAAGGTCTAAACTGGTCGCCGTGCGTAAAGACTCAAGTCTTTACATCAGATAAGTCTCTCTATTACCTTCATATGTCACTATAATATGTTAAAGGCTGTGTGAATGGGAAGAATACATCTTAAAGAATGCTGACATGTAATTTGTACGGTTTAAATTAAAAGAAAACGGCTGGTTTTCTTTAAAATAATCAGAAATACCCGTTTCTTGATAAATTTTCAATTTCGAATTTTTGTAAGTGGATCTTGATGATGAGACCAGATAAACATTATATTTTTAGAAAGATAAAGCTCTGATAAACTAGTTTTGTGTATTCAATTACCAAAATAAAATTAATATATATTTTATCATTACTGAGTTGAATTTCACCCAACGCAACCCTGTTTATGAGGAAGCGTTGATAACTTCGCTTCCAGAAAAATAATTTAAAACAATAACTTCACTTTAAAAATACTTTTGTATTTTCCTAGTACCTAATATATTTTTATTTCACTTCTCATTTTATATGAGTTTAAAATTATTGTCAACAATTATAAATAGGAACAGTAGAAAAAGCATACAGTAATAATATTAACAACACATTACTTCGTTCTTTTCTATTTTCGAAGAATGCGAGTTTTTCCTAAATGCTATATTTTAACCTTCCTTTTTTGACAGTAAAAATTCAATATTCGCAAGTATAGGTGTATGATGAAATATTTAAAAAGTCCAATGAGATGTAGTATTGTCTTAAAAGACACCCGTATCAGTTTTAAATATTATAAATATTTTTCGTAAAAATATAGACAGATATTTCCTAATTTAAACATAAATTTGAATTGCAATAATTAATAAAGGGGCAATGTGTTTGCTGGAAATTAATAAAAAAAAATAATAAAGATGATCGTTCAATGTAAGCAAGCCTGGCATAGTAAGACAATTGTCGGCCCATGCGTTATCATATGAGGACTTTCTTATTCGCGCGCCACCTGATAATCAATTATTTAAATTAATCTCTAGCAAAATCGAGAAATCCTTCAAAATAATTGTTGAGACAAAAATTATCTCTGGAATGTTATCTACAACTTTGGTGCTGACACTTTTTACCTGACCAAAAAATAAAAAACTTCCTTGCTTACTACATTTTTCATCTCTTATTTTAAGAGCATTAAAAACATTTTGCGCTAGACAAATTATTAAAATTCATGCAATGAGTTTTTTGAATCACAATGGTTACCATAAGATTCGTCATTTCAAGCTGTAAAATGTGATATGAAATTATATTTGTTTACTCAGTTTATTGTTTGGTAAATGGCAGTTTGATTGAAGCGCTGTTCATTCTATTGGCGTCGGGATCCCGCCAAATTAGACCTTTTTGCCACCCAACAGTGAAAACGATGGCACGGTTTTCGCCTGACTTTAGCATTGGAAGGCGTGATCCAGTTATATTTCATCCAAGGGTGGAACAGAACCTATAACATAAAAAGATTAGTAACACACAGTCAGGTTACCTAAATAAAAACATAGCTAAAATAATAATAATAATAATAATAATAATAATAATAATAATTCTTTATTCAACCAAAAGTTTACAATGTTTTTACAAACTTCTTACAGTGCATTATTACATACACAGATTTTACAAACACATGTTTCTTTATAAACAAAACCCAAGAAAAGACATAAAAAAGACCAAGACCATTACACAGATTTCATTTCTGACAAAAATGCTCAAAGCTTTGGTTTCACTTCCAACATGCACACTATGTAATCAAACATTTACTCAATGAACATAAATAATATAAAATAATAAAAAACCTTTTGGTGATTCACCACCCTCTAAGGCAATGCCTGTGTAAAGGGTGGACTCTATTTAATTTTATTGACTGAAAAAGGAACCTCAAGCCATAAATGCATAGAAAATAAAAAAACTATTGACTTTTTCTTACAGTTTTTGCGTCAGTCATAATGGTTTCCATACAAGATTTTCATAATGGTTAAAAATTGAATACATTAGGACAACAAACTTAAAAAACATCATAAAACATATGTTTTTTAACTATTACCATACATTAGACCTAAGTACCTGGTGGACCGAGCCTTGCTCGGTGTTATTTCATGTTTACCAGTTCATCCAGTTACTATAAAATATTTCAATGTCATAAAATTGATAAATAGAAACCTTTTTTATTGCTCCATGGACTCTTCATCCCACTTGCTGTATTTTCCCTTAATGGCTGTAGATTCCAAACAGCTGTTATGATTACTTCATTTGTTTACACTTTCCTTGTTTATTTTCGTTGCTATCACGGCAACCCATAAGGCCAATGTTAAAATTTTACAACTTTAAAATTCGATTTATTACGATATTAGATTTTCTCTGGCCAAGTAATCTGCATAAAAGACGTTTTTGAGTCATAAATTACTTATTTCCAGACTTTGAAGAAAATCCTCGGAGCCGTTTTTGAGATCTTTGTGCAAGCAAGCAAGCATACATACATACAAGATAACACTGCTCGTATAAGAGTATAGGATTTTGGGACTTATTTTAACTGGGTATATGTAGTAAAACATCAAGTGAGTCTAAGCTAAATAACCAATACTTCAATTTTTTTGAAAATTGCTTTTTATTGAAGCAGTTTTTAATAGGAATGGGCAACTTGCTGAACATGCGCGGTGCATTGAAATCAAAAGTCTTTTGGAAGGCAGTTGTTTTAGGCTTGAGAAACAATAACTCATTGACATTTCTCAACTTTTGCCTCTGACTACTTGGGTTGACTATAAAGTTACCACTCATTTCATAAAATATGTTCAATACTTTAAAAACATAAAGATACTTTAAGGGTAAAATTTTTAATTCTTTAAAAATGGGAAATGAAGGTTCCATTCTTGATTTTCCTTTTATTATCCTTACAAAACACTTTTGTTTGATAAAAACTTGATTGAAGGAAATATTATAAGCTGCTCCCCAGAAGGCTATACCATACTGTATTCTACTATGAACTAAAGAAAAATAAATATTTTTTAGAACAACTTCTGGGCAGAGTCTTTTCAAGAAATAAAATACTCGCATTATGCTATTAAGTTTCTTGTTTAACTTTTCAATATGTGATTTCCAGTTCAGTTCACTGTCGATTAAAACCCCAAGATATTTAACATATTTTTCCTGAACAACTACTGTACACTTATCACTACACTGGGTATCATCTCTTAGGCACTCTAAACATTTATATTTAATGGGAAATCTAAAAGCAATTGGGGTTTTATATGAGAAATTTAAATAACAAGTTTTTTCTGGACTAATTAACATTTTATGTTTTGTAAACCAGAATCTGATTGCTTTAAGGTCGTTTTCCATTTTGACTTTTACTTCTTCTAAACTATCACACACATAACAAACACAAGTATCATCAGCAAAGGATAAAACTGACCATTAAAATTTGCATCACATAATGAATTTATGTAGATTATGAATAACAAAGCACCAAGAACGGATCCTTGAGGTATTCCGTATTTTACTACACCACATTCACTCAATTTATCATTCACTCATACATACTGCTTCCTTTGGGATAAATAACTCACAAACCAATCATGTACAACTCCTCTTATACCCAAGTTATATAAAATGTTAAGCATTATTCTGTGGTCTACACTGTCAAAAGCTTTAGTTACATCTAAGAATAAAACACTAACATATTTAGCATCATTCATTCCTCTAACGATCATGGATAATAGTTTTTGAATGGCAGTCTCTGTATTTTTACCTTGAAGAAACCCGTACTGATTTACACTAAAAATGTTATTGTTGTTTAAAAAGGACAGCAATTTCTTCTTCATTATTTTCTCCATAACTTTTGAGAGCACGGGAGTGAGAGAGATTGGTCTATAATTATTAACATTAGATTGCTCGCCTTTTTTAAATATTGGTACTACAACGGATTCTTTCATTTTTTCTGGTACAATGCCTGTTTGGAAACTTAAGTTTATGATATGAGCAAAAATGTTACAAATTTCTGAGGACACTGTTTTAATACACCCTGATGTCAAACCATCAATCCCTGGGGCTTTCCCATTCTTAAGAGTTTTGATTACTTCCACAACATCAGATGACAATACCGGATCTAAAAACATTGAATTTCTGATTTCTTTAACTTCAAAGTATTTGTTTGGATCAAAGTTTTTGAACGGTGGAGCAGTTCCTACGCTATTTCTAATGTCATCAACAATGTTAATAAAGTGATTATTAAATAAATTAGCAACTTTTATCGGATCGGAGACTAAAGTATCATCATCGGATTTCAGTTCAATTAGATTTTGTCTAGGACCAGCTTGACCAGTAAGATTATTAATAGTTCTCCACGTTTTTTTTGTATCCCCTTTCTGATTTTCAAAAGAGTCCCTATAAAACTTTTCTTTTGCGTCCTGAATATCTTTGTGAAGCTTACTTTTAAAATTATGTACAAAAGTTTTAAGTCGTTTGTTATTGGAATGTTTTTTAATTGTTTTAATAAAAGATTTAGTTTTTTAATACGAAAACAGAGGCTAGAATTTATCCACGGTTTCAGTTTCTTTATTTCTTTTATTGGACTCACGATAACAGTGCTCAATTCAATACATTCCTGTAATTTTCGCACAAAAGTGTCATAAGCGATTGACGGGTCGGCAAGTGCATAGACCGGCCGCCAGTCTACTGCGCGGATTGACTGTATCAGCTGTTCATTGTTGACCCGCCGACGCTCGCTCGCCGCTGCGTCTCGCAGCCCAGCTGATTTACCTGTGCCATCTCGACGTGTCACAGTCATTCCGATTGTGTTGTGATCAGTTATGCCTAATTGGTTATTAAATGCATCAAGTTCGAAAAGTGTCCTATCTCTTATCCTTACATGTAAGTGATCTATGCATGATTCTGAATTTTGTGAAATGCGTGTTGGTTCATTAATTAGCGATTCAAAGCCCAAGCTAGCTAAAACGGTCAAATAACTTTGCGTAATTGTTCTTTCGTTCAATATATCAATGTTAATATCCCCTACAATTATGTCAAATTTCGAGGGTTTGAGCTTTGTTAAATAATGTTCTAGTTCAGATATAAAAATATCTTGTTTACTATCCTGAAGTTTGTAGAATCCTATTACTCTTAAATTAATGCTCAGTATGTTAATTTCAACATAAAAACCATCCGCACTGTCCGTCAAAATGCCACCACTTTCTATTACTGGAATCAAATTATTAACAAAAACACAAATTCCTCCAGCCCTATGAGATGAATTGCATTTACAAAATAAAACATAACCCTCAATTTTAAATAAATCTATTTCTTCTTCATCTATCCAAATTTCTGTTAACACAATGATATCTGGTTGCCTTTCCAAAGCTGATATTTCATGCAAAAATAGATCAAAGTTTTTCCTCATGCTTCTTATATTTTGATGCAGTAAAGTGAACATATTTAAATGATTATTGAAGTCATTTTGAGAAGACATTTTAAATATTACAAAATATTGTTATATACAAAAAAATCGACAATGAGCATGGAAATAAAGTTCTAGCGTTTAAAATGTAAAAAGGCGATATCATTACACAATAGAACACATACAACAATACAACACAATACACAATACAACAACAAAAGCAATGAATAACAATAACAGCTAGCTTTAAGAATAACAGTAATAACATAATATTAATTATAAATGAACACAATAACATAGGTTAGAATAATACAATCTTCTAAATTCATCCTACATTTTCTTACAACGCTTTGATGTCGTCAGTACTTTTGATTACTTGAACCTGGGAGTCTTCATTTTTCCTTATCATAATTTTACCATTTTTCACCCATGTAATGTTTACTGGCTTTGGCCTCCCGAGCCAGCGCAAACAGCTTCCTCCTGGCCGGACTGAGGGACTGGTTGACATAGATCGGTGTATCAGTGGTCATGCCCAAGTGTCTTGTAGAGAGATTGCGTTTTACCTTCCTTTTTGCTAGGAAATCTTCCATATCAAGGCGGCGCACAAACTTTACTATAAGGCCGGAAGGTTTTCCTCCTTCTCTCTTTCCCAGTCTGTGACATGAATCTATCATCACATCACTAGTTTCGAAACCCAGAGCAGTTCCCACCTTTTTAACAGCATCTATTGGGTTCTCATTAGGTTCTTCAGGTAACCCATGAATTTCTAGGCAATTCCTTCTTGAATATTGCTCAGCCTCTTCTAACTTAGATTAAAGCTGTGCAACCTTAGTCTTGAGTACTTTATTTTCAGCAACATATTGTTCAACTAGTTCGACATATTTTTCAAGCTTAACTGTCTGGCTTTCAAGAGCTTTGGTGTTTTCATCTAATTTATTGTTTAGCACCTTATATGATTTATTAAATTCATCCAAGTCTGTCTTATGTTGCTTTCTAAGCTCTCTTATTTCTTGTAAGATATCAGCCAAGGTTAACTCACCTTTCTCAGCTTTCTGTTCAAGTACTAAAGACTCTCTTCTCTTTTGCATGCAAGGCACACACCTCCATATATCACCTTCCGTTTGCATAGTTGTAATTTCAGTTTTTGTTAGATCTGCACAATTATTATGGAAGAGACATTTGCAGTCAGTGCACTCTACCTTCAAAGAGTTTGCCTTAAATTGTTTCGTACACTTCTGACACTTCGTCATTTTGAGGTTATGTTCCAGTTTTAGTGTATACAGCCAAGTTAAATATATAAATTGTTGATTCTTACTTACAGAATGAATAGTAGTGTCCAATATATTACTTAAACATTCATTGACGCACTTAACTAAACTCAGAAAATAAACCTTGATGTTATAGTCTGAAGAGCGTAACACTACACATCTGCTCGGCTCGAGTTCCCGCCATCTTCTGAAACAGAGGACTGCGAAAGCAGAAAAAAAAACTGAAGCTGAAACCACAAAATTTAGATTAGCGATTTCTGTACTATATTGTGTTCCTGTTTTGTTTTCAGAATTAGTAATTTTGACTGCTTTTACATTTCCTTGTTTAGCTATGTTTTCCAGGTTCTCCTGGATGACATTTAGCAATTTTTGCCCCTCAAAGCCAATAGTTTTGATAAACTTACCTAACAAGTCCTTCTGCATCATCCAGCGCAAAGTATGCAAGTTTTCCTGGGACAGCGGTTGTGCCACTGTATAAAACAAAGAAATTAAAACTCATTGTACAATTACAATAACTAAAAATAGAAGGATAATGTCTTTCATAACTAAAACTCAACAATTAATTTTCAAATACTTCAGAGCCTCACAAACTTGGACTTTCTTTACCAAGTGCTAGGCTTTGCAGTTTCCATGGACATACACTGCAGCTACAGTCACAATGTAGCACCCTTGTGGTTGTGGCATTATCACTTAACAGTTTTGCCATTGGTGATTGGCAGGATTTGGACCCGGGTATAAGCAAACTGAAATCTCTCGCTCTACTACTACACCGGGCTGCTCCAATGTGGACTTTGACCCTTGTCGTGTTTGGGGAATGTTCAGCTTTCCAGAATAATTTTAGAATAACCCAATACTTAGCTGTAAACTGTATAGTATGTATTATATATTTATACTTAATATATATATTATATTTCAACTAGCCAGTGTCCTTGCGCCCGTACTGAGAACACAAGTAGGTGAATTAATAAGCCGATTTTGTGCCTACTGAATGTCTGGTTATGCCTTTTTGTCAGTGTTTGCCAACTGTGTAAGTGTTCAAGTGTGGTGTTTTTTTTTTTTTTTTTTTTTTACAAACATGACTCAATTTCACGTGAAAATGACAAAACGACAAAACCTAGTGTCAAAACCAGGATTAATTGTAAGCAATTTCAAAGTAAATTTAACTTGAAGATAATTTGTACTTTAAACTTAATACTTCTTTGATTTGGCAACCTACCCAGATTGGTATTTTAAGCCAAGTATGAATATGAGATGAAAGTAAAATGATAGTGGCGCAATCTTGTAGAGTTGTTACTGACTTAGGCTGACATGTTCCTTTGACAGGACTGTGGAGGCTAGTTAGTGATTTTAAGTTCTGCAATTTACCAAGAAATAAACATTTTTTGTTACGAAGTTATCTTGATATTATTTATGGTGCTGGCTGTATTTCTTGCATTAACCACCCAACTAGAGTCCCGTCCATGGGCGTCCATCACACTTTTTCCAAGGGGGGGCTCAATTACGATGAACAGGAGATTGGGAAGGTACAACCACGGAACGAGCCTAGAAAGTATGTATTACTCCCCAGCAAACAAAGAGGTTTGAGAGTCCCCCTGGAAAAGTTTTGAAGATTAGAACTGTGAAGGGTGTATTTTTTAACAGTGTATATTTAAAAGATGTCAAGGCTATCACACCAATTATTGTAAACAGTGGCCAGCAGGGCTTGATCCTAGGGCCGTGGACTGTAAGGGGGCTGCACAATGTACAGGATAAGATAAGGTGTAACTTACATAGTTTTAGATATACTTAAAACTGGAATAACCCCTTTTCTTATAAGTTTTTTTTTTTAAGTTTACCGCCTTGTTTAAACGTAAAAGTAAAAATTATAGAATGACACTAAACTCTCTGAACACAATAGGGGACCACAAAGAAAGCTTGGCCTAGCAGGGCCTTACGGTCTGTAAATCCAGCACTGACTGTAATCTTACGTTTTTGGCAATCATAACACATAAAAATTAATTGCTATCATCATAGCTAGGGGTGTGCGAGTAGTGATTTTAGAAGTCGAGTCGAGTCGAGTCGAGTTTTGAAAAATACCCGCGAGTTTCGGGCTTTTTTCGAGTCAAGTTTTTTTTAAGTTTATAATATAGGCTAATAGTCATCATGTTTGTACATAATGGTAAAAAATTATTTTCATTACTCAAATACAAATTACAATTTTGAGGTAATTAAACTTAAAAGAGTTACTGAACTAAGAGCAGATATACAAATAAATAATACCAAAAAAAAAGAAAGAAAACCTTTTACTTAAACTCACAATAATTCTTGATTTGATATATTTGTCAAGCCTAACTTGTGATTAAGGCTTACCTGGGTTTTGAAATGAAATGAAAACACTGACTATAAGCCATGACCAATTTACCTGACTCAATACCTCAATTCATGATTAAAATATTTTCTTTGAGTTATTCACACAGGTACATTTTTATTCATGTTACTGTCAACAAAAAACTAAGTTTTTATTTATTTGGAAAGGTTTCTAAAATATAACAAAAAATTTTTTTCTATAGAGATGTAATAATAAATAGCCTCAAACTATAAAAAAGATAGAGTGATATAAAAATTTATGTGTCTTTAATAACGTAAAAGAACTTTTTACTTCAAGTATAACAAGCGAGGTTTCAGTTATATTCGTTTAAGATGGATTGACATTGTGAAAAATGGCTGTAATATTCTTTCGCACGTACCGATTTTGGGTAAACGGCGGGAGTAACTACTGTATACTCGGCTCAAAAAAAGCTCGATTCTCGAGTACTCGCACACCCCTAATCATAGCCTAAACTGCCTAACTATTATAAAATGTATACTTGAAATTTATTATTGAGTTAAGTTATGCAGACTATTTTGGTTGGTTTGTCGCAAAATCAAAACTGAAATAATTGTTTGAATGCTCAAGGCATAAATTAACTAATTAAAAAATCAACCTCTAGAAAATTATATCGATCTAAAAAACCTCAGCTACATCCTACAGGTGAACACTGGGAATTCAAATCAAAAATTCTAAGTAATCTGACCCCCTTTTACAATAATTTAAACATTTTTTATTTTCCGAAAATTGAGTAAAAACAAAAATTATCAATCAGGAACAACCTATAAGTCAAATTGTTTCTAGAAAGTTTGAGAAATATTAAAGAGAATTAAAGTTCTATCATGGGCCGTGAGGCCTTACCCAAAAAATATCACAATGGGATTGGTTTTCCGATCTTGGGTGAACGGAGGAACTTCATGAAAGATGTGGGAATCGGGAAAAAACCATCGCATTTAAGGTCAAATTACCGATCAAGGGCAAATCATCCGAGAAAATTTGCAGCAAGACTGGTTTTTTATGTTTTTAGAAGGTGGTTGAACCCCTAAATTTAGAAGAAACAAGAGGTTCTGGTAAGAAGAGAAACAATTTAAACCCCTTCAAGAAACAATCAATCGAGGGCTTGAAAATAAACTTCACTGTTCAGCCGCATTCCTGGATATACGAGGGCTGTTCGGAAAGTAAGTTCCGTTAAAAATAGCGAGGTGATGGGTGGGGGGTAGAGGCGAGCACGCGTCTGCGTTGGGAAGGCTAGCTCAGTAGGCGTCTGTCCATACGCCGGAGAGGACAATAGGGCTGCATTGTGCGCTGTGATGCGAAATCAAAATGGCTGCCGCAAGTAGTAGTGCCGCTGGCTCCGCCGCGGCGATAAACAATCCTTCTGACTGCGAAGTGTGTTGTCATTCGATTTATTTTGGCAAACAAATTTAATCCTGCGGATATTGCGGATATCCATCAAAAATTGTGTTCAGTTCATGGAGAAAACATAATGAGTGACAGTGCAGGTCGGAAATGGTGCCAATTGTTTAAAGATGAACGCACTAATGTCCACGATGAAGAGAGGATTGGCCGACCATCTGTTGTCACTGACAATCTCGTTGCCAAAATCAACGATACAGTTCGGGAAAACAGGAAATCCACAATTACTGATCTCTCTGAGTGTTTCCCACAAATTTCACGATCTCTTCTGTACACCATTGTCACCACTGTAGGTTTGTGAATGACAATGAATTTAAAGATGGCATCAGCAGGTGGCTGCGTGCACAGACGGCAGAATTCTTTTCAGCAGTAGGTATTGAAAAGCTTCTTCCTAGGTATGAAAAGTGCCTAAATATTTGTGGGAACCATGTGGAAATGTAGTTTAAGGTACACGTATTAAGATGAATACAACAAAAATGTTGTAAATGCATTGAGAATTTTTTTACTCCCTAACGAAACTTACTTTGTGAGCAGCCCTCATAGCTCAGGCGTCTGACAAAGTTTGGCGTGAGGGCCTTATAAACAAGCTATATCAATTAAGCTTTCCCTTGATTTTTGCGAAATATTGTACAATATTTTTTAACTGATAAGGCCTTGTTCATCAGACTCAACTCAACTCTTATACTGATTATACTGCCATTATCACCCTACACAAGCTGACATTAATCAAGCTGTAAACTCTTTACAAGAAAGTGTTACGACTTTGAGTAACTGGTTCAAAACTTGGACACTGTCACTGAATGCATCAAAGTGTGAAACAAAAGTGTTCTCTCTTAGGAAGTACAAAGTGCCCCCAGAGATTCTGATTGAAGATACAATTTTTTTGCGGAACCCTGATGATCAAGATTTAAAATATTTGGGCATACATTTAGATAAAAAGTTAATTTGGAACTTGCATGTTAATTCAAAATTGACACCGGCATATGCTCGCTTGTTTCCATTTATAAATCGAAGATATTTGAGTTGGCACCCTGATTCCGTCTGTCAAAGTTAGCGCGGTTCACGGGACTGCATGGACTTTTTTGGGAAATAACGTTCTATTTATCGAAAGATGGTATGCCCTCTGTTCGTTGCATCGTCGCCCAGCGACCAAAATCACGAAATAAAAATAAAAGACGAAAAGTAAATATTGGAAAATGGAAGGATAAGACAAGGAAGGAATATAGAAACGCTGGGTTGTCCTTTGATTCAAAAACTTAGAAGTCAAGGCCGGTAAAATTGCCGCCAAAAGAGATGATAATGTATTAATAATGTTTTAAACACCACATTTGGATATCTTTTAGCAAAATGACGTATCACGTTATGTAACAACATTATGTTTTTGTACTTTTTAAATCAATAAAATTGTTTTATATTCAGTTTTCTTTTCATTTATGTTGGTATTCCTACATTCCCTGATGATTTCTTCCAAAAGTAGAAGAGCAGTTCGTCAAAGAATGTTCAAACGCCAGTCATTTAGAACGTTATAACCCCGAAAAAGCCACATAAAACATTTTAAAATGCTTAATAGTAAGTAAAAATTTAATATAAGGCAACATTACGATGTTAAAAATAGGGTATTAAAAAATTATACATGATTACAAATTCTAACCTTGAAAAAACCTAAATTTTAGAAATCAACTTTCAACGCTTGATTACTGAAAACTAGGTTTTTGTAGCTTAGAACGTTTTACGGGGGACCCCTTCAATTATGAATGCTTGTCCAGTTTGGGGCATGTGCCTATCCCACACCAAACTTAATAAAATTCAAATTTTCCAAAATAAAGTGTTAAGAATAGCTACAAACAGCCCTTGGTACATTCGAAATCCCCTCTTATAAATATTTAAAAGGAATAAAAAAAACTTTTAAAGGGATATTATAATAAGCTACTTGAATGTTTATATGTATCAGTGTAACATAAAGTAAAAATTATGTGTAGAGATCATTTGAAACTATAATTTATAAAGTGCCAAATGTAATCTTAATTTATGTAGAGGAAAATATTCAATCCACTGATAATACTGAACATTATTAATTGTTTGTTTAAGTTAATGTTTACTATCACTCATGGACTAAACTCAAAACATGTATTGGCTGAATCAATTGTGTAAATATCTCTAAAGGCCTTGTATGAGGCGTGAGGCCTTGTTTATTCTCCTAAATTGACTACATATAGAAAACATCGTAAAACGTCTACCTCCAACTAAACTATTGATGGATCAAAACTGTTCTAAAGCAGCAAAAGAAATCGAGTTATTGGAATAGAATGTTGACAAACTGTATTGATGTAAGCATAAGTAGCTGTATTAAAGTAAATAATTAAGAGATATTGAACATTCAAGATGCCCTCAATATAATACATAGTTATAAGTGAATGTTTACATTTCAATGCTTCAATGTAAAATATCTTTAAGTTTTACTGAAACTGCAGATGAACTATTAGTATACCATAAATTTACTCATCAGCAACAACCAGAAAAAACATTCAAGCAATACCTTGAATCATTAGACACTCATAAATGACTGCACCTCAAAAGCTACAACTGCAGAATAAGACAGAGTTAACTACACAACTATTTGAGAATATTAAGCTGTCTCTATAAGGTACACATGAGAAGGCTTGCTTATTTGAAATAATACTAATATTTATTGCTTTGAAAAACTAGAAAGTGCACATCTACATCATAAATCCATCTTGAGTCTCAACTATGATTAAAACATAAATGAAACATACAAGGTCATGAGAAAAATAACCTGAGCTACTTTTAAGGTTAATATATGTTTCATCTGTGGATTTAACAAACATCTAAGAAGTGACTGTCCTGTAAGAAAGTCTAAATGATGGGGTAAAAGGGTCCACTTCATGAAGGTATGTAAATATTCTTCGCTAATAGAAATATGAAATATGGCACTAATAGAAATATTCAAGTTTTAGGTTGGACTTAAAAATTCATAGATCCTAGCAATCTCAGTTTATGTCAAAAACAATCTATGGCTATTAAAAGCTTCTCTCCCACTTAAAATTAATAGTATATTAAGATAGACCTAAGCTCTCCTATCATTAACTGAAGTTGACATTTGTAGTGCAATACCACGACTAAACTCTTCACTTGGGACTAAGAAATTAAAATTTAATTCCATCATTCTAAAATCCGTCAAGTATTAGTGACAGTGTCAAAGTAACTCTCTAAAATTGGAGTTGTAACCAAAATTAATTTGAAGGTCCTTGGTAACTTGAGCAATAATATAGTTTTTTTGCAAATCATCTATTCTTTGTTGTATTGGATAATAAGCCGTGATTTACTTGGTTACCACTCAAAACTAGATCTAACACTAGTTCACTTGGCTGAATTGACGCTCTCTGTAGTATTCTTTATTTGGAATTCACTGTTGGCAATGGTGAGTTTATGTTTTGATTTTGATTTTTTACTGACATTCTTTCTGACCAATGATTAGAAAAAACAATAATTCTACAGCATCTGTAGCGACTATAAATGTACAACCACACCCACTATTTGAACCTCGTTCACATGGCAGTCATTTAGTCCAAGCAACGATGGCCCAAAAAAAGGTATAGAGGGAAATGCATGGAACACAATTTTTGACTTTGCAGCTTTTTTTGGACTAGTTTGGAGGTGAACATATCAAAAGTCCCCGTCCATAGCCCTTGAGCAGGGGGAGGGAGAAAGGGTCTAAAGGTCATTTTTAGGTTTTTCCTAAATATCTTGAAAACTATCAACTTTAAGTACTCCCTATTAAATTGTAAAATTAAAGAAAATGAAATTTCCTGAGAGAAAAGTATAAAATATTTATTCATATTAAATAGCCTCCAAAGCTGATATGACAAATAAAAACAGGTTTATATTACCTCAGTCTAACAGCTTTTTGTAAATCCACATGGACTACCGGCAGTGGTATAATGGGGCCGGAGCGGTCCGGAGCGGCGCTCCGCCACGGCTTTTGGAGCCGGAGCGGCGCTCCGCCGCGGCTTCGTCGGCGTAGCCTGAAAACGAGGATTGAAAATCGTTATCGTGTGAACTTGGTTCTTTTCTTTATGGTATAATTTCGTCACATCATCGTGAATTAAATCATTGTCACGTCGCTGTAACGAACTTGTCCTTGCGACGCGGTAAACACAAACTCTTTGTTGCATCGCGGCAGTGCCGGATTTTTCCACAAGGCCCGGGCCTAGGGCCGCCCGCGGGCGCAAATAAGCCATCGAAAGTTAATAAGAGTGGACATTTTGGGATTGAAAACGTAATTTCTCGACTACAAAAATAGGTCACCACTTTTTGCAAGGCCGAAGGCGCCTCAGGGGCCGCATACAGATCGAGGCCTTGGGCCCACCGACCATAAATCCGGCACTGCATCGCGGTAAGGGCTGGTTTGCCTAGGCAGTGTCAAACGTCAAATGCCAAATAAATGCTTTGCATCGGATTCGTATCATGTTGTCCGTGCCCGTGACGTTTGCCTCCCGTTGTCCACTATGGACACTGGAACCGATTTTGTTGAAGTTATTGCGGTACGGTCCGGCGTAATTCGTTTGACGCTGTTTAGAAAACTTCCTTTCTTTTCTTTGATTTTCTTACGAACTCAACGTCACTCCGCAGTATTTTAGCTCGTAATTGCACAGACGGTTAACGTAAAGACTCACCACGTCACTGTAAACAGATCGACATGGAGTTTCGGACAGTTTCGGTTATCTATCGTCTTCGCGTTGCGGTAAATGTCTTGTTGTCCATCATACGACGCCGACGCGAAACGGACAAACTAATCTCGCCATCGTCGAATACCGGATCGCTGTCGTGTCCGCGTTGTGTGTAGTCTAATCAAAGCCGTAGACAGAAATATTTTTGGGGGGGGGGGGGTTTGGGCTCCGCGGTTACAGGGAGTGAAAAAAAATAACTTTCTAACTTTTCATTCAAGCGCAATTTCAACATTTTCGGGGGGGGGGGGGGGTCTACTCCTTGCCTTTATCAAATTTATTCTATTAAACAGGACATCACACCCATATTTTAACTTTTCATTTAAAACATCATCTGGACTATTTTTAAAACTATTGTAAATTTTGAGCTCTTCAAGGGTATTTAAGAGAGGAGATTTGTGGCATTTGTGTAATATTGTCATATTTGTATCCATGTTGTTGACACTGTGATTATTTGTCACAAGATGTTCACTAAATTTAGACTTCTGGGGGGCAGAGCTAGGTTTTTTTGGGGTTATGCTCCTTAAATCTCTTTTCAAAGGACCGCCCAGTTTGTCAAATATAGTGCTTAGGGCAATCAGAGCACGTTAATTTGTACACACCAGTTTTGTGACAAGACTCCTGACTGAGTCTGGGGGATTTTAATTTCTGCTCTAATTTATTAGAAGTCTTACAAGCCAATGTAATGTTGGGTTTCCTCATTTCATTTTTAGGGTGTAATGTAGGTTTTCCCTTACTCTCTTGATATGTAATGCTTTGGTTCTACGTTGAGAGGAGAGCTACTTTTATTTTTATTTCTTTGTTTGTTTATAATATTGTCTACATTATTTACATTATAGCCATTAACCACTGCAATATGTTTAATACTGTTAACCTCATTTTCAAAATCGGTTGCATCCATGGGTGCAGATAATAAACGATGGACTAAGCTATTATAAGCTGCCATTTTGTGTGCCATGGGATGGTAGGAAGTGGCATGTATGGTGTGGTAAGTGGCCGTAGGCTTCCTATAAATTGAATACTTGAGCCTGTTACTTGATTTTTAGCGAATTTCCCCCTATATGGAAGCAGCTATTACCGTAGGCGGCGACGGCGGCCGGCGGCAGCGGCCGGCGGCGTAAGACTTAAGCACGGGACCACCGTAATTTTTCATTTTGATGCCCCCAGACCTCAAAAACACTGTTCGTTCATTTTCATATATAAATATATATAAGGATATATATATATATATATATATATATATATACCTATCCGTAGGCACCTATTCGTAAAAAAGGTCAAATCGCGATGAAATTTGGTACATACGTCTAGAGTGACATTTATTACTTCGAGTTCGAAAACCAGCGCGATATGTTAACTCTAAGGACGGGTTTTTGACAAAATAAAATTTATTTTTAGGATTTAATATCTTTATATCAATTGTTTGTAAATTTAGATGTCAAAATTGGATTCATCTTAAAAAAACGAACAATTTAGCATTTTGAATTATTATTCTATGTCAATTCGTTGCTCAGATATTGAAAGTGCTAAACACAGTACGTTGTCCTATATTATTTTTGGTTTTACCCTTAAAAAGTATAATTATTCTGTTTTCATTGAGTTATCCCCAAAACTTGTATTATAATTACCCTAAATCCCTTCATTTACCCTGATGTAGGGTAATTTGAAAATAAAACTCTGAACATATGATTATATTTAAATTTTCAGGTGAATATAACCAGTGTAGTCTGACTACACTCTTAACTCTACGTTTACTTAAAAGATTATAACTGAGACTGATATCAAACGTCACGTTTCTGGACTACGTGGGGCTCTGCTCCTGGCCTTGATGGTGTATCGGCTGCAATCTTAAAGGAAAACTTAAATATCATTTCAAGACCGTTAACTCACTTAGTAAACATTAGTTTAGCTACTGGTATGTTTCCTAAAAACTTTAAAACAGCAAAAATAATTCCTCTATTTAAAAGTAGTGATATTAAAGATAAAAATAACTTGCGTCCTATATCTTTACTAAGCGTATTTTCTAAAATTATTGAAAAAGTAGTTAAAGAGCAACTGACGGATTTTGTTTATTCGAACAACATTTTAAGCGAGAGTCAGTACGGCTTTAGGACGGACAGGAGCATAGATGAAGTGTTTTTCGATGTTAGTAAAGATTTATATCATTCTATATCACAAGGAAATCGGATGATATTTATCTTTTTGGATTTAAAGAAAGCTTTTGATTCTGTCGACAGAGATAAATTAATAAAAAAATTAGACTGTATTGGAATTCGTGGTGTTTCTCTCGAATGATTCAAAAGTTACCTTTCTGATAGGACTCAAAAAGTTTGTATAAATGGCTCTTATAGCGATTCCCTTCCAATTAATTATGGTGTCATTCAAGGCAGTACACTCGGGCCTGTCTTATTCCTTATCTACAACAATAATATTTCAAAATTAATTTTGAACAGCAAACTGTATCTATTTGCAGACGACACTTTAGTTTGTGTTAAGGGTAAAACATGGGCAGAGGTTCGCACTAAAGCACGACAGGACTTAATGATTTTAAAGAAATGGTTTGATCAGAATATCCTTTCTCTTAATGTCTCAAAAACTAAATTCATGCCCATTTCTCTCAGATATAACACAGATTATCCACTTAACAATATACAAATTCATAACTGCGATGATTTCAATAACTTAATATGTGACTGTGAATCTTTGGAAAAAGTAGATGCTTATAAATATCTGGGTGTCGTGTTTGACTCTCGCATGAAATGGAATCATCACATCGATTTTTTGAAATCTAAAATTAGAAAATATATATTTGCTTTTATATGTCTTGGTGAAGTTTTGAATGAAGAAGGAATCAAACTCGCTTACTACGCTTACATTCAGTCTCTGTTGTCTTATGGTATTGTTGCCTGGGGAGGCTCTTTTAAGTCGATCCTAGAACCAATGAATATAATTCAAAAAACCATCTTAAAAATTGCGTACAGGAAAGAAAGAAGATATCCTTCCATTGCTCTTTTTCAAGAAACTGGGTTTTTCACCATCCGTCAACTTTTTATTAAAGATCTGTAAGTTTTAATTTTCAAAAATTTTACCAATATATTTTCTGTAACTTCGCACAACCACCACACACGCTACACTCGCAACATTTCTGTTTCTGCTTTAAATCTTAGTAAATCTATTTTGACAACTAACTCTTTTTACGTGTCTAATATTTTGTACCGTAATATCTCTCATAGATTTTCTCATTTCAATTTATTTCACTCACCATCACTACCATTGTTTAAAAAAAAGAATTAAAGAATTTTTAACTAGCTTAGGGTTAGAGGGCGCCGAGACCATTACCTTGGCCACTTACATTTGACAATGACCACTGGACAATTCTACTTATCTTGGCCACTGGACTATGACACACACTCAGCCCCCCCCCCCCCCCTCCCAACTGCAGCATTCCATGCCCCTGTCAATACACAAGCAGATGAGCTGTTGTCTCCTTTCCACTAAACTTCAATAGATAATATTTACATTTTCTTTTCTGAATGTAAATTTGAAATTTTATTTTAATTCCAAGTACGGCCAAAGTAATTTTTTTTATAGTAACAACTAGGCCTACGCACAGGCTCCTACCCATGTAGACCTTTTCCGTATTACGAGGCAATGCTAACGTTGTTACTATTACGTTGTGGTATTAATTTAGGATACCATGCATGTTGAAATTAAATTATATATTTATGATGTTCACCTGGATTAGTGCATGTGTATGATCCCTTGCTTGTTACCAATTGTATTTTTGATGGAATAAATATTCAATTCATTTATTCATTCATTCAATATTTTATTTGTCTTTATTTTGGATGGTTAGAGTTCATTGATCATGATTTTGCATAAAATATATATACTATAATAAAAATACAAATTATTTTTAAGTTTTATGGAGAAACTATGTGGCATTGGTGGTGGTGGGGGGGGGGGGGGTGTCTTGGTCTAGACTTCCTGAAAATGTAGCATAATATATGGTATGTTTACAAATCTGAGGAATGATATTATGTTCTTTTTAATCGGCTGGAGATGCAGGTCTGCTGCAACTATTAGGGATGTTTTATTTATAAAATTAATCATATGATTGAATTTAATTTGTTCATGAGATTATATTATTTGTTTTCCCAGTATTTTGAATTCATTGATTATATGTTTCCTGACATTTATATACTATAACAAGAATACATTTATTGAAAATTAAAAGGCTAAGAACTTATAAAATACAAAAAGTGTATATATTACTAATAAAAACCAATGTGATCCCCTTGTCAATTTTTCTCATGTTTCAAGCTAATGAATGATTGAATATAAGTTTTACATATTATTTACAAAACGTATTCAAACGATATTTCCCTTTACATAAGTTGAATGCTCACATATAAAAAATAAATCCTATGGAAATTCGCTGAGTATGCAGGTCTGCTGCGAAGGGGGTATTTAACATGAATATCCAAAAAGTTAGGAGAGTCATTTAGTTCAATTTCTAAAGTGAACCTTAGTTTTTCTGTAGCACTGTTTAGATATTCTTTGTTTGAAATTCATTGTTGGTGTGTTTAGATATTCTTTGTTTGAAATTCATTGTTGGTGATGGTGATTTTATATTTTGATTTGGATTTTTGCGGACATTTGCCATCACTGATTAGTAAAAAACAAGTTTCATGACGTTTCGGGATCTGGAATCTGATCCCGTCTTCAGGTGGAAGAAAACCTAGAACATAACAAGATTAACACATAGCCAGGAAAACCTGGACAAAAACACTATACTGAAAAGAAAAACAATAACACAAAATAACACAGAAATCACAAGTATCAAGAATCACCGGACAGGAGAGAACACGTCCACACCCAATCAGAGCTGAGCTGAGACAGTTCTCTGTCTTAGCTGTGTTTTTATCCAGGTTTTCCTGGCTATGTGTTACTAATCTTGTTATATTCTAGGTTTTCTTCCAGCTGAAGACAGGATCAGATTCCAGATCCCGAAACATCGTGAAACTTGTTTTTTACTAATCAGTGATAGCAAATGTCCGCAAAAATCCAAATCAAAATACTGTTTAGATAATTATTAAAATTTTCTAATTGTCTGGCATTAACTTTTATAGATTACAAAAGTAGCATCTACATAGCTCCAGTCTCAGTCAGGAGTCTTGTCACGAAACTGGTGTGTACAAATTAACGTGCTCTGATTGCCCTAAGCACAATATTGGTCAAACTGGGCGGTCCTTTAAAAAGAGATTTAAGGAGCATATCCCCAAACCTAGCTCCGCCCCCCAGAAGTCTAAATTTAGTGAACATCTTGTGACAAATAATCACAGTGTCAACAACATGGATACAAATATGAAAATATTACACAAATGCCACAAATCTCCTCTCTTAAATACCCTTGAAGAGCTCGAAATTTACAATAGTTTTAAAAATAGTCCAGATGATGTTTTAAATGAAAAGTTAAAATATGGGTGTAATGTCCTGTTTAATAGAATAAATTTGATAAAGGCAAGGAGAAGAGACAGGGACAAAGAGGTACAAAGTCCAACTGACCACTGATAACGTCATCTTCCTGTTCACCTGATTTCTTCAGTCAGTGTTCACCTACCGGCCGGTACACATAAAATTAAATCAAAGTGCACTATTTTATTTAAATTTATTTTTTGTTCATGTTAAATGTGTTATGTGTCTTTTTAGCTAGTGTGACAATGGACTCATGTTCAAGTTTGGTTTGTTGAAGTTGTTGTTGTTTGGTTTAGTTGGTAGCGCACTCGGCCCCGGTTCTGTGATGCCAGCGTCGCAGGATCGAGTCCCGATGATGCCGCATACTTTTATCAGTACTGTTCATCCTTTTACTGTACCGGCTCACTCCTTGGGTTTGCTTGATAACTTCCACGCACAGGCCTGAGGCCCATGTGGGGGGGCAAATGCAAGGTAAAAAGAGGCCGCCACCCTCTTTTTATAAAAAAAAGAAAGAAAAAGAAAAAGTCGACCTGAGGATGGAATTATAATGTTCCGAAACCGGTAGTCCATGTGGATTTGTAAAATATGTCTATTTTGGTCCAGCCATTTAAAAAATAAGCACTAATTTTATTAATATTTCAAGAAATATTCCTTCCATTAGAAATACACATAAATTTCTGTGTAATTTACAAGCCCAATGGGGCAACGCTTTTTCATTTAAAGGCCCGTTTTCACGATGCCAGCTGAAGAGACAATCAGCACAAGACAGTCCAAAAGCAAAAATCTATTTGCAGCAAGTGGACATTTTAACCATAACGACACAATGCCAAAAATGACGATAATAATTTTCAGATCAATTTATAGTTAATTTTTAAATATTCATTAATAAATATTAGATAAGAAGTGTGCACACGGTGCAATTACAATTTTGGCATTGGGCTGTCTTATGCTGATTGGCTCTTCAGTTGGCATCGTGAAAACGGGCCTTTAGGGAAAATGAACAACATTCATAAAATAGTGACGAAATTCCCAGTAATTTGACACCTCAATCATAAAAATTGGTCAAAAGTAAAGGTCTTGGTGAGCTCATAAAAAAGTTATTATTCAAGGAATTATTACAAATATGTGGTTACTACAACGTTTTTGGGAGCTCGTCCACACATTTATTTTAGACCAACTTTTAGCGAATTTCCCCCTATAGGGAAGTATTAGCGAATTTCCCCCTATAGGGAAGTATTAGCGAATTTCCCCCTATAGGGAAGAAGCTATTACCGTAGGCGGCATGGTAATACTTAAGCACGGGACCACCGTAACTTTTCATTTTGATGCCCCCAGACCTCAAAAACACTGTTCGTTCATTTTCATATATAAATATATACAGGGTGTCTGTAAAGTCCGTCACCAAACGCCATAACTTTGTTTATTGGGTCAAAATAAGCAAAAAAGTTCCTGTGAACGTATGTCCTAAAATGCATATTTATCCAGATATCCGCCATTTTGTATTTTTCACAAAATATTTTTTATCTCCGAAGTTTATGACTTGATTTTTTTTAAACTTGGTATGTACCTATAAACTAGTCAAGGTTAGTTTATGAAAAAATAATCAGCATGATCTAATAGTAAATTTCAAAATGGTGGCCGTTTGAAACCTTTAATTTGAAATATCTGAAAACGTTACGTAGTACAAAAAAATATGAAGGATTAAAATTTTTAGAAAATTTAATTTCCTGTCTATTGACACCAGAATTATGAAAATCGGTTAATAAATAACTGAGTTATGGTCAAATTTATCTACCGAGGCAGCGTAATTGACCTATGGCAGCGTATGACTCAATGCAACAATGGGCCAATCTCCTTCCAATTTATGCTGCCTCGTTGGATAAATTTGCCCATAACTCAGTTATTTATTGACCGATTTTCATAATTCTGGTGTCGTCAGACTGGAAATTAAATTTTCTAAAAATTTTAATTCTTCATATTTTTTTGTACAACGTAAAGTTTTTCTGGTATTTCAAATTTAAAATTTTAAGCGGCCGCCATTTTGAAATTTACCATTCGATCATTCTGATTATTTTTTCATAAACTGAACTTGACTAGTTATAGGTACATACTACGTTTCAAAAAAATCGATTCACAAACTTTGGAGATAAAAAATATTTTGTGAAAAACACAAAATGGCGGATATCTGGGTAAATATGCATTTTAGGACATACCTTCACAGGAACTTTTTTGCTTATTTTGAACCAATAAACCAATTTATGGAGTTTGGTGGCGGACTTTACAGACACCCTGTATATAAGAATATATACAGGGTGAGTCTCTACTGACTACATTAATTTTAACAGTTGATTCTACTTATCCAATGGAACACAAAAATGTATATAACCCCTTATCTGACTTGAACCGTTTAGGTGTAATGGCGTATTTTGTGATTTTTTAAAATTACACGACTTTGTACTATTAGTTCGACGGTAAAAACCAAAACAATGTATTTATGAGATATAAATTAATATCATTGGAAAGAGAATTAAATTCCCTTCAAATTAAACATATTACCAAAGTAATAACTCCTTATAAAACGTTTATGAAATAACAATAAAGTTGAAAATTGTAGTTTTCAGAATTTTTCCTTTAAACTTCAAGGCTCAATTAAAGCAGTTAAATGTGCCGTTTTCTTATGTCCAATAACATGAAAAACTTCCTTATTTATTTATGTTTAAAATGATGTATAAATATTAAGGGGTCATAAGGGGAGAAATTTGAGAATTTCTTTAAAATGTTGTTAAGGTACATTATCAGGATTGTCATCATCACTCGGTATTGGCTCTAAACACCAAATTTATTACTGTTTATTTGTCTCTTATTTCTTTGCCAGCTGAATCTGTTGAGTAAATCAGCTGATTGGAAATAAAAATAGTAATAATCAGCTGATTTTTAATTGTTTTATTGTAAAGCTGTTTATTCATGTTCTTTTCAAATGTTCACTACAAGTAAAACGTAACTGTTGCCATTAATGATAGATATCGTTGTTTCGAGTTGTCATGTCGTTTACAAATGAAGACTAGGTGGACATTATTGTGGTTTACGGGTTCTGTGACTATAATTCAGCGGAATGCCGTCGCAAGAACCGTCGCCGCCACTATCCAAACAGAAGGCATCTCAATGGACGCACCTTTGTTAATGTTCATCGCTGTTCCTGGTACACGAATCTTCTAATCATGTAAGGTTGAAATTAAATGTCTGGATCGGACTCTTTGTAAGCTGGCTTATAGGACCTTCGAACAGCCTTAAATGGCATTTAGTACCTGGACTTACTTGCTGAAACATCACCGTTGCTCCTTGAAGACTTGGATTTTCGTCAGCGCATTATCTTCCAAGGAGACGAAGCACTCCCACACTTCAGTGTTGATGTCCGTCAGCACATCAGTGATACATTAGACATGTGGATTGGAAGATGAGGAACAATCGCTTGGTCTCCGTGTTCACCAGACCTCATACCCCTTGACTACTATGTTTGGGGGCACCTCATTACAAGTTTTTCGCATACCAGTTCGAAATGTAGAGGAGTTAAGGAACAGGATTTTGACAGCTTGTGAACTTATACTTGATGAACTGAACTTGATGGCGTCTGTGAGGGAATTCAGGAAGATATTTTGCATGTGTATCAGGGTAAACGGTGTATACTTTGAAAATCTCCTAAAATGATAAAACCGGTTGACGGATGAGATATAAACAGTATATTTAAATTGTAAGTGATGTGTGTATTTTTCACATAACATCTGCTTTTCACAATTATTGGAATCCCCAATCTGCTAATTTAGTTGACAGATTCAGCTGTGAAAGGACAGATTTACTGCAATTTGTCTGGTGTTTAGAACCAATAAGATGAATAATAATGATGTACACTAACAACGTTCTTATGAAACTCCAACATTTTTTACACTTACGACCCCTGCGTTCATTCAGAAGCCTTCTGTTTGGATAGCGGCGCGGCGGCGATGGTACTCGCGACGGCATTCCGCTGCATTGTAGTTACAGAACCCTTAAACCACAATAACATCCACCTATTCTTCATTTGTAAACAACATAACAACTCAAAACAACATTGATATAATGATAACGGCATCAGTTACGTTTCACTTGTAGTGACAATTGAAAAGAACATGAATAAACAGTTTTACAATAAAACAATTAAAAATCAGCTGATTATTACTATTGCAATTAATTCCCAGTCAGCTGATTTAGTCAACAGATTCAGCTGGTAAAGAAATAAGAGACAAATAAACAGTAATAAATTTGGTGTTTAGAGCCAATACCGAGTGATGATGACAATCCTGATAATGTACCTTAACAACATTTTAAAGAAATTCTCAAATTTTTCCCCTTATGACCCCTAAATGTTTTCACATCATTTTAAACATAAATAAATAAGGAAGTTTTTCATGTAATTGGACATAAGAAAACGGCACATTTAACTGCTTTAATTGAGCCTTGAAGTTTAAAGGAAAAATTCTGAAAACTACAATTTTCAACTTTAATGTAATTTCATAAACGTTTTATAAGGAGTTATTACTTTGGTACTGTGTTTAATTTGTAGGGAATTTGATTCTCTTTCCAATGATATTAATTTATATCTCATAAATACATTGTTTTGGGTTTTACCGTCGAACTAATAGTACAAAGTCGTGTAATTTTAAAAAATCACAAAATACGCCATTACACCTAAACGGTTGAAGTCAGATAAGGGATTACATACATTTTTGTGTTCCATTTGATAAGTAGAATCAACTGTTAAAATTAATGTAGTCAGTAGAGACTCACCCTGTATATACCTGTCTGTAGGCACGATAACTTTCGTAAAAAAGGTCCAATCGCGATGAAATTTGGTACATAAGTCTAGAGTGACATTTATTACTTCGAGTTCGAAAACCAGCGCGATATGTTAACTCTAAGGACGGGTTTTTGACAAAATAAAATTTATTTTTAGGATTTAATATCTATATATTAATTGTTTGCAAATTTAGTTGTCAAAATTGAATTCATCTTAAAAAAATGAACAATTTAGCATTTTGAATTATTATTCTACGTCAATCCGTTGCTCAGATATTGAAAGTGTTAAACACAGTACGTTGTCCTATATTACTTTTAGTTTTACCCTTAAAAAGTATAATTACCCTGTTTTCATTGAGTTATCCCCAAAACTTGCATTATAATTACCCTAAATCCCTACATTTACCCTGATGTAGGGTAATTTGAAAATAAAACTCTGAACGTATGATTATATTTAAATTTTCTGGTGAATATTTTATTTGTCTTTATTTTGAGTGGTTAGAGTTCATTGATCATGATTCTGCATAAAATATATATACTATATATATTACTGTATTTTTAAGTTTTATGGAGAAACTGTGTGCATTGGGGGTGGGGGGGGGGGTGTCTTGGTCTAGACTTCCTGAAAATGTAGCATAATATATGGTATGTTTACAAGTCTGAGGAATGATATTATGTTCTTTTTAATCGGCTGGAGATGCAGGCCTGCTGCAACTATTAGGGATGTTTTATTTATAAAATTAATCATATGATTGAATTTAATTTGTTCATGAGATTATATATTATTTGTTTTCCCAGTATTTTGAATTAATTGATTATATGTTTCCTGACATTTATATACTATAACAAGAATACATTTATTGAAAATTAAAAGGCTAAGAACTTATAAAATACAAAAAGTGTATATATATTACTAATAAAAACCAATGTGATCCCCTTGTAAATTTTCCTCATGTTTCAGGCTTATGAATGATTTTATATAAGTTTTACATATATTATTTACAAAACGTATTCAAACGATATTTCCCTTTACATAAGTTGAATGCTCACATATAAAAAATAAATCCTATGGAAATTCGCTGAGTACGCAGGTCTGCTGCGACGGGGATATTTATGATTGAGATGTCAAATTCCTGAAAATTGTTTTAATATTTCCTGAATATTGTTCATTTTCCTTCAGGTGAAAAAGCAATGCCCCATTGGGCATGTATGTTACACACAAATTTACATGTATTTCTTATGGAAGGTATATTTGTTTGAATATTAATAAAATTAGTGCTTATCTTGTAAGTGTTTGGACCAAAATAGACATATTATGTACTTTTCTCAGAAGAAATTTAATTTTCTTTAATTTTTCAATCTAATAGGGAATAGCCTACTGTCAGTTGATAGTTTTCAAGATATTTAGGAAAAACCAAAAAAATGTATCTTCAGACCCCCCCTCTCTCCCCCCGCTCAAGGGCTACGGACGGGGTGCGAAGTCAAAAATTGTGTTTCAAAAATTCCCTCTATACCTTTTTGTTGCCTGGACTACTTATATTTCAGGCAAGTCTTGCAGTAATACAGTAGGTAACAAACCCAGGCTATTAAGTTTATTTTTAAAAACTTTAACTCGCCCTTGCTTGAGGGAGTAATTTAATCAAGTGTCTCTTCATGGGGAGGTTGTGCTTTTGTTGCTGGCTCTAAAAATATAATACAATAAGTTGATATATACAATTATAACGGTTACAATAGATTAACACATCACCTGGATGCATAGATGTCCTTGAATAAGTTGTCAATAAATTAGATGATAGTTAATTGTTTATTGCATCGTAGATTTAAGAAGTGCTTTTCATCAAATACTGATCAAGAATTCAAGCAAATGTGAGTGAAAGGATTATAATATTGTAGATGTTACTGACTTACACCTTTAGCCAAGAATAGTAACTGAAACCACAATGATCAACGATGGGTTTGATGGGTTTAATCAACTTAACAAAATAACAGACTTTTACCACGATTGACTGGCAACCTTAAAAATTGTAGGTACTATAACAACTTACCAACCCAGTCATTACCAAAAAGTTGCTGCATACCAAAGAGTAGTTGATGCTGGGCAGAAAATCTATATCTATTTACTTATTTAATACGCTAGGGGTTTTTTTGTGATCATTACTCCTCCTAAACTACTGGGCCGATTTTAATAATTTAGGTGTCGTTGGAAAGTGCTCGGCGTGTAGTTTTGCAGGAAATAAAGTTTATGAAGATTATACTAAAGGGAACGGCCCTAGAAGCTCTCAAAGTTTTGTATTTGTCCATAAGATTTAAGATGGGCAAATAAGTGTCAAGTAAAGCAGCTGATTGGAGCAAACAAGTTTTCCAGCAAAGCCATATGTTAATATTGGAATTGAAACCACTGAATATCGATGCAGACTTCAAGCCTTCAGATTTAGCTAGCTTTTTTGTTCAGGTGAACATTAGAAAGGGTTATAATCTATTAACAGAAACTGAATTACAAACATGTTTGCAAAAGTAACGTTAAACCACGTAATCAGATTTATGTCATTTTGTTCAACATATAATTTAATTCATTATGTATTTAAAAACAACCCATTAAAAAAATATGTGTGTGATATAAACAAATTTGCAGCATATTTTCAAACAACTGTTTTGTCATATTATGATGCCTGTAATAAATATTTAAAGTAATAATAATTTTAATATAACAAAGGACCCTTGGTGAACTCGATCAATGTATACAGGACCCTCTAAACATCCAATGTTAATTTTTTTAGTTCCTCCGCCGAAAAAAACAGAGGAGAAATTAGCGCTGATGCATGAAATAGTTCAAGTTGGCTCCGTCGTCTGCGCTTCCACTCACTATCCAAAATGTCAAAATGAGAATGTTTGTAAACAAAAAGACTAAATAAAGAATAAACATTATGGTAAAAGATTAAACAATATAAAATAATAACATACAATTGTCAAAATATGACAACCAGCTGCTTGACTTTGAAAAGTCAGCTTGATCCTTAAACTCCTACAATTCCATCCAATCGGACTGAAAAATCACTTTTTCGGCGGCTGGAACTACTCAACTTTCTATAAGGTGTCCCTCCTTAGAGGGTTCTGTATACATTGACTCGATTGAGTATACAATTTTCTTGGAGTTAATGGTGAAAGTTAATGTGAGGTTTGTTTGTGAGTAACGGTCTAAAATGAAAATGTAGAACTCGCATTAAGGCACTTGATTAAGATAAATAAATCTAACAATTTGTAAGGTTTTCATCAAACTATTTTAATTTTGTTAAACTGTGATGTGTTAGTTATAATTAGGTAAAAAAATCTATGTTATTGAAGAATATAATATGAACAATGATTTTGGTACTATGTGATGTACTATGGTTGTAGTAAGGATGTTCCATAAACTTGAATTACCCTTTTTTTAACTATTTCCTGAACCAAATGATCTCCTGAAAGATGACAAGAGTATTCACAAGATATATTGTTTGTAAAGAACTGTTGTAAATAATCTCAGTATTACCACAAGTGACTTCGAAGTTTAACCATATCATTAATAAAATAGTTCTAGAATACTGCACCACAATTAAAGGGATTGATTATTTAGAAATCAATACACGGCTATTGCTTGATTCCGAGCAACGGGTTTACTAGTGATAATAATACCTTCAATTATACAGGTGTAATTTATTACATTACTATTATAAAATCATCCCATTATTTTATTTTTGTAACAGTTTAACTTATGTATTTATTTTTTACAATCTAAGGGGCGCTTTCCCCAAATTTGGTTTAAGTTAAACGCGTTTAAATTAAACTAAGTTTAATCGGACGTTTAAACTACGAATGACTTTCCCCAACGTAAAAGTTGGTTATGATCACAGTACCTAGAATTAGATGTTCAAGTTACTGTGGTTAGTTTAGTTTAACTACGATTTGTCTCAGCTGATTTAACAAATTGGGGATTTCCTCTTGTTTTTCCTCATTTCTGCCAACTTGATACTGTATGTTTGGCAGTTATCGATATTATAATAGAAACAATTTTGAATCATGGAACCTTGTTACTCTTCCCTTACAATAGTGGAGGAAACTACGTTGTCTGTAACGGCATCTAGGACCAAATTAGCTGTTTTTTATGCTTTCTGAAACGATTGGAAAATTTGAATTCGTCCCTGTTTGTAAATTGGTCGGCCCGGTCTCTTATTTTTGTGGATCCTCTGGTTCTGGGAAGCTCTCTGTCAAAATCCTCTTCAACTACTTCATTCAGTAGTGAAATTATATCATCCATATTTAATTAGGGTTAAAAACTGAAAGATCGTTTAGTTAAATTCAATTGATGGTTAAATTCAATAAATAAAAAAATAAACCCTGCCTGTAAAAAAAACAAAATAAAAATAACAAAATAAAGTAGGCTTAATACAAATTTAAAGTAACCTGGAATGGTTACTGAATAACAGAGCTATTTTTATGAATGTCGTAACAAAGCCCAACTTATTTTTCCATTCAAAAAAATCTTTTTTGTTAAGTAAACCATAATAGTTTACATTGTCAAACAGCAGTTCTACTTCTCTGTGTAAAGGATCTTTCTCTATGTCCTTCAGTTAAACCATACTTCTCATCTGAACTGCGTGAGATAAATTAAACTAAGTTTAAATGGAGATTTTTTGGAGAAAGTGGATCCGTGGGTTTAACAAGCGTTTAAACTAGATTTGGAGTTAAACGAGATTTGGGGAAAGCGCCCCTAACTTACAGTAATTCCTTGGTACATATTCTGGATATTTTGGTGGATATACTGTTTTAGATATGTCCCCAATAGAGATTATCTTCTCGCCTGAAACAAAATATATTTTGAGGTGTAGCCTACCAAGATCTTGAATGGAACAACCTAAATCAGAAACACAAAATTAGTAAACAAACTTGGATGAAAGGTGATAAGAACAGTATTTTAAGTTAGTTGTTAAATGGTTTCTAAAGAACCTAATTGGGAAATTTGTAATCAGTCAATCAAACTGACTGGTGTCAGCCTACACGCTTTACAGAATAATGTAACTTAGGATAACTTGGTGGGCGAGTCCATCAATTTCTTTCCCTGACACATTTTATCTAAACTATCTCACCTAACACTCATAATTAATTTTCGAGTTAAAATGTGCAGTCAATTATGTGTCCCAGACTTAATTCGTAACGTTAATTACTAATTTTGCATCGTGCTAAGAATGTTATTTACCCTCAGATCACATCATTTTTCAACTGCTACATGAGTGACAAGCATGTTTACTTTTAAAAGTTTTTGTTTATTAATGCATGTATTGCCTGAGCAAAAGCATGACATTTATGTTAACCCGGTAGTGGTAATTTAATTGCAAGTATTTATTGATCATGATCACTGGAAAAAAATAGTAAAACAAGCGAAGTGCCATTAAATTTAATCACGGATACAACTCATGGCGGCAGCAAAGATGACTATGAGGTAGATGATCACACATCGTTTCACCAGATAACAATGGAAGTAGCCATAATATCCTTGCAGAATATGTGAATCGCCCCTATTTACCGATCACACATAAACGGCAGGATAAGTAGGGTCTAGTATTATGCAATTGAGCATTGCATTCAATTATTAGCCTATAAGTATTTCTTTTAGTAATAATTCTATTTGTACGAAAAATTTAAACCCCATTCCAAACCCCGTCTGCTAAAAATTAGTCCATTTCCAATCATTTCAGATTATTTTATCAGGACTCCACTGAATTAAGATATTAAATAAGTTTGATGTTTACCTTTGGATGAAGATGAATACTGGTACTTTAACAGCCCTGCATTTGTCTGCCTGAGACTTAGAGTAGCAGAACTAAGTATTCTACACAAAACTGAAAGTCTTCTTGTGGCAATGTCTATCCCGATCATTTTAAAAGTTTTAGTACTTCAGGCTACTAAGCTGGTTATATAATTATTGGTGAAGACTAAGACTTATAGAAAAGATTCAAAGGCTGGCTCTAAGAAATTTTTCATTGGCCTACAGTTAGTTATAAAGTAAAAAAACATAACTTATCATATACAATTTTTCTTGTTTACTCTAATTTATTTGAATAACATAACCTAAGTGGTTAACATAACCTCTAATCAACAGACAATCGGGGCAATCGGGCAGACGGCTGGTCAGACTCAGCTGTCCCGAACGTCAGCAGCAGCTGATGCAACACCTGCCTCGATTGCAAATAGTGTTTCCACTCAAGGTAGTAAAAAGACCTTTGCCCATTATACCATAGATAACACATCCGTTTTTATCTACGATTATACCTTCCTGTTTGTGAATTTTCTATTATAGTGAATAGTGAGCTTTGCCCAGTGGTCCCACAAAACCAGTGGTCATAAACAAAAGTGATACTGATTTAAAAATAATACCCCTTTAGTGGTACCGAAGCATATCGAACCATATTTTCTGAGCACGGCGGCGGTCCAAGCGACAGACATTAGATTAGGGGGCTGTTTCTAAACGGTGTTGGTGAATTAATTAAATTGACTTTGTATTTTGTAATATTAAGATTCCGTTTCAAAACCGTAAAGATACAATGTAGATGGATTGTAACTAGTGATTAGTAGCTAATAATTGTGAAACGCGTTTAGATGATTGTGAAAACGTTTTTTAGATTGTGAAACAGCCCCCAGATGGTGAAAAAAAGTTTTTATATTTTTTATATACCCACCGCGATGTAAACTTGCCTTTTAATTTTCAAAAACCCACTTGCTCCGAAAGCCTCAATATCCGTTTACATCTACAGCTCTATTCTAGGAGGTGTTGGCTCTACAGGAAAAAATACGAATATTTGATCCAAACATCATTAGCCTTAGGTCGTATGACATTTTCGTGACACTTGACACATATCGCGCGAAAAACAAAAACTTCTGAAATATTTATGCAACTTACCGCGAAACAATGTATTTTAGTGGGATCATGACTTCGCCTTTCTTGCCGAAACATTTCGCGACATTTTTTATATAGATACGGTGAATCAATCTGTATACCAAGTGTGGCCTTGGATATACTTAACATACATGGTTTCGTGAGTGTTTCGCGAAACCAAGTTGCACTAACGTCATACGATATTTTTATAGCCTAGATTGATATAATAACACTGAAAAAGAAACAAAATTTTGTTTATTTACTTAAAATTCTACTTGTTACACTCAAGTTACACGTTCACCTTTCAGTATGGAATTTCCACAAGCCGTGTATTTCATATGACATTTTAAAGTTGTATCAGCCAAATATGTTATAATCAGCTGATGATTTTATAATGTTGCATGGCCTGTACTGAAAGGTGAATGTGGAATCGAGTATAGTATCAAAAGTAATCAACTGTAAACAATGGTTCTATTTGCTGATTTTTCTGTTGGCTTGTTGCTAATTGCATCATTCTCGGGTCCACGACAACCGTTTGCAATTTGCGTTTGTGTCTGCTACCCAGTTGCCAGTTACCCAGTTGCCTACAGTGTGTCCAGATGTGGGGATTTTTCCCCACTTTGGGGATTTCTGTCCTAGATTTTTGCCCGCGGGGAATTCTGTGGGGATTTGAGTAATGTGGGGATTTTAGTGGGGATATTTATTATTTTGAGGAAGATGTTGGCAGAATTGCATTCAAACACAGGTTTTATTCAAGGAGGTTATATTACTATACTGGAGGTAGCACTCCATAGTAAAACAGCGTGCCGGCTGTTTAGAACAAAATATCACAAAAATGGTACATCAGTTAGTACCAACCTTTGCAAAACACCTCAATTTCACCGACTTCCCAAAATGAACGAATCAATCGAGTGATTCAGTCGAGTCACGACTCAATTTTGAGCTTGGTTCATTCCGGAACCGGAAATCAATAATATTTTAAACAACGAATTAAACACTCATAATAAACTGCTAACGAGTACTTCTTAGGTGATTTTTGTTTGAAAATAACTTCACCTAATTTATTTTTGGGTATATCTTTAATGGTAAAATAAAGTAAAAATAGCAAAACAGATACCTGGGCTAAAAGTAATTTGATATAATCAGTCACTATGCAAATATGAGAATTATGGTAGAAACTTGGCAGGTAAGCAACATAAATGGTAGGATAATTTTCTTTTAGTGGTACAATATTGCTGAGCGACAGTAATGTTTGTATAATAACATGGCTGATGGCAAAATTGTACATAAGGAGTGAAGTTGTCATTTACTGGCCGGATACTAACACTTATATATTGAACTTTAAATTAATTATTCTTTATTCATAGGTTTTAAAAAATAACATTTTCTATTCTATTATTTATATAATATCGTATGTGGCCTTACCTGTTCCAAGGCAAAGAAACCGTTCAATCATAATGAGAATCAGATCAACATGATTCAACTCTCCGAAATGATTACATCAGTTTTTGAATCAGTTGAATCGACTCAAAGAACGGTACATCAGTTAGTACCAACTGCGGCACGCTTTCCAATGCTGTTTGTGAAGGCAGTGCTACCTCCAGTATAAAAATATAACCTCCTTGGTTTTATTGTTATCTGGATATCAGCTGTCATATTTTCACGTGCTTTACAGTTACAGCAACTATATAAAATACAAAAATATATAAGAACTGTATAAAACACAAAAAGTGTATATATTACTATTAAAAACCAATATGATCCTCTTGTTAATTTTCCCCGTGTTTAAGGCTCATGAATGATTAAATATATGTATTTAATATAATATTTACAAAACATATTCAAACGATACTCCCCTTTATAAAAAATAAATCCAATGCAGCTCACATATAAAAAATAAATCCAATGGAAATTCGCAGAGTACGCAGGTCTGCTACGACGGGGGTATTTAGACTTATTATTGTGAAATGAAGATTTCCCAGTGAAATAGTCAGTGTTACTGCATTCTCAAACACATATTAAACTTGGTAAGTGACCTAAACTTCATTTCAATATAGTATATTATGTAAGAGTAGGGTAGACATTTCCTATATTTTTTTAAGTTGTCAACTCTGGAGTATAAATGTGGGGATTTGTGGGGATTTTTTGTGTCTATGGGTGGGGATTTCTCAAAATTTAATCTGGACACACTGAGTTGCCAGTTACCCAGTTGCATCAGCAAGCAGCACAAATCTGCAACACCTCAGCTTGATACTTGATTGCTGTATGCGGCTGTTATCTTTCACAAAAACTTGTTAGGGAACACGTGGAGACTAAAATTCATTGGCAAGGATTTCTGGTGAGCTTAGCAATCCGTTAATAATATGCAGTATAACCTTAGTGTGTAGTAATTATTTTTCATTATCAAATTAATTTTACATCATATAGTGGTGTATATTTTTAACCTCACTTTTCAACCAGTTATAACCTTCTAGTCCAGTTCATAATATGTCGAAAAATGGGGGGTTGCTGTTCTAAAGGATGGCTAATTGTGTTTTAGCTAATTTCGTTCATAGGGAAGAAGCTATTACCATTGGTAGGCCTCATGGTAAGACCTAAGCCCAACATTATGATAAGGAACTTTTTGTTTTGGGGCCCCCAGAAGCAAAAAACACCATTCGTTCAAATTTTAATTACAGATAGCCTATATTACTATATATATGTTTTACTCTTTTAGTACGATAGTGGTCGTAAAAATGGTCCAATCTTAATGAAATTTGTCCACTGGTGCGTTTACAATTAGTCGTCTCCCGTGTCAGCTCGTCAGTTTTACTTTAATATAAGTAGATATTGTGATTTCCGGGTCTTGTGCGTGGTTATATAAGTTCACTCCCTTGATTCGTGTTGCAGATAATTTCGCCGAGATATCAGCCGTGAACTTTGATGTCAACCCATTTAGTGCTCGCTAGTATCAACCTGGTCTCCGGAGCGGCAGGTTCATGTGTGCACGAGTGTTCGTTTTGCGGCAGTAACGTTTTAAGGACTTAAATTCGTGGACCGGAGCGCGAGTTGTGCTTGTGTTAATGACTGAATCTACTATCAATAAATATTTCTCGCCTGTATCGCACAGTCTCAAGCGTCAAAAGCCCAGTTCGTCTCCCGAGAGTGAAGAGCGTTCAACCAATCGAACAGCATGGGCAGCGATATATGGAGAAGGTTGGTGAGCTAACAAAAGGACAGCTTATGGCCGACTTAACGTCTATAATAGGTGATCTGTTCGATATTAAACTAGCCAACATAGCTACCAAGCATGATTTATCTCTGTTGTCTGAGAAGGTAGATAAAATAGATTAAGAAAGTGAGGCCCGAAAGGTGGAGATAACTAACCTTAAAGTGCAAAATAAGGCTATCCTTAATAAACTCCTTGACCTGGAGGGGAGGTCAAGAAGAAATAACTTGATATTCCGTGGGTTAAAGTGGGGAAATCAAACCAAAGACTTTAGGCTAGTGGTAGGAAACTTTTGTAGCGAAGTCATGGGTAATAACCAAATTGTCATTAACAGAGCTCACCCCCTCGGTAGGGACCAGGACGCACACATCCCTTTCGATCCAGATATCGAATCAGGGCTTGTAATGGGTTATTTTTTTTATTTTTTTGTTATTTTTTTCGCTCTTGGTTTTTTTTTGTTATTTGTTTTGGAATTCGGTTATTTTTGTTATTTTTTTGAAATTTTGGTTATTTTTTTATTTTTTTCAACCTCAAGAACTGCTAAAAGCCCTGTTCACACTATTCGTCTGTCAGACGATCTCGTAGCAGCATCGCGGCAGACAAATCTCATCATCCTACATTGCAAGTAAACCAAGTCTCGTTGTGTGAAAACCAAGTCTCGCCGTCAAATCTAGGCAGATTTGTGATTAGTCTGTCGAGATTTTCTTTTTTACCAAGGTTAAGAAGGTACTATCCCCAATATAAGTTAACGCCGGTTTTCTAATTTTTAGCAACATGTTTTGTTTTCAAAAGGTTATTTTTTTCTTATTTTAGTTTTTTTTTATTTTTTTTCAACCTCAAGAACTGTTACAAGCCCTGTATGAGCCAAGTGCAGGACCTCAAAGGTACAGGTTACTCGGTGTATCGTGATTTCCCAAAGGAGGTGCGTGTGAAGAGGGCGTGCGGAGTGAAGTGGAGAGGGTAGCTGGACCATGACGAATGCCCCTCAGGTTCGACCATCTAACTATCGACTGTTGTCGGTTCACATGGGAAGACGGACATTTGATGGCCGGGGAGAAAGATGGAGTTCAGCATCTCAAGGACATGTTTAAACATGACTTCTCGGATTTCGTGGAAGAGGTCAAGCATCGGCCCTCTAAGAGAGAGTAGGAGAGGTGGCGGCAGCGGCGGACCCCCATCAACACACTCGGAGACGACGAGGTCGGCGGCGGAGGTGACTAAGGGAGGAGTGCATAGCAGTACCAGCAACAGGGCTTCAACCCCCACCCTCAATGCGGACGGATGAGGTGTGAAAGCTGATCCCTCGTCAACTGGACACCGGAAGGATGTGAAGATTAATGGTAAGCTTATAAACAATTTAGGTTTTTTGAAAATTGTTTCTTTGACGTATGCGGTCTTTAAGGAAAGATCAATGACAGTTGCTTTATAGACTTTATTAGCAGTTATGATGTAATTATTTTGTTAGAATCATTTATTACAGAGGGGGACTGGGAAGAAATCTCTCACAAATTCTGTAGTTTTGAAGTTAACATAAGGTTTGCAGCTAGAACGTCTAATTTTGGTAGGGCTGTGGGTGGGATAATTTTGTTAATAAATCGAAAATCAGCTCACAAAAGATCTCTTAGTTTCATTGAAATTAATTGTTTTTCGCTTATAAAAGTTATTAGTAATAATGATAGCTGCAGACATAGTTTCATGCTCCCGGTCTATTTAAATTTTAATTTTTGGAATAGAGATGTCAAAAACCTTACAGACATGTTGGTAGAAAATAGTCTTGAAAATATATTATTGATAGGCGATTTAAATGGACGCATAGGCAGAGTGCAAAATTTTACGAACAAACTGGTTAGTAAAATCAACCCTAATCTAATGGATAAACGAACGTCGAAAGATAATACTGTTAACATCAAAGGGAAATGTGTCCTAGAATTAATTGAAAATGCAGGATTATTAATAATACTAAACGGTAGATCGGAAGATGATAAGAATGGAGAATTCACATTTACTGGGGCAGTTGGCTGCTCAGTTATCGATATAGCGGCTGTATCGTGTACTTGTTTAGAATTAATTCGAAGTTTTAAAGTGGTTAGTCATGCTGGGTCCGACCATTTGCCTATAGAGGTTTGTTTGTTTATGGATAACGACGATAACGTAAATAAGGAAGGTAATCGACCTTTGCGTCTCCTGCCTAAATTAAAGTGGACGAGAAAAGATGAACTATTGTACATGGCTAAAATCAACAACAACGTTTCTAAATTAGAGATTTCGCAGGATAATCTTCAAAGAAATATTGACTAAGTTGTAGAAATCATATATGATTTGGCCAGCAGCAAAAATATAACAAGTCAGGGCGCGAGTCTAAAAAATAAGCAACCGTGGTTCGATTATGAGTGTCTAGCCGCAGGAAACCGAAGTTCCATTTATTAATGGAACTTCGTATGGAACTTCCATTTATTAATGAATTTCGTAAAACTAACTCTTTAGAAATCAAAATACAATATTTGGAAGGCATTAAAAATTTTAAATCGTTGTGTAAGAGTAAGCAAAAAGAATATTTAGGTAGATAAAATCGTTGGGAATCTTAGTCAGGTAAGAGATGCGAAAGCATGCTGGCAGGCGATAAATAGTTTTAAACGTAAAC
The DNA here is from genome assembly GCA_035578135.1 of Flexamia atlantica. NCBI lineage: Eukaryota > Metazoa > Arthropoda > Insecta > Hemiptera > Cicadellidae > Flexamia > Flexamia atlantica. The sequence continues at coordinate 51,957,077 of JAQJVK010000005.1, read as the reverse complement.
CCCAAAAATTAGTTTGGAATATCAAACTGGAAGAATTTTTTAACTATTTTAATAATCTTTTGAATCCGCCTTTGTTGACAGACGATATCAAATATGCGGCGCCGTTGGTAAAAAACGACACAATGGACGCGGCCTTCACAATATCGGAGCTCAAATCGGTATTGTCTCGAGCGAAAGATAACAAGGCCCCAGGCGAGGATAGAGTACCTTATGAGTTTTTTTTTTAAAAAGTCACCAGATTCCTTTTTACAACATTTATTAGCAGTCTTTAATCTTATATATGAGAAAGGTAAAGTTGCAGAGAGTATCAAAAGCTCGATTATTTTCCCATTGTTTAAGAAAGGTGACATAAACCAAGTCGAAAACTACAGGGGACTATCTTTTATTGATTGTGTCGGTAAAATATTTACAGGTATTCTTAATGATAGAATCTGTAGTTGGATAAGAGAAAACAATATTATTTCTGAGTGTCAAGCGGGTTTTAGGAAACAATATTCGACTGTCGATAACATCTTTAACTTATCATGCATGGTTAACCTTAGGCTAGCTGAGAAGATACAAAAACTGTACTGTTTTTTTGTAAATTTTAAAGCTGCTTTTGATACGATCGACAGAAAGTCGTTATTTTTTAATCTTTCATGCTTAGGAGTATCAACAAAAAAGATTAATGTGCTTCAAAATTTGTATGATGGTAGTAATAAGGCAGCTGTTTGGTGCAATGAAGGGGTAACAGAGTTTTAATACTCAGATTTGCTTAAAACAGGGACATATATGTTCTCCAAATCTCTTCTCTCTGTTCTTTAATGATTTACCAGACTTTTTAGAAGGAGGCTGTAAATTTGGTGAGAGGAAAATAAATATTTTAACGTATGCAGATGATATAGTATTAGTATCACCAACTGCCACAGTCCTACAACAAATGATAAGGCGTTTGGAGGATTATTGTGGTATGTGGAATCTTAGAGTGAATTTAAATAACTCAAAAATAATTGTTTTTGCAAAAGGGCGAAAACGGGCTAGTCAAGAGAAGTGGAAATATAAAGGTGAAGAAATTGAAGTTGTCAATGAATATAGATATTTGGGGGTCACATTAACACCAACATTATCATGGGACTGTCATTTTAGACAGAAAATAAATGCTGCTAAATTAGCCATTAATTGTTCATGGGATAAACTATTAGGCAGTAGCAAAGTTCCTCTTGGTACGAAATATACCTGTTTCAACGCAATAATTAAAGCTATTCTTTGCTATTCAGCTCAAGTGCGGGGATATCAGGAGAATGATTTTATTAGAGTCAGCACAACGATTTTTTTATAAAAAACCTATTCAAATTACCACAAAATACGCCAAATTATAAACTGTATCTGGAAACACAATAATTCCATAAATTACATTTCTACACTCTTCATCTTAATATAAATTACATCTCAAGGGTACTCAATCTATCGTCTGGCCGCCTTCCCAGGTTTCTCGCGCAGCTGGTGATAGATAAAAATGTGGGTTGGATTAAGGATTGGAGGCAGTTGGCTGATAAGTGTAGTTTATCAGTCAGCTTCAATCCAGCATGCGGGGAGGGGAAGAGAGGCTTTGTCGTAGCGAATCAGCTGATAAACATCGTGAGTCAACTGCGATTAGATTGGTATGCGGACTGTTATGCAAAGCAATGGGTGCAAAGCACGCACCGTTTTTTCACCAACAAAATTTACTTCTAGAATTTTACTTAGGGGACAGGGGTTTTTTAAAAGATACTTTAGAGGTAAATTGTATTGGTTGGTTAATTAAATGCAGAGGTGAATTAATCCATTTAAATTACAGACCGTGGCTCAAGGATACAATTTTTTCATGTTTGCTTTGTAATTTAGGGGAAGATGAGACAGTTTATCATTTCGTGGCTAGGTGTCCTATTCTTAAACAAATTAGAAAAAAATCATTTGGGCAAATCTACTTTAGAGTATGACGAGTATTGTAAGTTTCCTGAATGGGAGGGATTGGCAGGGGTTGGGGGATTTTCTTAAGTCCGCATGGGAATATAGATGGACCTTGACAAAGGAGTACAATTGTGAATGAAATCTTTTATTAAGTAAATTATAAGGACAACATATCTGGAATAAATTATTCTACATTATATTATTTCATTAGATTGTGTACTTATTTTTTAATTTTTAATCAACTGTATATTGTTTTTTTTCAGTGTGTAAATGAATTTTAATTGGTGATTTTTGAGCAGTGAAAATATATTTTTAGTTGAGTCTGGACTGATCTACAGTGGTGGCAACCGAAACAGACGGTCTATCTGACCATTGTTTTACGCTTATTGAATCATTGTATTTTTTCTGTAGATTCAAAATATGTTGTAAATAAAGCTGCTTCTTCTTCTTCTTCTTCTTCTTCTTCTTCTTCTTCTTCTTCTTCTTCCTCTACTAATGAAATTTCTCACTGATGTGTAAAGAGGTAACCACTCGGACAAGTTAGCAAACCAGCCCGATTGGACCACTGGAACAGAAGCTAAAAAACCGCCTTAAAAATGTTTTTTTTAGTTTTGCATTAAAAAATAATCCAATCATTGTTAGCAGCATTGAATTCAGCTCTAAAAAATGAACAATTTAGTAGCCTATTTTGAATCTTTGCTCTATGACAGTCTATTGGTTACCGAGATATTGAAAGTGGTAAACACAATATAACTGGTGCCAATTCTTGGGGCCCACGCTGTCCATAAGACCAATGCTAAAATTAACATTAGTGTTATGGACGGTGTGGGCCCCAAGAATTGGCGCCAGTTATACCTATGTTGTCCCAATGTTAACCTTGGGAGCAAGATATAGCATTTTACTTATTTCCCATAAGTAAAATGCTATATCTCGCTCACTTCTCAACATATCTTAAAAAAATCTTAATAAAACTTATACCTACCTTGTACGTCGTACCATTGTTGCTTCCGTCTGGCTGCTGCGGCGTTGGAGTTGTCAAAGTGCCTCAGTGCAACCGAGACACTAAACTGATGATTGATGGTTGATGGTGGAACTGCTAGTAGTGGCTGACATGTATTAAAGGGGTTTTCTTACCCTTACGCTGTGAGGAAAAAAAGGAAAAAATTCTTCCAATGAATAAAAGGGTTGTTGTAATAAGAATTTTTTAAAGTTGCTCCTTAACTTTAACAAATCATTTTGTTGTTTGATTTGTGGCTTCATCTAGATGAGATCTAATATATATATTAGTCTAAAATCCCCGATATTTCCATTTGGTACGAGTTCCATATCTGATCTTCTGCCTTTACAGGTTATGTTCATACTAGCCTCTACTTAATGTTTATATGTTTTGCCCAGGTTTAGTAACTGAACTTCTCGGCTATAGTTCCGCAGAAGGTGCACGCTTTGCCTCACAGTCTAGGGGACTTGGTGGGAATCTGGGTTATCGGGTGGGGAACTATCAATAGTCAAACACCTCATACGAACGATATATCGATATTAGCTAGCGATATTTCACTGATTTTCTTCACATTACTACCTAGGGGATTCGGTGGGAGCTGGGGTCGATGGGTGGGGAAAAATCGATTGTCAACGATTTGGCCCGGCTGCAAATTTCTCATATTGGGAATTTGGCCTGACTTCAAATTTCCTTTCTCTAAAAGCTTGGCCGCTGCTGCAGCCCTGGCGCCAAAGGCGCCACCAAAACGGGTACCATCAAGAAAAAGTAATTCACTTTTTCACATGTTTGCTATTTTGGGCGCGCTGGTTAGTTTCTTTGTTTTCATATGACGTTAGCGATCATGGAATTACGGTGGAGGAAACAAAGCGCTAAGCATTATAGAGCCAGCGCTGTGTCACCCGATAACTGTTCCAATTGATATATCGGTATGTATAATCTATAGAAATATCGATATATCCTTCGTATGAGGTGTTTGACTATTGATAGTTCCCAACCCTGATAACCCCAATTCCCACCGAGTCCCCTAGGTATTCGGGTGAATCAATCAATCAATTAGAAAAATTTTATATTTTGCTTTTATAGTTTTTACAAGGGTTCACATAATTGTACTTAAAATGCTAATTACAAAGATACTGAATAATACTGATATTGTAAGCGTAATATATCCCCACATAGAAAAATCCGTGCATGGGGATGAGTCATTATTCGACATTTTTGAAAATGACTCAAAGATTTTAAATTTATTTCAATCGGGTTGATTGCTAATTAATTATTAAATTTATTTAAAAGATGAAATTTACTTATTTGACTAAGGAGACAGGCGGAAGTTTAAATAAGAAAATTAATAAGATGAATTTTATCCCGCAGCATGCACTTTCTGCGGAACTTGTACCGTACCTCTCAATATAATTTAACATGGGTGAAGATCAGTTTTGTTTTTGGTAATCAGTTTAGATTTTGGTAATCCGACATCAACTATCAACCTATTGTGTTTAGGCATAACTCAACCAATGTAATGTTTGAAAAACCATCAGTCAGTAATGAAGAAGCGTCGACCATTACTAAAACTGTTGTCAATTATATAATATGATTCTCTCACGAAAAATAAACCATACCAAATATAAATATAATAGGCTACAACTAAAATTAACTAAAAAATAACAAAGCTGGCCAAAAACTAAATTAAGATGATCCTATAATTAACTAACTAAACAACCCCATCACATAAATAAGATGATGAGAAAATCTTATTTCTCATCATCCGCCATCTTGTACTAAAATACTATCACTATTGATATATTTTCATAGAGTAACAAACAATCGATTTGAAATGCTATGGAATCGGATGTCAAGTTCAACAAACAATATATTGAACTCCGACTATCGGTAGATCGTACGATATTGTTTTCTTCTAAATCAGGTGTTGAATCGTCTTCTTTAGGAACGAACAGCAGAAGATCAGATATGAGACTTGAACCTTCCATTTTTGTGGCAGCAAACCTGCATACTCATTCCCCATCTTATCCTTGTGGGGAACAAAATTATATCTTCCTTATTTCTTAACATTTTTTGATAAAAAATTGGTATATGGCTTCTTCTAGTTCAGATCTACTAAATATTGAATTAAAAACACCCAGTTTTAACATAGCCTACCTGTTGCACAGTGGTATAGTGGGGCCGGAGCGGCACTCTGCCACAGTTTTTAAAGCCAGAGCAGCGCTCCGCCGCGGCTTCATCCGGTGCAGCCCAAAAATGAGGATTGAAAAGCATCATCGAATGAGCTTGGTTTTTTTTCTATGGTATAATATTGTCGTATTATAGTGAAATAAATCGTTGTCGCGTCGCTGTAACAAACTTGTACTCGCATCGCGGTAAACACTAACTCTTCGTTGCATTGCGGTAAAGGCCGGTTTTCCCAGACAGCGTCAAACTTCAAATGCTTTGCATCTGATTGGTAGCACGATTTCCATGCCCATGACGTTTGTCTCTCATCCACTTTGGATGCTGGAGACTGATTTTGTTGAATTCATTGCGTTACAGTCCGGTGCAATTCATTTGACGCAGTTTAAGGCTCCATTTCCAACACGGCGTCACTACGCTCAACGTCGAAGTCGACGTCATTGCGCTAGAGTCAAATGTTAAGCGTGCAGTGGTGATCGTTTACGTGTCAACAATCAGTGTGCGCAGCGTCTACCAAACAGTGTCAAACGCGCTGACGTCTTTAGGAAAACTATCCTTGTCTTCAACTAAATCAACACATATTTTAACTCATAATTTTGTTACGGTTAACGTAACGACTGGCCACGTTATTGTAAACCAATCAACATGGAGTCCTCAGTTAACTATTGTCTTCGCGTTGCAGTAACTGTTGCATCAGAGTCCATAACACGTAGCTGACGCAACACGGGCAAAAAAAATCTCGCCGTCATATACTGGGTTGCTGTTGCGCCCGTGTCGTGTGTAGTATTATCTTACTCTTTTACATTTGATTTTTAAATACCTATTCTTTATCAATTCTTTATCAATCTGAATCAAGTTGCGAAGGCCAAAAACCAACTTCAGCTAGAATGGCCACAGCGGTAAGGTAAGTTAAGTAATTCTTTATCAAAGTTTCGGCGATTTAGAGATCTGAGATTCGGGTTTGACCCATTCCCCCCAAAAAATGGTGTATAAAAACAATTGTAGAATTAAAGTTCCCTTCACAAACACCACTGTGATCATAGTTTATAACTGATGGACTACCCCCCCCCCTCCCCCCGGCTCCTGAATATCGTTCCGGAATTTTTGCACACCACTGCTGCTGCAGCAAACCTGCATACTCATTCCCCATGTTGTTCATATGGAGCTTACAAAAACATGTCATGTCTTGCCATGTTGGATTGAAATAACTGTTTTAAGCATTTGAAATTCGCCGAGAATGCAGGTTTGCTTCAACGGGGGTATTTTAGATATGTTGTTAGTGTTGGGCACATAACATTAGGCCTAAATCCAAAACACCATTATCTCAAGAAAATTATAATAAAAATATTGCAGCAGACCTGCATACTCAGTGAATTTCAAATGTAAAACAGCATGTTTCAATCCAACATGGCAAGATTTGATATGTTTTTTGTAAAGCTGCATAAGAATAACATGGGGAATGAGTATGCAGGTTTGCTGCTACAGGTATTTTAAAACTGGGTGATTTTAGTTCAATATTTAGTAGATCTAAACTAGAAGAAGACATTTACCAAGTTTTATCAAGATATGTTGAGAAATAAGCGAGATATAGAATTTTACTTATTTCCCATAAGGTTAACATTGGGACAACGTACTGTGTTTACCACTTTCAATATCTCAGTAACCAAAGGACATAGAGCAGTGATCCATCCAGAGGCCGGCCCGCGAGACTGTGGCGCCCCGCGCCGCGCTGCAGCAACAATGAGTCTCGCGCTAGTCGCGTGGAATATGCCATGATATGCTTTACTTAAATCGCTGTATCTCGCTTATTTATCATCTGATTTTAATAAATAAAGTGTCGTTATGTTTGTAATGAAATGGCAAATAAAATGTATAGTAAAAAGGTTAGTGTTAACTTGTCAACCTTTTTTAGATATTAATGAATTAATTTTTTAAAAGGCCACCATTTTGAAATTCCAAAAGATAAAAAATTGAAAATTGGTAAAAATTTTGGCCATACTAACTACAGTTTACGTACCAAGTTTCCATAATTTAACTGAAGTCGTTTCAAAGTTATACAGTTTTAATTGAAAGACACAAACAGACTCACAGACGGAAAATGGAGCGAGATAGACCCTATACTTATATGACATTTTTTGTTTGTTTTGACCTAAGAAACGTGCCCACGGAGTTTCGGGAGAGAGTTTCGATACACCCTGTAGATATACAGTATAGATATACCGGGTGTCCCATAATAGTCCCCCCCTAACTTTTTCCTGTTTTTTTCAAATATCAATTCTACACCACCCCCAAACGTTATTGGGTAGTTAATACTTCATTTTGAGGGGGTACCCAATTTTGGCCGCCATCTTGTATCGCCATATTCGATCCAAAATAATTTTTTTCAAATGTAAAAGTGGTGTTGTGACCCATCATTTCGAATTAAATTTTCTTATTGATTACAATGCCGCAACCCGTTTTTTAATATCTCAATCGGTTCTCAAGATATGGGTACTTTTAATTAATTTATTTTAAACCAATTTAAACATTACAAATTGATAAAATAGGCCCATAATCACAAAATACTGCTAGATAGTGACGAATAACCACCATCAGTCATTGTTGAGCGATTTACGGTTAACTTTCACCAGTGTAAATTTTTTGGCCGCCATCTTGAATACGCCATTTTGAAATGAGGAAAGTTATTTCAAATGTGAAGCTGGTATTGTGACCCATCATTTTAAACTAGTTTTTTATGCCAAATTTAATGCCGCAATCTGTTTTTAATTATAATGTTTAGTTTTCAAGATATTGACATGTTTCTAATAAAAATCTCAATATCTATATATAAATCTCAAAAATATGAATTTTTCAAAAACTAAGTTTTATAGTTAAAAACGGGTTGCGGCATTGAATTCGGCATAAAAAACTAGTTTGAAATGATGGGTCACAATACCAACTTCATATTTGAAATAACTTACCTTATTTCAAAATGCCGGATCCAAGATGGCGGCCAAAACATTTACATTGGTGAAAGTTAACTGTACATCGCTCAACAATGACTGATGGTGGTTATTCGTCACTATCTAGCATTATTTTGTGATTATGGGCCTATTTTATCAATTTGTAATGTTTAAATAGGTTGAAAATAAATTAATTAAAATTACCCATATCTTGAGAACCAATTGAGATATTAAAAAACGGATTGCGGCATTGTAATCAGTAAAAAAATTTAATTTGAAATGATGGGTCACAACACCACTTTTACATTTGAAAAAATTATTTTGGATCCAATATGGTGGATCCAATATGGCGGCCAAAATTGGGTACCCCCTCAAAATGAAGTATTAACTACCCAATAATGTTTGGGGGTGGTGTGGAATTTGATACTTGAAAAAATGCAGGAAAAAGTTGAAAAAATGCAGGATAAAGTTAGGGGGTGGGACTAGTATGGGACACCCGGTATATACAGGGTGTTTCCAAATTGTCTTGCAATAGTTCACAAATATTTACTTTGAAATTGTAAATAAACATTAATAATTATTTATTTATAATATATGTAAACAGATGCTAGTTAATGACAAATATTTATTAATTATTATTTTACCCTATAAATAAAATCAGAAGGAAATTTATTGCTTAGTTAATGTAAATCACTTGAGAAATTTAATTACATAATACAATACCTTTGCCCATAGTTAATTTTAATGTAAGTTATTTATTAAGTAGGAATAAAGCTATCTCAAATAATTATTTCATATAATACCTAAATTTTCAAAAATGATCTCCTTTTAAATGTTTACCAAAAGTGGAAATCATACTTCAATGATTTGTGAACCCCAGTGCAGTGAAAACATGTGCTACATTGTTACAACAAAGGAGATGGGGGGAGTCCAATTGAGAATGGCTTAGTGTTAACATCTTTCTATAAGGACCTCTGTCCAAGTGTTAATTTATTCCCATTAAAAAAGTATTAGGCCTTAATAAGCCTATATTTTTAGTAGCCGGCGGTATACCAGGTCACAGTTGTCCCTTTTTAATGGCCTGGAAGAAATATAGTGACCTGGGTGAAGAGTTACTATTTTGGTAAGATCTGTCCTTATTCATCTTTACCTCCATTGGACTAGCCTACCAGTGATTTTAAATTGATATTAAAATTAAATAAAGACTAAAGAAAATATGTAACCTACATACATCAAGAATAAATTCTGACAGCAAGAAATTTAATAATAAACTTTGATTGGAGAAACTTCATAAATTTTGACTCGTAATAAAATTTTCCCATCAAGACTATTGTTGAGGAAGACATATTGGTTTATAAACAAACTCCTGATTAGTGACTATTTTATAGAGATCATAATTATCCTTCCATAGACTTTCAAGCTATAATTACATTTGATAATTAACCATTTTCAAAATTAAAAGTATCAAATATATTATCAAGTTAGATATTCAATGTTTCGACCAGCACTTACCTTAGACCCGAACCAAGAGACTCTTGTCATCCTTGATAACTAGCCTGAGCATGATTCAAATATATTTTGTATAATTAGCCTTCAACTATAAGACCCCTAAATTGTGAAACTTTGTAAATCCCCTTTTTATTTAAAAAGAGAGAAAGCTTGTGATTTAATTGTCAATAAACTCATATTTCTGTTGTATCTCAGCCTAATTATTTTAGAATAGCCTAGATTTAAGTGTAGATAGTTAAAGAAGTAAGAGATATTATCCACTTACCTTAATTCAATCCTACTAATAATAATAAAATAATCATACTCAATAGATAGGAGGAGAAATATCGTTTATTTATTTAATAAAATATCAAAAGGTAAACAAAGAAGAAAAGTAACAGTCTGGACATACAGTATTTTGTGGACTTGTTCCTTGGGCTAAGACAAACATAAAATGCCATATAAGTATGGGTCTAAAATGCCCAGATTTCTGTTTGTCGGTCTGTTTGTGATTTTTTTAAATTATTTTATATCTTGGGCGTTTTTCAAGATAGAAATTTCAAAATTGGTGCAAATGTGTAGTTTAGAAGGTAAAAAGAGCTTAAAAAATTTCGTTCAAATATCTCAAGCCGTTTCAATATGGCGGCCATTTAAAATATTTAATGCCAAATTTCATGAAAGCCGTAAATATTAAGAAAATTGTTTTCATGATCGAAAAGATAGAGAATTTAAATCCAAATCAAATGAGAGCTTGTTTGTTAAAATCGGATCACAAACAACCGAGTTATCAGTTTTTTTCTACATTCGGTTACGCAGTTTAATAGGCCGTACATGTATGGCAGACCTACTAAATTACACAGGGTTCCCACTCAACCGTGAAACCTTAAAAACCGTAAATAAGCCGTGAATTTGGCAAACCATGAAAAAACCTGGAAAGAGCCTGGAATATACCTAAAACAACAGCCCCAACTTGTGTTGAACAATTAAGACCTATTTTGATATTACCAGCAATATCCAAGATCCTAGAAAAAGTGGTTATCAAGCAGATAAATGAATTTGTAAATGTCCAAAAATTGCTCCCAAAACTTCAGTCAGGCTTTAGAAAAAACCACAGCACATGTACTGCCCTTACAATCCTATTCAGTGATATGATCGACAATAAAGACAAGGGTAGACACAGTACCCTGGTAATGCTAGACTATTCCAAGGCATTTGACTCTATAGACCACAATATGTTGATTGCAAAAATGCTTTACTTTGGATTTGGTGAAGAAATCACTAAGTGGGTTCAGTCGTATCTCAAAGACAGACTTCAGGTCACCAGACTAGGGAGTGAAACATCGGAACCAATTGCCAAGCAGCGAGGTGTTCCTCAAGGCAGTTGCCTGGGGCCTATCCTGTACACGCTATATACAGCTGATTTTCCTAATTGTGTATAACACTGCACAGCTCATTTGTACGCTGATGACACCCAGCTACTTTTGTCATATGTTCCTGAGCTTATGAGGGAGGCCTTCAGTCAAATCAACGCTGATCTGCAGAACATTTCTAGATGGTCTGCTGACAATGGCCTTAAGCTCAATTCTAATAAGTGTACTGTTTTTTACACTGCACCATTCAACCTAGTACAGACTCTCAAAAATAGTGGAGAGAGCATCTCACTTGACGGCGAAAGCCTAGCAATTTGTGACAAGATCAAGACACTTGGTGTGGTGCTTGACAAAAATCTCTCCTTCTCAAATCATGTAACGCATGCCTCCCAGCGAGCCTTGGGAAGACTAAGAGGTCTGTATAGATTTAGGAGTCTGCTGCCAGAAACCGCAAAATTACATATTGTGCAGTCACTGATTTTATCAGTATTTTATTACTGCTTTCCCTCATATGGCAACAGCCTTTCAAAAGAGGATTTAGGTCGGATCCAAAAGCTCCAAAACTCTGCTGTTCGCTTTGTTTTTTGCTTAAACCGATACGACCATATATCCCCATACCGCGAAGCGGTCAAGCTGCTGCCTGTGGAAGCTGTATGCAGCATGATGACATGTTGTATGACACACAGGGTTTTGATGACAAGCGAGCCCGACTACCTTTGCGAGAGGCTCTCCTTCCGCAACGAGGTCTCTCAACGCAGAACTCGCCATGGTGGGAGACTCCACTTCCCCAAAGTAAATCTTGAATTTGGGAGGAAAAGTTTTTCATACTTTGGCCCCCGGTTATACAATGAGCTCCACGATAGCCTAAAAAGCTTAAGCTATGCTTATTTCAAAAGAAAAATAAAAGAATTGTTAATAGAGCATAGTTAAGTATAACCTATTTTTTATAAATGTGTTTTGTAAATATTTTGTGAGATTTTTCAATTGATTTGTCAAGTTGTTCTGAAAAGCTGGTGTACCAGAGAAACGCTTGTTTAATAAAGGCATTATTATTATTATTATTATTATTATTATATATATATATATATATATATACATATATACCCCCGTTGCAGCAGACCTGCATACTCAGCGAATTTCCAGTACAAAACAACATATTTCAATCCAACATAGCGAGATTTTACAGGTTTTTGAAAGCTCCATAAGAATAACATGGGGAATGAGTATGCAGGTTTGCTGCTACGGGTATATTAAAACTGGGTGGTTTTAATTCAATATGTAGTAGATCTGAACTAGAAGAAGCCACTTACCAAGTTTTATCAAGATGTGTTGAGAAATAAGCGAGATATAGAATTTTACTTATTTCCCATAAGGTTAACATTGGGACAACGTACTGTGTTTACCACTTTCAATATCTCGGTAACCAATTGACATAGAGCAGTGATTCAAAATACTAAATTGTTTGTTTTTTTGAGCTGAATTCAATGGTGCCAACAAAAATTGGTTTATTTTTATTTTTCCATGTAAAAAACTTAAAAAACCCATTTATGGGGGGGTTTACCCCCCTTTACCCCCCCTTCCGGTAGTCGGATTGGGCTGGATTACGAACTCGTCCGAATAATTACTACTTTACATATCCATGCCAAATTTCATTAAGATTGGACCATTTTTACGCGAGTTATCGTGCTTAAAGACACATAGATATACATATATATAGATATATATATATAGATATATATATATCTATATATATAGATATATATATATTTATGAAAATGAACGAATAGTGTTTTTTGCTTCTGGGGGCCCCAAAACGAAAAGTTATCATGGTCTCGGGCTCAGGTCTTACCATGAGTACGACGGTAACAGCTTCTTCCCTATAGGGGAAATTCGCTAATATATATTTATATATTTATGAAAATGAACGAATGGTGTTTTTTGCATCTGGGGACCTCAAAAAGAAAAGTTATGATGGTCTCGGGCTTAGGTCTTACCATGAGACCTACGGTAACAGCTTCTTCCCTATAGGGGAAATTCGCTAAAACCCGCCGAATTAAGCCTGAGACGTGTCGAACCCGCCCGACCACTCGGGTTCACGTAATTACCCGAAGCTACCCGAATTTTCGGGTACCCGCAGACCTCTACTTATCACTCAATACCCATTGCACTGTTTGAATGACAACAAAGCCCTAACTTCAGCCGTTGGAAAACATGCCTGCAGGCGACCAACGTTGTGCCATTAACTAACATTTACGGACAGTAGAACAACGATTTATCCGGAGGCGTATTAACCAGGTGGCGCGCCTAACCGGTGTCCAAAACTGGCAACAAGAATTATTTTTAATCACGTTTTTACTTTCAACTTTCGCAAAAACATTTAAAAAAATGTAATTGAAGTGTATTTAATAACTTGCAATTAATTTTTAAACAAACACGACATTATTTTAATACGTGTTATGTAGATCATATTTTGAGTTTTCGATGATTAGAGAGTTGATAATCACGAACTTCAACTCGGTCAAGACGCAATAAATGAACGATCGAATATTCATCGAAAGGTTGGCAACATACGCAAGAGCAGACTATCATATTGTCTTTCATTACACGGCTGTTTGTTGTCTTAAAACGCAGTTCGTGATTGGCTCGTTGCTATGACGAGACACGGTTGTCATGGCAACATACAGTGCGACAGTGCGCACTGGACTCTGCGCATTGTGTGGGTGGATAGAAAGCAGAAAGACAGGAAGAAAGGAAGGAAGAAAGAGAGTATGGCGTTAAAAATTAAAAAATATTTAACTTGTGTGCGTGTTCCGCAATCGCCGGTACAATGTTTTCTGTTTTCTTAAGTAATCAATAATGTTAAAATCACATCGTATTTTGTGAAATAGTTATAATTTATTTAATTGCATTGTATTTAAAATTATTTTTCCGTCAAGTATAGTTTGTTTCACCTAAAATATTACACAGTTTAATTCTATTGGTACAGAAATTATTACTTCTCCGTTATGCTGACGCCGCCGCCGCCGGCGCTATGCGTCTGCCGAGTTTTCCCTCGCTACCCCCCCCCCCACCCCCCACCCTGTTATTCTCGGTGAAACTGTGCGGGCGGCAAAATGTTTTACTATATTTAGACCGTAAATTTCGTAATTTCCGGACCTTAAAAACCGTGAAAGAGCCATGAATTTTAAAATTCAGTTTGAGTGGGAACCCTGTTACATAACCGAATATAGAAAAAAACTGATAACTCGGTTGTTTGTGATCCGATTTTAACAAACAAGGTCTCATTTGATTTGGATTTACATTCTCTATCTTTTCGATCATAAAAACAATTTTCTTAATATTTACGATTTTCATAAAATTTGGCATTAAATATTTTAAATGGCCGCCATATTGAAACGGCATGATGTATTTGAGCGAAATTTTTTAAGCTCTTTTTACCTTCTAAACTACACATTTGTACCAATTTTAAAATTTCTATCTTGAAAAATGCCCAAGAAATAAAATAATTTTTAAAAATCACAAAGAGACCGCCAGACAGAAATCTAGGCATTTAAGACCCATACTTATATGGCATTTTATGTTTGTCTTAGCCCAAGGAACAAGTCCACAAAATATGTCCAGACAATTTGGAAACACCTTGTATATGTATACAAAAATTCGAACGAATAGTGTTTTTTGCTTCTGGGGGCCCCAAAATGAAAAGTTAACATGGTCTCGGGCCTAGGTCTTACCATGAGACCTACGGTAATAGCTTATTCCTTTAAGGAAATTCGCTAAAAATAAAATATATAAAAGATATAGCGAAATATAATGGATATGAAACAAAAATGATAGATAACATGCTGAATAAAGCCATAAAAAGAAGAGAAAAAAGAAAAAGAACTAAATTAGAACCTATTAAAGAAAAGAAAAAGTGGGTCAGTACCACCTATACCCCACATTATAATGAAATCAAGAAGTCATTCAAGAAAAATGCAAATGTTTATGTTTCTTTCACAGCCAGCAATAAAATGAAAAATATCCTCGAATATCCGAAAAGTAAAATAAAAGAAGATTCTAAATCTGGCATATATGAAATAAAGTGTGAAGATTTTGAGATGAAGTATGTTGGGCAAACCAAAAGAAACATAAAAACTAGAGTAAAAGAACACATATCCCACATAATACACAATCACCCAGAAAGATCCGCCATAGCTAAACACTGCTTGGATATGGACCACTTTATTTCTTTGAAAGGAACAAAATTATTAAAGAACGTAACAGAACCAAACAAATTTAACGCTTGGGAATCTTTATTCATAAATAAAACAAGCAACTTAGTAAATAATGATAATGGTCCAATTCAAAATTTATTGTTATTAAACTCAAAATTCATAAAGTTATAAATTTAAGTTTTTATATATGACTATTTCATTTTTACTTATATACATATTTAATTCATTTTATTCTTTATAATTTTATCCAAATGTATTTGATAAGTATAGTATTTACCTAGGGAATCCAATCCCGGACGTTATTTTCAATCCCGGGATTTCGGGATTGAAAAACTTTAACCTCGGGATCCCGGGATCAGTCCCGGGATTGATCCAACATAGTATATGCCGATATACAAAAATAAATATTTTGTATTGATTCGCATGTATACATGGTATCGTAATATAATGCGATATAGAATGCAGTTTTCTGTTTATTTTTGAGTTGTTAACGTAATTTTATACATACAAACTTAGAGCGTAAAATATTTACGACATAGTCAGCCTTATCATGAAACACTGAATACAGTATTAGACATCAGAGTGAAAACGGAACACCTTATCAGGATGGTCCTGTGTCACCGTGAATTAACCATAATATATTTATTCAGAAATAATTTAAAGAAAGTCTTATACAAAACATGAATATAGCTTCTTGACCAAACAATATCAGGACTTGGAAAGATGTAATTAGAAAAACTAGAAGTACGATAAAAATGATCATTAGAGCATCGTAATGAAACTTATTTGCAATTGCATTACATTACATTGTATCAGAAACAAGTTAAAATCTCTATGTATTTTTTCAGAGGCATGAAAATATTAACTGGAAACTACTTTTATACATACCACAAGACGACAAATAACTCATCAAAACATGATTATTTGATCAAAAACAAAATTTAACTGGGTTTTCTTGTTTATAACATTGTTTTAACTGATAAGATCCTAGTAAATATCGATTTTACACGTAATTTCATAATCCCGAAAATCCCGGGATTGAGGCGAGAAATCCCGGGATTGAATTAGCCCTAAAATCCCGCGGGATCCCGGGATTGGATTCCCTATATTTACCTGATCATAATATGTAACATTTAAATTTCAAAATATATGTAAACATAACCCTTCAGTTTGTGATGTGCTGATGATGCCAGCATAGCTGGTGAAAGGCCTCACGAAATAAAAATTATTTAAAATATTGGTGTTTTTAATGTAAAATTATACATCATAACCATATGTTGACATGTAAACGTTCCATATGTAAACCATATGTTGAAGTAATTGATAAAGTTGAAAACAGAATTGAAATTGTGACTTAAATACAATACAATAAAATGAATTTTACAAAATCCCAAAACATTTTATTTATTTATACTTGGCTTATTTACTTTTGTTGTTTAAGGATTTTGTAAAACTATAAAGTGTAATCAAAAGTTATTTTTTGTATTTGAGGAATTATGATTACATAACATGTGAATCTACCATTTTATCCAACCTACCTTTTAGGATGTACAGAAATGAAGATAAATCCTCATAGTATTGCTTGGTTTTAGAAAATTAATATTGCAAGCCTTATGAGTCTGTGAAAAACTGCAGTTTTTTAATATGACCAAAGAGGTTGAGTCATGAACTATGAACTACGAGTTCATAGTTCACCACAATCATGATTATTTCTTAAGTTTGTCAGTAGATTTGTTTCTTTCTCTTAACCAAGATTCACAGGAATTGTTGTTATTTATATTTCTTTTTATATATAATTCACTGGTGTAAACTAGGTTTAAGGAAAATGTTAATCTTAAGAGTGTAGTTTTTATTTATAAATTAAGTGAAAAATGATTGTTTTTATTTCCGCAGAAGATGGACTGTTCAGACCCGCCCCCACCCACAGATGGACAGTCTTTGTGGGGGCGATTCCATTTATGTATAAAATATTCTTTTGTAAAAAGTATGTGTTTTTTGGAATAAAACCTTTTTTGAATTTGAATTTGAGTTTAATATAACATTAATTAAAAAAAAATTCTGATTCTTAAAAATGCCACGTTACCCTTGACGCAACGACCTTGGCCGTAGAGCACAGAGTGTGAGGCACTTTCGGGCAAATTAAAAGGACAAGCAAAACGAGGCTCGAAATGAAGATGAACGTGCTCTATTTAATCTAAACCATCAACAAGGAGATATCTGGTATTTAATCCCCTTTGTAGCTGCGTTCAATTATAACGTGACAATCGATTACAGTTTATTGATAATAGTTGCTGTTGGCTTAATGAAAATTGTGTGTCAGCAATTGTAATGATTTTAGGTTTAAAAATGAAGACCCTGTATGTGCTGCAACAGTGGACAGCTAAAATTGATACCATTGACATATCAGGTTGAACAAGGCAATGCTGCCGTATCCGTGGATTACGTAAGTTTTCAGGATGCCAACAATGCTGATGGAAATGCATTAAATGTTGGCAGAAAGATTATTCTCCCAGCAACATATGTCAGAAGTCTGCGACATATGTTGCATTGTATGTTGGGCATGAGTATGCTCAGGATGCTATGTCGGATTTACATCATTATGGTACAGAAGATTTGTTTATTACGTTCCCGTGCAATTCAAAGTGGCCAGAAATTCTAAAAGAATTATTTCTTTGCCAGTCTCCCATTAATCGCCATATTATCACAAGAGTTTTTTAAAGAAAATTAAAGTTCATCATGGATTTTATTCCAAGTGAAGACGTTTTTATTCCACGTACCCCAATGGATCCAAACGATACGCCCTTTGACTTTAAGCGGCTAGGTACAATTTCCAGTGCAACTTGCATTTGCAATGTCCGTTAATAAATCACATGGACAGTCGTTGAATATGTGGAATCAACCTTGGAAATCCATGATTTTCACATGGCCAATTGTATCTGTTTCCATGTTGGAACACCGAAAAAGCTATTTTTGCGCCCATAGGCGTTGCGTGAACTAAACTTTTGGGGCACAACTGACCGGGGGGTTTGGAATAACCCCCCAGCCTCGCGAGGGGTCCGGGGGTCCTCCCCCAGAAAATTTTGGATTTTTTGTAATCAAAAGTGGGGTTTTAAGCCTTAAAAACTGTGAAATATCAGCATTACGATTTTCAAAGTAAATTTGTGGGAAAAGTTTCACTACATACTATACTTAGATTTTTAACACGTGACTGTTGAAGAATGTTTTCCTAAAAACCATTGCAATAATTGTTTTCTATAATAAGAAAACCGCCTATTTAGGCGGTCGAAAAACAAGGATTCCTCGATTCCCCTACTTTCCTGGCTATTCACTTCATTCCCGTTATTGTCATTCTCGTGGAAACTTATTGCGGCTGGACTTTAAAGACATCTCGATTTGTCAGCCTCAAGCTGTAAGAAAAATAATCTTGATCAATAAGAGGAAGCATAAAACCGACACCTCATTTGAGGCTATATTTTTACCGTATGGGGAAATAGAGCTTGCTTTGTAACCGGATATTGGGTCTCCAATTGACGTTACAAGCTTTGGGTCGACATGCCTTATTGGATTTAGGCATTCTTACAGTATAATAGTATTATTATTTAATTTTTTGAAGTAGGTGGCTGTACAAACGGGTGGAGAGTTGTGGAAGATTAGTGGATGACAGAATGTCAGGTATTAGGTGCACTGCGCACAGGGTGACCAACCTTCCCCCAGTTAAAGATCGGGCCTAGTCAACAAATGTATACTGTAACTCTTCATCCAACTTCTTTGTTTAGCCAAAGGATTATTCTCATATCAAATTAATATAATAATAATTAAATATAGAAATAAAATTAATGTGAATGATTAATATGGTAAAAATAAACATCTAACTTGAAATCAATTGGTTTAAATTACTTGTGAGTAGAGAAACGACTCCAGAGAATAGTAGAAAATAATTTTTATTTGGATTTTAAATGTTGGTCGGCGGCTACAAAATAAACTTTTTTATGTGGGGGGAGCGCGTGCTCCCCGGCGCGACACCTATGTTTGCGCCGAAACAAAACTAACAATGTTTTTTATCAAAAAAGCTTTAGAATAAAAGATATGTTCTTGATATAACTATTTATGCTATATATTGATACTAAAACAAATTATTCATAAAGAAGACAGGACAACGTCTGTTGGGTCAACTAGCGGCATCTGAAATTTTCAAAAATTTCCCATGCAAAATGGAAGGATTTTGTTTATCTTTGAAGGGCCATATCTCCGGATCTATCAAAGCTGCAGAGCTGCAAAATCACTTAAATTGTAAGGAATTTAGTCTTCTTTAAATTTGCTATTCAATTCACTTCTGTAAGATGCATAATTTTTAAAATACGAGTAAAATTTTTAAAAAGTACCAGAAAGAGGTGTGCCTCGTGGTGCACTGGGGCACCTCAAGGTCAAAAATTTGGGTTTCATATTATGAGCCTAACTCTAACAACATATCCATCAGTCACAACCACTCGACCTTTTGTCAACCACATTGTATTATTTTTCTGGACTATTACTGAACAAATACTTCGTAGTCCAATAGATCTTCCACTACCCTTGATAGTTACATTGATAGTAAAATTTTAAAATTGCAGAAATCTTATCTATTACAGTATAGTGTTTATCAGTTCCAGCCATCCACTTAAATGCCACTAAGTCATATTTGGATAATAGTTCTTTAGGCCTTCTGTTAAAACTGTAAAACGCTTATGGAATTAATCACTGATATTAATGTGTAGTATAATGTACACATATTCTCTTCTGTTGCTTTGGTGGATTCAGAGATATGGTCCTTCAGATTTACTACATACCACACAGTGAATGAAACTCTGCTATCGTCCGTTCAATAACTTGACTAGTAACTCATTTCTCACCTGTCTCAGAAATAGGGTCCCATTCCCAACTTGTTGCCCTCAGACTACTCCTGGAGTTTTTAGGACAACTTTCATGTCAGGTGGGTTAGCAATTGCCAAAGAATCATTATTGTTTTTTATCAGTAAATGCTGATATCAGGACTGTTTAAGCAAAAATAAGAATATATTAATGTACATTGATATTTTGTATGTGTTTGTTTCAGAAGAGATGCCAGAAGTAGAATCTAAGGTGGCAGCCATGACTTTGGGTAAGGAAATTCTCTCTAGTATAAATAAGAGAAAGGTTTGCAATCTAAGGATAATTTTGTATTATTACTAGAAGCCTCTGGATCGTTAAACAACATTATTTAATATTTAATCTTACCTTATTAGATTAAATTATTAAAGAAGATGAAAAGTTGTAGCTTGCCAAAATATATATAACAAAAATGGGACTGATGATGGCATTGCGGTGCTGAAACCTAGGTTTCCCCTTTTATACAAATATTGGATCGTAAGGTAAGATTAAATATTAAATGATTTTGTAATCAAGGCCCAGGGTCTGATTAAGAGGTGTGGTGTCCCTAGGCTTGAGTTCATTTGGCGCCCCCTCCTTCCCCTTCACCCTCCCTTCAACCCCTATATCACCCAATGTATCATATATATAATGAAATCACGAATTTCATGCCTCCCAAACTAGTACCTTGAAAAACTACATTAAAAACTACAAAACTACATAAATAAGTTTATTCTAATCAGTTACATGTTCAAGGACAAGTCACCGCTGCCTGGTGGACTGAGCTTTGTTCTATATTATTTAATTTTTTTGCAGTACATGAAGTTTCTATATAATATTTTATCAGAACCGACTGGAGGGTAACAAAGACACCCACATCCCGGCCCCACATTGGTTAAGGCTGGGAGTATCTTTTTTGCTCTGCATTGAAGAGTTGATAGTTTTCAGGATCATAAATAAACTGTCATAAACAAATTAAAGTGTCATTGTTAAACTTTTTTTTACTCCATGCGACCTTTATCTCACATACTGTATTTTTTCTAGAAGGCTGTATTTTGCAAACAGCTGTTATTTCATTACATTATTTGTTTACATTTTCATTATTTCATTGCTAACATTAATAAAAACGGATAAAATAGACCAAGTAGATAGATATCCAATTAAATTGAAGTATTTACCACCCAGAAACTATTGATGGTGATCATGTGAAATTCATTACTTTTTCCCAACCATTACCGACCTTGCAAAGTCTCCGACTTTTCCAGAAATCCCAACTGGTAGACAAGACTGAACAACATTTATATAATTTGGTTTCAAAGTGCATACTAAAACTAAAATAAAATATATAGCAGTCCTGGCTATTACATACAACCACGTGCATTGTTTCAGGTGAAATATACACTTCAGAAAAGAAAGGAAGTGATGAAAGTGGAGATGGAACGGAGGGCAAGCCTCTCAAAACTATACTCCAAGCAATGAGACTTGCAGGAAAAGAACCCTTCCCTACTATTTATGTTGATTCCAAGGAGGAAGGAAAGGTAAGTTTGTAAAACCTGTGGCTCTTGGTATTTTGTTCAATTATGCCCAATACAAAAGATTTTTTGGAATTTTTTTATCATATTCAGTTAACATATTGATTTTTTCTAGAGCTCGCCCGCTGATTGAAATTCAACCAAAAAATGATTGGGTTTAGTTTACTTTTAGCTCCAATAAAACATGTGACTGCACTTGTTTACATTTTGGTTTATTCCGTAACTGGATTGGCAACTCATTAAGTCCATGTTGATTTATTTCTCAATTTCAAAATCTTTTTTCTAAAATTCTCAAAAACTTGACTAAATTATAATGGGATCGTGCACATCTACAGGAAAGTACTTTTCTAACGGTGTGCTTAGATGTTACCTACGATTCCTAATTACCCCAGTCTTAGAAAAAGGTATTGCAAAATTCATGCTTGCCTATTAATTTCAAGGTGTAAATTAAATACTCCCGTTGCAGCAGACCTGCATACTCAGCGAATTTTAAATGCAAAATAAAATATTTCAATCGATTATTGCAAGATATGACATGTTTTTTGTAAGCTCCAGAAGAATAACAAGGGAGTGAGTATGCAGGTTTGCTGCAACAGGTATTTTAAAACTGGGTGGTTTTAATTCAATATTTAGTAAATCTGAAGTAGAAAAAAATATTTTTTCCAAGTGTTGGAACTATAATACCAAGTTTTATCAAGATATGTTCAGAAATAAGGAAGATGGATTTTTTTTTACTTCTCATAAGGATAACATGGGGAATGAGTATGCAGGTTTGCTTTGATGAAAATGGAAATATTTGGGTTTTTAGACTAGTAAACAATGGGTCACATCTAGATGAAGCCTCAAACCAAGTTTTATTAAGATATGTTGAGAAATAAGCAAGAAAATATTACAAAAAAACTCACTATATTTCGCTTTACATGTCTTCAGGTGAAAGATTGTATAAAATAAAATAGAAATAAAAGTAAAATTATGACATTTAACAAAAATTATAAAACTGTATAAATATAATCAAAAAACATCTGGTTTAAGGTATTTTGAATTAATTCAATTATCTTAAGTACAGCCGATGAGGAAATTTTGACTTTAAAACCATTTGATGCGCTTGTTCCATGTACCTCATATATATCTAATGTCTTAAAGCTTGATAACTCGCGAAAAATGGTGCAATCTTAATGAAATGGGCATGGTCGTGTAAAGCAGTAATTATTCAGACGAGTTCGTAAACCAACCCATTCGGACCACTGGAAGAAGAAACCTGTAATGAATTAGTTTGCAAAGTGGCGAGCATTATTAGCAGTCATGAAGCCCAGAAAACCATGGTCATTTTGGTATGCTCAACGTTCTGAAACGAGCGTAATTACGGCGATCAGCACTTGTACGGAAAAAAGTCGCTGTAATAACGACGATCAAAACTTAGAGGGATATCTTAATAAACATAAATTATAAAGATATTATACTAGTTCACAACTACCTACCCTTAAAGCATTTGGGTAAATGACACTGAATGAGGTATTCATGAATTGCTTTTTTTTACTACAAATTTAAAATTTTAATATTTTTCATTCGTGAAGAGAAGACACAGGGGGTCAGAGATTATCGAAACAAACAATCAAGTTTTGCCATTTACAATAAGTTCAATGTACATATTAATGAAACTTGCAAAACCTGTTTACAATCACCCTGGTCAACCCTAACTAGATAAAAACCTGTTCTTTTGTGACGGATATTTCCTGGTAAGAGAAAAGATGATCGGTTACACTAGTACACCGAACCGCAGGAAATCACGTCACGGGTTGTCAGAGGCCTTTGGAATCGCTCAGCTCGGTCGCTGGGATAATTCCAGGGGTCGAGGATCGAAATCACAGTAGTTACCAGATATTCAAATATGAGAGCTCAGTTATATTCAACCTAGATGACATTCAACTTACGACAGACTAAATCTGGAAACACCTTCTAAGTAAAATGCCCTCTGCTGTTTTCCCTAGCTCTGTGAGATGTTCAAAGTTAACACTAGTTACCCATAGTTATGTTTACCCTAATCAAGAAACAACATTAAACTATTTCACTAGTGACCAGTAATTACAGGAGCAGGACAGACCTTACACTCCTGAAGCACAGCAAGTTTGGACAAGTCTAAGCCTGTTACAACAGCAGGAAAATCTAGGAATTAATCCAAATATGAAAATCACCAATTACTCTAATTTGGTTACACAGACTTTGGAAAATACTATTAACAGCGCACTAAATAATAGTTGGCACCAAGATAATTAATTTAACTAATCTTGGTTACAGCCAAGAGACGAGCAGGATAGGTCTCGGACCCTATCCCGCGACACGATCAACTTCAAGAAAAGTTTACAGATCGACTTATCAACTTAATTCCAGAAATGACGCTGACCTACCTTTAATACAAAATGTATTAGAAGACGACGAATACAATAACTCGAAGCACACAGTCCGAAGCGTCCGGGGAAGAATTCGCACTCGCGAGACGAACTACGTACCGGTCACTTCGGAGGAACGGCCAAGAGTGAAGATTCACGGGTTATGAGCACGCCATGTGCTCACCCCTTCCGGTGATGAATCGCCAGCCTTTTTTCCCAGTTGATAAAGCGGCTGGTTAATAGCTTAAAAAAGGCTCTTCCGGTCACTGTTTTTCACTTTCTGCCAGAAAAACAGTTTGGCGCGCTTGGCGAGCAGAAGAAGAAGCAGCGCACGCTCTGTCGTCGTCTGCATAACGCAGTCGTGACGACGTCTTTTAGGTTATGTTGTTCACAACAACAACAACCGTAGTTCCGTTCGCAAATATTACGTTTCCCAAGGAAGTGATCTAATTGAGTGTCCAACTAAGTGTTTATATTAGATTATAGTCGCCGTTATACGCCTCAACACTTTGCTTTCCACATCAAAATCGGCAATCGGAGTCGGCAGTTATGGGACCGACTAGGTTAGCCTTCCGATGGTGATACAAATACACATATATAAATTTATCTAAATATTTATACCTTTATTTATTTATTTGCTGTTTATTCATAAATGACTTATTCTATTTTAATCTACTCTTCTGCCACGACTATCTTCTTGACGTTGGTGACGTGTGCAGCAAGGGACGCCACGGCTCTTGACTGACGCTAAGAAACCTATTTGCCTATGTCTAATACTATTAAATAAAGAAGTCGGTTATGCATTCACATAAGCAAAGAATATTTATTAATGAAATAAAATATACAATAGATATGGATTCTTATTCTCAGGGAGAGGTTTGTGCCGGAAATAACCTTAGCTCTTTTAATGAAGTGATAATCTAAAGCCAATTTTGATTGAATTTTGATACAGATATAAAATATGCCAATAGTCTCAGAATTTAAAATAGGCCTAATGAAAATTGAGTCAATTTAAGTCCACAAAGAATACAAGAAAGTTCACTTGAATAGGATCTTCAGATAGTTTAGTTGGAATAAATTAAGTTATTAGGATTGATCAAAATGATGAATTGGAAGTTATGATAGTCCTTGTTGAATCAAAATGGTGGTTACCAAATCTGCTCACAACATTTTCTTCACCTGGTACTTTGAATCTTGATGTTGACAAAAGGGGTTGACTTTAAATGGTACTCAGGCAAATTTCCCTATTTGAAACAGGACTAGGCTATGCAAATCTTAGTCCAACTGGGCCTAATTTGAAATGGAGAATTGTATCTCCAGAATTTATAAATTCATTTTAACACTGTTCTTGCTGGGTGCTGGAGGCTCAATGATGCTCAGGTATGTGTCCAAGTACAACAATAGTATTGTTGTCCAGATGTCTTGTAGGATGCAGAAATACATTTCACTAGTCACTGGAATTTTGTATAAATTATGAGACTTAATTTTGAATTTTATATTATATGAAATTATTTTTAATTACAACTCTCTCACATTATTATTATTACTAAAAGGATATGTTGTTTTTGGGTGGGGCTATTATTAATAAATCATTTCTCAAATTTTAAGAATCTAAATTTTCTAACAATTAATTTTAAAATAATAATTATGACTTTTAATATTCTTAACTTATAATGAATGGATGATCTTCTGAGGGGTGATGGATAACATGACAAACTAATAACAAGTATTGAACATTAAAACTCATTAATTAATTAACTATTATCTGTATTTATCTTATTTGGTTAAGTATTAAATAAATTATTTGGAACTTGCGATAACTAATCTAAGGAAACAGGAAAATAATAATATTTACAATAACAAATATGGATGAGGCGAATGAAACATTACAATTATCCCCTCAGAAATTTGTATGAGGTGGATTCAGTCAAATTTCGACTTAATGTTGAATGAGACACATGATACATTAAATATGAATGATTCTTAAAGCTATTATGAAATACATTAAATGAATTAAAATTACAATTAACTTAAATTTAATACATTATTTAATATCAATATCAACCTTACCTATCGGTTACTTTGGGTTTCATCAGTTCACATTTTAAATAATTACATAGATACCTGATAATTATATAGATTCACATAAGGGTTTACACACTCGCGATTATAGTCCTTTGGTTGTTATCCCCTCTAACATTTGGAATGAGTGATTAACAATTATTTTAACAATATTATCGTTTTTATAGTTTCACACTGGCAAATATTAAATATATTAAATTATTGATGGTAAATATTTACATGAGGTTTCACAAAATGATAATTCACTGGGTAAGAGTGTTCTATCATAGTTTATTTGAGGAATTACTTTTACACTGTCATACTCATAACACAACTTCTTCGTTTCGTTCTTCATTTTGTTGATCTAGAGGTTCAATATACTTTTTTAATGCAGTAATATGATATGGTCCAAACACATTTTCTCCTTCTAAGTCACATATATGATATGTTGATTTTCCCAGGATTGTATGCACTTTAAAAGGGCCATGATAAACTTCAAATAACTTCGCAGTTTCGCCGTAGCTTGCTCTTGAAAGTGGGTGTGTTCGTACTAATACCTTCTCATTTAATTGCAGTATTTGTGGTCTTCTTCCTTCATTTGTTTTATCAGCACGTTTCTTCCTTTTCTCTTCGAGTCTTCTTTTTGCAATTTCTAATTTCTGATCTAAAGGAGTTTCGATTAATAACTGGTTTGTTATGTATTTTTCCCAGAAGCGAGTGTCCTTTTTTCCTAACTGCAGTTCATTAGGGGTGAATCCAGTTGATTCGTGATGCACTTCGTTGAGACAGTCATTGATTATTGGGATATACTTTACCCATTTCGTATGTTGCGTTGAACAATATGTCCTTAGGCACCGCTTGATTTCTCTGATGGGTCGTTCTGCCAAATTAAAACAGGGATGATACACGGGGTTGTAGATTGGTTCGATGTTGTTGGCTTCTAATTTATTGGTCCATTCGCGGCTCTTGAATTGTGTACCATTGTCTGATTGGATCTTCTTTGGAAAGCCATAAATGGGGAAATGTACGTTAAATAATTTGTTAAGTATGGTTCTAGTTGTTGCCTTCTGTAAAGGATATAGTTTAACAAATATGGTGAAAATATCAATAATGATTAACAAGTATTTCACGTTTCCTGTGCTGGTAGGAAGTGGTCCAATTATGTCGACAGCCACTTGTTCATTCTTCTCACGGCATTGTATACCTTTAGCTGTTCCGATTAATGGTCGATTACTAACTTTACAACGCTGACATGTATCACAGGAGGACAGATATTTCCGTATTGTTCTATGCATATTTTTGAAAATGAAGTGTTCGTGTAAGAGTTGGAAACACTTTTTAGCGCCACAGTGTAAATAGTACAGGTGACATTCCCAAATTAGTTGTTTTACCATGCTATTTGGTACAGCGATCAACCATTTATTTCCTAGACGTTGATACAGAATGTTATTGTGTACTTGATAATTTTGCTTTAAATTTTGTTCTTCTTGAGTTCCAGGTCGATTCTGTAGGATTTCTATTATGGGTTGTAGTTTTGTGTCCTCTTGTTGTAGTTGAGGTAAATTTTGTAAATCATGTTGTAATTTCGGATCTGGTATTCTGCTTATGTAGTGGATTGTGAGTTCTGTGAACGGGTGTTGTGAATTTGGATAAGTATCTGACGTTGAACGACTTAGTGTATCCGCTGTGATGTTTGCGGCTCCGGTGCAGTGGACAATTCGGAAATTGTATTCTTGTATCGCCAGTATCCATCTTGCTAATCTGTTATTGAGGAGACGACAGGTTTTTAGAAAAGTTAAAGCGTGATTGTCGGTGATGACTGTTAATTTTGCACCTAAAATGATGTACCTGGTCTTTTGTAGACAGTAGACGATTGCTAGCAGCTCCTTTTCGGTGGTGGTGAATCGTTGTTCAGCAGGTTGCAGAGTTCTGGATATGAAGGTGATGGCTGCTTTTTCTCCATTGTCTTTGATCTGGAAGAGGTGACCTCCGATTGCATAGTCAGATGCATCTGTTTGTAGGTAATACTCCTTCGATGGATCAGGATGGTGCAATACATTGGTTGACAGGAACAATTGTTTAATTTTGTTGAACACGATGTCGTCTGCTGGAGTCCATGTAAATTTGTTTTTCTTGGATGTCAGTCGTAATAATGGTTGTACCGTTGATGAAAATTTGTCTAGAAATTTATTATAATAGTTGATACATCCTAAGAATGCTTTTAACATTGTTCTATTCTTCGGTGTGGGAAAATTTAGAATTGGTTCTACCTTACTCTGGTCCATAGTTAATCCTTCATTGGTTAGAGTGTATCCTAAGAATGGGACAGAATTTTGACAAAATTGCGACTTGCTAAATTTTTGACTGTCATGTTGGCTGCTGCTAGTTTCTTCAATATATACTCGATGTGTTGAAGGTGCGACTCGAAATCTGGTGAGAGTATGCAGATGTCGTCGACGTATATTGCTGTGAAGTCCTCGATCTCTTCATCAAACACTTGATCCAAAGCTCGTACTAATGCTGCTTGAGAAGTTGAAATGCCAAAAGGAGTTACTTTATATTGGTACGTTTTCCCTCTGAATTGGAATGCAGTATACTGTCTGGATTCCGGCGTAAGTGGTATCTGCCAAAATGATGCGGTCAAATCGATGCTGCTGATGAATTTTGCGTTTCTGCATTTGCTTAAAATTTCGTTAACACTCCTATTTTTTTTTTTTTTTTTTTTTTTTTTTAGTAACACAGCCAGGAAAACCTGGAGAAAAACACAGCTAAAACAGAGAACTGTAAAAGCAGTCACGAAAACAATAAGCTGAAAAGAAAAACAATACACAAAATAACACAGGAAACACAAGTATCAAGAATCGCCAGGCAGGAGAGAGCACGTCCACACCCAATCAGAGCAGAGCTGAGACTGTAAGTTTTTTTTACTAATCAGTGATGGCAAATGTCCGCAAAAATCCTAATCAAAATATAAAATCACCATCACCAACAATGAATTTCAAACAAAACACTCCTATTACATTCGAAATCAGGGACAATTATCTCGTTTGCTTTCCTGGCATCTAAACATAGTCGAATTTCTCCAGATTTTTTAATAACAGGTATGATGGGGTTTACAAATGTACTCTTACTGCGTTCAATAATGTTATCTTGTTCCATTTTATTAATTTCTTGTTGTACGGCTTCCTGGTACACTTGGGGTACGGGATATATTATTGACTTGAAGTTTTGGGGCTTTTCTACACGAAGTTCATGCTGATATTTGTTACAAAGACCTGGCTTTTCTGAGAATACGTGGTTGTATTTAAATAATAAATTACATAGCGAATTCCTCTGTTGTTCATTTATATGTTGGTTCGGTGATATCGCATCATAGATAGATTCTTTGGTTAAGGACGTTGTGTTGTTGCAATTTGTTTTGTACCCGTTTACACAATATTCATTATTCACATAGTTATATTCATCGTACATAAAATTACCATCATCATTATCAATATTATTATGGGTTGACATTTCGTCTTTATTTAGCCTATGGCGGGGATTTGTAGTGATATGACATAATTGACCTTCGTTTAGTACCATGTCAAACTTCAATATAATATTTGTGTTATTTATCAACATATTTATAGTATTATTATCGAAGTTTATATCCATCTTCACAACAGCTAACGTATCTACTCCTAATATCACTGGTTTAATTAAATTGGGCACTATTAAAAATTGCAAGAATATAGTTTGTCCTTCTATGTTGACTGGGGCATAAATAATGCGAGATATCCTTTTTGATTTATCACCGGTTGCGGTTTTAATGATAGTGTTTGTAAGAGGAAGTTCTTCAAATGGTTTTAAGCTTTGTTGGTTTTCCTTAAACCACGATTCTGAAATGCATGTAACTGAGGAACCTGTGTCGATTAAAGCATTAATTTTTGTGTTATTTATTTTAACTATGATTTCAGGACAAGTTATTTGAATCGATTTTGTATTAGGTTTAGTATCTGGTGTTTCATTTAAAAGAAAATCTTTATCGCACATGATGTTATTAATTTCACAATTATACTCTGTGTCAATGAAATGAAGTCCGAGGTGTTGATCGATTATTTGCGCTGCGGTTGCATTATTTGTATGTACAGTATTTAGTTGGCCTCGGTTCGCAATCACAGCGCGTTGGCATTTCCCGGCTGTGGCGATTGGGAAGTGCCGCTGTCATTGGCTGGAGTGTTCGATATGTTTTGTGGAGGGTGACTCACGAATCATTCGCTTCTGCGAATCTATCGCTCTGTCCGATAATTGCGAGCACTTGTGCTTGTTCGCTTGATGGGTAGCATCGATCTTGTTGCTGTTCCCCGTTTCTTCTTTGGAATTCCCGATCTCTAGGGTATGGTTTATATTCCCTTTGTTGTCTATGGTGGTTGTTTTCTGACTTGTAGTTGTTTTGGTGTCGTTCATGGTAATTGCCTCGGTTTCCGTTATATCCTTGGTTTCGGTTCTGGTGGTTATTGTTTGAATTCCATTTTGGCTGGTATGCTTGATGGCTTATCTTTGTTTCGTATGGAGAGTTCCGTCCGTTTTGTGGGCTGTATGGTCTCTGTTGAGGGTTTTCTCTTGAGTGGTCTTGTTGGTTTTTGTGTCTTTTCGGTCCTTCTCGAATGTCCTCCTTTTGTAGTAGACGTTCGAATCCTTTTATTGTTACTATGTTTTGAACTGATCTGCTGTCTTGTATTATTTGTTCAAATCTCTCGGATAGAAGTACAACTATTTCTTCTTCAGTCATAGTTGGCGTGATAGCTTGCAATAGCAGAACTCTTTCGGTGAAGTATTCTGTTCGGGTAAGATTGCCATTCGGGCGGTATTTTTCAGCTTCTATTTTTGCTCGTATTCCTCGTACCTCTCTACTCCAGTATTTTGACGTAAATTCTGCTACGAAGGTCGACCAACTCGTAATATCTGCTTTGATTAATTGTAACCACCTGGACGCAGGACCTTCAAAACTAATCTCTAGCGTATCTCGGAGATGCTCTATAGGATCGAGGGTAGGTTGGCGTTCTAGACATTTTTCATAGTATCGTTTTAATTTCTGTAAATACTCGTTCGGATTGCCAGATCGTCCATTGAATTTTGGTAAATTTCTATCTGTGTTGTCGCTACCATGACAAAGGATTTGTATGGGTCCGTTGAGGTTTCCCAGGTTTTGTGGTGAATTTTTCAATGTTTCAATATCGGAAGAAATTTTGTCCAGTTTCTTTTCCTGTTCGAGAATTGATTTAGTGTTCGCATGAATAGTCGGCATTAAGTCGCCGTGAAGTGAACGAATATATGCCTTGATTTGGTCTTCAGTTTCGTTACGGGTGAATTTAATCTGTTCTTTGATATTTTGTTCTATTTTCTGTTCGGTGGATTCATCTCGATCGTGTTTTGTTGGTTTTGCTGTAATTTGTCTTCTAGGTTTGATTTTTGTTCAGTGATTATGTTGTCGATATAGAATTTTGTGTTCTGTTAGGTCTCATTGATGTGATAATTGAATTTTTGTTCAATTTGAGTCATTTCTGCGGTCTGAATTTGTTGTGCAGATTTGAGTTCACTCAATTCATTTTGGAATTTTGATTGGTTTTCACGCATTTCCTGAATTTGGTTTTCTAGTGTGTGACGGCACGCTTCAATTTCTTGATTAGTTTCCTCCAATTTTGAGTTTAAGTTAGCATTAGTTTCTTTTAAGCTGGCATTGGTTTCATTTAATTTAATGTTGTTTTCTTCTAATTTTGCATTTAAATTACCATTGGTTTCCTTTATTTCTATTTTGATTTGTTGTAGATAGTTTAAAATGACATTCAAATCTGTGGTTGGTGTGGTTTCTGTGTTCGTGACATTTGAATTTACTGCCGTAGTTGGCACACTTGCCATCGGGATGCAGGAGTGTCGGGTTTTGGCCGTGCGATCAGCTGACGATTCGTTACCGTCCGATCGGGAACCTTCGGATCCGCTCGGGTCGCTCGTGTGGCTTTGGATTGATACTAGCCAGTCAGCGGTCTGTTGTATTTGCGCAATCGAGGCGTTTGTGTCGCTCGGCGTTGCCATGGTGACGGGACTGCGGTGAATACTCGGCTCCCATTGGCTGTTTCTCTCGTCTGCTGTCTGTGTCTCTGATGACGTATTGCTCTGTGGTGATGTTGTTGAGTGTTCTGCGATGCGGGTGTCATGGCCGACTGTGTTTGTGTTTCCAATGTCGTTGTCGGTCGTGTCTATGTTCGACTTAACAGTACTTTCGTTCTTGTTCATGTTTACTGTATATCTTTTAGGTCGTCGTAAATTATATGGCATTGATTTTTATGGGGAATAAATTATGGAACAACTAAATAAATAGTATCTTAAATTATGAATATCTTATTTGACTAAATAATAGCCTAGATTTACTGAGAGTTGTAATCTTTTGACCAAGAGCTAAGATTATTTGCCACAGGTTGGTTGCGCCAAATTACAAATACACATAAATTTATCTAAATATTTATACCTTTATTTATTTATTTGCTGTTTATTCATAAATGACTTATTCTATTTTAATCTACTCTTCTGCCACGACTATCTTCTTGACGTTGGTGACGTGTGCAGCAAGGGACGCCACGGCTCTTGACTGACGCTAAGAAACCTATTTGCCTATGTCTAATACTATTAAATAAAGAAGTCGGTTATGCATTCACATAAGCAAAGAATATTTATTAATGAAATAAAATATACAATAGATATGGATTCTTATTCTCAGGGAGAGGTTTGTGCCGGAAATAACCTTAGCTCTTTTAATGAAGTGATAATCTAAAGCCAATTTTGATTGAATTTTGATACAGATATAAAATATGCCAATAGTCTCAGAATTTAAAATAGGCCTAATGAAAATTGAGTCAATTTAAGTCCACAAAGAATACAAGAAAGTTCACTTGAATAGGATCTTCAGATAGTTTAGTTGGAATAAATTAAGTTATTAGGATTGATCAAAATGATGAATTGGAAGTTATGATAGTCCTTGTTGAATCAAAATGGTGGTTACCAAATCTGCTCACAACATTTTCTTCACCTTACAACTCAGCCTTTTTTGGTTTGTAAATATAAATAAATAAATAAATATCTTTAATTATAAGTACAGGTAGGTGACTCTTATATTTTCTTCTTAATTCTAATTAATTATTATTGTTCAAGATGGCGTCATTATAATTAGTGTGATACTAGCCTATTTAATATTTAAATTTGCAATAAAAGAATGGTAATCTGTTACAAAACTATTATTTATTCAACAATAACAATAAATATGAATATCAAAATTGAACTCTAGGGGGACGTACAAGGATTATTACAGTGGATGGGGTTAGATAAAATTACTTATGCTAATTGGATTAATATGGTACAATTTAAGGGCATTAGCTCAGTTCTTGAGAAGCATGATCTCTTCACATAGGGTTCTGGGAATCGTGCGGGCATGACATTGAAAAATTAATTTGTTTGAATATCACAATCATAAATACTTTTAAATAGAATAAATAATTTTGATAATAATATAAATTGCCAATTCTGATCTCTTTTTATATTTAATTAAATCAAGTCTTTGTTTGAAAGTCTGTTCCTCTTCAACAATGGTTGGTGAAGTAAATTTTGGATGGGTCTTACCAAGAGTTTATCTCTTCACCCTGATCTTTTCTTCAGATAGATAAATTTGGCCACTTAAAGGGGAATCAACTAAGATCAGGTTTACCGCTGGCTAACCAAAAAAAAAAATCTACTAATTAAGGGGGATGAAATTTAAAATTGGAACGAGGTCCAGGTACAATGAAGTTAACACTTGGCCATCTCTCTCTGGAATAGAAGCTGGAGTCCTTTACAATGGTTCCACTTTTCACTTTAACACATCTCGCGCGAGTGACGGGCGCGCCCGTCATACGCAGTTGGCTCACCAGGCGTTTGGCGGGCGCGCCCGTCATGTTGGCATAGCAACAACCTTCGTTCATTGTGAGCTTAGCCGCGGTGGCGGACGATTGTGTTTGTTTCCCGCGCTTTTAAGGAAGTCTTCCACAGTTTTTGGCGCGCTTAGTTTTCGCTTCGGCCATTTCATTTTTTCGGGTGTGTAGTATATAGTATATAGTATATACTATATATATATATATATATATATATATAGTATATAGTATATAATGTATATAGTAGTGTGTAAAGTAATATTAATTTTTTAGTTATAGACTTTGTTATTTTCAAACAAAATATCTCTTTTTACATGTTTTCCTAAATTGTTGTAAACATTTTGTGTCTGAACTAAAACACTTGATACAATGGTTTAGAAAAGGGTTGTAAATATATTTTTTCTCAAAATTATGATTATATACAAATTGTCGACTACAGAATTTGAATATATTGTGTTACTGTGGCCTTCTGGGACTATTTTTGTGATGTGCTGACGGCAAGGACGGGCGCCAGGAGCGGATGACGGGCATGCCCGTCACGGAAATGACGTCACGTAACTCAACCAAAATGGACCCTGGACAACTGAAAATACCATTTGGGATATCCTGACATCATTTCTGAGTAATTAATCACAAAATATTTTTTAAGCTTCTCAGATCCGCAATTATGATAATTATCAGCACTGAATGTGTTAACAATGTAACACATGGTTCACTAACTTGGTCTTTGGTAAACACTTCACTGAATTATTAGAGATCAAATTTTGAAAAACATGCTATATAAAATAGATAATTTGAGATAGCGTTCCCTGACTCATAAATATAAATTATATTAAATTATGAATACAGCTGATCTAACTTAACTTATCTAAAATTTTTATGGTAGATGGTAATAAATTAATGAATGATTTTAGGAAAATAACATTATCAAATAATTTATATTAACTGAGTGATATACTAGGTTGACATATTATATACAAATAATTATTAAGCTGTGTGTTTGTTTATTTATATGGGTGTTCATTTATGAAATTTAAATGTAAATGTTTGTGAACTATTACAATATCCCCTCAGAGTTGAATTAATTTAAAGAATTGA
Organism: Flexamia atlantica; assembly: GCA_035578135.1. Lineage (NCBI taxonomy): Eukaryota > Metazoa > Arthropoda > Insecta > Hemiptera > Cicadellidae > Flexamia > Flexamia atlantica. Next base: position 51,922,057 of record JAQJVK010000005.1, on the reverse strand, counting down.
AATTAATGAAAACTCGATAATAATAGGAACAAATATTTACAAAACTATACTAAATGATAAAATATTTATTTATAATTTAAAATGATGATTTCTTAAAACTAAATGGATTATATGACCTAATATTTACAATCATAACTTCAGGTCCTAATACTGTCCACGCGCACTTCACTTATTTCAAATTTTGTTTCACTGTTCAACATTTATTACACTATTGTTTATATTTACTGGAGTCTTTTATCCCCTCAATCCATAAATAAACAAATTAATCTACAACTTTTAATTAGTTGTCCGTGTATTGTCCAAATGTTTATATAACTGTTAATAACACTATTTACACTGTATTTATTGTTGATCTCGGTTTGGCGTTATATATTTTCTAAGAGCAGTTACATGGTAGGGTCCAAACTCTTGTTCTTCATTTAACTTTTGTAGTGGTAGGTCTTTCCTCGGAACTGGAATGCTGTGTATTTTCTCGATTCTTCAGATAGTGGAACTTGCCAATATGATGAAGTTAGATCGATACTACTGATAAATTTTGCACCTTGACATTTTGCTAATAATTCATTGACACTTCTATTACATTCGTAATCTGGAATAATAATTTCGTTCGCTTTTCTAGCATCCAAACAAAGTCTTATTTCACCAGTTTTCTTGACGACCGGGATAATTGGGTTTATAAAAGTGCTGTTGCTTCGCTCTATGATCCCTAGGCGTTCCATTTCCCTTATTTCTCGCATGACTGCGTCTTGGTGTGCTAATGGTACTGGGTAAGTATGACATTTAAAATTTTGAGGATTTTCGACTCTTAATACATGCTGGTATTTGTTACATAACCCAGGTTGGTCGGAGAATACATCTTGAAAGTCCAATAACAAATCAGTTAATTGTTGTTTTTGAATACTATTTAGATTTAAATTATTTTTGAGGGATTCTGTAATTATTTCAGGGGATAATTCACATGATGTTCTGGGGTTTGTTTCTTCAATATAATAACACTCTTCGTATGGATCTTCATTGCAGCAGTAATCTTCTAAATTATCCACATTTTTATCATTAGTGATTATATGGCATAAAATTCCAGCTCGATTTGTGTTATTGAATTGAATTACTAAATCTGTATCATTAATATTCATATGCATTTCACCCTTTTCAAAATTTATCTTCATCTTCCAGGCACTAAGTGTATCTATCCCGATAATTACTGATTGTATTAGTTTTGGTACTACGAGCATTTGTGTTAATATAGTTTGTTGACCAATGGTAATAGGAATCATTACGATTTTTGAAATTTTCCGGGATTTTTCATTGGTTGCTGTTCTAATGTGCATATTATTTACTGGTAATTCTTCTATTTTTCCTAATTCACTCCGATTTGATATGTACCAATCTTCTGCTAGACATGTAATGTTAGAACCTGTATCAATGAGAGCTGTAACTTCTTTGCTTTTGATCTTTATTCTTATTTCGGGGCATTTTTGCGATATAGTCGTATGAGTATTTTGTTCTGTTTCTTCTTCAAATAAAAACTCCCGATCACAATAAATATTGCTCAAAGTTAAACTATTGGTATCTGATTCATTATGCATGTTATTTACATTATTTACAATTTCAATTGACCTCTTATGTCCGACTTCTTTCTTATTTTGCACTGAAGATGTGTTCTTCTGATTTGAGCTATTTACATGGAGAATGAGGTCACCACCATCATCAGTGCCTCTCAGTTTAAATCCTGATTATTTTCCTCTGGCACTAGGTTTGCGTTCTCCTCAATAATGGCAGCGCACACCTGGTTTTGTTCTTGTGTCGGGTGGTATCTAGGCAGTGGTCTTCTCTCTTCAGACGGCGGTTGGTTTGATGGTAGATTGGGAAACTGTCTTAGGTCACGGTAATCGTTTCCAAATCGATGGCGTCGGTCGTCTCTTTGGTACCGATTATCGTGGTGGAGGTGATTCTCATGTCTCCGATTGTACGGGTGGTACTTAGGTGTGTACGCTCGATTGTCCGTGTTTCGTTCATTGTAGTGTTGGTTATGACCTTTTCTACCGTGTTGGTGGTGGTTTCTATTTACATGATTTTCCTCAGGTGTATTTTCCTTTTTATGTTTATGGTTTTCGTTCCTTTGATGGTTAGGTGACCTTGCTTGTTCTCGCAGATCTTCTCTCTGGAGTAGAGCTTCAAAATCGCAGACCGTCTGAATATTTTGAACTCTATAGGCATCTTGGATTATGTCTCCAAAGTGGTTTGATAGGCAATCGAGGATTTCTTTTTCGTCCAGGGGAGGGTTTAGCGATTTAAGGGTCAACACCCGCTCTATAAAATACTCTGATCGGTTCAGATAACCATTTGGCCGATATCGTTCATTTTCGATCCGTTGTTTGACGCCTCTTTGGATATCTCGGTTCCAATATTTCGATTCAAACATATGTTGAAAATCATCCCATGTGTGAATATCAGTTTTGATTAAATTGAACCACTTTGAGGCATGTCCTTCTAGGCACATTTCAATGAGATCAACTAGGCTTTCCGCACTATTATTTTCTGGATTTAACTGTAGGTTTTTCTCATAATATTTCTTAAGTTTGTTTAGAAATTCCTGGGAATTATGTGTCTTTCCATTAAATTTTGGGTGGGTCATTTCCGGTGTTAATGTCGATCTGCCGTTACACACAATATTAATAGGGACGGGCGCTTGTGTTGTTTGAATGTTGGGTGTAGTAGGTATTTCTAATATTTTCTTATGACACGCCTCCACGGACTCAGCCAATTTCGCAATTTGGTATTCATTGGATTTAATGTTTGGGTTCAGTTCTAATTTGACTTGGTTGATTTCAGCTGTTACTTGTTCTTTGATTTGTGTATAATTTTCCTTACAAATGTTTTCTACCTCCCTGTGTGTCTCTAATTGAATCTGTTTAATTTGTTCAGTGATTTTTAATTGGGTTTTACAATTTTCTGATACGATGATTTGACTAACCTCCTGTTTATGTTGAATGAGGTCTTGTATTAAATTTTCTCTGATTTTGTATTCCCCTTGTTCTAATTTAGTATCAATTTGATCGACTTCCTTAGCCAAATTTTCCTGAAGAATTTTAAGTTGATTTATGTCAGTTTTAAGATTTGACTGTTCATTGTGAATTTGCTGAATTTGATTTTCGACCCGGGCAGAGTGATTTTGAAATTCAGATCTTAAGTTTGCATGTTGTATTTTAATATCAGATTTGATTGCGTTCATATCGGCTTTAATTTCATTTCTTAACTCGGTTTTAAGCGCATTCATGTCAGTTTTAATCGCAGCATTGCTCGATTTAATTTCATTCATGTCGGTTCTAAGTGCATTGATCGCCGCTGCTATTTGTACGAGTGGGTCGACACTGTCGACAGCTGATTCAGTACGAGTATGGTCTGGAATCAGCACAGGAGGGACGGTACTTGTGTCGCTCGTCAAAGAAACTAGCGTTCTGATTGGTTGTTCCGTTCGGTATATTTCGCTCAATGACGATGTAGCGGGGGAAATCGCCGCGGAAGTAGTGGTAGCACTGATTGAGGTTGGCGTTGGTGTTGAAGTGGGAGACGCCGGCTGGGACAAAATGGCGGAACGTTCTGACATTTCACTCACGGCCGAAATTGTTGTCTCATTATTAGAATCACTCGCGTTGTCGGAATTATTTGAGTCGCCTACCGAAACAATGTTTTCTTTGTTCACTGACGGGTCACTGTCCGATTCGCGGTGTACATTTATTGGTTCCGTGTTATTGCCGAATAAAACAAAACTTGTCTGCTCGGACTGCGTCGTTGAAACTTTAGGTTTGTCGGTTGATCTTAAATGGTATTTATGTTCGTCGCCCATATTGAGGTAGTAAGCACGCAATTAGGATTATTATACAATAAATTGGATATTATACTTATATCTAAATGAGGTGAGATGAGTCTTAATCTAGGCTATCTCCTACAAAATTATCTTCTTGCTATCTCAAATAATGTCTGCGATCATTAACTTTTCATTGTCAATGCCCTTACGTTGCGGCGCCAATTACAACTCAGCCTTTTTTGGTTTGTAAATATAAATAAATAAATAAATATCTTTAATTATAAGTACAGGTAGGTGACTCTTATATTTTCTTCTTAATTCTAATTAATTATTATTGTTCAAGATGGCGTCATTATAATTAGTGTGATACTAGCCTATTTAATATTTAAATTTGCAATAAAAGAATGGTAATCTGTTACAAAACTATTATTTATTCAACAATAACAATAAATATGAATATCAAAATTGAACTCTAGGGGGACGTACAAGGATTATTACAGTGGATGGGGTTAGATAAAATTACTTATGCTAATTGGATTAATATGGTACAATTTAAGGGCATTAGCTCAGTTCTTGAGAAGCATGATCTCTTCACATAGGGTTCTGGGAATCGTGCGGGCATGACATTGAAAAATTAATTTGTTTGAATATCACAATCATAAATACTTTTAAATAGAATAAATAATTTTGATAATAATATAAATTGCCAATTCTGATCTCTTTTTATATTTAATTAAATCAAGTCTTTGTTTGAAAGTCTGTTCCTCTTCAACAATGGTTGGTGAAGTAAATTTTGGATGGGTCTTACCAAGAGTTTATCTCTTCACCCTGATCTTTTCTTCAGATAGATAAATTTGGCCACTTAAAGGGGAATCAACTAAGATCAGGTTTACCGCTGGCTAACCAAAAAAAAAAATCTACTAATTAAGGGGGATGAAATTTAAAATTGGAACGAGGTCCAGGTACAATGAAGTTAACACTTGGCCATCTCTCTCTGGAATAGAAGCTGGAGTCCTTTACAATGGTTCCACTTTTCACTTTAACAATGTAACACATGGTTCACTAACTTGGTCTTTGGTAAACACTTCACTGAATTATTAGAGATCAAATTTTGAAAAACATGCTATATAAAATAGATAATTTGAGATAGCGTTCCCTGACTCATAAATATAAATTATATTAAATTATGAATACAGCTGATCTAACTTAACTTATCTAAAATTTTTATGGTAGATGGTAATAAATTAATGAATGATTTTAGGAAAATAACATTATCAAATAATTTATATTAACTGAGTGATATACTAGGTTGACATATTATATACAAATAATTATTAAGCTGTGTGTTTGTTTATTTATATGGGTGTTCATTTATGAAATTTAAATGTAAATGTTTGTGAACTATTACAACCTTTGAATCTTGAATCTTGATGTTGACAAAAGGGGTTGACTTTAAATGGTACTCAGGCAAATTTCCCTATTTGAAACAGGACTAGGCTATGCAAATCTTAGTCCAACTGGGCCTAATTTGAAATGGAGAATTGTATCTCCAGAATTTATAAATTCATTTTAACACTGTTCTTGCTGGGTGCTGGAGGCTCAATGATGCTCAGGTATGTGTCCAAGTACAACAATAGTATTGTTGTCCAGATGTCTTGTAGGATGCAGAAATACATTTCACTAGTCACTGGAATTTTGTATAAATTATGAGACTTAATTTTGAATTTTATATTATATGAAATTATTTTTAATTACAACTCTCTCACATTATTATTATTACTAAAAGGATATGTTGTTTTTGGGTGGGGCTATTATTAATAAATCATTTCTCAAATTTTAAGAATCTAAATTTTCTAACAATTAATTTTAAAATAATAATTATGACTTTTAATATGCTTAACTTATAATGAATGGATGATCTTCTGAGGGGTGATGGATAACATGACAAACTAACTAATAACAAGTATTGAACATTAAAACTCATTAATTAATTAACTATTATCTGTATTTATCTTATTTGGTTAAGTATTAAATAAATTATGTGGAACTTGCGATAACTAATCTAAGGAAACAGGAAAATAGTAATATTTACAATAACAAATATGGATGAGGCGAATGAAACATTATGGATGAGGCGAATGAAACATTACAGTGATAATTAGGGTTGTAACCATCCACCCCAACGCCGTGAGTTACTTAATCACTCAAAGGGTTTAAGTTAGGGAAATTGTAGTGTTTATTTATAACGTCAACACTCCCTTCATAGGTTAAACATAGGCTAGATAGACCTTGGCCTACTGGTCCCATTACTAGGCCTAATGAGCCAATTCTTACCCCTGTGCAAATTAGGCTCATTACACCCCCTTCACACATCGGAGTGAAAAAAAAACAGTAAAAAAAAAGTTCTTGAAGTTCCTCGGAGTAACGAAAATCAAAACTCTACTGGCATCAACTGCTGAAGCAGTTTACAGAAAGCGGCACACTTCGCTTCAACTACCATCTGGTAGTTTACAGAAATATCACCGTCGCGGACAGAAGAGTTTCAAGTCCTTGACGTGGACTGTGTGACACTGTTGGGAATCGTCATCCTTCACCTCATAAAGGTTACATCCTTTGCTCCTGATCACGGTGCAGGGTCCATGATACTTTGGGGCTAATTTTCCAGCGATGGCATCAGCAGCAGAGGTCAAGATGTGAAGCCTTCGCATTACCTGATCGCCAGCCCGATAAGTCACCTCCCTTCGTCGGAGGTTGTAGTACCTGGCCTGTCTCTGATAGGCCGTCTTCAGGTTTTTCCGAGCGTCCTCGATTAACCGTTCAATTCCGCCTCCCGTTTACGCTGGACTTCGGTCAACGGGAGGTCATCAGGCGTATCAGAAGCCCCAACGGTTGGGCCACGGAGGGCGCGAGGAGGTCCCAGCTCTCGGCCAAAGCAGAGCATCGCTGGGGTGAATCCCGTCGAGTCATGTACCGCTGTGTTGAGTGCGTACATGAACTCGCCCAAGTGGTTATCCCAAGTCTTATGATTGTCCTTCACGAACTGGGCAATCATAGTCTTCACCACTCGGTTCTGCCTTTCCACCGGGTTCGATTGCGGGCTGTAGGGGGCAGTCGTCTTCAGAGTGACTCCCCATTCCGCCGCCAGGTTGCGAACTAGGTTAGAGACAAACTGCGTGCCATTTTCGGTGATGAGCACATCGGGAGCCCCATGGCGGAGCAGGATGGACTTCAGCCTCGTCACCACATTATGAGCGGTTGCAGAGAGAAGCGCAGCAAGTTCGGTCCACTTGCTAAACGTATCCTGCACAACCAAGAGGAATCGCTGGGAACGCTGGGACCGAGGCAACGGATCTATGAGGTCAGCTGACACCATGTACCAAGGGCCTTGGGGTTGCCGGAAATACATTTTACCTGCCGATTTGGCTTGGGAGACTTTGTAAGCCTTGCACTGAGCACAGGACCTTACATACGACTTTATGTCTCGCCGCCAGTTCGGCCAAAAGTATTCCGCACCAACTCTCGCCAGAGTTTTCTTCACCCCAAGATGACCGGCCGTCGCCGTGTCGTGGTTCTCGTGCAGCACCTCCGAGATCTTATCGCTCGGCATGCACATACGCCAGGTCGTCGGTCGATTCTTCTTCACCAGGGCCCGATACAAAGTGCCTGATCGGACCTGGTATCGAGGATATCGACGCGGGTGTTTACTGACCAACTCCCGCATCCGACCGTACCAAGCGTCGTTGGTTCCCGGCAATTCTCGATCGTATCATCACCGACTGCCTCACAAAGATCACCGTCGTGAGGTTCAAGGGTCACCTCATCAACGGTTTCATTCTGCCGTCGTAGCTGCTCTTTCGCACCTTGTCTCGTCAGGACTCCAACCTCGAACGTATTCAGGTTTACAGGAGAATCCTGAGGGACGTCAGGGACAGGTTGCCGTGAAAGAGCATCCGCTACACGGTTTAAGGTCCCCTTGCGGTATCTGACCTCGAAGTCGAACTGTTGAAGTTCCATGACCCACCGAGCCAAACGTCCGCTGGGCTCATGAAGTTTCAGGAGCCACTTAAGCGCGATGTGGTCGGTTATTGCCACGAAATGGTACCCCTCAAGGTACGCCTTGAACTTTCGAACAGCGAACACAAGGGCGAGACACTCCTTCTCTGTCGTCGTGTAATTCTGCTCTGCGTCAGACAGAAGACGACTAGCGTAGGCAACGACCACTTCCCGGTCGTTTTGACACTGAGTGAGAGCTGCACCAAGGCCTGTGTTTGACGCATCGACCTGCGGCACGAACGTTTCGGCAAAGTCCGGGCAGGCGAGAACAGGAGCGGTGCTCAAGGCACGCTTGAGATCGTCAAACGCCTTGGTTTGTTCCTCACCCCAAACCCACTTGGCGTTCTTCTTGAGCAAGCCACGCAGTGGAGCAGAGACAGAAGCGAACTTCTCGATGAAGCGCCGATACCAGGAGGCAAGTCCGAGGACGGAGGATGTCCGAGGAGGGATAATGTCGCTGTTTGATTGGGACTGCGTTTTCTTTCAATCGAATCACATGTTCGACCAACGCAGTCAGCCCGACAACAGCGTCAAACAGAGGAAGCTCCTCCTGAAGGAAGGACTGGAGGCGTCGATCCTCCTCGCTGGTCAGGGGCTTCAAGGTGCCAGAAGCACAGGCCACTGGCCCCAAACAGTCTGCCTCGACATCACGAGTGATGTTTATTTGTATGAGGTTATGGTCAGTGATACACCTCATACCCAAAACAACATCCGTGCTCAGGTTCGGGACATAGTACACTCCCAGTATACAGTCCTCACCCAAGATGGCAGCTGGTAGGAAGTACCTCGCTCGGACTCGACAGCGAGTACCATCCACCATTTTCAGCTCCGCATTCGCCTCCTCGGGTTTGACACCACACTCGCGGAGATACTGCTCAACCTCGTCCCCAATGAGGTTTACAACAGCCCCAGTGTCCAACAGGGCTCGGAAGTTCCGATCGAGCAGCCTCACGTCGATGAAAGGACGGATGTCGGATACTCCATTCTGCTCGGTCGTTACGAAGTCGAAAGTGACTATCGTCTTGAGCCACTTCGACCACTCCTCAGAGGTTGTTCGGCGTTGGGACGCTCCGGGCTCAGGGGACCTCCGGACGCCTGAGTCCGCTCGGCGTTTCCCGACCGACAATCACAACGAGAGGTTGAGACACCTGCTCGTTTGCACCGTGCGCACCACACGCCCTTCGGTTGCTGGCACTGACGGAAGCCATGTCCCTCGGCTCCGCAGTTCCAACATTTCCACTGCTTCGAACGAGAACACTCGCTCTGAGGTCTGGGAGGAGGGGTTTGGCTTGCCACCCCACGTGGACTTAGAGACCGCTGTCGATTGGACTGAGCGACTTGTTTCCCCTGGCCTCGTGGGTTCATCACACCACTTGAGCCGGTGACAGTACTCCGAGGCGATTGGACCGGAGGCTGTGGTTGCGGCTGCCCCATGAAGGGTGTCAAGTCGTTCACCACAGCAATGTCCAGGGAATGGTCGCTCTTTCGACGACCCACGTAGGCGGTCTCAGGTACCAGCACCTGTGAGACTGGAGGAGGGTAACGGAAAGTCTTCCGCTCACGCACGACTTCTTCAAACTCCTCAGCTCGTTCGAGGAGCTCAGCCAAGGATGAGAAGTCCTGACGCCGAATCATGAACTTGTATTCGGGGCGCATATTTTTGTACACCAGGTTCAACTTCTACTGGTTACTAAACTCCCCACTCCTACGAATCAGGGTTGTAAGCGAGGTCACAAAGTCTCGGAAAGCCTCGGTCTCACCCTGCGTCCGTTTGCAAATTTCTTCATCCAAGTTACGGCGGTAACCTTGGGGAAGAATTGCGTCTCAAACATACGCTGGAATTCCGGGAATGAAGTCCATACGTCCCGGTTGTTGCGGTACCAGAGCAGGGCCTGACCATGAAGAAGCTGGGGCATCGCCTTCAACATGTCGTCAGACGTCAGCGAGTATGCCTCACGCAGTTCCTCGAGTCGTTCAAGGAAGGAAACGGCATCACGCTTCCCATCAAACCTCAGGTTCCACTTCCGCACCATGTCACAAAGAGTGGAAGACGTTTTGACAACGTTCGGAGGGCGCGCATTGAAGACTGAGACAGCATGTCCGGGGCATGCTGTAATCCACAACGCAATACGGGTCGGCCATCGAGCGCTGAGGCATGTAGTTGCAGCTCTGAACCCGCCTGGGTAGAGCATCGAGGTGCTCAGCCGCTTCGTCTTGGCTCGGCTGGATCGCAGGCTCCGATTGGGTGTAGCACTGGTTACCCTCGAGTTGCCTCAAGGTCCTCACCAGTGTGGTCAGCGTGTGTCGGACAAGTTCAGAGTCCGCATCTGGAGCCAAACCAAGTAACTCCCCCAACTGACTGGATTCACCCGCATACGGGTTAACAGTCGAATAATCCTGTCTTCGGGGCGGCAGCTGGGCTGACATTGCACCAGGGTTAACCCTAGTTGATGGATCGAAGGGCCCCAGGCACCTGTCGCCGCAAATGGTTGCAAGTCACCATGGGCGGTTGAGTGTTGATGGCTTTAGTGACTGTACGTCATCTAGGAAGGCAGTCGATGAGCATGACCACCAGAGTACACCATATCAAATGGTTGACAGGTCGTAACATCAACTTGTGACGGATATTTCCTGGTAAGAGAAAAGATGATCGGTTACGCTAGTACACCGAACCGCAGGAAATCACGCCACGGGTTGTCTGAAGCCTTGGAATCGCTCAGCTCGGTCGCTGGGATAATTCCAGGGGTCGAGGATCGAAATCACAGTAGTTATCAGATATTCAAATATGAGAGCTCAGTTATATTCAACCTAGATGGCATTCAACTTAGGACAGACTAAATCTGGAAACAACTTCTAAGTAAAATGCCCTCTGCTGTTTTCCCTTGCTCTGTGAGATGTTCAGAGTTAACGCTAGTTACCCATAGTTAATGTTTACCCTAATCAAGAAACAACATTAAACTATTTCACTAGCGACCAGTAATTACAGGAGCAGGACAGACCTTACACTCCTGTTGCACAGCAGGTTTGGACAAGACTAAGCCTGTTACAACAGCAGGAAAACTAACAAGTAAGACTGAACTAACTCAGTAAAATCACTAATTACTGTAACTTTAAATTGGTTAAAATGAATTTAGAAAAATAGTCTTACTTTAAACAACAATACACGTCGGCACCGAGACAATTAAACTAATTAGTCTCGGTTACAGCCGTAGTGTGAGGAGAATAGGGCTCGACCCTATCTGGGACGAATTCAACACTAAGTCCGAAAACTAGCGTTTAAACTAAATAAAACCTAATAAGAAAGACGTTGTCGTACCTTTAACACCTAATAGGTATTGGAAGACGACTGATTCTCTGCTTTCCACACGTACGAAATTGCGCAAGGAAGAGAAGAACTTCGCACGAGAAACCGAAAGCACCGGACACTTCGACAGAGCACCGACAAGTGAGGTTTCTTATCAAGACCTCGTTGAGTTCACTTTCCGCTGGGAAAACCCACCAGCTGTCGACGTGAAGCTGGTTACAGGATCGAAAAAAGCTCTTCCGGGTTGCCCTTTTTTCGAGCGTCTGCCAGTAAAACAGATTGGCGCGCTCGGCGAGCAGAAGAAGAAGCAGCGCAGGCTCTGTCGTCGTCTGCATAACGCAGTCGTGACGATGTCTTTTAGGTTATGTTGTTCACAACAACAACAACCGTAGTTACGTTCGTAAATATTACGTTTTCCAAGGAAGTGATCTAATTACGTGTACAACTAAGTGTTTATATTAGATTATAGTCACCGTTATACGCCTCAACACTTTGCTTTCCACATCAAAATCGGTGATCGGAGTCGGCAGTTATGGGACCGACTAGGTTAGCCTTCCGATGGTGATAATTAGGGTTATAACCATCCACCATAATGACGTGAGTTACTTAATCACTCAAAGGGTTTAAGTTAGGGAAATAGCAGTGTTTATACTGATTGCCAACACTCCCTCCATAGGCTGGACATAGGCTAGGTAGGCCTAGGCCTACTGGTCCCATGACTAGGCCTAATGAGCCAATTCTTACCCCTGTGCAAATTAGGCTCATTACAAACTTCAGTTCTGGGCATCATCACCGCTGTTGTGAAAGCCAGTGTGGTGGTGGTGGTAGTCAGTGCGCTCGAACAAGTCACTACAGGCGCTGTGGTAGTTACGCCCAGTGATGTGGTCGACAGCGCATGCCGACAGCGCATGCATGCTGCAGAGCAGCAACAGTTGTGGCTGGCGGGTCGTTCGGCATGGCAGTCAAACTCCAGCCAAATCACAAAAATTCAGAATTCAAAAAACTAATTTTTTGGCACAAAATAAAACCAGAGATTTAACTCAGAAAATTTAAAGAGTTAGCACCATAACTAAAACTAGTTAACCAAGTTGACGAACAAGCATCCGATATCACCAATACGAAATTGGTTGCTGTACTTGTCACCAAGCTCTCCATCTGACATGCACTACTGTTATTACACGACTAGATATCAATCACTAGTCCCTGCCTTCGGGCGCCATGTTTGTGACGGATATTTCCTGGTAAGAGAAAAGATGATCGGTTACACTAGTACACCGAACCGCAGGAAATCACGTCACGGGTTGTCAGAGGCCTTTGGAATCGCTCAGCTCGGTCGCTGGGATAATTCCAGGGGTCGAGGATCGAAATCACAGTAGTTACCAGATATTCAAATATGAGAGCTCAGTTATATTCAACCTAGATGACATTCAACTTAGGACAGACTAAATCTGGAAACACCTTCTAAGTAAAATGAGCCAATTCTTACCCCTGTGCAAATTAGGCTCATTACACTTTACTGATAACAGACAAAAGGAGAGGTAAGCTTCTTTAGAATTGAGAGTTTTGCTATTGGATACATGAGGTACACCTTGATATTAATATTAAATCTATTACAACTTTCGGGCGCCGGCATTAGATCGAAAGTCATTAGATCGAATGACACTGGATCGACACTTGTCGGTCCAGTGCCCTGTCGATCTAATGCCTGTCGGAGCAGTGCCTTTCGATCTAGTGACTGTCGATGCAGTGCCTTTCGAAGATATCTGTATTAAGTTTGGGAAATCGTGATTATTTTAAAATTATTGTAATCATTTTTCGTCTTTTGAAAGTTTTAAAGTCGAACGGCACTGGATCGACAGGCATTGGATCGAAAGGCACTGCACCGACAGGCAGTAGATCCAAAGGCACTGCATCGACAGTCACTAGATCGAACGGCACTGCTCCGACACTATACCAAGTTTCATAAAGTTATCTTTAATGGTTTTAGAGATATAAATTTTTATTGAAAAAATACAAAATGGCGGATATCTCGGTAACAAGGCGTTTTTAGAAAAAATGTTCTTGATTTTATTTTTGTTTTGACCAATAGGTCCTATTCCCGAAGTTTTTGTACTTACTTATGGGACACCCTGTATAGAACCTAAATTTACATTTCATGATGATGTCAACACAAGTATTGATATCTCTTTTACCAAACATTTAACGAGGGGGAGGGGGTTTTAGATTTGAAAAACCCTCTTAAAAGAGAATGAAATTATGAATAAGTAAAGATAACACAAGTTTACCTTGTTTTATTTAAATGGCCGTAAAACAACCGTGAGGGTTGAGTAGCGAGCACAGAATAATCTTTATCATGTGCTCGCTGGGGTTGAGGCTTCCGATCGCGAGTAAACGACGCCTTTGGTAGGCCAAATAGTTTGAAGTAATTACAAAGGTTATCTACTTAATACAGCACTCGCTTATCCTACCCGGGCATAGACGGCATTACCCTAATTATAAATTAACAGAAATAAAAGCTAACTCTTTTACTGCGAGGAAAAATGACGGAGGTACTATTAGACTGGTTTTTAAGTATTAAAATATTGGTGACATTTTGATCAGATTGAATTAGTTTATTCTGAATAAAAAAGTAATCTCATGAATGGCATTGTTTTGACGTACATATTCAAACGGCACTGGACGACAGGCATTAGATCGAAAGGCAATGCGCCGACAGTCACTAGATCGAAAGGCACTGGACCGACAGGCATTAGATCGAAATATACTGTTCCGACAGTGTCGGAGCTATGCCTGTCGGTGCAGTGCCTTTCGATCTAATGCCTGTCGGTCCAGTGCTTTTGATCCAGTGACTGTCGGTGCAGTGCCTTTCGATCTAATGACTTTATTTCGTGTCGGTCCAGTGCCTTTCGATCTAATGACTTTCGATGCAATGACTGGATCTCTACAACTTTGTTGACTTTAGAAATATGAAGTAGCAGCCAAATCTCAACTTAAGAAGATACAAAAGATCTGGGTCAGAGAAGTTCATAAGTCTGCCGATAAGGCTAAGAAAGATGCTGACAAAGAAGCAGAAGCTGAGCAAAGATTGAAAAACTTGGAAGAAGCGAAGAAGATAAAAATTAAAGAGGATAAAGCATTACCAGCGGCCAAGTTGATTAAGATTCAAAATGCCAAAGACCATAGAGATGCACGAATTAAAGTTTTCGGCTGGGTACATCGTCTCCGCAGGCAAGGTGAGACACCAAATTGAATTAATAATTGTGTTAAAGAGAGATAAATGCGTTTTAAAACAGTATCTGTAAAATATCTTCAGTGCGTCTACCAGTCGGGAATTTGAGAAAATGTTAGGGGTTTTTAAGGTCGGGAATAGTCGGGAAAGGGGAATTTCAAATTTTAGTCAGGGAGTTGCTGTAAAATGAAACAAAATGGTCATCGTCGTTTTGGCCGGCAAATCTCTTGATCGTGGCAGACAAATTTTTCAGTCATTTTGTGACCAAAAAATCTGTTCACCGCTGTTGGAAAATCTCTCGGTCATTACAGCTGCAAAACCACTTGCTTTTTGGCGGCCTACAAGTCTCACGCTCTTTACTTAGCTGTTGCAGTGCGGCTGATAAATCTTTTGGACGTATAGTGGCTGTCAAATCTTAAGCTTGTATTGCAGCCATCTACCATAATATCATAAATATACTTACTTGAAAAGATAGTTCTCAAGTATTCGTTTTAGAAGGCAGTAGCTATGTTTCCATTGGTCTGTAATTTCTTTGAAAGTGGCCGGGAAAAGTCAGAAATGTGATATTTTTAATTTTTTAGACACCCTGATCTATATTTTTTCTAAATTCATCTAGGAGAAAATACTTTCTAAATGTAACTCTCAACAACTAAATTTTGAGAATGATGTAACTTAATTTTAAAACTATAACAATTTTGACGTGACAAAGGAATCCAAATGTGGTACAGATTTCAAATTAATACAGTCATTGGATTGATCTTATCGCTTCATGCAGAAAAATTGTTGCCACTACAACCTTAAAACATCACAGTGTACATTATGATCTTAGTTCTACAATACCTGTATCAGCAGTTTATATGTAGTATCCTCAGGTAGCAAATTTTGGCTCAAATTGAGTCCAAAAGGGGAGCTTTCAGCCGCACACTCAGTTGCATAGGTGAAGCAACAACACTAGATATAGTGACAAAACGTTCTTTACTTTTTGGACGACCCTCCTATGTTTAAGTACTTCTGTACATAACAACTGGGACTAGGCACCAACCACGCATCTCATGGCTTCAGAGTCCCCTCTAAACTCAAGCTTTTACCAAAACCTATGTATTAGCCTTTTGAACAAAAAATCTTGCTGCTTGACAATTTATATTATTCAAATGCTGCTTGACAATTTATAAAATTCAAATGCTGCTTGGCCATCATAGTTTTAGTTCAGCATGCCAGAAACGTTTTTAAAATCAATAGAATTAAATCATTATTGCTATACTTTGCAGGTAAAGCGCTGATGTTCATCACACTGCGAGATGGCACTGGGTTCCTGCAGTGTGTGCTCAACGACCTCCTGTGCCAGACGTACGAAGCCCTCGTCCTGTCCACCGAGTCCTCGGTGCTACTCTACGGCACCCTCAAGAAAGTGCCCGAGGGAAAGAGTGTAGGTTTGCTTTCTAAAAGGTTATTTTATTTGTTGTGTTAGCCTTAGTTTATCCAAACAATCCATTTTTCAGCAGAAGGAATTTGTTTCCAGGCTAAGAACATTATGACAGTGGCCTCTGTGTTACCAGCTGCTATGATCTATGACTTTGGTTTGTGACAAAGAGTTATTTCTTTTTGTTTACATTTTTAATTTGGATAAGTAATCAATTTTACGAGTCGAATTATCAATCATTGAATTCTATTGATAGAGCTACTAGTTAGACTCATATGTTGTCCGTGACATGTATTTTGTTATCTACAAAATGTTTTATTGTTTTTTTTTTCTCTAGAGCTTTGAATTTAAATTTAATCTTAATATTTATATAGAAAAATTTTAAACTGATTTCACAGTTGTTATCTTGTTATCCTGTCTTGTTGGACAGGCGCCCGGGGGCCACGAGCTGCAGGTGGACTTCTGGGAGTTGGTGGGGCTGGCGCCGCCGGGCGGGGCCGACAGCATACTCAACGAAGAGTCCCACCCTGACATCCAGCTGGACAACCGCCACATCATGATCCGCGGAGAGAACGTAACATGATTTTCCTGAACATTCTTTTTAATCTTTAGAAGGATCCGTAATATGGGATTGTGTATAGATTTTAATTTAATCTCACCAATTGCATATTTGTTGCTATATGTGTTACTTCAACGTCTATTAGGGCTTCACCACTAGGTTTTTGGAAGAACTTTAAAGATTCAGTTTTTATATCAAATCATACGGTTATAGTTTTAAAAAGTTTCAAAAGTTACCAACAGATTGAAGCACTTACCAATCCTTATATCAACAGAAATCAGCTCGAGATAAATCTAAAAAAATAAAACCCAAGGAAAGGGGTTTAATCTTTTAAAAATATTTTTATTGTTGGTGATGTTTCAATAAAAAATTATACTTTCTATTAATGATGGAAGCTTTTGAGGCTTATTTAAATATAGTAACCTAATAAACTTGATTGCATTGTATTGTAGTTATGTGCATAAATCTAATGTACACACACACACACACACACACACACACGCACGCACGCACGCACGCACGCACGTGAAAATAGGTCGGAACGAGATCCATATAAAATCCCAGCTGTCCGAGATCCGGCTGAAGGAGTGGTTTTTCAAAGAAAACACGTGATACTTTTCCTATTGGAAGTCTCTAATACCTGCTTATCATAAACAATTTCTGATTAAGTTTAAAATAAGAATATGATTTTTCACATACCAAGTGAGATCCGGTATGTAAGTCAAAGTGAGATCCTTCTTAACCTTGAAACTGGCTCCCGTACACTGCTTATAAAATGTCACAGTCGAACTGAGATCCGGCGGTTTTCCAATCTAAATGGACTTTGTTTGACATTGCCATTGCTTACCATGTTGGAAGTGTCAGGTGTGTAATTCAGAGGAACGAGTTTAGAGCCGTTCGGCACATCCCGCCAATCTTCCTCCCTATGCACGCCAGTTTTCGTTTATCTGCGACACTAGCGGCGACTTTAGGAACAAATCAGTGCACATTTTGTGATGTAGGGTTTCGCGCGGACCCATTTAGCGCCCATATTTTTTGACATTTCCATACTATGCGATATTATTTAAATAAATAATACTTTAAAATACTGGAATTGCTTTTTTTATTTTTTAAAGGTGTACTGATTTAATGTATTAAATTTAATTTTGAATTATTTTAAAACTGAATAAACTTAAAACCAGGTTAAAGAAAAATCAAACAAATAATTATATGTATAAAATATTATATTATGTTACAATACTGTTACTTTTCAACACTGACCTGTTGGCACTGCTGTGCATTCTTGTGATTTGGAGGTATTATTAATTAGAAGCTAGGAAAAAGTTCACTCTTACACTATTCCCCAAAATTAGCACTGCTCGTTGAAAAAGTAAGTTAAAATAATATTATTTGTATAACTGAAAGAATCAAATATTGTATGTATAGTTTATTCTGAATGTCTAAAATGTAAATTTGCTTAGTGTGTTATAATTTTGATAATTTCAACATAACAAACATGAATTTTGTACTTTGAGTAATTTTATGTAAAGACTTTTCATGTATAATTTTGCAAGGATTTTGCACATGTTTCAGAGTAACTATTTTCTACCAGAATTGTATATTATTAGGTCAGATTTATTAAATTTTCTTATTCTGAATGAAAGTAAAAGACATAGGGATTATACTATTTTAGTTACCTTTTATTATTAAATTTTGGTAATTTTCAGACGAGCCCCCGGTGCACGGCGATAGTGGGGATAGAGTAATTTTTACACTATTACTGATATAGTAATAAAAATTAAGGAATTTAAATTCATGTAAATGTACGGACAGTTTATACCAATAAATAAAATACAAGTACTCCACGAAGTCAAGAATAATTTATTGAACTTGTCCAATTTATTATTACCAGTTGTTAAAGATGTATGTTGTTTTAACCTCATATCCAAAGGCTGATTCAAATTAATTGCAGTCTTGTCTACCGAAATTTCATATAAAGGTACTAGTCCCTAATTGGCATCTGCGGGGCGTAGTACAAAGGTCATAAAACACGATACCTATATTATTGTCAAAGGTTGACAATTAAAAATTGATTATAGAAACAAAACTATTTAAGTTATCGAAATATAAAATAGCAATTCTAGTAGTTTGGACATTTCCCGTTACAACTATATTGAATTAAAAATTTTCCCTTACCTCATGGGGCGTCTATATGGGTCCGCGTGAGAGCTTTTTTTTATAATTTTTGGCTGGGTTGGGAGGACTCTTAGGTCACAGGACCGTTTGCTGAATATGCAGCCTTTCGCTCCAACTGCCGTATCACACTCAGCACTTTGAGCAGTTCCAATGTGGTTTATATATAATCATATTCAGTATAAAAATTAATTGTAATCAGTACGTCTTTTAATTAAATAAAAATTGTGAAAACTCAATTATATAGAAAATTTAAAATACAATACTTAAGGAAAAACTATTCTACAACGTTTTTATTATTGGAAAACACTACTAAGTGGTCAATAAAATAAGGAAAACCACAATTAGATTTTTTTACATAATTAATTCATAGAATTAATTTCCTTTAGATTATTGGATGATTAATTAAAAACAAATGACTTAAAAATAAGAATGAGTGTTTAAAGATTTATTTCTGGGACCAATGATGAGGCCCAAACCCTATCGTGGGTGTGATGAGGCCCCAGCCCCAGCACCTAACATGGGTGTGATGAGGCCCCAGCCCCAGCATCTATCATGGGTGTGATGAGGCCCCAGCCCCACCACCTATCATGGGTGTGATGAGGCCCCAGCCCCAGCACCTATCATAGTTGTGATTATTGGATGATTAATTAAAAACAAATGACTTAAAAATAAGAATGAGTGTTTAAAGATTTATTTCTGGGACCAATGATGAGGCCCAAACCCTATCATGGTTGTGATGAGGCCCCGGCCCCAGCACCTATCTTGGGTGTGATGAAGCCCCAGCCCCAGCACCTATCATAGTTGTGATTAGGCCCCAGTCCCAGCACCTATCATGGTTGTGATGAGACCCCAGCCCCAGCACCTATCATGGGTGTGATGTGGCCCTAGCCCCAGCACCTATCATGGGTGTGATGAGGCCCCAGCCCTAGCACCTATCATGGTTGTGATGAGGCCCCAGCCCCAGCACCTATCTTGGGTGTGATGAGGCCCCAGCCCCAGCACCTATCATAGTTGTGATTAGGCCCCAGTCCCAGCACCTATCATGGGTGTAATGAGGCCCTAGCCCCAGCACCTATCATGGGTGTGATGAGGCCTCAGCCCCTATCATGGGTGTGATGAGGCCCCAGCCCCAGCCCCTATCATGGGTGTGATTGGGCCCAGCCTCTATAATGGGTGTGATGAGGCCCCAGCCCCTGCACCTCTCATGGGTTTGATGGGGCCCCAGCTCTAGCACATATCATGGGTGTGATGAGGCCCCAGCACCTATCATGGGTTTGATTAGGTTCCAACGCCTAAAATGGGTGTGATTAGGCCCCAACACCTACAGAACAATAGGTTTGATTAGGCCCGAGCACCTATAATGGGTGTGTTGAGACCCCAACACCTATAATTGGTTTAATGAGCCCCCAATACCTGTCATGGATGTGATAAGTCCCCCCCCCCCACTTTCCTAAAGGACTTAAAAAGGACCGTATAGGCGTGCCCCACAGCATTTTTGCTGGGCTAGTGTTTTAGCCAATCATAATTTTAAGTTATAGGCCCATTACTTTCTTATAAAATTAAATAATGTTTATTTACCAATTTTACAAACAATTGAATAGCGTAAAAAATCAATAGTTAATGAAAGATTTATATTTTGTAATTTTAATCATGTTACTTACTTCAGCTATTAAAAACACTCCTTTTTCATGTTTATGAGTTAAGACAACGAAAAAAATAAATCAATTATGTGGATCAGTTTTAATAAAGATACACAATGTTTACAGTTGTCAATTATAAATACAAAAGTAGAAATAAAAAAGTACAATTTGTTTAACATTATAGCATGAAGGCTACTTCTTGAAATAAAACTGACTTTCTGTTAATAGTATATTTCGCAACAAGGGCCGAAAATGAGGTTTTATAGGCTCGAGATCGTGTTTCAAATTCGAGACGAAGTCGAGAATTTGAAACAATCGAGAGCTGCAAAACCCTTTCGGCTGAGGTGCGAACGCTATTTTTCACCACACTACAAAACGAAATATACCCCAAATAATAAAAAAACTGACTATTAGTTGACTCACTTGAAAACAAAACACAGCTATGAAAATCATGTGATGGCAACTATCATGTCTTGAACGCCGTATAATTATGTGATGTTCTGACGTTGTTTCAAGCAAATAAACGATCAGCTGACTTTCGGCCCTAGGGCCCCAAACGTTTTCGGTCCTGTGGCGGCAAACAGTGTGTTTCGGTCCGAGTTTGACGTTTGTAAAACAGGTGATTTCGTCGTAGTTTGGTGAAAAAGAGGTTTAGGACATGTTAATAAAAAGAGAAAAATTTAAAAACGTTTTTAAAGTATTTTATAACAAGGTTTTTGAAGTGTAAAAACATCACCAAGGGACATGCACTTATCCCAGTAATAAACCAATAATTTTTTATTAGTAAATTACAATGCTAAACAGGTTTCTTTTAAAAGACAACTAAATTTATGTTAAAAAAATGTAATAGCTAAATATAAAACGACTCTACTCTTAGTAAGTGGCTGCTAGCTGCTAGCCGATGAAGATATAAATAAATGGCATAAATTATGTACGGTGAGTTATTTCCACATTTATTCAAATATCAATCCCAAACCACCCCAAAACGTTATCGGGTAGTATTTCATTTTGAGTGGGCGGCCATTTTCATCCACAGTGTTGGATAGATTTTTTACCAGGTGAAAAGGTGGTGTACAAATCATCCTGAACTGGCAACTGGAATAAAGGAATGGCTGCTTCGCGTCCCGCGAAGATGGATTACAGATCGTTCTTTATTGGTGGATTTGTACAAGGTCAGAAGGGATCTCAGAACGACCGTCTGGGTGTGTATGACCGGTGTGCTTAGTCGACGCTAGCGCGACGTGGTGCCAGTTTTCAGAACTACATACACACGCACTCTATGGAAAAATCAAGCTAAGTGAGATCCGACCACCTTCGAATTGTTTCGAGGTGATTCGGCTATTTCCGTGATCCTTACAACTTCAGGATGACCAATCAGAGGCTTTGGCGAAACGAGATCCACCTCCCCCGGATATCAGTGCGCCAACGGATCTCACTGTGCTGTTGTGCATACATATGGCGGATCTCATATCGCCACTTTAGTAAGAGCGCACACACACACACACACACACACACACACACACACACACACACACACATATATATATATATATATATGAGGAGGAATGAAGTATGAGGTATACTTTTTTCCCCAGTTTCTTTCTGTCTGTCGAGGTCTTGAAACATATAAAATCTTTTAAAAACTTCAGACCTAATCCTTCTAACAAACAGACGACTCTTTAATTTAAACCTCAATAGCTCAATAGCTTGAAATTAACAATAACTTGAATTATTTTCGACCCACAAGGAAAAACCTGTCTTACAAAATTACAGTAGCGCGCCGATTATCCGAACGTCGATCATCCGAACCGTCGGTTAACCGAACGCCGTAATAATTCATATTTTGAACATGATTCTCAAGCAATTCAAATTCGCGCGCCAACCGAAACTCCCGTTGCGCCGGGATATCAATGTTTTCTGATAGATTTCATAATAAAATTAAGTGAATAATTTTTGTTTGATCGTTTTTTAGCCTTTTTACC
This sequence comes from Flexamia atlantica, assembly GCA_035578135.1. Lineage (NCBI taxonomy): Eukaryota > Metazoa > Arthropoda > Insecta > Hemiptera > Cicadellidae > Flexamia > Flexamia atlantica. The sequence continues at coordinate 51,899,887 of JAQJVK010000005.1, read as the reverse complement.
ATCAAGAATTACGTTACATATATAATTTTAAATTGTTGTCTTTTCATGTTCGTTTATCCGAATATTCAGTTATCCGAACACCCCTTGTCCCCAATTAGTTCGGATAATCGGCGCTGTACTGTAAAACCATGCTTAACTCAATTTAACGCCTATATTTTACCTCTGTAAGTTTAAGTTTGCCTCTTTATCTTGAAGTTTAATTAATGGACACTTCTGTAAGTCCAAACCCCGGCGTACGATAGCATTATGTGAATGAGTCATATCCAGTGCAGCATTACTATTCTTGTCATGAAAACCTCTTTAACTTGAATTTTCATTTACTTTACTTGTAAATCTCGGAGTTAGCTCAAATTACATCAGTAAGTTAGTTAGCTCAAATTACATCAGTAAGTTGAAATTAACTAAGATTTACCTCTCTTGCTGGAACTATTTCTAAGTCGAAAAATACGTAACTTAAATCAAAATCGTATTCCTGAGCAATTCGAGTTAGCGAGAGACAACTGTATGGGATTGTAAACTTGTGTACAAAAAAGATTTTTGTAATGGAGTGAATTGTTTGTTTTTAACTTCAGAAACATTTTTCTTGGAGTGCATAACAGTACTCCTAAGAAGTGTCATTTTTATAACATGATTACGTAGTACGGTCCTTAAATCTTTCATTGACCTGTAACAGACGTCCAGGATCCTGAAGATGCGGTCTGTGGTGATGCAGGCGTTCAGAGACCACTACTTCGCCAATGGCTACTGCGAAGTCACGCCTCCCACCCTTGTGCAGACTCAGGTGGAGGGAGGTTCCACCCTGTTCAAACTCAATTACTTTGGGTTAGTGATATTTTCCATTCAAAGTTGTAGTGGAACTCCATGATTGAGAAAGTTTAATACGTTAAATGCTAAACATTTACTATGAATAAAGAGGGAAATGTGAATGGAATGTGGAACTGGAAGACATTAACGGCACTGTTAGATGTTTTATTGAAAATGCCAATTTGATGGTCTAATCAAATGCTTTTGAGGATTAGTTAAAAATTATACAGAGAACAAAAACTTGAAAGTGAAAATCTTCAAGTACCATTTTATTTTTTTAGAAGAATAATGTTAGTTAATGTTTCTTATCAGATCACCATATATTGTGTTAGTATAATTAGGCTTAAGACTTTATGAGCGAAAAACAATAGTCAGACTTTTGTTTTTTGTCTGTTAAAAATTTAAATCAATCAAAGACGATTTCTTTATTACTCTTTAACTGCTTGAAAATATGCAAGATTATAAAGTGCTGATCATAATTATGATTCTTTACTCTTGCTTCTTTTGAAGTATAAAATTGAACAATTTACAAATCAAATGGACTATTTATATTTAAGATTTTCTACAGGGAGGAAGCGTTTTTAACTCAGAGTTCTCAGCTGTACTTGGAGACTTGTATTCCTGCACTAGGTGACGTTTTCTGTATTGCCCAGAGTTACCGAGCGGAACAGAGTAGAACACGGAGGCACTTGGCTGAGTAAGTATATGGCCCCTCAAATTCCCTTCATTATATAAAATTTGAGTTAGGACTCATTTGAAACTTCCTTTAAAATCTTATTTTAGCCTTATGTAGTTAATTGTACTAAATGATATCTATGGATTCTATATCGTTGGTTCTCGGTACCGAGAACCGACGTCAAAATGTCATGACAGTACCCATGGTAATTGGCGGGAGTAACTATTGGGCACGTAAGACGATCAATCGCTCAGCGCATCGCCTCGGGTGTTGCACCGATGGCAAATGCCGCTACATGCTATTGTTGAATGTTGATAATGTTTCTAAAATTACTTTTAGGCCTAATTCTAAATTTAGTTTAAAGTTTTTGACTCTTAATAGATTTTTTTATTTAAATTTTTAAAATCAATTGGAATAGCCTAGGTTTATTTTCTATGGAAATTGTAAAATTATCAATTTTAACAAATTTGGAAACAGTTATTTTTCACCTTGGCATTTGTTCTTTTGTTCATTATTTTTATCAAATGGACCATTTATGTTTAAGATTTTCTACAGGGAGGAAGCATTTTTAACTCAAGAGTTCCCAGCTGTACTTGGAGACAGCTGATAGTATATTATTTTTATCTTACCTGTTGACAGAAGGATAAATAATTAAATTAACAAGTGAGATAGTATTTTATGATTTGGTGTAATTCATACTAGAAAATCAAAAAACATTTATGAAACAGTAACTCACCCAGATGTTTGTGGGTACATTACACTATACAAAGACTTGGTACCGGCACCGAGACTCGATCTTGTCAAGAACCGGTACCGGTACAGACTTCGGAAAAAGTGGTACCGACACATCGCTAATAGACACTGTTTTTAGCTATACAGTATCACATTAACAGAGGAAAAACATTTTTCTGGGATTGTGACGACTGTCACATTCTAATCAACTGTGACTATTCTATCCAATTAAAAGAGCCCCTCCCTCTGCATAGTTGTGTTGTTGTGTTAATAAATAGCTAATTTACTAGTGGGTTTCGGCTAGTAAATTAATTCAGTAAGTAACTGAACAGTAACAGTCAAGTAACAGTCAATCATTTCCTCATAAGCTCCTCGCAACGAAATATTTCAGTGACACCAAGTGACCCAAAATACCAAGAATTCTAGCCTGACCCCAAATGAACTCCCAGAATCAGCAACACGTGCCAGGCAGACGACGGTCGCTGGCAGTGTTTCAGCTTTAATTATGCACTAAGTTATCGTTGGGGTGCAGCACTGTACAGAGGGTGTAGCCTCCAAGCGGGCGCTACATAGCCTCTGCCGCAGCCTTTCCGACGGGCACTCAGCACGCTGAAGCGATCAGTCCCCGGGTAGATGCGAGGTAGTCACGCGTGCGCGGCGCCGCCGCCAGTCTCTCTGCCGCGGTCATGGCCCTCAGCCATGCTACGCAAGAATTAAAAATAATAATTAATTTGGCCCTCTTTTTCTATTGTGATTTAAATTCGAAGTTAAATTGTAAAATAATTTGATCTGTGAAATAAATTCGTTTGCTTGAGACTGTGAATAAAATTAATTCGGACCCACGAAACTTTGCGTTTCATTGCTCCCTCGAAGTTAAAGTTCGGCGCAGTCAGGAGGTCAACCGCTACAGGATGTTGGATTTGGGGACTAAATAATAGATAAACATCAAGTTTTCATCTTTTCCAACTTTTAAATCAAGGAATTAAGCCTTCAGATAAATACTGTTTATTTGTGTTTAGGTTTGAACATTGAATCCCTTCATTAAAAAAAATAATATAAATAAAATAAATAAAAAATGTCTGTCAACAAAATCTGATTATTTTTTCCCTGACATTCAATTGGTAGGTACCGCCACTTACAACTGTTTCAATCAATGAATTTATAGCATAAGAACTCGGAACCGAGAAGCAATGTCCGATCCAGTGTAAGAATCGAACCGATAAAAAGTGGAACCGATACATCCCTAGATAAGTGAAAAACTGCTTGAGCTTACATGTGACACGTTCTTAGTGGCAATTTTAATGAGGAAATAATCCATCAATAATTTGTATAGCTCCAACTTATATTACACAAGTTTTTACTGATGAAATATCTTTTTTACAGGTACACACACATTGAAGCAGAATGTCCATTCATCACATTTGATGATTTGTTGGATCGTTTGGAGGACTTGATTTGTGATGTTGTTCAGAGAGTGCTAGATTCACCCTATGGTGAAATTGTTCATCAACTCAACCCGGTAATCAGTATCAATATCAATATTTTTTAATAAATTTATTTCTTACTTTATTTACTGATTCTATTGTTAACTGACTATTTAATTCCTTGCTTCAATCCACTTTTACCATGTTAACTTCATAGATTTTAATAGGATAGAAGGACGGATGCCATGATGGATCTGTCAGTCTCTCATTGGGCCCGATGATCAAAATTGATTGCATTTCCCACCATTTATGTATGTTTACCGTCTTGTAAACAAAATAGGAATGAAGCCTTGTTTTAATTTATATATATTTTTTAGGAGTTCAAAGCACCCAAAAAACCATTCCTTAGAATGAACTATGCTGATGCAATCAAATACTTGAAGGAACATAACATCACCAAAGAGGATGGCTCATTCTATGAATTTGGAGAGGTAAATTTTTATTATTAACAAGTAATATAGACTTGTTGAAATATGATTGCTTACAAGTGAATTTTGTATCTGTTTCAGTCAAATATTGAATTGAAAATAATTTCCCTGCTTGTAGGGCCATAAACATTTATTTATGGAATGAATGGAAAATGTTTTGTTTTCAAATAGCAAAATAAAGATGGCATGGGCGTCCATCTTACTTTTTCCAAGGGGGGGGCTCAATTAGGATGATCGGTGTTGGAGGGGGTTACACCCACGGAACGAGTCTAGGCTATAAAGGATATACTACCCCTCAGCAAACAAAGAGGCTTGAGAGTCCTCCCACAAAACTTTTGAAGATTAGATCTGTAAACAGTGGCCAGCTGGACTTGATCCTACTGTCCATTTCAAAAGGCAATATACTCGAGTTTGAACGCTTGTCATGGATAAACTATTTGGTCTATAGTTATAAATTATATACCATAATTTAGCTTATTTAATTCTACGTTACGTCATATAAGTTGATTTTTTTTAAACAACCTATTTCATTTTTTAGTGCGATCGGAACACAAAAAAAACACGTTTTCTGAGCGCTTTCTGATGAAGATATGACTTTAAAAATCCATACACAAAAAAGTATTCGGCCGAGATCAAAGATATTTTTATATCAGGTACTAGACATGCTTCTCTACCTTTTTATAAAGTTTCATAATTTTAGCCTCAATCAAAAAATTTTTCTTGTAGTTAAATAAAACCCTTGCATTTTCTGGATCCGCTGATCGAAAAATTGTCAAGTTTGGCACACTTAACCAATATTGATAGAAAAATACAAATATATATCTCATTTATTTGTTATAAAAACCACTGATTTTTATATTACATGATTAATAAAGGAATACTTGTGAGCAGCGGACTGTAAATAATACATGATTGTGGCCAGTCTCGAAGTGGTTTGGAGCGAGCGATGTTGTCTTGTCATGCGATTGAACTTCCCAGTGAGTCATCCTGTAGGGCATCTACCCTGATACCGGGACAAAAATCAGGTGAAATAAATGGCAACACCGCTCGCTCCTCGACAAAGCCGACTACCCCCAAACCACTTCGAGACCGGTTCGGTCAGTCAAATCCATCAACATTCTCCGAGCATTTAATTTCTGAAAATCATTCTTATTCATCAATAGACACCAGTCTTGAAGTCCTTTGTAAAGCCCCCAAAAGCAACAGATTAAATACGATTGAACATTTTCACATATATAAAGCCACAAAAGATGACCCATCCCTTATTTTTAATGACCAAAAAAGCTTTGCTGCTAACATAATGTTTGATTCACTTATCAAAATTAAAAAGCAAAAATCATGATAAATTGATATCAAACACCTGGACTGTGAAATATAATACTCTATGGAGTGATAACAACCAATCCTGCAAGCGCCAATCATTCTTCTCTCTCAATGTTGAGGTTATGTTGGATCGGGTCGCGACTATGATCATACTATCTAGTCTTTTTGTTTTGTGTCTTCTTAAGTGTAAAAGTATGCGTACAATAAGTGTTTATTTTAATATCAAATGACAGAAATGACAAAATCTCAATCAATCCTGCAAGCGCCAATCATTCTTCTCTCTCATCGTTGAGGTTATGTTAGATCGGGTCGCGACCATGATCATACTATCTAGTCTTTTTGTTTTGTGTCTTCTTAAGTGTAAAAGTATGTGTACAATAAGTGTTTATTTTAATATCAAATGACAGAAATGACAAAATCTCAATCAAGAGATTATGATACCAAGTGGCTTAGCTAAAGACTGATGATAGTGCTCCGGCACTGAAACCTAGGTCTCAATAAGACTAAAATATTTGGATCATAAGGTAAGCCTTATCACAATAATTATCGTATTCTCATATCCTCCTTTTGACGCAGTGAAATAGTCCTACCAGCCGAGCTTGTGATACGAGAGGTCTTTTTGAGAAGATAATAAATTGTTGCGATCTATTTTTGGACACGTTAAACCGGAAGAGCGTGTCCTTCCCACGAAAAAAATACACAAACAATAATCCCTGAAGTGATAAGGAAAGGAAATTGACAGGTGAAAAGAAATATTATCTCCAATTAAGTGGAATTCGGAAAGTTTCTGTTTATTTAGTTGACCTTGAAGAACCACAAAAAACACATCTGTCCATTGTTTAATCGTAGATTTTCTCTTGAACGGCAAGAGATAGAAGTTTCATTTTTGTCTCATTTGATTTATAAAAATTAGACAAAAAATATGAACCCTCATATGTGGTTCTAGGAAAAGTGGTTTGGGTTTGCACATTTCGTAGCATTTCCTAGTAGGGAATCGTTATCTCCTAATTATCTCTCGAGCTCAGACTCACGCATGCACGCAGATAACAGCGGACAGGCTTAATTGATAAGTAAACAAACTCCTCCACTCCCCCCTTCCCACTGATAAGGAGAATGAGGCAGCTGTTTTTTCTAGCTCTCTCTCTCTCTCTCTCTCTCTCTCTCTTTCCTTCCTTCCTTCCTCTATTCTGACGTAATTTCTGGTTTCTGCCTCTTCCATATTTCTTGAACCAACTATTATTTTTTTCACTGAAGTTTTAGAATAGAACTAATTTTATGATGAAAATAAATTATTGAAGAATATTGCTATAAAATATAAATACCATTTCATTTATATATTATGAAATAATAAGTTGGTGAATGATATGTCAGATTTTTACTTTCTGTTAATACTGCTTGGTAGGCCAATCAAAATTTAATTAATTCAATATTTTGCTGGCAAATGATACCCTAAGCCGACCTGAATTTCAACTAAAATACCCGAACCCGACCCGAGTTTTTTCAACATACATACCCGAACCCGACCTGACCCGAATTTTTTTTTTAACTTATATACCCGAACCAGACCCGACCCGAATTTTTTTCCACTTATAATATCGGAACCCGACCCGACCCGAAAATTGATGGTAATCCACTAACCGACCCGGCTTGAAAAATCACTACCCGCAGACCTCTACAAAATGGGATTGTTTTTCCGATCTCGAGTGAATGGAGTTACTTTACGAAAAATGTGGGAATCGGTAAAAAACCATCGCATGTAAGGCAAAATTACTGATCATGGGGAAATGACCCGAGCAAATTTTTCAGCAAGATGCTGACTGGTATTTAAGTTTTCAGAGCGTGGTTGAACCTTAGGGGTTCAATCCTTTTAAAATGAGAACGGTATGATTCATTTTCAGAATTATTTTACTTTGAAAATATGAATCAAATTATATTGTAGCAATAAAGGCTGTAGCTCTACACTAGGTGGCAGCAGAGAAGTCCGTTGGAGGCGGGGCTTGAAGTCGCCGTGACCTTGAATTAACCAATACGCACCCCGCGCGGTTGCCAAACTGTTTCCCCGCTGAAGCAGCGATTAACGCCGAATCATAGTACTCGTTACATTAAATCAAGGCGCTCGGGTAAAAGAAGTAAAACTGCGAAAAATCGTGCAACACTATGTTCAAGGCCAACAAATTACGAACATTTTCATAAAAAGACCAGTTCGATAGCTCATTTCCTTCAATATTAAAAACCCATTTTATTTTATTCTTTGGTAGTATGGCCAAATAGAGTTAATGATAGAGTAAATAATAAAGTTCTTGAATTGTGGATGCTATATTGATTTTGTTCGATAAACTTCTTAAGTCTAAAATATCTGCAATATATATATTCTATTTGTTATTTTCAGTTAAATTCAATGCTATAAACAATACTACTTCAAACAAAAACACGTTTTTAATACTTTCAGGGTTAACACTATAGAACAAATCATTGAAATTACACGTAATATGTAAATTACATATATAATACACTGAAGCTACAATTTTATGTTTATTCAAATTCTATAAGCTTGATAATTCTATATTTTCTTAAAAAGTAACTACTTAGCCTAATAACACAAGCTTTGAATCTTAGAATTAAAATTTGTTGAATAATCTCTCAATTGGTCTTAAAAGTACTATGAGTTTAAGGTAAAAATCATATATTTAATTTCGTAAGGCGACTCTTTGCGTCAAAATTGTGGGCGTCTGGCAAGTCGTAGAAAGATGGGAGAGGGCTCAAATTAATGGTCTCTATACCGTGATGGCGGGAAAAATACTGAAATTGCTTGAAATTCACCAGAAAACGAGAAATAACGTAAAATATCTGCCATTTAAATAGCATTGGGATCTAAGAATGTCTGCTTTGTTTACATAAAACATGTGATCCTTATACTTGGTTTAAAACCACATGATTGATGTGGATATGTAATATGGTTTAGCTTTGAATGTTGGTTGAACCCATGTGAACCTACTATAAGAAATAACTGTTTTTTACTTTTGAATTTTCTCATTTTATAATTTAGGAGTTTTAACATAATCACTATTTTAAAAACATTAAGAATTACATACGTCTATTTTGTTTACATTAGTAGTCGTAGATGCTGATTTAAAGCCAAGTGATTTGTAATATTAACACAATCGATAAGCGCGGACTACATGTATAGAGAAAATTAGCATTTTTAAGGCCTATAGCTCTGCCAGTTTTATGTGAGGTCGGGAATCCTCATACTTTTGGCCAAGCAACAAGAGTGTGCTGGCAGTAACAGTGATTGAGTGTAGTGCGGCTTTGATTGAGTGCAACATCGACTTTAAATTTGGTCAATAAAAGTACATTGAATCTTGAATGTACAAACACAAAGCAGCATTTACTCCCGGGTAACCATAAAAACGTGTGTGACATAAGGTAAAATCCTCAATATTGACTATTCACTAAGCTGGTGGTCTCCAAACCTAACTTCCATATGGGGTGGAGCCAGAGGCTCTAACGAGGAGCGTTGAATCGGCAATGAGAGATTTCGTTCTTACCTATATGCCTATTGGGTAAAAAATGTAGCTTTAATTGGAAGTTTTCATAATAAGTACCCTTTAACCGTCCAATATATACGTTTGAACAGCTAGAGTCAACATACGAGCTTGATGACGATCTTTTGACGACGTCACAATTTGTTTCCATTTTTGTGTTCAAACTCATGACTTTCCTTTAGAAGTTCTTAAAACCATTTTCATATGTTTAATTAAACACCCCCGTTGGATCAGACCTGCATACTCAGCGAATTTCAAATGCAAAACAACATAATTCAATCCAACATAGCGAGATTTGACATGTTTTGGTAAGCTCCATAAGAATAACATGGGGAATGAGTATGCAGATTTGCTGCTACAGGTATATTAAAACTGGTGGTTTTAATTCAATATTCAGTATATCTGAACTAGAAGAAGCTATTTACCAAGTTTTATCAAGATATGTTGAGAAATAAGCGGGATATAGAATTTTACTTATTTCCCATAAGGTTAACATCGGGACAACATACTGTGTTTACCACTTTCAATATCTCGGTAACCAATGGACATAGAGCAGTGATTCGAGATACTAAATTGTTTGTTTTTTTGAGCTGAATTCAATGGTGCTAACAAAAATTCGATAAATTTGTTTTTCCTATGTAAAAAACTCAAAAAACCCATTTTTGGGGGAATTTATCCCCCTTTACCCCCCCTTCCGGTGGTCCGATCGGGCTGGTTTACGAACTCGTCCGAGGGATTACCACTTTACATGTCTGTACCAAATTTCATTAAGATCGGACCATTTTTACGGCCGCTATCGTGCTTACAGACACATATATATATCAAAAAATTCGAACGAATGGTGTTTCTGCTTCTGGTGGCCCCAAAACGAAAAGTTATCATGGTCTCGGGCTTAGGTCTTACCATGAGACCTACGGCAATAGCTTCTTCCCTATAGGGGAAATTCGCTAAAACAAAGTGAACTGGGTTTGTTTTGAAATCGACGGATGGTGCCACTTTCCCAGGTATTCAGCCCTTTACTATACTGAAGTTGTGTCCTTTCTTAAAAGTCTGAAACGTACTAGTAAATGTCAAAATACCTTTAACATTACGCATCAAACATTTAATAAATACTGCAGATTATTAAATATTCAGTATTGATTATTCATTTTTAGGGGCTTTTGCCCCTACAAGCCACTAGTTCATAAGAAAATGCTAACTTGTTTTATGTAAGTGTAACTTGTGACAATTTCGGAACTATGACCAGTATGTAAATAAATAGAATACTGTACAAAAAATTACAAAACGAGAATGAATATTCCCCTTAGAAAATTTGTCCATAGAATTATTTCCCCTTAGGGAATAATAAGTCAGACGACAGTTCATGACACAGGTAGTGAGTTTATTTTTGGCTTTATGTGGAAATGTGTCAAAGGGATGGTGGTAGGGTTGCCGGGAATGTGCTAGCAAATGTTTTATAAAAGTAATAAAAGTATTTATAAATCATAAAGAATTGTTTAATCTTTTTATACGCTTTCTCAATAATCATTTGAAGAGAATAAATCAAATCGCAGTCAGTATTTAACAGTTCACGCCGCACCACAGTAGTGTGTGTAGCCTCAAGCGGCTTTTAGCAGGGTGCCGGGACTGTACGAGGCTACTGTAAACTTGTCATCACCGCGCGTTCTTTCTATTGGCCGCACCCCAACGGACTTCTCTGCTGCCGCTTACTGTAGTCAAATGGCTACTTTAGAGGCATCTAAGAAGTGTAACTTTAGGAAATATGAAACACAATAAATTTCTTTTTTCAGAGCGCGGATCTTTGGAATCATGAATACACATAAAAACAAATATGACAAAAATAAATGGCAAGGTCTTGGCCTAATTCGTAGTATTTTCTGTAATCCATATTTAGATTTTTTTAAATAAAATAAACTAATAAAACCTGTTAAAATAACATACAGTAGACCCCCTCTTACCGACCCTTACGGGCCCGGACCTAGGTCGGATAACTTAAAAGGTCGGTTGAAACAGGTAATCCTTTAAAAACCTTAAAATAAAAGCTCTGTTGATTTAGGATTCTATTAACATCGTTATAAAGCAGTTCTTGGACTATTTAAAGAATAAACTATAATTATCAACCTATATTCCAAAATAATTACTGTAGAAATGTCACAAATAACCCCAAAGAACAGTCAAAACAAAACACTTCAATAAACTAAATATTAAAAGTAACGTTCCCATCGCCGGGTATGGGAACGGAAATGCCGCAATTCCTAGAAAAGGGCGGTTAAACCAAACTGTTCTAAAAACAGGGCCGGTTAAAACGATCTTTAATATTTGACAAGCAAGGGCGGATAATCCGATCGACGGTTAAAACGAGGTCGGTTAAGAGGGGGTCTACTGTATTTCCTAATTAAAATCTGAATCTAGGGGGGCCCAGGCCCACCCTTGCCCACATTGATGGATGCCCATGAAAGATAGTGATGTGAATTTTCATGATATCTTACATCATGACCCAAACAACAAATTGCTACCGTTGCAAGCAAGGTTTTGAAAAAGTGGTGTGGGATAATGTCTTTGCCTGTGAGATTTTGATACTTCTGTTTAAATTCTCTTTTGACCTTTTGTCAATTTTGTGGTTATTTATTTGGTCAACAAATAAATCATCTTGTTCTGGTTTAAAATTAATGGACTGGTGATGGTGACAGATACTTTCGCCAATTGATACAAACACCTATTGTTACCTTCCCGTTCCCATTTATCCTCATTAAAGCCTTTTAATTGTGTTTTTATTTTTTAATTTTTTTGCTATCACTATTACTGTAAAGTTCCTAGTCCCAAAAACCCTTCACCAGAGGACTCAAATACAAGTTTAAAATTATTCTTTATACTAACAGGATATCCCTGAGATGCCGGAGAGGAAAATGACTGATGCCATCGGGCAGCCAATCATGCTTTGCCGGTTCCCAGCTGGCATCAAGGCGTTCTACATGGCCCGCTGTCCCGAGGACAACAACCTTACTGAATCGGTGTGTTTAATTTTTTGAACAACATTTTCTGATTCAGATTTTCAATTTCTAATCTATATGTAAAAATCACACTTGCAATTTTGGACCGCTGATGATTGATACAATGTAATTAATCAGTATCAGGAACGCATGAGTCAACTTGTACATAATTTTTTTCCTAAAACACATACCCTGGTCAAACCATGATTTTAATCAGTGAATTTGTTTTGATAGATGTATATTAACCACCATTTGTTTGTTAGGTGGATGTGCTATTGCCCAACGTAGGAGAGATTGTCGGCGGTTCAATGCGTCTGTGGGATAGCGATGCCCTGCTAGAAGGGTACAAGCGGGAGGGCATTGACCCCACCCCATACTACTGGTACACTGACCAGGTAACCATTTACAATCGTCATCTAATTTGATTATGATGCCTATCTATAATCTATATAAATAAAAACCAAGCCCTATTTCCTTTGGTCATTTAATAAGACATAAGTTTAATAATAAGTTTTTTTTGCGTTCGTCAATTTCTGGATAGGATTCTTATAAAATAAAAATTTTAATCCGACCTCAGAGGTTTGTCCCTTTGGCTTTCAAATTTTATTTAACAAGTGTGCATTCCATGGCGAAACGTTAAAACTATCTTCGTCAAGGCCATATGTTTTGATTTAAATAAATGTGAATATAATAATTTAAGAATATAGTAATTTCTTATTTACTTTGTTCAAGGAGTTTGACTATTTATCACTTTATCACTTTGATAAGACAGGTACCTCATAGAGGACGTTACCCTGAATATGAATGAAGGATGAGTGTGATGATCGTGATGACAGTGGCGCGATCTTGTAGCCTTGTTACTGGCTAAGGTTGGCATGTTCCTTAGACAGGATTACTTTGTTCAAGGAGTTTCACACATAATTGACTTGAAGCTTTATATATTGAAATTGTATTCAAAATTAACATCTTTTTTCTAAGTAAATTAGCTGGTGATAAATAATACAAAGTACAATTTTTTCAACTTAAATTGTTATGCAAATTATTTTCTACATTTTCAGTAAAGATTTACAGCTTTTATGGCTAATACATACACCATTTTGACATCAAGATTGAACTCCTTCCAAAAGTTTATAATTTATAGGGTTGTTCAGGGATATAAAAAGTTTAATTGAATGTTGTGTTTTTTGAATTTTGGTTTCTCAAAATGCAATCCGATTAAACATACGAAAGTAGGTCGCAGAAGCTGCAAATCGAAAAGTTTCACAAGTAGGTCAAACTGATGAACAACGAGAGGAGCAAATTGAAGTTGAATAGTATCAATTCGAATGCCACTAATATCAGGGTGTCTACTGGTTTCTTAAGTCCTCCCCTTGAGAAGGGTCCTCTTAAGTCCTCCTTCTAACTAGAAGGTCCTCAAATGTTTTCCAGTTAATTGAAAGATTTTAGTTTTCAAAGATATTTTTATTATACTTTGTGGGATGTTACGAATATACTGCCGTAGAACTCAAATTTTGGTGCCATGACTTGTGGCACATTTGGTTAACCCTACTCATTTTCGAGAAATCTTGATAGATATTTATTGGCTAATCAGATTATTACCAAACTAGCTTTAGATTTTTCTTTTTTATTCATTTATAATTATGTTTTTCATCAACAAAACCACACCATGAAATGTCGCTGGGTCCTCCAAAATTGTGTAGGATTATTCAAAGGTCCTCAAAAAATCCTCCCTTTTGTGTGGTGGAAAAATCCTCCCTTTTCAAAGCTACTCATAAAAATAAAGATTTTTGTTATTTCAAATGAACTAATCAAAGATTATGGATTACCAGTTGAGGCTTACTGAGATGAAATTTAACATTGGTTTTTTGAGGGAAGGAGGTAGAAATAGAAATCTAAAATTTTGCATGACTGTATTAAACTTAAGACCACCATCTCATGTAATGCCAAATAATGGAACTTTATTCAGCTTTCATGGTATCATAAAGGCGTAAACACTTTTCAAATACTCAATCAAATTTCAATCATATTTGCCAGCAATTTAATTGTCTGATTGCAACAGATTATGCATTTAATTATTACTCAGAATCGGTCAGAACTGACTAATGCATGTTTGTGGTGGCAGAGGAAGTATGGCACGTGTCCACACGGGGGCTATGGACTCGGACTGGAGAGGTTCCTGTGCTGGCTGCTCAACCGCTACCACATCCGCGAGGTTTGCCTGTACCCGAGGTTCTTGGAGAGATGTCGTCCATAGTCTTGTCAACCTTATCTCATTTTTGTTTCCATTCTCTTTACTGTCCTTAGCCACAATACTATTAGCTTCTCAACCAGACAATATAACCGATGTCCACAAATGAGATTCAACTTTCAAGATTTTTTATAGCTTTATGTTTTAAGATTTTGTTTTAAATTGGTACTTATTACCACTGTAATATGAAATTTGATTCTTATGTTGTAATGTTAGCTTTAAAGACACTAAGAAGTTTTTGTTTTTATGCATTTTTTACTGTATTTATTTATTCAAAGTTGGTCTGTTTTAATTTAATAATTTATAAAGCATTTTCGAGGGTAATATAAGCTGTATATTATTATTTCTTACAACAAATACATAATGCAATAAATGAATGATCCTGAACATCTTTTTTTCTTTTGGTTACTTTTTTTAATGGCATCTAGATGTCTGGTGCACCTTGTTTAGTTACTCATGATCCCAGTGAGCATCTCATGGAGCTGTTTATTTAGATTTCAATACCAATATCAAATCTTAGGGTTAATACCAAGGGGTCACTCTTCCTTTGTCTGGACTTTATAAATTTTGTTTTCTGGAAATCTTGGCACCAGGGGTGCCCACAGGGGGGGGGGGGGTCATGACGCAAACTGCGTCATTGAAATTTCTGGGGGGGGTGAAAAATAGTACTTTTTTGCCAGCCTGGGGGGGGGCATCATAAAACAATTAAAAAACGTGAAACTAAGAAATTCAATTTCAGTATTAAATTAAACCCCATATTTCTAGAGCTTTGGATGTATGCGTATAAACGTAGTGTGGGCTCTGGGCAGTGGGCAGTGACAATGTAAGTTTGGCAACGTTGAGCTAGTGGTTGTTATGGTAACAAGACTCGTGCGGTGGCGCGATGTACTCGTAGTTCGGAGAATTTCGGCGCATGCGTTCACTCCCACCCCTTCGATCTTGTGTCAGTTGCAGTTGTCACTATCTGTCAGTGGTTACTGGTTAGTTCTTGCTATCCGATACACCTGACACCTGCGTTTTTTGTGACTTTCGAGTATCATAGATGTTTTAAAATATTTAGTTTGTGGTTTAGGTCTACAGTATTTTATTGTAAGATGTAATCACGGTGAAGTGCATCGGGCTTCATCACAACACATTTGTATTTTGCTTATAGTTTAGATATATAAAATGCCTAAAAACCAAAAACTATTAATATGTAAGTGTTTGGAACCTATGTGTAACGCTAAAGTGCGCCATGATAAGTGGACAGAGCACTGCAGAAAGAAACATGTGTACAAAACTAAGAATGGCTTAAAAATAAATTTTTAAATAATCGAGGAAAAGGAAATGGGCGAGTCCGCTTGGAAACCCTTGATAGGAAAATCTGGTAAAGAATAATATATAAATATATAATGAACATTGTTTGTTAAAAATAAACCAATGTTTATGTATACGATGAATTTTTCTTCCGAATCCTAATATCTTGGATGTGGGGAGGGGGTTGGTCGCAGTTAAGGGGGGGAGGGTAGTCATTGGCCCAGGGGGGGTTGAGTCATTGCCCCAGGGGGGGTGGGCACCTCTGTTTGGCACCAAGTACTCTATGGTAACATTTAAATTAATAAAATTGGTTCAGAATGGTAGGAGGATTAGGCTATATAAAAAAAAACACCTAGCTGTATTTTATAATACATGTAATAGTATATTACGCAACTAGTGCGGGAAGTAGGTGTTTACGTGCGAGCATGATAGTTCACGCGCGACGCTTGCGGAGCGCGGGAATTTCATGCGAGCAACGTTAACACCTTCCCGGATGAGTTGCGTACGATAGTTTTCGCAACACTACTAGCAACAAATATACAGGGTAAGTGAAAAACAACACTTCTAAGAAAGTTAAAGGATTTAAAAAATATTAATTAAACTGTAGAGAGAAAATACGAACAAAACTATATTTATCTGTGCGGGGAAGATGACAAAAAGCGTTATCTCTGCTGTTCAGCGACCGAGTAAGCCTTTCTAGGAATACTTCTTATCGTCACACAGACGGCAACAATTGATTAAATAATTCTGCTCTTTATTAACTTATCGCTATTAACTGTGCGTAGTCGCAACCTGGGAAACCAGATTACAGTATTTACAATTGAGATATGGTCGTCATAGTTAAAATGTGTATGTTTTGTTTATGTCTGTATGTAAATTGTGTGATACACTTTTTTTCTTGAGTTGGCAACATTGAGCATTTACCGCACTCCAGCTGATTTGTTAACTCACTACAGCTGATATTTGCTGTACTCTTTTGTAAACGGCGACTTCCCACACTGAAACGGAAGCGGAAATCGGCTACTTACTAGTGTAGTGTTGCGAAAATATTTTAACAGTGTGGTGGCTGCCATGGGAAGGGTGCTAGACAAAGAGGGCCACCGAAAAAGAGGGCGTAGTAGGGTGGGCCGAAAAAAGTCAATTTCATCCGATCAAAAACATACATGCCTTAAAAGTCATGTAGTAGGCCTTGTATGAACACCATAAAATAATAAAGCTTGAGAGCTTATATGTTTAAAACAGCACAAACTGTGTAAAGTTAAGATTTTTTCTAAAAAAATGAAATTCTAAGAATTTTTAAAAATATATTTGATTTTGTCCGATAGTAAACATGTATGTCCCAAAAGTACCGCCAAAGAGTCACAATGCCTATTGTAAAGTTCATTTTGAAAAGCTCTAGGCTGTAAAGATCAGGTAAGAAGGAAGGGGATAGACAGCTAGCTTATCTGGTAAAGAAGAAAGCAGGTGAAGCACAGAACACTAAAAGAACACACATAAATTCTTGATATTTCGTCCCTTTAGGACTTCATCAGAAGAATCTTTCCCTTCTTTCCTCTGATGAAGTCCTAATGGTACAAAATATTAAGAATTTATGGCACCCCCGCCGGTAGACAGAACAACACACTCTTTATGTGCCACCATCTCAAGTAGGGGGTGGGCGAGTACTCGACTGTCGAGTAATTACTTGAGTAGTTACTACTACTCGAGATCAAATCAATTAGTTAGTTACTCCTGCCCTTTACGCGGCGGTCGAATTTACGTGTGATTTATGTTTGTGCGATCAAATTTTACAGCCAATTGCGAGTTACGCAAAGCTACATCTGCCGTTTATCCGCAATCGGCAGATTGTTTATCGCGGCCCCTCGCTAGTTTCATAATAAGCAGCATTTTCTGTTCATCTGTGGCCGGCAAACACGCACAACCGTTTTTTACGGCCGATCGTTAGTTTCGCAAAGTTGCTTTTCGTTTATTTACGATCGGCAAATACACGCAATCGTTTTTCGCGGCTGACCGCGACTTTTGCAAGGCTACATTTGCCGATTTTGGCGATCGGCAAATACGCGCCATCGTATTTCGCGGCCGACCACGACTTTTGCAACGCTACACTTGCCGATTTTCGGCGATCGGCAAATACTCACGATCGTATTTCGCGGCAGACCGCCAGACTTGAAAAGCTACATCTGCCGTTTATCCGCGACCTACAGATATGCGCTATCGTTTTTCGCAGCCGACCACGAGTTTTTCATAACAATAACCTCGACAATATTTCATTAACTCATAGAAGAATGGATTTTGACAGTTATCTAGGAATACTAGATTCTGAGAGTCTGTAATTGAAAACTTACAGCTATATTTAGCTCTGCGATCTTACACTTAACAACTTCAAATTTGTAATCATATTTTATCTTTTGAATGATACACAGCCTTCATTTCTGTCTCATTTGATTTGTAAAAATGAGAAGAAAATTGTGGACTTCATAAAACAATTAGTTAAGGTTTTGCAATTTTTGTATGGGGGAATATCTTATTCTTATCTGGTAGCAGCTGTGTCACTTGCGCTCAAGTGATTGGATGTCAAAAAACAATAACAGATCAGCAGTCAAGCAAGGGGGTGGGGTTGGGTTTAGAGCAGTAAACAAATAACTGGACATATCTCTCCTCCCTGATGTTTTACTCTGTATACATCTGGTTGAGCTGTCGACCCAGAGCTACCTGCGGCCATCCCCAATAAACCCTCCCCGACTCCGGGCCGGCACGCAGTTGTTTCACTGATGATTCACCTACTGGCTCTCCTAGTACGAGGATACATTTTTTTTTAATTTCAAATAATTTGATATTTTTTATATTTTTGTTGAAAATTACTAAAAAAAGTTAAGAAAAATGATATAAAATTAAACTGGATATTTTAATTAATTCCCCTTTAAGAAAAGAAATAAAAGTTGTTTGTGATTTATTTGCATCTGTTTAACGTGAAAAATGTGAGTATGCTTTCAAACCTCCCCGACTAGGGACCGGCACAAACTGGTTAGGGCCTGTTTGATTCTAGGAAAAATTAGTAAGTAAGCTAATGTCTTTAGAGAAAGACAGCATTTGTGGTTAGTTTAGAGTGCGCATCCGCAGGCAAACGACAAACGGTGTGTGTGGAATGAAAACTCGTATTTGCGTTTTACATATATTTGTGCTGATGTGACAAATTTAGTTCACAGTCTAGGGAATCCAATCCCGGGATCCCGTGTGATTTTAGAGCATATTCAATCCCGGGATTCTCAGGCTCAATCCCAGGATTTTCAGGATTATCAATTTACGTGCAAAATCGATGTTTTCTATTATTCCTATCAGTTATAACAAATGAATAACTAGGAAAAACCAGTTGTATGACGTTGTTGACCAAGTAATCATGGTTTGATGAGTTATTTGCCATCTTACACTTCTGTGTAAGTGTCAGTTAATATTTTCAAGCGTTTAAAAATCGTTCAAAGAGGCCTTATTTTTGATATGGTATAATTGTTATAAAGATTCACTTCGAAGCTCTTATCATTATTTTTAATAATTGTTAATTATAAATAATAATTTAAACTTAATAATTTTATCTTAGTTCTAGTTTTTTACTTACTTTCTTTAAGCGTGGTATTATTTCTAGCTTCTTCTAGTTTTAATATTGTTTGGTCAAGTAACTAAAAATATTCATATTTTTTATAAGACGTTCTTTAAATATATTTGGATAAATATTTCTATCGTTCTCTTACACATTTTACGGTTGTATAGGGCCTATCTGATGATGAGTTTTTTTACACTTTAATGTAAATACTGATACTGTATATTGAGTGTTTCATGATAAAGCTGACATGTGATAATTTTTTTAAGATCTAAGTTTTGATAAAAAAAATACGTTTACAGCTCAAAACTAAGCAGAAACTGCTTTTAGTAGTATATTCATTTTTTGCCTCCAGGATTGATAATCGACAATTTATAAGTAGGTTTACGTACCTCCGTCGTCAATCCTAAATAATCATAAATTGATTACTGCAGTTTCGAGACTCAAGGTCTCATTGTCAAATCTTCAAAAATGTCAAGAATTACACTTAAACACATATTTTTACATCACAATTCACGAGAACACGAAAAAATATTTAAAATAAATGAATCGCATGACCGGCCAAGACAGTCCCAGACACCGCACACATTGAAGGTTACGACCCGACTATCCGATGCCTGCTTGGTTTCGATGACCTTGGGGAGGGGGGAACAGCTGATTGTTGTGATTATTGATAATCCTTTGGTGACATAGAGCTTCCAGTCTGTCAAATAATACCTTGGAGCCAAAATTTAATTTGTCGTTTAAGACGTCACTGCGATGTTTTCAAGGCTTTGTATATTTCGTAATTCTCGTATACGTTCATGATGGGGCCTTTTTTACATTTATGTAAAGTGCTCATATTCTCACTGCAGCTCTTTACGCTATGGTTCTCATTAGCTAGATGTTCTGCGAAGCTGGAGCGTTGACTTTTTAATTTATTTTTAGGCAGGTGTTTGCCAGATCTTAATCGAAAAAATCGCCCAGTTTGTTGTCCTACATAAACTTTCGGACAATCGCTGCAGGATAATTTGTACACGCCAGTGCAATCTAAGCTGTTGTTATCTTTAATATGACGGACCGTGCTCAAGTTTAGTTCTATTTTATTAGAAGTTTTTTTTACCAAGATTATGTTGTGTTTCTTTAGCTCGTTTTTCAACGTGTAATGTAAATGGGGCCCATATTCTATTGATACGAACTTGCTATTGTTTACAGTTCTGGTTTGATTTTTATTCATCTGTTTGCTAATGATGGAATCTATGATGTTACTGGGATAACCATTGTTGACTGCAATTTGTTTCAGTATTAAATATTCATTATTGTAGTCAGGCTGTGATAGTGGAACCTTTAGTAGTCTATTAACAAAACTACTATATGCGGCCATTTTATGGGATTGGCGGTGATTTAAAGTGGCGTGTATTGTATGGTCCGTGGTAGTAGGTTTTCTATATATTTTGAAATTAAGGCTATTGTTACTTTTCGTTAATGTTAAGTCCAGAAAATTTATCGATTTGTTTTCTTCTGTCTTCAGGGTGAACTGTAAATTTTGTGTGATGCTGTTCAAGAAATTGTTAAACAGATTCAATTGTCTTAAATTCCCATTAAATATTACAACTGTATCGTCCACATATCGTTTGTAAAATATTATTTTGTTGGCAAACTTATTCAAGTCAGAAAAGATAAATTGATTTTCAAAAAAGTTCAGATATATTTCTGACAGAATACTGGACAAAGGCGACCCCATAGCAAGGCCTTCATTTTGAATATAAAATTTCTCATTGAACTTAAAATAGTTCTGGTTCAAAATAGTTTCTAGGAGGCAGATTAGTTCATTGCTGGTGGCATTGCTAAGTTCGGAATGAGTAAGCAGATTATCTCTAGTGATATCTAAGGTTTTCTGAATTGGAATGTTGGTATATAAGTTGACGATGTCAAAAGAAGCTAGAGTATACAGGGCCTGATTAACCACTAGGCTGACTAGGCTACAGCCTAGGGCGCCAGCCATCCAGGGGCGCCACAGGGTGGAGAATAAATATTGTTTTTATTTTTTTACATTAATTAAAAAATATATAACAAATTCACGCGCCCCCTTTTGCGTAAATGCGGCCTGCTTAGCATGTTTTTTATCAAACCTAAACCTAAAGGTATATCCTTATAGTCTTACTGTAGCAAGAGTAATGTTTGCTTGATTGCTTGCTTAATCATGCTTGATTGTACAATTATCTCGATTACGGCTCCGACGATTTCCTTCAAAGTCTGGAAGTAACTAATTTCTGACTGAAAAACGTGTTCTATGCAGGTTACTTGGCCAGAAAAAAACTAATAACTTGATTAAATAATTTTTTTTAAGTGGACAAAAAATTACATTATGAGTATGAGGGACTCATGAGTTGCCATGAACGAAAACAACGAAATAACGAAAATGTAAAGAAATAACGTAATAAAATGACAGCTGTTTGCAAACTACAGCCAGGAAAAATACAGTGTGTGATATAAAAGATCCATGGAGTATTAAAAAAAGTTTATGAATTTTATGACACTGAAAACTAGCAACTCTTAGTTGCACAATTAATGCAGCGCAAAAAAAGATACTCCCAGCCTTAGCCCATGTGAGGCCGGGATGTGGGTGTCTTTGTTATCCTCCAGTTGGTTCTGGTTCTGGTATTATAGTAAGCCGAAGAAATCTCGGTCCACCAGGTACTCTTAAAAGTATAATGAAGACTGTTACGATGAATCGATATCCGAGTCAAATGTGGCAGAAGTCAAAAGTAGAAAAGAAGAGCAGTGTAGCAGTGTAAGTTGCGAGATTGTCAATTGAATAAGTATCACAGGCAACTGTGACCTGTCCTTGGACATAAAACTGATTAGAATAGACCTTTTTATTATATTTGTGATAGTTTTGTCTGCACTGATCATAGTTCAGTTATTTTCTAGGTTATATGTAGTTTTTAAGCCATTAGTTCTGGAAGAATTTAATTCGTAATTTCATTGTATATACGATTCATCTGGCGATATATAGGGGCGGAAGGGGGGTGAAGAGAAGAGGGGGGCGCCAAATCAGCTCAAGCCTAGGGGCGCCACACCTCTTAATCAGGCCCTGAGAGTATATCTATTTTCAATCCTCATGTTATGTGTTAATTCAACTAGCTCTAGGCTATTTTTCAAGCTATGATTATTTTCTAGTTTTATATGGTTTCTGAGTAATTTGTCTATAGTCTTGGAAAGTTCATATGTTGGGGCGGTAGTGAAATTTACAAGTGGACAGGCACAAGAAATTTGTGGATTTTTGGTAACCCTCTAAGTACAGGGGCACTCGGCTTCATCATTTTTAAGTGATTACTCTTTTTGCCATCTAAAATATGTTTGGTTTTATTCAACGTATTTTTTAAGGTTGTCTGGAACATGTCAGTCGGGTCGTTGGGTATTTCACTTATGTTATTACTATTAATAAAATCTAAAGCCTTATCACTCTGTCTTATAACTACAACGCATTGACCTTTATCAGCTTTTGTAATGATGCATTCATTGGCTATTAACTTTTCTTTAATAGATTTTATATGCTGGATGTCAGATCTAGTAGACTTTTTTTTTTTTTTTTTTTTTTTTTTTTTTAAAAAACCTCAACTGCCCGTCGCCATGGGCCAATAAGCCTGTGCGGCGATCTAAAGACAGCGAGGTACCGTAGCGGCAATAGTCACATAGGCCAGCCAGAGGTGACCGCTCATGATGGAACAGGAGTCGCCCGCCGCTGGGATCGAACCAGCGACGTTTGAAACGTGAAGCCAGCGCTTTACCTCTGAGCTACCGCCTCGGTAAAACTTATGTTTGTATTTATTATTAGTAAGAATAGATTTTACTTTCTTATCGATTAAATGTCTTACAAAATTTCTTGAGTTCTCATCATTAATAGAGTTAATAGCTATTTCAGCGTTTAATATTTCTGAAGTTAAGTCCCTATTCCAGTTGCTTCCAATTATTTTACTATAATAACTATAACAGATGCAAAATAATCTGAAAAAACTCTTATTTCTCTTCTTAAAGGGGAATTGATTAAAATATCTAGTTGAATTTTATATCATTTTCTTAACTTTTTTAATACTTTTCAAAAAAAATATTAAAAATATCAAATTATTTGAAATGAAAAAAATTTATCCTTGTACTAGAAGAGCCAGTAGGTGACTCATCAGTGAAACAGCTGCGTGCCGGCCCAGAGTTGGGGAGGGTTTATTGGGGGTGGCCGCAGGTAGCTCTGGGTCAACGGCTCAACCAGATGTATACAGAGTATAATTCTTTCTTCCACAATTTCTTGGCTAAGGTTTTATTAGGGCCAACAATTATTTTTAGGGAAAATATAAACCTGTTTTTGATTGTTAAAATAGTAGGCTAATAATTAAATCTTATTACTGCTTAAATTTTACAACTATGCATATTCTACATAAATTTATTTTGGGAATTGTTACATTAAGTGATTTGTTATTTTGAGTGATTTAGCATAGTCAACTTATTCATTTAAAAGTAGGGTTTATACAAAGTAGGGATATTAGAATATCAGAGTTTTATTTTTTCCAAGAAAAATATAAAAAGATTAGCTTAAATAAATGTTAATTAACCGTAATTTAAAGACTTAAATACTTAAAAAAAAATAAAGATTTCATTACTTTTCACAAACAACTACTCAACTCGATACTCGAGTAGTTGGCTTAATACTTGACTCAACTCGGCTTCAAAATCCACTACTCGCCCACCCCTAGTCTCAAGTAACACGGCATTGGAGAGGCTGTCACGGGATTAAAACCTGTAATAGATGTTGTAACAGTCGTTCCCTTTTAACACTCCCCCTCCTTCTCTTTGGAATACCACCCTTGCTACCCACTTTTGTCCAACCATCGCCTTCCCGTAAGTTTCTAAGGTGATCAATTTGTGCCTGGAGTTCAATTATTTTTTATTTCTTTTTCATAGAGTGTTTGTTTTAATTCTTTATTGTCATTGAGAAGTTTTTCTCCTATCTAAGTGTATTCAGCATTGTCCTTTTACAGTGAGCTTTTACAGTCCTTTTACAGTGAGGCCTACTTGTGTTGGATGTTGTATTGTTTCCCTACAGATTTTAATGCAGCTTGGGCAAATCCAATGTCTTTCTTGTGATTAGTTTTAAAATTGACCTGCGTGAACCCATTTAAACTACAGTTAACTGGTACAAATAGTAAATTAAATTGTTTGGCTCCAAAACACTGTTCTGAACACTTAAATTCTCTTTGACAGGATTTTTAATGGGCACACCTGTTACAGAACACTGTAAAAATTAAACACATGTTCTGATCGGTCAATAGTGATACACTGTTTACATTTTGGTGAAGCACCAAACATACATTATACAGCTGTTTACATTTCGGCCATACACTTGGTCACAAGGGTGGGGCAACAGCACTAGACTAGTTAAAAAACGTTTGTTAATTTCTGGACAGCCCTCATAATTTTGTTATACTTTCACTTTCTTATCAGAATCTACTGTTTTATGTCCGATCTGAACAAAACTTTTCTCTCCACTCACCATGAATCTGACATTTAAACTTAAAAATCAAATACAATAGAAAAAGGAAATAATTAATTACACAGCTGAACTTAAGTACAATTTATTGGGTATTCTCTGTTGAACGAAGTAACTTACTCAGTCGTTTTCCAATAAGTTTAGGATAAGTTTGGTTCTTCAACCGAAACTCCTTGCTCTGATGGGTGACTGCTCCGTGGCACAGCTGGTAGTCACAGAGTGCGCGGAGTGGACGTGTCAGTGCATGCTTGAATATGTCCGAGCCTTCGACAACCGCTAGCGCCTCGGCTGCCGTCTCCAGAGTAGAGAGACATCCGTCTGTTGGTTGGCTACGGATCACATACTCACTGCTGCTTCCCATTACCAGCTTCACCTGTAATAATTTGTAGAATGGATTATTTAGAATTTGAGGCAGCCCTTGCTACATTTGACCAACAAATTAAATGTTTCCGTACTTTTGAAACATTAACTGATATTCACATGAACAGTCTACCAAATTTGGCATATGAAATTTCCAAATAAATACCCCCGTTGCAGCAGACCTGCATACTCAGCGAATTTCAAAAGCAAAACAACATATTTCAATTGAACATATGTTGACATTGCGAGATTTGACATGTTTTGGAAAGCTACAAAAGAATAACATGGGGAATGAGTATGCAGGTTTGCTGCTACAGTTATATTAAGACTGGATAGTTTTAATTCAATATTTAGTAGATCTGAACTAAGAGAAGCCATTTACCAAGTTTTACCAAGATATGTTGAGGAATAACTGAAATACAGAATTTTACTTATTTCCCATAATGTTAACATTGGGACAACGTACTGTGTTTACCACTTTCAAACTCTCGGTAACCAGTGGACATAGAGCAGTGATTCAAAATACTAAATTGTTTGTTTTTTGAGCTAAATTCAATGGTGCCAATAAAAATTTGATTAATTTTATTTTTCTTTGTAAGAAACAAAAAGCCCTATTTTGGGGGAGTTTATCCCCCTTTACCCCCCTTCTGGTGGTCCAATCGGGCTGGTTCACAAACTTGTCTGAGTGATTACTACTTTATGCATCTGTACCAATTTTCATTAAGATCAGACCATTTTTAATGCCGCTATCGTGCAGGGGGGTCTCTTGAAATATTATTCTTGGAGGTTTTTTGAAAATAGTGTTAATAACAAATGAGTTATCTAAAATATTATAGGAAATCTTTTAAAATGTTATGAAATTTGGCACAAAGTAATTATTCGGATGAGTTCGAAAACCATCCCGATCGGACCAACGGAAGGGGGGGTAAGGAAGGATAAACCCCTCCAAAAGTGGGTTCTTGGGATTCTTCACACATTAAAATAAAAATTATAAAATTCTTGTTTGGACCGTTGAATTCAGCTTCAAAAAACAAATAATTAAGTATTTTTAACTGTTGCTCTATGTCCATTGGTGTCCGAGATATCGCTAGTGGTAACAGTACTTTGTCCCAATGTTAATCTTTTTGGAAATAGATAAAATTCAATTCCTCGCTTATTTCTTAACATATCTGAATGAAACTTGGCATTTGATGAATGAAACTTCATTTACTTGATATTTACTCGATTATTGCAAACAATTTTTCAATTTATATTTCCACGGCAGCAAACCTGCATTCTCTTTTTCCATGTTATTCCTATGGAGAAAATTGTTGTATGCTCATAATTTTGGGATTTAAGTAGATTTTAATTATTCCTGGATCCGTCTAAATGATTTTTTAAAGCATTTGAAATTGAATGGGTATGCAGGTTTGCTACTGTAAAAATATAGCTCTATCATGCTAATAGGCATATAAATATATATTGAATTCGCTTATATTTATGACAATTAATTAATGAATGGTGTTTTTGGCACCTGGGGCCCTCAAAACAAAGGTCTCGGTCTCGGGCTCGTCTTACCTTGAGACCAAAGGTACAGTACACTCTCAATTATCCAAGCCCCGGTTATCCGAGGCTCTGGGTTATCCGAGGCAGCTCTAAGCTTTAATATATGTTTTTATTTTCTTACTAAGCATTTTATTAATGCGTAAAACAAGTGTCAAAAGGAACAAGCAACTCAAAAGGACTTTCATTGTTGTATTAATTGGTAAATACTATATCTAATAAAACATTTTGAGGTGGTCTTATTGCAGCCCAACCTCGTGTTATCCGAGGTAGCCTTGGTCCCGAAGACCTCGGATAGTCGGGAGTGTACTGTAGTAGCTATAAGGTTGAAGTAGCTAGTTTCTTCATTCTTATACCAAAGCTAGCTTCTTACCTATAAGGCAAATTTTCTAAAAATTGACATGTCGTGCCAAGTTTAATAACGATTGGATTACTTTCATGAGAGTTATTGTACTGACTGTGTCCGTCTCACCGACATGCAACTTCTTCCAAGAAGAGAGGAAATTAATTTGCTAAAATGAAAATTAAAAACAACTAGACTAACTTAACAAGAGATATATACTAACTAAGGTACCTGAGTCATTGAGTGGAGGAGGGGCGAGTTATTGTATATAGTCTTGGCTTGTGGCCAAGTACCATCAATAATGACGAGGTTGGCCGGCCTTTCTGCCATCATCAACCTGTCCAGTGTTATGGCATCCCTGCTAGGATACAGCAGCACAGACTTTGGGTCTACCAGGATATCATGTAAACCATTATGCCTAAACGAATAAAATTTTCATGGTTAAAAATATTAGTAACAGAAAAACCAGATGTACCACATTTATGTTGAAATGATATCAACTGAATTAAATACTTTTGAAACATTATAAGTAGGCTTAAGTCAAAAGATGATGAATATTAAAGCCATCTCTAGTAACAAAACATCTAACGGTGCAAGTAAAAGGCAAAGAAGCACCTTTGGAAGGGTTCAATATGGGATGTCTAGTCCCCACATCACCGCCTACAATACATTATACATTGCTTGAAATTCAAGTATACATTACAAGGTAATAATTATACAATTTAAAAAAATATACAAGGTAAATTATAAATATAAGTAAGTACAAAGATCAGCAAACATAACCACGCAAAGGATCATACCAAAAGGAGGGCATGCGCACACATCTGGTGCGAGCAGCACATTCTTAGGAGCTCCTTAGTGCATTTCCGAATAGTGAAGACGTCCTAAGTCCTAATCTGTGTTGCTAGTAGTTAATTAATTTGGGGGTTGCCTATCTTTTATCAATAATATTAATTTATTACAACTGATGTATTATTTGATAAACACCAGTATCGACAGACGTTTAAATAAATGGCCATGTAGCAATGAGTAGAGAGAATTAAGGGATTAAGCATTTTTAAATTGTTCATATATGATTATAGTTTAAGCTCATAAAGCTGGCAGTGCATTGGGAGGGGGGAGGACCAATTCTGGCATTTGGGAATAAATTTAAGGCAGCAGTATGCCTCCTTTTCAGGTGAGGTCCGTTGGCTAAGCCAGTTGGATCCTGGAGTTTGTAGTGGGTGTTCCATAACGATCCAAATTCCATGCTCAACAGCGTTGCAATTATTCTTTCCTTCCCACTAATCTAGCTTTTCTTCTCCATAGGCAAATTAGAATCCGGAAACTAAATATTGACTTAATTGAACAAGTTAGTACAAAACATGTTTCAAACAGGTTTTCTGATATAATCAAACATGTGCGTTCAAAATCTCATCCCCTAGAATAAATGTGAGGTGGAAAGCGAAAAGGGACCTCTTGTCGGCGAAAAAAAATTTTCAGTAACCGAATAGGGTCAAAAATATCAAAATTCGGGTCTCTATCGATTGTAATACCTCATTTATCATAGAACAGGCCTGTATCGGTTAAAATATCGAATTGAAGTTATAAAAGGTCAAAATAAATAAATTTGTTAGCCTCTGCATGGCTTGAGAAAAGGGACCTCTTGTAGCTCAATGTTATTTGGCCATAACGACAAGAGGTCCCATTTCCAACATGCACTTCATAAGCAGATTTTGGTCCAAAAAATTAACTCTCCTGAATTCTAGCGGAATTTCAGAGAACTACAACAAAGTTTGGTGTAAAGAGAACAAAATTTCTCACCAATTTCATACGGTCCCGACGAGATCCCTTTTTATAAACGATATTTTGGCTACTAAACTGTAATAAATGAGCAATTAATGATATATTATTGCTCCGTGAATGCCTCAATGATGAGCAAAATTAAATATAATCAGGGTAATTTGATAATAAAAGATAGTGTTGGGAATTTTTGTTTTTTTGGCTGCAGCACTGATAGCGATGCAGCCTGTCAGGTAAACCAGTGTTATCACCGTAGGTGATGTCTTATCAGTGCGGGTTCTACAGTTGTTTGATGATAAAAACTTTGTAAAACAATTAGATAACAGTAAAATATTCAGTTTTTAAAAAGGGACCTCTTGTCATTATGAAGAATAACATAGGGCCGACAAGAGGTCCCTTTTCTGGAATATGACTTTTTACGACATGCTTCGATAAAAATATTATTTTCCTGAAAACTGCTGTGAGTTAAGACAAAAATTGGTATTTCCTTGAAAGAAGACATTATAAGTTTTCTTTTGATACCAAAATCATTTCTTAAATACGAAAAATATAGGTTTTATGCTTATTTGAAATTTTCAAATCGAATTTTCTCAAAATGACCCGTTTCCCTCAAAGTCCTATAACTTTACCAAAAAAAATCGTAGACTCATGGGACTTGCGCCAAATTTTTGGGAATTAAATAAGGAATTCAAAAATATTAATAACTCAAAATCGAGAATTCCTGACAAGAGGTCCCTTTTCGATTTCCACTCCACAAATGTTTTATTTTGTAGTTTCATTTACCATGCAAATTAAATTAAGAAAAATTAAATTATTTTCCAATTCTGAATGAAGTAAAATCTAATATTTTACAATTTCAAACATACATTATATTTTTTATATAATGCAAATTAAAGCAATTAAATACGGTTCATCAAAACATTTGTGAATTTCAATTTTTTTAAGGAATAGTGCATGATTAAATTAGTTTAAATTTCAATTACCTAATACAATTATCGACCAGTCAGAAAATAGACTGATTTAGGGATTAACTTGGTTTCTTTCAATTTCAGTGATACTATCCTCCATGCCAACGTACCCAAAGCAGGGGAGCATTGTTTACAGTTCAGAAATTAATTCAGGAGAATTACAGTAGAACCAGTAGAACTGAATTATTTTTTTTCAATTTTGTTTTTACCTGCAATTAATTGTTGATTTATTTTCATCCTTAAGTAGAAATCTATAGAACACTATTAGTTTGCCAATTAGGTATTTAACAAAATGTTAAACCAACATAGTAAATTAAAAGCCTACACGACAGAGAAGGTGATTTATAGGCTATTGCTTTATGAAACATTAGAAATATAACTTCAATAATCTAGGTGTGGTTAAGGAAATAATAAATAAATCCACATTAACAGAAGGTTGAAATCACCTTCCTCAACAATATATGAATAAATAATTATTATGTTAGGATTATTTTTAATGCAGAGTTAGATGCATGTTTTTAAATTATTTTAAGCTCTACCGCAACATGAGCCAGTCCTGCATACTCAGCGAATTTAAAATGCTTAGGCTAAATCATTTAAATGGAGCCTCAAATCAAGTAAAATCAACTTGAATCCTAAAATGAGCATTCAAAAATCTTCTCCTTAAGAATAACATGGGAAATGAGTGTGCTGGTTTGCTCCCGTGGAAGTGTGAAATTTATATATTTTTTGCAATAATCCAGTAAATATCAACTAGATGAAACCATATTCCACGTTTCATTCAGATGTATGTTAAGAAATAAGTGAGAAATAGAATTTTATTTATTTCCAATAAGGTTAACACTGGGACAACGTACTGTCTTTACCACTAGCAAAATCTTGGTAACCATTGGACATAGAGCAACAAATAAAAATACAAAATTATTTGTTTTTTCAAGCTGAATTCAATGGTCCAAAAAAGAATTTTATGATTTTAAATTTTTATGTAAAAAATTCCAAATACCTTACCCATTTTTGGAGGGGTTTACCGCTTCCCCCCCAACCAAGATGGTCCGATCGGGCTGGTTCACAAATTCGTCTGAATTATTACTACTTTACATGTCTGTGCCACATTTCATTTACATCGGACTATTTTTCCATGTGAGTTATCGTGCTTAAAGACACACACACACATACATGAAAGTCATTATGGTCTCGGGCTTAGGTCTTACCATGAGACCTACGGTAACAGCTTCCCTATAGGGGAAATTCGCTAAAATTATTTAAAATTTATCAATATAATTCAAATCCTTATCGCTTTGAAATCAACCAGTAGGCAACCTACTATTTTGAATCATATGGCAGATACAAGGTAATTTTTCTTTATAATCTTTTGTATGTAGCCTAATAATGAAATAATATTATTCTGTGCAATATCGGTTTGGAATACCTCTGTTGTGGAAATTTCTTCCCTTTGTATATAAGGCAACGTCCTGGTGAAAGGCCTAAGCTTAGCATCGGTGCTGTTCTAAGGCATCTCTTCTCTTCAGCTGGATGTTGTAGAAGAACTACTTGACAATTGGGGTTGAGTGGTTCATCAGGAAGATAGGAACACCAGCAGACATTACTAGGTCGCCTGAATTAAAAATAATATTTGTATACAAATTGAAACTCTGAGCTATGCTCAAGTCCAGTAAGCTAGTTGTACAATAGAGTCCACACTGGAGGTACCGCACGTCCGCTATGGTACAATGCTTTAGTTGATGGAAAAACAGCTCTTTCATTTTTCCAGGTTGGCAAAATGAGGGGGAGTCGCTACTGTTCTTTGAACAGTAATTTAAAACTATTCAAATCTTAGATGAATGAATGAATATTTAAATCAGTACTGAAAAATATGTTAAATAGATTGCTTAGTCTCAATGTTTTGCATTATTTCTTAAATTGAAGAACAAGAAAACGATTAAACCAACCACAGAGAAGAATATAACAAGAGGTCGCTTTTAAATGGGTCTTCTGTTGCGCCCAAGTGCTTGCTAGTTACAGTTAAATCCATCTACAGTTAAGTTACTAGTTACATCCAGTTGATAGCCACAGAT
This sequence comes from Flexamia atlantica, assembly GCA_035578135.1. Taxonomy (NCBI): domain Eukaryota; kingdom Metazoa; phylum Arthropoda; class Insecta; order Hemiptera; family Cicadellidae; genus Flexamia; species Flexamia atlantica. The sequence goes on along the minus strand of JAQJVK010000005.1, from coordinate 51,868,172 downwards.
AAGTTAAATTAGGAGAGGGCAGCAACGGTGCTCCTGCATCGCGGCGTTAATGGTTAACTAATTTTTTATAAGTCCTCGACACCAGCTGAGCGCAACATTGGAAGATACCTCTGTTTGATTCTCCTCTTGAACTAACTAAATATTTACTTCCTTTGAGTATACCTTCAAATATTTGAAAATATAAATTTATGTTCCATCAAATACATTGTTTGACTCCCATTACTGAGTTTATTTGTCAGGTGTAATAACAAACTAAATTACAACAAACTAAAAACAAACAAACTAAGCACACACACTGGGGGGAACACACCCCACACCACTGCACTGTTGCTCACTGTTGTTTGGGGGTGACGCAACAAACTAAAATACCACTCCCCCTTATATTGCCAACCTGACAAAACCAGAGGGCAGCAGAAATACTATTTGCATGATACCTTTACCTCTGGAGAATACTGATTATATATATATATATATATATATATATATATATATATATATATATATATATATATATACAGTGCTTGGTTTGTAGAAATTGAGGGACCGTAACTGTAATTTGCAGTTTGTACACAACCCCATACTCCATATAATTCATCCAATAATCTAAATATTGTTTGTCTATGTGAATAAGTAGGCCGATTTCAAAAGTCACATTTTACTTAACTCAAAATTTTTAATAAGCAAATTTGTCTTTAACAGTAGAAAGAGGTCTCAGAACGCCGTTCCACCACGTTCCGTCACAAATCAAGCAGTGTGTTCATTTTTTTGCACACACCATTGGGATCTTGTAAACTATAAGAGAAAAAAAAGTTACATTAGCAAAGTTATGCGTAATAATAAGACAAGTACAATGGTGGTGAGCAATTAAAAATATTCTACCACACTCGTCCACTACACTCAAAAAAGCATTTTGACCCCAAAACTAAAATTGCCCATAACTATTTTTTATTTTTTAATGTAGAAGACTATAAGTGGGGTCATATTTACACAAAATTTAACATGGAATCTAAATATTCAGTCATGGTTCAGCCATTTATGGTTTTCTGAGAATAATGCTCAATTCCAGAGTTTTAAATAGCAACATGTACAATTTCATTTTTCATTGGAAAAATATTTTTCTCCTGATTACAAAAATACCATACCTACAAGTGATATTTTCTCTTCAAATGTGTTTTTAATCAGAGAAAGTATATTTTTAAAAAATGTTAATGGGTTGTTATGTAATGGATTTATCATAAAAATGAAAACTATGAAAACAGCTGAATTTGTATTAAACAGCTGATAGACTCGAAACAGCTGATTGGCAGCAAAAAGCTGTTTTACGGACAAATGAGCATCTTAAAAGAACTGATTTATTTGAACATTACCTTTTTACTGTTACCAGCTGTTTCTAGTCAATTGGCTGTTAACTGATAATAAGCTGTATCCATTTTATTTTATAACAAATGGTTTTTTGAGCGTAGCGAGCGAGTGTGGTAGAATATTTTTAATTCCTCTCCACCATTTTATTTGTCTTATTATTACGTATTACTCTGATGATTTAATCTTTCTTGTATCTCTTATAGTTTACGAGATCCCAATGGTGTGCACAAAAAAATAAATACACTGCATATAGACTCTAACCTCCTTGGCAAGAACCATAAGTGGATTGAAACTGATTCAAGCTTTCATGGTGTGAAGTACACCTCGGGTTATCCGGATTAATGTGACAGAGCACCGATCTGGAGAATTAAATTCCCCCGTTGCACCAGACCTGCATACTCAGATAATTTCCAATGCAAAATAACATGCTACAATCCAACACAGTGAGAATTTACTTGTTTTTTAAGCACCATAAGAAAAACATAGGGAATGAGTGCTGCAACAGGTGTATTAAAACTGGGCAGTTTTAATTAAATATTAAGTAGATCTAAACTAGAAGCCAAGAGAAGAAGAAGGTTTGGGTAAATATGCATTTTCCACTACTGGTCTCAAAAACAAAAATTTTTTTTCAAATTGTAGGTGAGACAAATAATTTTTAATGAAAAGATTTTTAATTCCGTTTGGTCATCTGTTTTTGCTGCAGTTTAAAAAGCAATTTAATACATTTTGAAAAATATAATGATTTTAATGTGTTTGAACTTACTCTAAGAATAGCTAAACTGGTTTTCTTTCTTTTTTAATTTTATTTTTATTCTTTAAACTATAACTTATTCAGGCCTAAGCCTATTTTTAGAAATTTGTAATGAAGCCTTCATTTAATCGTTGAAACGTTCTGATACACAACCACATTAAACATACCGTGATCATTTAAATGTAATTTTGAAGAATTTCAAAATAACTTTTCATGACTAAGTAAAAACAATGAATGATTTTGGAAATAGAACATCCTATACATCATAAGTCATTAAAAATATTTTGTATTATGCACCTAATGATTCAGTTAAGGTTATTTTAACACTATTGTATTGTCTTGTAATTACTGAAAAAGGCCTATATTAGAAATCAAATTCTTCCTATTTCAGACTATGAAAGGACCAGATGAAGATTTTATATTTAAAAAAAATTAAACAACAAACATGTAATGGAAGTCATATCCATGTAACTGAGGTCACGCGTTGTAGCAGAATGTCACATTTAAAATTTTTTATTTAAAAATATGTATGGTCAAAAAATATATAAATGGTTATATTTTTTCAATTAAGTACAGTTTCAAGTTGGTACACAATAATTTTCATGACAATGGAATGGAGTAAACACATTGTGAGGTTAAAAAACATGACCAAAACTTGTATTTGTAGGTGAATTACATCTTTTCTAAGCTATTATTAAGAATAGGTAAATCAAAAGTAAGAGGGCTGTAATATATTTAAAAACAGTATATGTGAGCAAGAAAAAATATGAAATACAATGGGTTTTCCCTTTTATTTCATTATGTAATATTTATTTATCTGGGGGTGACCTCTATTACGAAAAATGGGAGTTTCCGATATAAAACTGCCTCTCCCATTGACATACATGGGTAATGGTGCTTTCTTTATATTTTCTCATATTCTATAGGGTTCAAAGTATTTAAAAATGTAACAGTCATTTAGATACCAAGTACTAACTTTTAATTTTTTTCCTCCTTTGCAATTTTACTCTTTTCAGATTTTGACCCATATGTCGACATGCCATAATTTATATAAATACCCCCGTTGCAGCAGACCTGCATACTCAGCGAATTTCAAATGCAGAACAACATATTTCAATCCAACATAGCGAGATTTGACATGTTTTGGTAAGCTCCATAAGAATAACATTGGGAATGAGTATGCAGGTTTGCTGCTACAGGTATATTAAAACTGGGTGGTTTTAATTCAATATTTAGAAGATCTGAACTAGAAGCTTTTTACCAAGTTTTATCAAGATATGTTGAGAAATAACCGAGATATAGAATTTTACTTATTTCCCATAAGGTTAACATTGGGACAATGTACTGTGTTTACCACTTTCAATATCTCAGTAACCAATGGACATAGAGCAGTGATTAAAAATACTAAATTGTTTGTTTTTTTGAGCTGAATTCAATGGTGCCAACAACAATTCGATAAATTTTATTTTCCTATGTAAGAAACTCAAAAAACCCATTTTTGGGGGGGTTTATCCCCCTTTACCCCCCCTTCTGGTCGTCCGATCGGTCTGGTTTACGAACTCGTCCGAGGGATTACCACTTTACATGTTTGTACCAAATTTCATTAAGATCGGACCATTTTTACGGCCGCTATCGTGCTCACAGACACACACACATATGTATATATAAATTCGAACGGTGTTTTCTGTTTCTAGGGGCCCCAAAACAAAAAGTCATCATGGTCTCAGGCTTAGGTCTTACCATGAGACCTACGGTAATAGCTTCTTCCCTATAGGGGAAATTCGCTAAAATGAGTATAAAAAATTAAAAACAATCAAAATCTATGTTTTTGTGCCATTAACAACAAAATACTAAGCAGAAAACGAAATCCAAGAAAAAAAATTAATTTGGGCATAAATGGGTTAGGCCTAGTTATAGTAATATAGGTTTATATTAGTTTGGTAATGTTTGCTTGTGTTCTGATAGTCATGTTACAATCCCATGAACTTAATCCTTAGCCTAACTAAATCAATGGCTAGAAACTAATCTTAACAGAATCTAATATAAGGTAAGTTAACATACCATAACCTAACCTAACCAAACCTGAACTAACATAACAATTCTTAACTATTCCAACCTATTCCAATGAAATCTATATAAATGTAGGCTAACCCAAGCTAGTCAAACCGTAAAACTTAAGTATTATGATTGTCCGATGTTTTTTTCCGTTGATCTCTGTTACTATATGTTAGATTCCAAAAATTCTTACATATTCTTATTCATCTTGCAATTTCCGCTTAATTAGAGTACCCACATGATATATTTTAGACCGTTTTTTTTTACTTTTCCAACACTTTTCCTATGCTTTTCCGGCCGTGACTCCAGTAATATCCATCGGATCTTAAAAACACTTGCTTATTCTTGATCTGATCACTCTACCAAATAATTTGAGTACCCACATGACCAATTTTGAAAAATAAAAATTTATTGGGGGTTTTTTACAATTTTTTTGGGTTTTCCGGCCGCGACAGCCGGGAAAAACTATCATTTCCGAAATCAGTGTGAATTTTCCTACACATTGAGAATTTTCAAGACCAGTATTGGAAAACGCATATTTACCGAGGTTTGTTAGGTCATTTTTAAAGGTTGTATGAAGAAGCTGTTCGGCAAACCAAAACGGTACGAGTTTCGTATCTGATCTTCTGCCTTTACAGGTTATGTTTATGCTACTTATCGTTTACCTATACGTTTTGTCCAGGTTTAGTAACTGAACTTCCCTGATTTAACATGGACGAAGATCAGTTTTGTTTTCGGTACTCGGTTTAGGTTTCGGTAATCCGATATCAACTATCAACCTATCGTGTTTAACTCAACCGATGTACAGTTTCAACAATCATCAGTAATGAAGAAACATTGATAACAAACATTAACCGAAACCATTGTCAATTATATTAGGCCTATTCGATTTTCTTATTAATATTAAAACATTCAAAACATATATAATAAAACTTAAATTATAAATTAAACATAATAAAGCTGGGTAAAAACAAAGTTAAAACGTTAATATATATAACTAACATTAATATATATAACTAACGTTAATATATATAACTAACGTTAATATATATAACTAACTAAACAACGTACCTTATTTCTCATCACCCGCCATCTTGTAAAAAAATACCAAAAACAATCGATATGAAATACAATGGAATCGGATGTCAAGTTCTATCCAATAAACATTAGGCCTACATCGAAATACTGTAATATTACATGAATCTCAAACTCAATATTATTAATAATAAATTAAAATAATATTTGATAATATTTTACACCTCCAAATTTAAGATAATAATTAATGTATAAAAGCCACCTATCCACACTTATATTTGTAAAGCTGTTTCAAATACCCAAATTTATTAAAATAAATAATTAATATTTTCATACATAATAAAATCAATGAAAGTGTGATGGCTTGCAAGTGCCTAAATGTGAATTGTGCTACCTAAATCTACTAAACAACATATGTGATGTACAAAATTTGATTCCAACAATGCTAACAATGAGAAAAGGAGAGTTGGAGAGAAGCCTCAAAAGAGTCATGACATGTTAAAAACTAGGGAGTGTTAAAATTTAATTAATATGAAAATAAAAGGCCACGACCTTGGTGTTATCCTATTTAATTAGTGTTTTCAGGACATAAGGCCTGAAATTTTCATTAGTCAACGGTGCGTGGAGAGAAATAGGCCCATTTTATTGTTTAGACAACTCTCCACCAGAAGCCTACATGATTGGTAAGACCTCTCCATTTTGAAATACTCATCAAATCTCAAGAAATTTGAATATGTATTCTTTTGGCACAAATTTTCAACCAACAAGAATTCAATTAAATGAACTAATAAGTATTATTTAATAATTGAAGAAAGTTTATCAACAAGAAAAATTTTACTTGAAAAATAATTCCAAAATTTAAGAAGCCAAACCTAGAACAATCATGTGGTCAACCATTGTTGGGGACAGTTTAGTAGTGATCTTCTGAAGAGGAAAATTTAAAGTATTTTCCTATTTAATAAACTTTGAACTGAACTTAAATGACATAAATTAACCTGAACTTAATGTTAATTCAAATATTGACCTTATTCTCTCCTCTGACATTCATTCAAGGCACGAAACCAACCCCTGATGATCATTTATATTTGAAACTATTGCATAGGACTTAGTTACATATCTTATAAAGTACCTCCATTTGAATATTAATAAACATAATAATTATTCCCCAGATTGTAAAGCTTGTGATGTATCCCAATGTGAATGAGAATATTATTGTATTAAAGTAATAAAAATTATTGTCAAATATATCCATCTCTCATTTCAGAATGTTATTGTAAGCCTAGGGCAGCCATCTTGAATAAACATTCAATAGATATCTACTATTGTATCAGCTGGGCAAAGCCAAATCAGGGCAAACGATAAAACCATTCAAGAATAAAGATTAAAGATAGGCTAAAAGAAAATGAAATCTATGTTTAAAGAGATAAAAATTTTTACAATACATCGAACTTTGACTATCGGTAGATCGTTTGATATAGTTTTCTAAGAAATCAGATGTTGAATCGTCTGCTATAGGAGCGAACGGCAGAAGATCAGATATGAAACTCATACCACCAAAACTAGCTCGTCGAAATTATAATAACTGTGGAAGCAGATTACAGATATTTATGGTTTTTCTGGCCACTGACTCTGTTGTCGGATCTCTGTTACACATTCTTGTTCAGCTCTCTCTCATCGTTGATTCGAATTCTGTATATACATATACATAGTATATTTCTAAAGTGTAAAATGAGGTCTTATTCGGTTTTTAAATTTTCCAAGGTTTTCTATCCTTTTCCACAAAAAACCGCCTTTACAACCCTTATTCCCTGCTCAGGGCTTGTAACTGTTCTGGAGGTTGAAAAAAATAAAACAATAACTCAAATAAGAAAAAAATAACCAAAAAATAACCTTTTGTACACAAAAGTGCTGTAAAAAATTAGAAAACCGGTGTTATATTGGGGATAATACATTCTTAACCTTGGTAAAAAAGAAAATCTCAACAGACTAATCACAAATCTGCCTAGATTTGACGGCGAGACTTGGTTTTTACGCATTTTAGGATGATGAGATACGTCTGCCGCGATGCTGCTACGAGATCGTCTGACAAACGAATACTGTAAACAGGGCTTGTAGCAGTTCTTGAGGTTGAAAAAAATAAAAAAATAACCAAAATTCCAAAAAAATAACAAAAATAACCAAATTCCAAAAAAATAACAAAAAAATAAAAAAATAACCTGTTACAAGCCCTGCCTGCTTTATTAGCAAATTCTATTTCGGAAGGTGGACTGAAGAATAAACAATTGAAACTTACCGTAAATAATTTTTAGTTTAGGCCTTCCCTTGAGTGGTAGCTCGTATGCTTAATTATGAATACTTTAGTTATTCCTAAGCCTATCTTATTCATAACCATACTAAACATAAAGTTGAAATTTCTGAAAATAGTTTAAAATTGATGTTTGTAAATAAATGTAGGGACGGTATACCAATATATTATTAACTTACCGGCATTTTTCACAAACTTCTCGTTTTGAAGGAGGATCAGCAGGTAATTCAACCAAATCTTCCCAAGTTAGATCCATATTTCTTGTGCAGCCCTTGTCTAATTAACATAATTTATATATTATCTTAAGTAATACAGGAATATTACAGCTATCTTAAATCTTACTCCTATGAAATACTATGAAAGTGCGAATGGCTTAAAATTACTACAAAAATGGCAGATTGGCTTAAAATGTAAGATGTTAAATTCATTCAATCCTTTCTTTTCTTGATATGACGTGATCGATCATAACCTCAACTAACCTAATCCAAAACGGGCAGTGTTGCGACAGGATTTGGCATTTTACCCGCCACCTCCATTAAAAATCCCCGCTTCAACCCGGTTTTTCGGCAATAATCCCTGAAAAACCACCTATGAATTATCAAAACCAGGGCCGCCGACAGACTTTTGGAGGCCCGGGGCAAAGTTTGGCGTGAGGCCCCTCAATAGATAAAAATCGAAGATAAAAAACTGTTTTCTCTTAAATAGCTAAAATCGTAGATCCTGCTAATTAAAAAAGTTTTGTTCTTTTGTTCTAAAAATGTTGAATATTATCTTAATTTATTCAAAACTAAACAATTTCATCGTAGGCCTGTAGTAAACCTTTGATTTGTAAATTTATTTAAATTTAGAACATAAACTGTAAAATTAGGTAAAATTATTTTAATATGCCTAATGAATCTTTTGGTTAGAAACACCAGACTAAACAATGTTTCTAATAAGCCTGTACTTGGTGTTAAAAATGATTAAAGAAACAGTTCTAAGTTATTGAGGACTACGTAATTAAACACCTTTATTGGTTGTTATTTTATTAATCAACTCCTATATATCCATAAGGCCTGTGTGACGTCATCAGGAGACAATTTATCCGGTTGTATTCCAAGATCTGAAGAGAAGAAGATAAGAGAAGAATAATGTTACACATAGGTTACCTCAGTCAAAAATGTAAACAAATCCTGACGTCTTCTGTACACCGGAAACCTAATAATCTCCAGCTGGAAAAAAGTTATTACTCTTGACCAATCAGAGGAAGCATATTCCTATTACCTCCTTTGAGGCTATATTTTACCCTTATGCTAATAGAGCTGCTTAGATCCGGATGTTGGGTATATCATTGACGTCACAGGCTTGGATCCACAGGTCACATGGGAAATAGAATAACACAACCTGACAGCATAGATAAAGGGATACTAAGGAGATGTCTCACGGGATACCGGGCGGTGAACTCAGTCTGCTAGAACGTTCAGGCCGCTGGCCGACGTAGTTGACAACGCTCCCGCCGCAGCGCTGTTGAGGCTGTTCCAGTGATTTTTGTACTAGTTGTTTTATCGTAACAGATATGTGAAAACTAGTTACCAGTACGCATCTGTTACATTGCTTGAAGTGCGATTTAGATTCCACCGCAACGCCGCCGCTCGGCCGTTTCAATGGAGCTGTTTGAAATCGAAATGTAGATTAATTGGAGAAATACAATGTAATTTATTGTTAGAAATTCTTTTTTCCTTTTATAATAAAATGTTAAGAACTTAAAAATGAGACTTGATTATTTTTAATCCTCAGTATGTGGCGACTAAAATAATTAAGTTTCATGGCTGGCTGCATGCCATTTATTGTATTCTTAAAGAAAAACTGTAACAATAGTGCGCTGTAGTAAGTTCAAGAAATGGAAAATAAAATTAATGATCTAAAAACAGTTTGATACTTAATTTCTTCCATTACAAAATTTGTAAATTAGAGACCCCCGTATAATTAAACGCCTTGGTGTGTGGTGTGTTGTATTGGGGATCGGGGGGGAGTGAGTTTTGTTAGAGTATCCCGTTTTTATTTGGAAATAATCTGGTCACCCTACTCCTAAGGCCACGTATTCGTAGAAACTCGTGACGCCTAAAACTCTTGAGCCGGCCCCGTTACTGTACTCTAGCTTAAACCAGTTACAGTTTAAAATCCATCTATCGGAACATCTTCCAAATTTTGATATGGTCATATCCTGCCTCACATCGGCTCATTCTTTTTTCAGCACAGAACCCACTCACATACACCAGCAAGCTCAAAAATGTTTAATTATGTGGCCACTGCGCCCCGATGGCACTAATATTGTTCCTAGTTCAAATGAACTTAACCCCCTTAAGCACATTATAAATTAGGCATCTCTTCATTATTTTTAATTAGGAAATCATATTTCTTATAAAATCGTAATAATACACTGAAAGGTCAAGGCCACGATTATTAAAAAGGCCCGTGTTGGAAAGGGAGCCTTTATACTTTTGATAATGATTGAAAAACAGTAGCAATTTAAAATGTAATTTCTTGGCCATTATTAGTTTATGCGAAAAGTGACAAGTGAAAGTTGATGAAAGCCATTCAAAGAGAGCAGTGTATGCCGAATATTTATGATTACATATTAATATTATTGTTGAAGGGCAAAAATACATGAAACATCAGCATAAAAATAATTGTGAAAACATATAAAGCAACGTGCATACATCCATCTATCCCAGTTAAACATTAGCAAAGAACAGTGAGGAAATTCCATAATCCCACGCCACCAACAGGGGGTGGAGGGGCGACCAATCACAGCCCACAGGCGAGGAGCGGCGGCAGCGGCACTGAGGCGGCTCCTTTGAGACCGCAGCCCGCAGCCAGAACTAAAGAACGGCAGTAGTTTTGGGTAGCGCGGCGCGGCGGCGCCGGCGGTCACCTTGATGATGGCAGTTTCCCGCCGAAACTCAAGGCCGGGCGGTTTTCCGACTTTATCGGATCTCTTTTGACAGCTAATTATTTGGATCATAATTGTTGACATTCTACGTATTTAAATTCTATCTAGAAACGTAAATCACACTGTATAAAATTCATAGTTTTTTCGATCAGTTCATTTAGGTTTGTAATAAACATTTTAAAATTTTTGTTCTAATACCATTTACAAATTTACTGGATTAGAATAAAAATTATAAAACCGTTTCTACTTAAAATAAAATCTATATACTTAATACAATAAGGGTTTCCTCTGTTACATCCCTTTTTCAGCCGTCGTACTTAACAGATTTTTACGATTTATATCTCATTGTAAAGCTTATAATGCACATTAGATAAATTTACATTAATTTGAAATGGCGACCTACCCAGGTAGGTCTTTTAAGCCAAGTATGAATGACAGATGAATGAAGGATGATTGTAACGCGATCGTGTAGTCTTGTTACTGACTAAGGCCGACATGTTCCTCAGCGCACCTTTCGCCGGCGACTGATAGTTAAAATGACCTTACGGCTTCGACCCCCAAGCCTTTGGTTTATTTCTAGAGTGCACTTTCAACGCTCCAGTGCTGACCAACTTGAGTTATAACGGCTTTAAAATGTGATTGTAATTTAACAGCTGATTACCTTCGGAAAATAGTTTTATTAACTTTGGGTTAATAAAACTGCGCAATTAGCGCATGGGCCCCCTAATATTTTTTATTTGAAGACAGTTTGCTATCGGCACATTTTACGATTATACATTAAGTTTTCAAAAAATGATTTATAATCATAGATACGTTTTAATACATTTATTGATTTTATTAGAGCATACACTGTGTTTATTCATTTAAAACAAACCATTTCAATTAAGTCAAGTAATTAAGTGTTGTTAGTGGATGTGCTGTAGAGAAATGAGTTGTAAGCAGCCAATCCGTATGTGACATGGTGTTACTGCATTGAAGACGTCCAAAGCCTATTAAAATGATTTCCAGCTTCCTCCCAATTTTCGGGAGCTTCAAGTCTAATTTGCCTGGGCTATAATTAAAAGTATGTCATTTTATCGTATTTTTTAATAATGAAGTATATTAAACAATTGAAAAAATTGTAAACTATTTCAAATAATATTACGATATCATAAACGTTTTATTCCTTACAATTATTTAGACTAGACCTCGAGATCTGCAGTGCTTCTTCGGGGAGAAGCATTTGGGGGCGTTTGGTGACCTTGGCTGCCTTGTCTATGACTACTCAAAATACGGCCGTTTTCGTGGAAACTCCGCGGACACGTGGTGAACCTGACACCCCGCTCCAAATTTACCCACTTCACCACCCCTCATTGGTTCTCACATCCACACACCTGTGCCTGTGATTCGCCATTTTCAGAGCATAGTTTAACGGATACAGTCAGAGTTCTTACTCTCGCTCCGCTATTCAGATACTGATACTGTGGTGTTATCTGTTGTTATTTTTAATGGATATTTATTATTTCCGCTAACTGTAAATATTGTGCAGTTATTAGTGTTAGTTGTCATAAAGTTAGTTGTTTTTTTACAAACTTTGTTCACCTCTCTCAAGACAACACACTTGTTCTTTAGTATCAGGTAAGTGAACATTTTACACTACTACAATTTATGCGATTCTATATTTACGTGAATAAAATGTAGCTAAGAACCTAATCTCGAGACCTTATTGAATATTGAATTTTAATTTTAAAACTGAATAAAAAATTTCAAACGACAAAAAAGTTGCAAAATTTAACCGTAGCATTTTACTGTTCTTTTACAAAATGTAGACTACTACACGTTTAATAAGACGATTCAATTGCAAATAACGAAGATATTTTAAATTGTATGCATATCTCAAAAATTTACTGGACAATTGACACAAACATAAATTTACAACGAACACCGAAGCTATTATAGCTTGCTTAAGCCATAATCAATATGGCTCTTAAAGCGCACATAAATTTTAACGTTTATTGAGTGACATTTTGGCGCGCGCAATATACTTACTTTGGCCGGAATGTTAGATTTTCCTTTTAGCCAATGATGTGGCATAAACTATTAATAATTTTAATAATATCTGTACATTAACAATATTATTTTCATTCAACCAAAACTTTTGACTTAATTTTTAGTGAAGATAAAAAATTATTTTTTTAAAGAAAGGCCTAGAGCGGCCGCTCTACTCGCTCCACCCTAAGAATTATTATTAAAAACGTATTTAGTGGTTGATTTGGGAATACAGACGGTACTTCAAAAATTGTGTGTTTAAAATTGCTTCATTTTATTAAATATATTTATTCTTTAAGCAAAATAAAGGAATTTTGCAGTCCTTTTTTAAAATTTACCGCAATGTATCTTAAGAATGTGTTCAAATAAACGCTTTCGTAATCGCAATAAACACTCTACAACTCTTAATCGTTATATAAAATAAAATTTATTTTTTTCTTTTTCTACCTGACACTGCGCAGCGTGTGTTTTAATTAGTATGTTCTCGTAGGTAGTAACCCCCTTAAGGATTTCACGCCTAAAAATTATTTTTATTTTTAGGCTAAAATAAAGAAGCATAGCAAGAATGTGTGTTCCTTCGCCGCGATAAAAAAACACCGTGTGTGTCTCGGGCCTACGGGTGAGCGGCATTTTTACCGCGCGTTAAAGAACGCCGTGTGGCCCGAGACACACGGCGTTTTTTTAACGCGCGATAATTTTTCCGCCGCCGCCGACGAAATCGGCGTTCGTACACACGTGGCGGTAAAAAAGCCACAGAAAAAATATCGCCAATCATGGTACCATTTTAATTTTGAGAGACGACGGTGGGTGTTTACCAAATGCATTTTATCATATTATGATGATCACAGAACTCCTGACGTCATCAATACGGTACAATGTTTAGAGTGTCTTGCCGTCTGACCATGGCGGCGGTAAAAAATCCGCCAAATGTGTACGCTCCCATTTAATTGCACACGCCACTGTGATGACAAAGCGGACAAAAAACCGGTTTCGAGCGGCGTCAAAACTACCGCCAGCGGCAATATTATCGCGCGGTTTTTTTCCGCCCTGTGTGTACGCGTCCATTTAAATCAATGCAATTTGGGCGAGCGGTTTTTTAACGCGCAATCGCGCGATAAAAAACGCCGTGTGTGTCCCGGGCCGTAGTTTTGACGCCGCTCGAAAGCGGTTTTTTGTCCGCTTTGTCATCACAATGGCGTATGCAATTAAATGGGAGCGTGCACATTTGGCGGATTTTTTACCGCCGCCATGGTCAGACGGCAAGACACTCTAAACATTGTACCGTATTGATGACGTCAGGAGTTCTGTGATCATCATAATATGATAAAATGCATTTGGTAAACACCCACCGTCGTCTCTCAAAATTAAAATGGTACCATGATTGGCGATATTTTTTCTGTGGCTTTTTTACCGCCACGTGTGTACGAACGCCGATTTCGTCGGCGGCGGCGGAAAAATTATCGCGCGATAAAAAAAAACGCCGTGTGTCTCCGGCCTTTGTGTCCCCGGCCGAGCCACGATTGGCGATATTTGTCCGTGGCGATTTTTTTAACGCCACGTGTGTATGAACGCCGATTTCGTCTGTGGCAGCCGAAAAATTGTATTATATTTTATTAATTAAGTGAGAGTGATATTATTCCATCCTACAGTTTGATTTAATCTTCTTAAAATAACAAAGAAATGTTTTGCATGCTTTAAAAAACTGGTACTTGTCTTTCTCTCTATGAATACTTATTGTATTTGTAACATATTTATTTTTTAATACAACCACATTGGTAGCTATTTATTGAAGGTGATTTAATGTGATGGAAGCCTCAAAACTGGCCCTGCCTATGAGGCTCCTAATTTGTTCATTACAAAACTGTTTATCATATTTTTATTTTTAAATTATCTAAATGCAAAGGAATATTTTTTGTTTTTTTGAAAAATATTTGTTTGTTTTGTGCTTATTTTGCATTTTTTTCTGTATGTACTACAGTTTTAAGTTAATTTATTTGGCAAATCGTTATTAAGTTGTAATAGTATATAGTATTTGTTTATTTTTGGTTTTTTTGGATATGTACTGTAGTTGTAAGAGAATTTGTTTGAATCTGTAAAAAATTGTATATGTTTTGTGATGAATAAAGCTTTATTCCATTCATTCATTCATTCAAAATTATCGCGCGATAAAAAAAACCCCAGTGTGTCTCTGGCCTAACCATGGAAAAAGTTACATACAATGATGATTTAAAAAAGATCAATTTAAATGCATTAGTAAAAAAGCAAAGAATGTTTCCAACGTTATCTCGTTAAATACTGACTTAACCCTCTTGCCGCCAATGACGTATGCGAATTAGCGCGCGAAGGCCGCCGAGCGCCAAGTCAGCTGATCAGCTGAGGGTTGTCAACCCCACAGCTTAAACGGTGACTCGATACCGCCACTGCCAAATCAACCAAATTTGCTTATGTCTGCAAAAGCTAGAGCTATAATTTGTTTTGTTCGTCTTGAAATTCTCTAAAAGGCGGGCGCTCGAAACGTTTTTGTTAATTTTAAAAAGTTTATAAAGCTTGCTAATTTTATTCCAGTTAAAAAATCAAAACTAATGTATTTCATCACATTGTATTTATTTTATCACTAATGTAACGATCACATTGACAACGTTTGCTCAAAATTATCATCTGGCATTTTTGTTTTAAGATCACTTTCCAAATTCTGCCCAATTCAGGTACTGATGACGGCATACTACGGTATTATCTTCCCCCATATTTTTTACGGAGTAGCACTGTGGGGACATTGTTCAAATACCGAATTTCAAAGAGTATTTAGGCTGCAAAAAAGGCAGTGAGAATAATCTCCAAATTAAGTCAGAGAGAGTCGTGTAAGCCTTCGTTCAAGGATCTAAATTTGTTGACACTTCCCTGCCTCTACATTCTAGAAACAACAATGTATTATATGTCAAAATGTGCCTTAACGCAAGACATACACCAATACATCACTCGAGGCAGGGAAAACTTCAGAATCGCTCAGCATAGAACGGTGACTTTTGAGCACCTCCATTCACAGAGAGGTGTTCATTTCATCAATAAATTGCCACCATCTATAAAAAATTCTTTTTTCCGAAGCATTTTACAGTTCAAACGAATTTTTAAATTATCAATGGGGCAACCAAAGCTTATAGAGACGGGGCCAATTGGCGATTGAATGGCTGAGTGAATGTTAACAAACATGTATGTAGGCCTATAAAAGGTGAGCGCGAATTGAAAATTTTAGTCATATTGCGTTATGTGTAATAGGTTTGACCTTTGCAATACAATTTGTCAGTAATTGTCTGACTGCAATAAAAATATTTATTATTATTATTGTTTTGCTGCCGCCGTTT
The DNA here is from genome assembly GCA_035578135.1 of Flexamia atlantica. Taxonomy (NCBI): domain Eukaryota; kingdom Metazoa; phylum Arthropoda; class Insecta; order Hemiptera; family Cicadellidae; genus Flexamia; species Flexamia atlantica. The sequence goes on along the minus strand of JAQJVK010000005.1, from coordinate 51,852,345 downwards.
TCTCTCTCTTCTTTTGCGTTTTCGAGCGCCCGCCTTTCTCTGACTCCCCCTTGCCACCACCCGGAGCGGCGCTCCGCGCCTTCCCCCCAAAACCAGCGCGCCCTTGGCGCCCCGTGCGGGCGCACGGGCCGCACGGGCCACGAGCCGCTACTGGACACATATCTAAGGACATCGAACTTCTGACTGAACTAAAAGTGTTTAGGGAAATGATACCGATTGATGTTGACAATCCCGTGAAAGTGTTAAAATACTTGAGCAAAATTGGAAACCCTTTCCCCAACATTCAAATAGCGTACAGAACTTTACTAACTATTCCCATAACTGTTGCTAGTGCGAAACGAAGTTTTTCGCGATTGTAACTAATCAAAACATATTTGAGAACAACCATATGTCTCAAGATGCGGATGCGGGTGCGGGTGTATCGTCTTTGGCAACCCTGTCTATTGAACGTGAGATTGTAAATGAAAGAACTAAGACATGTTTTGGTAAACTCCATAAGAATAACATGTGGAATGAGTATGCAGGTTTGCTGCTACAGGTATATTGAAACTGGGTGGTTTTGACTCATTATTTAGTAGATCTGAACTAGAAGAAGCCATTTACCAAGTTTTTTCAAGATATGTTGAGAAATAACCGAGATATAGAATTTTACTTATTTCCCATAAGGTTAACATTGGGACAACGTACTGTGTTTACCACTTTCAATATCTCGGTAACCAATGGACATAGAGCAGTGATTCAAAATACTAAATTGTTTGTTTTTTCGAGCTAAATTCAATGGCTCCAACAAAAATTCGATAAATTTTATTTTTCTATGTAAAAAACTCAAAAAATCCATTTTTGGGGAGTTTATCCCCCTTTACCCCCCCTTCCGGTCGTCCGATCAGGCTGGTTCACGAACTCGTCCGAGTGATTACCACTTTACACATCTGTACCAATTTTCATTGAGATCGGATCATTTTTACGGCCGCTATCGTGCTAACAGACACATACATATATAGATATATATATATATATATATCTAAAAATTCGAACGAATGGTGTTTTTTGCTTCTAGTGGCCCCAAAACGAAAAGTTATCATGGTCTCGGGCTTAGGTCTTACCATGAGACCTACGGTAATAGCTTCTTCCCTATAGGGGAAATTCGCTAAAAAAAAGAAGTTAATGTTTGGCAATTATAGTTATTTTAATAGTAATAATAATCAGTAATCTTTTTCTTTATATGAGTAACTGGTGAAATAAACATTGTTACATAAGCATTGTTGTGGTGAAGAAGCTCTATGGCAAGACTCGTTCGGTAATATTGTATTTTCACTAGTTTTTCTCATAAGTACTACTCTCTTCACTCACCAGCCTCGATAAAATATTTGACTGATTGCAACTGACTCTGGCAGTACTTTTGTCTGTGTTTTTTCGCCGCAAACAAGGTTACCCATATTAATCAATGATCTTTGTCACCACTTTTAAATTCACAATTCATATTGTAGGCCATTTAGGCCTAATACCAAGTAATTAGTGATTAAAAAAATAAAAAGTAGCACTAACTGAAAGATAAAATCCATTGCAATGTATGCTGAAGCGCTAAGCACTGTAGGCCTATACCGGTATTTTAACACACGTCTACGCTCAACTTGGAAGGGCCCCGCAATTGCTAGGGCCGGCCCTGTAAACAGTGATAGAATAGCCGCGCGTATCAGTCAGACAAGTATAGCGTCCGCCAATAGCTGTGTACCGTCGCCATGTCACCAAGGGGAGTTAAGGCATCGTCGGCTTTTGGATGAGATCAAAGAATTGGCGCAGCCCTTCTATTCTGTAGTCCTGGGTGAACCCTCTCGCTGCCTAACCAAAATACAATCAAAGAATGCCGCCGCCACAGCCGCACAGCGCGCCGGTAGCCGCGCTATTTTCCGCTTTCCCTGCATGCTGTTTTGTAACTTTTATATCCTGAGAAAATTTGGCGAAGGTTCGTATTTGGACCTAGCCCATTGGTTATTGGGCTATTAATTTTTTACAGATTTTTATTCATATTGTAAACAAGGAAATACCGCCTGAAATTAAAAAAAATATTCTGTTACTACCTAAAAAAATATTATTAATGACTAAAAAAATAGTAAGTTGTATATATAAAATTTTATTAAGTGATGAAGTCAGTATCGTTGAATTTAAAGTCATTTTATAGCATTTCTGTACGTTAAATATGCATTTTCTTAGTTATTTTTGTTATATAACTTTACTAAAATTATACACTTCCGTTTAAGAAATTAAATTTTGCATCGATGTTGTGCCTTGATAGCTTCTTTACTTCAATCATACGTTCTCATTCTAAAGTTCCGGCCAAATCATTAGGCGGGTGGCGAAAAATGGAAACTCCAGCTGTATAAAAGACTTGATGATAAAGACACCTCCGCTCCTCTACATAGTTAAGTAGTTGAACATATTTCCAACAGATAGAAGCACATTTACTTGGCTATATTTAGATAACTTACTCAGCTGATGTGGAGAACATAAACAAAGAGCATAACCGTCTATAACTTCAGATGGGTAAATGGTTGGCCAAAAACATATTTTGAACGCCAGCAGCGCACTCACTCACCCGATTAATGATTTGGCCGGAACTCTAGGTACTTTGCCGGTTACGGTGTTCGGGCCAGCTTGAAGCAGTTTGATTGCGACGGCTGCAGAAAAGAGTTAATCATGGCTCCATCGGCTGCCGACACCGAAGAGTCCCTCATCAGGAATCGATAATACCGTTGTGATACATCGAACCTCATGTATCCACAAGATGAGACGGTGGAAGTAGTGGATGCTGCACTCTCAATTTTGGACTCCATGTTGAAAAAGAACATGCATCGTCCCTACTTCAAGCAGGCAGTCCTATTAAAAACCAAAAGAAGAATTTTTAAGATGCATCCCTTTTAAGATGCATCCCTATTGGCTAAAATGCAATACGGAATGCTTAAAACACCGGGACACCGGGAATGCATCTTAAACAAAATCCTGGTTGCCAAAATTAAAAGAGGTTTGCAGGCCATGTCCCAGAATCTGCGGCAACCCGGTGGGAAGTACGGCGGTTACTGGGAAAAAATGATGAAATCAATAACAAATGAATTGATCCCTTATTTAATATGAATAAATAAATAATTCAAAATTCACAAACTCAAAATTTATTATATTATCTTTAACATTAATTGATTCTATTCTCTTTGATGTTACAGTATTTTTATTGCCAAGTTTAATTGTGGCCACCAGTCATTTTTTTATAAATTAGTAATTCAAAAAATAAAATTTATAATTCAAAAACTAAAATACTGATTCTGTTGTCTTTAATGTTTTTTTTATTACCAAGTTTAACTGTGGCCACTAATCAAAATTTTTGGGAGACGAAAGCGGCGTTATCTATGTCCCCATCATGTCTCCTGGGCAACGTGAAGTTTGAATTCAATATAATTTGATCAGTTATAATCAGTTTATCAAATAACTCTATCAAATCTGATTATATAGGATATGAGATGTAAAGTAGCCTAGTAGCCTCAATATTTACATTACTTCACGGCAGAAGATACACGACATGTACACGCATTCACTATAATTAATTGTCTAAGTGTACGTGTATAAAGTTAAAACCATTCAGAAAATTAAGTATGTTGTGCAGAATTAAATTTAACTAATTTCAAATCTTATTAATAAGAAGTGGCTATGTAAAAAAATAGTAAAAAAGATTTCCACTTCTCCCATTGAATAAAATGACAAACTCAGTGTTAAGTATGATTAATATAATTTGATATAATCAATATATATAATGTAAGGTGTATAAAATAAAACTATTTAATAAAAATATGAAATAGAGTTCGATAAAAAGGAAAAAATGAACTTCAATCAGTTCAATCTCCATATGAGTAAGCGAGTCGAGTAAGGACGGAGCAGTTGCAAGGAACGGTTCCACGACGAAATGGTTTCCCTCTCCCTCGCGCCGAGTACTCTCTCTCTTCCTCCTATTGAAGTAGCCGATGGATTTCTCGTGCACCTCAGCCACATTGCCCAAGCTTTCTAGTTCTGCCACATGAGCGCCAGCAGCCCGCGTCAAAAATGACTCACCAGAGCGAAGTTCTGCTGATATCCGATGGAGCGCAGCACGGTCGTTCCATCGACATCGGAAAGCACTGTGTGAGACATCTCCTTAGTATCCCTTTATCCGTGGAGTTGTATAGCTCATAATTTCATAGCCTATAATGTGTATTTTGTTTCATAGCTTATAATGTCAAAGAGTTGCATAGCTCATAATGGCATTATGTGGTATAACACCTAATCTCACTTGCATTATGAGCTATGAAACAGTTTGCCAAAAGCATTATAAGCTATGCAACTGTTGCGCATTTTAAAATATTATTTAAAAACAGATAATGGCAAACAGTTTCATAGCTTATAATGAAAATTCGTAAAGAGTTTCATAACTCCTAAAATCACGATAGTATCATAGCTTATAATGAATTTCACAAACTGTTTTATAACACATAACGCTTTTGGCAAAAAGTTCCATAGCTTATAAGTTGCATAGCTTATAAGTTGTATAGCTCATAATATGGGGAGGATGTACACTCGGCGTAATAGCAAGCAGCGCAGCTGTTCTATTATACAGTAATACCAATCCAGTTTTGTGGTTTACCCTATTCCCTGCCATAATATCCCACCATTACCCACTATTCCCTGCAGGGCTGCAACTTAGCCACTGTTTCAACAGACAATGACGAAAGGGATTTCTCCCTTTTATGGGGATATTTAAATCTGTGGAGGGATAAGATAGGGATTGAAAACGTAATCTATTTGAACTTTTGGTTATAATGTTGTTTGATTTTCAATTTTTGTATCTTTTTATTTATGGTTGACAAAGTAAATGACAGTGATAAGTTCTGGAAACAGGAGCTGATTTGAGTGTATTTATTTCTAGATAGCAGAAAATCCATAGACTCATAGGCCTGAGGGACTCTCGGTGAAGTATTTTTCGCCAGTGAGCAGTTTTTTTTGGCGGAACTCTTTTCTTTCACTACAAACTGTTACATCTTAAGTGGCTCTGTGTTGAAATTAACTTTGAATGTGTGGCAATAGCAATAGACGATCCTAAAATTGTCGTCTGTATCTATCATTCTCCTGCAGGGCATGAAAATGTGTTTTTGAACAATAATTATTTAGAGTTGCTACTCTTACACCTTAGGCCTATTCAAGAAAAAACCAACTGCAAGTAAAACTAAAGCCATAGCAACGTGGTATAGGCCTACTCCTGAACTCAAGCAAATGAATAATACTGTCATGGCCTATCGTACAGTTTATAAGTAAACACTAAAAGTGAAGCTTCTTACTTAGCCTAAAAGCAGTTTAGGAAACTCTAAAAGCAAGAAGTAAATAAAGCTAAATTGAATGCAAATGCTGCTTTTATTGACCACTCGAGCAACAAATGCCAGGCCGCTTGGACTTTAATTAGGAAAGTTTCATCCCAGAGTAATCAAAATGTGAATAACACCATTACAGCTGAGAACTTTAACTCGTTCTTCGTTGAATCAGTCATCGCGACAAGGAACAACATCCTAGCAACGCTAATATCTTCTAAGGAATTCCTGCTACAAGCTGCGAGACCCAGCTCCTTCTTTGAATGGAAGCCTGTGACCTGTGAAAGTGTGCTTGGTGTTGTGCCAAAAATGAAATCATCGTAAAGTAAAGATGTGTATGGCTTCTCTTCTAATATTACAGTCGACTCTCGCTAACTCGAAACTCCACGGGACTGCGATTTTCCTTCGTGTTACGTATAGTTCGTCGTAGGCATAGTTCGAGTTATAGAGGTAAACCAAATGAAAATTCGTGATATAGAGGTAAAGAAAAATGTTCCCTATATCTTCCAAATCTAAGCTTTTAACTTATTTAAATATTACGTTGTGAAAGGCTTCCGTGGTCTTCATACACATATGGAGAATCCTGGTCTTCGGGCGATGACCACGATGGCGACGAGTTGGAGGTTGCCGACGTTTCGGACGCGTAGCAGCAGTCCATTATCAAGGCGAATTCCTACACTCATTCACTGGCCGGCGGGCCCTCTGCCTCAGGTTATATAGGCTCGGGGGTGGGGGAGGGTTGTTTACACCTCCCGTTGTTTTCCCGGAAGGCGCGGCTGACCTGGAGCTTTCTCGAACACATTCGCATCTTAGCTTTTCTATAAGGGGAATCCATGTACAACTAAGCTCCATCCCGTTATCTCTATTGAAATTATTACGATGTTTTCTGATTTCTAGGGCTTCCAGAACCTTCCTCTCAAAATAATTATTACTTGTAGCTAAGATTTGAATTTCATCGAAATAAATGTCGTGTCTAGTCGTGGTGGCATGTTCGGCAACTGCAGATGTGTTGGTATCTAAATTTCTTGTACTTCTTATATGTTCTTTAACTCTTGTCGAAATTAAACGTCCTGTTTCCCCTACATAGCATTTCCCACAACTGCATTTAATATGGTAGACGCCAGATTTGCTAAGAGGAATGCGGTCCTTTATCGGTCTTAATACTTGCTGTATTTTTATGTAAGGCTTGAAAATTGTTTTTATTTCATATTTACGTAATATATTACTGATTTTGTCAGTGGTTCCTTGAATATATGGTAGGAAGGCGCGTTTATCATTTAGAGGATTTTCAGTTGTATTTTTACTATTTAAATTTAGCTTCCTTTTTTGCTTGTCAATTGCTCGTAAAATGTTCTGTTTTGGGTAGCCATTTTGTTGCAAAGTTGTGATTAAATGGTATTTTTCTTGAGAAAGGCTCTCTTTGTCGGATATTGCAAACATTCTATTGACTAAAGTATTTAAAACTGCATTTTTTTGAATGGGATGGTGGTGGGATGAAGCATGTAAATATCTGTCAGTATGTGTAGGTTTCCTATAAACCGAATGACCTAATGTGCCGTCTGTTTTTCGTGTTACTAATACGTCCAGAAAAGGAATACAGCCATTCTTTTCTATTTCCATAGTGAATTGAATATTTGGATGGACTGAATTTAAATGTAGTAAAAAATTGTCTAGATTGCTTTTACCATGGGGCCAAATTACAAAGGTATCATCTACATAACGTAGAAATAACTTAGGCTTAAGCAGGAAGGATGATATTGCCTTGTTTTCGAAGTATTCCATAAAAAGGTTTGCCGCTACTGGGGAAAGTGGGGAACCCATGGAGATTACAAAACATGTCAAAACTCGCTAAGTTGGATTAAAATAGGCCTATATTGTTTTGTATTTGAAATTCGCTGAGTATGTAGGTCTGCTGCAACGGGGGTATTTTCCTACGTCCTGTGCATCACGTGATGCACGGGACAGATTTTAAAAGTCTTATAAAACAACATACATTTAAAATAAAAATACAGTTACACTTAATTTTTATAAACCTTAACAAAGTACCTTTGCACAATAAATATTATAATGATAATGCTTAAGCCAGCAGAAAGAAAATTGGACGTTTTTTGTGACGCACGGGACACAGTGAGGTGAGTTTAGAAGATTGTTGTTTCAAGTGACTTTAATAACTTAAAACACCCTTTTTATGTTATTGGCGTGTTGCTGTAAGACAAAGCAATAATTTAATTGTATTATTTTATGAAAATATTCCAATCTGTCCAAAAAATCAAATGTTTATCGGAGTAATTTTTTTGAGTGATTAGTGTTTACAAGATTGGTTAACTTTGCTAGATATTTTTTCACAATATGGGAGAAAATTTTTTTCCCTAATAATTAAATTTATACATTTTACTAACAAAATACAATCATTACTAGTTCTACAAAATTACTTTCAGAAACATCATGTCAGTGTCACCTCCCAGAGAATCGCCCAGTAGCTAATTTATTCAAAAGGCAAAAATGTCAAAAACCTATTGAACTAGGCCTATCAAAAAGGTGAATGCAAGATAGATGACTCCAGATAACGAAAGTAAGTAGGGCCTATTATGGTGGTTGTTAACTGTTCATGTGTGAGAATGTTCACTCAAGTCAATAAATTTTATTAATTGAAGTATGTAAATGCTCATAATAACACCTAATAAATTGACAACTTTTTAAAATTAAATTAAATGTTCAGTAGCACCTACAGCAAGTTTAAAATTGCTCAGTGTTTTAACATGAATAACATTATACATTAGCGCAAAGTAAATTAAATTTTAAACAATGGATGAATTCAATAATGTATTGCTCTGCATTTGATTTTGCCGCCAGCAATTTTGTTTGTGGTGAATCATATTAAAAATACAGTTAGTAGTCAGGGGCGAAGAGGGGCGTTCGGGATTGTTTCAGTCCCTCCTCTGGCAGCCTGTACTCCGTTGCAACTCCAATTACGGTAATGCCAACCTTGTGTTTACAATGTCCCTTTGTTATAACTCTTATGCTGGATTGTTGTAAATGATAACTGTATTACTAATAAGGGGCCCAAAGATAAATTTAATTGTTGTGTCAATGTAAAAAGTTTACAGAATCGTATGATTAGCAGTATGATCTCTTTAAAATTATTGTTTTGTAAATACCGTGTGTCCCAAAAACAATGTTACACTTTCTATTGCACAAAGCTTAAAGTTTAATTCATTCCTGATCGCAGACCAATTAATTAAACTGGTGCCATTTCTTTAAAAGATTTTAAATTTCATTTTCAGTAACTTAAGCAAAGTGTAGCTTGATGTGAAGCTACAGTTTATATTAAAACATAGGCTACGGCACATTTGCATTGACAATATTAGTGTGTGTTGAAGTTTCCGAAGTTTAATACTGTAATTGCAGTGTGACATTAGTCTTGGCGTGTCTTCAATGAAAATTCTCTTCAGAGGGTAAAAGATAATGGGATTAGTCGTGCTAGGAGCTTAAAAATCATCACAAAGTCCTTGCAAAAGAATGGCTATGAATTAAATGTTCCATAAATAAATAAAGTCAAGTAAAATGCCTTTATTAAAATTATCGTTTTCATAGAATGTGAAAAATAATCAAGATGGAAAAACTTTTTTATTGATGTTAATTAATCAGAGAGATGAGCTTTTCTTAAATAAATATCTCAAAATCGAATTTTGGCCATGGCTCTGCTGACAATTATGAAATTTGTCCAGGTTCCCTAAAGCATTCCGACTTTGTTTATTTTCGAGGTCTACAGCCCGATTTCGAAGAAGGTCTCCTCTACTACCTAACTTTCCACTAATGAATTAAGCTGTTTTCTAAATCTAATAATAAGACTCTTAACTTTTTATCTGTGCTTTCCTGATAACCAGGATTCATTCGCATTTTAATACCTTTACCATTATCAGAAATAGCTTCTTTCAATATTATTTTACCAAACTCGTTTTCGTTGCCAATTAGGGCCTTACCGTTAAAAAATCTGACCATATCTGCCAAAATCGGCCATTAAATAATTGGTGATATTTTATTTATCGCAAGATCAGAACCCAACTATTATTATACACCTAATACACAACAAGCTGTATAACATTAGCTTGTTAATAACCTAATAAAAATTTAGCTCTTGTTATATTAAAAAATCTGGACGCTTTGCACTCGCTATTGATAGAAAGTTGAATTATTGTTACCCTAGACTTTTTGAAATACCTGCATTTAATAATTAAAAATATCGAATTTGGACGTTCTTGTAACTAGACATTTTGAAACTGCGGTATCAGACAATTATAAACTTAATTTTAAACTTAGATATTCTGTACCTGTACCTGGACGTTCTCAAACACCTTTAAATAACTAAAAATAATTAACTAATCTAGACATGTTGTGGATGCGGATTAAAAATACTCCTTAATGTTGAATTCTCAATACCTAAATAAATGTTCACCTGGACATTCTGTTTAGTACGTTACAAAAGATACCCACAGACCAAAACATAGTCGTTCCGGTACTTCTTAATTATTTATGCGCTTATTATATAGCAAACTTGTTTATACATTGAGACAAATATTCAATTTTAAGTACTCCCGAAACGAAAGGAATTTGAATTTGTAACGAAACGAAACGAAAAGCGTGGGTTCCTCTAGCGTCTAATCCTTTAAGAGTCTAAGTCAAAATCGTCAAAGACTGAACGGTTTGAGTCGATCTTTGAGTTTGAAAGATTCGTTTAGTTGTTATTGGTTCTTATTTGATTTTGTAATTGATTCGTTGGTCGTGTACTTTTAACCCGATATATTTATATATTCTTTTTAACAGAATTTATTTAGCCTACTAAAACTTTTACACTTTATTTATTGAACATAAATTTGATGCTCGATTTAAGGTCGGTGAGTAAAGCCGACGAAGATATGAGGGAACGCACAAGTCAGTCCCTCCCGCACTCGGTCCGCCAATGTTAAATTCCCATAAGGCTAAAAACAGGCAAATATTGACTTCCGGTCCGCGCTACTAGGGTGTACGTACCCCCGCGGTTCTGTCCGTCTGGAGCTCTGTCCGTTTTCATTGTTATAAGTCCCGCCCTCATACTCCTTCCTTTTTTATCTGTCTTTTCATTGGAGAGGAACTCCACCAGTTAGAGAGAAGGAATCAACTCTGAGCCCCTCTTTTGTAGGTCTGAGGCTATACAATAATTCCATACGATACTTTATTGAGTGCAATTCTCGTATCCTCATCATGTCGGTTTCAAATCATTCAAAATCTATATTGTTTATAAATCATGAGGAGTATTTAGATTTAATATTTTATGTTTCATGCTCGATTATATTAGAATTATATTTATTTGTCTTAAAATCAATAACAAAAGCTAAAGCATTTCTGATAGTTTAATTTATTTACAGTTTCAAACCTAAGGCCTAATATACGCAAGAATTTTTAACGGGTGATTGTTTAATGTGATACCATGGGACCCGTGTGTACATTGTGCATTTTTATTATTTTTTCTATATCTGAGTATCTGACCTAAAACTCTAAGAAATTACACAACTTTTAACTCTCACTTATTATTAAGTTAACTTTTCGCGTGAAATTAAACAAGGTGTCCAACTTAACTTCGCTACTATTGGTGTCTCAGAAACTATTGGATATAGAGAAAACTTTAAATGAGAGCTTCACCTACTTTTTAAAGACATTTAAAATGTGAATTCTATTTTCTTCTAATTGGCCGCTATTTTCCAATATTCCTTCACCCCCGGTTTGGGTTCTGGGGTCAGAGGATTGCCCCTATCATAAATTGTATAAAGCGTTGCCCCTCTCATAACGCTTTCAAAATCAATCGGACGCTTGTCAGGTTTACAACTCACATGACTGATACTGACGTCAGTGCGGAGTATGTTCGATTCTACCCATCTATGTGTTTTAATCGATAATTCTTCCTCGATTCCAATTTTATACGACGGAATAAATTAGACCTCGCAAAATTATCTCAATATTCTAAAATTAATATTCTAAAATCTGAATAAAATGTTGTTTTGATTTTCGCATTTATTTTAGGATCGGACTCATTTCACAAAGTACAGTCATAAATAATTTTAAGTACTAAGTAATCATGTCTGCTGTGACTGCCTCAGGCCTTCCTCTGCGAGTAGATTCAGCGCCCGCCGACAAAGCCCCCAGGGATGTCACAGTGTCACTGCTGGGTAGCGTAATGGTTTTATACGCCATTTTATGTTCTAGAGCATTAAAATAATTCAAAAATAGCGTAGTAAACTTTTAAATATTTTTTTCAAATAAAAAAATATTAATATTGGTTTTAATTACCTTCATTATTAAAATCTTTAGAAAATATAATTAGCCTACGCCGTAATTGGATAGTGAATTTTGTGTTTTATAAGTTCTGACTAAAATAAACAATTAAAAATAAAAAAGTTATTTTTTACAATAAAATAGTAACCGAGGCGATAGCACAGAGGTAAAGCGCACATGGCGCACATGGTTTCACGTTTCAAACGTCGCTGGTTCGATCCCAGCGGCGGGCGACTCCTGTTCCATCATGAGCGGTCACCTCTGGCTGGCCTATGTGACTATTGCCGCTACGGTACCTCGCTGTCTTTAGATCGCCACACAGGCTTATTGGCCCATGGCGACGGGCAGTTGAGGTTTTTATTATAAAAAACCACTTATTCTAGAATCAAACATTATAAATAATTATGATCGAAATATGATTAGTTTGAAGTACCAAAAACCATGTTGTGGTTTGTAGTTTAATGTTAACTAGTAAACCCGTTGCTCGAAACGAGCAATTGTTATATATTGATTTCAAAATAAAAATAATGATGGTACAGTATTCTAGAACTATTTTATTTATTATATTCTTGAACTTCCTGTTATATTGAATTTTTTTACCAAAGTTTTTTAAAACTAAATTTCTTGTGGATACTCAATCATCTTTAAGGAGATGTCCATGTTTCTTAGTGTTCTCTACGATTATTAAGAGCCCCTCAAAGGAGTTGGCTTGACCTGCCGCCACATATCTAGTAATCCATGAGAAAGTCTGGGAAGGGAAGGTAAATTCCAGCTTTTGCAATGGACTGACCCTGAGCTATACCTAGTCATAGCGAATGCTGGAATTACTGGAAACTGGGTTCTTTTTATTATAGAACACTAAAAGAAACACAAAAAGAATAGTTAAAATTGTATCATTTTCATGTTATTTACATCATTCATGGTTAGCATTTCATAGTTGAACTAAATTAAAGTAATTTACATATTCATGTAATTTTCTTTTAGGTAACTGCTCACAAACGCTTCACATTAACATTCACCATAAACTCCATTCGAAGCGTATACTCAACCAAGTTCAACAAGATGAAATTTTCATACGTAAATTAATTATGAGATGAAATACCCCAAGCACCATATAAAAGGAAATTGACCAAAACAAATTGTTATTTGAAAATCGACTGCAATAATTTGTTTAGACAACACTAATGTTTTTAAATGGCTTGTTAGAATTAAACCTGTTGGGTAAAAAAGAATTAAATTATGTTTTGTAAAACAATAAAGTTATGCTAGTTGGTTTTGTGGGTTTTACGTTATTTTTGTAACTTTCTGAAATTCAGTATATGTGACTAAGAGCTGCTTTCCCCAAATCTAGTTTTATTTGAAAGTCAAAAACTTAAGTTTAGTAAAACTGTATTTTCGTGATCATATGGTATATAACTTAAACATTAGAATATCCATATGGTTTAAATTAAATTCACGTTTATTTTAAACGTTTAATGGGGAAAACGGCCCTAAGTAGCGTATTACCCGTCTTAATCTCAAACCTAACTGAAATGGTTCAATAAATCTACTCATAATGAATGTTAAGTCTGTTTATTTTTTCTTTTATTTCTATTAATATTAATATAATTTATACATAAGAATTTATTTTTTCTTTTGAATATAAACAGATGTGAATATTAAGATCTTCACACGTGATTCAAAATAAATGTTTTTAATACTGAATTCTGACTTTAAGTATGTATTATTCCTTCCACCGTGATTAAAATAATAGTTTACTTATTTACATCTTCCATAAACTGAAATGCCTCCAGCTCTACTCTACATGCAACGGTTTAAATTCTATTAACAACATATGGCTTTGCTGAAAAACTTTGTTTGCTCCAATCAGCTGCTTTATTTGAAATTTCCATTCCCATGTTAAATCTTATGGACTAATATGAAACTTTAAGGGCGTCTAGGGCTCATCCCTTTATAGTCCAGTCAATTTACGTGATGACCTCAAAAAAATTGCAAGAAAACGTTTTTTGATGGAATTCTACTTAAAATTATATGAATTTTAACATGTCCAAAGTTTACCAAAATCGGACCATCGGAACCTCACTAAAATCACGTTTCAAAATGGCGGCTTTTCCCACCATACAAAATGTTTTGAAAAAAGACACTCAACTGCCTTTTGTATCAATGTTTTTCGAGATATTGACTTTGGACCGCCACCAATCATCGTTGGGTGATTGGTTTTAAATTTTGACAGAGTTTACATTTTCGGCCGCCATCCTGGATCCGCCATATTGGATATAAATATTTGTTTTCAAAGTAAAGATGGTGTTGTGACGCATCATTATGGACTAGATTTTTACCCTGAACACAATGCTGAAATCCGTTTGTGAAAATATGCATTCGTTAAAAAGTTATGTTCAAATAAAAATTCATCCCTAAATTTGATACATACGTGTGGAACTACATTCTCTAAAACTGTTTTTTTTAGTATTTCCAATTGAAAAATTAAATTTATTCAATTATTGTTTTCACCATTGGATTCTGCTCGAAAAAACAAATAACTTGGTATTTTTAATCATTTCTCCATTAAGTCCATTGGTCCCCAAGATATTTCCACTTTTTTCTCAATTTTTTAGTATCAGAGCAGCAGAATGTTGTCTTCAATAATTTCTTATTCACTTTCTACTGAGGTTTTCAACAAATCCTGAGGAGTATTTCTTGAGTTTATCAAAATATTTAATAGGATTTTGGCTTTTTAACTTTTTATGTGAAAATAAGTTTTAAAAATAAACAATCTTGCCTAATTATTAGAAAGATATTTTTTTATAAAACTTATATACTAATATTTATTGACAGAGACTTTGTAAAACTAACATTGAAATACTATTTCAATACATAAATATATTACTTATTTACATTTCTTCTTTTCGTAATATGAATAATTTGTAACTGGAAATTCGCTGAGTTCGCAGGTTTGCTGCGACGGGGTATTTCCTCTTCATCTAGGTAGGGTACGTGAACTGTCCCAACGTTTTGCGTAAACAAAAAATCCCCCGAAGAGGCGTTATGATTTTTATTTACGCGAACCGTTGGGACATTCGTGTTTGAGATCCGGGTTTAGAGGTGTTTTATGTGTACGAAGATTGACCAAAGGATCCGCACGTCAATCCATAATTAATTGTGGGTGTTGACCAATAATTTAGAAAAATTAAAAGGTAATTTTTGCAGACCGAGCTTTTCCAGTCAAACTATATTCTACGCTCTCTTCAACTCGTCCAGTAAGAGCAGGGTTTCCGCAAGTTCTATATTGGGGCCTATTCAACATATTCATGTCTGTCATGCCAGATCTTCCCAGAAATTGGCGTTGCTCTTTACGCCGATTTCACTCAAAACGCAGACATTGGTGATGCAGCAACATTATTATAAACGAGTGTGACAATAATTAATAACTCGTGAAGAATCAGTTATTATTAAAATTAATAATTGTGGAGAATCGCTGTAGTACAGCAAAGAGGAGAAACCTCGAATTTGACACCTGTCTCGCTCTGACCTGGGAGGATATAAAAAGAAGAGAGAGCGCGTAAAGGCAGAGAGTGGGATGCTTGAAGGTCATCGCACTACAAAAGGGCTGTTTCCTTTTCTACGGTATGAAGGCGGCGTACGGACATTCCATTACGGTGACGGGGTGAGAGTGAGTGAAACAGAAATACAACAACTCACTCCTCCTTCAAGAGCTGCTCACGGCGGCGGTAGGGGTTTGCTATATTCAATTGGGTTCGGTTTGGTATGTATTCATGAGCCGCTCGGGCCTGCTATTGGGAGGCGCTTAAAAGTATGACTTCTTCAGGGTGCTATCCCTTTTGAAGAGTCTGGTGTTGAATGGGTGGATGATTCACCTTAAGTATCTTCCTATATTGCTAATTTACAAAATACACAACTTGTGAATCTATCTATATTATCAAAAGAATTTCTGGGATTTTCCAAAAGAGCATTTGGACCTCTAGAAATTAATTTTTTCCATACATAATCGGTATAAAATTAAAGCTTTTACTCTCTAGACGTTACTTTTATGGGTTTTGAAAATATCCGATGAAAAAGCCTTCACACAGGAGGCTTTTGAAATTCCAGCGAAAGTGCTACTATCTGTGTTAGGACCTATGAACTTTTTCCAATCCACATTTGTTTGTAAAAAACAGATGATCAAGATTTGAACTAGTTCCAGAGATATGCCACAGAAAGCAGAGCTAGCAAAAGTCAGATATCATTAATCAAATTATGATTTTGATTTCTTAAAATATTGAGTTTTTTAAGTAAACGGAAAATAAGGAAGAGTATTTTTTCCCCATTGAAACTAAGACCAAATGTTTGTAATAATTTTATTTTACTGTATTTATTTTCTTAAAAGGGGAACTTAAAAAGGAACATATGTAACCTCAGGTGGTGCTTTGGAGATGGGATTTTCTAACAAACTATTGACAGATAAACACAACAAACTATGCAAACTATACATTGATACACTGTTCAACACATTGAGTCATGTTTCAACGTTTAGAGTTTTAAAATAGCAATATTAGTAAAATATTAACCTAAAAAATAAAGTTTTATAACGCTAAAACCTGTATTTTGTAAATGAACTTGCAATGCGGAGGATATTGAAGTGTTAACGGTTAGCCTGCCTATTTTATTCGATTTTAAAATGTACCAATAACAATAAGCCTGTTTAATTAAGGCATTTCATAGAAAGTTATGCTACTTGTTTGGGTTATTGTTACCCAAATTTGGGTAAAAATTTGCCAAACATGTATTTAAGATGCAAAAAAGCCGGTCAATTTGAAAATGTAATCCCTAGGCCATTATGAGAGTTGAATAATTTGTTTTTCGGTGAATGGCTATTTAATAAATATTATTTAGAGATTAGTTCATCATCATACAGTTGATCAGCGATTTGAGCGATGTAATCAGTGGTTTGTCCACCTTCTTTATTACCGTTTGTTGTTAAGACCTATCAAAGATTAATGCAAGAAACTGACGCGTAGAAGTTTTGTAGAATTAACATAAAGATTCAATACTTTTGAAAAGAAACTCTAACTCTACAAGTTATTTTTAAAGGTTTGCCTCATGAGAAGTTCAATTACTGGCAATTTTACAGGAGTGCTACGATACAAGGAATTAGTCTTGAAAATTAAAATAATCACAAATATTCACACTTTTCCTAATTGACAGGTACCGGTACTTTACGCTGCAAAACTTCTTACATTGTCAACATGAAACTAAAGCCTATTTTACCAAGTTGTTTTTAAGTCACGAAGTGACGCGGGCTGCTGGTAATTTTTATTTTAATTGCAGGGTGTCTTCAAAGAAAGTGAGCCCAATCATTGTTTTTTCGCTTTTTTTTGTCACCGAATAATGTAAAAACCGGAATAAAAATCATTGAAAAAGTAAATCCTATCCTATACTCTTATACGAGCAGTGTTATCTTGTATGCTTGTATGCTTGCTTGCTTGCACAAAGATCTCAAAAACGGCTCCGAGGATTTCCTTCAAAGTCTGTAAATAAGAAATTAATGGCTCAAAAACGTCTTTTATGCAGATTACTTGGCCAGAGAAAATCTAATAACGTAAAAAATCGAATTTTAAAGTTGTAAAATTGTTAACATTGGCCTTATGGGTTGCCGTGATAGCAACGAAAATAAACAAGGAAAGTGTAAACAGATGAAGTAATCATAACAGCTGTTTGGAATCTATGGCCATCAAGGGAAAATACAGCAAGTGGGATGAAGAGTCTATGGAGCAATAAGAAAGGACTAGATAACACTTAGCTCGAAATCGAGAAAAAATCATGTAGTAAAAGAATGAAGAATAATCAGCCTACTTATATACTTTTAAAGTTTAATCAAAGGGCTAAATTCATTAACAAAATTATAGATTAACTAAACTGAAACTTATAAATTTATTTTATCTACCGCAGGAGTTTCCGGTAAACGTTAACAATTGGAAACACCTTCATTTCCCCATGTCCTATTTTTTCTGAAATGTATATTTTAACACAGGCAAAAGATCAAACTCTGCTTACAGCAACATGTAGCTGACCGAGAGCAAACACTGGCACATAATGACTTTCTTTGTTTAGTGATTGCCGCTGCACCTTATCGATAATTATCACCAAAACAGAGATTGCAGGGAACGGCTGTCTTTATAGGCATAACCTTTCCTTTGTGGCAAAAACGCATGAATGAAGCATTATCTCTACCAGTCTTTTCATTCTTCAAATGCAACCCACCGCAATGAAAACATTCTTAGTTCATTTGTCTGAGGTTGGAAGGAGCATCAAATTGGTACATCGGGAGGGTGATGCCAGCGGTTGCGATCGTATTCTTTCCGACTCCTCCGACCGGTCAATGTTTGTCTTCTTCTTATCCGTGGCATTATAAATGCACCAAATCCAAAAATAGATTAGCTCAGATTAATATAACTTCAAAAAACACTATGAGATATCGTAAACTGCATTGTAAAACTGGCAACTGCAATGTTAATTTTAAGAGCTTTAAAAACTTCATAACATAACCTAAATTACATAATAAATCTTTAAAAAAAGTAAACTTTTGAAAACAAAGCCAAACCAGCTGTAAAAATAAGTTTATCTGTAGAACTATTTCAGAGCTTGGCCATATGTTCAGTTTGTAAACAAAACTGAGCTTGCTCAAATGTCGATGAATAGCGCCACTGTTCCGAAACTTCAGCCCTTTACTGTACTTTAGTGTCGCCCTTTTTTAAAATTCTGAGACTTGTTGACAAATCTACATAAAATTCCCTTTAATTTGACACCTCAAACGTTAAAATCCGTCCAGCCATCATCGAGGTTGGACTATGAAAAGAAAACCGCTTGCGTATTAATATATAGATTCTATTTATCATTTTATGACATTGAAATATTTTATAGTAACTGGATGAACTGGTAAACATGAAATAACACCGAGCAAGGCTCGGTCCACCAGGTACTAAATAAATATACAGAAAGTTAGTAGGGAATTGGGAGCGGCATTCTTCCATTATGGGCTCACACAAGAAAGACACGCCAACAACACCATTATGTTCTTAAAAATAGTTTAATAAAAATGTGTATCCTATTAATTCAATACTTTTGAGATAATGAGGTACTGCAATGTCTATATAAATATTCACAAAATGACTAGCTTGAGGAAGAGGTGTCTTCAAATAGATGTTGAGGTGTAATGTTAATCCTTATAATTAATTTCGAGATAAGAGCCGTAATTGTTGGTTTTGTAATTCCTTGTTGCAGTTTAGCTGATCCTGATAAACCAAGATGCCACCCACCAGTTTAGAATTTTCACATTCTTTACTCAGTATGTATGAAAACCCTGACATCATAAGCTTTGCCGGGATACGATAATTATTTCGTAGCTAAATGGCAAACCTGCGAATACCAGGAAAGGAGGGCGGAGGGAAGAAAGAAGGGACAGTTTCAATGGCGTGAGGGGGTGGGCTGCCAACTCGCTATTGGCTGGCCGTCTTTAAGCACATTACTCACGGTGGACTGAAGTTTGACAGGCCGCACGGACTGAGTTCTGAACACAGCGGACGGATTGGATTAGGTCGGTCGATAGCGCGGACGGACCTCGGCACGGACCGACTTGTAGCGTCTCGGATACGACTTCCAGAGTTCGAGAGTTGGATATCATATTTAGCACTAGAAATCGACTTGGCTGAAGTTAGCAGACGAGTTGGACGTGAACAAGTGTGAGAACGACTCTCAGCAAAACTGAGATTAAAATAAAATAAAAACGTTTGTATTTAAATACTTTTTTTTAATACTACAAGTCCAATCAGGGCAATGCAAGCGTGCAATGATGCGCTCAGCCAACGTTCGGCATTATTTGTTCTAGTCACTCTCTTAAGGCTTCGTGCAGAAAACTGCCGAACGTTTGTCGAGTCATCAACGCCGTGACTCGGCCAACGTGAACTCTAATACTCTAATCATCAGAGAACTAAAATCCCCACCTCACGTGTAAATTACCCGTGATTGGCAACACTGAGCATATTAATGCAGTTTCGGACACCAACGGCTGTTCCGCTGCGTGAACTCCCCCCCATTATGAGCTATGAAACTTAAGAGCTATGAAACGATTTACAAATTATAAGCTATGTAACAGTCTGCTTTTAGCAATTATTTAACAAATACCAAACAGTTTCATAGCACATAACGCTTTTGGCAAACTGTTTCATTGCTTATAACGAAATTGACATTAGGTGTTATACCACATAATGCCATTATGAGCTATGCAACTTTTTGACATTATAACCTATAAAACGTATTGTCATATTATATGCTATACAACTTATGAGCTATGCAACTTTTTGGCAAATCCATTATGTGTTATGAAACAGTTTGTCAAATTCGTTATAAGCTATACAACTGTTGGGATTTTAGGAGTTAAACATTTTATTATGAGCTATGAAACTGTTTGCCATTATGAGCTATGAAACTTATGGGCTATGAAATTATGAGCTATGATACCCCACCCCCTTTATCTATGCTGACAGTATATCAGATAGTGGATTCTCTTCTAATCTACAGACCTTGGCTGTATCCTAGCATGTTTATTGGGTAAAATTAAAGCCTAAATCAGAGGTGCCAGTAATAAGAACTTTCTGGTTAGTCAAGATATTTTATCGTACCAGCTGGAGGCTTCATTCAAGCTGCATTCTTCTAGTCGCTGATGACGTCACAATTTACTTAAATTTTTGAATGAGGAAAACTGCATTTCACTGGATCATGGTTTTTACGTAGCTAAACTGAGAGCATAATTTTTATTTCAGTATTAGTTTTGCCACCACTGAAACTAAGAGGAGAAACGAAGCTGAAGAAGTTACTCATCTCTGAAGAATGGTCACGTAAATGTTGTAACTACTATTCTTCGTAAAATAAAGTATACTCCATTTATTTGTTGCTAGGAATCCTTTTCCTTGGTCCATCGTAGGCCTGTACAACGTTTTGTGAGGAATTTTTTGGGACAGCTAATTGGACAAGGGTCAGGGGCCTAGTTTAGTACGGATTTAGTTATGTGTGGTCTGGCGCAGGCCTAACCCGAGCCTAACCTCGGGGGGCCCCTGACGAGACGTCAGAGAACCAAATGAAACTGTATCAAAATAAGACAAATATAGGGCATTTCAGTTAGATAATACACATTTTTACGACTATATTTTTTATGTATTTTCTAATATTTCATTTCATATTGGTCTTGTTCAAATGAACAAGATAATATATCCTAATTTTTAATAATCCACAAAAAATATACTCTGCTCAAAATGTGGCCCCTTCCTTTTGTGCCCCGGGGCAATCTGCCCCCTTTGACCCCCCCTCTCGGCGGCCCTGATCAAAACACTGACTTTTAGGTAGTTTTCTAAAATTACTTGGTAAGGAGAGAAATCTTACATCAATAAACTGCTAGCTACATTAAAAATATGTCTATTTACTTCGAGTATTGTTTTCAAAACCATAAAAATTAATTATTTTCCTCATCTTACATGAATATTGGATTTTTGTAAAGCAAATCATGATTAAAAAATCCCGGCTTTACTCGTTTTTTTATGTATTTAGGATGCCTGGTTAATAGATGCCCTTCAGCTCTACTCTAAAATCCCCGGTTTTACCAGATTTTTCTCAATCCTCTCAAAATCTCCGAAAGGCCTTCAAACCGGGCAAACACCCGGTTTTTAGCAACACTGAAACTTATAAACTATACCGAATACATCATGCAAACAATTAAACAGTTATTTAGAATTAAAAATAAATTTTTGATACCTCTCCCAAAATACCCGGCTTTACCAGTTTTCTTAAATATCCAGGTTGTCGGGTAAATCCCTGCAGCCCAAGTCTAAAATCCCCGGTTTTACCCGGTTTTTTCTTAATCCCCGCCAAATCCCCGAAATACCCGAAAACCGGGTAAATATTCGGTTTTTGGCAACACTGAAAACAGTAAAATGTTGTATAGAATCAATCTCTTGCCCACCACTACGGCGGCGAGGGCTAGTTTCGGGCCCAGAGCAGTGGTGGGGGAAGGCGGAACAGAGGTCGGCCGTCCGAGTCGGACAGTCAGTTGCGCTCCAACCACCACCCAGGCAAGACCTCTAGAAGTAAGTGACCACCTGTGTAATAGTCAGAATCTACGTTTGCCGCTCTTATAAAAGCTTTGATTTGATAATAATTTTGCGTAATAATAGTAATATTTTGCGTTAACGAATTCGAATAGTAGTGGTAAATTGGGGACCAGAGGACATACTCTCTGACACCCACGTTTTGGCCAAGAGTAATATTTGCGTTTAACGAATTCGAATAGTAGTGGTAAATTGGGAACCAGAGGACATAATATACTCTGACACCCGCATTGAGTTTGGTCATTGGCCGAGTAGTGTTAGTAGTGAGGTTTTGGGAACAGAGGCATACTCTAGCACCAACGTCGGTATAGATAGGCCCTCGAGACCCAGAGTCACTACTCTGACCCTCAGGCCCGGTACTCGAAAGCACTCGAAACGGTGTTAGAGCGTTCTTAGGTCATGTTGCGACCTAGTTAGGCCTTAGAGACCCAGAGTCGCTACTCTGACCCTCAGGCCCGTTACTCGAAAGGACCCGAAACGGTGGTAGAGCGTTCGCTGGTCACGTTGCGACCTAGTTAGGCCTTCGAGACCCAGAGTCGCTACTCTGACACTCAGGCCCGGTACTCGAAAGTACTCGAAACGGTGTTTGAGCGTTCTTTGGTCGCGTCGCGTCATAGTTAGGCCTTCGAGACCCAGAGTCGCTACTCTGACCCTCAGGCCCGTTTCTCGAAAGTACTCGGAACGGTGTTTGAGCGTTCTTTGGTCACTTTGCGTCTTAGTTAGGCCTTTGAGACCCAGAGTCGCTACTCTGACCCTCAGGCCCGGTACTCGAAAGTACTCGAAACGGTGTTAGAGCGTTCTTAGGTCATGTTGCGACCTAGTTAGGCCTTCGAGACCCAGAGTCGCTACTCTGACCCTCAGGCCCGTTACTCGAAAGGACCCGAAACGGTGGTAGAGCGTTCGCTGGTCACGTTGCAACCTAGTAGGGCCTTAGAGACCCAGAGGCGCTACTCTGACCCTCAGGCCCGTTACTCGAATTTGCTCGAATCGGCTATTGAGTCGTGTTACGACTAAATTGCGTCCGTGTAAGGCCTTAGAGACTCAGAGGCGCTACTCTGACCCTCAGGCCCGTTGCTCGAATTCACTCGAATCTCTATATTAATACGCAAGCGGTTTTCTTTTCACAGTCCAACCGCAACAACGGCTGGACCGATTTTAACGTTTGAGGTATCAAAACTTGAATGGAGCCAAGTGGTAAGCTTATTGGAGCGGGTTAGTTCGAAGCACTTTAGTTAGATGACGTTGTAAAAACATGGATTTCTTCTTCTTCTTCACTGAATCAGCCAACCAAAACCACGATAACGATCTGATAACTTCCTATTCCGTTTACCCTGATTTTCTATCACGACGCGACGTGTACACAACCAACACGAGTTGGAATTAATTTGAGTGTGGGAAAATACCTAAAGTACGTTTGCCACTAGTGTAAGTTGCTTCGCGAAATACTGTACTGTGTGATTCATATTATGCTTAAAGCGATTGATAGAAAATAAATACGTAGATGTTTACATAAAAGCACTTAATAAAAATTAATTTAGTTTATGTAAACATCTACGTATTTATTTTCTATCAATCGCTTTAAGCACAATATGAATCACTCAGTACAGTACGGTATTTCGCGAAACAACTTGCAATAGCGGCAAACGTACTTAATCAATTTAATCTAAATAAACGGTATCAGGAAACTGACACATACTTTCTCCCTTCAAGTCATTTAAAACCAGAAAACATATTTAGTGAAATAAAACAAATTAACAATTAATTATCACACAAATATATACCAAATGTTATCAAAATCGGTAAGTAAATAACGGAGATATCGGTTTTTAAGTATTTGCCATAAGAATAACATTGGATAACGTACTGCGTTTACCGCCGAACTAAAATATCAATTATCTCCACAAGCAGTTGACATAAACTAATGATTCAAAATACCACATTATTTAGTTTTTCAAGTCAAATTTAATGGTTGCAAGTATATTTTCTTTAGAGGTCTCAGATTTTGTGAAATTTTAAAAATATGAATTTTTTAACACTTAAACCACCATAACTTCTGAACCTGAATTTTTACAGACATGCGGGTGATGTCATTTTGTTTTTCATCTTAAGTACTAAAAACCATGAAATTTTTATCAAAATCGTTAGAGCCGTTTTTGAGAAATTTGGATTTTTGTCATTTTTCATGGGTTTTATGGGGTAAATACCCTTAAAAATCAAAAATTCAAAAAATGAAAAACACGCCTGGAGATACCACGGCTTTACAGCTACATGCCAAATTTCATGAAAATCTGACCACTGGTGTAGTCTCTAGCTTAGTTTACATCCACGCACAAGCACACGCACACGCACACGCACACGCGCACGCGCACGCACACGCGCACGCACACGCACACGCACACGCACACGCACACGCACACGCACAGACAGACAGACAGACAGACAGACAGACAGACAGACAGACAGACAGACAGACAGACATACAGACAGACAGACACCACGCCAAAAACCACTTTTTTGGATTCAGGGCGCACTAAAACGAATATATCTACTAACAACTCAAACTCGAAAATTTTGACGAAAACAATACGTTCTCCATATGTATAGGGGGGAGAAAGTAAAAATCGGTAAAGTCATTAAAATTGAAAGTCTAGCAAACAAAACAAGAAAACGAAAATATAAACAAAGCAGACGACGACGATCGATATGTCGCATCGACTACGATCGATATATCGCATCAACGACCATCGATATATCGCATCAACGACCATCGATATATCGCATCGACGACCATCGATAAATCGCATCGATCTTTTTCGATCTTTTTAGTTCGTAGCGTTTTTATCAGACAGCGCTACTGTTCCCTTACCACCGAGTTAACATGGGAGTGCCAACTCTTTACGAAGTTCATTATTACTCTATTGTCGTGTTTTCGTCCAAAATTGCATTGCCGCGCGAACTCTATCAGTAGTAAATGTAACATCTCACTGCTGCAGACAGATAAGAAGAGAATAATAATAGCTTCTCGAAGTGGGTTTCCGGGTTTAACCGTGTGGATGATGTCGATCTAGTTTGCCGACGTTTCGGATATATTGCAATATCCATCTTCAGGGCGACGAGCGTCTTAGTTCACAGACTTACTCATTCACTGACTGTGTGGATGATGTCGATCTAGTTTGCCGACGTTTCGGATATATTGTAATATCCATCTTCAGGGCGATGAGCGTATTAGTTCACAGACTTACTCATTCACCGACCGTGTGGATGATGTCGATCTAGTTTGCCGACGTTTCGGATATATTGCAATATCCATCTTCAGGGCGACGAGCGTCTTAGTTCACAGACTTACTCATTCACTGACCGTGTGGATGATGTCGATCTAGTTTGCCGACGTTTCGGATATATTGCAATATCCATCTTCAGGGCGACGAGCGTCTTAGTTCACAGACTTAAGCCTAGTTTACACTAGCATCTAAAAGTTGCGTCACTTGGACACTCTAATTAACATTGTTGTTATGCCGATACAGGTTTACCAAAAACAGCTGTTTTAACACTTCAGTTGTTACAACACATTATTTATCATTGGAGGGATGCAGTTTTAAGTGGCGACAGAAATATTTGTAAAAACAAATATTTGTGTCGTCACTCAAGACTGCATCCCTCTAATGATAAATAAGGTGTTGTAACAATTGATGTGTTAACACAGCTGTTTTTGGTAAACCTGTATCTAGGGTGGTGTAGTGAGTTTTCCGGTGACGTTGTGAGTTTTCCGGTTTTTTTTGAGAAAATAGCCAACATGGCAGCGCCCTAAATGGCTTCACTTTTTTACAACGAGATGAGCAGTCTATATTTTAAAGGTCGTTGGCGTTATCATCATCATCAATTAACCAACATCATTAACAACACAAAAAACAAACAGAGGAGGCGGGATTAGGGAGAGGGGGAGTTTGGGTGTTTGGGTTCGGATAAGTGCATGAAGTAACTCGTTGTTAACCATCGATAAACGCTTCATTGAAGTTTTGATTTAACCAGCCCTGCATTATTAGTTTAAACAATGGCAAGTATTTATTTGTGTTACAGCACTTTGGTTAGCTTTTCTTGTTTCTAGCCTAATCTTCATGAAAGCTTATGAGGTAGGAAGGCCTGTTAACCTATTTTTGGCCGGCCATAGTTCCACAGAAGGTTGGTACATGCTTCGCCTCATTATCTAGGGAACTCGGTGGGAACCGGGGTTATTGGGCGGGGAACTATCGATAGGCACTTCATACGAAGATTAATATTTGCAATCAATATTTCTCCGATTTACATCACTATCTAAGGGATTCGGTGGGAACCGGGGATGTTGGGTGGGGAACAATCAATAGTCTACCACCTCAATACGATCGATATCTCGACTATGGATTTCGGCCTCACTGCAAATTTTCCACACTGGAATTTGGCCGTCCTAAGTTACCGTGATGTGTTGATGAGTTCACTAGTTAGTTTTAAGGTACATTTTCCGAGACTGTCTCAAACGAATTGTGCTGAACCGACTACGCAATTGCGTAAACAAAATTGAATCTGGAATCCAGCAACCAATGTGGTCAAAAAGAGCGAGCTCTAAGCTTAAATGGCATGGCTGCACTGTTCATGCTTTCTGTTCAACAAAATTCATTTGATGTTTAGACTCTCTCTGGGAAAACCGGCCGTTACCGTGGTGCAACAATGAGTTTATTAGCGCAGTGCAACGAATTACACCAGAGATAATTATAACAATGCCTTTATTAATACAAGCGTTTCTCTGGTACACCAGCTTTTCAGAACAACTTAATAGGCTACAAAAAATATTTTCAAAACACATTTAAAGAATAGGTTAAACCTAGCTATGCTTCATTAAAATTTATTTTATTTTTCTTTTAAAAGAAGCGAAGCTCTTAATTTTTTTAAGCCATCGTGGAGCCCATTGTACAACCGGGGGCCAAAGTAAGAAAAACTTTTCCGCCCAAATTCAAGATTTACTTTGGGAAAGTGGAGTCTTCCACCATGGCGAGTTCTGCGTTGAGAGACCTCATCGCGGAAGGAGAGCCTCTCGCAAAGGTAGTCGGGCTCACTTGTCATCAAAATTCTGTGTGTGTTATGCAACATGTCATTATGCTGCATACAGCTTCCACAGGCAGCAGCTTGACCGCTTCGCGGTGTGGGCATATATGGTCATATCGGTTTAAGCAAAAAACAAAGCGAACAGCAGAGTTTTGGAGCTTTTGGATCCGACCTAAATCCTCTTTTGAAAGGCTGTTACCATATGAGGGAAAGCAGTAATAAAATACTGATAAAATCAGTGACTGCACAATAGGCTATGTAATTTTGCGGTTTCTGGCAGCAGACTCCTAAACCTATACAGGCCTCTTAGCCTTCCCAGGGCTCGCTGGGAGGCATGCGTTACATGATTTGAGAAGGAGAGATTTTTGTCAAGCACCACACCAAGTGTCTTGATCTTGTCACAAATTGACAGGCTTTCGACATCAAGTGAAATGCTCTCTCCACTAGTTTTAAGAGTCTGTACTAGGTTGAATGGTGCAGTGTGCAAAACAGAACACTTATTAGAATTGAGCTTAAGGCCATTGTCAGCAGACCATCTGGAAATGTTCTGCCGATCAGCATTGATTTTGACATAAAGTTTTTATATAATATAGGCTAATGATGTTTTTTAGCTCTGGTTATTTAGATTGGGCCGGTTAGAACCACGGCGGAGTGCCGCTCCGGACCCGCTACATCACTGGTTGCAGTATGCCTACTTAAGATATTGATGCATCGATACCTAAATAATTCAGAAGTGGTATCAAAATCAAAATCAAAATCTTTATTGCCGTAACAATTTGTACATTGCATAGCATCGTCAAGGTATTAATTACTAATTTTATATCAAGATCAGTGCGGAATATTTCTGCGAATGATCAGTTGTCACCAGTCAGCAGCTACAAAGTGGCTTACCTGCTGGTGGCACCTCGCCTTCAGCGAAGAACTTGCTCTCTTGATAAGGAAATTTGTTGTTTGGCCAAAAAAAAAATGTGGTAATTAGTAGACAAACCAATATTGATTTATTAGAACTTTAGAGTAAATTTAATCAAAGAAGTGAAAGACTTTGTTACATATGTAAAAATGACCATCAGTACTTCAGTCGCAGTCCCCATATCCCAACCGGATTAGTTAGCCTAGTTTGTTGAGGTTAGGTACAGGGCCTGATTAACCACTAGGCTTACTAGGCTGTAGCCAAGGGCGCCAGCCATCCAGGGGGCGCCATGAAACAGAAAATAAAATATTGTTTTTATTTTTTGAAAAAAAATTAAAAAATTAAACAAAAGTCCCGTGCTGTTTTGCGACATCCGGCCTGCTTGGTATGTTTTTTTTTACTAAACCTAAAGGTACATATCCTATAGTCTTAAATAAATGAGCAATGTTTGCTTGATTGCTTGTTTGATTGTATGCTTGATTGCACAATTATCTCGAAAACGGCTCCGAGCATTTCCTTCAAAGACTGAAAATAACTAATTTCTTACTCAAAAACGTGTTCTATGCGGATTACTTTGACAGAAAAAATGTAATAGCTTAATAAAATGATTTTTAAGTGGAAACCATTTTAAATTATGAGTATGAGGGCTTCATGGATTGCCATGCTAGCAACGAAATTACAAAAATGTAACTAAATAATGTAATCAAATAACAGCTGTTTGCAAACTACAGCTATCTGGGTTTGTGATAAAGATCGCATGAAGTATGAAAAAAAGTCTATCAATTTTATGACATTGATGAAAACCAAACCACCAACTCTTCAACGCAGAGCAAAAAAGATACTCCCAGTTAGTCCATGTGGGACCAGGATGTGGGTGTCTTTGTTATCCTCCAGTTGGTCCCTTGGTAAAATATTATAGTGACTTGATGAACTGCTAAACAAGAAATAATACTGAACAAAGCTGGGTCCACCAGGTACTCTTAAGAGCCTAATGAAGACAGTTATGATTGATCTAAATCTGAGTCTTATTTGGCAGATGTAGGAAAAAGAGCAGTAAGGGAGGAACTTGCGAGAGTGAGTTGAATAAGTGTCACAGGCAGCGGTGACTTGTCCTGGATCATTATTAAGTGATTACAATAGACGTGTTTTGTGATACTATTTGTGTGCACTGATCATAGTTCAGTTATTTTCTAAGTTAAATGTAGTTTTTAAGGTAATAGTTCTGGAGGAATTAAATTCCTAATTTCATTATGATTCGATGCATCAGACAATATAGGGGGGTGAAGGGGAGGGGGGCGCCAATTCAACTCAAGCCTAGGGGCGCCATATCTCTTAATCAGGCCCTGGTTAGGTAGTTGTGGGAGGGGAAGGAAACTGCAGCCGTTCATTATTGCTTGCACACGCTCCACATATGTTAGGTCAAAGTTGAAAGGAAGGATAGCCTGGTTTTAACGATATGCCTCCTCTTACTTAGATAATTTTAATTTACTTCACGTATCTTCTATAAAATATACAACTGCATTTGTAACTGACTGACTCACCGACTCAGGTATACTAACTTTAATCGACTTCCCGGTGAGCTAGAAACTTGAAATTTGGCTCTAATATTCCTTGGGTGGTAAAGCCTCAGAGAAACGTCTCAAAAAAAAACTTTCCACCCCCAACCACCCTTAAACAGGGCAATAATGGGGGAAAATTACAATTAAAAAAAAGTGCTTTTTGTTTTTTGAATGTAGTGGCTAAAATAGAGGTCGTATCGAAAAACTAAGATCACTGACTGCATTTAAAATCATATTTCCTACAACTTTGATGATCTCTTTTTCAGTCAGCAATATTCAACTTCCAAAGCCTACTGACTGTGATCCTGTTACTGATCTGTACTTGCGCTTACATCAGAAATCTGTTTCCAAGTCTCCTTGACCGGAACAAAGTTGGGTATGTTTATTACAAGTCATTTTTAGCGAATTTCCCTTATCACCCTGACTTCCATAATTTCTGTTGTAAAAAGTGAACCTATAAGTTTTGTCCAAGCCAGTAATAAAAGAGGAACTAGTCACTGCCGTCAAGATATTTCTTTTTATCTTCCTTAATTTGCCTGTAGGTCTTGTGAGGTTTTAAAATAGAACTCTATGTAACATTTCGTCACAAGTGCGGAATATTTCTGCGAATGAACTACATTATACATTACTATATATATATATATATATATATATATATATAATCGAGGGAGACAGCTGGAAGGACACGTTTAGCAATGGCTGAGCACGGCCTCCTCACCGTCAAGCGATGGTTTGATCAGAATAAACTAACTGTTAATCTTTCCAAAACTAAATGCATGCCAGTTTCTCTTAGAGCTGACTATGATCCCTCAGATCTTGTACTACGCAGTTGCGGCGCCGAGAATGAATGTACTGTATTTGTTGTGAAACGATTGAGAGTGTGAAAGAGTATAAATATCTTGGTGTTGTTTTTGACCATCGATGAAAGTGGACTAGTCATGTCAATCAAATTAGAGTTAAATTGCGGAAATTCGTTTTCATTTTTGTAAATCTGAGGAATATTCTACCATTGAAACTCTTAAAAAATATTTATTAGCGTATATTCAGTCTATTTTGCAGTATGGGAATTTGGCTTGGGGCGGAGGGTATAAAAGCATTCTTGCACCTATTGATGTAATGCAAAAAACTAAATTAAAAGTTGCTCTCCGCAAACCTCTCCGCTATCCATCAGATCTTCTTTTGATGAATTCAAAGTTTTAAATATTTCACAGCTTTATATAAGGTCGCTAATAGTTTACATTTTTAAGAATAAATTATCTATTTTCGATCATCCCACCCACAATTATCCGACTAGATCAGTTATGAATACAGGAATTCAGTTTCCTAAAGTCACGAAAACTATTAACAAAACATCTTCTTATCATATTGCAAGCATTATTTTTTCAAAACTCCCAGATGAATTAAAACATCCTGAACCGTGCAGTTATCTTAAATATAAGCGTCTGGTAAATAAGTGGATCGTTGGAGTTGGCCGTGAACAAATAAACCTTTACTTCTTATCAATTTACGCATAGTGTCCTTCAATAGAGATAAGAGTTTTGTGAGCGAGCGTGCGTGGTTGTGTATGTGTGTGTGCGTGCGTGTGTGTGTGCATGCGCGCGCGTGTGTGTGTGAGAGAGAGAGTGAGTTGGTCCAGGTCTCTGTGTTGAATCATCGTCCTAACATAATGTGTAGGTGTTTTTTTATTCCTTTTATCGGCAAGGGTGCCTTATGCATGCATGCATCTTGATATTGCTTGTTAATTTGCTTTTTTTTCTTTTACCTATTTATAAGTCTAATATGTTTGCAACATTTACAAAGTTTAGTTCTTTTATGAAGTGATGTGAAGTGCTTGTGGAAGACTGAACTGACATAGAACTCATTTCCCACGCACAGGTTCACCTTTGTGGGAAATATTTCCACCTTTTTACTGTATAATTATGTCTTCTGTACTGTATATATATGGAAATAAATCAATTCATTCATTCATTCATTCAATCACACATCATAATTTTAACTGTTTTTATTAATATGCACTGCTTCACTGTTCAAATCTTTGCGGGTGTAAGTGCGGTTGTGTTGGTACGGCGAAAGTCTAAACGGAGGGGCTTGAAATTGTTCAAATTATCACTAACGACACTTTTATTCATAGCCGGCGACGGTACCGATGCTGAGTGAATGTACTGAAGGACTGGCAGCATCAGGAGCTCAGTGGTTTAAAAAAGTTTTTTTAGAGCATTACCTGTCAGAAATTGATAATTTTGAAAAGGAACTTTAATTTGGAAGGCAGTATATTAAGGAATGGAAGGAAATTGGCCGTGGGGACGGAGGTTTTTGGACTAAGACAATATTTATCTACTACAACAAACTTATAGTAACTCTCATCTTCTTCTACTATATATTTGTCAAATACCACTCACCTATCATCGCACAGCCCAAACTACTTGACCTAGAACTTTGAAACTTTGCATGAACGTTCCTCTCAGGGCATAGGCATCCACTAAGAACGGATTTTTAAAAATTCCCTCAGGGCTACGCCCTATGACACATGAAAGTTTCAATGTTAAAGTAAAGGCAAGCTCATGTAGTTGCCATGGCAACCTTAACATTAAATTATGAATCAAAAGAAGTTTTTCTGTTTTTCCACGGGTGAAACCGTGTTGAAAAACAGCTAGTCTATTGATAAATGTCATGGAAGACGAGTTTTGTGATGCTACTGACTACTATGTCAGTACGGGCTTGCGCATTTGGAAAATGGGGCCTGAAGTTGCCAGCAATGTTATTTCCCATTCAAGGTACACAAGAGGTCCCTTTTGGTATACATGACATGCTTAGTTGATTATTTTTTAGACATTTATCTGATTCTTATCGCTAAAATATTTAAATTAAATCTGCACAGAAAAGATTAAAGAATCATATTAAATCAAAACCTTAAATTGATACCTGATTTGACTTAAATGCCCATACTGAAAAATTAACTTCAATGTAAACAGGAGGTCCTTTTAACTTTCTGCATAGCATATTTCTTCTTATGACAGTGATAACGGTTCTTGGATGCATTGGTTTTCTTTCTGTTCACAGACTACTGGGGACGTTCTGGAAGTGTGCTCGCATTGGCGAACGCAAGAGTCCTTATGTAGCCGTGTTCTGTGTCATTATGGCGGCAAGTGTCCTACTTAAATCTTGATATGCTTAATCAGGCTTTGATCTGCAATGTTGTATACAATTTGTAAATAAACTGAAATATTTATAATAACATTATACATTTTGCCAGATTTTCCCTAATAGATCCCCCCTTCCAATAGTATTATCCCTATAATTTTGCTTCAGTTATCATCATTGGTACTATCTCATATTATGACCTTATGTTTTAATATAAACAAATCTGATTTAGAAAATATCCTAAACCATTATATAAGTCCATATAAGTCCTTAACCAAAATATGAGTCCATTAAAAACTGTCCTACGGCAAAGCCCTAAAAGTTATCAAAGCCCATCAACCATAGATACATTATACGTACATTGCTTGAAATGGCGACCTACCCAGGTAGGTATTTTAAACCAAGTACAGTAGAACCCCTCATATCCAGCCTCCACGGGACCGAGCCCAGACCGGATAACGATTTGGCCGGATAATCCAACCTATTTTGAAAACGAAAATTTGTACTCAAGTAATAATTCGTGGCTAGTGAATTGAGTCCAAAGTAGAGCTTTAAGTCGCCTTTTTGGATGATTTCAAAAATTCATGTTAGTAAACCCAACACTACACGTCACTTGGAACAATAATCGATCTCGTTTCACCCTTGGCTTTGAATTAATGAAATTATTTCCCTATTCGGTAATATTTGCTACCGTGATAGATTTCATCTGTCTATGCCTCCCATAGGCCTACAATGAGACTTGACAAAACAAAAAAATTAAAAACCGCACTGAATACATATTAAACAACAGTTAAGAAGTTACCAGCTCAACTGAGTAGTGTACACATAGCTTTTCATATGATTGGCTCAAGTTCACTATTGCCGAGTTAGGGTGGATCCTTCATGCCAAAACATTTGGCAAGCAATTCACCAAGTGTGGTCTTATGAGAGTGGTGTAGACGAGTGTTGCTGAACAAAACCATTATACGTTCGCATTAGCCTACATCATTCTGTCTGTTGGTAGTAAAACTGGAGCCATTAATAAATAGAGAGATAATAAAACGTTAACAAACAAAGATATATCCAAGAGATTATCAGAGGGAATAAGCATCTGTGAGAAATATTTTTTAATGTAGTCTTCTGAGAAGCGGCCGGATAAACCGAGGCCGTATATGAGGGGTTCTAATGTATGAAAGACAGATGAGTGAAGGATGATTGTGACGGTATTTTGTAGTCTTGTCAACTTATTAATGCCGACATATTCATTAGAAAGAACAGTCAATTAATAGCCCAACAGCCAATGGCAACCAAGGGACCTAAATGTTAACGTGGGATCGGAACCACAATTTTGTCTGGTTTACAATTACGAACTAGTCTAATTATGAGGACGGTCTTATGAATGTTATATTGTTCGCATGTTGTTACAGGCCTCCAAGTCGTCCTACTTTTCCTACTTTTTAGTAGGAAAGTAGGAAAAGTCCTACTTTTGACAAATTTGTCCTACTTTCCTACTTCTTCATAATTTTTTTTTGTTAATTTTGCGTGAAAACTACGCTAATTAGCACTGTTATTGAAATTGACAAATTTATCTTCTGCCACTGTTTTATCTATATTATTAGTAAAACAGTTATATGATTGAATATTTATTTGCTAATTTCAAAATTTATAAATCATATTTCTTAAGTTCAATTCAAACCTGGAAAATCCTGGAGGAGTACTTTTTCGTTTATGGGCAATTCAGTTTTTAAATGCAATAAAAGTAAATTGGTTTACAGACCTGCTTTCAAGTACAGTAGAGTCCCACAAACCCGGACTAATGTGGACCGAACGGTGTCCGGGTTTGTGAAAATTCCGAGTTATCGGGAAATGAGTAAAAATACACCAAATGAGACCAAATGACATTTTTTGTCATACTGTTTAAGTCCATCCTTTGTTGATTGCAGAGCACTAATTTAGGCAGCTGATAAAGATATTTTTGTGCCTGTCAAAAAGAGTGTAGTTTGTGAAAATCCTTGTTCTACATCAGCATTACCATGGGGAATCACTAAAACTGCTTTTATTATCTAAGAAGTCTAGTCTAGACTTCTTCCTCGCTCATATTGGAAGAAGTCCGTTGTCTAGTTCCTCGAGTATTATTAATTATTCAGTGTGTTTCATGGTTTGTTGTTCCTAATGTTTGTGTCCATCTGTACGTGTGTCATTTGTACTTATAACCCAATAGCGATCTTCAAATGAAAAGAACAACACCCTTGAGTGGCCTGATGATGACTCCTTAAGGAGTTAAAACAAGTCGCTACTAGCAACAACTTTATAATTTTATTTTGTAATATTAATTGCTGTGTATACAACTGACATTTGATCATGAACAGAAAAAAATTTCTTATTTAAGAAAATACTAGGACATAAGTGAGGGCAGATTAATTTGCACATTATTCAACATGCCTGTCATTCATTACTGCTACTTCCCCTTAATAGTTTTTATGACATCTCTAAGTTTATTAGAAAATCTCGGAATGATTTCCTTATACTTTCATTATAATTGGAGTCAACAGAAGGGTAGTAATTTTTTAACATCTCAACTGAAACTTTATCCGGCCAATTTGGTTGGGGATTTTTAAAAATACAAAGTAATTGTATTTATAGTTGTTTTTAGTTATATACACTACTGTATTTTGGTGAAACGATATTCATTAAAAGCTTTTGCAGGATTTGTGTTCTTTGGTTACATAAAACAATATCCTACTATTTTATGGGTTTTTGTGATGTTCCTTTGTTCTAAAATTTACTACAATTCAGCAAGAAAGTTTGATTTTTTACATGGAAAAAGGTCTTAATTTTCCTACTTTTTGCCCAAAAGTCCTACTCTTCCTACTTTTTGCCCAAAAAGTCCTACTTTTCCTACTTTTTAGCTTCCAAAAACCACTTGGGGGTCTGTTGTTATTATTGATGTAAAAAAACCACTCTTCATCAAACTGTTTAACCACCACTTGCACACAACCCCCCCCCCCAAAAAAAAAGGATCTCTCACTATTTGATTTTAGGTGGAAACAAATAAACTAGATTGGTATTTGCTAAAAAAATTTAATGTTTCTCAGTACAGTTAACAATATTTATGAAATTATGTCTGAGGTTAGCAACTGGACTGAATTTCTTTATCCAATGGTCTCATTAAGTTCTTGAGTTGGAGGTGGTTATGTCGGCTGAAACATAAAGTTAATGTCATTTAAAATGCTTCACAAAAATCCTAAATACTCAAATATGCACTATGCACCAAACAACCACTTTTTCGGTAATGGTTGATGATCCATTATTTCATCAAACTAGAAATGCATTGCAACTCTTGAGAAATATTAAAAAGTAAAGCTATAAATATGGCTCTTCTAAAATATATAAAGGAGGAAGTATTTTTAACCTGGCAGGGGGAAATCTCCAAAACTAAGACCTACAAAGCCTAAATTTAAAATATGTACCTCCCAAGGGTCGAAGATAAGAGATGGGCAGGACCAATAAACTGCTTTATGAAATTCCCAGAGGTTTCCGCTTAGAAGACTCCAAAGTTTCAATGCGAATTTTATGACCTTTGGCTTTCTATCATTTTTCATTGATCCAGACGACAGTTATTTCATGAAATTACATGATTTTTCCACTCATACATTAAAAAATCCATTGTGGAAGTTGGCTAACAGGAATTGCATTGCTATACATTAGATTCCTTCTTATCTGGACACCTCGGGACAGAGGCCCTTCTGATGATAGTTTTTCTGGTTAAACTGACTTTCACTAAAACAAGTAAAGCTATAACTATAATGCTCACTGTATTTGCCAATACTGATTTAAACTTGTGTCTTCTGGTCTTTAATCTTTCCCACAAGATCATTGACACAGGATTGTCCACTTCCTGCCTAACTTGTCCGGTTAAACCGATGCGATGTGTACATAAAAATCGTCCGGTTAAAAAGATATTACTTTGTGGAGTGTAGTCCGGGTAAACCGATGTCCGGTTTAAAGGTGTCCAGATAAAAGGGAGTCTACTTCATTAAATAGTGAAAAACTCAGCGTCTTAAACAAACCTGGATTTCTCAAGATGGTGAGTTTTTCATAATGAAAAAAATCCATTGTAAAACCTCTTTTTATGAAAGAAATCCCATATGAATGCAGTAATCATCAACCCATTTCTACCCCATTTAGGAAAAAAATATCTCAAAACAATGCAGTATTTTTAGTTTCCTCAATTTTTTGTGTTCCACCCTTACATCCCAAGATGCTAGACCTAGCCCGAAACCGTCCAAAATATTACTTCTGATTAGGACTAGTGGTTCACGGCATCACTACAAATAGAAAAAATGCTATCGGTGATTGGCAGGATTAGAACCCCTGCTCCAATACCGAAGTCCAACGTTCTAACCACTACACTTGGCCGCCCCAAAAACCAATATAGCATGGATTCAGAATAAATATAAAGTAGTCATGCATGAGCCTCAACTACTGCACATTAAATACTGGAGCTCCCAGTATAATGCTAATAAATACAAACACTATAAATATTGTTTGTAAATTAGAGGCAAATGCACAGAATTGTGGTTGCATCTGAGACTTAGAGAATGCAATATCTTAGTCAAGAGAAAACCCACATTACATTACCACTAAGACGCCAACGACCAGTAAGGAGCATTTTAAGACGAATATGAGTGAAGGATTGAGGGTAGGATGATTGTGGTGTGATCTTTTAGTCTTGTTAACTGACTAAGGCCGATATCAATGAATAAACGCCGACATGTTCCTTAGGCAGGCCTGTTAATTAAAAGCCGCCCAATAATCAATGGCAACCAAAGGGCCTACATTTGAACCAATGCCACCATGATTCTGTTACTCTCGTCAAATGGTCCAGAATCAAAATAATTCAGGCCTGGTAAATCGAGGTGTAGTACAGTAGAGTCCCGCAAACCCGGACTTCGATAACCCGGAATTCTGGATAACTCGGAAAGCCTGCCAGATCAATAAAGTGCATTGAGATTCAAGGTCAGAGCACGGTGTGGCACATATAAAACAGTTTTGGTTTTTCTTTAAGTTTTTTTTAGAACTGATAATGTAGTTCTTGTATTTTTTACTATGCAATAGATAAATGATTTTTTGTAGAAATAACAGAAACTATTCTTATTTTTTCTTATTTTTACTCATTTCCCGATAACTCGGAATTTTCACAAACCCGGACACCGTTCGGTTCACATTAGTCCGGATTTGTGGGACTCTACTGTAAAAAACTTTTTATGTAGGATTATTAAGCTTCACAGTATCTTAATAAACAAAATTAGTAGCCCGCATCACTTCTTGACTTAAAAACAACCTATGAAAATGGACTGTAGTGTTATGGGATTTCACAGCATGAAACACATTTTGATGCGAAAGTGTGATTATAAACTGGGAGTACGCTCCTATGTCGCGTATAGTGAACGAAGTGCGGTGAATTAAATGAAGGCTATTAACTAAAATACCCCCGTTGCAGCAGACCTGCATACTCAGCGAATTTCAGATGCAACACAACAAACGGTATTTCAATCCAACTTAGCGAGATTTTACATGTTTTGTAATCTCCATAAGAATAACATGGGGAATGATTATGCAGGTTTGCTGCAACAGGTATGTTAAAACTGGTTGGTTTTAATTCATTATTTAGTAGATCTTAACTAGAAGAAGCCATATACCAAGTTTTGTCAAGAAATGTTAAAAAATAAGTAAGATATAGAATTTTTTATTTCCCATAAGGATAACATGGGGAATGATTACCGTATGATACCGCTGCCACAAAAATTGAAATTTCGGGGATTTTAGACTAAAATACATTAGATCTCATCTAGATGAAGCCACAAACCAAGTTTTATCCAGATATGTTGAGAAATAAGCGAGATATAGAATTTTACTTATTCCCCATAAGGTTAACATTGGGACAACGTACTGTGTTTACCACTTTCAATATCTCGGTAACCAATGGACATAGAGCAATGATTCAAAACACTAAATTGTTTGTTTTTTTGAGCTAAATTCAATGGTGCCAACAAAGATTCGTTAAATTTTATTTTTATATGTAAAAAACTCAAAAAACCCATTTTTGGGGGTGTTTATCCCCCTTTACCCCCCCTTCCGGTGGTCCGATCGGGCTGGTTCACGAACTCGTCCATTCGATTACCACTTTACATGTCTGTTCCAAATTTCATTAAGATCGGACCATATTTACGGCCGCTATCGTGCTGACAGACACATATATATATATAGATATATAGATAGATAGATAGATAGATAGATATATAAAAATTCGAACGAATGGTGTTTTTTGCTTCTGGTGGCCCTAAAACGAAAAGTTATCATGGTCTCGGGCTTAGGTCTTACCATGAGACCTACGGTAATAGCTTCTTCCCTATACGGGAAATTCGCTAAAAATAAACATTTAAACGTATAAATTAACTTCTCATTTGTAGATTAAAACAATCTTCGGGGTATAAATATGATTCAGTTAAAATTTCACGAATTTTCATCAAATAATAAAAGAGGAGTTAGTTCACAAAGAGTGATTTTCAAGTCGAGTTTAACTCACTCGTTTCACTTCGTTCGAATTAATTTGCTTACAAATTCATTGTAAAAAGTCATCTCTGCACTCATTTGGACCAATTTATAAAATCGACTCATAACTACAAAAGTTAAAACAGCATACGGTATATGAAAATAGTGATTGCAAAACTGTCGTTTCCCATTGTCGTCTGTAGATGATTCCCGTTAAAACACCGTTTGAATATTTTCCTTAATGTGGTACTTCAAGGTAAACCATCATTCATATTCAGTAATGTCTTCTCTTGGTGCTTTGAATAAAGCCCGACATCATTTTTCTACTGTACAATCTCGTGCTGGCAATACCGCAGCTGACAGTTCGTCTATGTTGCACATAAATTATCTCAAACATTGATTAAAGCGCGGAAACTTGATGTAAGACTTAAAATTCTTGATATTGAAATAATTTTTCAAAAAATGTCTGGTAAGTCTGTTTAAATTTATATAAATTAATAGAAATACAGTAAATTAATTTGAACCAAACCTGGTTCACAGATGTATATATTTTTTTCAATGGGAATAACTAGTTTTTTTTATATTTTTCTAATAAAAAGATACATTTCAACATATAAAAACAACTTTTTTACCATCTTTTTTACTACCAACTTTTTTACTTCAACGTATTATGAACTACTATTTAAAATTCACTAGAAAACAAAGTCATGGAAATAATAGCAAATTTCCCTTGGATTTGAAAATTGCAAAAAAGCCACATTCTGAGATTAAACATTAAAACTTCAAATCATAAATGTGCTTTTTCTTGGAACAAAAGTGGGTTTTCAGAAGTTTATCAACAAATAGTATAAAACTTGAATGCCTGTTGAAAGTACATATAAACTCCAAACCCGCAAAAGTCACATCTAGAGAGCAATATATACATAACGATATATATATTTAGGGGTCGATAAGCTGCGGACGAAATTTGGAAAATTTGTTTAATAATATAGATGGCATAGTTATGTGGTGAAATGCAGTGAGTTATTACTACTCTTATGATATGTTAAAAAGGCTAATATTACCAGTTTGTCCAGCTGAGTAAGGCTGCCAAGCAGTGAAAATATAGGTCTCAACAATGCTGAAACAATTGCTGAAATCAAGGCCCATAGAGCATTATTTGATCCTCCTGTTCCTTCTTCACTGGCAGTATCTTCATCTTGCGTTGACACAGTGCACGCTACCTACAAAACAAAAAAATCAGGAACTTCAAGTGCTAGAAACGTTAGTACTTGTGTTCAAGAATGCTTAAACTTTATACCAAAAAAATTTCCAATAATCCCTAAAAAATAATAATTTCCAATAATCTCTAAAAATAATTTCCAGGTTGTCTAAATATAACCCAGTAATATAGAACATTGTACCTTGCATGAAATGGGGTAATTGGTTTCTTTTTTTTATATTGTAAGTGATGGTACCGAGTTGCCAAATTCAAGTTTACGACCTCGGCGACCTTCCGTATCACCTCCAAAAAGCATAAAAATCAGCAGATTTTCGTACTTTTTTTACATTTGGTCAATTTTGACCTTCAAGCATCATTTTTTCGTAAAACACATCCATATTCATTTTAAAAGGACATTAAAGTACCTACAATTTAAGACCAAAATTGTTAGTGTAGGTCTAGTAGTTTCCGAGATTTGGTTCCAACAAAAAATATAAAAATCAAAGCATTTTGCACTTTTTTTT
This sequence comes from Flexamia atlantica, assembly GCA_035578135.1. NCBI lineage: Eukaryota > Metazoa > Arthropoda > Insecta > Hemiptera > Cicadellidae > Flexamia > Flexamia atlantica. The sequence goes on along the minus strand of JAQJVK010000005.1, from coordinate 51,811,556 downwards.
TAATTTGGCCAATTTTGACCTTAAAGCGTGTCTTTTTCATGAACGCAGCTATTACAAGTTTGAAAGTACATTTAGTTATCTACACTTTGAGACCAGATTGGTTATTGTAGGCCTATTAGTTGCCGAGATTAGGCTCCACCAAGATGTTTTAAAACTGCCAAATATATAACTTTTATAAGTTGTGTTATACTGTATTTGAAACTGATTGAGCACTTTTTAAGAATAACTGATATAATTGTAAAAGTACAATACATTTCATCTTCTATAAGTATAAAAGAGGATGTTGGTATATCTATAAGTATAAAAGAGGATGTTGGTATATCTATAAGTATAAAAGAGGATGTTGGTATATATATATATATATATATATATATATATATAGCATTGATAAACTCAGACACCGCTGGACCGATGGCCCCGAAACTTGGTAGATACATGTAGAATTTCATGGAGTAGGTTTATACTCCTTCAACTTCGTGATAACTTTCAGGGCTTAGCCCTGGGACCGTCTTAAAGGTACCCATGTCAGGAATTTTGAAACAATTTAAGTTAAATTTGTTTACTAACAAAACATGTGAAAGTAAAATTTAAAACAGGTGATGTAAATTAATGGTATTTCTTTCTGCTATTTTTAATTGTATTTGTTTACATGAAGATTTGTTACTTAGTGCCAGATGGTTAATGAATTAAGACTTTTGAATATATTTTAAGTGCAATACACTATAAAAAATGCTGGTATGTAGTATAAAATAAAATAAATAAAGGACTTCTGTGATCACTGATCACTTATACTTGAAGGACTTCTTTTTTAATGACAACAAACTACTGTTTAAAGAGGAAGAGTATGCTACTGTAAAGTATTAATTCTATCTACAGCACTTTTTAATAATTGCTGGAGTGAAATTGTAATTTTTTGTTCAAGGTAGACCCTAAAACCTTAAGAAAATGATCTTTTACAGTGAATAAAATTTCAAGTCATGTTCTATGGTTCCTCTAACACGTATGCTTTCATGAAGGAAAGAAATAGGATTTCTAATACGCAGGTCTGCTGCGACGGGGGTGCAATAAATTCAAATTAAGGGTAACTATGGCCCACAGTGTGGCCTTGCTATGCTACAGATGCGAGCAGATTCAAAGCCGTCGAAAAAGCCAAGGGTGCCATTCCTTATGTCGTGCCCCATGATCATCATCAGGGCAAGCTCAGATACCGTGCGTTAAGGAGAAACGACCATAAATTCTTCTCGGCGTTTGTCTTGGGTGAGCCAGTCTCTGTAAATTCGCTTCTTGAGTGTGTGAGCGCAATCCTCTTCACCTGATAGCAAGATCTACTGGACAGCCGATACAAGCAAACAGCACTTGCAAGAGGAAGGACCGCCGATATTGGGCATGAGCCTACCCAGGGCAGCAACACTATTTGGGGCTTTGTCGGTGGGGCGCTGGATATGGTTACATTTTTTATATAAACAGGCAATCTAGGCAGGAATAGAATACCCCCGTCGTAGCATTTGCGTACTAAGAGCAAATTTTTAAAAACTTTTTTTGTTTTATGGAAGTATATTTGATATGTTTAAATAAGTAGATTTTACAACAAGTAAAATAAATGGGAAAGCAAAACGATATAATTGATGGGTGATAGTGTATGTTTAATTTTTATCGTGAGCGAAGCCACGGGTTCTTCTAGTATATATATATTTATATATATTTATATATTTAAATATATATTTAGTATATATATTTATATAGTTGGCAGTGATAAACTCAGACACCGCTGGACCGATGGCCACGAAACTTGGTACATACATGTAGAATTTCATGGAGTATGTTTATACACCATCAATTTTGTGATAAATTTCAGGGCTTAGCCCTGGGACCGTCTTAAAGGTAACCATGTCAGGGATTTTGAAAGAATTTTAGTTAGATTTGTTTCCTAACAAAACATGTGAAAGTAAAATTTAAAACAGGTGATGTAAATTAATGGTATTTTTCCTTCTGCTATTTAATTGTATTTGTTTATATGAAGATTTGTTTCTTGGTGCCAGATGGTTAATGAATAAAACTTTTGCATATATTTTAAATGCAATACACTATATAAAATGCTGGTATGTAGTATTACATGAAAAAATCACTGATTACTGAAGGACCTCAGTGATCACTGATCACTGATACTTGAAGGACTTCTTTTTTATGACAACTAACTGCTTTATTTAAAGAGGAAGAGTAAAAGTATTAATTTTATCTACAGCCCTTAAAACAATTCCCAGGACGGCTCATTCAATCCTTTTGTTCAATATAGAACCTAAGAATGTAAGACAGCACTTTTTAATAATTGCTGGAGTGGCACTGTAATTTTTTTGTTCAATGTAGACCCTAAAAGCTTAAGAAAATGATCTTGCAGTGAATAAAATTTCAAGCCACGTTCTATGGTTCCTCTTACACATATACTTTCATGAAGCAAAGAAATAGGGTTTCTAATACGCAGGTCTGCTGCGACGGGGGTACATAATAAAGTCCTACTTAAGGGTGTAACTATACTACATATGCGAGCAGATTCAACGCGCCGCCGAAAAAGCCATAGGGTGCCGTTTCTTAACACGTGCTCAATGATCATCAACAGGGCAAGCTCAGGTACTGTGTGGTAAGCAGAAACGACCATAGGCCTAAATACTTATCGGCGTTTGTCTTGGGCGAGCCAGTCTCGGTAAACTCGCTTTTCGAGTGTGTGAGCGCAATCCTCATCACCTGATAGCTGTACAGCCGACAAGCAAACAGCACTTGCAAGAGGAAGGACCGCCGATATTGGGCATGAGCCTACCCAGGGCAGCAACACCCTTTGGGACTTTGTCGGAAAGGGAACCAACAAAGCGCCAACCAAAAAACCAGGGACCTTGCTTTCCTTGGTCCTTCCTCTTGCAAGTGCTGTTTGCTTGTATCGGCTGTCCAGTCGATCTTGCTATCAGGTGAAGAGGATTGCGCTCACACACTCAAGAAGAGAATTTACAGAAACTGGCTCACCCAAGACAAACACCGAGAAGAATTTATGGTCGTTTCTGCTTAACGCACGGTATCTGAGCTTGCCCTGATGATGATCATGGGGCACGATATAAGGAATGGCACCCTTGGCTTTTTCGACGGCTTTGAATCTGCTCGCATAAGTAGCATAGCAAGGTTTTAGGGTCTACCTTGAACAAAAAATTACAATTCCACTCCAGCAATTATTAAAAAGTGCTGTCTTACGTTTTTAGACTCTATATTGAACAAAAAGATTGAATGAGCCGCCCCGGCAATTTTTTTAAAGTGCTGTAGATAAAATTAATACTTTACAGTAGCACACTCTTCTTCTTTAAACAGTAGTTTGTTGTCATAAAAAAAGAAGTCCTTCAAGTATAAGTGATCAGTAATCACAGAAGTCCTTCAGTAATATCAATTATTTATTTTATTTTATACTACATACCAGCATTTTATATAGTTTATTGCACTTAAAATATATTCAAAAGTCTTAATTCATTAACCATCTGGCACCCAGTAACAAATCTTCATGTAAACAAATACAATTAAATAGCAGAAAGAAATACCATTAATTTACATCACCTGTTTTAAATTTTACTTTCACATGTTTTGTTAGTAAACTAATCTAACTCAAATTCTTTCAAAATCCCTGACATGGGTACCTTTAAGACAGTCCCAGGGCTAAGCCCTGGAAGTTATCACGAAATTGATGGTGTATAAACCTACTCCATGAAATTCTACATGTATGTACCAAGTTTTGTGGCCATCAGTCTAGCGGTGTCTGAGTTTATCAGTGCCAACTGTATATATATATATATAATGGATTTGAAAATCCATAATATATATATATTTATATATATACTAATAAACAAAATATGGTAATATATATATATATATATATACCAACATTCTCTTTTATACTTATAGATTTTCAGAAATTGCTGGGACGGCATTTTTAATTTTTATTTATCAAAGGTAGACCCTAAAAACTGAAGAAAATTTTATTTTGACAGTGAATACAATTTCTAGGAATGCTTTATGGGTTTACCCACACATATACCTTCATGAAGCAGAAAAAGGTATTTAGAATTCGCTGAGTGCCCAGGTCTGCTGCAATGGGGGGATAAATAATATTAGTCCCACCTAAGGGGCGAGCAGTTTCAACGCTCTGCCAAAAAAGCCAATGGTGCCGCTCCTTAAGTCGTGCCCCATGATCATCATCAGGGCAAGCTCAGGTCGTGCATAAGCAGAAATTACCATAAATGCTTCTCGGCGTTTGACTTCGGGTAAGCCAGTCTAGGTAATCTCGCTTCTCAAGTGTGTGAGCGCAATCCTCCCCATTTCATAGCAAGACCGACTGGGCAGCCGACACAAACAGCACTTGCAAGAGGAAGGACGCCGATATTGGGCATGAGCCTACCCAGGGCAACGACACCCTTGGGGCCTTTGTCGGTGGGGGCTGGATATGGTCGAATTTTTAGTTAAGACAGGCCCTTTATTTAGACAGGGATAGGGTACTTCCGTTGCAACAGACCTGAGTACTAAGCGAATTTCTAAAAACATTTTTCTGTTTCATGAAAGAACATTTGATATGTTTAAAGAAATACGTTTTTAAACAAGAATGTATACAAAAAATTATATTATTGAAGAGTGATACAGTATGTTGTATTTTTATCGTGGGCGAAGCCACGGGTCCTGCTAGTACAATTTAAAACCAAATTGGTTATTATAGGCCAAACAGTTTGTAAGATTTGTGATATTGTGTTGATTATTTCATTAATTGACTAATGATCAAAATGATATATTATGATATATATGATCTTGGCTCTTCAAAGATCATCAAATCTTCCATCAATGCTAGTTTTCAAGTTTCAATTTATACACGTGGGTCAATCTTAAATAATCACATAACACATTTTATTTAGTTCCGATAGTAATACTTAGTTCTTTAAGTGGTTTTATGATGAAAAAAAAACACTTATAAAAAGGCGACGTTCATGGTTTTTCTTACACTTTGAGTTCCATTATCAAGAGAAACTTGCTAGAAAGTACCAAAATGAAACGGGGAAAGCTCGTTTTAGCTTTATTTAAACCTCTTAGCAGGCCTATTAGTCCATGAATTTTAGGAAAATCGATCAAGGAACAAATACTGATCAAATTGTAACTTCGCACAGATGATAAGTAAACCTCCCTAATTAAAATGACAGAGGTCCCCGGAAAACCTTGCTGTGCTCTGGCCGCCGTCTTGAAAAAAAACCATTTCCAGGCCGTGTTTCTGTATAACTTTTTTCATGCAACTCAAAATCCATAAGATATACGAAAAAAGATTTAAAGGGTGTTTTATCGAGGAGAAAAATTTCCTTTAAAATAAGAATAATTATTTACAAGAAAGTAAAAAAAACTGCTATTATTTCTTTACATTTGTTAATATTGTAATTCTATAATAACTCTGCCATGAAGAAGATTATAAATTCTATGTTAAATACATTCCCAAGGAGGCGAAGCCCTTTGAACTAAATGAATAACACATTCTATTATAGAATCCTGAAAAACAGTCCAGTTTTTTGAAACCTCAATCATAAAAATTGGTTCACAATGAAGGCGTGGGTGATCTCACAAAAAATGTATTCCTTAAGAGGTCATAAGTAATCCGCTTCTGTGAGCTTAGCCTTTATTGTGAACCAATTTTTATGATTGAGGTTTCAAAAAACTGGACTTTTTTTCAGGATTCTATATTATAGAAAGTGTTATTTATAATGGCAGAGTTATTACAATTAAATTATATAAATACCCCCATTGCAGCAAACCTGCGTACTCAGCGAATTTCCAATTACAAATATCCAGTAATTAATCCATTATTACAAAAAAATAAAAATAAAAAAATATATATTTATATATTAAATTAATATATTATAGCTTGTATTACAAAAACTTTGTAAAAAAATATTGGTAAATGACTTAGATGAAAGAACATTAATGTTTCATATAATGAAGTAGGCAAGAATGTTTATTTTTTAAATTACATATTTGTTTAAAAAACCAAAATTCTATTAAATACATTGATAAACTGAGAAATCACTCAAAGCGATTCCTTGAAAACCTCAGTTGAGAGTAAATACGAAATTAGGTAAGCTAACATTCTGCTGCCCTGATACTAAAAACACAATGATACTAAAAACACAAAAAAAAATGTCAAGTGGCAATATCTCGGAGACCAATGGACTTAGAGAAATGATTTAAAATATCAAATTGTTTGTTTTTTCGAGCTAAATCCAATGGTGCAAACAATAATTGGATAAATATAATTTCAATTTGAAAAACTCAAAAAACCCATTTTTGAGGGGTAAAATGGGGCCTTTACCCCACTTTGGATATGTCGATCTGGCTGGTTTACGAACTCGTCCAAGAGAATCTTGTTTTACATGTCTGTAGCAAATTTTGTTACGATCGGAGGATATTTACGAGAATTATCGTGTTAACAAAACTCAAAAAATGAAAATTCTATTTCCCATATAAGCTATGTTAAATTTTAAAACAAATCGTGATTTTTGCAGGTAAAAAAGCGTTTTCACAATAAAATCACTTCATATCCAGAATCCAGAAAGTACACATAAAAAGCTGTCAATTAATATAAATATTAATATGATTGCTGAGGAAACCCTGAACGGATATTTTTTGTCCATTCTGTTCTGTTAAAACGACGGTAATAGCTTATTTCTAAGGAAATTTGCTAAAAATATTAACATAAGTTATTTTTTTAATTTCTTGTACATACTTATTTTTATTTTATTGGAAATTTTATCCTCTATAGCAATGCCCTTCATACATTTTCGTAACTCCTATGGTTTTCGTGTTGATTGAAACTTGTATAACTTGAAAATAGAAAACTAGCATTTATAGAAGATTTGATGATCTTTGAAGAGCCTTACCTTACAAACTGTTTGGCCTATAAAAGCCAATTTGGTTTCAAATTCTATCAAAGGTAATGCACTTTTAAAATTATATCAGTAGTTCTTAAAAAAAGTGCTAATTCAGTTTCAAATATAACGCAACTTATAAAATTTCAATATTTGGCAGTTTTATCACATCTTGGTGGAGCCTAATCTCGGCAACTAATAGGCCTACAATAAAAAATTTGGTCTCAAAGTGTAGATAATTAAATTTACTTTTAAACTTGTAATAGCTGCTTTCATGAAAAAGATACGGTTTAGAGCCAAAACTGGCAAAATTTAAAAAAAAGTGCAAAATGTTTTGATTTTTATATTTTTTGTTGGAACCAAATCTCGGAAACTACTAGACCTACACTAACAATTTTGGTCTTAAATTGTAGGTAATTTAATATCCTTTTAAAATGAATATGGATGTGTTTTACGAAAAAATGATGCTTCAAGGTCAAAATTGACCAAACACAAAAAAATTGCGAAAATCCGCTGATTTTTACGCTTTTTGGCGGTGATCCGGAAGGTCCCCGAGGTCGAAAACTTGGATTTGGCAACTCGGTACCATCACTTACAATATAAAAAAAAGAAACCAACTACCCCATTTCGTGTAAGGTAGGCCCTGCTTTTGGTGACAAAGTTACTGTGCTGATAGTGGTCTTGAATGGAATTAGTCTTAAGTTTTATGATGGTCATGAATAGAATTATTTTATTTTGTTGTTACATTATATATTGACCATACTTTATACTTGAAAAGGTGACCTACCAGGTACGTATAATAAGCCACTATGAATGAGAGATTAGTACCAATTATCACGTTAAAAAAAATTTAAAAACCATTTGCATAAGGACAACAGAAATAAACGGTATCAGGAAACTGACACATACTTTCTCCCTTCAAGTCATATAAAACCAGAAAACCTAATCAGTGTAATAAAACAAATTAACAATTAATTAATCAAACAAATATATACCAAATTTTATCAAAATTGGTTAGTAAATAACGGAGATATCAGTTTTTAAATATTTGCCATAAGAATAACATTGGACAACGTACTGTGTTTACCGCCGAACTAAAATATCAATTATCTCCGCAACCAGTTGTCGTAAACTAATGATTCAAAATACTGGATTATTTAGTTTTTCACGTAGAATTTAATGGTTGCAAGTATATTTTCCTAAAAGGTTACATATTTTGTGAAATTTGAAAAATATGATTTTTTTAACACTTAAACACCATAACTTCTGAACCTGAATTTTTACAGACATTCGGGGGGTGTCATTTTGTTTGTCATCTTAAGCACTAAAAACCATGAAATTTTTATCAAAATCGTTGAAGCCGTTTTTGAGAAATTTGGATTTTTGTCATTTTTTATGGGGTAAATACCCTTAAAAATCAAAAATTCAAAAAAATGAAAAACGCCTGGAGATACTATGGTTTTATACCTACATACCAAATTTCATGAAAATTGGACCACTGGTGTCGTCTCTAGCTTTGTTTACATCCACACATACATACATCCACACAAACACACACACACACACACACACACACACACACACACACACACACACACACACACACACACACACACACACACACACACACACACACACACACACACACACACACACAGACAGACAGACACTACAGACACTACAGACACGACAGACAGACAGACAGACACCACGCCGAAAACCACTTTTTTGGATTCAGGGAGCACTAAAACGAATATATCCACTAACAACTCAAATTCGAAAATTTTGACGAAAACAATACTTTCTCCATAGGCTATACTATGTATAGGGGGGAGAAAGTAAAATGAATACCCCTATTGCAGCAGACCTGCAAACTCAAATGGAAAAAATATATTTCAATCCATCATTGTGAGATTCGATGCAGTGCCGGCCTTAGGGGAGGGTAACAGGGGCGGCCGCCCAGGGCCTCGCGCCTGGGAGGGCCTCGCGCTTTTGATAAAAGAGATTTCCTATGTTTAAAATAGATGATCAGAAATAATAAAATTACAATAAAACAACACAGAAATATCTATTAAACCATGAGAATGATTGCTTGTAATATTAAAACTATAATTTAAAAAGGCTGAATAAATTCAATAACTGAACAAAATTTAAACCTCAGTAAATCAAATTACAAAGCTAATTTGATAGGTTGGGCTCTGGATTGTGGGGAGCAATATGAACATGTATATTTGAAAATATTACTGCTTTCTCCCGAGCATTTTCTCCATAAGAATAACATGGGAAATGAGTATGCAGGTTTGCTGCCGTGGAAGTATGAAATTTAGATATTTTTTGAAATAATCCAGTATATATCACTCAATTGAAGCTACCAAGTTTCATTAAGATATGTTGCGAAATAAGTGAGATATAGAATTTTATTTATTTCCCATAAGGTTACTTTGGGACATTGTACTGTGTTTACCACTAGCAATATCTCGGTAACCAATAGAAATAGAGCAACAATTCAAATACTAAATTATTTGTTTTTATTAGCTGAATTCAATGGTCCAAACAAAAATTTTATGACTTTTATTGTCTAAGTAAAAAATCCAAAAAACCCATTTTTGGAGGGGATTACTCCCCTTCCAATGGTCCGATCAGGCTGGTTTTCAAACTCGTCCGAATAATTACTACAGTAATTATCCGGCCCCCTCATATCCAGCCACCTCGGGACCGAGCCTTGGCCGGATAAACCGACCTACTATAATTACGGCCATTTGCACCAAATTAATCTTACATAACTGATAAATAAAGTCTTCAGTAGTGTAAAATACTTGTTTTTAAGGTTATTAAAAACACACACTTTGTAAAACCAATAAAAAAATATTTACTGTAAAACAAAATTAAATTACAGAATGATAGTTCACAAAAGTATTCACTGCAGTACAGTACTGTAGGCTTCATTATAATTGTGGTGAATCATGAATAAAGAAAGCTTATAATAATGTTTGATAAAGATGATTGTAAAAAATTTCTTACGATAAATCGGCTTTAAAGATCGGCCTTAAAAAAGTCAATAATTTTAAGCTTACAGTTTACTATCTCAACTAAGTTATTTTCATAAAAAATGTGAACAGATGTACCGTCAGAGCGTTCAAATCGCGACGAGTTATAGCGCGCGTCTACGCGTATGTAAGCCGTGGGAAATATAATTTGGTATTTACCTCCCGGAAGCGGCCGGATAAACAGAGGACCGGTAAATCCGTGGCCGGATATAAGGGGTTCTACTGTACTTTACATTATGTCTGTGCCAAATCTCGTTTAGATCGGACCATTTTTACGCGAGTTATCGAGCTTAAAGACACACACACATATATATATATCTATATCTATAAAAGAGAACGTATGTATGTATATTTTTATAAAGAAACTTTATTTTCATAAAATATATATAAATAAAATTCTTCTTCTTGCACATTACAAGTTGCTGTGATCAAAGAATACTTAACAATTAATTTTGATTTTGTTTACTGTAAAGGTGATATTTTAAAATTTCAATTGAACCTTTCATGGCTAAAACTGAAATTTGATAAAGATCCTTCTTATTAAATTTAAATAAGCTCCAAAAGTCTTCAACAAATTTGGGGATCGTTCCTCTTGATCCAACAAGCAGTCCAAATATTTGTATATTTTTAATTTTATATTTTTCTTGAAGGTATTGTTTGGTTGGCGAGTATATATCTATTTTTTCGTTTACCTTATTCGGTTGTTCTTGACTACTATAGTCTCAAACCTAACCGTTGGATCTATTACATAACCTATTGACTTTTTTCGATCAATTGCGATTATGTCAATTCTTCTTGTAGATTCATCATTAGCTAAACAATTTATCTCTTCATAGACTTCAAAAGATTTAGCTCTAAATTCATCAGCTATCATTGATCTTATTCTGTGATGCCGGGCATTTCTTAAAAGTTGGCCATGAGGACAGAATCCAAGGACATGTGGCAAAGTTTCAATAATGTATTGCTCAAATGTAGAACAATGTCTACACTGGTTGCCGTCCTTGGATCTTCCTTTTATGCCTCTGACAGGAGCCACGTCACCGATCATTTTTATTAAATCAGTATATTCTGATGTGGTCAAACCTTGAAGTTTATGAAATTCTTTGTTTATTTTTGGACACTCTTTGAAGAGGATAACCCCTTTACCTTTTTGCTTCAGACGACACCATTCATCATATTCCATGTATTTTAGCTTTTCCCTAATATTTTTAGATTTGATTATATTCATGTTATCCAAATCTGTTATTTTTAATTTTTTTAATCATTTTTCTATTTCAGCTTTAAAATTTATATAATGAGTGATTATTTGATCATTTTGTTTTTCTAACACTTGACATATATTAATATGTTGGAGAAAAGCCTCCCATGAAGCCTTGATAATACCTAATCCTTTACAGCTTTTTGATGAATAAAGCATTGAATTAGGTACATCGTTAGGAAGGTCTAGTATTTCTTTCACGGAATCCCTAATTAATTTGTCAATGTCGTCCAGGAAAGAAGCATTTAGTTTATCGAGTGGTGCACACTGAAAAGGATATATCAATGTAGGCCAAATATAGTTATTTAAGATAAAAAGTTTTTGATCTGATTTCAAAAATGGGGAAGTTGTAAGTTTAGTCAATTTACAATTTAATTTTTCAATAACTTGTCCTTTGTCAAACATTATTTCACTATTAAAATTTATACCAAGGTAACGGATTTTCTCACTGGTGTCGATAGATAATATTGAGTTCTCTTCTAATTTGAAGTTTTCAGATATAAGTTGGCCTTTTGAAATGTTTAAAATTTTTGTCTTATTGACATTTATGGTAAGTCCAATTTCTTTGAACCGACTCAATGTCATGTCATAAAGGGCAATTGCTGAATTTTTATTTTTCCCAATTAACACTGTATCGTCAGCAAAACTGAGCAAGTTTACCGCAGGAAGCGCTTTGTCTAGTTTGTACCCATATAATTCTGCTATTGTTGGTTCGGTCAATTTGTTCAAGATATAATTGATGCTTAGATTAAAAATTGTTGGAGATAAAGGAGCTCCCTGTAGGACCCCTCTACTTATTTTAATAGGTTTTGTCTTGCCTTGTTTTGTTTCGATTTGTGTGACATTTCCTGTTTGCAAGTTTTTAATATTACTAGATAACGCTGAAGGAATATTCAAAGAGTCAAGTAAACGATTAACATGATTATGGCCAACGTTATCATAGGCCTTTTCTATATCAAGAAACATTATTACACAATCGTCTTTTTTAATTTTTGAATCATTTAAAATTGTTGATAAAATAGTTGAGTTTATGTATGTTCCAGGCACTGTCGTAAAACCTTTTTGAACTCTGTTGAATGATACATAGTTTTTTAAATGTTTATGTAAAATTTTTTCAAATATTCTTCGTAGAACTGAACAGACAGAAATGGGTCTCCAGTTAGATACTTGATTAATATCCCCTCCTTTATCCATTAAAATTGTTCGAGCATGTTTAAACTGATTAGGCATAAAATTCATTTTATGCATCCGTGTATATATTATGGACAATGGACAATATTTTCGCAATATTTTTCATTTTCAAACTTCTCATAATAATTCTATCTGGGCCTGGAGCAGTATCAATTTTGATATATCTCACTGACTCTACTACTTCATTTTCAGAAATATTTGAATTATACTCCTTTTCAACAAGTAAATGTTCCTCTAAATTGACTTCATTATATTTCGGTAATACTTTATTGTTTGGCTCTGAAAATCTACTTGTGAAGTGGTTATATAATGATATCAGGTCAATTTGACATCCCTTGGAATCACTTTCCAACACTCTTCTGACTGCTCGTCTTCTCCTATTATAATATTCAAATTGTATAACTTCGTAATTATATTTTTCTTTACGTTTTTGTCTGCCTTTTTTAGTACTTCTCTGAGGGTTAGAAGATTTCTTATAGTTCATATTTTGTGAAACATCTTTCTTCTTCCTTCTAAGGTCATAAAATCGTTTAGCTGGATGTTTTGGACCTGGCATAAGATGAATGGCGTTAGCCAGGAAAGAAGTAAATTCTTTAATACTTTTATTGAAATCTTCGTCATTCATTTCATTTGAGAAAGTTTGTAACCATTCTTTACTACTTTCTTCTAATTTGTTGTAATTATAATGGTTAGGTTTTATTTCATAATTTTTATCTAAAACCTCACTGTTATTTGTGTTGCAATGTCGTAAAACAATATTCTGTCTGTGTTGTTCATAGTGGCTTTTTGCCTGGTGAATACCAATTGCTCTTTTACTAGTGAAATATTTTCCACAAATATTACAAATATGTTTATATTCAAGGTTTTTGTTAGTTGGAGGTTGCATATTTTCTTGTTCATCCGGTATCACAGAGAGAAATGATGAATAATGATTAGGATGTGATGGCATTAGTCTTATACTGTCTTCGACATCATATTCTTCTTCCACATCACTATCTTGTTTACCAATTCCCAAGCACGGTCTCATATATCGTGGATCATGGTTTGGTGGTATAACTATGCTATATGGATTTGGTTTAGAAGTACTTGGTTGAACAGACATTAGATTTTTATTTGAAGTTGTTTCAGGTCTCCGATTTTTAGTAGTATTATTAGTAATGTCAAAATTCAATTTTTTAATATTTCTTTCTTCTATGTTATTGGTCCGGGGTGCTTTCTCTGAGTGGAATATTGGTTTTTGTTTAATTAATGAGATTTCAATATCCTTATGTGACCCTTTAATATGAGAATCAAGTCTTCTTACGAGTTTGTGACAAAAAGGGCATTCAAGGGAGATATTGTCCTTTTCTTTGTTTGTAGGTCCAGGGTTGAGTTCTAGATCTCCACTTAGTAAAATTAAAATAATTAATATCTGATTCATATATTGTCTGTGAATGAAATTAACTTTCTGTGCAGTTTTTCTTTTTTGTTCACTATTGGTATGATATTTGATTAAATATGTCATATTTAAATGATATCTAAGTTTGATCAAATCACAGTAGATCAATTTCAGATGATCACTTATTTGGGCTTTAAATAAATCTAAATCCTAATAATTAATGTAAGAGTATTTATATATATAGTTTTCTAAATCATTTTAGGTTGATATTTAAAGAGACAAACAACAAAATTGTTAATAAGGAAGTGTTAGCTTAATGAATTATTTACGGTGTCAGGATTGCTTTTCTACTCACAGTACACTGTGCATTGAATTTATTTCCTTTGATATAACTTAAACAAATAGAAGAAGCAGAAGCTTTAGGATATATATATCCCCATTGCAGCAGACCTGCATACTCAGCAAATTTCAAATGCAAAAGAGCATATTTCTATCCAACATAGCGAGAATTGACATGTTTTTGTAAGCTCCATAAGAATAACATGGGGAATGAGTATGTATGTTTGCTGCAACAGGTACGTTAAAACTGGGTGGTTTTAGTTCAATATTTAGTAGATCTGAACTATAAGAAGCTGTATACCGAGTTTTATTGAGATATGTTGAGAAATAAGCGAGATATAGAATTTTACTTATTTCCCATAAGGATAACATTGGGACAACGTACTGTGTTTACCACTAGCGATATCTCGGTAACTTATGGTCATAGAGCAACGATTCAAAATACTAAATTATTTGTTTTTTAAGCTGAATTCATTGGTGTAAACCAAAATTACATTATCTTAATTTTTGTAAGTAAAAAAATAAAAAAAACATTTTTAGAGGGGTTTACCCCCCTTCTAATAGTCCGATCAGGCTGGTTTTTAAACTCGTCCGAATAATAAGTACTTTACATGTCTGTGCCAAATTTCATTCAGATTGGACCATTTTTACGCGAGTTGTCGTGCTTAAAGACACACACATACATATACTTCGAAATAATTAAAACATTTTTACTTAGTAATATTTCGATTTTACCTTTTTCAAGCTAAATAACAAACATAATCATAAATTAACAGCTGAGGACAATTATTTGGTTTGCTGGTCAATTTCATTTAGGACAGTTGATGAGGAATCAAACTATTTATTTCAGTATTAAGTATAAAGAAGTGATAATTATTTACAATTCAGCGGATGTTGAGTCCATGAGGTTGTTTTGACCTTAAAACTAGCTGATGAGCCAATTCATATGTTCTTAAATTCATTTCGTTGAGATCTTTATTCTCAGCAATTTTGTGGATAGGTTTAAGATCAAAACAATCTTCAAACTCAGCATCATGCTGGACAGCGTGTAAGGCCACAGGCTTTTTTGTCTCTTTATGGTTAACTGAGAACCGATGTCCTGTCATGCGCACTCTTAAAGAGTTTGAGGTTAGACCATTGTATTGTTTTGGGCAATGTTTACACGATAGCTGGTAAATCACATGGTTTGACGAACAATCCATGTGACCAACTATCGGGTAAACTTTGTAAGTGACGTTACTGTGAAATCGGTCTGCCTCGCACAAGATCTTACAGATTCCGCAACGCTGTTTTTTACATGGTTCACATCCATGGTCGGAACTGAGACCTGTATCCATAATATTTTCATATACTGGGTGCCCATAATAGTACCCCCCCTTACCTTTTTCCTATATTTTTTCAAATATCAATTCCACACCACCCCCAAACATTATTGGGTGGTTAATACTTCATTTTGAGGGGGTACCCAATTTTGGCCGCCATCTTGGATCCGCCATATTGGATCCAGGATAATTTTTTCAAATGTTAAAGTCGTGTTGTGACCCATCATTTCGAATTAGACTTTTTCACTGATTACAATGCCGCAATCCGTTTTTTAATATCTCAATTGGTTCTCAAGATGAATTTATTTATTTTCAACCAATTTAAACATTACAAATTGATAAAATATGCCCATAACCACGAAATAATTCTAGATAGTGACAAATAACCACCATCAGTCATTTTTGAGCGATTTACACTTAACTTTTACCAATGTAAATTTTTTGGCCGCCATCTTGGATCCGCCATTTTGAAATGAGGTAAGTTATTTCAAATATGAAGTTGGTATTGTGACCCATCATTTCAAACTAGCTTTTTACGCCGAATTGAATGCCGCAACCCGTTTTTAATTATAGCGTTTCGTTTCCAAGATATTGTCATATTTCTAATAAAAATCTCAAAAAATATGAATTTTTCAAAAACCAAATTTTATAGCTAAAGACGGGTTGCGGCACTGAATTCGGTGCAAAAAACTAGTTAGAAATGATTGGTCGCAATACCAACTTCATATTTGAAATAACTTACCTCATTTCAAAATGGCGGATCCAAGATGGCGGCCAAAAAATTTACATTGGTAAATGTTAAGCGTAAATCGCTCAATTGTGACTGATGGTGGTTATTTGTCACTATCTAGCATTAGTTTGTGGTTATGGGCCTATTTTATCAATTTTTAATGTTTGAACTGGTTGCAAATAAATAAATTAAAAGTACCCATATCTTGAGAACCAATTGAGATATTAAAAAACGGATTGAGGCATTGTAATCAGTGAAAAATCTAATTCTAAATGATGGTTCACAACACCACTTTAACATTTGAAAAAATTGTTTTGGATCAAATATGGCGGATCCAAGATGGCGGGCAAAATTGGGTACCCCCTCAAAATGAAGTATTATCCCTCAACTACTATGCTCCATAAACCTAACCTAACTACTATGCCACGTCTGACAGACGTAAAGTTCATTTAAGGGGTGGAAGGGGAAAAAAAGAAATTCTTAATTTTGGCGTTTTGCTCACAGTAATTTAGGTACATTACTAAATTAATTTAGCAACTAATTCATTCCAAGGCAAATTTAAATACTTACCCAACCCCCTCAAAAAAAACCTTTACTTTTTGTTAAGTTTACAAAAAATAGGGTATTGAATTTTGTTTTTGAAACTATTTGAAGAAAAAACCTCATTTTCTATTTTTAAACATTTAATGAATTGTTTGAAATACATTGAAACATGACTGCACGCTTATGATCACTCAATATTCAAATTCAAATTCACTCAAAATTACTCAGTTATTAGACCCAGTCATGAAGTTACATAATCACTATGCCCCGTCCATTGGACGTCACGATATTGTTTAGTATAAAGTTACGTAATTACTACAACCCGTATCTCGGACGTCGACGTTATAAAATAAAACGAACCCAATCACTATGCAACGTCCGACAGACGTCGATTCCAAAATGGCGCCTAAACACTGAGTCCGAGCGTGATAAGACGTTCACCATAGAAAGTTCAACATCCAATCGAAAGGTACTGGCCAGGGCGGATTTAGGGGTAGAGTGGAAGGGGGTGCGACAGAGAGGGAAAAATTGGTGAAGTCCGGAAGACGTCTGCATAGTAGTTAAGGGTTAACTACGCAATAATGTTCAGGGGTGGTGTGTAATTGATATTTGGAAAATATAGGAAAAAATTAGGGGGGGGGACTATTATGGGACACCCGGTATATTTATGAAAATGAACGAATGGTGTTTTTAGCATGTGGGGACCTCAAAACAAAAAGTTGTAATGGTCTTGGGCTTAGATCTTACCTTGAGACCTACAGTACTAGCTTCTTCCCTAAAGGAGAAATTTGCTAAAATATATAGTACTAGCTTCTTCCCTAAAGGAGAAATTCGCTAAAATATATATATATATATATATATATATATATATACATATATATGTATGTATGTATGTAGCCTATGGACTCCGAAACCGCTCGACAGATTGTAATTAAACTTTCAGGCATTATTAAGCATTATTCAAGGATGGTTCGTGTGAAGTTTGGTGTAAATCTGTCCAAAGGGCTACGACACAGAGGGCATTCAAGGGTGCAGTGTCAGGTTTTAGAAAATTAGTGTTTACAAAATTAACAGCTGTAAATTAAAAAAATTGAAAGTTTCTCTAAACTGACATATTTGTTTATGTCATATTTGTAACTAGAGGACATATTTGTTCACTGGCTGGTTTATTATCTTTTGAATTATGTTAATTGAATTTACATTATTTTTTTTATTTCAGCTTAACTTAAAATAGTTCCCTGACAACATTTTTTTTCATCCACATGCTACCAAAAAAAGCGTCAATCGGCAGAAAATTGGCCAAATCAAAACAAACTGCAGAAAAAGCAGCCGAAAACGACGAAGAATACGAGTCACGGCTTCGGGAGCTGCGAAATAAGGCATCAACCTCCAGAGCAGCCGAAACCAACGAAAAACATCAGTCACGGCTTTAAGACCTACGGAATCGGGCGTCTACCGCCAGAGATGCCGAAATCAATGAAGAACGTGAGTCACGGCTTCATGAGTTGCGGAATTGGGCGACTAACTCTAGAGCAACAGAGTCGGCCCAAAGCGAAACGAACGACTTAATGCTAACCGTTTAAGAATAATTCAAAGAAGAGAGGGATTAGACTTAAGGCTGGAGGCTTTTAACTATGACAAAGCCTATGATTACAAAAATCAGAGTGACGTGACTATTGGTCAAATGAATGTAGTTTTCTTGCATTGCAATGCCTTAAAGTTCCAAGAGGAAAGTCCTGGGATGAGCTGTTATAATGGTGAAGTCACCTTGCCTCCATTGACTGAGCCCGCTGAGCCGCTCATGAGTCACCTTTCTGGAACCGATCCAATGTCTAAACATGTCATGCAAAACATCCGTAAGTAGAACACATGTTTTCAGTTGACTGTTCAGTGTAACAAACATTGTAAACAACGCTGACATGCCAACATTTAAAGTTCAGGGCCAAATATATCATAAAATTGGTTTGTTGCTTCCTTATTTGTAGTTTTTGCAAATATTTTTACTGGTAACAAAGAAAGAGAAGACAAACTGAGGGGTTCAATTAGTGATGGAACCAGACCTGATTTAATTTTGAATTTACAAACTGTTTCATACGCCTATTCAAATCTGTTATTGATCAGATGCCATCAGATGACTATGCAATTGCAATACGGGAAAATGCCTGTTTTTCGCACGGCTAGTTATACGTGGCGTGCTCACTGTCAGAATTAATATGTTTTGTGTCATAGACAAATTTAAATTATTAGTATTTCTATTCTTGTGTTTTTAAGCGTGATGACACATTTGATAGTTAACATATGTTTTTGTTTGTTTTTTGTGTGGGACAAAAACATTGGTTTTTAATTATTAGTACTTTTTGAGATGTGAGTTATTGGGTGCGTTCAGCCGCAGCCACCGGTGGCTAACCGGTTACCATAGTCACTAATAGGCAAATCCACCGCATCTTGACAATCAACAATGTCCGGTTACTTACCGAATCCACCGTAAACACAACATTGGTGGATGCACAACAATGGTAGGTGGTATGTCCACCGCTACCGTTCACTTATTATAGGTAAATATATTACCCACCGGTGGAATGCGGCTGAACGCGCCCATTGTTATAGGAGTGAATGATTTTTTAATATGTGTTTTTCAGTTAATTGATACTGAGTAGAGTAGAGTTTGGGTTCAATTTGAGAAATTCAATTGTGGGTCATTTGGTTTAATGTATTTATTTAGATGTGAATGAGACTTCTTGTAACAATTAATAAATTGTGTTGTTGTTATCATGACTAACAACAACACAATTGTAACCTAACCGTTTTGATAGGTTATAGGCCCAGAGCCCGCTTGAATGCTAACTATGTAACTTTGCTTGAGTCTTAGAGGTGAAAATATTCAAATATTATGACATCAAACAGTGACAGCTTGAAAATTGAGAGACTAGGACCTAAAAATTATCTAGTTTGGAGTAAAAGGGTAAAAGCTTTTCTAGTGAGGAAAAAATGTTGGACTGCTATTGATCCTGGTTTGCTGGTTTTGACGATGATGAAGACTTGAATGATGAGGAAGAAGAACAGAATTTGATTGCGCTTAGTTATTTAACTGAACTGGTGGAAGATTGTTATTTAAATGATGTGACAAAACATGACAGAGCCAAACATGCATGGAACAGATTGAAAACTATTCATCTAAAGATTTTTCCACTTCAGTTTGTGAGTACTATGGATGAACTATCTAGCTGTATGAAAAAAGCTGATGAATCAATATTGGAATATTTAAACAGAGTAGAACAGTTAGTGGAAAAATTAAGAAATCATGGTTCCAATATCAACGATAAAGATTTAGCAGCTTACATGCTTAGGGTTTAAAGCAGTGGTGTAGTGGGGCCGGAGCGGTCCGGAGTGGCGCTCCGCCACGGCTTTTGGAGCCACATATGCGCCACGGCTTCGCCCGGCGCAGCCTGAAAACGAGGATTGAAATGCGTCATCATATGGACTTGGTTCTTTTGTCTATGGTATAATTTCATCACATCATGTTGAATTTAATCGTTGTCGCGTCGGCGTCGCGGTAACGAACTCGTTCACGCATCGCGGTCACAGTAAACACGAACTAACTCTTTGTGGCATCACGGTAAAGGCCGGTTGGCCTAGACAGCGTCAAATGTGAAACGCTTTGCATCGGATTGGTAGCACGTTGTCCGTACCCGTGACGTTTGCCTCTCGTTGTCCACTTTAGATGCTGGAAACAGATTTTGTTAAAGTTATTGTGCTATGGTCCGGCGTAATTCGTTTGGCGGTGTAGGAAGACTTTCCATGCCTTGAACAAACTCATAGTCGCGTCGTGTTATTTTAACTCGTAATTGCGCTTGGTTAACGTAAAGACTCGCCACATTACTGTTAACAAATCGAAATGGAGTTTCGGTTAATTATCGTCTTCACATTGCGGTAAACGTCTTGTCGTCCGTCATACGACACTGTCGCGACACGGGCAAACTAATCTCGCTGTCGCGTCGTCGTATACCGGATTACTGTCGTGTCCGCGTCGTGTGTTCTCTAATTTTACAGTTTTACATTTGATTTTGAAAACCGATTCTTTAACAGAGTGTCGGCGATTCACAGAGATCCGAGATGCGGGTTTGACCCATTTTCCCTAAAAAATTGTCTATACAAATAATGCTAGAATTAAAGTGCCCTTCACAAACACCAATGCAGGGGCGAAACTAGGGAGGGGGGATAAAGGGGATATATCCCCCGAAATTTTGGAGAACAGAAAGTTTGGACTACAAGACAACCATTTACGGGTACAGCGACGCGACTACGATTTTTGTTTACCGCGGTGTGAAGACGGTTTTTGTCTACGGTAACGCGAAGACGATTTTTGTTTACCGCGAGGCGACGATAATTTTTGTATACCGCGACGCGACGACGATTTTTGTCAACCGCGACGTGACAACGATATTTGTCTACTGCAACAATGATATTCGTCTACCACGACGAACATATTCGTCTATCGTGGCGTCTACCACAACGACGATACTCGTTTAACGCATCGACGGTTTTTGCCTACCGCGACAACGATATATTTGCCTACTGGTGCCGTTACGTCCACATTCGTCTACCGCGACGCGATACTTGTTTACCACGACAACGATATTTTATCTACCGCAGCGACGATACTCGTCTACCGTAATAACTATATCCTTCTACCACAATTACGATTTTCGTCTGCTGCGATGTGTCAACGATATGAGTCTACCGCGACAATAATATTTGTATTCCGCGTCGACCATATTCGTCTATTGTGACGCGATACTCGCCTCCCGCGACGACCTTATTTGTCTACTGTCTCATTAGTACGGGTTTTTAATACCCCCCTTCCCCCTTCTTATAGGAAATCCCCCCGAAATTAAATCCTGGGTACACCCCTGCACCACTGTGATTATAGTTTATAACTGTTGGACTACCCCCCCCCCAAGGCACCCGATAACCGCTCCGGCACGGCTAATTTTAGCACTACACCACTGGTTTAAAGCAAGAAAATTACAAACATATTACACATGTGATGGAGTTAAATGAAGAAAAGATAACTTCAGAAAATGTCAAGAGTAAGTTGATGCTGGAGGAAGCCAGAATAGAGAGAGAGAAAGCCAAACGTGAGAAGAAAAATCAAGAACTCAAAAGCTTTATGATGAAAAACAGAGGGAGAGATGAGACAAGTAATGTTATGAAAACTAATTTCAGTTATGGGAAAAATATCTTTCAAGATAAATCTTGTCACTGCTGTGGAAAACTAGGCCATTTTGCACGAGAATGTCCAAAGGCAATGGAAGCTAAATTAAGGGAAAATATAATTTGTTATAACTGTGGGAAGGAAGGACATCCTTCGACAAAATGTAAAAGTAATTTGAGAAATGTGTACAAAAAGAATGAGACCAGTGAACTACAAAGAGATTTTAAAAATAGAAATGTTAGTTATGAAGAGAAAAAAGAGAGAGAATCGGAAGAGAAAAAATTAGGAGACAGTGTGGTGAGAGTAAAGTATTCTGTGCATATGATGAATGGCTGTGATAGAGAAAGAAAGGAAGATAATGCAATGAAAAAGTCGAGTGATGCAAACAACTGGATTGTGGATTGTGGATGCAATCATCATATAACTCCTTTTAGAGAGCTGATGAATGACTCTACGGACTACACGACTGGAAAAGTAGAGATGGGAAAGAAAAGTGTTTCATGCGATGTGAAAGGCGTTGGATCAGTGACTCTGAAGATAAGTGATGAAAATGGCGGATGGGCTTTGAAACTGACTAAATTTTTATGGGTACCTGAAGTTTCGGACAATATTTTATCAGTGAGACAGTTAGAGAAAACTGGCGTGCGCTACACAATTGAAGATGGCGCATTGCGTGCTTTTGACAAACGTAATGGAGATGAGGAACTTTTTTGCGCTAATTTGATACGGATGATGATATGTACTTAATCAAATGTGATTGGTATGAGTTGGAGACTTCCAAT
This sequence comes from Flexamia atlantica, assembly GCA_035578135.1. NCBI lineage: Eukaryota > Metazoa > Arthropoda > Insecta > Hemiptera > Cicadellidae > Flexamia > Flexamia atlantica. The sequence goes on along the minus strand of JAQJVK010000005.1, from coordinate 51,788,828 downwards.
CCAAATAGAGACTGTGATGAGGAGTCAGTGAGTGCTACTGCTTGTAAAATGGTGACCAGAGATTTGTGGCCTAATCGTTTTGGACATGCAGAAAACTTGCCTGACAGTGAGTTAATCAGCAAAAGAGTAACTAATGATAAATGTGATGTGTGTTTTAAAGGGAAAGCAAAGAAATCTTCTTTTCTTGACAGACCTGTGAGGTCATCTGCTCCACTGGATCTTGTGTATTCTGATGTGTGTTATGTCAAGCCGAAATCTTTGGGAGGGGGTAAATATTTCTTAACACTGACTGATGATAACTCACGTTACAGCGAAGTTAGTGTGCTGGAAAGCAAAAGTGATGTCTGTGAAGAAGTAATGAAATATAAAAAGAGGGTTGAAAATCTTCATGAAAAGACTTTGAAGTCAATACAAACAGATGTCGGAGGCGAATATTGTAACCGTGAACTTCAAGAATTTTGTAGTGAAAATGACATTGTTCATAGACTGTCAAATGGGTGTCGCAGAGAGATTGAATCAACAGCTGTTGACCTTGGTAAGGTGTTTGTTGATAAATTCAGGATTTGCTCAATTTTTGGGAGGAGGCTCTGCATACTGCATGTTACATTAAAAATAGATGCAAATCAACTTCTATTAATAATAACATACCTTATGAGTTGTGGTTTGGTAAAAAACTGTCTGATGATGAATTGGGGAGAATGAGAGTTTTTGGATGTCGTGCATGGGTTTACAAGGAACACTCTAAAGCTGACAAGTTGGAACCTCGTGCCAAAGAATGTATTTTTCTAGGGTATCCCCATAATCGAAGAGGTTATAGATTGTGGGATTTGGAGATTAAATGTATTGTACTGTCTAGAAATGTTGTTTTTGAAGAGAAAGTCTTTCCTATGAAGATTAGGGGAGGTAATCCTGAACCTGTCCTAACTGTTAAAACTAGATGCAAACCAAAAATTATTGATTTGAGTTTGAGTGATGAATCTGATAACGAGACTGTATCCATTAATGAAACTAGTAAGATCGTTGAGAATGATCATGTAGATGGTGAACATGAAATTAGGGAAATAAATGAAAATGACATTGCGATTGATGAAGTTGAGGAAGTCCCTGAGTTACGAAGATCTGAAAGAATTAAAAACACAACAAATTGTTCTGATTGTGTTGGATGCAGATTGTGTGTTGTGGCTGATGTGAATGAAAATCTTCCAAAAAATGCCAGAGAAGCTCTAAATGGTCCAGATAATAAGAAATGGGAAGGGGCTATGAAGAATGAGTTACAAGCTTTTGAGGATAGTGACTGATGGGAGCTGGTTGAAAGACCGAAAGGGAAAAATGTTATTGGCACCAAATAGGTTTTTAGAATAAAGGAGGGGACTGATTGCAATGAAAATGTATATAAGGCAAGACTTGTTGCTTTGGGTTATACACAAACTGAAGGAGTTGTATACTGGGATACGTATAGCCCAGTGATTAGATGGCCGACAATTGGAATTTTGATTGCTCTTGCCATGGTGAAGGGCTGGAATCTTGATCCCTACGATGTGAATGCTGCTTACCTAAAAAGCCCAATCAAGGAGGAGGTGTATGTGGAACAGCCTAGTGGTTTTGAAATAACAAAAAATTGTGTTTACAAGTTGAAGAAGAGTATGTATGGGTTACATCAAAGTTAAAAAACTGGAATATTTGTTTTGACAATATTTTAAAATTAATAGGCCTTCAAAGATCGGTGTGTGAGCCATGTGTGTATTTTGATGAACACATAATAGTGGGAATTTATGTTGATGATATTTTAGCTACTGGAACTACTGAAAAACTAGCATTGTTTAAATCAAGATTATCTACCCATCTAGATTTCAAGGATCTTGGGCAAGTTAAAAGTGTTTTGTCCATGTCCATGTGTGTGTGTTGTGTGTTTTTATTTGTCCATGTGTTTTGTGTGTAACTGAAAATGCTGTGTATTTAGATCAGTGTAAATACATTGAGAAATTGCTGAAGCAGAACAATTTAGAGAATTCAAAAGGCTGTGTTGCTCCATTGGATGTTGGTGATAAAAGAGTGGCTGGTGAAGCTGATGATTGTAACCAAACTTTGTATCAGAAAGCTATATGTAGTTTGCTCTATGTGTCAAATAATACCAGACCGGGCCATTAATTTGCTGTGTGTAAACTGAGTCAATATTCATAAAGCCAAGTGTGAAAGATTGGCAAAGAGTAAAGAAGGTATTGAGGTACTTGAAGAAAATAAAAACTGTCAAGCTTTGCTACAATAGGGAAGATAGTTTCTTACAGATTTTTTGTGACGCAGATTATGCTAACTCTGAAGACAGAAAATCAATATCTGGTTTTGTGTGCAAGTTTGCTGGTTCACCAATCTTGTGGTCAAGTAAAAAACAACAGATTATTGCTACCTCAACAGTTGAAGCTGAGTACATATCTATGGTTGCTTGCTCAAAAGAGGTTCTGTGGCTAAAAAATTTCTTTTCTGAAATAGATGAATCAAGAATTGTCAGAGAGCCAATCAAGATTTTTGTGACTTTCAAGGTGCGATATGTGTTAGTTCAACTTATGTTGAATCTGAGGAAACAAAATATATGGACGTGCGTTATTTATTTTTGAAGGACATTGTGGCAAAAGGACTAATCAAATTTGAGTATGTACCTTCAAACTGTAATGTCGCGGATGTTTTCACGAAGCCATTATCGGGAGAAGTGACATCCAAATTTAGAAACTTGCTTGGTTTGGTCGAGTAACTTAACAACCATACTAGTATCTTTGATTAAATTTGTCATGACAAGGGGAGGTGTCAGAATTAATATAATTTGTGATATAGACAAATTAAAATTATTAGTATTTCTATTCTTCTGTTTTTAAGCTTGATGACATATTTGACAGTTAACATATGTTTTTGTTTGTTTTTTGTGTGGGACAAAAACATTGGTTTTTAATTATTAGTACTTTTTGAGATGTGAGTTATTGTTATAGGAGTGAATGATTTTTTGATATGTGTTTTTCAGTTAATTGATACTGAGTAGAGTAGAGTTTGGGTTCAATTTGAGAAATTCAATTGTGGGTCATTTGGTTTAATGTATTTATTTAGATGTGAATGAGACTTCTTGTATCAATTAATAAATTGTGTTGTTGTTATCATGACTAAATCATTTAACTTTTGATACTCACGAGTTGGTATGCCTGAAAATTTGAACATTTAAATCAAAAGACAAAAATTATTGTTTATCCTTTGGCCTTACAATAAAATTAATATAAGGTAAACAACCCAAATTCCGGTCGCCTGTCTAATACCGGTCGCTGGTCGTCACTGCTCAATCAGTTAAACCTTATAAAATCTTAGATGGTCCTATTTGTTAATGTCTTGAGCTAACGAAAACATCGAGTTTCGATCTACCATAGAGTATAAAAACTTTTGAAATTAGCTGACACAACAATCACTCAGAAAGCTATGAAGAGATGAGTAAGTGATTTCCGTTGGATGACTGCTGCTTTCTTGTGCGAATCCATTAGAAGCGAGGTAAGTTGAGTAAGTGATTTCCGTTGGATGACTGCTGCTTTCTTGTGCGAATCCATTAGAAGCGAGGTAAGTTAAATAAGCTCCTAAATGCTAAATAATACTTATTGTGTCTAACAAAAGGTTTTAACTTAAAAACAATTAGTTTATTTATTTATTACATAAATAAAATTAATGTTTGAAATTATTTTAACCCTTAAATATTTGCGACCGCAATTGGGAAGGTAATTTATACGTTTTTCCTAATTACGGTCGATATTAATGGCCGCGACCGTAAATAGGATTTCATTCTCTTTAATTACGGTTATTGATAATTTTTAAGTGTATTCTTTACAAATTCATTACATTAATTGTTCTTTCATTGTGATTTGTCCTTTGAGGACAAAATTCATTACCTTTTGGATACTTGCGTGTTTTATCGACTACACCAGTATATTGTTACAAAAAATAAACAAATAAAAACTAACACAACTGAACGACACTCAAATCTTGAATGATGAAATTATTAACTTAAGACATAATATTTGTATGTTGGCTCATCTGCGTCGGAAGGAGTAGGGTAGAGATGTTGCAAATATTAGACTTGGCGGCGGAGGAGAATCGCATTGTTTTGAGGACACAAAAATTGATTATTTCTTCAACTACTACTTTTAGTAGACGAGCTCTGCAATTTGATTCAAAAATTTCCTTATATATATAGTTTTATTACAATCAATAACATGTTTACATGTGATTTAAAACTTGGTTTTCTTTTTCCTTAGGTACTGATTGTCCACAAACCTCTGGTAGCTAACATGTTTTATGTAACAAAATAATTGAGCTATTCAAGCTTTTATTTCAATCATTCATGATTTAGAGCATAATTTTACACAAACATAATCAAATACTAAGGAACGAAATGATTAAAATCAAAGTTTTCGAATTATAGAAGGTAGAATCAAACACGTTCTACTGCAATAAATCATCAGTAGCTTTAGCGTCACGCATCGAAACACCATGGCAATAGCGACTTCACTATGTTATTTTTATCCATATTCGAACCACTGTAAATCTTTAGGTGATGGTAAAGGTTTATCTTGGATCATCATATATTATATTTTGCTACGTAATGCACATGCCAGTCCACATATACCTTTCAATTTAATCCATTTTACTTTGAAAATTAACTCATAAAACGTCGTTCTGGCCGCGACCGTAATTAGGCATGTGAAAACCGGTATTAGGAATGCAGCGACCGTTGTTAGGGATTTATGTTGGATAACTATGTCTTCTTTAAACAATATTTTACTAAGTAATATAATTTATTTTTGTGACATAAATATACGATTCGAAACTTCAATTAAATCTAAAGTATAATTAGCCAAAATAAATATAGTCTGAGCAGCTGGTTCAAATTCATAAACAATATTAACTCTGTCTTACCTTAACCGACCGGAATTTGGGTTGTTTACCTTACTTACTTTCTATTCCACTGACTTTTCTTGTAAGATTAAAAAACTATTTCTGTAAATAACTTATTGTGGGCGCAGCAACACGCGCCGGGAATCTGCTAATAGGCCTATATCTAAACTATATGAAGCCACATAACATGTTTTCAAGATATGTTGAGGAATAAGAAAGCTATCCAATTTTATTTACCTCTCATAAGGTTAGTTAACCTAATATTAACATTGGGAAAGAGAGTTCACAGGTTTGCTGCCTCAGGAATTTGATGATTTGGGTATTTTAAGCCATAATCAAGTAGATATTAACTGTATGATTGAAGCCCCATGCCAGTTCTTATCAGGAAATTTTGAGAAATGAGCAAACTACACAACTTTTTTATCACCCATAAGGTTAACATGGAGAATGAGTATGCAGGTTTGCTGCCATGAAAATCTAAAAATAGGGTATTTTAGGCCATAATCCAGTATATTTCAACTAGATGAAGCCACATATAAAGTTTTATCAAGATATGTTAAGAAATAAGGAAGATATTGAATTCAGCTCGAAAAAACAAACAATTTAATATCTTGAATCATTGCTCTATATCCATCATTACCGAGATATTGAAAGTGGTAAACACAGTACTTTGTCCCTATGTTAACATTATGGGAAATAAGTAAAATTCTATATCTCGCTTATTTCCCAACATATCAACATAACAATGTGCTTAGGGGAGCACATTAAGCCTTAGTTGACGTGCTGGGCCTCTTGAGTCTATCCCCACTACCCAATCAATCAATCCCAACATATCTTAATAAAACTTAATTTGTGGCTTCATCTAGATGATATCTAAGGTATTTTAGCCTAAAATCCCCGAAAGTTCCTTTTTGTAGCAGCAAACCTGCGTACTCATTCCCCATGTTATCCTTATCGGAAATAAAATAAGTGTTATATCTTCATAATTTTTTAACATATCTGGATAAAACTTGGTACATGCATGGCTTCTTCTAGTCAAGGTCTACTATATATTGAATTAAAACCATCCAGTTTTAACATACCTGTTGCAGCAAACCTGCATTCTCATTTCCGATTTAATTCTTATGGAGATTACAAAAACATAACTCACTATGTTGGATGGCAATATTATTTTACATTTGAAATTCGCTGAGTATGCAGGTCTGCTGCAACGGGGGTATTTTTAGCATCTGGGGACCTCAAAAAAAAGTTATGATGGGCTCGGGCTTAGGTCTTACTTTATTTATTTATTTTCTTTATTGACACAAAACATTACATCATTTGCTATAAGCAGTAACAGGTGTCGTCAATATATAGATAAAGTTAATCTTGAGGCTAAAAAAAAATACAGAGAATGTATTAAAATTGATAAACAAAAAATTTTCATCCTCCTAGGTGTGTGTCATTTATAAATTCAGACACTGAATCATAGGTCTTCAGGAGAAGGAGGTCCTTTATCTCTCTCTTAAAAGAATTCATGTTTTTTTGTTTGAAATGTTCAGGCAAGTGATTATAGAGCTTCAGGCCAGTATACAGAGGGCTCTTTTCGAAGGCGCTAGTGTTATGAATGGAATGGGATAGTTCAAAAGGAGTTTATTTCAAGTTATGTATGTGTGCGTTGATAAATAAGCATTGAAATGATTTTTATTTGAATGAACATGGTTTAATATTTCAGATGTAAACAAACAAGGAAAAAGTTAAAATGTTCAATGCTTTAAAAAGTGGTTTGCAAGAAGCTCGATAACTAGAGTTATTCTGATTATTTTTTTCTGATTTACAAAAACTTTCTTACTGTTTACTGAATTACCCCAAGCTACAATGCCATACCTAAGAGTGGATTCGACATAAGAAAAATATACTGTCCTACAAACATCATTTGAAGTGCATTGAGAAAGTACAGAAAGAGCATATGTGAAAGAACATAATTTTTTTGAAACAAATTCTATATGAGAATTCCAACTTAATCTGTTGTCTATTGATAGACCCAAAAATTTCTGTTCTTGTTTGTCATTAATGTCTGCTGATAGTTTAAAAAATATAACATTGGTTTTTTAATTGTTTAGAATAAGGCCATTCATTGAAAACCAACCCTGAAGCTCTCTGAGTGTGTCACCTACCTTAATTTCCAAATCTAATTGTGAATTTGCTTTGACAAGTGCAGTGGTGTCATCCGCAAAAAGAAAAAGTTGAGAATCTATTTTCGAGGGCATGTCATTAATATAAATCAAAAACAACAAGGGCCCCAAAATTGAACCCTCGGGGACACCAATTTTTACCTCTGACCAGTCTGAAAAGATCTTTGTACCATTATTTATGACATAGGATCTTTGTTTTCTGCCTGTTAAGTAAGATTTAAACCAGTCAAGATTTTTCCCTCTAATGCCAATTTTATGTAGCTTTGAAATTAATAAATCATGATTTACACAATCAAATGCCTTAGATGAGACCTACCGTGACAGCTTCTTCCCTATAGGAAAAATATGCTAAAAATAGTTTCTTTCCAATATGGCAGATCCAAGATGATGGCCGAAAACGGTAATCCCCTCAAAATGAAGAACTCGCTACCCAACAATGTTTTGGGGTGGTCTGAGGTTTATCTTTATTTGAAAAATTAATTTCAAAAACTGTTTAAAATATATCTATTGCTCATTACACACAGGACACTGCACTAATTTTTAATAACTGCTGTGTGAGACAGATTCCAAATATTCGAGGTAGACTGTGCGATACAGAATTTTGGCTGATGCCCTGGACTGTGCTGTGCTCAGGGCCGCGCTATACAGCTCAACAGCAAAAATGGCGATGTTATGTGTTTGCCCAAAAATGGTCTAATAGTGTTGGCTCGATAAAATACGTAAACTTGAGGTCTCTATGTTTCCTATATAAAATTGCATCAAATTTAAGAAGTTTTATAATAGAAATTATCATAGCACTATTTAAAATATCTCCTTATTATAACATTTAGTTCTCTAATGTGCCAGAAACATTTTGCTTGCACCATATGGACATAATAGATCTGTGTAGTCGGTCAAAATTTCATACCTAAATTTCATTTTTCATTTTTAATGTTTTGTTCATTGTTTTTAGATTACCATTTGCAAAATGATTCCATCCTCATCATCATCAAACATTATCTATGAAAAAAAGTAAAATATCATTCCTGTGCTTTCGACAAATTTGTTGCAACTATGGTGGATAAATAAATAATTAAAATTCTGTTAAATTGGTAATCAGCATGGACATACAATTTTAATTACAGCAAGTTTCTTTATTCTGTTAACCTACTTTATCTTGTATGTATTACAATATGTAATAATTAAGCAATTGAAATTTGCTGTGCCTGCCAATCTAGTGCAATGGAGGACTGATATAGACAAGTTTTCATCCTCACATTTTTACACTGCCAACATTTTACCTGCTTACTTAATTTAACCTGAGTATTGTAGAAAGATATTGTAAAATATTGGTATCTTAAACCATTTCAATTATCTCTAAAAATCATCTCATTAATTAATTATTACCAGTAATACAATAAAGCTAGTAGTTAATGGCAAACGAAGCCTCTCCAAAATCTGCATGTCTCTTAAAGTAAGGTAAAGTTTCTATGATGTCACACACATACACGGTACTCTTTTTATCTACGGTAAAGATGAAATGTTTATGACTCTGATAAAAAGACTGTTGAGTTTAATTACAAGCAACAGGGAAAAAATAATGGATTATTAGAAAGAAAAAACTGGAAACAAATTTTGTTCTGGAACAATCTTAAAACTTATATAAAACTTTTTTTTAAAAGTTATAAAATAACTTTTTTTTAAAGTTTTTTTTAAAAGTTTTTTTAAACTCTATAAAACTTTTTTTTAAATTGAATCGTAAGTAAACATTAAATAAGATTTTAAATTCTAAATCAATTTTAAAAGTGAAGAAAATATGAGTGGGCTAAATTTATAGAGATCATTACTTTGATCAAGAAAAATAGTTTATCTTGACCTCAAACTGGACGTTGACTTGTCAAGATATCTAAGTATGATTATTTTCAGGGCCTCCGAGAGGCCATGTCAGCCAAGTCTGAAACTTGGGGCCCGGGCTCCGAAGGGGCCTGGGATGAGCGAACTTTTTTTTAGATTGAGGAAATATTGGTTTCAACTTCTTGGAAATAAAATTAGGCCTACACGTTAAAAACTCAAATGTCCACGCAAATTACTTTGATAATAGAGGTCTTGACCTTTCTTGTTAACTTTGACCTTCAGAAAGGGGAATTCCCAACATGTCTTAAGACCGCTGTAGTTATTCCTTTGTTTAAAAAGGGCGACCCAAATTGTCTATCCAATTATAGACCTATATCACTTCTATCTATCTTTTCAAAAATCCTTGAGAAAATTGTTAAAAAAAGATTAGTTCACTTCTTAAAAGATAATAATTTTTTCAGTGAAAATCAATATGGCTTTATGGAAAATCTTTCAACTGAAATAGCTCTTCTAAATTTCCTTGGAAGTGTATACGAAGGAGTGAATAATGGTTTTATTTGTGCAGCTGTTTTCCTTGATATTACTAAGGCGTTTGATGGTGTAGACCATAAAATACTTTTGGATAAAATGTGGCTTGCTGGGATTAGGGGGTTACCATACAACTGGTTCAAAAGCTATTTAGGCAATAGAACACAATTGGTAAAAGTTTCGGGGCAAGAAAGTGAAAAGGGTAAAATAAAGTATGGAGTTCCACAAGGGTCAGTTTTGGGTCCAATTCTATTCCTTATTTATATTAACGATCTTTGTGAAGCTAAATTTAATGGTAGGGTAACTGCTTTTGCTGATGATACAGCTTTAAGCTATAGGTGTGTCCAGGGCCCCCACATGGCCGGTGCTACGGTACCGGGGCCTGTGAGCCGAGGGGGCCCGCAAGAGGATGGGGGATAAATAAAAAGGTAAATAAAACAGCCAAGACCGGGTCGAAAAGCACACGCGTGAGCTAAAAAAAAAGGTCATCACTTTTGAGAAGCCCGAAATCCTGTCGCCGGCCCTGGCCGAACACCCCCCCGAAAACATTTTCTGGTTACGCCTTTAAGGGGGGCCCTTCGTGACTTTTGGCAATGGGGCCCACGAAATGATGTGGGGGGCCTGGGTGTGTCGATTTAAACAGCCTGCACAATAGTATCCAGGCAGACCTACGATGCTTAGAATTTTGGTTTTGCAAACATTTTCTGACCTTCAGTGACAAAACTGAATACATGATTTTTAGTATAAAAAAACACATAGAGTGCAATATAATACAAGTAATATACCACAATGGTATATACCACAAGTGGTGCAAGTAATATACCACAATTCTGATTGCTTCAATGATTCTAACTGTTCAAAGTGTATTTAAATCGAGAAAGTAAATAGTATTAAGTACCTAGGGCTTGTAATTGATTCAAACCTTTCTTGGAAGAATCAAGTAAAAGAATTAAAAAAAGAAATGTATAATATGATTAGAAAGTTTTATTTTTTGTGAGACCTGTGTCCGAGGAAGTTTTTAATTACTCTTTACCATGCCTTAGTAGGGTCGAGGTTAGGATATGGACTGTCCTGTTGGGGGGGGGAACATATATAAGACAAGAAAACCATTAATTACATTGCAAAAGTGTATTATAAAAATAATAGCGATGTGTCGGTACCACTTTTTTCAAAGTCGGTACCGGTACCGGTTCTTGACAAGATCGGTTCTCGGTTATCGATACCAAGTGTTTGTCAAAACATGTTATATAATGTAATGTACCATCAAACCTACAGACAATCTGTCGTCGTATGTTACTGTTTAAAAAATGTTTTAATTTTCAAGTGTACGTTTCACCAAGATATAAAATACTATCTTACACTTATCTATACTACTACTATACACTTATTAATTTAATTGTTTATTTTTCTGTTGACAAATAATAAAAAAATATATATACTATGTGAACAAAAGAACAAATTCCAAGGTGAAAAATAACAGTTTACAAATTTGTTTCCATTCATGGTTTTAGAATTCCCATAAAAAATAACCCCATTCCAATTAATTTTAAAAATGAGAGTAAAAAAATCAATCAAGAACAAATTGCAAGGTGAAAAATAACAGTTTCCAAAGTAGTTTCCATTGATAATCTCACAATTAATTCCCAAAGAAAATAACCCCATTCCCATTAATTTTACGTATTAGAGTAAAAAATCAATCAAGAGTAAAAAAAAATTAAGATAAATTTCGAATCAAAAGTAATTTTAGAAATATTATCGACCTTAAATAGTAGTACGCGGTGGCATTTACCACCAGCGCAACGCCCGCGGCAATGCGCGGTTCGATCAATCGTCTTTCTTGACCGGTAGTTACTCCCGCCGATTACCATGGGCACCGAAGTACCGGTACCGACATTTTGACGTCGGTTCTCGGTACCGGTTCTTTTGCCAAGAACCGGTGGTACCGAGAACCGACTTAAGGTACCGACACATTCCTAAAAAATAATAATGAGTAAATCTAGACTTGATCATTCGCTACCTCTTTTTAAACAGTTGGGAGTCCTTCCAATTATTAGAAATATATATGTTTATAAGGTATTAAGAATTTTCTTTAATAGAAGTGTTTCAAATCGAACCAATATTTCAAAACCTTATCAGTTACGCTCTAACCACAAAATCACAATTCCAAAACCAAGCTTAACGCTTTTTCAACAATTTTACACTTTTAATGCACCAAGATTATATAATACTAGTGGATCCAAGCTACTCTAGCAGAGCGATAATTCAAATGGCGACAAATTTAAAACACAATCATGCTAACACGATCCGTCTTGAGGTTATGTTTACACAAATTAAAAAATAACAGCAATTAAATTATCCAGCTGATCAAAATGTAAACAATTATGTTCTTCATAAGGATAACATGGGAACTTTAAAAGCCAATGGGGCAGAGCCCAAGGGACTTTTTCAAAAATGTAAGGCCAGTTTGCAAGTCTACGCGACACGCTCTTTCCAATGAGTCGTCAATGATCAAAATCGGTTTAGAAATGACGGAGGAGTTCATAAGACAAATTTCGTGATGGTGTATTAATTATATATGTCGTAGCCACATGCTGTAATTGGGCACTTCATGAAGTGCCCAGCGCTAATCGGGCACTTCATGAAGTGCCCAGCTCACCTGGGCACATAGTGTAATTGAATGGTTTCATTAAAAATTACAGTATGTGACCAACAAAACTGGGCACTTCATGAAGTGCCCAACGCTCGTTGGGCACATGCTGTAATTATTTCTTTTACACTATGTGTCCAGTTCATATGCTGGACACTTGATGTAAACACGTAAAACTGCTGTTTACGTTGCTGTTGGTAGTATCCGATGTATTATTTTCAATAATACAAAATACAGTTATTTTAAAATAATTTTGTAAAACATTAAGAATTAGATTTCCACTAAACCAGACAATAATTCTTGCCTGTATGTTTTATCGTGGTTTCTTCTATGTTTTCTGAAATATTCTGGCTACACATAACTATAAAAATTGTTATTATTTAAACAACAAACGGTTGTTTAAATAATAATATTAATAGTGATGCGTAGCCAAAATAACTCAGAAAGTCACAAACGAAACAATTCAGTCAATTTCAATGTTGTATGCTTTAATAAAATAAAATACATTAAACACTTTACCTATTACATTTATATGTAACACATAAATTTCATGTTTTAATTTTTCACATGTTTTAATTTTTTAACTTCTTACTGAGTCACCCTTTGTAAACTTATAATAGATTAAAATATAGCATGGTAAAAGAAATTTTTAAATAGAGTCATAACAGTCTTTGAAAAAATAATAAAAACAATTCTTTAGTTTCTTATTGTTATATAGAAATTGAAAACATTTAATTTGTATAAAATTTTACAATTTCTTTTTTTTGTAATTATAATAACATTGACGACAATTTAGGTTTAAGTTTTTCTTTTATGTCAGTATGAATGAATTAACATAACATCATTACATCAAGCCTTTTCTATGTAATTATTTTTATTTGTTTATAGAATATTAAAAACGTGTGTCCTGTTTACTTGACGGCTTTTCAAAAATATGCCTTTTATTATATTCGTACTGACACCAGTAGCTTAAAAATATAAGTTTATATTATTAACTCAAATATTTGGAAATTCATATGAAACATTGTCTAAAGGGATAACCTATGAATGTTAAACGTTATTCTTAAGTAAGCGGTTACTAAAAAATTCTAGTGGTTCGGTTTTTAATCTTTTTAGCGAATTTCCCCTATAGGGAATTTAGCGAATTTCCCCTATAGGGAAGAAGCTATTACCGTAGGTCTCATGGTAAGACCTAAGCCTGAGACCATGATAACTTTTCGTTTTGGGGCCCCTAGAAGCAAAAAACACCATTCGTTCGAATTTCTATATATATATATATATCTATATATATATATATATATCTATGTGTCTGTAAGCACGATAGCGCTCGCAAAAATGGTCCGATCTGAATGAAATTTGGCACAGGTGTGTAAAGTAGTAATTATTCGGATGAGTTCGAAAACCAGCCCGATCGGACCACTGGAAGGGGGGGTAAAGGGGGGTAACACCCCCCAAAAATGGGTTTTTTTGGTTTTTCACATATAAAAATAAAAATAATCCAATTTTGTTTGGCACCATTGAATTCAGCTCGAAAAAACAAACAATTTAGTTTTTTGAATCATTGCTCTACGTCCATTGGTTACCGAGTTATTGAAAGTGGTAAACACAGTACGTTGTCCCTATGTTAACCTTATGGGAAATAAGTAAAATTCTATATCTCGCTTATTTCACAACATATCTTAATAAAACTTGGTTTGTGGCTTCATTCAGATGAGATCTAATGCATTTTAGTCTAAAATCCCCGATATTTCCATCTTTATGGCAGCAAACCTGCATACTCATTTCCCATGTTATCCTTATGGGAAATAAAAAATTCCATATCTTCCTTATTTCTTAACGTATGTTGATAAAACTTTATATGTGGCTTCATCTAGTTGAACTATACTGGATTATGGCCAAAAATACCCTATTTTTACTTTTTCATGGCAGCAAACCTGCATACTCATTCTCCATGTTAACCTTATGGGCAATAAAAAAGGTTATGTAATTTGCTCATTTCTCAAAATATCCTAATAAGAAATGTCATGGGGCTTCATACAATTAATATCTACTTGATTATGGTTTAAAATACCCAAATCACCAAATTCCTGAGGCAGCAAACCTCTGTACTCTCTTTCCCAATGTTAACCTTATGAGAGGTAAATAAAATTGGATAGCTTTCTTATTCCTCAACATATCTTGATAAAACATGTTATGTGGCTTGATATAGTTTAGATATATTGGATTGTAGCCTATGATAACTCATTTTCTAATTTCTGTGGCAGCAAACCTGCATTTTTCCATACTAATCTTATGGAGAATAATTTATTTTTGAATAGCAATTGTGGGCATTAGGCAAGTCACAGGTTGAGGGGAAAGGGCTCAAATTAAATGTTTTAATGTCAGGGACTCAGGAAAAGTACTGTAATTTCTTAAAGTTTGCTAGAAAACAAAAAATAACATAAAATAACTGCCATTTAAGTAGCATTGGGATCTAAAATGTCTGCTTTGTTTACATTAAAACATGTGAGCTGATGTTTCATTCAAAGCCAGGTGGATACAGACATATGGCTTATTTAAAGGCCAGATAACTAAATATGTCAAATAAATGTACTATATCGAATACAGATTTTTACTGATGATGTTTATGAAATTTTTTACTCAAACTATAACAGCTGGTAATTTCTCTATAGGATTAAATTGGAAAAGCCAGCTGTTTTGAAGTTTTTAACATTGCATTTTTGTGCCAAGTATAGGCTATTATTTTTGTATAGCCTTTTGGTCCTAAAAGCCACTAGGAGAGTATTTTTGCACGCTTACTTTTGAATGTATATTGATTTTACTTGATGCGAGGCTTCATTTAAATAATTTATTTATGCACTTGAAATTCGCTGAGTATGCAGGACTGCTGCAACGGGGGTATTTTTTGTTAGCGCACTACCTATAATTTAGAATATAATATCATTATTTGTCTTTATTCACAAGTACATTGTGTAATGGACATCGTCTGTAGAAATAGATTATTTTTATATGCAATAATATAATCCTTTAATATAATATACAATAATATAATATTTTATACTACTCTTTGATTTAATAACTATTTGAAACCGACAATAATTGTATTAAACTTTAAACGAATTATAAGTGTTTGTTTTATCCTAGATTAAGATTGTTAACCGTTTATTTTAGTCTGAACTCAACTCATACTCCAACAAATTCGTTGACCAAATATAACGTAGACTAATTATATTTTCAAAAGGCTTATGTAACTAAAACCGATGTTAAAATATTTTTATTTAAATAAATAAATAATAAATATTAAAAGGTTTAATAGCAAACAGTAACATTGGCTACTTTAACACGGACGTTGATATTTAATGTGAACATTAGGATTGGTTTTGACAAAGATTTAAAATCGACTGCTCAACATGCATCAATAGTTACACCATGTGTCCAATGAGCGTTGGGCACTTCATGAAGTGTCCAGTTTCGTTGGGCAGATGCTGTAATTTTGATAGAAATAATCGAGTTACACTATGTGCCCAGGCGCGCTGGGCACTTCATGAAGTGCCCGGGCTGCGTTGGGCTCTTCATGAAGTGCCCAATTACAGCAAGTGGCTACGACATATAGATTACTTTTGAATCCATCACTTTCAATAATAGAGAAGCTAACTACATGAGCAATCTTAAGAAATGGATATACAGCGTTGAAAATGTCGAAGATTTTCTGAACCTCAAGTATAGTAAAATTTTATGTTTTTTTAGCGAATTTCCTTAGAAATAAGCTATTACCGTCGTTTTAACAGAACAGAATGGACAAAAAATATCCGTTCAGGGTTACCTCAGCAATCATATTAATTGACAGCTTTTTATGTGTACTTTCTGGATATGAAGTGAGTTTATTGTAAAAATGCTTTTTTACCTGCAAAAATCACGATTTGTTTTAAAATTTAACATGGGCTTATATGGGAAATAGAATTTTCATTTTTTGAGTTTTGTTAACACGATAACTCTCGTAAATATCCTCCGATCGTAACAAAATTTGGTAGACATGTAAAACTAGATTCTCTTGGACGAGTTCATAAACCAGCCAGATCGACATATCCAAAGTGGGGTAAAGGCCCCATTTTACCCCTCAAAAATGGGGTTTTTGAGTTTTTCAAATTGAAAAATTATATTTATCCAATTATTGTTTGCACCATTGGATTTAGCTCGAAAAAACAAACAATTTGGTATTTTAAATCATTTCTCTAAGTCCATTGGTCTCCTAGATATAAGCGAAAAATACCTCTGGAAGGCCCCTTTTTGCCAACCAAAAAAATGGGTTTTTTGAGATTTTCAAATTGAAAAATCAAAGTTATCAAACTATAGCTTTCACCTTTGGATTCAGCTCAAAAAAGCAAACAATTTGGTAGCTTCAATCATTGCTCTAGGTCCATTGGTCTCTATGTTATTAGCGAATTTCCTTAGAAATAAGCTATTACCGTCGTTTTAACAGAACAGAATGGACAAAAAATATCCGTTCAGGGTAACCTCAGCAATCATATTAATATTTATATTAATTAACAGCTTTTTATGTGTAATTTCTGGATATGAAGTGAGTTTATTGTGAAAACGCTTTTTTACCTGCAAAAATCACGATTTGTTTCAAAATTTAACATGGGCTTAAATGGGAAATAGAATTTTCATTTTTTGAGTTTTGTTAACACGATAATTCTCGTAAATATCCTCCGATCGTAACAAAATTTGGTACAGACATGTAAAACTAGATTCTCTTGGACGAGTTCGTAAACCAGCCGGATCGACATATCCAAAGTGGGGTAAAGGCTCCATTTTACCCCTCAAAAATGGGGTTTTTGAGTTTTTCAAATTGAAAAATTATATTTATCCAATTATTGTTTGCACCATTGGATTTAGCTCGAAAAAACAAACAATTTGGTATTTTAAATCATTTCTCTAAGTCCATTGGTCTCCTAGATATAAGCAAAAATACCTCTAGAAGGCCCCTTTTTGCCAACCAAAAAATGGGGTTTTTGAGATTTTCAAATTGAAAAATCAAAGTTATCAAATTATAGCTTTCACCTTTAGATTCAGCTCAAAAAAACAAACAATTTGGTAGCTTCAATCATTGCTCTAGGTCCATTGGTCTCTATGTTATTAGCGAATTTCCTTAGAAATAAGCTATTACCGTCGTTTTAACAGAACAGAATGGACAAAAAATATCCGTTCAGGGTTACCTCAGCAATCATATTAATATTAATATTTATATTAATTGACAGCTTTTTATGTGTACTTTCTGGATATGAAGTGAGTTTATTGTGAAAACGCTTTTTTACCTGCAAAAATCACGATTTGTTTTAAAATTTAACATGGGCTTATATGGGAAATAGAATTTTCATTTTTTGAGTTTTGTTAACACGATAATTCTCGTAAATATCCTCCGATCGTAACAAAATTTGCTACAGACATGTAAAACTAGATTCTCTTGGACGAGTTCGTAAAGCAGCCAGATCGACATATCCAAAGTGGGGTAAAGGCCCCATTTTACCCCTCAAAAATGGGTTTTTTGAGTTTTTCAAATTGAAAAATTATATTTATCTAATTATTGTTTGCACCATTGGATTTAGCTCGAAAAAACAAACAATTTGGTATTTTAAATCATTTCTCTAAGTCCATTGGTCTCCGAGATATTGCCACTTGACATTTTTTTGTGTTTTTAGTATCATTGTGTTTTTAGTATCAGGGCAGCAGAATGTTAGCTTACCTAATTTCGTATTTACTCTCAACTGAGGTTTTCAAGGAATCGCTTTGAGTGATTTCTCAGTTTATCAATGTATTTAATAGAATTTTGGTTTTTTAAACAAATATGTAATTTAAAAAATAAACATTCTTGCCTACTTCATTATATGAAACAATTATGTTCTTTCATCTAAGTCATTTACCAATATTTTTTTACAAAGTTTTTGTAATACAAGCTATAATATATTAATTTAATATATAAATATATTTTTTTTTATTTTTATTTTTTTCGTAATAATGGATTAATTACTGGATATTTGTAATTAGAAATTCGCTGAGTACGCAGGTTTGCTGCGACGGGGGTATTTATGTTTACTAGATAACACGTAGCTCGAAATCGAGCAAAAATCATGTGGTAAAATAATGAAAAATAATCAGCCTACTTATATACTTTTAAAGTTTAATCAAAGGACTAACTTCATTAACAAAATTATGGCTTAACTACTGAATCTACTAAAGTTAATTTGATCTACCGCAGGAGTTTCTGGTAAACGTAGACGATTTTTTAGGGAACACCTTCATTTCCCCATGTCCTCTTTTTTCTGAAATGTATATTTTAACACTGGCAAAAGATCACGCTCTGCTTACAGCAACATGTAGCTGACCGAGAGCAAACACCGGCGCCGTGAGCAATGACTTCCTTTGTTTAGGGATTGCCGCTGCAGCTTATTGATAATTATCGCCAAAACAGATATTGTATGGAACGGCTGTCTTTAAAGGCAACATTTCCTTTGTGGTAAAAATGCGTAAATAACCCATTACTCTACCAGTCTTTCCATTCTTGAAATGCAACCCACCGCAATAAAAACATTTTTAGTTCCTTGGTCTGAGGTTGGAAGGAGCATAAAATGTTACATCGAGAGGGTGATGCCGTGATGCCAGCGGTTGCGATCGTGTTCTTTCCGACTCCTCCGACCGGTCAATGTTCGTCTTCTTCTTATCGGAGGCATTATAAATGCACCGAATCCAAAAATAGATTTGCTCAGGTTAATATTACTTCAAAAAACACTATGGTATATCGCAAACTACATTGTAAAACTGGTAACTGCGATGTTTAAGAGCTTTAAAAATTTCATAACATAACCTAATTTACATAATAAATCTTAAAAATAGAAAATTGTTGAAAACAAAGCCAAACCATCTGTAAAAATAAAAACTGCTCTTTTCGAAAAATTAATTGCAATTCATTGCAGCTATCTGTGGTTTACCTGTAGAACCATTTCAGAGCTTGGCCATGTGTTCAGTTTGTAAACAAAGTAGACTGAGCTTGCTCAAATGTCGATGAGTAGCGCCACTGTTCCGAAACTTCAGCCCTTTACTGTACTTTAGTGACGCCTTTTTTTTAAATTCTGAGACTTGTTGACAAATCTACATCAAAATCCCTTTAATTTGTCACCCCAAACGTTAAAGTCCGCCCAGCCGTTATTGCGGTCGGACTGTGAAAAGAAAACCGCTTTTGTATTAATGTATTAATATATAGATTATGCCAGATGTTCAAACCTACCTGCCAGTATTGTTATAAATTTATATTGTTATCTAGAGGCTCGGTCGTGTCTCGTCGCCAAGTCCACCAGCAGACGACGAATGAACGACGTGAGTGCCTATATTAACAGCGCAGATTAGGAGCCGATTTTTTACTTTTCAAAAAAGAAAATTAGAGCTTTAATTTGAGATAAATTTGCTTCAACATGATAAACTGGCCAAAAAAACTTCAAAAAACATGACAGTTTCTTTTAAAGACGTCTAATAAGTTAGGAATAAATGTTTAAAGTGACCAAAAAAGTTACCGGTTTTGCACTTTTGAGCGAATCTTCCACCTCATCGTTTTGTTCAAACAGCCTAGCGACTTTATTTCTCATCAGAATTGAATGAAACTTCACACTCACTCCTATTTTTTCTCATAGTAGTGCCTTTTGATAGTCTGAACAAAGTTTGAAAGCACTATATATTAAAACTAGTAACTTTTAAAATTTTCATTTCAAAATTTCGATGACATTTAAAACATAAATAAGCTTAGTCCACGAAGAAACTATTTCGTCAGTAAAACTTTGATCAGCTGGTAAGATTAAAAGTTATGGAGAGGATGGTGGGACAGGAGATACGCTTGATTTGTTTGATTTATTTATTTTTATATTGTTAATAGGCGTATTTATGCTCTTATTTCAGGGTTCTCTTGCATTGAAACTTATTTACATAATTATACAAATATATAAATTAATTATAATGAATATGTGTCTTATATATAGTCTTTTTCTTTTTACCTAGCCTAAACTTCTGTTCATGATTCGAACCGTTTTAAATTATGTCCAAAGAATGGTATTTCATTACTAAATTACTAATTACTCCACCTCTTATTGCCGGCCTTCCAAAATGAAAGGGCCTTTTTCATTAACAAATTCATCATCACAGTACCTCCAGTAAATACACTAATCTCCTTGTTTTAACAGAATCAATATCAGCTGTTTGCAGAAAATTATTCAGGTAAAAAAGTACAGATTCATACATTAACTATAATTAATGACTTCTGACACGTGGGAAGTTTGGTTGCAACCGCTAGTAGGCCTAATCTTACAAAGCTAGGAAACGATATTTGAACTCTTAAACAATTTATTTCAAAGATTCATTTACTTACAAACTAAAAATGGCGCTGAATTTTTAATTATTTTTTTAAAATTCATATAAAATCATAATCCAAGTATTATCCAAAGTTTGAAAGTTCAAGATTTTGACACAAAGTATGTCCATTGGTGATAGAGCGAATAACATCGATCCTCAGGAGCAATTTGCTTTGCTTTGTGATAATACCGCGACCTTGCGGCATAAGCTGTATATATGCAATGCATGTCCATTGTCCATTTCTGGCCCTAGGAATACCCAAACTGCCAATGGCTCAGTACCGTTTGCCTGTGGAGTTGAATATTGTACTTATAGGTTAAACACATGAACAGCAGTTTCAAGTTAATTAATTTCGATTCCATTGGCCGTATACAGTACCTTATCAAGGCCACACTAGTGCGGCCTTGCACTAGTCCTATGCGATCCAGCATGTGGTAAATAATATTTATTATTTTCTATTTAATTTTGAACCTTAGTTTTAAGTATAAAACAAATGAAATCATATGTTTTGTTAATTATTGTGATCATCACTAATGTTGTATTTACGACATACGACAATAACATAATGTACTCCCCGTGTTGGGCCGGGATAGAATGTCCAACAGTATCCCCTGCTTGTCGTAAGAGCCGACTAAAAGGGGAGGGGGGCGCACTGGTCCTTTTTCGCGTCTCCTTTTCACAACTCCATTCTCCGTTTCATTTCAATAGCCCGGTTGTTTTTCTAAATCATTCCGGCCTACTTGCCGGGGTGACTCTGTGTTCTTCAGCCTCCATTGCGCTGGAGGTCTAGGACGAGCAGAGGGTACAGCTTAAAAACTGGGTTCTGCACCTCCCAGGCTGCCGGATAGTACAGGGGCCCGGGTCAGCTCAGCCAACTGACCTGGCTGCGCTATCAGCCGGCGAAAATCCCCTTGGCCGTGGCGGTGCCGGTTGGCGACCGGATAGGGCCCTGCTACGGTCACGGGGGGGCTCTGCCGAGGCCACTGCTCGTCTGGGGCCGCCGATGTTTTGGAGGCGGCTGAACGCAGGTATAGTTGCTCCGGTGATGGGTCGGTCTGACATTCTCATAGGGGAAAAAAATTTTTTGGGGGGGGTCAATGCCCAGTCTCGGGGGCTAAGCCAGACACCATGGACACGGCAGAAGGAAAAACGATTCAAAAGGTGCACGAATCAAAGCGGGGTACCCTAACCCCACAAAACTCCCAGCAGCGTTCTTCTCTGAGCGGGCTCGACGAAGGGGTGGCAAGCCCCTTCGAAAGAAGATCCCGTCTCACGAGATCGCCCCCAGTCCGGGTCAAGACACCTGCATCATCGGTGGCCAGAACATCCGTGGCCGCCGAAAAGGCACCCGCTGAGAACAACGAGCCGATGGACGCCGACTCGTCTCCCTTTGACGCGGTCATCGCGCTCGCCAGGCAGCAGGAGGAGGAGCACCTTAAAAAGTGCTTCGACACCCTCGCTGTAATGAAGGCCGCGACCACCCGGCAAAAGAATATCAGCAAGGATGTGCAGGATGGCATCGTCCAATTGGAGGCCAGTCTGCACCACATCATCCAGCTGAGGAGGTCGTGGCAATCATGCGAGACGGTTGCCGCGTCAACACAGACGACGCCATCACTGCGGGTAAAGGCTCAGCCAGCCGGTGGGAAGCGGGCCGCTTCCAGCCCCGCCCATCCGGAGGCTGAGAAGAAGCCTAGGGGAGACGGTTCAGCGAAGCGGTCGGAAACCGAAACGTGGACCGAGGTTGTTAAAAGAAAGGGGAAAAAGAGAGACCCTCGTCAAAATCCTGGAAGCCAGCCCGGCGGACAGGAAAGCAAGAAGGCACCGAGGAAGAAGCCCCGCAAGCAGCGGCCGGACGCTTTTCTCATCAAGCCGTCGGAGGGGAAATCCTACGCCGACGTGCTGGGCGAGATTCGCAGCAAAGCGAAGCCCGATGAGAAGGGCGCCGTTATCAAGGGTATGAGGAAGACCCGAGCCGGCGACCTACTAGTCGAACTCGGGGACACCTCTCAGAGTAAGTCCGCCTTCAGCGAAGACCTGAAGACCATCTTGGGGGCGAACGCGACAGTCCGCGTTCTCGAGCCCAAGTCTACGCTTGAGGTGAGAGACCTCGACGAGTTGACAACCGAGGAGGAGGTGACCGCTGCCGTCAAAGCTGTCCTCGGAGAAAACGTCGAGGTGAAAACCTTCGTCTCGAAGGCAAATGCTCGGGGTCAGAAGGTGGCAATCCTGACGCTGGGAGCCAGAGCTGCTGCGAAGCTCCTGGAGAAGGGCCACCTTAAGGTATGGTACGTGAGCTGCCGGGTGCGTGAGAAGCTCGTGGCTTCCAGATGTTTTAAATGTCTGGGGTTCGGTCACGTCGCTAATCGCTGCTCTGGACCCGATAGAAGCAAGCTCTGCTTCAAGTGCGGCGGCCAGGACCACAGGGCCAGCGCGTGCAATGCAGCGCTGTCCTGTGTCCTGTGTACAGAAGCCGGCTTGAAGGGCGACCAGGTCAAGCATTCCGCTGGGTCTGGTCGTTGCGGGCAGTACAGGCGGGCCATCCAGGAGCTTCGCCAGAAACAACAAAAATGATCAGTGTTCTGCAACTTAATATGCAGAGGAGCAGGACAGCAAACGACTTGCTGTTCCAATTCGCCACGGAGCAAGGTGCTGACCTACTGCTTCTCAGTGAGCAGTACCAGAACCGACGCTCCGCGCAGTGGTTCTCGGATCCCTCCGGCACTGCGGCGATATGGATTTTGGACCTTGGGAAGGTGCCTGTTCTCGATTCCGGATCGGGCAACGGCTTCGTGTGGGTGAGGAGCAGGGGTTTCACCGTCTTCTCCTGTTACCTCACGCCAAACCAACCGATCGGAGACTACCGCCACATGGTCGATTCCATTGAGGATGAGATCATGAAAATCTCTGGCGGGGTCATAGTCGGTGGCGATTTTAACGCAAAAGCCGTGGAATGGGGTTCCCCGCGGACCGACACTCGAGGTCGTTACGTCCTCGAGTCGGCTGCCAGGTCGGGCCTCTGTATCCTTAACACGGGCGGCATTTCCACCTTTCGCCGTCCGGGGTGCAGAGAGACGATCCCTGACATATCCCTTGCCTCTGAAGGGATTGTCCAGCGGATCTCCGACTGGCGTGTCTGCGAGGAGTATTCCTCTAGCGACCATCAGGGGATCCTCTTCAAGGTCCTTCCCGAGGGTGCGCGCTTGCGCGCTGAACCTGCTCCTCTGGCTCGACGCTGGAACACCAGTCGTCTGAGCAAAGACACTTTTAAAGAAGTAATCAAAGACCAGAGCATTGTGAATTTCACAGGTGCCGAAGATCTGGCAGCATCGACGATGCGTCTCATCGCGACCGCGTGTGAGCAGTCGATGCCCGGAGTTTCCCGCCGCCACAGGAAGAAGCCGGTTTACTGGTGGACGCCTGAAATCGCGGAACTCCGGAGGAGATGCCTGTTGTCGTCAAGCCATGGCCGTCGTCGTCGATACACTGTTTCCCAGCCACCCAGTTCGGCCAGTCAGGGAATTCGGAGAGGTAGGCGCCTTCCCAGTTTTCCGGGAAGAGGAACTCACCGCCGCCGTCCGATCCCTACGACCCAGAAGAGCGCCCGGTCCCGATGGCATTCCGGCGGAGGTGCTCAAGCTCGCTGCGGAGGTGAATCCAAGGCTTCTGCTCGATATGTTCAACGCGTGTCTGGCGGAAGGCGTTTTCTTTTCTTCGTGGAAGGTTGCCCGCCTTGTTCTTATTCCGAAGGCGAAGAGCACACCGGGGACCCCTTCTTCTTTCCGACCCCTGTGTATGCTCGACACGGCCGGGAAAGTGCTTGAGAAGCTCCTACGTGTCAGGCTGACCGAGGCCATCGTCTCTGCGGGGGACTTGTCCCCGCAGCAGTACGGCTTCAGATCCGGTCGCTCTACCATCGACGCTATCCAGGAGGTAGTTGAGGCAGTGCGGAGGGCGGAGGACCACAACCACTGGTCGCGCCGCGTGGTCCTTCTCGTCACGCTCGACGTGAAGAACGCTTTTAACTCCGCCAGGTGGAGCGATATGCTGTGGGCGCTTGAGCATACGTTCCAAGTTCCCTCCTACCTCCTGCGTATGTTGGAAGCGTATTTGTCAGACCGCGTTCTGTTGTACGACACGACCGAAGGTCAGCGGCGCATTCCCATCACTTCCGGGGCTGCGCAGGGGTCCACTCTCGGACCAGATCTCTGGAACGTGTCTTACGACAGCTTGCTGAGGCTAGACATGCCCGATGAGACCCGCCTCGTTGGCTATGCTGACGATGTCGCTGCCTTGATCGCTGCGAGGAACGTCGAGCAGGCAAAACTGAGGCTCAGCGTAGTGATGGCCAAGGTCAACGGGTGGATGCGAGATCACGGCTTGTCCCTGGCTATCAGTAAGACGGAGATCGTCGTCCTCACCAAAAAGAGGATTAACACCGTGTTCCCGGTGCAAATAGGTGACGTCACACTCGAGACTAAGCCTGCTGCAAAGTACCTAGGAGTCATGGTCGATAGCAGACTGTCTTTCGGCGAGCAGATCCAGCGCGCCGCCGACAAAGCCGCTAAGGGTGTCGCTGCCCTTGGTAGGCTTATGCCCAATGTCGGCGGTCCCCGCTCCTGCAAGCGCCGCTTGCTCATGACTGCCGTCCAGTCAGTCTTGCTGTACGGGGCGGAGGTATGGGCTCACGCACTCGAGAAGCGAGTCTACCGAGACCGGCTTGCCCGAGTCCAGCGCCGAGGAGCTCTGCGGGTCGCTTCGGCCTACCGCACAGTCTCCGAGCCTGCTGTGATGGTGATCGCCGGAGTCATTCCCGTCCTCTTCCTCGCGAGGGAGAGGCAGGCGATTTACCGGAGGAGGCCTGAAGTGGGCCGGGAAACAGCTGCCAGGGAAGAGCGCGATCGCAGCTTCGACTCTTGGCAGCGCGACTGGGAAGCCGAGCTGAGGGGACGTTGGACCTTCCAGCTCATACCTTCCGTCCGACCATGGGTGGAACGGCAGCACGGCGAGGTCGATTACTACGTGACCCAGTTTCTTTCTGGGCACGGGTACTTCCGAGCCTATCTGCACCGGATGGGCAAAGTCGCCAGCCCGGACTGTCTGTATTGCCCCGGCATCCCAGACACGTCCGAGCACACTTTCTTTCAGTGCGACCGTTGGCACGTCCGCCGAGCCTCGCTTTCATCTGAGATCGGCGTGGTCGTCAGCCCAAACAACATCGTCGGAGCTATGCTCCAGGGAGAGGGCAACTGGAACTGTGTCCAGCACTACGTCCAGGCCATTCTTCGGGCGAAAAAGGTCGAACTCGATCGGCCTTAATCCTCAGCTTTTCCCCAAGGAGGTTGCCCTAGTGGCGTAATATCAAAGGCCTAGCCCGAAGTAATGTGTGAAACAGTTCCAGGCTAGTGTCCTCGGTGCCGAGGGAGGTGGTTTAGTCGGTAGTTCACGGGACATCGAGCTCGTGGGAGTCCGACACTACTGAGGGGACAATGAGCCCCTCAGTGTGCGTAAATGCATTCCACCTCCTACCCAAAAAAAAAAAAAAAAAAAAAAAAAAAAAAAAAAAAAAAAAAAATAACATAATGTACGTTGAATGGTCAATTTATAGGTTTAAAAATCTTCTTTTATTCACAATTAATATTGCTAAATTAACTGACATTATGACAAAATGCAATGGTTTTCAAAAGTAGAAAAAAAAGAGAATGGCATAAAAAGTACTATAATTAAAACCTAATTGCACTGAAACAAAATAGGAAACGAAAATGCAAGTCTAGTGAAAACGATGGTAATAATGAAATAAAAAAATTCAAACCAGACAATGGTAACATATTACTGGAGGAAACCCACAGCAAAAGGAAAACTGATCATGACCAAGACGGTCATACGAGAAAGAAAAGAAAAATTAGCCCCTATAAAGAGACTAAAGATATCACAAATACCAAAACGCATGTCAACTACTTTGTAGAAAAAAAGGATCGGTAATACGAAAATACAATGAACGATTAATTCGAGAAAAGTGCAAATCTAAGAGGAAATCAAATTATTTCAGACAAAACAATGTAATAAGTCTACTCGGAAGCGATGATTTAGAAAAAAAACTAAGCATAAAATTATCTGAGGCCATACTCAATACAAACTCGGGAAAAACATTGGAAGAACCTAATGTTTAAGTCAGGAAACACTTTAAAATGGTGCAAAGTGTTCAAAGAACAAAAAGTACGGCTACTGAATAGAAATGTTCACTTTGTTAAAAAGAAAGCTGATTCTCTCCTGACAGCATGGGATGAATTGTTGAAGGTTGGAAATTCAAAAAAAGACCATGGCTTATCAATTTTTGGACCCTCAGAACATTCTGTATTTTCTGAACCCTATTTCAGTGAAACGTCATACAATTTGATTTCTCAAGAACATGAACCGTTGGAAGTAAATGACACTGGTGTCATATAATGAACCTCTTCGATCCCATTTCAAATTACACTGATCAAGTGAAAAAATGGAAATGCAATCCAAACCTTTTTGAAATAAATGATATTCGAGACGCTGAAAGATTTTGACTTTTGCTAGAATCTATTTTGCAAACACCATTTTCATCATTTACACAACTGATATTCTCCCTTGTTGTTTGCACCTGTAGTCAGGTTTCAGATAAACTAGGTCATTTAATTGTTTGGTGAAAATGACTGTCCTTCGACCTTTTTGTTTTTGAGGAGACTTGCTCCACACTTTCCTTCGGTACGCCGCACATTAATGCCTATATAAATACAATTACCTATATAAATTATAATATTACAATGTATGAGTGTCTTGTATAGTCTATTTCCGTTTACCTTACCTAAACTTATGTTCAAGATTCGAATCGTTTTAAATTTATGTTCAAAGAGTGGTATTTCATAACTAAATTACTAAAGCCTGCCAAAATGAAAGGGCCGGTTTTCATCAACAAAGTCATCGTCACAGTACCTCCAGTAAATACTCTAATCTCCTTGTTTGAAGAAACAATATCAGCTGTTTGCGGAAAATTTGTCAGGTAAAAAAGTACAGATTCATACATTAACTATAGTTAATGACTTCTACATTCGTACTTCGGCAGTTCTGAGTGTTAGATCGAGCTGTGGTTTGTCCTTCCTACATAGTGAATTTCTCTACAACCTCACATTGGTTTTGGGTAATTGTACTATGTAATTTCTTTTCTATTCTGTCTTTGCTTATATAAGATCACTTTTCTATTACTGTGTATCTCTTTTAATATAAACAAATCTCTCAAACTTTACTGGTATACATTTACACATACCGGTCTCGGCTGGTCCTGACATGTCTGGGTCAGGTCTAGCCGACAACCTGGACAACATGGATCAAATGGAAACTGATAAGGCTGTTCAATCGATTCTTCCCCTAATTAACAAAAATAATGAAACTAATGACAAAAATGCTATTAAACGTAAACATGAAGATATTAACAATGAAATTGAAAACAATGATAATAAGCCTACACAAAATAAAGATACCCCACCTCCTAAAAAACCAAACCAACAAAGACTTTACAAACAAGAAAACAAAGGTCCAGTTGAATTAATTGTTCAAGACAAAAACAAATCCAAACTCAACCCCTTTCAGATAGGGAAAATTATCAAAGCTCATCACTCTGACATTGACTATATCAAAAGATCTGGTCGTAATGTTTCTGTTTTTTGCAAAACATTTCAATCAGCTAATGACCTTATTATGTCACAACATCTCATTCAATACAATGTGTTCATACCTTCCATTCGGGTGTACTCGTATGGTGTCGTTAACATCGATCCCACAGTCCCAGAAGATGAAATCCTTACCGATTCTGTTTGCAACTGCACAATCCTTGAAGCTCTTGGTATTAAACGTAGTGTTAACCAACAACTACAAGACACAAATTTCGTAAAAATAACCTTTGATTCCGATACGCTTCCAGACTATATTATCCTAAACTATGTAAGGGTCAAAGTTGAACCATACATGATCGCTGTAAAGCAATGCTATCGTTGTTTTGCCTATGGCCATGTGGCAAATTCACCTTGCCGCAACAACCGAATCTGCAGAGATTGCGGCGACGCATTTCATTCATCTCCCTGTGAGCTTCCTCGTAAATGTGTCCATTGTTTTGGACCACATAGTAGTAATTCAAAGTTTTGTCCTGAATTCATCAGACAAAAGAACATTAAAGAAAGAATGAGTCTAATGAAAGAGGATTATTTCACAGCAAGTCAATTCTTTCCCATGACATACAAGCAAGTTAAAGGTGCTCCTAAAAGACCGCAAACATTTGCGGCTGCGACCAGATCTATTGATACAACAGACCATGATGAATTTCCTGACTTAGAAAGTTGTTCCTTGAATGCTAGTCAGACTTCTTTAACTAACAGATATTCATTACTAAGCTCTGATGTTGAATCACCTACCACTAAAATTGCTTCACAACCTACAGTTCATGATGGTAAACCTGTCACTAACTTTAATAGATTTAAAAATACAGCTCCTAAAATTAGTCCTACAAGCTCAAGACAAAATCTGAACAACCCCACTAAATCAAGTATCAGCTAAACCAAGCCCGCCTGTAATTACTCAGGCAGACAGGGAACACCTTAAGTCACTTCTCAATGCTCAAATCACAGAAATCAGGAATAAATTAAAAAACACTAATGTCACTTCAAAAAAACAAATTGATGATTTTCTTGCCACTTTCATAAACACAACCCCTAACATTAAAAATACAAACACTCAAACTAAAAGCAACCTAACACTTAACAAAACCAGTGCTGCTATCCCCCCAGATAAAAAACAGTAAGCATGTCGTCTCATAAACTGAATATAATTCAGTGGAACTGCAGATCTTTGAGACCTAAATGGCCAGAGATCTGCCACTACTTTAATAAAAATCATACATATATTGGAATATTCCAAGAAACTTGGCTTAATGGAAACTTAAAAGTTATCAGACTGCAATTATGATATAATACAGGTAGACAGACATGATGGTTATGGTGGGATTTCCACCATAATCCATAAATCAATCTCTTTTGAAAAGGTTTGTGAATACAATGATAATAAAATTCAGATGATGGCAATAAAAATACCCCCGTTGCAGCAGTCCTGCATACTCAGCGAATTTCAAGTGCATAAATAAATAATTTAAATGAAGTCTCGCATCAAGTAAAATCAATATACATTCAAAAGAAAGCGTGCAAAAATACTCTCCTAGTGGCTTTTAAGATCAACAGGCTATAAAAAATAATAGCCTATACTTGGCACGAAAATGCAATGTTGAAAACTTCAAAACAGCTGGCTTTTCCAATTTAATCGTATGGGGAAATGACCAGCTGTTTAAGTTTGAGTAAAAAATTTCATAAACATCATCAGTAAAAATCTGTATTCGCTATAGTACATTTATTTGACATATTTAGTTATCTGGCTTTTAAGTAGGCTAAGCCATATGTCTGTATCCACCATGTGGCTTTGAATCAAACATCAGCTCACATGTTTTAATGCAAACAAAGCAGACGTTTTAGATCCCAATGCTACTTCCCAATGCTACTTAAATGGCAGTTATTTTATGTTATTTTTTGTTATCTGGCAAACTTTAAGAAATTGCAGTACTTTTCCTGAGTCCCTGACATTAAAACATTTAATTTGAGCCCTGTTCCCTCATCCTGTGATTTGCCAAATGCCCACAGTTAGTATTCAAAAATAAATTATTCTTCATAAGATTAGTATGGAAAAATGCAGGTTTGCTGCCACAGAAATTTGAAAATGAGGTATTATAGGCTACAATCCAATATATCTAAACTATATAAAGCCACATAACATGTTTTATCAAGATATGCTGAGAAATAAGAAAGCTATCCAATTGCATTTACCTCTCATAAGGTTAACATTGGGAAAGAGAGTACACAGGTTTGCTGCCTCAGGAATTTTATGATTTGGATATTTTAAGCCATAATCAAGAAGATATTAACTGTATGAAGCCTCATGCCATTTCTTATCAGTATATTATGAGAAATGAGCAAACTACACAACTTATTTTATTACCCATAAGGTTAGCATGTAGAATGAGTATGCAGGTTTGCTGCAACAGGTATGTTAAAACTGGTTAGTTTTAATTCATTATTTAGTATATCTTAACTAGAAGAAGCCATATACCAAGTTTTGTCAAGAAATGTTAAAAAATAAGTAAGATATAGAATTTTTTTATTTCCCATAAGGATAACATGGGGAATGATTATGCAGGTTTGCTGCCACAAAATTTGAAATTTCGGGGATTTTTGACTAAAATACATTATATCTCATCTAGATGAAGCCACAAACCAAGTTTAATTAAGATATGTTGAGAAATGAGCGAGATATGGAATTTTACTTATTCCCCATAAGGTTAACATTGGGACAACGTACTGTGTTTACCACTTTCAATATCTCGGTAACCAATGGACATAGAGCAATGATTCAAAATACTAAATTGTTTGTTTTTTTTAGGCGAATCCAATGGTGCCAACAAAAATTTAATTTCATTTTTTTATGTAAAAACCCCAAAAAACCCTTTTTTGGGGGGGTTATTCCCCCTTTACCCCCCCATCCGATGGTCCGATCGGGCTGGTTTACGAACTTGTCCAATCGATCACCACATTACATGTCTGTACCAAATTTCATTACGATCGGACCATATTTACGGCCGCTATCGTGCTCACAGACACATATATATATATATATATATATATATATATATATACATATATAAATTCGAACGAATGGTGTTTTTTGCTTCTGGTGGCCCCAAAACGAAAAGTTATCATGGTCTTGGGCTTAGGTCTTACCATGAGACCTACAGTAATAGCTTCTTCCCTATAGGGGAAATTTGCTAATAAAATTGACAGATAAAACTCTTTATATTTATAATATTTATTGTACAGAGGGTAAAATAGAACAAAACTTTTGGAAAACTTACTTATTTAGTAAGGACACTGATTATGCATTAATATGTGGCGATATGAATGCTCATCACCCTTACTGGTTCTATCATGATGCAAATGCTCGTGGCAATGATATTTTTAGAGAATATTCACAATGTCAGTACATTCTGGTTCATGATAATTCATATACAATTATACCAAGCATGTATCATTGACAGTCCATAATTGACTTAACATTTGCTACACCTGATCTGTACGCCCATCTTACAAAATGGGAGGTTTTGAGTGATCCAATGGGTAGCAATCATTTCTCCATTTTCATGCAGTTTGAGTTTTCTAACAACACATCATTTATCAATAAAAATACTAAAAAAAACATTAAAAAAAGCAAACTGGGATTTGTACGCTCAAACAGTAAGAGAAAATACCCCCATTGCAGCAGACCTGCATACTCAGCGAATTTCAAATGTCAAAAAAATACTTCCATTCAATGTAGTGAAATAATGACATGTTTTCATAATCTCTATACGAATAACATGGGGAATGAGTATGCAGGTTTGCTGCTACAGGCGTGTTAGATAGTTTAATTTCAATATTTAGTAGATCTTATCTAGAAGAAGCCATATACCAATTTTTATCAAGATATGTTCAGAAATAATGAAGATATGGATTTTTTTATTGCCCATAAGGATAACATGGGGATTGAGTATGCAGGTTTGCCGCCACAAAAATGGAAATTGCGGTGATTTTAGACTAAAATACATTAAATCTCATCTAGATGAAGCCATAAACCAAGTTTTATTAAGATATGTTGAGATATAAGCGAGATATAGAATTTTACTTATTCTCCATATGGTTAACATTGGGACAACGTACTGTGTTTACCACTTTCAGTATCTCGGTAACCAATGGGCATAGAGCAATGGTTGAAAAATCAAATTGTTTGTTTTTTTTTGAGCCGAATTCAATGGTGCTAACCAAAATTGGATTATTTTTATTTTTCTATGTGAAAACCCAAAAAACCCATTTTTGTGGGGGTTTATCCCCCTTTACCCCCCCTTCCAGTGGTCCGATCGGGCTGGTTTTGGAACTCATCTGAATAATTACTACTTTACACCCCTGTGCCAAATTTCATTTCGATCGGACCATTTTTGCGAGCGCTATCGTGCTTACAGACACATATATATATATATATAAATATATATAAATATATATACTCAAATTTGAACGAATAGTGTTTTTTGCTTCTGGGGGCCCCAAAAAGAAAAGTTATCATGGTCTCGGGCTTAGGTCTTACCATGAGACCTACGGTAATAGCTTCTTCCCTATAGGGGAAATTCGCTAAAGCTGACCAATTTCAAAACTTACCTTTAGAAATGCACTTTGATCATCTTCTTACAAGGATTCTTCCGAAAAGGCAATTCCAAACATTAAAGCTAACCCTCCCAAGGCAGGTTTCAAACCCAAACCCTGGTGGACGATACAATGTTCTCAAGCTATTGCTCATAGACGCTTAGCTTTTAAGCAGTTTAGATTAAATATGACACCTATCAACTATCGAACATTCCAACTGGCTAAATTTAAAGCCAAGGAAGTTATTAAAGCTGCAAAAAAGAAAGGTTGGGAAAATCTTTGCCAAAAGACTGGGAGTAAATCATCAACCCCATACGCCTGGAAAATTGTTAAAAAGTTAAAAAACCGAAACGTAACACCACCCAAATCCAAAATAAACAACAATAGTGAACTGGCTAATCATTTTATGCAATTTATTATTCCTGACTATGTACCTCAAAAAGCTGAAATTAGAACTCCAATGATCAGGCCTATAAATAATTTGCACCCATTAGAATCTGACTTTAACATAAATGAATTAAATAAGGCTATCAACTCTAAGAAAAATGACACATCGCCAGGTCTAGATGAAATTACTTACTCAATGATTAAAAATTTACCATTAGAAGCATTAAAAATTTTACTTAACATTTATAATAACATTTGGAATGATAAAATACAATTACCAGTTGTGTGGAAACAAATTAAAATAGTTGCACCTTTAAAACCAGGAAAAGAAAAGGACAAAGAAAATTCGTATAGGCCTATATCTTTATTATCGTGTATTATTAAGATAATGAATATAATGGTTAAAAACAGACTCAGTTGGTTGATAGAGAACCTGAAGATTATATTCCTGATAGGCCTACACAGTTTGCTTTTAGAAAGAATCTAGGTTGTGCTGACTACATGGTTCAGCTAATTTCTAATATACAAACAGCACTTACTCATAACGAAACTACCATATTGACAGCCTTAGACATCTCCAGTGCATATGACAATGTTTATTTGCCTAAGTTATGGACCAAAATGTACATTAAAGGTATACCTACAAAGTTTATTTTGCATTGCCAAAAATGGTTGGTAGACCGTCAATTAACGATCAAATTACCGACTTATGAAATTGCAAGGTTTTCATGTAGAGGAATCCCACAGGGCAGTGTCCTCAGTCCAATCTTATTTGTTATATACATCTCTGATATTAATTATTGCTTACCTCAAAACTTGAAGTCTTTACAATATGCAGATGATATTACTTTGTATGTTTCAAACAAGAGTCATGATACAATACATTATGATATGCAAAACGCACTTGATAATGTCAGTAGAGAATTTCAAGGGCTACATCTGGAACTCAATCCTAACAAAAGTGTTGTGATCATATTCACAAGAAAGAGATCCTTACTGGGATTAGATAAGAATTTTTATCTTGATGGGCAAAAAATAAAGGTGGATGACAAAATTAAACTCCTAGGTGTTACATTGGATAGTAAACTCACTTTTAAACAACATATTGAACAACTGCACATACAATGTTTCAAAGATTTGAATATTTTAAAGATCACTTAATCACTTGTTAGCCTGCAACAGGAATGGAGCAAACCCTGACTTTATAGTAAAAATTTACCAAAGCCTAATAAGAGCTAAAATGGACTATTGTTCTTTTCTTAAGGGCATGCTCCTAGAAATGTTCTTAACAAACTAGAACTGGTCCAAAACCAAGCCTTAAGAATAGCCACTGGTACTTTTAAAACTACTCCAGTCAGTCATAGCACTTCAAACAGAATGTGGCGTGGTTCCCTTAGATATGAGGAGGACAATTTTAGCAGAGAGAATTGTTTATAAAATCATGACTCATACACATCATCCCAGTTATGAAAGTTTATTATATCTAAAGATGCTCACTGACAATCACAGTTATTGGAGTAAAAAGATAATACCACTATAAATTATGGCAATTAACACTGCACAATCAACTAACCCTGTTGACAACCAATATCTGGAATTCATATCTTCACATGATCTTACACTTCCTTTGGAAATGCTAAAATTAAATCTACAGTGCAATATCTTGATTAATGACAAATATATAGACAAAAACCTCAATAATACCATTATACGACAGGCATGGCATGAAATGACTAACATAACCTACAAAAACAAATACATAATTTACACTGATGGCTCTTTCTTTTCTTTCTTTAATCTGGTTTGCTTTTTTTAAAGCTGGCTTGGGGATTCTAACCCATGCAGCCACACTATTTGTCCACTTTTGAAAATTGTCCCGGGTCTGTTATGTTAGGTTAAAACATATAGTAGTCACAGATTGGTTTGTTTGGGTTAGTTTTCACAATTATTAGTTTGGGTAAGTTTTCACAGTAGACATTCATCTGAAACAAACAAAATTTTGTCAATTTTCTCCTATTGGGAAAAAAGAAGGTAGAAATAAATACATTTATAAAGGAAAAAGGATATAGGTGAAAGCAGATGGGTTGGTCTTCTCGCCTGGGGTCTATCAGGCTGGGATCCCGAAAAAGAGGACCGCGGATTAGAAGAACCAGGAGCCCAGGATACACACAGCTAAGGATTGTTTGTAGCTTTCACAAATTCTTTCTTGTTACCCTTATAAACTTAACTAAATCTAACCAAAAATTAATGTTGTTGGTGTTGAGGAGGTGATGGATTATTGGAGGTAAATCCCAATTTTCTTTTTTCAGTTTGTCGTAAAGACGTTGCCTTTCGTTATCATACGCTGGACATTCATTGATTATGTGTTCTATTGTTTCAGCTATGTTCATGTTGCATTTGATGCAATTAGGAGTTTCTAGTTTCCTCATTTGATATAGCCTAGTTGCATTGTATATGTGGCCGAATCTTAATCTACACATAAGGCTAGTATCTTCCCTGTTGAGTTTGCTGCTAAGGAACCATGGTTTGTTAACTGCAGTTGGTTGTATGGCTTTGTACCATCTTCCTTTAGGACTATTGTCAAAAGCTGTGGTTGCTCGGTGAAAATATTTTTGTTTTATACTAACCTTGAGGTCGGCTAATGGGATGAGAAAGTCTGATTCTATGTTCTGGGTTGAGTTTGCTGCTGTTTTTGCTGTCTTATCAGCCTTCTCGTTACCACTGATGCCGATATGGCTTGGTAGCCATTGTATTACTATGTTGTTTTGTGCTAAGTTGAAGAATTGATTTATTATGCTTAATTCTAGGTGTTCATCACACTTACCATTCATAGTTTTCTTAATTTTTTCTATGGCTACTTGTGAGTCTGTATAGATTACCCACTTATCTTTTTCTGGGTATTGTGCTATTAGTTTTAGGGCTTTGTAAATTGCAAATAGCTCTGCAGTGACACTCGTTGCCATTTTATTCAACTTATATCCTATTTCTGTCTTGCTCTCATCAATAAAGATGCCAGACCCGGTTCCATATCTGGTTTTGGAACCATCAGTGAAAATTGCTGTGTGATTGTCATATGTGTTGACTGTACAGGCTGAAATTTGGTAAAGAATCTGAGGGTTAGTTGCAGCTTTCGTTAGTTTGGAGTCCATTAAGTTTGTTATTAATGTGATTTTAAAGTTTGTCATTTCAATTGGTTTTCCAAGACTGAATTTGTTTCTAAGGATCACTACTGATTCATCTAATTCTAATGTCCTGATTTGCTGCCTGGATTCTTCAAAGAATTTGGCCACTAAGGGTGTATTTTTCTTTTCCCAAAATTTGTGATGGCTGATGTACATGTTTAGCTCATGTAGACTTAGGTAGGCTGGGTGTAAACTGTCTCTGCTGATCTTGTAGGCTATATTTTCAGCCACTTGAAGCCTTCTTAAAGCTAAGGGTATCAGTGCTGACTCCCTTTGCATTGCCTGTATGGGTGTTGATTTGATAGCTCCAAGACATATTCTTAGGGCAGAGTTCTGTATTTTTTCTATGTCCTGTGATTGTTTTTGTGTAATATTGTCAAGGATGAAGCATCCGTAATCTATTTTGGGTCGTATCATTGTTTTATATATATTGATGAGGAATTTCTGATGTGCTCCCTTTGTTCCATATGCTAGTGATTTTAATATGTCTAAGTCATGGGTACACGAAGTAAGTACTTTGTCAATATGTGCTTTGAATTTCAGCTTTTCATCAAAGGTGATTCCTAAAATTTTAACTAAATTTTCTTGTGGAATCATCACGTTTTCAAGATTGTGATTGAATTGTGTTGGTCTCCTTTTGTGAGTGAAAGTTATAATCTTTGACTTGGTTGCATTGAAAGACATTCCTAATTCATCAACTGCAGTGTTCAATTTTGAAAGGCTGTTTTGTAGGTTTTCATGTGCATTGTGTTCTTTTTTATGACTTGCGTACAGTAGTATATCATCTGCATACTGAAGCATTTTTGTGCCCGTGGTTAGTTGTTTCATAATGTCTGCTACATATATAGAGAAGAGAATGGGGCTTAGGACACTGCCTTGCGGCAATCCAGTACTGGTGGACCTCTTGACAAGATGTTTATTAGACATCAGGCTCAAATGTCTGTTGGTAAGCCAGTTTTGGCAGTAGGAGATTATTCTAGTTGGAATATTGTAAATGAACATTTTCTGTAAGAGTTTATGTGTAATTACATTGTCATATGCTTTAGTTAGGTCCATTGAGGCAGCAATAGTGGTTTCCTTTCGTGTTCTGGCTATATGGATTTCTGTTGTGAATATTATTAGATGGTCTAAACATCCTCTCTTTCTTCTGAAACCACACTGAATTTCAGGTATTATGTTTCTATTTTCCACAAACCATTCTAATCGATATTTGATCATTGTATTTAGGATCTTGGCTAAGCATGGAATGAGACAGATAGGCCTATAGGATGTTGCTTCAAACTTGTCTTTGTTAGGTTTTAACAGGGGGTGTACTAAGTGTTGTTTCCATTGATTTGGTAGGTTGTTTCCATTCTCTCTCCAGATTGAGTTGTATATATCTAGTAGGGTCATCTTGGCATTTTGGGGAAGTCGTCTGATCATTTCGTAAGAGATATTGTCAATTCCGGGTGCTGTGTTTTTATTTTTTGAGGATATTGCCAAGTTTAGCTCCTGCTCTGAAAAATCCTCATTCATTCTCTCATCTTGTGTTTCGATCATAAGCGGAGTTGCTTCTTGTAAACTGGGGACATAATCTGGGATTATACAGCTCATAAATTCTTCTGCCATTTCTATGTTCTCATAAATTATGTTGTTTTCCTTTTTTCGCCGCCCTTGAAAACTTCTTACTAAGTTCCAGGCTTTGGAGGTATTGCAGTTTGTCAATTCTTTGCAAAGCCTTTCCCAAGCATCTTGTTTGGCTTTTTGTATTACTAATTTTGTTTGTAGGACTTCCTTTTTGTACTTTGCATATGTCTCAGGGGTCATTTTCTTTTTGAAATGTGAAAAACTGAGTCTCCTTTTTGCTACAGCGTGGGAACACTGTTCCGTCCACCAGCTCTTTGGTTTGAATTTAACCTGGTCTCTTTTGGGGATGAATTTGTGTTTGGGTATTGCAGAATCAGCTGCAGATTCCATTATTTGATATAATTCTTCCATATTAATTGTGATGTTACTTTGACTTCTTTCGTCTATTACTTTCTCTATACTTCTTGAGTAATCTTTCCAGTTGGCTTTATTTAAGTCTCTTTTGATTCTTGGGTTTTGGAATTTAATTGCTCCGTCGGTATATCCGTCTATTTTTAAATCTATACACATAAGTATGGGGAAGTGGTTACTTCCACAGGCATCACCTTGTACTTTCCATTCCGTAACATAGTTGAACATTTTTGTTGAGGCGAAGCTGAGGTCTATTGCTGAGGATTGCCTAAATGCAGTTGGGGTAGTTGTGTGTGCTCCGTTGTTTAATATAATGAAATTGGAGTCCAAATAGGCATCCAAGATGCTTTCGCCTCTCTGGCAGTTCTTAGCGTTTCCCCAATAATTGTGGTGGGCGTTGAAGTCACCGCATAAAATGGTATAATCATGTTTTATATTAAACACACTGTCCTTCCAAAAATTCCGGTTTATTCTATTTTGGTTGAAATAATAATTGTATATATAAATTTTGTTTTGGTTGTTGTTATTTGGTTTGATGGCTATGGCAATGCACTCTGTTATATTGTTTGTTATGTCAA
Source organism: Flexamia atlantica (assembly GCA_035578135.1). Classification (NCBI taxonomy): domain Eukaryota; kingdom Metazoa; phylum Arthropoda; class Insecta; order Hemiptera; family Cicadellidae; genus Flexamia; species Flexamia atlantica. Next base: position 51,749,918 of record JAQJVK010000005.1, on the reverse strand, counting down.
TTTGTTCCCAGTCTAGTGAGTTGTGAATAATAAATGCCACACCTCCGTAACCATCATGTCGGTCTTTTCTTAAAATTGTATAACCATTTAGCTTAAATCGTTGATGGGGTTTAAACCAGGTTTCTTGTATTGCTGCCACGTGAATTTTATTTTTGGCCATGTATTGTCCAAATTCTGCCCATTTTGATGCTAACGATTGGGCATTCCAATGCATGAAATTTATATGTTTAGTGAGTCTGTTCATTTTTATCATTTTCTTTAATAGGCCCCGTTGATTTGTTTAACATTGCCAGAAACATATTTTTAAATGCCATGGTAACTATTTCGATGATTTTGTCATCGCTGTCTGATTTTCCTTTAATTTCGCTGACTGTATTTTGTGCCCAGCTACGCAATTCTCGAAGGAAATTAGCATCTTCGAGACGGGTTTTCAAAGATTCATCTCGTATCGGTAGTTGTACAGCAATGACTTTCTCAGTGTGATTTGGTTTTATGGTGAGCCTATCTATTTTTCTTTGATATGTCCTATTTGTACTGCTTGGATGGTTGTTTTTGTAATTTCTCTTGTTGAAGTCCTGAAATGGTGTGTACTGAGATATTTCTTCCTCGTGGTCTATGTTTTCTAAAAATGCGAAACTGTTTTGTGTGTTTATTCCCGCAGCCACCGATTGTTGGCTTCTGAAGTAGTTTGAGGATGTAGCTTGTGAATAAGATAGTTTACTACTATACATATTATTGCGCGAGCCCGTCTGTCTTTCATTTGGCCTGGGAAACATTTTACTTGCTGTGATGTAGCTTTCATTAAAGTGAGCCATCCTAGTTTTTATTGATTTCTGCCTTTCATACTCTGGGCAATCCCTTGAGTTACTGTGATGGGCGCCGTTACAGTGGATGCATTTTGCTGGAAGGTTGCAGTCATTTCCGTGAGATTTTTCTCCACAATTTTTGCACAGACTGCTTCCTCTGCATTTCCCTGCGGCGTGCCCATATTTCAGACATTTGAAACATTGCTGTACCGGTTGGATATATTCCCTTACCGGTATCCTCACAAAGTTTAGCTTAATGTGTTGGGGAAGCTCTGTGCCTGCAAAAGTCACTTTCATCCAATAAGTTTTCTGGGTTCCTTTGTTTTTCTTAATTCTGAATGCTTCTAAGATTTTAGCGGGACTTTCAGCATCTTTTAGGACTTCTTCTTCCTCTATTTCAGGTTCAATGTTGATGATACCAGTTATTTTGATTCTGTTTGATGGGATAAAAACTTTGTAATTTTGTAAGCTACTCGATTTGATTAGGTTATTGGCTGCCAGAAAATTCTTACAAATAACCATGAGTTTTTTCCCGGATTTAAGCACTTCATCAATGTCTTTTTTATGGGATTGTAATATTTTACCTATTTGGAATGCACTAATTGTCTCGTTGTTTTTACCTGCCATAATAACCTCAAATGGGCCTCTTGACAATGGGTCATATTGAGGCGTGGTGTCAATTCTGTTTTTCTTACCTGGTGGTGATAAAGGTTCTTTTGATTTGTTGTCCTCTGTTTTGTCTCCGTTTCCTTCAAGATTTAGCCTTCTTTTAGGCCTAAGAAATTTCTCTGGCCTAGGTCCGGATTTAAATATATTATCAACGCTTTTTAACTTTGGTAGTACAGGGAAATTATTTTCATTCTCATTGTTCAAAACAGTGATACTGTTTACGGCTAACCTAGTTTCCTCATCACTTATGTTCCAAGACATATTTTTGTCAGGTGGGATGTCCTCCTCCTCACCATCCATCATTGTGATCTGAGTCTGACGAAGGGCCACCTAGCCTAACTATGAATTCTAGAACTTAAGACTAAAAATAAACTACAAAAGGAGTGATAGTAAACAGAAGGTAGAACATATACTTACATACAGTGGGAGTTTGGTAAGTTAGTAACATCAAAAGGTTTTAGGATAATTACACTGCCCGGGACAATGATTTTTAACCTCTAACCAGCTTGACTGTTCCCCACTGATGGCTCAAAGACTTCCGAAGGCACAGGCGCTGCCTTATATCATAGATAAAGGGATACAAAGGAGATGTCTCACTGGATAGCGGGAAGTGAACACAGTCTGCTAGAACGTTCAGGCTGCTGGCCGACGTAGTTGACAACGCTCCCGCCGCAGCGCTGTTGAGGCTGTTCCAGTGATTTTTGTACTAGTTGTTTTATCGTAACAGATATGTGAAAACTAGTTACCACTACGCATCTGTTACATTGCTTGAAGTGCGACTTAGATTCCACTGTAACGCCGCCGCGCGGCCGTTTCAATGGAGCTGTTTGAAATCGAAATGTAGACTAATTGGGGAAATACAATGTAATTTATTGTTAGAATATCTTTTTTCCTTTTATAATAAAACTAGCGTTACTCGGCGCGCGTTGCTGCGCCCATGATAATTAAATATTTAAATAAAAAATATCATATTGATTAATGCTAGGTATGAAAATTGTTTTTTTTATTAAATTACTGTATTAAAAATAACACAAAAATGAAACATCAAAATGAAGAATACTTAATTTACTTTAAAGCCAAAGGATATACAACGTTTTTTGTTTTCCCATTTGGTGTATAGATATACAAATTTGTGGGCGTGCCAACACGTGAGCATGCAACATATAATTGCCCGTGGGAAAAACATGAATTTTCCAAATTCAATCCGGCAATTTTCAGGGATTGTCCTTAAAGTATCCCGTTTTTATTTGGGAATAATCTGGTCACCCTACTCCTAATGCCTCGTATTCGTAGAAACTCGTGGCGCCTAAAACTCTTGAGCCGGCCCCGTTACTGTACTCTAGCTTAAACCAGTTACAGTTTAAAATCCATCTATCGGAACATCTTCCAAATTTTGATATGGTCATATCCTGCCTCACATCGGCTCATTCTTTTTTCAGCACAGAGCCCACTCACATACACCAGCAAGCTTAACAATGTTTAAATATGTGGCCACTGCGCCCCGATGGCACTAATATTGTTCCTAGTTCAAATGAACTTAAACCCCTTAAGCACATTATAAATTAGGCATCTCTTCATTATTTAATTAGGAAATCATATTTCTTATAAAATCGTAACAATACACTGAAAGGTCAAGGCCACAATTATTGGAAACTGGAAAGGCCCGTGTTGGAAAGGGAGCCTTTATACTTTTGATAAGGATTGAAAAACAGTAGCAATTTCAAATGTAATTTCTTGGCCATTATTAGTTTATGCGAAAAGTGACAAGTGAAAGTTAATGAACGCCATTCAAAGAGGGCAGTGTATGCCGAATATTTATGATTACATATTAATATTATTGTTGAAGGGCAAAAATACATGAAACATCAGCATAAAAATAATTGTGAAAACATATAAAGCAACGTGCCTTAAATTATGTTGTACATCCATCTATCCCAGTTAACCCTAGAACGGCCAAACGACTTTTTTAGTCGTTAGGTTACGGTAAGATGGTGGCCAAACAACTTTTATAGTCGTTTGCTACAGACTTTTGTTCTAACCAATATTTCGTACTGTTAAATTGCAGTAATCACAAAGACAATTAAACCATTGGAAAGATAATGAAATTACCTTCAATTTCCATATATAATATAGTCATTTATGTTTACTATAACCGCAGGATAGTGAGATAAATATATTGAAAATTTGAGCTTTCCGTTCCGCGGCACTGCCGAGCGAGCAGTGGAGGCAAATTGGGCCATTTTGTAAAATTCGTGGAAGCTTTATTTTTCGTCGTAGAAGCTAGAGGGTGGTATCACTCAATTCATTCTTTCTTTCTCTACACTTCGTCTGTTGAAAATTTTAGTCTAGCGTCATTAGTTTACCAGCTGTGATTTTTTTACAAAGACACGGTAAACTAAGTCAGTAAGAGTTTTCTGTAGGGCCAAACAACTTTTTTAGTCGTTTGGATAAGTATTTATTATTCTGCTTGTAGATGGAATTGAAAACAAAGAAAAATACAGAAATGAAGAGGAAGAAATCCTCTACCGATCTAAGTATAATTGTAAGTTTGCTGGAGTGATATTTTGGTTTTTGCAGTCGGTCAAAGTTATGGAATGTCGCAATTCGTCAGAGCACCTGTGTGTTGTAGGCCTATCGCGTTGCAGCCAGATGATTCTTTGTTGTGGTGAACAGCTGTCGGTTATAAGTTTGTTTTTGTTAGTTGTGACTGCTTTAGAGAATAAATATTGTTATTATAGTGATATTAGAAGGTATTTATGTGTAAATCAGTGATGAATAATGGAAGAAAACTTCGACTCCAGGTTTTTTTGTGAGTTGTGAGAAAGATAGGCAAAATAAAATTGTTTATAAACATACATTGACGTTAGTTTACCTACTAAAAAAATATTATTATTTTCTACATTTTTCCCATATTCTCATTTGGTATGATAAAAGGCTAATTCCATAAAATCAAGAAAGTGAGAGTGTTTTGAGGGAAATCTTGCTCTGATATCAGAGCATAACAGAGCGGTAAATAAATAAAATGTTCTCTCTTTTTATATTTTACCACTTATAACCCTTATAAGTTGTTTTATTTCAGATAAACTATATATTTTCTGATTTGGTACAAAATTTCACACATTTTGTATATCTTGTAATTTTTATACACCCTATAATTATTTTTTTACGTGTGTTAGAAGTTGTTAGTTTTTTGTGTAATATCCCGTAAGTAAAAACAAAACTTATTTTCAAACTGAAATACTATATTAACGGAAAAAGTAAATACGGATATTTATTTTTTCTTATTCTATGTTTACTGCTCTATCATAATATATGTGTTTTTATTATGTTTTAGGTCTTTTACTATGTGTAGGCCTAAAAAGTATATAAGCATGCAAAATTCAAACAAAATGTAGAGTTTCACATTTCACGCTATAACTCAAAATCGTTTATAGTTGTTTCAAATATTCTTGTGTAAGGAAATAAATTTCAAACAACTTGTATATCTTGGATTTTCGTAAACAATTTTTTTTTCTATTTTTTGGAAGGCCTTACTTTTGAAATTTAGTTTTTAGAAAATGTTTGTTTTTTGGTTTTTGGCATGTACCATTTTTGTTGTAACAAAGGTTCAGGGTTTGTTAGTATATTTAGATTCTACAGAATGTCCCAAATCTAATGGTATATAATGTTATATGTTTTGGTAAAAATTAGGTATTTTATAGCAGTTAACATAAAATGCTGCACGGAAGGCAAAAACTGCCTGGCCCCACAGAATCTCACCATTTGGCCTTTCTAGGGTTAAACATTAGCAAATAACAGTGAGGAAATTTCATAATCCCACGCCATCAACAGTGGGTGGAGGGCGACCACAGGCGAGGAGCGGCAGCAGCGGCACTGAGGCGGCTCCTTTGAGGCCGCAGCCAGTAGTACTAGAGAACGGCAGCGCTGCAGCGCCGGACAGTAGGGCGGCGCCGGCGGTCACCTTGATGATGGCAGTTTCCCGCCGAAACTCAAGACCGAGCGGTTTTCCGAATTTATCGGATCTCTTTTGACAGCTGATTATTTGGATCATAATTGTTGACATTCTACGTATTTAAATTCTATCTAGAAACGTAAATCACACTGTAAAAAATTCATAGTTTTTTCGATCAGTTCATTTAGGTTTTTAATAAACATTTTGAAATTTTTGTTCTAATACCATTTTTACAAATTTACTGGATTAGAATAAAAATTATAAAACCGTTTCTACTTAAAATAAAATCTATATACTTAACACAATAAGGGTTTTCTCTGTTACATCCCTTTTCCAGCCGTCATACTTAATCGATTTTTACGATTTATATCTCATTGTAAAGTTTATAATGTACATTAGATAAATTTACATTAATTTGAAATGGCGACCTACCCAGGAAGGTATTTTAAGCCAAGTATGAATGATGTTGCTGAGTATGTAGTTTGCCAAGTATGTAGTCTTGTTGCTGACTAAGGCCGAAGGCCAACATGTTCCTTAGCGCACCGGCGACTGATAGTTAAAATGACCATTGCTTTTACGGCTTCGACCTCCAAGCCTTTGATTTGTTTTTAGAGGGCGCTTTCAACGCTCCAGTGCTGACCAACTTGAGTTGTAACGGTTTTAAAATGTGACTAGTTGTTTCCCGTCGATACTCGACGGACACGGCTCCATTTTTGGGGTGAGTGGAGCGCAAGGCAGTTGGCGCGAAATATTTATAATACCCCCGTTGCAACAGACCTGCACACTCAGCGAATTTCAAATGCAAAACAACATATTTCAATCCAACATAGCGAGTTTTTGAATTTGGTTGTCTTCTCTCTCGCACAACAGTAGGATGGGAAGTCCGGGAACCGGACAATTGGCAGAGATTGTCCGGCGGGGAAGGGACCCTTAATGAGCTACCTCTTGGATAGGCGCTTTGGCCGATCTACCTGCTATGGGGGAGGGGAATAGAGAGAGAATAAGTCGCGGTGGTTGACACGATTCTTCCAGGAAGTGATGACAGGGCGGCGGAAGGGTATTTGCAGCCGGCTTCCAGCGGTCTTCGCAATGGCCCGAGAAACAATCACTTACTTGTCCACTCGCTCAATTTAGACTACATTACTACCTAAATATTATCGCTATTGAAAATTGCTTGTCACTTTGGTTAAATCCTATCTTTGCTCAAAAGCAACTTTTGTATTCCTGACTTCAGTTGGAATCCCTGCATTTATCATGAATAAAATGCAATTCTATAAAGTTTAAATACATAATTTATTTGTACTATTGTCATATTGATTCATTTGTCAGTAAATGTAAGGTCCAATTGTAAAATACTTGACTATATTATTTTTATAAAAAACCTCAATAAAGTAACTAGATCGATTGGTTGAATTTCCAGCTAAGGTAAATCCAATTCTCATTATTAATTCCTAGCCGACTTAAAAAAAATAGCGGCACATACAATGTATAGGCCTACCTCTAATTGAAGCGAACTAAAGCTATTGGTTCATAAATACATGGAAAATAATCTAATTATAAAGTAAATAATTTATTTTTGTACAGTCATTGTTATATGTAGAAATCACTATTCAGAAAAATATATAAAAACTAAGTCAGTGCAGGGCTAACAGTTTTTGGGGTTGAATATAATGTAAAATAACCACATTAAAAACAATTCAGTCTCATGAATTTAAAATTAGAAACTCGAACAAAGACGTTAAATAAAAATACCCCCGTTGCAGCAGACCTGCATACTCAGCGAATTTTAAATGCAAAACAACCTATTTCAATCCAACATAGTTAGATTTGACATGTTTTGGCAAGCTCCATAAGAATAACATGGGAAATGAGTATGCAGGGTTGCTGCTACATGTATATTAAAAATGGGTAGTTTTAATTATATACTTCGTAGATCTGAACTAGAAGAAGCCATTTACCAAGTTTTATCAAGATATGTTTAGAAATAACCGAGATATAGAATTTTCCTTATTTCCCATAAGATTAACATTGGAACAACGTACTGTGTTTACCACTTTCAATATCTCGGTAACCAATGGACATAGAGCAGTGATTCAAATTACTAAATTGTTTGTTTTTTTTGAGCTGAATTCAATGGTGCCAACAAAAATTCGATAAATTTTATTTTTCTTAGTAAAACACTCAAAACCCTATTTTGGGGGATTTATCCCCCTTTACCCCCCCTTCCGGTGGTCCTATCGGGCTGGTTCACGAACTCGTCCGAGTGATTACCACTTTACACGTTTGTACCAATTTTGATTAAGATCGGACCATTTTTACGGCCGCTATCGTGCTAACACTCTGTGTAACAGACACACACACACTCACACACATATATATATATATATATATATATATATATATATTCGAACGAATGGTGTTTTTGCTTCTGGTGGCCCCAAAATGAAAAGTTAAAAGTTATAATGGTCTCGGGCTTAGGTCTTACCATGAGACCTACGGTAATAGCTTCTTCCCTATAGGGGAAATTAGCTAAAATATCACAAACATCTTAATTAAGAAGTATTACATTGTTTAGTAAAGAAATTTTGTATTTTGCTAGAGTTTACATTTTTGTGAGGGCGATTCCTAAGCAGGCATAATTTCATTGATAATTATCCACGAACACATTTTGTGAAACTTGTTTTGATTGATTTACTACAGCCCACAAAACACTTAATAATAAACAAACAGAAACAACAAAAACCAATTGAATTAATGCTTGGTGGTTAATATCTAGAAGAAACTTCATTTTGATAACTCGTCCAATTGATTACCACTTTATACGTCTGTACCAAATTACATAAAGATCGGACCGTTTTTACGGCCGCTATCTTGCTAACAGACATATTGATATATATTATATCTAAAAATTCAAAAAAAGTTCAAAAAAAGACGGTGAAATGAGAAAAGATTTGAAGTTTTCAAGATGCCTATTTTGCCTTTGTTAACAGGAACAAACTCAATTCAATATAATTTGTTTACTTAAATTATACGTTTTTTAGCTGCCTTCTAAGTGCAATTAATTAAAAAAAAAACCCTAGAAAGGTATCGTACGTAATTTTGACTTGTGCGGAAGTGTTTTTTTGTCCGATTTTGCAATCAAATGACCTTGAGCCCTGTACCGTCAGCAGTGCTTTTCCCGCTACAGGTTTGATTTAATATGACAGTATTATGGCTGTTCTTATTGTATTTCCAAATTTAATTGAAAAATACGTCAAATTTACGTACGATACTTACAACAGCAAAATGTGCTTTTCAATGGACTCTTATGGAGCTTATTTCCTAAAATTAAAATGGAGCTAAAGACATAATGTAAGTTTATTATATAGTAAATAATATTATCAATGTTTTCTTGTGTTTGGGTGCCTTATTTAAAAGAAATAAATATTTCATCAAACATATTTTAATTTTTAACCACAGAGTAAAATTTACGTATACCTTTACGTATACCTTTAGCGTAATTTTGAATAGCGATACCTTTCTAGGGTTAAAAATGTAGTATTTAGTTAATGTATTCTGTAAACTATCTAAGTTGTCTTTGTGCAGACAAGGAAAAGATAACTTAAAAAGGTTATTACCCAAAGTATAGAATGTGCATTCATTAATTCGTTCCTTGATGTCCACCGTGGTCGTTTGATATGGTTATTGTTATTGCTCTAATGGGAACTGTTTTACCAAAACAGGATATAAGGGAGGCAGCATTAGGATGTGGTTGAAAAGGTAAGACCTGAGGTCATTATTGTGGACAGGAAGACCGCTAGGCTCATCTCGCCCCCTCGACTGTTCCTGGAAGTTGAAACCCCATCAGGCTGACGCAACCCTCTCTGTCAAACTGTTTCTCTCTCTCCCTTAGCCCCGGAAGCTCGGCCAATCTACCTAGCCGGCGGATTTTTCGTAATGACGCCCCTTTCTACCTGTAAAGCTTCGGCCAAAAACCCTACACTCGGCGCAAACTCATTAATTGCTTATTGAAGACGTTCAAAGCCTACTAAAATGATTTCCAGCTTCCTCCCAATTTTCGGGAGCTTCAAGTCTAATTTGCCTGGGCTATAATTACCTGGGCTAATTTGCCTGGGCATGTAATTTTATCGTATTTTTAAATAATGAAGTATATTAAACAATTGAAAAAATTGTAAACTATTTCAAATAATATTACGATATTATAAACGTTTTATTCCTTTCAATTATTTAGACTCGAGATCTGTGGTGCTTCTTAGGGGAGAAGCGTTTGGGGGCGTTTGGTGACCTTGGCTGCCTTGACTATGACTACTCCAAATACACGTGGTGAACCTGACACCCCGCTCCAAATTTACCCCCTTCACCACCCCTCATTGGTTCTCACATCCACACACCTGTGCCTGTGATTCGCCATTTTCAGAGCATAGTTTAACAGATACAGTCAGAGCTCTTACTCTCGATCCGCTATTCAGATACTGATACTGTGGTGTGGTGTTATTTTTGATGGATATTTATTATTTCAGCTAACTGTAAATATTGGTCAGTTATAGTGTTAGTTGTCATAAAGTTAGTTGTTTTTTACAAACTTTGTTCACCTCTCTCAAGACAACACACTTGTTCTTTAGTATCAGGTAACATTTTACACTACTACAATTTATACGATTCTATATTTACGTGAATACAATTTAGCTAAGAACCTAATCTCCAGACCTTATTGAATATTGAATTTTAATTTTAAAACTGAATAAAAAATTTCAAGAGACAAAAAAGTTGCAAAATTTAACCGTAGCGTTTAACCGTTCTTTTATAAAATGTAGACTACGTTTAATAAGACGATTCAATTGCAAATAACGGAGATATTTTAAATTGTAATGCATATCTCAAAAGTTTACTGGACAATTGACACAAACATAAATTTACAACGAACACCGAAGCTTAAACCATAATCAATATGGTTCTTAAAGCGCACATAAATTTAAACGTTTATTGAGTGACATTTTGGCGCGTGCAATACTTACTTTGCCCGGTATGTTAGGTTTTCTTTTTAGCTAATAATGTGGCATAAACTATTAATAATTTTAATAATATCTGTACATTAATATTATTATTTTCATTCAACCAAAATTATGACTTAATTTTTAGTGAAGATAAAAAATCTGTCCGTTTCAAAAAGCAATATACTCGAGTTTGAACGCTTGTCATGGATAAACTCAGGGCCCCAACATGGCTGGTGCCACCGTTGCCAGGGCAACGGGGCCCATGAGCCGAGGGGGCCCGCAAGGATGGGGAAAAATAAAAATACATTTCTTAAAATAAATCATAGAAAGAAAACAATAATTAAATCAACAATAACTAAACAGTAATTAAATACTAAGACTAGATATATGTGTATCAATGAATATTACATCAGAGTAATATAGGTTAGGTGGATATGCAGTGCGTTGCTTACAAATTGTGTCTCAATCTACAACAGCTGTGAGTAACTGACGTAAAAATGACAATACGCCAATACGTGACATCTTATTGACGAACGAGAGCAGACAGAAGCTGATGAGTGCCCGTCGGACCGGCGCCAATGACGGCGCCGCGGCGGGCCCTAGCGACGTTGCTATTTTGACCAAAAAAACATTTCAAGTAACCCGTTAAAGTTGTTAAGTGCAGTCCATTCCAAACAGTTAGAACCAATTTTCATAAATGTGTTTAGCCTAAGAAGTGTACCATGCCAGTTTCTGCTGCATCTGCAGAAAGAGCATTTAGTCAGCTGGGCAACGTATTGAAGACATGGCAACGTTTATCAATGACTCAAGAATGTCTTAATTCACTTGGAGTGTTAGCAATCGAACACCGACTTGCATCAAGACTTGACTTCAGTGATGTAATTGTAAAATTCTCAATGAGCAAAGCCAGAAAAATGTAGCTTTTATTCTATCAATAAAATGCAGCATATAACTTTCATGTATGTTTACATAGTGTTTTGCTTCGTATTTAATTCGATTTCAGTAAGCTATTAGTAAGACCAATTTTGTGAAATATGTATTAGAGTTTTCTTATTACATTTTTTCTTTATAATTAGGGGGCCTATGCATTTGCTTTGCTTCCTTCATTTTTACCTAAAGGTTTTATCTTCTGCTACTCAATTTCTCAATGATAAAATTAGGATGTCATTAACCTATGACAACACAGATATTGTAATAATACAAATGCATCAATCATTACATAATCAATACGCACTAGCCTAGCTATACTCATAGTATTTATTTATTTCTTTTAGTAGTAAGAGGGGGGCCCATCATGACTTTTAGCAACGGGGCCCACGAAATGATGTGGGGGGCCTGAAACTATTTGGCCTATTGTTATAAGTTATATACTATAATATAGCTTATTTAATTCTACGCTACGTCATATAAGTTGATTTTTTTATAAAACCTATTTCAGTTTTTATTGCGGTCGGAACACAAAAAAACACGTTTTTCGAGCGCTTTCTGATGAAGATAATATGGCTTTAAAAATCCATAAGCAAAAAACTATTTGGCCGAGATCAAAGATATTTTTATACCAGGTACTAGACAAATTTGTCTACCTTTTTCTGAAGTTTCATAATTTTAGCTTCACTCGAAACATTGTCCTTGTAGTTTTATAGAACCCTTGCAATCTCTGGATCCGCTGATCGAAAAATCGTCAATTTTGGCTCACTTAGCCAATACTGGATAGAAAAATACAAATATATATCTCATTTATTTGTTATAAAAACCACTGATTTTATATTACATGATTAATAAAGGAATACTTGTGAGCAGCGGACTGTAAATAACACATGATGGCGGCCGGTCTCGAAGTGGTCCGGGGGTAGTCGGCATCGTCGCGGAGCGAGCGGTGTTGCCATTTATTTCACCTGATTTTTGTCCCGGTTTAGGGTAGATGCCCTACGGGATGACTCACTGGGAAGTTCAATCTCATGACATGGCAACATCGCTCGCTCCGAACCACTTCCGAGTCCAGCCACCATCACGGGTTGTTTACAGTCCGCTGCTCACAAGTATTCGTTTATTAATCATGTAATATAAAATCAGTGGTTTTTATAACAAATAAATGAGATATATATTTGTATTTGTCTGTCAGTATTGGCTAAGTGAGCCAAAGTTGACGATTTTTCGACCAGCGGATCCAGAAAATGCAAGAGTTTTAAAAAACTACAAGAACAATGTTTTGAGTGAAGCTAAAATTATGAAACTTGGTAAAAAGGTAGATAAGTATGTCTAGTACCCGATATAAAAATATCTTTGATCTCGGCCGAATAGTTTTTGGTAGATGGATTTTTAAAGTCATATCTTCATAAGAAAGCGCTCGGAAAACGTGTTTTTAATGTTCCGACCACAATAAAAAAATGAAATAGGTTTTATAAAAAATCTACTTATGTGACTTAACGTAGAATTAAATAGGCTAAATTATGGTATATAATTTATAACAATAGGCCAAATAGTTTATCCATAACAAGCGTTCAAACTCGAGTATATTGCTTTTTGAAACGGACAGTGCGGCCGCTCTACTCGCTAAGAATTCTTAATAAAAACGTATTTAGTGGTTGACTTGGGAATACAGACGGTACTTCAAAAATTGTGTGTTTAAAATTGCTTCATTTTATTAAATATATTTATCCTTTAAGCAAAATAAGGCAATTTTGCTGTCCTTTTTAAAAAATTACCGCAATGTATCTTAAGAATGTGTTCAAATAAACACTTTCGTAATCGCAATAAACACTCTACAACTCTTAATCTTTATATAAAATTAAATTAATTTTTTTTTTACCTGACACTGCGCAGCGTGTGTTTTAATTATGTTCTCGTAGGTAGTAACCCTCTTAAGAATTTCACGCCTAAAAGTTAATTTTATTTTTAGGCTTTTGTGGAAGTTTGGGAATCGTTTCTACAAGAAGCTACACTACAGGCCATCATTATTTAAACACATTTTAAACTATTAGCAGCTTATTCAAAAATATATACTTAAATAGGCATAAATTACACTTGTATCGGCACGAATAACAATGGTTTAAAGGAGTGTAGGCGCGCGCGAAAAAGCGTGCGCGAGTAGTTCAGTATCAATTTACGAATAATACTATCCCATTCAAAGAAGAATGCCCAATTTTTCCCCACATTTCTTCAAGTACCATCCCATATTCCATATTTGGGATAAAAATCCCCGAAAAGAAGAACACGTGAGCAGTCCTCGAGTTTCGACGCGCTCGCCCGGGTTTTTAGCGCGCTCCAGTAAACCAGGTCTGTTCAACCTGAGTAAGTGGGAAAACTAGACGCGCTAGAGAAAAGGTTTTAATAAAAAGTGTAAAGTTCACTTTATTAGCTACATCTTTCGTGCAGACGAAACTTACCAAAAAATAATAAAAGTAGTAGCCGACTAACTTTTTCAAATCTCAATAATGAAAATACGTTGTTTTTCGTTGTAAAAATTATCCATAAGTCTTATCTAGAACATAATTACATTGTTATATTCGTCAATTTATGCAGATTATAAATATATATGGTTCGACCCAAATATCTCACTTCTGGACAGATAAACAGTGATAGAAAAGCCGCGCGTATCAGTCAGAAAGTATTGCGGCCGCCGATAGCTGTGTACCGTCGCCATAGTAAGGGGAGTTAAGGCTAAGGCATCGTCGGCTTTTGGCTGAGATCAAAGAATTGGCGCAGCCCTTCTATTCTGTAGTCCTGGGTGAACCCTCCCGCTGACTAACCAAGATACAATCAAAGAATGCCGCCGCCACAGCCGCGCCGCGTGCCGGCAGCCGCGCCATTTACCGCTTTCCCTGCTGTTTTGTAACTTTAATCTATGTCCCCGTCATGTCTCCTGGGCAACGTAAAGTTTAAATTTAATATAATTTGATCAGTTATAGTCAGTTTATCAAATAACTCTATCAAATCTGATTATATAGGATATGAGATGTAAAGTAGCCTCAATATTTACATTACTTCACGGCAGAAGATACACGTCATGTACACGCATTCATTATAATTTTCTAAGTGTACGTGTATAAAGTTAAAACCATTCAGAAAATTAAGTATGTTGTGCAGAATTAAATTTAACTAATTTAAAATTGTATTAATAAGAAGTGGCTATGTAAAAAATTAGTGAAAAAGATTTCCACTTCTCCCATTGATTAAAATGACAAACTCAGTGATTATGAAACTCAGTGTTACGTATGATTAATATAATTTGATAGAATAATGTAAGGTGTATATAATAAAACTATTTAATAGAAATATGAAATAGTGTTCGATAAAAAAGAAAAAAATGAACTTCAATCAATTCAATCTCCATATGAGTAAGCGAGTCCGGTAAGGACGGAGCAGTTGCAAGGAACGGTTCCACGACGATATAGTTTCCCTCTCCCTCGCGCCGAGTACCCTCTCTCTTCCTCCTATTGAAGTAGCCGATGGATTTCTCGTGCACCTCAGCCAAATTGCCCAAGCTTTCTAGATTTGCCACATGAGCGCCACCGGCCCGCGTCAAAAATGACTCACTAGAGCGAAGTTCTGCTGATATCCGATGGAGCGCAGCACGGTCGTTCCATCGACATCGGAGAGCACTGTGTGAGACATCTCCTTTGTATCCCTTTATCTATGCTTATATATACCAATTGAGGATATACGATTACAATATAAGTTAGATAATAACTCATCCAGCTATTCTGCTGAGATTTATAAAGCTCTAGAGTATAAAAGAAGTCTCAATAACAAAGAAATAGTCATATGTACTGACTGTCAATCAGTTATAACCGCTATTGAACATGCCAGTTTAGGTTCAATGGAAAACAAAGACATGATTCTAAATATAATAAAGGAGATTATAAAAAATGACTCAAATAGGTACATAATCCAATGGGTACCGGGTCATGTGGGAATAAAAGGAAATGAGGTGGTTGACTCATTGGCAAAATCATCGATACACAATGGAACTGTTTCCCATGAATTCTACATTTCATGCGATGATTTTAAAGCACTTCAGACTAGAAGAAATAAGCAAATTGACAGTCAATCTTGCTTCAACTAACAAGGCACAATGGTACAGCAAGATTAAAAAAGAGTTTCATAGAAATCCATGGTTTAAATCATCTAACATGACTAGAAATGAAATTGTAAATATATATAGGATTAGATTTGGCCATGCAAATGTAAACTATTATAACAATTTATTTACCTTAGTTTGCCTGAAGGTCTTGTGAAGTAGTTTTAACTCGATGCGCATTTCGCCGCAAGTGCGGCATCTTCATGGAGTCTTTATCACTTCTTAGTTACATCACTAAATATTATATACACTATTTACACAGTTTTTGGTAGTACGCACTGTTTTACGATTACATATTTCCGGGCGCGAACGCGGTCGCGGTGTCACGGCGACGGTGCGAACGGCGGAGGGCGGGATTGTTTGGATTAGGCCTATCAGTGACGATAGTCGGCGACGGTGGTACCGATACTGAGCTCATTAAGCCTTTAGTAAATTTGGTATTTTTAAAAAAATTCGAAAAACTAAAAAAATCGAAACAAAAAGCAAAAAAATCTCTTAAAGTTTGTCTATCTCCAAGCAATCGTTCCTGTTATATGAAAAACCTTTATGTCCTCATAGGGGCGTCTGTTTTGTGTGTGATTATAGTTTTATATGATGATATATCAATTTTTGTATTTTTTACAACCCAAATCATGATATATACGGTCAGGGACAAGGGGTACGGTCTGGGACAAACGAGGATTGCCGGCCAATTTACTCAATTTATTTAATGCCTTTGTTTTAAATTATCCTTGGCACTTTAATGGGCCAATACCCTGATTATTTGGGAGTTGACTGTACTCTATTCCACAAAAATTTATAATAAAATATAAGCATTACATACAATATTTACATATTTCAAAAACTACAATTTTACTTTTTCATAAATCTTTCAATTGTACTAAGATAAAATTGTCTTTCACTTCAACTGAATAGTGCAATTTACAACGAAATTTATAATGATTGTCACGACCGTACTCTCGTACAATCGATAAGGCTATCGTAATCGTGACAAAAATGGTTTCGGTCGTGACAAATACGGTCAGTGACATTACAATTATTTGTCCCTGTTCTGGTGGTAGCCATACACCTCGTGTTTGAGAAGACAAAGTTGACTTCTAGGTTGCCGTAGCAATTAAAATATCATATCAACAAAAATTAACACCATGTCTACTGTAACAAACTACTAGTACGGTCTTGGACACATCAAAATTACCAAAAACACAAAATTACCTTTATCAACCTTGATAAGTTTAAAAACAAAGAAAAATCTCTGGAGTAACGTAAACACTCCCGTTCACCTCTGTCTCTTAAAACCAACTGACTCTATCACCACCAGGCTCGCCACTGTCGTGTTCCAAAGTTCCAAATTTTGCCGTTACGGTCGGGACTTAAAATCGAGGGACAGACTTATTTTGTCGTAATACCACCGGTCTGACACTTAAATGGAGCCAAGTGGTAAGCTTATTGGAGCGGATTAGTTCGATGCACTTTATTCATATGGCGTTGTAAAAACATGACTTTCTTCTTCTTCACTGATTCAGCCAATCAGAACGACGATAACGATCTGGTAACTTCCCGTTCCGTTTCCCTTATTTTCTGTCACGACGCGACGTGTACACAACCATAACGAGTTGGAATTAATTTGAGTGTGGGAAAATACCTAAAGTACGTTTGCAGAAAGTTGTTCTAGTGTAAGTTGTTTCGCGAAATACTGTACTGCGTGATTCATGTTGTGCTTAAAGCTATTGATGGAAAATAAATACGTATATGTTTACATAAAAGCACTTAATAAAAATTAACTAATAATAACTAATAAGTACAGTATTTCGCGAAACAACTTGCACTTGCGGCAAACGCACTTAATCTAAACAAACCGGTAAAGTCATTAAAATTGAAAGTCTAGCAAACAAAACAAGAAAACGAAAATATAAACAAAGCAGACGACGACGATCGATATGTCGCATCGACGACCATCGATATATCGCATCGACGACCATCGATATATCGCATCGATCTTTTTAGTTCGTTGCACTATTCAGATAGCGCTGCTGTTCCCTTACCACCGAGTTAACATGGGAGTGCCATCTCTTTTCGAAGTTCATTATTACTCTATGGTAATACTCAGTTCGCAATAAATAAACGATTATTTAATACTCTTTTTTGTAAGTTTAATAATTATTGATGATATAAAAAATAGCATTATTTATTTAAGCACGCATAATTGTTCTTAAAATAGTATGAAAGTTGAAGAATGGACCTTAGGGACAAGTTACGGTCGTGACATTCGTGACTTTGAAAATACGGAAAAAATACTAGAACCCATTAACAACCAAATAAATATTAGCAAAATGTTGCCCCCGTCCCAAAAAATATTAAAACACATAATATGATACTAAAAAAACTATATCTACGAAATAAGAGGCCAGGGACATTAAAGGGCACGATAAAAAATTTTCACTCACGTACGAAGTTTGGTTGCAGCCGCAAGTAGGCCTAATCTTACAAAGATAGAAAACGGCAATTCAACTCTTAAAAATTTTATATTTAAAGATGCGTTTACTCACAAACTGGAAAAGGTCAAAGATTATAGGCATAGTGCCGAATGTTTGATAAGGTCTATCATAGAAAATCCTAATTCAAGAATTATCCAAAGTTTGAGGGTTCGTGATTTTGTCACAATGTATTATGTCCATTGGTGGTAGAGCGAGGAACATCGATCCCCAGCCACAACGGTGCCGTGGTGAGCGCTACATGCGTCTGGCGGAGCGTCTCAAAACCGTGTCAAGACGGACAAGGCGTGTCAGGCATTCCCCGCGCCCCTGCCGGTGGGTAATTTGGCGTCTCTTAGGAACAATGAACGTCCCCTTTATCCCTCACTTAGTACCACGGACACATGGCCGACGCGGTGGAGCCATCTTTCATCTTTCACTCAATAACTTTTCCTTACTTCATGATGACTATAAAGCATCATGTTTAATGCTGCTGTTGTGATTCATTTGTTGATTAGTTTATAATTTACAAAATTAAACTGTACATAAACCGAACGTTTAACTCGGAAACATGTTTACCGACATTCAAAAATATTATTTATGAAAAGAGTAAAAAACAAATATGTGTTTTAGCGAATTTCCTCTATAAGGGAAGAAGCTATTACCGTAGGTCTCATGGTAAGACCTAAGCCTGTGACCATGATAACTTTTCGTTTTGGGGCCACCAGAAGCAAATAACACCATCCGTTCGAATTTATATAATATATACATAGGTACGAGTTGAACACGTCATTCCGTCTATTATATCGTAGAAAAATTAAAAACGGAATTGTTGAAAAAGGTAACGCTTAATGTTGTTGATAAAATGCAAGGTGATTTGCCTGCAAATGAGTAAACGTATGGATGTTACTTGACCAAATAATGGAATTTTCGTACAATTTACCTATTTATTACATCCACGTTGGTTACACTGCCAAATCCATCACTTCTGTCACGTTTCATTCCTTGAATTATCGTAATACCACATGAAACTTAATTAGTTAGGTTTGTCAGTTTTCCTAATTGTAATCTACTCTAAAAATAATTCAGTTTAGTCCAGTCTTTAGACAACTAAATCTCCAGTTCTACCGGGCCGATTTTATTAATTAATGGGTCGTTGGAAAGCTCTCGCTCTCTGAAGATTTGCAAATAATTATGAAAGTTTTTTGATATATTTGGTGAACAAGTAAAAAACACATGTTTTCCTCAAGAAACACATTGAAAACGGGGATTTTGTCATTTTTTATTTGGAGGCAAATTTTGGCTGCCTTTATTGAGTATAATCAAGAAATGCTTAACTGTTATTTGTAGGAAATTTTATTCTCTCTCAGAATATCACCATCCAGATTAACCGATTTCCTCACCATTCAAAAGTTATTTGCAAAAAAAGGTAAGTAACCTCCGAATTTATAGTGGTGTGAAAATACTGAATTAGAGTTATTTTTGTTAAACTTTGTACAACTAAATCTAAATCTAGAGTTCTATCTGACACATTTTAATAATTAACGGGTCGTTGGAAAGCTTCATCCGTTTAGATTTGCAAATAATTATCAAAGCTAGATTTTTATAAAGATTTATAGTGAACATGTAAAAACACATATTTTCTGTACGAAATACATTTAAAACAGTTTTTGAAAAGTTTCTTTTTGTAGCCAAGTTTTGGCTGCTCGTTATCAGTATTTTAAAGATATGTATGACTCTAACTCAAAGAACTATACTATATAGTATAGTTCTTTGCTCTAACTTATTGGAAATTGTATTCTCTTTCAGAATGTCACCTTCCACTTAAACCGATTTCCTCACCATTTAAATGTTCTTTGCAAAAAATCTAAGCAACCTCCGAATTTATAGTGGTGAGAAAATACTGAATTAGAGATATTTTTGTTAAACAACTAAATCTAGAGTTCTATCAGACTGACTTTAATAATTAACGGGTCGTTGGAAAGCTTCATCCGTGTAGACTTGCAAATTTCTTATGAAAAAGTAAAAACACATATTTTCTATAAAACATAGCCTACATTAAAAAACACAGCTCGCTTTTTTAAGTTTCTGTTTGTAGCCAAGTTTTGGCTGCCAGTTTTTAGTATTTACAAGAAATATTCAGAAGAAATTTTGTTCTCTTTCAGAATATCATCTTCCAGTTCAACGGATTATCCCACCATTTAAAAGATTTTTTTAGAACTAAGCAACCTCCGAATTTATAGTGGTGAAAAAATACTGAATTAGAGATTTTTTTTAACTTTGTACAGCAAAATCTACAGTTCTACAGGATCAATTTTATTAATTAATTAGTAAGTCTTGGGAAGCTTAGACTTGCAAATAATAAAATATTTTGATTTTTTCAAGATCTATGGGGAAAAAATTTAAATACCCACATATTTAAAAAAAATCACTTAAAACAGGTTTTTAAAATTTCTTTCTAGCCAAATTTTGGCTGCCAGTTATCATTATTTCAAGCAATGGATTACGGCGTTTTTAGGAAATTTTATTCTCTTTCGCAATAACACCTTCCTCTTTGATCGATTCCTTCAGCATTTTAAAGTTATAGCCACAAAAATGGGAATATCTGAGATTTTAGACTAGTATACATTATCTCTCATCTAGATTAAGCCACAAATCAAGTTTTATTAAGATATGTTGAGTGAGAATTAAGCGATATAAGTAGTAGTGTTTTGCCGGTTCTGGCGCACCCGCGGGTCTGAGGGCTGAGGGTCCAGTTTTGGTGCAGGTCTGAGGGCTGAGGGTCCAGTTTTGGCACAATGTTGAGGGCTGAGGGGTGAAAATTTTCATGCACTCTAGTGCGAGTATGGGGTGAATTTCGTTTTTTCTTGAGGGGCGAGGGCCTGACTAGTGAAAATTCTTATGCACTCTAGTGTGAGTATGGGGTGTATTTTTTTTCGTTGGTGGTGAGGGCTGAGGACCCAGTTTTTGCGCAGTGGTGAGGGCTAAGGACCCAGTTTTGGTGCAGTGGTGAGGGCTGAGGTGTGAAAATTTTCATGCACTCTAGTGTGAGTATTGGGTGATTTTTTTCCTGTGCAGCGAGGGCCCAGCTAGTGAAAATTGTTATGCACTCTAGTGTGAGTATGGGGTAAAGTTTTTTCTCGAGTGGTGAGGGCCCAATTCTGGCGCAGCGGTCGGTTCTGGCGCAGCGGTCGGTTCTGGCGCAGCGGTCGATTCTGGCGCATTGGTCGGTTTTGGTGCAGAGGCGAAAAAAAAAATTATTATGCACTGTAGTGCGAGTATGGGGTGATTTTTTTTTCCTGAGCGGCGAGGGTAAATTTTGTTATCTTGTGTGAGCATGGGTGGTCTTGGTATTCACCCCACTAACACATCTCACCGCAAAAACCTTAAAAAAATAACATCTCGCTAGTAGGATAAATATGTGCTTCCTGCCGCGGGAGTCAATATGGGCTCTTATGGGGCTATTCTTCGGAGCCAGACGAATCGTCTCAGGAGTGATCTGATCACTGGAACACTGATGTCACCTCATCCCTCACCCCTGCGCCAAAACTGGACCCTCAACCCTCGCCCCTTGCCCTTGTTTTCTTTGGACGAAAAAAAGTCTATACTTTAATATTTTTTGAATTTTTGTTATTTTATATACTACTCATATAATATTTATACCAACCTTATGATGTTTCTTGAAATGTCGTAATTGAAACCGGTTTCAGAGACCACAACCACGTACGCAGTTGTACCGGAATCGGCTTGCATGGTAGCGATAGCATTGATAAAATCTAATTCGATCTGAATGTCGCTCCTTGAACGATCTGTATTCATGGGATGAAGATGTGTATCGATCACCATCAAGGTATAGTCATCTATAAATTCTGAAGGAGATATAATCATGTTTGTGTCTCCAAAGTTTACCAGCCTATACCTCATGAACTGCTCATATAACAATCTATATTTTCCTTCACTGCAATGCATGTTCTGCAGTTCTTGTGGATACCGTTCACCATTGATTTTTACTGCCACGTTTTTAATGTTGCTATTATCGAATTTAGAGGGAATTTTCTCTTGGTTATTCCAACGGTTTGTTTGCAAACATATGATTATGAATTTTGGATTATATACGTTTCGATAAACGTTCGTGATATCAAAGGTGAATGAGGTGCCATGAACACCTTTCTTCTCGATGCATTGCCATTGATAGTAATCGTACACTAGCTTGCCATGATCACTCAGTTTAGTTAATCCATCAATTAGTTGGATCTTGCTTGTAGCTGTATACTCAACTAATGGAACTCGAAGTACGAATGATTTAATATCAATTTTTCCTTCTGATGGCAAAGTGTCTGTTGCGCCTGATCCTTTCCATCGGTACAAAGCATCGTTATCCTCAGCCCGGGTGAACATGATTTCAAAACCACCTTTGTACATGGGATATTGTAGATGATCTAAAAACCCAAGTCCGAGGTGAGCAAGAGTGCCGACAGCTTCAAAATCGCCCCCACCCGTGAAACTGGATTTAAAACCACAATTTAGCAATGTATTTTTATTCGAATTGGAGTAGTTCAAAAGCCCTTTTACTGTGCTGGTAATTCCAGGATGGTCTACAGTATCGATTGTAGTATTGTGTTTCTTGAGTTCGATTCTTGTGAATAGAAATGGTATGAAATTGTCAATGAGTTTGATTGTGGTGTTTGCAGGATATGCGGCTCCATCAGACTTTTTTACAACTTTACCAGTGATGTGAAATTGAATTCCTGAATCGTAAAATGTATCGCCATGATCTAGTTTGAAAATTGTATAATTGTTTGGCGTATTGAAATTGAGTTCGGATACCGGCATTACAGTCCGATATTCACTCCTTATTACACCATTTGAAAATTGATGATAGAGTGCATCCATTTTGTTGTTGATAGAGATACTTGCTTGTATCACTTAGTTATACTTAAAAAAATAAAACTAGTGTTTTTGGAATTTTAATATTTTATATTTTTTATTGATTTTTGATTACATTTTCTTTTTACGACTTCTCATAGTCAGATCCGTAATCATCATACGTTTCGTATAAATCTCCATCTTCATTTTCATCTTCCCAAAAGTGTCTATGATCCTCCACAAATTGTTCTGATACATTCTGATAGAGTTTGATGTAATACCAATCTACTTTGTCTGCAAAATCATGTATGAAAGATTCTGTCAGAGTTTGCCACTTGCTGACAGTATCCCAACAATCGTCAAAGTTCAAAGCCATCTCACGAAGAAACTCCTCATCAAATTTTGACCTCTTCAATACTGCTCGCCAATTGACGCGATGGAAGTAGATGCGTAGCATATCAGTACTAAAATCGTAATTGTGTGAGAGAAGATCCCAATTCATCATTTTGTCAAATTTCATTATGAATTCGTCAGTGAGAACACCCTTCGGTGCTTTCGCTTCGCAAGAGATGATCTTCCATGCATTCGCCATTTTTAGAAGATGTATAATTTCTTATACACACTTATATATACACTTATTTGGTGGAACCATAAAATGTCAAAGACGTTCCTAGGCCGAGACCGAGTTTACGTTTTAACCACATTGCACCAGATGTTCCCAGAGCGACAGCACGTTCATTTAGATCGGCATCAGAAGACGTGACCCTGTCCCAGGCGGCATTTTGCAAATCCTTGTCTGCCACCCACCTGTCCTCAGCACGTCTGTGATCTCGGTACCATATATCATGTTTCTTACAAGCCTCATCTAATGGATTAATTCCTTTGTCACCACGTTGCAACCTCTCAGACAATTTTGTGCCTGGTCCACAGAAGTTGTAGGTGTCAAGTTTCCAGTTTCTTGGTGCATGAAGTTCGAATGGTAGTTTGTTTATTAGAGTGTTCAGTAAACCTGATCCTTCTATCGTGTGCTCAGGTAATGCTGACAAACAACGTATTAGATATTTCAATCCATTTGGTCGTTCGATCAGCTCTTGCATGCGGTCGTATATGAATTTCACGACTGATAGTTTCTCGTTATGAAAGTTGTTATTTCCAGCTGCCTCTTCAGCGTGTATAAAATTTAGTCGACCAATCAGTTCATTCAAATCCTTTATGTATCGGTATTCGATCGGTGTTTTATCATCATATCTTTTTAGACCAGATCCTTCCGTTGTGGAAGCAGGTGTACCAGAGGTTTGGGGGTCTGTTGGTGTGACAGGTCTATTTATTTCGTCCCAAATGGGTTTGATCATTAGTTTCCACTTTTGACCCTGGCTTGATTTCGGACGTCGTGAAGAAGGGTCGTTCTTTTGATACAATGAATTTGATGCCAACAGAATGTTCTTGTAGGTGATCCAATCGTTTGGCGTGTATTCGTCTGGCTTAACAAGACCTTTGTATGTCAACAGTTTCCAAAGTCCTTCACTGCCAGTGTAACGTTTATCTGACATAATTATGTCATCATAATTGAAGGTGATAGGCTCCGACCCAATTTTCAAACGTTCGCTTGGCATATCATAGTATATACCGAATTGAGCGTCGTTTGCACGAGGTAAATATTTTGCGCCGATAACACCCAGGTTGACTACATTAGAGTCCACCAACTCTTTGATTGATTGGTTCTGAATAATTTCTTCAGCATCGTTTTTGTCGGCTAATACTTCATCATCGTTGTTACCATCTCTGTTTTAATGTATTTGTTTACGATCTGGTGTACTGGAAAGCCTTGGTCTGAACTTAGTCATCATCTGATTGTATTTTTGCTTTCTCAACCACTCTTTAGTTTTTTGTTCAAGTGAATCATCCTTCTCTTGTTTCTCTTTAATTGCTTTGGTGATTGTTTGATACTTCTTTTCTCTTTCTCTTTGTTCCTCTGTTTCCTGAAAGTGTACGTCAGCGAATTGGTGTTGCAGCCTATTTTTTACATTTTCTAAATGTTTTTCTTTGTTCACAGTCAGTGGTAGTTCAGGGTTCTCTAGGAACATAGTTGGAAATACAGTCGTCTTATTTTTGATTCGTGGAGATACAGTGGCAATTTCTTTAAGTTTTTTCACGCGTTGTTTTCGCTCTTCTTGTTCAGCTTTGCGAAATTTTTTTACTAGGTTATTCTCGATTGCTTCAAGACGTTTTGCAGTATTTGCATCCATCATAACTTTCGTTCACTTATAATAACTCATGTTAAATAAAAATTACGTATCAGATAAAATAACGATATTTTACGTTCAATGGAAAAACGACATTCAATATGAAAAACGACTTTGTGTCAAAATATCGTTTCTAGTCCTTTTAGTGGAAAAACGACATTTACATCAAAATATCGTTTCTTAAGGAAAATATCGTTTCATACTTTTTTGTTGAATATCGTTTTATTTAGCATACATTTGTATTTTCCTGCATGCACCTTTTTCGAGGTATCGATGGACAAAAATCCATGAGGCTCTTTCCAACACTGGCGACATATTTTTTCAAATTGACATAGAGTCATGTCTGAGCCAACGAAATCCTCATGAATGCGTTTTGTGTAGTGTTTGTTTTGCTGGAACGCACAAAGTAAATTTATATTGTTGCGTATTACCTGCATGTCTACACGGCTGTAACTCTGACTCAAGTATACACATGATACATTCTTGTGACGACCTCTTATGTAATAATCCTTTATTTTTGACTGTTCATCAAGCAGGCAATAATCAAACACCACCAAGGAATTTGGTTTGCATTCATCCAGTGGGACCAAGTCGCCACAATCCGAGAAGAAGAATGCTATTTTGTTTCCAAGTTTTTTCTCAATTCTTTTATAATGTTTTTGGAGATCCTTGTATGCTGGCTGATCTATTGATCGACTAAATATGTAGAGATGCTTAAATGTAATTCCATCTCTGTTATATATGAAGTTCAGTAGTAAATTGGTTTTTCCACATCCTGATGGGCCGACGATCAAACAACGAAGGGGCTTTGGGAAAACTCCCTCTGTTATTCCTTCGCCATCTTTACAGTAGATGTTAATTTCCATTTTTATAACTTCCTTATAATAACATTTATTAATTGATTAAATGTCAACTGTGGTTGCTCTAGACCGGCCAATTTTAGCCTCTAATTTACTAATTCGTTTAGTCACCTCTAGTAGTTCAACTCCATTGATTGCGTCATATGCGCTGTTACTACGACTGATTCCACAAATCTTTCTACCGTTCTTTACTTTTATACAATCATTTGTGACTTCGATTCCTTTTAAGATATTATCGATTTTTGCATTGACTTTTTCCATCTGCTCCTTAACAACTACATCAGTGTTATCAATAGCCTTTCCCACATTAACTATTCTTTTACCTTTAAGGCTAATATAGTTTTTCTCAAATCCAACATATTTTTTTGCTTCGGAAGCAAGATCCATTTTTGCGTGCTTTAACATTTCATCGGCTTTGGATATAAAGTCAGCTTTCAATCTACTGATTTCAGAATGTGTATCCTTTTTACAACTGTCTTCCAATGATGTAAGCTTTTTATTCAACTGATTTTCAGAAATACCACTTCCGCTTGCAGAGAGTTCTTCTCCAAACCGATTGAATTTAAATACAGGTATCATGATTGACTATCACTTATTAATACGACAACATGTCCAAGTAAATTAGATTTTCAACATTATCGTTGAGTATTGGATTGTTGTCTTGATCAAGTATGTTTATTGTTATGTTATGGATGGTACGCAACCCAGGTTTAATATCAACGTACAACCTTTCTTTAGGCTGCTCCGATATTTTGTATCCATGAGGAACCTCTGGGAAGAATGTATACAGTAGTTCTGTTTCTGCATGTTTGTGATTATGTGTGTCATGGTTGACAAGACTGTTTTGTACTATGTTACAATGTATCTCGATAGCATCTAACGCCCTCAGTTTAGGAGGTCTAGTTACAGTCACTGACGTATCCTCAGAGTAGTATGAAGTAACAACATCTTTATTTTGTTTTTCTGTAGATGGAATTTCAAAGCCAAAAACTTTACAAGCCACCGGATCCATATAGAACTTTAACGGTGAATATATTGTTAGAAAATCACCACTCTTATTCAGTTTGAATTTAGTAGCGTCAACGTTCAAGTTTAAAGATTTAATATACTGTTGCGCTTTGGCCTCTATAGACTCGATTGTCCAGTAGCCTTTCGTCAGTGTAAGTGGTTTCAATATTTTGTATATGTCTTTATCCCAAAAGTATATACTTGCATCTTCCCGCACATTGTAAATATTGTTGTCTGAAAAGAAAGCGACGAGTGCAATGCGATGCTTCACATTCTCCTTCAGATGTATTGGATGCTCCAAATGGAGGATGATACGGGATTTGTCACCTCTAAGTTTTAATAGCGGCATTTTCCCTTTGTAATACTTATATGTTATACCACCATGATTGCCAAGAGTATTTATTATCTCTTAATCTATTTATAATTGTGTTCCACGTTTTGTCATCATCCGAACACTGCCTCAGCACTTCAAGACACAAGTGACCACAAATAGGAGGATCCTCAAACTCCTGGACTCTTATGTCGTTGTAAAATAGATCATTCTCTCCTAAATACCTTACCAGTTCTACAGGTGGTGGAGCATTGCCAAACGAGTCAAAGTATAACTTTTTATCATCCTGAGTTTTTACATAGCATGTCCAATGCGTACCATCTGATTCCAAGTCTCCAAGATTCAATATACCACATTCGGATTTCCATGGAAGTGATCTTGGCAATAATTCACGCGTGAAAACTCCTCGAAAGTTATGTAACTTTAACCTTCTCACCCACTTTTCTATATCACCAAGTGTTAAGGGACGGATTACTTTTTTTATAAATGATTGCATCCAAGTGGTTATTGATGAGTCTTTTTAAACCAGCTCCTTGTGGATCCTTATCGATAATTGTGTCTAGCTCATTATCAATTATATGTTTTAACCATGGAATGAATTTCTCTTTCAGTAAAGGTGCTAAATGTTTTCTCACCATAGGCGAGATGAACCGTTTACCTCCTGGGATAGTGTTTTCCACCAATTCCATTACTTCCTTCAGAAGACCTCCCTTTTTATTTTTTAGTAGGTGGTCATAGCTGACATTTAAACGCAGCCCAGTTTTATTTTTTCTTGCTTTCTCTATTGCCCTATGTTGGTCATCATTCAACAGGATGTAATCCTTACCATGTGTAATATTTTCTTTTGTCAAACCAATGACAGCGTTTCGGCGTTTTCTGTAAGCGATCCGCAACTTGCGTTTTTGCCCTTCGGAAAGATGAATAGAATGTTTATGCAAATCACACATGATGTGCTTCCTTCACTGTGTTGTACTACGTAATGTGTACTTATAAGAATACCATGGCAGAGTTATATTACTGTCCAAAGTGTAAGAAGAAAACTAAATCGTCCCATGTAGAACATGTAAAGACGGCGAACAATAAATGGCGCATGAAAGGACGTTGTGAAGTGTGTCAAAGTGGTAAAAGCACATTTATAAAGACCCCACCTTCAGAAACCATGAGACAGTTAAAAACTGCAAGAAGTGGTCATGATAAAAGGTTTGATGAGGCACTAGAACTGCATCGACCAGTTGTCAAGAAATTTCCAAAACGGAAAATCATCACCCTTTATATTGATGAGTTATGGGCTGCAGATTTCGTTATCATGGATAGGTTCGTCGATGAGAATGATGGTTATAAATACATGTTAAATGTGATAGACACATTTTCTAAATTCGCCTGGTCAGAACCACTGTTTAAAAAGAGCGGAGCTGATGTGGCAGCAGCATTTGAAACTATATTGAAGCGCGCCAAATACGATGGGCAAAAGGCACCTAATTTATTACACACCGATAAAGGACGTGAATTTCTAAACAAGGATTTTAGGCGTGTACTTAACGAGCACAACATAAAAATGTACCATACGGAAAATGAAGAAAAGAGTGCTATAGTAGAAAGGTTCAATCGAACATTAAATGAACGAATGAAAGTGCATTTTGAAGTAAGACAATCATTTCGTTGGGTAGACATCCTACAGGATCTTTTGAAAGCTTATAACACCAGTTTTCACAACACTATTAAAATGTGTCCAATCAATGTCAATAAAGACTCAGAGCCAAATATCAGAAAAATATTCATGAACAGTGCACAATCAATAAAACGCAAACCTCCCAAACTACATATCGGTGACCGAGTTAGAATAGTTGTGAAAAAGGATATGTTCTCTAACAAATACACACGCAATTGGAGGAGGGAAATTTTTACAGTGTCTCATATTCAAAGTACAACTCCAGTTACCTACAGAATCACTGACGAAAACGGGGAAGAAATATTAGGCTCGTTTTATGAAAAAGAATTACAAAAAAGTAAGTTCTAATATTCTCCCCTAAATAGCAAGCAATGAACTAATACAAGCAAAGCAGTCCTTGGCATAGAAGTCAACATGAATTTTTATGGGACGTTATTTTTTCTCATCTATTGAATAGTGACCCCATGGAAGAGAGCTTATACCATCATTTAAAATGTATCTTTTATTGTCCTCATTAGACAACACTGTTTTATCTACTGCTATAGTATAGAGGTCATGCTTGAAACTTCTGATCATATTTATTGTCTTAGATGATTTTGATCCTTCAAATAAACATCGTTTATAATCATCAAAAGTTATTTCTTTGTCTGTCACAGACTTTTTAACACCTTTAGATCTTTTACATACACTCCCATCCTCAACTTCATGAGCGTACATTTTAGACCTCAGGGCAACCTGCTCTCTCATTATTTTACCACTAAGCTCATCTTTCATTTTGCCAAGTACCTTTTTGTTTACTCTAGGCATACCATAAGGATTGTTCTCAGGGTAATCACTCGTATCAAAATAGTCAATCATTGTCTTCATATCTTGATAAAAGTCAGGAGTCGTTATTGCATATTTTAAAGAATCAGTGTCTGTGTACTGCAATCGAGCTTTTTCCTTTTTCCTTTTTTATATTTCGATTTGATTACATTGTAATGAAAGTCATAGATCAAGATCAATGTTTTTGATATATCAAGTACACTCATACCTACATATATAGGTTTATTGAAAGTAAGTTTTGTTCTTCTCATATGTATAGCTGATAAGTTTTCTGCAAATATTGTACGGTCTTTAAAGGTAGGCTTGGCGACCCATTTAACAACTTGTTTTTCTTTTGTTGCCAATCTCACATCTACTCTGTTACGAATATTTTCCATTGTTTTTCCAAACACACCATTGTTCATCAACTTGTAAAAATCTTTCTCAAAATCATTCTTTGCTTGAGTCCGCAACTTTGTATTTAGTTCTATGTAGGGTGCAATCCAGTTTGATTGAGTGAAAGAAATAGCTCTATGTATTTTTTTAAGTTTCATTCCCAGATTCAGGTACATCTTCAGGTTTCTGTAATGAACTACATATCTTTCTTTATCATAAAGTGTCGTTAATAGTTTCTTTTCTTTCCCTCCTGGTGGGACTCTGCTTTCTGGAGCAAGTGGTAGGTCAGAATGCAAATCATGTATTTCTTGAGGATACTCCAAGTCTACTTCAAGTATATACCCAGTAACAGCATCATCAGGTATGGTAGTGACATCTATGTTTGTATCAACCCATTTAAAGTCTTTATACGGTATATATTGCATCATTGCCCAACCGTAAAGGTTGTTTGCATCGAGGTACACTAGGTACTCGGTCTGTTTGTTTGGATCATAATCTTTCATGTAGGGATTATTAGCTTTAGCGTATCGATTAGAACATTGGGAAACACCACCACGAATTCCCCTCTCAACCATTAGAAGCATTTCATAGTCGGAAATCAGTTCCAGTTCAATGTTTGTTGTTTTCAACATAGCACTCCAAGCCAGACCTGGTGTAGTGAAAAACCACGCTGGGTCTAATTTATATGTTGATGAACACACATTACGGAAGTTCTCCATAATATCTGCCAACAACAGAACATCTGATTTGTTATAGAGTAATGTATACTCTTTCATATTTTTTATTTGAAAGAAGTCCCAAACCTTTTTTGCATGTTCATAATCTTCAAGTTCAATGTTTGATTTACTCAACTTGTTATAGAATTGTTCATACTCTGGTAAATGTGTTTGTTCATATCTCTCCTTACTACACATATAATCATATGGATACACACCTTTCCTCAAAACTAAATTCAACTGAGATTCAGTAAAGTATTTGGCCGTATGAATAAACTGATCCCTCTGAAGATTCTTTGCGAGCGCATCAAGGCTACATGACATAAACTTGAATGAATCTAAGAACCGAAGTTCAATCATGTTTTCCTTTTTAACAGTGTAGGATATGTAACGTTCTTCATTATTTGGAATAACATCGATCTCCTCTTCATTCAAACCCAACATCTTAATGAATAAATACGTGTCATAGCCAGAAAGATTGTGAATGAAAATTGGAATAAACTTTGGTTTCCTGAACTTGATGTTGCATTCTCTATGCGCAACACCTCTAAATTTTCCTGTCAAGTGGTCATGACAAGGACCTTATCACCATTCAATGGCTTTTCACAAATATGACATGTTTTTGATTGTGATATGGTACGTTTGTCATCCTCTGTTAATCTCATTGGTTTGATAGAGTCACTCGAATATAATGTTTGAATTATTTCTGATTCCTTCTCTAGTTGTTCGATAAAAACCTTACCAGCATCCACACCAAAGTATGTAACAGGAGGTTTGTAATCTCCATCTTTTGAGACTATATAGTATGAAAAACTCATTGGTAAATGTTTTTGGTAGCTCTGTGACTTTTCAGTTGTATGTGACCTATTGGACTCCAGGAGACATTCAAAGTCTGCATAAATTACAAATGGTACTTTCATTGATTTATTGTGATCCATAAACTTAATGGTGGTTCCTTGCTTTGGAAGATTTATTTTCACAGCATCATATGTGCTGCAATCCTGCTTGTGTATCTTTAACTTATCTTCCAACCCAAAATGTAAGAGACACCTTTTGCACAACCACATTTTATGCCCATTTTTTGAAATCTGTGAGCTTACCAATCGAGAGAGGTTCTTGATATAACAATAATGATTTGTTTCGCTTCCTTTTAAATAAAGTAGATCAACATGTTTTCCATTTCCTCCTTTGTAATTCTAAGTGGAACCACATTAAAGTTATTACCATCAAGGGTATAAACATTAACAGATATACTAGCGCGCTTTTCAAACTTTGTTATGTCATCCAGTTTAACTGGGAATTCGATACCTGTTAATGCATCATCCAGTTCATGCTCATAAGCTTTGTATTTATTAACTCGATATGCATCTTTGTCAACAGGGTGCAACGCAGAGAGGATAGCCCATAAGAAACATTTTTGATCCTCATTCTGAACATTGATTACTGCTTTCTTTGACTGTATCTTTTTAGGTAGATCAACATAGCTAGAAGCTCTAAGTGGAATATATTTATTAATCGTGATTTCCAAATCCACTACTTTCCTTAGAGTCCAGTTAGATCCTGTTGCTTGAAAGTCTTCCATCTCAGCAAGCATCTTCCCTTTTGCTTTAACATAAAACTCAGACACATCTGTTGTCGGGTACATGATTTCATTAACAGTCTTGAAATTCATCATCTGAACTACCTCTTTTTCATTTACTATTCTTTGGAATTCAACATGGAATACTAGGTTTACCTTCAGATTGCTATCAATAACACAGTCCTTAATATTTTGAATTGCAATAGATGTACACGCTTCTAAAAATACATTAGGATCTTTAATGTTACTCCTATTCTCAATAACAAAAGTCCTTAACCTATTTTTAAATGCTGAAGCGCTTTCCTTTACATCTAATTCACTATCATCACAAGTATCATTATTATCCGTTAGGTTTTTTCTTGTTCTTTATTGGATGATTCATTATCACCATCAGAACTGGTATCTGTGCTATTACTGGTATCTGTGCTATTACTATTATCTGTGCTATTACTGGATCCATTAGAATTAAAACTCCCATCATCATCATCATCATCATGAAAATCCTTATTATCATTTGAATCATCCTCATAGTCAAGTTACTCCTCATTTTCCTCTTCATCTGACGTCTCCTCAACCTCTATTACATCAGCATCTTTTTGATTATTTAAACACTTTTGGGTTTTCCTGTGGCGTGACAGATATGACTTGGTTACTGTTAGACCACAGTCAGGGCAAGTAGTTTGTTCCTTTGTTGTTAAAGGGGTTGGTGACAATGGGTCATATGTTGGTGTGTCAGGAATGTGTGGTGGAGAATGATAAACAGGGCTTTCCGGGATATTTAATTTAACATTTGAACATTCATTACTAGGTGCAGGAACTGGTTCGACACATGAAACATCAGATTGATTATCGTGTATTGGTGTTAAAAGTCGTGGTGAATAATAATGAGGATCATTAGAGCGGCTTAAATTTTCCGCAAAGGGATTTGGTCCTAGTATTGATCTGATTTTATCGGAGTCAAGGTGTTGTTTCCTTTGAGGTGATTGAAATGACGCTCCTTCAAAATAGCTAGGTCCAAATCTTCTTTCAGACATTGAACATTGTTGTACATTGTTGATCTGGAAACATTGAGGTTCATTTGTGATGGTTAGTGGTGTCATTGGGAGTGGTGTAATTGGTGAAGGTGGTGTTATCCAGTCAGGTGATTTAACTTGTGCAAGTGGAGTATCTTTTTTAAGTGGTTTTACACCAGGTCTTTGAGGTCTTGTTGGTTTTCTAATCATTGCTTCCAATGCTACATTATCCATACTTGGTTTCGCTATACTAACAATCTTTTTGACAACTTTAGGATACTTCTTTACCAACCGTTCTAGATCGAACCTAGATTCCTTAATGGTTTCAGGTTGTGTATGATGTTTAGAATGATTTCCCCACTGTGATATTTCCACTGGTGTCTTACACACCCAACACATTTTAGTCAATTGATCAGGTTCATAAAATTTGGTAGCCCTTTCCTTAACTTGTTTAACGTTTGAACATGGTCCACTACTACTCGAGGGTTCTCCAAGTTCCCTACTAGTAGACGGTTCATTAGGAATAGGTCCTCTACTCGTAGACGGTTCATGGAGCTTTGACAACCTAATATGACGTTTAGAATTTTGGTGACGTTTTAAATGTGATAACTCCACAGGCTCTTCACATATCCAACACATTTGACTCTTTGGAGCTGGCTGTATTCCAATTCGTTTTAGACTCTCATCATAACTATTGGCTGGCACAAATGAGTTACACTGTTTTGACTTTCTATGCCGTGCTAAATTCGAGTTGGTCACAACCTTTCCACATTTATCACATTTTACATGATTAGTTGAATCCTTTGCAGCAGTTGATGGAATCACCGTACTAAGTGGTTTGTCATTGTTGATTGTACTCATACATTTCTTAGACTTCTGATGTCGTTTAAGATTTGTGGCTCGCACAGTCTGACCACATATCTCGCAGGCTTTCTTAGCAATGTCCTGAGTACTCATATTGACTTCTACATGTCCAAGATCATCAGAACTGGTTGAAGTGGAATTAAGACATTTCTTTGTCATTTGATGTTTAGTTAAATATGACGTTGTAACAGTTGCTCCACATTTCGGACATTGAGACTTTTTATCTTTGCTAGGTTGTTCACTGGTTGTTATCTTTGCCTCGTTGTTCACAGGGTTATTGTTTGACCCTTTACGAACGATTTTAAATCCCACTACTTTATTGTCCGCGTCATATAGAACAGATGCCTCATATTGTTCAAGTAAGGCATTGGTTACCTTTGAGGTAGTAGGAGCATGAACTGTACCACCAGTATTTCCTTCTTCATCACTTTCACTGATGTACGTCTCAACATATGACCGATACAAAGTATCATCAGCTGTTTGTTTAACACGACGACGTTTTTGTTTGCGAGTTCTACGACGAGAAGTAGAAGGGGTATTTGGAACGTCTGGGGAATCGGGTTCACTGGGACAGGGTGAGGGTGTTGCGTTGAAAAACGCAGTTTCGTCTCCAGAGCATGAAGAGCGGGGTGAGGGTGATGCGTTGAAAAACGCAGTTTCGTCTCCAGAGCATGAAGATGCGTCAGACACATAGGTTGCCATTTTTAAGAGTCAGCGTCTCTCCTAACGGCCTAGGCAATTGGCGAAGAAAAGGAAGAGAAGAAGGATGAGGATTTTTTTCCTTCTCTTACTTACAATAAAAAATGAAGATCATCAGTCACGTGTTATTGGGAAAAGGGATGTGGGGGAGGGATGAAGGGAGGGGGGAAGGGAGGGGAGGGAAGACGAAAAAAGGAAGAGCAGAAGGAAGAGCACTTTTTTCTTCATGGTAAAAATGTGAATATCATTGATGACTGGAAGGAGGGGGGAAAGGGAGGGGTGGGGGGTGAAGGGAAGGAGGGGGAGACAAGAGGGATGAGGTGACATCAGTTGACCTGTGATCAGATCACTCCTGAGACGATTCGTCTGGCTCCGAAGAATAGCCCCATAAGAGCCCATATTGACTCCCGCGGCAGGAAGCACATATTTATCCTACTAATGGGATGTTATTTTTTCAAGGTTTTTGCGGTGAGATGTGTTAGTAGGGTGAAGACCAAGACCACCCATGCTCACACAAGATAATAAAATTTACCCTCGCCGCTCAGGACAAAAAATTCACCCCATACTCGCACTACAGTGCATAATAATTTTTTTCTCGTCTCTGCGCCAGAACCGACCGCTGCGCCAGAACCAACCGCTGCGCCAGAACCGACCACTGCGCCAGAATCGATCGCTGCGCCAGAACCGACCGCTGCGCCATAATCGACCGCTGCGCCAGAACCGACCGCTGCGCCAGAATCGGGCCCTCACCACTCGAGAAAAAAATTAACCCCATACTCACACTAGAGTGCATAAAATTTTCAATAGCCGGGCCCTCGCTGCACAGGAAAAAAATCACCCCATACCCAAACTAGAGTGCATGAAAATTTTCACACCTCAGCCCTCACCACTGCACCAAAACTAGCTCCTTAGCCTTCACCACTGCACCAAATCTGGGTCCTTAGCCCTCACCACTGCACGAAAACTGGGTCCTCAGCCCTCACCACCAACGAAAAAAAATACACCCCATACTCACACTAGAGTGCATAAGAATTTTCACTAGTCAGGCCCTCGCCCCTCAAGAAAAAACGAAAT
This sequence comes from Flexamia atlantica, assembly GCA_035578135.1. Lineage (NCBI taxonomy): Eukaryota > Metazoa > Arthropoda > Insecta > Hemiptera > Cicadellidae > Flexamia > Flexamia atlantica. Next base: position 51,713,824 of record JAQJVK010000005.1, on the reverse strand, counting down.
TCACCCCATACTCGCACTAGAGTGCATGAAAATTTTCACCCCTCAGCCCTCAACATTGTGCCAAAACTGGACCCTCAGCCCTCAGACCTGCACCAAAACTGGACCCTCAGCCCTCAGACCCGCGGGTGCGCCAGAACCGGCAAAACACTACTACTGATATATAGAATGTTGCTTATTTCTCATAAGGTTGGGACAACGTACTGTGTTTACCATGCACTAGCAATGTCTCGGTAAGCAATAGACATAGAGCAACGACTCAAGGTAGGCCTACTAATTTGATTGTTTTCAGCTAAATTCAATGGTGCTAACGATAGCTGTATTATTTTAATTTGTCTATGTGAAATCCCTAAAAACCAACCAATTTTGTATTGTGACCAATTTTTGGGTGTTTTGTATTCGTCCGACTTTTTTTGATACTGGCTAAACTATAAACATTTGAAAATGCCTAACCTACGTCATACAACTAGAAATATTTGAAAACATACAATTTGACCTATTAATTGTTCAGATATGACTTTACATTCGCCAATAATGCGGAATAAGTCTCCATTAGGTAGGTACAGAGCCCTTATTAAGTTGAACACTTTCGCTGCACAAGGCGGTGCAAGAGTAAACGTGGTGTTGTTTAGTCACAGGATTCTTAAAAAAAAACAGTGCCAAAGAGTTAGATTATTTGCAGTGCGGAGTGTTTTAGGATGGATTTTTTGAGCGGGAAGCCTTGATTCTACGGAGAAAGCAACCATTGTTTCATAGGCAAACAGCCTTCTAGGAAATAGCCCTTGCCTCGTAGTTAGTCACTGACATCGTTTCGCACCCTGCAGTTGAGTCAGTTGACACAAAATCTTAAGCCTTCCTTCTCACTCCCTTCCCCATTCTTTCGGTCCCAGACACAAAGCCATTGACCCTTCACACCCAATCACTGATCACCTGATTTTAACTGGCCCCTAGAAAATTAAAAGAATGATTAAAGTATAACTCGTGCCAAATCTTAAGGTCCAGTCCGTCTGTGAGACTAATGTTAATTTTAGCATTGGGCCAGGGCCGGCTCTAGAGTTTTATGCGCCCTAGGCGAAAGTAATGCTTGGCGCCCCTTTTAATTAGTTGTTATTTTGGTATAAAAATCAACATCAACATGGAGTCTCTGATCAAGACTGTTATTTCATTTACGCATTAATATTTGTGGTAAAAAAATATCACAACAATTTAATATATCAACTTTTTAAGAGATCACACTTTACTTATTAACTTACTAAGGATATGTTTTGCAGATAAATGCGATTTTAGACCAATTTGGTCGATTGAGGTGTCATGTCAAATTAATGTAATTTTTCACTTATTGTTCCCAAAGTCATTCAAAGCACTTTGCAGCATCTCGGCGCGGCGGCGGTCCGGCGCCGGTACCAGCAGTTTCCCGCGCTACCTTTGTACCACTCTAGTGTGCGCGCTCCTCAGTGCTAACTCAAGCGCCTCCAGCTTTTGATATAGACCGGGAGCTGGGAGGTAAAAAATTACGTCATAAGGTGCACATTTGAAAGCTGTGCCATTTTGAAGGGGCATCCTGGGGGGTTTCAAAAATGGGTTTGTGATGAGCCCTCAATCTGGGGGGCTTTCTCCAAGGTGAACAAACTTGAATGTGACTTTTTTGTATTCTCCATAAGAATAACATGGGGATGAAGTTTTCAGGTTTGTTGCAACAGGTATGTACAAATTGGGTGGTTTTAAGTCAATATACAATAAATCTCGAGTAGAAGAAGCCTTATGCCAGGTTATCATTATTATGTTAAAAAATAAGGATGATGTAGACTTTTATTTTCTGCCCATAAAAATAACATGGGAAAAATGTGTGCAAGTTTACTGCCACGGAAATGCAAAAATGGGGGATTTCAGGCTAATATACAATAGTTCTTAACTAAATGAAGCCATATATCACGTTTCATTGAGATATGTCGAGACATAAGCGAGTTATACGATTTTATTTATTTCCCATAAGGTTAACATAGGACGACGTTTTGAGTTAATCACCCTCAGTATCTCGGTAACCAATTAACATATAGCAATGATTCAACTTACCAAATTGTTTTTTAAGCTGAATTCAATGGTGTGACCTAAAATTTGATCATGTAAATTGTTCTTCATGAAAAGTGCAAAAAACCCATTTTTATGGGCTATTTTCAAGTTTGTTACCTTGGAGAAAGCCCCCAGATTGAGGGCTCAAAAACCCATTTTTGATACCCCCAAGAATGCCTATTCAAAACGGTATAGCTTTTACATGTGCATCTTACGACGTAATTTTTGACCTCCCAGCTCCGGTCTAATAGGTTTAATCTCTCTTACGGCTCACTGATATGTTCAAATTCAAATTCAAATAGTTTATTTCAAAAATAGTAGTTTTCATTACTAGGAGCGAAAGTGGCTCTTTTTGGTACGAGATCGTAATTTACAGGCGAGGCGCAGCCGGGGAGCTTGGAAATGCGATCGAGTACCAAGGAGACAATTTTGCTCCGAGTGATGAACAACTATTTTCATCATTATGTATAAATAACCATTTAATCGTTAAAAAAAGACTAAATAATTTTGAGGCTATCCAAAATAGTCATCGTCATTTACACATCTGTTAGTTGTTCACAAACACAAGTTAAGAAATCGTTCAACCTTTCAAACGTAACATAAACAAATTTTGACATTAGAGTACCGGTACGGCAAAATTTACCATATGTTTTTTCAGTACTCCTATTCGAAGTGATCCAAAAACGATCATTTTGCGTACGATTTAGAGAACTAAAAACGGCTGTTTTTGGGACAGTATGATGAAAATACAATATTAACATGTAAGCAAATAAAAAATATATTTATTGGGACCATTCTCACTTAAACTATCCGTCTGTGTGTGAGAATGGTCAAAGTCCATTTGCTTCACTTTCAACTATCTAAAATTACATCTGTATAAAAAAATACAGAAGATGTTTTTTAAAATTTTTGATAATACTAATCTAGTAAAGAAATAATAAATAAAATAAAATAGGAAAATAATCGGAAAATAATAATCGCAGCTACGTTTTGGCAAAGTGAATTAGATAAACAGTGCCTTATCCGTCCTTAACCTCGTCCGTCCCAAGGCCGGCCAGTCAACCTTGTATCGTACGTTGGAACACGGCGACACGCTCCCCTTAGCCTCAACTATGTGTATTGGTATTTTTTTACAAACTATATGCTAAGAAGATATAGTTCTTGATTATATTAATCTAAGTCTAGGAATGAGAAAGCCATAATTTAATATATTTCGTGTTGGGTAAAAATGTTCTGTTAGTAAAAATATTTTATTTATTATTTCTGATGAAAATAATCAAACTATCAATTCAAACAAACTATACTATTGGCGAAAAGGCAAAACCGAAAAGTCACTTAACAAATTTTGGGTTGGGTATCTAATATATTTTTTTATTATTGCTTTAATTATTGCCTTTTATGAGACCTTCAATGGCCGCAGAGCTGCAGCCGAGACTCCGCCCCATGCCAGGATACCGTATTGCAACACCGACTGCACATAGGCATAATACTCTGTCCTACACTGATCCACGGGCAGCACCTCGATAAGCTGCCTGAAAGCATCTTAACAAGTTTCTGCTTGACGCCCTGGACGTGTGGGATCCAGCTTATTTTGCTGTCGATTATTACACCTAAATATTTATATCGGTCCACACGCCCAATGACGCCACAGCCGCAGGTTGCCGACCGAGGATCATTCCAGGAATGCAGCCTGAGCAACCTCGGACCCGGATCATTTTCACTACGCATAGTTAATGGCATACACTTTGTTTTTTTTTCAATATATACTGTTAGAAAATTTTTGTCAAACCACTTTTTAATCAAAGATAGGTCCGAGGAAGCACTGTTATATGCCTCATCCAAGGCCACACTACACTACAGGCCGGAGTCTCCCCCCCTCCTCCCTGATGCCACGTCACAACACTGGCCGAACTCCTAGCGCTGTGTTGGAAATAAGAACTATAATCATATGAAAATCGTAAACATTTACCAAACAATTATGACATTAGAACATCGAAATGAAAACAATAAGAAACAAAACTGTCAAATTTCCAATAAATCATCTGATGAAAAGTAAACAAATTACTTGCCTGTAATGTTTACCGGTTTTTAAGTTAATGGAATAAAGTCTTGTTTTCTTTAAAATTATTTTCGACCGCATTTGGTTGTACATTAATTAATGCAGTTTCGAAAAAATAATGGTTTCTAAACGAAAACGTAAACGAATTACTTAGGGCACGATAGTTTTAAGAGTGCGGCAGTGAATCGCCATAAGTGTACATTATAAAAGCGTCTGCGATTTCGTCTGATAATGTGACGTCACCACAAAAGGACTCCGGCCTGTAGTGTAGTGTGGCCTTGCCTCATCCCACGTGCAGCCGGTGCTCACTAGGCGCGGTGTCTTCCGCGAATAAAAATAGTTTTCCGTTTATGTTTAATTTGGCTGTGTTATTTATGCACATTAAAAACAGGATCGGCCCTAATGTGCTGCCTTGGACAACACCAAACTCAGTTATTACAGGATCACTTCGAACGTCATTAATGCTAACGATTTGAGATATATTTTTTAGATAACTTCCAAACAAATTTAACGATTCATTCTTTATTCTAATATATTTAAAATTTGTGATAAGTTTTTTCCTGTTGACCGTGTCGAAAGCTTTGGCAGGATCGAGAAAAGATATTAAGATTTTTTACCGTTTTCTAGGTTCAGCTCAATAAACTTAGTTAAATTAAACAGAGCGTGAGGAGTATTTTTGCTTATTCTAAATCCGTACTGATTATTGTATATTTTGATTAGGATTTTTGCGGACATTTGCCATCACTGATTAGTAAAAAACAAGATTCACGACGTTTCGGGATCTGGAATCTGATCCCGTCTTCAGGTGGAAGAAAACCTAAAACATAACAAGATTAGTAACTTGTTTTTTACTAATCAGTGATGGCAAATGTCCGCAAAAATCCTAATCAAAATATATGTTACTAATCTTGTTATGTTTTAGGTTTTCTTCCACCTGAAGACGGGATCAGATTCCAGATCCCGAAACGTCGTGAAACTTGTTTTTACTAATCAGTGATGGCAAATGTCCGCAAAAATCCTAATCAAAATATAAAATCACCATCACCAACAATGAATTTCAAACAAAGAAATGATTATTGTAAATAACATTTTCCCGTTCTAAATATTCGGTGAGCTGATTTTTTACACATTTCTCTATAATTTTATACAGTGAACTATTAGACTGAGGAAATCGGTCTGAAATTATCCATTGATGATTTTTCACCTAATTTGTAGAGAGGTACAACGGAAAGTAAAAACAGAATCAACAACATGGTCAGCGTCATCGACCGCCACCACCCCCTATGTAAATCCATAAATAACACAGGCCGGCGATAAAAAATATTTTACTAAGTACTAGCAGCCCGCGTCACTTCGTGACTTAAGGGGGCGGTCTACCTCAAGTTCCGAGTGCTAAAACAGGGTTTTGTATCTTATTCATTGATAGCTGGATTTTCATATGATTTCCAATATTTTGGTGTCATTTTAAAAAGGATATGTTTTGTAGGTCGCTATAATTTTAGAATTTTTGATTTTATCCCCGTTTATTTACAGGAATTGTGTAAATCTTTCAAAAAAGGTAGTTTTTTGTTAGATTTTAAAGTCTCATAACTAACGACAGAAACGCTTTATAGAAAAATAAAAATTGTAGAGACCTATAAAATATTCTGAAGAACGTGAACCCACTCTCATTTTTATTAAATCTTAAAAATAAAGCTTTTGTCGTCCAGATACGAAACGTCTGCAAGCTTACTCTAGCGCGCTTTAGCCCTATCTTTACAATGTTATTTCGCTCTGTGACGCAGATTTTTCTGTCAAGGTAGACTGCACCCTTAAAAACAGGCTTTAGTTTCATGTTGATTATGTATGGAGTTTTTTTCGCGTAAAATATCCTTCAATTAGAAAGTGTGTGAATTATTGTGATTTTATTTTATTTTCTAGACTAAATCTTTGTATCATAGCAATGGAATAAAATTGCCAGAAATTGAACTTCTCATCGGGGCAAACTTTTAAAAATAACTCATTACTTTAGTTAGACTTGAAACTTCAATGTGGGTAAGAAATTTCTCACAGATTTTGAGAAGTTCATTTGTTTAATCTGCTTTAAAAGTGTCTATGTATACGTTCTACACTTAGAAATTACGACAGTGCAACAAAATTAATTTTGCATAAAATGGCGGTTAGTTTTTATTGCTTGGCGCATCTCCATGCCTCTGTTTTAGAGTTTTCTTTCAAAAGTATTGAATATTCACGTTAATCTACATAATATCTACACGTCAGTTCATTGCATTCATCTTTGTTAGGCCTTGACAACAAACGATAAGAAGATGGTCAAACCACTGATCCACTGAAGAACTAATTTCTAAATGCATTTATAAAATAGCTATACTCCGCAAAAACTAACTATTCAATGCTCATAACGGCTGAATAATTTAACTTTCAAATTGACCCGCATTTTTGTTTTACATCTTAAATACACGTTTGGTAAATTTTTACCTTAGCAAATATCATAATAACTTCCTGTGAAATGCCTTCATTAAATATATTGCATATAGTTATTGGCACATTTCAAAATCGAGTAAAATAGGCAGGCTAACCGTTAACACTTTAATATCCATCGCATTCCAAGTACATTTAAAATACCCCCATTGCAGCAGACCTGCATACTCAGCAAATTTCAAATGCAAAACAACATAATTCGATCCAACGTAGCGAGATTTGACATGTTTTTGTAAGCCCCATAAGAATAACATGAAAAATGAGTATGCAGGTTTGCTGCTACGGATATATTAAAACTGGGTGGGTTTAATTCAATATTTAGTAGATCTGACCTAGAAGAAGCCATTTACCAAGTTTCACCAAGATATGTTGAGAAATAAGCGAGATATAGAATTTTTCTTATTTTCCCATAAGGTTAACATTGGGACAACGTACTGTGTTTACCACTTTCAATATATCGGTAACCAATGGACATAGGGCAGTGATTCAAAATACTCAACTGTTTGTTTTTTTGAGCTGAATTCAATGGTGCTAACAAAAATTTGATAATTTTTATTTTTATATGTAAAAAACTAAAAAAACCCATTTTTGGGGCGTTTACCCCCCTTTACCCCCCCTTCCAGTAGTCCGATCGGGCTGGTTTACGAACTCGTCCGAATAATTACTACTTTACACGTCCATGCCAAATTTCATTAAGATCGGACCATATTTACGCGAGTTATCGTGCTTAAAGACACACACACACACACATATATATATATATATATATATATATATATATATATATATATATACATATATATATTTATGAAAATGGACGAATAGTGTTTTTGGCATCTGGGGACCTCAAAAAGAAAAGTTATGATGGTCTCGGGCTTAGGTCTTACCTTGAGACCTACGGTAACAGCTTCTTCCCTATAGGGGAAATTCGCTAAAAACAGGTTTCAAATTTATATTCAATTTCAAAACTTGAATCCTTTTGTTCAGTATTAAACTAATATTGATATTTTGGAACACTAAACGTTGAAACATGCATCAATTTGTTGAAACATGTATCAGTATTCACTGTCAACAGTTTGTTAGGAAATTCCATCTCCAGAACACTTCCTTAGGAAATTCCATCTCCAGAACACTTCCTGAGTTACTTACGTTCCTTTTTAAGTTTCCTTTTAAGAAAATAAATACAGTCAATTAAGATGATTAAAGATTCTTGGTCTTAGTTTTATTAGGTCAAATACTCTTCCTTATTTTCTGTTGTTTTAAAAACGTCAATATTTAAGAAATTAAAGTCATAATTATGAATGTTAATTGACTTGTGCTAGCCCCGCATTCTGAGATATATCTCTGGAACTATTTCAAATCTTGATGATCTGTTTTGTTACAAATATATATGAATTAGAAAAAGTTCACAGGTTCTACCACAGATAGCAGCACGTTCGCTGAAATTTCAAAAGCCTCCTGTGTGAAGTCTTTTCATGGGATATTTTCCAAACCCGCAAAACAAATATCTAGAGAGTAATAGCTTTAATTTTATACCAAATATCTCTAGAAAAGTTAATTTCTAGGGGTCGATTTGCTCTGTACAAAATCCCAGAAATTCTGTTAATAATATAGAAGATACCTTATTCGTATGTTTTTTTAGGATGCTGAATGCAAATTTAATACTCAAAAAGCTATATATCACCCTTACATGTGTGACCGTGATTTCCCTAAATTGTTTAATTTCTTTACGATGCCCAGAATAGTTCAGCTGCTGGGTTTAAGACCCAGGGGTCGGCTCAAAACTTCGAACTTTACTGGGAGAAACACGGTAACACGATTTATTGAGTTTTTCAGGAGAGGGCTCAGATAAGGTACGCACTAGACACTTGGTCTTGCATAAGCCTTATATCATCATAGCCAACTCCTACGGTCCTGACTCGATCCTAACAATAAATACCGTTTCGAGTAAATTCGAGCAACGGGCCTGAGGGTCAGAGTAGCGCCTCTGGGTCTCTAAGGCCTTACACGGACGCAACTTAGTCGTAACACGACTTAATAACCGATTCGAGCAAATTCGAGTTACGGGCCTGAGGGTCAGAGTAGCGACTCTGGGTCTCAAAGGCCTAACTATGACGCGACGCGACTAAAGAACGCTCAAACACCGTTTCGAGTGCGTTCGAGTACCGGGCCTGAGGGTCAGAGTAGCGACTCTGGGTCTCGAAGGCCTGACTAGGTCGCAACGGGACCAAAGAACGCTCTAACACCGATTCGAGTACTTTCGACTCTGGGTCTCGAAGGCCTAACTAGGTCGCAACGTGACCAAAGAACGCTCAAACACCGTTTCGAGTACTTTCGAGTACCGGGCCCGAGGGTCAGAGTAGCGACTCTGGGCCTCGAAGGCCTAACTAGGTCGTAACGTGACCAAAGAACGCTCTATCACCGATTCGAGTACTTTCGAGTACCGGGCCCGAGGGTCAGAGTAGCGACTCTGGGTCTCGAAGGCCTAACTAGGTCGCAACGTGACCAAAGAACGCTCTAACACCGATTCGAGTACTTTCGAGTAACGGGCCTGAGGGTCAGAGTAGCGACTCTGGGTCTCGAAGGCCTAACTATACCGACGTTGTTGCTAGATTATGCCTCTGTTCCCAAAACCTCACTATTAACACTATTCAGCCAATGACCAAACTCAATGCGGGTGTCAGAGTCTATGTCCTCTTGTTCCCAATTTACCACTACTATTCGAATTCGTTAAACGCAAATATTACTCTTGGCCAAAACGTGGGTGTCAGAGTATATGTCCTCTGGTTCCCAATTTACCACTACTATTCGAATTCGTTAAACGCAAAATATTACTCTATTAGTATCAAATCAAAGCTTTTATAAGAGCGGCAAACGTAGATTCTGACTAATACACAGGTGGTCACTTACTTCTGGAGGTCTTGCCTGGGCGGTGGTTGGAGCGCAACTGACTGTCCGACTCGGTCGGCCGACCTCTGTTCCGCCTTTCCCCACCACTGCTCTGGGCCCGAAACTAGCGCTCGCCGCCGTGGTGGCGGGCAAGAGAATTTGATTGGTTGGTTACCTGTCTCGACGAGTCGACTAGGCGGCTGGTGGGGCAGGCCCGGCGATGACTCACCGCTTTCACTTTCAAACAAAAGTCGTGTCTCGAATCTACTTTGCCAAATAAACTGAAACTCATTATTTCCAAACCAAACATTTATTCAACTATTTAAATGTGAAAAATAAATGGGGGTCATTTTTTGACCGTTACACACTCCTCGTGCTTTAAAAGAAAAAAAAAAAGAAAGAAAGCCGCTGACTTGCGGTTCCTTCCAAAAAACTTCTTTGCCTTTCCTGGGCAAACCCAACAAAATCTTAATTTCCTTCCACTCGAAGGCAAAAAGAATTCTTCAAACGGGACGTTCTTCTTCCCATCCACACTTTTCGGCTTCTTGCCGCTAAAACTGAAACTGTCAATCTTAGCGAATCTTTCGCTTTTCCTTCAGCAAAAACTCTCGACCCGAGAGCGAAATCAAAAGTAGAAACTCTTGTTTCTGTAACGAAAAATAAAAAGGAACTTCCTTCTAAAACAAAATTAAAAGGGGTCATCCCGTCGCCTTACTCAACCGTATGGTTGGAACACTGGCAAGCCCAGTTTCTTGACGTTCACCCTTCTTGGTGCCGTCATTCAGGGTCACCCACATGGTCCTCCTCTTCATTTTCGGCCTCTGTCTTCTGTTCGGAGTTTCATTCTTCGTGGCTGGAGGATAGCTTGCGTCACAACCTTGCGTCTTCGGTTTGTGCTTCTTCGAGGAATTTTTTCACCCTTCTGATGATCGGTGGGTTCTGGCTTTCGGCTGAGCTCGTAGACTCATTTACTGCAGATGATCTATCATCTGCCGAATCTTTTGGTTGATTTGGGCTTTCCTCGGCCGTTGCGTCCAGGATTTCTTGGAGGAGATTGGCCTCCGCGTTTATCGAAAGGGCCGGGGACTGGGGTCGATCCGTGTCCATCGGGGTACTTTGCTCCCCAGTACAGTCCGTGCTGTCGATCATTTCGAAATCATCCTCTCCGAATATGTCCGGGACCTCGCCGAAAGGATCGGTGGAGGTGGATCCGGCAGGCTCGACAATCATTGATGAGGCCTCCTCGGCCGTGGTGTCGACAAATAACTCTTCGACCCGTGGGAAGGTTGGAGACGACGGATTTCTAGAACTTCCCATGGCTCCTCAGCTAGGTACATTGCCTGGAGTACGGAAGTCATTTCTCTCATCTTCGAATCTACTATTCCATGAAGTTCCTCTTCAGAGTATGTTTGCGGCGGTCCAGGGAACAGGGCGTGGTCATGCACGGCACTGAGGACGTGTCCTAAAGGCTCGGCTTTTCCTCGCCGCAATACCCAGGATACGAATCTTCTCAGTTCAACGCTTTGTGGGGGCTTAATCTCGGTTGGGTTTAGTTTTCGGGCGATGCAACCTGCGTAGAAACAAACTAGAAACCCACAGTCGAAGGCATTAGTCTGGAGTTTCAGCCCGCTGGGGTTGCCCTTCAGTGTCCAGTCCTTTCGATTGATGGGTGAACCAATCCGGTTCGCCTCCCATTCTATGTAGCTCAAACAATCCTTGAGTCTAGCCGGATATTCTCGTCCCAGGGAGTCATAGCTCCTCACCAGCTTCTCCTTGAGGAAGGCAGCGATAAGGTACCAATGGTCTACTCCCGGACTGAGGGAGACGTGCACAGGAAAGAGAATGACGTCATGGTCGGTGATCTTCACCTTTTTGGTCCACCTCTCCACTCGCTGGAAACCTCCTGCATCTATGGCTGAGAAGAAGACTGTCGGGAAGCTGTACACCTTAAGCACGTTGGTCTCATCTTCACTCCTCCTCCTGAGGATCATCAAAAAGTCGTCGATAACTTCATCGTTGCAGAGGCTGCTCGGGGTTATATTGTAGACTTTCCTCTTGAGGGTCGAAAGGTCAATCTGGTATCCCTCCATCTCACTACTACTATTACTCTTCTAGGCAAAGCGTAATTCTGCAAGCAAGCATGCAACTACATAAGCAAACTAAATTACATAAAAGCAAAAGCTAAGCACATACAAGCATAAGCTATTTACATAAGTATGGCAGTAATATGCAGGTAAGCGAAATAATCAATTTCAATCCGACTAAATGTTTGTAATGATTTAGTTGCAATTTTTTTTAACGTTACTACTTTTGAAACTCAACCATGAGTCTGTCACGTTTGCCGCCCTTATTCTATCTTAAGACTCGGTTTAAGACCTGGGGACAAATGGTTTCAAGTCTTTTGCATGGACATTTCCACCTGGTTGACCCCTATCACCTACAACAGAGTACACGTTCGCGCCCAAATGCCAACTATCCGGTATGGGCCATCAAATTTCGGAGCTAGCTTTGCCGCAAAGTGGTCCTTAGCTGAAGAGAGATGATATTGTCGTTTCAAAACTACGTCACCCACTTTGAATTTGGCCTCTCTTCTCCGGAGATTGTAATACTTCGCTTGCTTCTCATACGCCTTCTTTAGGTTCTCTCGGCAACTTTCAAAGATCTTACGCCGTCTAGCCATGTTCTCCTCGTGGACAGCCGTGGTGTTAAGATCTTGGGGATCATCGGTCTCAACTGTAACTGTTCCATGCAGGGCTCCCGGAACTCTAAGTTCTCTCCCAAAATTTATAAGGGCGGGCGTGAATCCGGTTGATTCGTGGACGGCGGTGTTAAGACTGTATCGGAAATCGGAGAGGTATACGTCCCAGTCTCTCTGAGCCCTACTGACATATTGCCTGACCATCGTCTTAAGCACTCGATTCGCTCGCTCAACGGGGTTTGCTTGAGGGCTATAAGGCGGTGTGAAGACCTGCTTTATCTCGTAATCCTTTAGCAACTTGCCCCACAGCTTTCCTGTGAATTGGGTGCCATTGTCTGTGATAACTACATCAGGAGACCCGTAGCGTAACAAGACCAGCTCTTTGAACCGACCAATCACCAACTTGGCATTTGCCGCCTTCAATGGGGCCAACTCAACCCATTTAGTAAACACATCCTGTATGACGAAAATAAAACTGTTCCCTCTTCTCGATCTAGGAAGTGGCCCAATGAGGTGTTATATCTTTTCTAAAAGACTGTTCATATAATGGTTTTTTTAAATATCAGCTGAGTACTTTTGTTATTGTTATGATTATAGTTTTTAGTTTTCAATGGATGAAATAAAACGGAGTTTTTACATGTTCTAAAATATATCATTATGTTTTTATTAATATCGATTCCAGGCCACAACAGTTTTTGGTGACTTGGTAAAACTATGCATTTATTTACGTAGTTTTTTGTCTTTTCGATTTGAAACTGAACACTAAGTGATTGAAACTGTTATCAGTAATTGTGTGTTCTGTGACTTTGTTCTGAGACAGTAATTTTTTTCTGTTATATCAGACGACCTCTGCTGGTTTTCTATTTGTCCTTGTTACGTGTTCAATTACTGTACATTGAATTTTCAAAAATGGATAAGGATCAATTTGAAGCATTTATGGCAATGTTTCAACAACAGCAATTGTTGATTACAAGTTTTCTACAAGCGCAAGCTACCTCAACTTCGGCCAGTCCTAGTTCTACTTTGAGTTCGACATCTAGTCCAGCCTACATACATTCTTTTGAAAATTATGACCCTAAAAAAGAATCATTCAAGAATTACCGCCAGAGATTCGAAAATTATATTTCTATGGCTGGCATCACTAACAACCCAAAATACTGTTCTCAATTGCTTCTCAATTCAATAGGTGCTAAGCATTATGATTTGTTTGTATCCCAGGTGTCACCTGCTCGTTCTCCACTCGATTTATCTTATGAAGATTTGTTCGCAGAACTTGAGAAAATTTTATCCCCCAGGAGGAATGTTATGGTTGCACAACACAAATTTTTATCGACATACCAGCTTGATGATCAGAGTATCACAGAATACGTTTCGACTTTACGCCGCATTGCTATTGATTGTGAATTCAAGTCTCCTTGTAAATGTGCTTCTCCAATCACTGACATGTTTATGCGAGTACAATTTATTCGTGGTATTAATGAAAATTTTATTAGGGAACAGTTATTGCAATCAGAGTCATTATCTTTTGATGAAGTTCTAAAGAAAGCTTTAGCGCTTGAAGTATCTAGACTTGACAGTAGAAATATTGCGGGCCAATTGCAACCAGAAGATCTATCAACTTCAAATGTTCTGAAGATCATCCGAAACCGTTCTAGTTCAATTTCAAGTCGATCCAGGTTCAAGGGTAACTCTGATAATCAATTTCGAGCTTCTTCACGTCCGGCTTCTAGGTCTTTAAGTCGAGTTGACTTTGAACAACTTGGAATAAAAGGTTTGTGCGTGAGGTGTGGTAAAAGTAATCATGTTGCAAAAGACTGCGGGACTGACCCAGGGGACTTAAAATGTTTATCCTGCAATCGAAGAGGCCATGTTAAGAAAGTATGTATTCGAACATTGATGGACGCTCAACGAACTTTAAACAGCCGTGATCGAAAATCCTTGCAGTCTACAAATCGTGTTTCTGACACCGAAAGTGATGGAGGGGACGACTGTTTAGCCGATTTTGATGTTAACAAAATCATCGATGTTTACCAACATAAAAATATTCGCTCAACCGATTTGGATAAGTATGTAGCATCCGTAAATGTAGAAGGAAACTCAATCGATTTTGAGGTTGATTCAGGTACCGGATTCACGTTTATTCCACGTGATAAATTCCACGGATTGAATCTCCCGAACAAAATTCATACTACAAAACTAGCGTTCCGTTCATACACTGGAAACGTTTTTCAATGTGATGGTAAAGTTCAAGTGATGGTAGAATATAAGGGTGTTAAATCTACTGAAGAACTGTACATTGTCCCTGAGGAGTATGATGCCTTATTGGGACGTACTTGGATACGTCACCTCAACATCAAACTTGATGAGCTCGATCAACTCAAACCGGACGACAATGGTTCTTTTCAAGTACTGAAAGTTGGAGATGTTGAGGCAATTGTTTCAAAATTCTCAACTGTGTTTGAACAAAGAATTGGATGCATCCCTAACTTCACTGTGTCATTGAATCTTCGAGAAATTGCAAAGCCCGTGTTTATCAAAGATCGACTTGTCCCGTATGCTCTACGCCAAAAGGTTGAAGAAGAGTTAAACAGCCTTGAAGCTCAAAACATAATTTCGAAAGTTGAAACAAGCGATTGGGGCTCGCCTTTAGTCGTTATTCCAAAGCCAGACGGTAGCGTACGGCTATGTGTCGACTACAAAATTGGAGTAAATAAACAGTTAGTCAGTGCTAACTACCCCATTCGACAGATATAATCAACAGCCTTCAGGGATCTCGTTATTTTTGTCACCTTGATTTGTACAAGGCTTACTTGCACGTTCCTGTAGATGAAGAAAGCAGACAAATACAAACAATCTCGACTCACAGAGGAACTTATAAGATGAATCGATTGTCTTTTGGGATAAAGACAGCTCCAAGTGAATTCAATAGAATTATCGATCAAGTACTTCAAGGATTACCCAAGACGATTTCCTACTTCGATGACATTCTGGTGCATGGAGCCACAAAGTTAGAGTGTCAGAAAAATCTGGAACTGTGTCTCAAAAAACTTGAACAACATGACCTTCATCTCAATAAATCCAAGTGCAAGTTCTTTCAAGAAAAAGTCGAATATTTGGGACATGTTATTGAATTCAATAAAGTTTCTAAAAGTCCTGAGAAGGTTCGAGCTATCAAATATATGCCACGGCCAATCACCAAAGATGGTGTACGGCAATTTTTGGGTATGGTAACATTCTACTTCAGATTTTTGCCGGATCATTCAACCATCACATATCCACTACGGAAATTGTTAAGGAAGGATGAAAAATTCAAGTGGACTGCTGATTGCGAAGCTGCTTTCATTAGGCTGAAAGATGAAATCTCCAGCGATCGAACGCTCATACCCTATAATCCAGTCCTACCTCTTGTAATAACTTGTGATGCAAGTCCGGTGGGAGTAGCGGGCGTTCTTTCTCATGAAGTAGATGGTGATCAAAAACCAATAGCGTTTGCCTCTCGTACATTGACTCCAGCTGAGCGCAACTATTCTCAGCTTGATCGCGAAGCCCTTGCAATCATTTTTTCTGTCGATCATTTCTTCAGCTTTGTATATGGCCGTCATTTCAAGTTAGAAACTGATAACAGACCATTATCTAGGATTTTCCACCATCACAGCAAGTTACCAGCAATGACATCAGGTAGACTTCTTCGTTATGCTAGCTTCTTATCGGGATTTGACTATGAAGTGGTGTACAAACAAGGTATCCTCAACACTAATGCAGACTGTCTTTCTAGGGCTCCTGTTTCCCAGAAATCAAGAAGTTGTGACATGGCTATGAATGAAGAAGTCGCTTCAGTATGTCAAGCTTCCATAAATAGAATCTCTTCAGAATTTATAACTGCTCAGACGATCCGGGAGGCAACTGATTCAGATGATAAACTTCATAAGTTGAGAGACGAGATTGACAGGGACACGAAAAGATATTTTGAGTTTTCAATAGAAAGTGGAATTCTTTTCAAAGGCCAGCGTATAGTTATACCAAAGGGTCTCCAGCCAAAGGTGCTAAATGAACTACACAGGACTCACATTGGTGCGACCAAGATGAAGCAGTTGGCTCGTCGACATGTATACTGGGAAGGTATCGATCGGGATATAGAGCGCCTATCAAGGTCGTGTGAACCATGCGCCAAAGTCAAGACAAGTCCTCCTAAAGTTGTTATTCACCCATGGGATGAACCCATGGAAAACTGGGAAAGGGTTCATATGGATTACGCCGGCCCTTTTCAAGGTTACTTCTATCTCATTTTAGTTGATGCCAAATCGCGTTGGGCAGAAGTGAAACCCTGTCGAAATCCACCAACATCTGAATCGACAATGGAACTATTAATGGACATTTTTGCTATTCACGGTTTTCCATGCATCTTGGTGTCGGACAACGCATCGATATTCGTCAGTGATCAGTTCAAAAGATTTTGCACACAGAATGGAATCATTCAAAAACATATTGCTCCGGGTCATCCTGCCACAAATGGTTTGGCTGAAAGAAATGTGCAAACCATCAAAAATAGACTAAAGTGTATGACTGATGACCCCCAACCCATGCATAGTAAGATACGGGAAATATTGTTTCGCTACCCTCAACCCCATTAGCCAACAACAAAACACCCGCAGAAATGTATCTTAAACGTAATATCCGCAATCAGTTAGATGCTTTTCGACCTCTCACCTATCAGCGAAACTCTACCTCAACATACAAGATAAGAGAAATAAGCGTGGGAGATCGAGTATTAGCTCGACATTATGCCAACAACAAACCTACTTGGAAGCTTGGAACAGTTAAAAAACGTTTAGGACGACTTCATTACATAATCAGCCTCGATGAACCAAATATAGAAGTAAAAAGGCATATAAATCAGCTAAGAAAAACTGAAATCAAAAAGAAGACCGTCACCTTTGATTTTGACAATATATCATCAGATGCTCCGTCCACACCTACACCTATACTATTGCCTGTCATTCATCAACGAACAACCCTCAACGACGAGCATCAGCGCATCCTGACAAACCAATCAGATACGTCAAATCGTGAGCAAACGCAAGATATAGAACTACGTCGCTCTACAAGAATTAGGATGCCCCCGAAACACCTTGAAGACTATTGTACCTAAATCAAAGAAATTAAAGCGTGGAAGAATTGTTATATCTTTTCTAAAAGACTGTTCATATAATGGTTTTTTAAATCAGCTGAGTACTTTTGTTATTGTTATGATTATAGTTTTTAGTTTTCAATGGATGAAATAAAACGGAGTTTTTACATGTTCTAAAATATATCATTATGTTTTTATTAATATCGATTCCAGGCCACAACATGAGGTCAACAGAAACAGTGGACCATGGTCCCTTAAAATTTCGAAAATACATTTTTCCGACCGGTTTATGTTGTACGACTTTATGAGTTTGGCAAACCGGACAACTATTCACATATTTCTTGACATCATGGACCAGTCCAGGCCAGTGGTATCTTTCCTTGATTCGTGCTATTGTTTTCCTGATACCAAAATGACCAGCAGTAGTATTGTCATGTTTCTTTTGCAAAACTCTAGATCTCAGATCTGGAGGAACACACATTTTCCAATTGACAGCGGGATCTGCACATTTCCTTCGACCACTCAATTTCTTGAGTAGTTTACCGTTTTCAATTCGGTAGTTCGAAAATTTCTCTGGCCTTCGTGCCACTCGGTCGTACATTCTTTGATACCAATCTTGACTTACATTCTCGTTTTGATCTCCAGTCTCTGTTTCATGGCCTGTAACCTCCTCGGAACAGCAAGCGTATCCATCTTCATTTGCATCCCCAGTGTTCTCGAAGCAGGACTGTTCCACGGGATGACGAGAGAGCGCGTCAGCGACTTTATTTAGGGTCCCTTTCCTATATTTAACCTCAAATTGGTGTTGCTGGAGCTCAAGGATCCATCGCCCGAGGCGTCCTGAGGGGTTTCCCAACGTCATCAACCATTTGAGCGCTTGGTGATCAGTGATCACTACGAACCTGTAACCTTCCAAGTATGGCCTAACTTCCGCACGGCCCATACTACGCCTAAGCATTCCTTTTCTGTGACTGTGAATCGTTTCTCCCCGACAGACAGCAGTCTACTGGCGTATGAAATCACCGTTTCCTTACCATCAATGTTTTGCGTGAGAGCGGCTCCTAAGCCTTCGTTCGAGGCATCAACCTGCACCGTGAAAGGTTTCTCAAAGTCAGGACACGACAAAGCAGGGGTTTCTGTAAGCCTCTCTTTCAGGGTTGTGAAGGCTTTCTCCTGCGCCTCACCCCAGTCCCAACGTGAGTTTTTCCTTAGCAATTGATTTAACGGGGCCGTGATACGGGCAAAATCTTTGACAAATCTCCAGTACCACGAAGCAAGTCCTAGGAAACTTCTCAATCATCGCACGTTTGTTGGTCTCGGGAACTCTTTCACAGCTTTTACTTTGTCTGGGTCAGTTTTGATCCCCTCCTCATTTACAACATGTCCCAAATATTTGAGCTCACGCTTGCAGAAATGACATTTCTCCTTATTCAGCTTCAGATTAGCTTCCCTAAGTTTCCTAAAAATCTCTTTCAAAAGTTCCAGGTGTTCTTCGAAAGTCCGGCTTATGACGATAAGATCATCCAAGTAGGCCTAATTCAAGTTCCAAGTTGCCTTTGGTTCTAATTCAGGTCCAATAATCCTGTCGACCTGGCGCTGAAACGTTGCCCCAGCCGAATGCAGTCCGAAGGGCATCACTCGGAATTGAAAAAGGCCTTTTCCCGGAACTGTGAAGGCTGTTGCAGGTTTACTCTCTTCGGAAAGGGGAACTTGCCAATAGCCGGCCTGAAGGTCCAAAGTTGTAATGTACTTCGCCTCTCGTAATTTGTCTAGTATTGAATCAATCCTCGGCAAGGGGTACGCGTCCACCTCAGACGCTTCGTTAATCTTCCTAAAGTCGATGCAAAATCTCACACCACCATTGGCTTTCTTCACAAGCACAATTGGTGAACTGTACGGTGACGAGGAAGGTTCGATTATCCCATCCTTCAGCATTCGATCCACTTCGTCGTATATCAGCTGCTGCATGGCGGGGTTTCTCGGGTAACTCCTTTGTTTAATGGGAGTCTTGTCCTTAAGCTTAATTTGGTGTTCGAGCAGATCTGTCTTTCCAGTTACTTCATCAAATTTCTTCAGTTCTATTTCTAAGAACCCTTGTAATCTTTCTTTCTCGTCAGGGGCTAACTCAAGCACAGCCATCGGTCCAACACGATCTTCCGTCTCACTTCCCTCAACGTCACACAAATCTAGGTTATACGACACCAGATCCATAGGACCGATCACGTCCATTCCTACAATCATAGTGGTCGTTAACTGGGGCAAATACCTGGCCTCAACGTTTATTGGTCTCCCTCCAATTTCGCATTCTATGTCAAATATTGTCTCCACTTGGGTGATATCCCCATTCGCCATTCGGATCTGGTTTCTCGTAGGTCGCCCATGGATCCCCATACCTTCAAAATGTTCCACAACTTGGGTGCCTATAATCGTTATCCCTGCTCCGGTGTCCAGCAGGCCCACAAAACGTTCACCCGAAATTTTTACATTCACTCGTGGCCTGGGGTCTACGATTTCCTCACTCTTTGACTCACAAAACCCCATTCCATTCAGTTCATCTTCCATTAATTTCCCAGGGGTATTACTTGTGGTAGGCCTATTTCCGGACTCTGTTCCCCTGCTCCGACAGAGTCCGCCTCTCGTTTCCCGAGGTCCCGCAGCAATCAGTGGTCCGGATCCTAGGCTTCTTGCAGTGGAAGCATCTCAACCTCCTTGGTTTTCGGCAATCTCTGGCGAAGTGTCCCGTCTTGTCACAGTTCCAGCAAGCTGGAGGAGTCCGAGATCTTTGTCTATAATCATTTCCATCCCCAGTACGCTCGTCTGAAATGCCCTCCTCGTTCCTATTCATCCAAGCGAATTTCGGGTGGCCTCTCCTATTGTTGTTGCCATACCGGTTCCCAGTGTTGGTTTTCTGCCTGTCGTAATTTCCCGTTTGGACTGCAGAATCCCTACAGCCCTTTCTCTCTTGTTTCATCACATCCACTATAGCTGCATGATGTGGTTTGTCCTTATTGTGTTTGTATTTATATGCAGTTTCAGGCACTAACGACCGTCATGCATCTGGAGGGGGCTGGTAGGTTTTGGAATCCATCAGAATAACTTCATATTCGTTGGCCAAACGCTGGAGGCCTGCCAAGTCAACAAAGTCGCTTCTGCGGTCATAGGCCTTATACTCTGGCCGCATATTCCTGTAGATGCGCTCTAGCTTCTCTCTTTCTGTGAAGTTGCCTCGCCTTCTAACGAGCGTGCCTAGTGCCACAGAATAGTTCTTGAAATTCTCTCCTGGCCCTTGTGTTCGCATGCGTATCTCGTCATCGAGCTTAATGTCATATCCCGCTGGCCAGAATTGCCTGATAAAATCTTGTTTGAAGTCGTCCAACGACCTCCACGAGTCTTTGCTCAACCTACACCATAACAGTGCCTTATCTTTTAACAATTCCGGCATCGCCCTAAGCATCTCGGTTTCATTCAACTGGTAGGCGGCCATAAGCTCAGACATTCGTTCAATGAAAGATATGGCATCTCTTTCGCCATCAAATCGCAGATTCCATTTCCGCACCCATCCGCACACATCGGTCTCCTTCCGTGGTTCCCTCGATGCTACGCTCTGGGACCTTATAGGTTGTTCTGTGCTAGTACTCATTTGAGGCCCTGCATTCGTCCAAACAGGTAAAGTCTGGTGCGCTATGTTCACGGGTATGGTCCACCCCAAGTCCGACGGCTGTGTTGTTGTGTCCTCGGGTTTGGAGATCTGCGTGGACCTCAATCTAGCCAATACCTCCCTTGTATCAGCACCCTGTGAGAGCCCTAGCATCTCCCTGATCACGTCCGCTTCAAATTCAACGCCTCTGCGCTGGTGCACCCTTTCTGGCTGGAAAGTCCAAGATTCTGCTCCCCCACCTGGGGTTTGCGGAGTTCGAGGCAGATTCGCACGTACTACAGCCACGAGCCGGTTTCTTAGGTCTTCCACCGTGCCTTCAGTAGATAAGCCGTATGAAGCCAGTTCTGCCTGTAGCTGAGATTTGACCAATTTGTATACCCATCCTACTTTCGGGTACTGGGGTCGGTTGGTTCCTTGTCAAAGCTCGATGGAGGCGGTGGCAGCTGAAGAGTCAAGTTTCGGCTGGTTACCGAATCTGTGGATGTACATGTAACTACGGTAGTCGAAGATGTTTCTGAAACCTCTGTTGAAGGGACGGTGACAGCGGCAGCTTGTGCATAGCTAGTAACCGGTACTGAGGTGGTGGTCGTTGATTGGACGTTGGTTGTTGTCTCCGGTAGGCCCTTAATTCCCTTATTACTTTTCGGTGGGTCTACGACGTAGAGGTTTCCTATCATGGAGGATACCCATCTCCAATTTTTCAAACTGGGGAACAAGAACAGAGGCAACGTCTGGTCCCACATGTCGGTATCAAAAATCGAATTTCGGGCGCCAGCCAAAATGGCAAATTTCTCTCAAAGAAAAACAACGATAGTCCCTGTTCGGGCGCCGAAATGTGACCGTGATTTCCCTAAATTGTTTAATTTTTTTACGATGCCCAGAATAGTTCAGCTGCTGGGTTTAAGACCCAGGGGTCGGCTCAAAATTTCGAACTTTACTGGGAGAAACACGGTAACACGATTTATTGAGTTTTTCAGGAGAAGGCTCAGATAAGGTACGCACTAGACACTTGGTCTTGCATAAGCCTTATATCATCATAGCCAACTCCTACGGTCCGGACTCGATCCTAACAATAAATACCGTTTCGAGTAAATTCGAGCAACGGGCCTGAGGGTCAGAGTAGCGCCTCTGGGTCTCTAAGGCCTAACTAGGACGCAAAGTGACCAGCGAACGCTCTACCACCGTTTCGAGTACTTTCGAGTACCGGGCCTGAGGGTCAGAGTAGTGACTCTGTGTCTCAAATGCCTAAGTAGGTCGCAACGTGACCAAAGAACAATCAAACACCGTTCGAGTACTTTCGAGTAACGAGCCTGAGGGTCAGAGTAGCGACTCTGGGTCTCAAAGGCCTAACTAGGACGCGACGCGACCAAAGAACGCTCAAACACCGTTTCGAGTACTTTCGAGTACCGGGCCCGAGGGTCAGAGTAGCGACTCTGGGCCTCGAAGGCCTAACTAGGTCGCAACGTGACCAAAGAACGCTCAAACACCGTTTCGAGTACTTTCGAGTAACGAGCCTGAGGGTCAGAGTAGCGACTCTGGGTCTCAAAGGCCTAACTATGACGCGACGCGACCAAAGAACGCTCAAACACCGTTTCGAGTACTTTCGAGTACCGGGCCTGAGGGTCAGAGTAGCGACTCTGGGTCTCGGAAGGCCTGACTAGGTCGCAACGGGACCAAAGAATGCTCTAACACCGATTCGAGTACTTTCGACTCTGGGTCTCGAAGGCCTAACTAGGTCGCAACGTGACCAAAGAACGCTCAAACACCGTTTCGAGTACTTTCGAGTACCGGGCCCGAGGGTCAGAGAAGCGACTCTGGGCCTCGAAGGCCTAACTAGGTCGCAACGTGACCAAAGAACGCTCTATCACCGATTCGAGTATTTTCGAGTAACGGGCCTGAGGGTCAGAGTAGCGACTCTGGGTCTCGAAGGCCTAACTAGGTCGCAACGTGACCAAAGAACGCTCTAACACCGATTCGAGTGCTTCCGAGTACCGGGCCTGAGGGTCAGAGTAGCGACTCTGGGTCTCGAAGGCCTAACTATACCGACGTTGGTGCTAGATTATGCCTCTGTTCCCAAAAACTCACTATTAACACTATTCAGCCAATGACCAAACTCAATGCGGGTGTCAGAGTATATGTCCTCTGGTTCCCAATTTACCACTACTATTTGAATTCGTTAAACGCAAAATATTACTCTATTAGGGGTCCGCGAATGGCTTGCAAGGGGTCCGCGGCGTTAGGCCTGTACATATTGGCTACTATTATGGATGGTCGGATCCTGAAATTTCAGAAATTTTCGGAAAAATTAAATTCCCGATTTTTGGGCGGGATTTTTATTCACTTCGGGAAATTTTCGGGACGGGATCGTATAGCGATTGCAACTAAACAGCGAGTGTAGCTTCGCAATACACGCGGAAAATTATCTTGCGTATTGGCCGATCGCGAATAAACGGCAAATCCAGCTTTGCAAAACTCACGATCGTCCGCTAAAACTATCTTGCGTATTTTCCGATCGCAAATAAACGGCAATCGCGTGTATTTGCAAGTCGCGGATGAACGGCAAAAATAGCTTTGCGCTATTCACGAACGACCGCGAAATACGCTAGCGCGTATTTGCCGATCGCGGACAAACTGCCGATGTTGCTTTACGAAACTCGCGATCGGATGAGAAAAACTGTCGCGCGTATTTGCCGATCGCTGAAAAAAGAAAAATGTAACATTGCGAACTTGCAATCTGGTGTGAAAATCGAGTTTAGGTATTTTCTGATAGCGGTTAATCGATAGAAATAACTTGCTAGAAGGCTTTACAGTGATGCATTTTATATCATCGGCCACATTGGTCGGCTACAAATAATGGTTTTGGCCATTGATTCAATTCTCTAAACTAATTCAGATTACATTGAATTCCAGCCGAAAGTATGATTATTTTTCATAAATAAGTAAAAAAATTAGACAGTTGACAAAAGTAAATAGGCTAATTTGAGACTTTTGAATTTAAATTTAAAATACATAGGTAATTAATATTTTATGTAATTTGAGGAATATCAAGTTTGGGAGTTGTGAAAAACAAGAACTTCAAAGCCTAACATTTATAAAAATATAATAACATGTTTACTAGTTACACTTGACAGTATATTGTCATCATGCAATAACCACTCAAGTATTTTAACTTTTGGATCTGTGGAAACCAAACAATAAAATCAAAAAGCAAAAACTTAAAAATTATTGTGTTTTTGTCAAACTTTAAAAAATGTATTAGATTTGCTATTTTTTGAATAATATTTCTGGTTTTCAATGCATTTAAATCTTGATTTCTTGATTAGAAAAAATTAACCTTCAAATTCAATAAAATATAATAATAATCAAACAATAACTTTACTACTTTATGTAAGTTAGTATTTGCCTTATAATCAACAATTTCATTGAGTTACTTTTTTATTATTTTCGAATGTGTTTTAATGTTTGCTATTTTGTCAGTTGCATATAAGTTAGTATTTTTTCACTTAAATTTTTTCCTTGAAATTTTGTGATCAGGTAGGATATTTCTTTAAAACAGTTATATATGACATTGTTTTTAACCTAATGTAATAAGAAAAATAAATTTGTGAACAAGCATTTCCAAAGCTTTAGGGAAGAAAAATCCTGTCCTGCCCCTGTCCCGTCCCGAATATAAGAGGGAAGAAAAAATCCTTTCCTGTCCCGTTCCGTCCCGAACTGAAAGTCCAATCCCGTCAATCACAATTGGCTATAAAACAATTCGGAAAATTTTGGTGGGCAAAAGCAAAAATAAAAATAAAAAACAAATTATTAAATTAAATAAATAGAATCGACAGTGTTAGATGCCGGAATGCGATTGTATATGCGCGCGGGCATGCAACTGAGCATGTTGTAAATCAAATATAGCTTTAGGGGTCCCCGATTGTTTAGTTTGTATACCTGGGGGTCCGTGACTACCTGTTATTTGGGAAACACTGATCTAGATTGCTCTTCGAGTGTACTTAACACTTCCTGTTACGGTGGCGTCTTGTGAGCGAAGCTTCAGTAAATTAAAGCTCATCAAGAATTATCTAAGATCATCAATGGGACAAGAACGTTTGTCAAATTTAGTCATTTTATCTATTGAACATGAGGAGGTAGCAAAACTTAACTTAGATTAATTAATTGATAATTTTGTGAAAATCAAAGCTAATAGGAAAGTAGCTTTTAGGTAGATAAGGCTTATAATAACAGAAGTATGATAATTTTAATACACGTTCTCATACACAAGTTCATTTTATCTTGGATTAAATATGTTGTAAAATAAAAAGAATTTTAATTTTGTGTTTTTTGACCTTTGATTCTGGGTTGTATAGTATTATACATTTTTCAATTTATATTTCAAATTGGCATTTTACAAATCTTAATTTCAAATTCTTGGTTGAATAATATTTCAAGTTTCACATTTTTTGTCATAAACGACTTCAACTTTTCTTGGGATGAGGGAAAATGCCAATTTCGAGGGGTTTGGGGGGTTCTTGGGGTTCTTTTTAGGGGCGCCATTTTTTAATGTTGCCATGGGCCCCACATATCCAAGGTACACCACTGTACATACTATTACATATTGTGGTATGTTTAACCGTAAAAGGGATTATTTAATTGTCAACACTCTTCAAAAAATTAATAAATTGATAAACAAATATATAATATTAGCCTTACATTTGATTTTCATGAACAAAAAATATGGCGACTCCGCTGAGATTCGAACCCTGGACCTTTCACTCTTCCGACCCTACACCTACATCCTAACCTAACCTATCCTAACCTACGCCTTTAACCACTCGGCCAATTCGACTTGTGGATAACATGGCATAACTTAGGATGTAAAACTGATTGGGAACGCTGTTACTCTTAATCAATGATATTAGTGGTTATACTGTTCAGTCAATAATAAAACCCACGGGTACTAGAAAAAAATAATCATTAACTATGGTATTTATAATCAAACCTGAAATTGAACTTAAGAGTGTTAAACGTGTTTCAAGTGTTATTACAAGTGTGAAGTGGTCAATACTGTAACTTACAAATAAATAAAGTAGTTATATTCACTGAGCTCGTAATGGAGTCGCCAATCTGTGTTTAAAAAACGTGCTGCTGACTCCGCTGTGTTTTTAATTGTTTTGTTGGTGGGACAGTGATAATATTCATAATTCAAATCAATGTTAATTTGAGAGATTTCCTTTTCAGTTCTATAATCATCGTTTTAAAGTACATTACAAGTTAAAACCAGGTGTCAAACGTATCTTTTAAATCTTGGGTGATGTTTTTATAAAAAGCAACTATTTTTTAAGTTAAGTAATTATTTAGGGCAGAAGAGAAAAGTCCTGTTTCCTGGTTTGGTGGAGGCACAAGTGTATAGAAATAAACTGTACTGAAGAGCAAGCACTGGGAGAGTTAATTCATTTTATTATTATTTTACTAATAACTATTATTAAAATTAATAGTAAAGTACCTGGTGGACCTTGCTCGGTGTTATGTTTACCAGTTCATCCAGTTACTATAAAATATTTCAATGCCATAAAATTGATAAATAGAAACCTTTTTTATTGCTCCATGGACTCTTCATCCCACTAGCTGCATTTTCCCTTAAAGGCTATAGATTCAAAACAGCTGTTATGATTACTTCATTTGTTTACACTTTCCTTGTTTATTTTCGTTGCTATCACGGCAACCCATAAGGCTAATGTTAAAATTTTACAACTTTAAAATTCGATTTATTACGTTATTAGATTTTCTCTGGCCAAGTAATCTGCATAAAATACGTTTTTGAGTCATAAATTACTTATTTCCAGACTTTGAAGGAAACCCTTTGAGCCGTTTTTGAGATCGCTGTGCAAACATACAAGCACGCACGCAAGATAACATTGCTCGTATAAGAGTATAGGATAGGATAACTTAATTAATTTGAAAATCCATAAGTCAATGTCAGATGGCCATCTCTTGACTCTGAATTTTTGACAGCGTCCCACGAACGAGCAAATGTGACCAACACACAACACAGCAAAAAGCGGCAACCTTGACGGGAAGCTTTTCACAAATATTTGGTCAGAGAGAAGTAGAGCTCAGTGGTTATATTACCCGTGAGGCCGTACCGGCGCATCTTTTGGAGCCGGTGCGGCGTGACTTCGTCCGGCGTGATATAGAAAAAAGGGCTAAATGTCATTAAAAATAAATTTGGTTATTTAATAATAATTATGGTATAATTCCATCGCATTATGTGGAACGAAATCGTTGTTACTTACAAACGTGAATCATAAAACACGATTGCATACAATGAAAAGAGTCACTTTCGCTCCTAGTGATGAATTGAATACCACTAATGAATCAATAATGATATTTATAAACCATTTAAAGTCTTAGTAATTATTTTTTCAAGCTTAAAGTAGTCTATACTTGAACGTACAAATAAAGTAGTAATTACTATATTAATTTCCATTAATATCATGGAATTTGTAAAAACAACCTTAAGTGTTTGGTTATCAACACCACAATTTCATTCTACAGTATTCATTACCTTATTACGGTACTTATTACCTTATTAAATTAACTTTAAGGAATGTGTAAAAACAACCGTAACTTCATGTACAGATATTTCATTGTTATTGTACAAATAACTTTAGTAAGGTTGAAATCAAGGTTAACCTTAAAAATATTGTAAAAACAACCATAGAGTTTTTTCCGTGCATAAAGTAAGAAAACATCAAAATATCAATTTCGAAAAAATGTCACTTAGCCAGTTTTGCTACGACCCGCCTCATGTGGTACGTGCGGGAGGGCGTCTGTTGACGAATTGTTGTCGGAAGGCTGAGGCTACCTGGACGGGACACCGCGCAGATGATGCAAGGGGATTAGGCGACCCTTCAGAATATTTCACAGCAGGCTTACATACCGCGCAAATGATGAACGACCAAGAGAATAGACGGATAACAGAAATTTAGCCATAAACCTGTTCCAATAGATAGATTTAAAACATTTTGGAATAAATTAAACCCTGTATAAGTGGATAATTCATATTTATATTCAAATTACATTCATACAATGGTAATTGCAGACCTTCTAAACTGTATGCTGTGCTCATTCAGTGTTCGTAAGTGAATTACATAACCTCAAATTTGAGTCGCCAACACCATACTTCAGGGTGAAACTCGTAGCTGTTTCGCCCTTCCTCAAACGTTTAATAATTTTGATCTTTGGGTCAAGCCCTAGTACGACTCGTTTTTGTTTTCCAGCCATCGTTAACAATCAACAGTTACGTACGTCAACAGTTCATTAACAGTACGTCTCTAGCTACACACTGTGTAACAGCAAACACTATGTAGGCCTAACTCAGAACTCCGATGCTTGCCTTATAACCAAAAAAATCATCATGCCAATGAGTAAAAATAACTCGCTCACCCCCATACCACTCCTGGCGAGTGGGATTTTCGGCGGAAACTCAAGGTCATTAGCCGCGGACAGTCGCGTTCGATCACAATGGCGCTTGCACTTTCTTCCGTGCTTTGTGGGACGCCATTTTACAACATATTGCGAGCCCGGAGGCAGTGACGGATAACAGAAAGTGACGGTTAAAAGAGTGACGGCTAATCGAGGTTCTACTGTATTGACAAATTTCTAATAAAAATGTCAACAAATATGAATTTTTGAAAAACTAAATTTTTTAGCTAAAAACGGGTTTGGCAATGAATTCGGCGTAAAAAGTTAGTTTGAAATGATGGGTCAATACCATCTTCATTCTTGAAATAACTTGCCTCATATAAAAATGGTGGATCCAAGATGGCGGCCAAAATATTTAAATCGGTGAAAGTTAAGTAGTAATAACTCAACAATGATTGATAGTGGTTATCCGTCACTATGTAGCGTTATTTTGTGGTTATGGGCCTGTTTGATCAATTTGTAATGTCCAAATTGGTTGAAAGTAAATAACCAAAAAAAGTAAGAAAAGCAAGTATATATTAAAAGTACTCATATCTTGAAAACCAATCAAGATATTAAAGAATGGATTGCGGCACTGTAATCAGTGAAAAAATCTAGCTTAAAATGATGGGTCACAACACCACTTTTACATTTGGAAAAATATTTTTGATCCAATATGGCGGATCTAAGATGGCGAATGATGGTCGAAATGAAGTATTAACTACCCAACAATGTTTTGGGATGGTATGGGATTGATATTTGAAAAAATATAGGAAAAGGTTTGGGGGGAAACTATTATGGGACCCGGCATATTACCATCATTATTATTTTAGAGTAATTGACGTGATTAAATTTTCAATACAGCTGACATCTACAAAAATGACCTTATCACAAAGTTGTTTTATTGGCTCAGTTAGTTATTACGATTCATTTTTTTAAAGTCCAAAAAACTGTGTATGAAATTTAGTAAAATATGGGGACTTATACACCACCTGACCCCGGAAGTGGAGTTTATAAAGTGGCTGTGTGAAACTGTTGATGCGTATAGGAAAACTAACTTTGCTATCAACAATGTTACTACTAACTACATAAGAATACGATTTTACTTTAAATCATGTGTGTGCAGACGCCTCAGTATGGGGGTTTAAGGCCCCTTAAAAAATGTGTGTGAAGTTAACTCAAGTATGGGGCTTTACACACCACCTGGCCCCATAAGTGGAGTTTATATAGTGGATGTGTGAAACATTGGTGTGTTTAGGAAAACTGATTTTGCTACTGCTACTACATAAGAATACGATTTTACTTAAAATTATGTGTGTGCAGACGCCACGATATGAGGGCTTAGGGCCTCATAAAAATTGTGTGTGAAATGAACTCAAATATGGGGCCTCACACTCCACCTGGCCCCATAAATGGAGTTTATATACTGGATGTGTGAAACTATTGGTGTGTTTAGGAAAACTGATTTTGCTACCAACAATGGGACTGCTAACTACGTTAGAAAACGGTTGTACTTTGAAAGACCCCACAATTGAGTCCCCGACCAGGGCCCCACAAATATAGCGCACCGGGTGTGTGTGTGTGTGTGTGTGTGTGTGTGTGTGTGTGTGTGTGTGTGTGTGTGTGTGTGTGTGTGTGTGTGTGTGTGTGTGTGTGTAGCTCAGCTGCAGTGGCGTAATGACATAGTTGGGGGCCTGGGGTGGCTATAGATGAGGGGGCCCTATATATATATTATTATTATTAGAAAAATTCTCTTCATAATTCAGTGTTAGGCTAAATTATAGAAATTATAGACATGTAATGATGCGAAACTTTTCCTTTTAACTTTTTACATTTCTAGTTTATATGGTTGGTTTTAATATATCGTGATGAACAATCCACTTAGTAACATTAATAATCTTTTCACCGTCACTCCGTCACTCTATTTTTGTGAGGAACTACTGACTCGCGTTACAGTAGTCAGTTACCTTCCACTTTTCTAGTTACCGTGGTTACCTTCGTTAAAGACCTTCGCTGTCATGGGGCCTGATAAGTTGTTTTTATTTTTTTTAATTTATTTGTATTTTTTGCAGGGATGGACGGGATTGGATTTATAGTTCGGGATGGGACGGGACAGGATTATTTTCTTCCCTCTTAAATTCGAGACGGGACGAGACGGGATTTTTGTCTTCCCTAAAGCTTCAGGAAATATTTGTTCACGAATTTCTTTGAATTTCAATAAATAAATTTAAGTGAACTAACTTATCCAATTGACAAAATAGCAAAAATTAGAAACACATTTAGTAACTCAATGAAATTGTTAATTATAGATAAAATGGTAGTTAAATGTATTGTTTATTTATTATTATGTGTTACTGAATTTAAATTTTTATTCTTTCTAATTATTTGAATGAATTGAAAAACATTAATGATATATAAGGAATAAATAAATATAATATACATTTTTTAACGTTTGATAGAAACATAATAACTTAGTTTTTAAGTTTTTGCTTTTTGTTTTATTGTTTGGTTTCCAAAAAGCTAAAAGTAAAATACTAGAGTGGTTATTGTATGTTGACAATATTCTGTCATGTATAATCAGTATACATATGTTATTGTATTTTTCTAAACTTTTTGAAGTTCTTGCGTTTTAGGAAAAAAAACTCGTAATTTTTCCAGCACTTTATACTACGGTAAAAAATTAAAAGTCAATTTAGTTTTAAGATGAAAAGTCTTTTTGTAAACTATCTTCATTTTGTTTACTTATTTATGAAAAATATCATACTTTTGACAAGGATTCAAAAACATCTGAATTCGTTTAGAAAATTAAATCAATAGGCAAAACCACAATTTGTAGCAGACCAATGTGGCCTTTGGTATGAACAATCATCACAGTCACGCCTTATAGCAAGTTATTTCCGTCGATCAACCGTATCAGTGAATGCCTAAGATCGCTTTTCACACCCAATTGCGAGTTAACAATCCTAAATTTGCCGTTTATCAGCGATCGGCAAATACGCACGATCGTTTTTTACGGTCAAACGAGAGTTTCATAAAGCAACATCGGCCGTTAATCTGCGATCGGCAAATACGCGCGATGGCTCACGAATTTTACAAAGCTAGATTTGCCATTTATTCGCGATCGGCAAGATCGTTCTTCACGGCCGATCGCAGTTTTGTAAAGCTAAATCGGCCGTTAATCCGCGGTCGACAGATACGAGCCAGCGTGTTTCGCGGCCGTTCCCGAACAGCGCAAACCAATTTTAGCCGTTCATCAAAGCCGGTTTTGCAAAGCTGGATTTGCCGTTTATTTGCGATCGAAAAATACGCGAGATCGTTTTCCGCGGGCGATCGCGAGTTTTGCGAAGCTACACCCTCTGTTTGGTTGCGATCGCTAAAATGATCCCGTCCCGAAAATTTCCCGAAGTAAATAAAAATCCCGCACGAATATCGGGAATTTAATTTTTCCAAAAGTTTCCCGAAATTACGGGCCCCGATCGTCCCTAATTTTTTAACCGACTTCCCCCAACAAAAGGAGGAGGTTCTCAATTCGTCTTGGGAGATGTTTTTTTTTTTCTAGGGATGTTCACCGATTTCTCTGCGATACTTTTACCAATCAACGTCATTCTACCACCAAAATAACCGGTATGATTTCCCGTAGGTCCCATATATAACATTTTGTTTCTCTGAAATATTTATTCAGGAGAAAAATGCTAAAAACCTTAAAAAATTCAATATTTTGAACAACTTTTTGTTGGCAAAACAAAGGTGAACAAAACAATTACAGCTGTCACATACTTTTAAATAAATCTGTAATTATATGGCATATGATCAGCTAGCTGCTTCACAATGGTATAATGTCAAAACAGTTTGTCATCATGTTTACAATTTAATATGTTGATTCAAACACACTCAATTCTATAAAAAAACTTGTGATTATTATACAATTTTAAAAAGTGTAAACCAAAACATGACTTATTTATGAAAAACTAATATGTAGGTTCTCTACCGTGTTATAAAAAAAACAGGTTATGATAAATTTCGATTATCAATAGTCAGTGAAAAATTTACTTATTACGATCAGGTAATGAAGAAGAGTAAGTCTAAATCTTAACGTTTTAGTGTGCCTAGGTGATGCATTTGAAGCCACATGCATCAAGTGTTTTTGTGACTTGTGATGTGTGAGCATTCTTGCAGTTTCCACTGAAAAAATCCCCAACAGGCTTATTGTAAGTAGAGTTTAAATTTCAACATGGATGTTTATGATTTCCAGTTTGTATTTCACAGGTTGAAACATTCTAAAAATGATTTTTATACGTCTTAATAGACAACTTATAAGCATCGCAATTCGAAATCGAATCTAATGAGTAAATACCTGAACAGTTTTTTAAATGTACTTAAAAAAACCGATTTGCCATTTGTCAGGTGCCGAGCTCATGGTTATCTTGTGATAAAAATCTTTGCAATAAACTGACCGAGAAAATCTGTGGCCAAACTCAAGGGTTTAGAATAGAATATTATAACTTTTTACACGATGTATTCATAATATGAACGCTGTGACAGAATTTTAGAAATGTTTTATGGCTATGCGGAGGAGATAAGGTTTTAATGATTAGTTGATCCGATTTCAAAGTTGTTTTAAGTTTCCCAAAGTAACAACACGATCGTAAAATTGTAAAACAAAAAGCGTAAAGATATGAAATTGTAAACTTTGTCTGATATATCGGTTCGAGTCTTTAGGATATAAACGCGCAAATAATAAATAGATTGAGCTAGGCATAGAGGCAATCTATCCCAGTTCTTAAAATACACCTCGTATGCTTTTAACATGAAAGCTGATCGAAAAATAAGTTAAAAGCAGATGTGTGTAACAAACTAATGTTTTACATTGAGCTGGATCAAGAGCAGCTAGCTGTTTAAAGCTAACCAAACAGCCCCGAGGCTATTAGGCGCCCGAGGCGAGATTTTGATATGCGCCCCCTCAAAACTAATTGGTCTAAATACTATATTTATAAAAAAATAAATAATACAATGGACTTAAAGTTCTCACAATTATTTTATATATTTATGCTATTTTGTTGGTAGCAACAAATCAAGCAAATGGATGATTAATTTTCATTGCTACTAGTTTATATAAATCTTGTTTTATATCATCAATAAACTTGTAGACTATCACTACTTGTAGTGAGCCGGTGGCGCAGTTGGTAGCGCACTCGGCCTCGGAACTGTGGCCACGAAGCGTCGCAGGTTCGAGACTCGGGCGTGTCGCTTACTTTTAGCAGTACTGTTCACCCCTTGTACTGTACCGGCTCACTCCTTGGCTTTGCTTGATAACGTCCACGCACAGATCAATAGTCTATGTGGGCGGGGCAAAGGCAAGGTAAAAAAGAGGCCGCCACCCTCTTTTTTAAAAAGAAATAAAAAAAATATATCATAGGTGAAACAAAACCTCTCAAATAAGAGTCCTTTATATTTTTATAAATTGATTCCAGAGTAAAATTCATCCAACAAATCATAGCAAAAATAAATTTGAATTTTGTCAGACAGATCCATCTGCAAACCTGGGCCTTATTTCGAAATGGGATCACTAGTACAAGTTATAAATCACTAACAGGGGTCTAAAGTAATTCTATGGAAAATATTTGTGATCGCCAATTTGACTAACTATAAAGTCAGTATAAACAGGTTCTTAGCCCCCGTTTCAAGGATTACTAGTAGATTAAAAATGTTGACTTTGATCTTTTTAAAAGGGGCAGTCAGCAATTTTCACTATATAGTGTTTACTAGTTGCTGTTTATAATGACTTGTTACTAGGTTTTCTTGTGAAGCCCGTTTTGAAACGGGGGCCTGATCTAATGTAAAGGCTTACATTTGCTATTGTAAATTATCACAGCCTCTACGCCAAAAGCACTAAATGAATAGGCCTACTATATTTAAAAAATCTCTATTTGTATCAAGAAGACGTTAGCCTACATATTTTAGCAAAAATCAATACTATTATGATTTGCGTGCTTATGTACTAGAATTACATTTTTTTGTCCATATAGGTACTTATCTACGACATATTTTATGGAGTTTCAGTTATAGCTTATTGCGAATAGAAACAACTTATTTTTAATAGCCATTTGATTAAATGTTTACGCTTCTTTCCCGTGGATTTTTTTGTGCGTTATAACGCGTCAGCGATATTTTTCTCTTATACAACTGCAGGACCCTCGGCCACGGCGCCCCCTTAGCCGCGGCGCCCGGGGCGATTGCCCCGGTCGCCCCGCCCTTGGGGCGGCCCTGAAAAAATGTCACTGACTATTATAGATTAATATCTCTAAAACGGTTAATGTTGAAAAACCTGTACATATTCGGTGTCAAACAATTACACTCTCAAAAATCCATTAACATTTCTATGTTATAGAGCAACTGTTTAAGTGATTTCTACAATCACCAATAGTGAATTACCGTGTATATTGTTGTTTTATAAGGTAAAATGGATATGAATGTAGGCCTATGTAAAATGTAAAAATTACGAACCGATTGAGCTTAGACTTTGCCAGTAATGTATTTGGCCCGTATATAGACCTGATTTGCTTTCAAAAATCCCTTATAAAATGAGATTTTTTCAAAGAGGTGGCCATATTCATATAGCGCATGAGTAATACCTGTAGACTATAACCAATTATAATGTGTACTATATACACTGTACATTTCCTGGGACTTCGTGGTACAATAGTCTAACCTGTCCGAAAAATTAGTTAACCAATAACAGAAGTACAGTTTAGTAATCTATTAAGTGATTCAGTCATCAGCAAAGTAAACTGGAGTAGAGTATTAATGATATTCTACAACTGTTATTGATTCAAACGAAATGAATGAATAATGAATAATGATTTATTCCAGCAATGTTGTACAAACATAAAAGACAAAACTTTCCACTAAAAAGTATGAAATAATTTCTTTTTGGTAAAAAAAACAACCGACTTCAAACGCTCTAAAAAGTATGAAATAATTTTATTTTATAATTCAAATTTTGTAATATCCAAGCTCACGTATTTCAAGTCGGCGCGGCTCCATGTTGCATCTTAGCTATGTATGTTCTTGGCAGAATAGCTCAAGTTTGAATAACATTTGAGGAATGTATTTGTTGAATGGCTTACATGAATGTAACATTAAAATAAAAATTGTGTGCTAATTTCATATAAATAGAGAGAGGAGAGTTTTAAATTCGTACTAGAGAATTTATTTGTGGTGTACAATAGTTTAAAATTTGAATTTTAAAGCAAAATGTTCGAGTTGATGATTGAAAGTTTATTCCGCAAATATAATTGAGATCAAACTGAGATATTTAATCGCTACTCACAGTTTAGTGTTTCATATATTGGTAGAGCCGCGCCGACTTGAAATACGTGAGCTTGGATATTACAAAATTTGAATTATAAAATAAAATTATTTCATACTTTTTAGAGCGTTTGAAGTCGGTTGTTTTTTTTACCAAAAAGAAATTATTGCCATTTGGGGGCCTATGCTTGTTTAGGGCCTGGGGCGGACCGCCCCCCCCCCCCCCGCCCCCCCATCGGTACGCCACTGCTCAGCTGGTTTGCATGTGTGTAAGTGAGCAGCCGAACAGCGACCAT
This sequence comes from Flexamia atlantica, assembly GCA_035578135.1. NCBI lineage: Eukaryota > Metazoa > Arthropoda > Insecta > Hemiptera > Cicadellidae > Flexamia > Flexamia atlantica. The sequence goes on along the minus strand of JAQJVK010000005.1, from coordinate 51,677,794 downwards.
AGAAGTATAAACCGTTATAGTAACTACGTATTACTAGTTATAGTTCTATGACAGCGACTGATCTGCGCTCTGGGCGGACCCCCAAGCCTTTGATTTATTTATTGTTCAGCTTTAAACGCTCCAGTGCTGAACAACTTGCGTTATGACAGCTGACAGCTGTTTATCTTCAGATGACTTTTTTACCTAAGTCAGTTTAAATAAAAATAGAGTCTGAAACTGAAAACAAGATGTGATACAATTATCAATTATTGAAAACAAGAATCAATTACAGTACAAGGTGACTTAGAAGTTGTGTGCGATTGGATGACCAAATGAAAATACAAATTAACACAAGTTAACACACCGTTAACGCACAGTTTACGCAATAGTTCAATCTGTTAATACATTAAAATTTAACTCTTGACGGTATTAACATTAAAATTTATTTCGTAAACATGGTTATGATGTTATCATAAAAAAACAATAAAGCTTGGCAGAATTTTAAGTTTTTTTTTTGTAAAAGACATCGGTCATAAACACAAATTTTCTAATGTATGATTTTTATAAGACGTTTATTATTAAGATACGACCATGGACCTAAGGACCCTTTTCATCTAAATAATTTTTGTGGTTAAAATGAAGTTCTTCCCGCTATTCTATCTCATCCCGTTATTGATACAGTCGTTTTCATGCACAGCGCTTTCCGCCATGTTTACCCACCTCTCCTTATGTCGTCGACCACCTGGAAAAGTGACGACATGCGTTAACGGTATCACAACACTCCATACAGCAACAGTATATGGCAATATTTAAGTGAGACTTCTATACAAAACTCATAAACGTAACCTAATTTCTTTAAAAATTTCCTCCGAAATATTCTTTTTTCTATGGTTCATTGATTATTAGCAATGTATACAGAACCCTTTAAGCATGGACATCCTAACATGGTGTCCCTTTTAACATGGACATCCTATGTTAATTTGTTTAGTTCCGCCGCTGAAAAGCAGAGCAGAAATTAGCGCTGATGCATGGAAGTTCAAGCTGGACCCGTATAGTCGGCGCTTCTATTCACTACCCAAAATGTCAAAATGAGAATGTTTGTAAACAAAAACAGGTAAACATTATGGTAAAAGACATAACAATACAAAACAAAAACATACAACTGTCAAAATATTACAACCAGCAGCTTGACTTTGGAAAGTCATCTTGATCCGTAAACTCCTACAACAATTCCAATCGGACTAAAAGTCGCCATCTCTTTTTCGGCGGCAGGAACTACATTTTCCCATAAGGTGTCCCTACTTATTAGCCTACGTCAACTGGTTGCGGAGATACTGATATTTTCAGGGCCGGATTTAGAATTTTTGGGCCCCTAGGCTCACTCAGTGGTGCGGGCCCCCAGGGCCAGAGTGACCAAATGTCCGTTTTTAGCAGGACCTGGTTTTTAGTAGGACTTGTCCTCCTTTTTAACCACTGTCCTCCGTCCTTCCCGACTTTGTCGATCGCATTGCGGCCGACAAAAACAAAGCCTCGTTCTTATCGTGGCCGTCACATCTGGCCTTTTATTGTGGCCAGAAAATCTGTCGTTTCTACAGCAACTGACAGGCATATTTCTCGGTAATTCGTGACCGACAGGTATCTCGCGCTTTTGGATATCTACTGACCACATTGCGGCCGGGAAATATGTTATTTATACCGCAGCCGGCAAATCTGCCGGTCACATCTCGGCTGTCAAATTGCGGTTGTTTCTACCAAAAGCAAAACTCTCGGTCATAATACTGCTTGCAAGTCCGTTTTCCGGACCCAGTCAAGTGGATCAGTGGCCCAGTGTTTCCGTGGCCAGCAAATCTCTCGGTCTCATTGCGGTCGGTAAATCTTTCGACATATTGCGGCCAGTAAATCTGTCGGTCGCATTGCAGTCGACAAAAACAAAGCCTCTCGTTTTTTTCGTGGCCGTCACACCTGGCCTTTTGTTGTGGCCAGAAAATCAGATCGAGATTGTGCTTAGTTATTCTATTTAAAAGCTGCATTGTTGATTTCACTGGTCGGGATTTTTTTTAATAGTATGGAAGGAAAGTTGGAAATTTAACATGTGAAATCTAGGGGATAGGCCTACCACACTTTAGGTTTACAGCGGCTGGTAAATTTCTTGGTCATATTATATGATAATAGCAAACATCTCTTGCCTAGACTAGGCTCGTGGCCTGCGAATATCGGTTGTATCGCTGCCGGTAAATCTCTCGGACATTTCGCGGCCGTCATTTGGCAAAGCTTCTTAGCTTCTTCAACAAAACTCAACGTCTAACCTAACACATTTTCAAGGGAAGGGGGGTTAAAATTGAGCTATGGAGCAAAGGTCTGAAAATCGAAACTCGCCCCCCAATCAAAATGCTGAAACTATTCCCATGAATATTATTATCCTTTTATGCTGCCTAACTCCCGTGTATGGCCTGTGGTGCAGCCAAAACTTGTGATGTCAGTAGAAAGGCCCCCACTTGAGTTCTAACATGGGCTCTTATGGGGAATAGATTTAACATGGGCTCTTATGGAGAATAGATTTAACATGGGCTCTTATGGAGAGTATATTTAACATTGAGTCTTATGGAGTAATAAATTACTTGAAATTGTAACAGTAGTGAGGGAAAATTCAAATGATCCTTTATTATAGTACAAAATACCTTCATAGCAATCTCAATTTACCTTTAACCTTCCTACCTACCTTTAATCAAATACCAGCATCTCATGTTTTATGTAAACAAAGCAGATGTTTTTAGATCCCAATGCTTTTTTAAATAGCAAATATTTTTCGTATTCCTCGTCTTCTGGTGAATTTTAAGCAATTTCATTATTTTTCCCACTATCATGGAATAGGTACCTTTAATTTAAGCCTGCTCCCATCTTTCTATGACTTGCTAGACGCCCACAATTTTGACACAAAAATCGCCTTATGAAATTAAATATATGATTATTACTACTTGAGGTGAAATTTTCCTGGTTATTGCCTGTACCTTTTTTATATTAAAACCACTAAATTATTTTTATAATTTGTTTTATAATAAAGTAGACTGATTATAATGAGTGATATATTTTTGTTGTTGGATCCAACAAGTGCCAATGAGAAGAAGTAGTCTACCCGCCACTTGGGCCCCGGAAACAAGATGGCTGCCGTTTCCCGCCAAAATGTGACGTCACCGGAAACAATATGGCGGAGCCGTTTCCCGCCAAAACACATAACCTCACTTTTTTCCCGCCAAAACACATAACCTCACTCTTTTCCCGCCAAAACACATAACCTCACTTTTGTTTCCCGCCAAAATGGCGGACATAACTTATACCCATAGAGTATAACCTCCTCACAGTACATAGAGTGTCACGCCAACCCCCTATAGGCATAGAGTATAACCCCATAGAGTGCTATACGTCACGCTACCCCTATTACATATGTACTTACTATGTCATAGAGATAGTAATATGTCATATTATTCCCTATAGTGTAGTGTGTACATAGAGTATTAAAAGATGTCAAGTTGCCCGTCCCCCGCCCCCGCCCCCGTCCCCCGTCCCCGTCCCCCGCCACCGATCCCTGTACCGGTGTTGCCAACAGCATAGAGTAAAAAGCATATACTATAACAGGTATATAGTACATATAACATACTACGTTACCTCTATTACATACGTATTTGCATATGTACTTCCTATGTCATGCTACCGTGGTGGTGGTGGTGGCGGCGAGTCTTTAAAACAAGCGAGTGAACAAGCGAGCAAACAACCGAAACACTGCACTAAACACCACATTGCCTTCAAGACTGACTCAGTATTGATTCAGCTATCGACAGGAAGTATGGTATCCTGTTTGGTGGTTTCGTTGACTGATAAGCTATTTGTTCTTGAAAAGACAAATGGGAAGTATGTCGTCATTGTCCCCTGTCCCCCGCCCCCCTGTACTGTAACCAGTGTTGGCAACTGTAGACAGTGAAAACATTCATATTTATAACATTATATGTTATGTCATGTTATCCCCCTATAATATAAAGTGTAGTTAATCACATAGAGTATTAAAAGACATGTGTATACTATATGATATGCCGGGTATGTTACATTAGTTCTTTGTAATGTTATAATATTATATGAAATTCTACTTAAAATTAAATAACTTTGGAATGGGTTAGTTAATATAGCTAAAATTTGGTATTTAGGTACTTCTTAATCTCTTCTACCTTTTCCAAAACCTTACACCCCCCTCTTACTTCACCCACCCCCTCTTTTCCTTCTTTTTCTTCTCAAATTTGACAAAAAAATATATAAAATCGTCGATATCTCGAAAACGGTTGGTCCTAGAGCAATTTTGGACCCAAAAATCGACCCTCTGGGCATCCAACTTCATGGGGCATATGACCATACCGAAAAAACTTAACATTTGTAAAGTGGTTTGCATTTACCAAATATGTAGGGGTAAATATCATGTAAAAATGTAAAGTTTAATAACTCAAAAACTGCTAGTCTGAATGCAATAAAATTTGGTATTTAGGTACTTCTTAACCTCTTCCGCCTTTTCCAAAACCTTACACCCCCTCTCACCCCACCCCACCCCCTCTTTTTCTTCTTTTTCTTCTCAAATTTGACAAAAAATATATAAAATCGTCGATATCTCGAAAATGGTAAGTCCTACGTCATTTTTGAGGCCAAAAATCACCTACTACGTAGTGTAGGTGCCCCCCAGGCGGTACTGACACATATGACAGGTCTTAACTAGGATGTTGCGGGTTGCATCTTGAAAAATGAAGGGGCAATTATCATGTAAAAACTTAAAATTTAATAACTCAGGAACTACTTGACCGAATTTAATGAAACTTGGTATGTGGACACTTGTTAACCTTTGCTACAATTTTAATCATACTTAAACCCTGTAATGCGGGTGAGTATCTAGAGAATTGAAGGCGCTATGTTTAAAAATTTAATATCTTTGGAACTAGTTGATGGATATTGATGTAACTTGGTATATAGGTACATGTCAACTTATGCTAAGACTTAAACTGGTTGTTGCAGATTGCATCACAGAAATTGAAGGGGCAAAAAATAAAATGCTATATCTTAGGAACTAATTATTGGATTTTATTTAAAACTTGTATATGGGTACATTTGAGTCTTTGCTACCTTAGTCTGTACCTTTTTATCATATATTGAGGTATTAAGTCATTAATTTAAATATTAATGGGAAAATTAACATTTATTGACCAAAAGGGAAATGGATATTTAATAATTAACTTTGCTCTTGTAGCTTTTAATGGTTGTCCTTTTGATTTGTGTAGTCAGTTTACTAGCATTGACATGTGTAGTTGTTCTTTTGGATTGTGTAGTCACCTCCTTGTATTAATATGTACAGTTGTTTTTTTGACTTGTGTAGTCACCGATTTCTGTATGGTACGTACTACCTTATATACCTGTTACCATTAGCTCAGTTATTCATTCTGCTCTAGACTTCTGTTCAGTGTAGACATTCTTTGCTCTGCTCCTGATATTGAGATAATATACTAACTTTTGAGTTGCATAAATTTAAGTATATTTTTAAATTTGACTTTTTATAATCTAAGGTTGGTGTATTTGCCTGATTTTATTAATAGCTGTATTTGTTTTTATTAACTTTAAATAATGCAGTCTGTTTCTAAGAAGAGTTCTCCAACTAAGGAACCAATTGTTTTTATTGGTGAAGAACAAACTTATAATCGAAAATTTAGACTGTATGGTCTTAGTACTACTTTTAAGTTTACTAAGCCTCCTAAAGGCGTGAGTGAGTTTGACTGGATACGTAAAGGGCTTGATAAAATAGTTGAAAGGGAGAAATCTAAAGCTTCTCCTACAGACTATCTTGGCTTTAAACTAATGTCTATCAATTTGAAAAGTAAGGAACCGGGGTATACTAACATGCGGCTAGCTTCTGAAGTAACTAGTAATGACATTTGGCAGATTTTTGGGGGAATACTTCAAAGTAACTCTGGAAACATTACTTCATCTGATACTTTTAGAGTAGATGTTTCAAGGGTAAATGTCCCTGTAGGAAAAGGTAGAGTAAGACCTGGCCTCTTCAATACCTTCGATGAAGAATGTAAGGCAAGGCGTGGTATAGTTGTCATTAATAACAAAGATAACCTATGTCTCCCTAGAGCTTTAGTGGTAGGCAAGGCTTATGCTAAAAATGATCCCCAAATCTATGCTATTCGCTTAGACAAAGGATTGAGGCAGACTTTAAGAGCTAAGAAACTTATGGCTAAGTCTCAAGTTGAAATACCAGAGGGACGAGCTGGCATCCCTGAGCTTGAAAAATTTCAGAACCATCTAAAAAAGTACAGAATAACAGTATATAATTATGATAGTAAAGGTAGAGAAGTATATTTTGCCGGTGGAAATGATGATGCAAAATTTAAAATTAACCTATTGTTTCATGATGGTCACTATAGTGTCATTACTAATTTAACTGCTGCGTTTGTTTGCAAATATTTTTGTGAAGCTTGTCATTTACCCTATGAGCATAAGGGTGAGCATAGATGTACAAATTACTGCTCTTCCTGTCATTCTATTTCCCCTCCTTGTAAGCTTGAACATGGAGGCATAACATGCCGGTTTTGCAAACGCTTTTTTAAGAATGAATGGTGTTTTATAGCTCACCAAGGACAGGTTTGTAAGACTATACAGCTTTGCCAGCATTGTAAAAAGCTAGTTTTCCCGACTAAACGTAAAGATGTCCATGTTTGTGGAGAGGTTTATTGTAATCCATGTGGATCTTTTAAAGACCCAAAACATCAGTGTTATATACAAGTTGACCGGAGAAGTCCAAAGAACCGAGACTTTCTCTTTATTTTCTTTGATTTTGAAACAAGACAGGATGAGGTCTTGGCCTCAGATCCTAGTAAAAATGTTCACAAGGTTAACTTATGTGTGTCTCAACAGTATTGTTTTAAGTGTATCAATGGAGGAGAGTGTGAAATTTGCTCAGAGAGAAAAAGTATTTGAAAAAGACCCTGTTAAGGAGTTTATGAACTATGTGATGACAGTGAGGAAACAGTTTAAACATGTTTGTGTGATTGCTCATAATGGACAGGGATTTGACTTTCAGTTTATTTTAAAGTATATCATAGAAGAAACCAAGTTTACACCAAAAATCACTCCCCGGGGAACAAAATTGATACTAATTGAAGTAGATAACGTAAGGTTTGTTGATTCATTGAGCTACTTTCCTATGTCTCTTTCTGCACTCCCTAAAGCTTTTGACCTACCTCCAGAGAGAAAGAAGGGTTACTTTCCCCATTTGTTCAACACTCTTGCTAATCAAAATTATGTGGGTCCTATGCCTGACAAACAGTACTATTGCCCTGAAACTATGTTTGAGAAAAATCACAATGACTTTGAGAAATGGTATGATGAAAGAGTAGCAGAAAAATATGTGTTTGATTTTAAAAAGGAAATTTTGGAGTATTGTATCTCAGATGTGGAAATCCTGGCTCAAGCCTGTATTAAATTTAGAGCCTTACTTCTTGAACAGTGTAATGTAGACCCATTTCTAGAATCAATCACTATAGCAAGTGCATGTAACTTGGTTTTTCGCCGTAACTTTTTAAAACCTAATACTATTGGCTTGATCCCTAAAAATGGTTATAGACTAACTGACAATCAATCAGCATTGGCTTTACAGTGGCTGACTTGGGAAGAGGAAAAGCGTGGGGTAAAAATTCAACATGCGGGCAGAGGGAGAGAAGTCAAAATTAAGGGGTTGAAAGTTGATGGGTTTGACGGGAAGAATATTTATGAATTTCATGGATGCTATTGGCATGGCTGCCCCAAATGTTATCCCTACAACAGAGAGGCTCCTTTGAAGGAGGATCCCTCTGATACTTTACATTTGCGTTATGAGAAAACCAAATCTAAAATTGAAAAGCATGGGGAGGTTGTAGAGATGTGGGAGTGTGACTTTAACAATTTAAAGAAAGAACACAAACTAAATCATTTGGATAAACTTTCTATTCTAAACACTTTACCATTAAATGCTAGAGATGCATTCTTTGGGGGTAGGACAGACAATATAAAATCATATTACAAGTGTAAAGAGGGAGAGACAATCCAGTATGTAGATGTTTGCTCTTTGTACCCATATGTAAATAAATATTGTAAATATCCTGTAGGCCATCCAAAGATTTACATTGGAAATAAAGAATGCTTAGAAAGAGGTCTTGAAGTGGATGGTTTAATGAAATGTAAGATCTTACCTCCTTTCAATCTTTATCATCCTGTACTCCCGGCTAAAATGAATGACAAGTTAATGTTTGTACTATGTAGGACTTGTGAGGAAACTTCAAATCAAGGTGATTGTGTTCATGAGTGTGAGGAGAGAGCTTTAGTGGGTACCTGGACTATGGATGAAATTAGAAAAGCAGTAGAAAAAGGCTATGTAATATTAGACATGTATGAACTGTGGGAGTATCAGATGGTGACTTTTGAGGAAGCAGGGTTGTTTACTGACTTTATAAATAAATTTCTAAAGTTAAAACAAGAGGCATCAGGGTTTCCAGAATGGTGTAAAACTGAAGAAGACAAAGACTTGTATGTTTCCAAGTTCTTAGAGCATGAAGGGATTCAATTGGAAAAGGACAAAATTATTAAGAATGGGGGTTTGAGATCACTTGCGAAGCTTATGCTGAATTCATTTTGGGGAAAATTTGGGCAGAGAGAGAACATGGAAAAAAACTTCACTTGTTAGAGACTCTAAAGATTTATTTGCATTGTGTACTCAGCTTGGAAGTGTAGTTAGATTTATTGAAGCTATTAATGAAGAAGTAGTATTAGTCAACTGGAAAAACTTAGATGAGGCTAGGGAGACATTGAAAACTGTTAATGTTGTAATTGCAGCCTACACTACAGCTCATGCCAGATTGAAATTATATGAATATTTAGAAGCTTTAGGAGACCAGGTCTTATACTATGATACCGACAGTTGTATTTATTACTTCCGGGAAGGTTTGTACAGAGTCCCTACAGGAGATTACCTTGGGGAAATGACAGATGAACTTGTAGAGTATGGCCCAGGTTCATATATAACTGAGTTTGTCTCTGGGGGACCTAAAACCTATGCCTATCTTGTCTGGTCAACTAACAAGCAAGCCCTTGTCTCAGTCTGTAAAATAAAGGGTTTAACATTGAATTTAAAAACATCTAAATTACTAAACTTTAAGACATTGAAAGATATGGTTCTTAGTGAAGTTCCTCAAATTATAGAAATTCATGAGAGTAGAATTAGGAGAACTAAAGACAAAAATGTTGTAACTACCAATGAAACAAAAATGTTTAAAATTACTGGTTCAAAAAGGAAATTAGTTGATGGATATGATACAGTGCCTTATGGATATAAAAAACAAAGAATACAGTAACATAAACCAGGCATGTACACCACCAAACATAGAGCTCATATACCTCTTAACACATGCTCCAAAATGTTAGTCTGTTTTTAGCTGTGGTACTGAGCGGATGTACTAGAGCTGCTCTGTTGCTATAATAATATACATGTATTTGCCATGGCAGTCTTTTTGAAATTTTTGTCCAAGACAAAGCTAAAGGAAAACTCTAAATTTTGTTTGACCTGTACAGAATATAAGTTTCAGTTAACAGGTTCAATAGATGTTTTTGAATGGCCTTTGACATTTTCAGAACAAATAGTATGTCATATAACACAGAATTTGACATCTAAAGCTTTTATACAAATAACAATCAACCATGGTGATACCTCAGGAAATATTCCATTTTTACAGCTAAACAAACTAACACCGGCAGTTTTTGATTATCATTTTGAAAAAATATTTTCTCAAGTTAAGACGCTATCAGATATTATAACTTTGGAAGTAACTGTTGTTACTGTTCCTAGCTGCTACCTTACATCTTAGATGAGTGCGGTAACTCTTAAATGTAATGTATAAACATCTTGTTCTCAATACTGAGGTCATTCTGTCTTGGACAGTGCTCCTGAGCAGACGTGTTGACAAGGTATTAACAGTTTAAGTGTCTCCTTAATTGTTTTACAATGTCTGCTAAATATTGTAATCTTAATGAACATTTAGTCTTGGTATTGTTTGATAGTGAAGGTAACCCTTGGTTTAAAGCTAAGGATATAGCTAAAGCCTTGGGGCATCTTGAGGTTATACGGGGGATTAAATCTTCTTTAAATGGTAACAGTATAAAGATTTTTAAAGATTTTCCAGAAACCCAAAAACAAGGACTCAAAAAACATGATGGTAGAACCTATTTTGTTGATGAATTTGGATTACTAACTTTGATTTTACGTTCTCCTAATCCTGAAGCAAGAGAGCTGGTAAAAAGACTGTTTCCAAAGAAGTTTTATCTTCCATTTATTGATATTAAAGATTCAAAGTTATCTTAAACAAATCTAATGTATCCCACTGTATGAGTGTGAGTGTGTATGTGAGAAGTTAGTAAGGCTTAGTCTTGAAAGCTTCTGTTCTGTGGACAGACACCCACATTTTGGCTGGGCTAACCCCTGGTAAGTCCATATGTGGATGGCGGGTTGGCTTAGTTGCCGTAGAAAATGATTTCCCGCGTCTGCCACAGACAAGGACTTGATGTCCGGTGTGAATGAAGGTCCCTGGCGCGGTGTAAAAACCCGTAAACCTGAATGGTGTGTGAATGTAGGGCAAAGTTAATAGTTTGGCTCAGAACTTTAAAAATTCTGGGTCATTCAATTAATATGCCCGGTGGGATATTGTTAGATTTCAAAGATAATGAGTAGCTCTCTTTTTAAGCTTTATTGGGTTTGTAGAATGTAAAATTAATTGTTTGAGTCAAAAAATATAAAAATCCTCTGTTGGTCTCAGTAAATGGAGAGGTTACAGGTCAAAATGAAAGGGAATTATCCCCAGTAAATGACCGAGTGCCTCATACATAATGAACAGACCAACAGAGGCCAAAAAATAAAATAAATGTTAGTGTGAGAGATAGAGCTTATAATTCTATCCTCACCCCAGAGGTTAGGCCTACAGGGGATGCTCTGGGTTAACAAAAAGAGTGCGCCGAGGCCCCTACGGCATAGCCATAAAGGCTTACCGTGGTGTGGAAACGTGGGTCCTAAAAATTTGTTGACTTAGAAGAGTTCAGTTAAAGTTATTGTGGGATGGCTTTAGATATTGCTTTTCTGAAAAGAGCACTGAAACGGCGCTCTCTTCAGTGAGCGTTTGCATATGCGTTTGCGTTTGCATGTTTGTTTGCGTTCGCATATGTGTTTGCATGTGTGCTTACGTTTGCATTGCGTTTGCTTTGTGTATGCTTTATGTTTTTATTGTGTTTGCTTTACGTATGGTTTATGTATGATTTGTGTATGCTTTATGTATGCTTTGTGTTTGCATTGCGATTGTATGTGCGTTTGCGTTTGCGTGATGTGTTTGTATATGCTTTGCGTTTGCGTTTGCATGTTTGCGTTCGCATATGCGTTTGCATGTGTGTTTATGTTTGCATTTGAGTTTGCATATGTGTGTGTTTGTGATTACATATGTGTTTGAATATGCGTTTGTATGTGCGTTTGCGTTTGCGTGATGCGTTTGTGTATGCTTTACGTTTATTTTTACCTAACTTGACCATGAAAACCCCGTCTATCAGACGGGGTTGAGAGATAGTGAAAAATTGTCTATTGTCAGTTTATGATTATGTGAAGGAGAAAAATATCATTCCCCTTTAAACTATCAAATATATTTATTTATTAATGGACCTTATTTGTGTTGTCACTTAATGTTTTCATCTATCCCCAGACGAGTTCGTTTCTGACTCGAACTGAACCAATAGGGTTGCAGTTTTCCGACTTGTTGACTCGTTAGGATCCGAGTTCGTGTAAGTTCGGTAATCTCCGTACGAGTTCGTGTCTAACTCGGGTTATGTCATGGCGGCCAACCGGTAGTCATTGTGTTTCGTATGGACCGGAAGTAGAGAGCACCGAATCGGTGCTCTCTTTGAATATCTAATCTCATACAGTACTTGCTAAAGAACCTGGCTCATATGAGTCTATCTACCAATGGAGTTTTGCCTCTAAGTAGTATAGTATAAAAGAATTTATCTATAATAAATAAATGTTTTAAATAAAATCCAATAGTCAGGTTAAGTTAGGATAAAATAGGTCAGGTTAAGTTAGGTTAAAATAGATCAGGTTGAGTTAGGTTAAAAGAGGTCAGGTTGAGTTAGGTTAAAAGAGGTCAGGTTGAGTTAGGTTAAAAGAGGTCAGGTTGAGTTAGGTTTAAAATAGGTCAGGTTAAGTTAGGTTTGACCGAGACTTGGCATTGAAGCCACCAATGAAATATTAATTAGTATTGCTGTTATTGCATATGCTGGGGATAGATGAAAACATTAAGTGACAACACAAATAAGGTCCATTAATAAATAAATATATTTGATAGTTTAAAGGGGAATGATATTTTTCTCCTTCACATAATCATAAACTGACAATAGACAATTTTTCACTATCTCTCAACCCCGTCTGATAGACGGGGTTTTCATGGTCAAGTTAGGTAAAAATAAACGTAAAGCATACACAAACGCATCACGCAAACGCAAACGCACATACAAACGCATATTCAAACACATATGTAATCACAAACACACACATATGCAAACTCAAATGCAAACATAAACACACATGCAAACGCATATGCGAACGCAAACATGACTATTGGATTTTATTTAAAACATTTATTTATTATAGATAAATTCTTTTATACTATACTACTTAGAGGCAAAACTCCATTGGTAGATAGACTCATATGAGCCAGGTTCTTTAGCAAGTACTGTATGAGATTAGATATTCAAAGAGAGCACCGATTCGGTGCTCTCTACTTCCGGTCCATACGAAACACAATGACTACCGGTTGGCCGCCATGACATAACCCGAGTTAGACACGAACTCGTACGGAGATTACCGAACTTACACGAACTCGGATCCTAACGAGTCAACAAGTCGGAAAACTGCAACCCTATTGGTTCAGTTCGAGTCAGAAACGAACTCGTCTGGGGATAGATGAAAACATTAAGTGACAACACAAATAAGGTCCATTAATAAATAAATATATTTGATAGTTTAAAGGGGAATGATATTTTTCTCCTTCACATAATCATAAACTGACAATAGACAATTTTTCACTATCTCTCAACCCCGTCTGATAGACGGGGTTTTCATGGTCAAGTTAGGTAAAAATAAACGTAAAGCATACACAAACGCATCACGCAAACGCAAACGCACATACAAACGCATATTCAAACACATATGTAATCACAAACACACACATATGCAAACTCAAATGCAAACATAAACACACATGCAAACGCATATGCGAACGCAAACATGCAAACGCAAACGCAAAGCATATACAAACACATCACGCAAACGCAAACGCACATACAATCGCAATGCAAACACAAAGCATACATAAAGCATACACAAATCATACATAAACCATACGTAAAGCAAACACAATAAAAACATAAAGCATACACAAAGCAAACGCAATGCAAACGTAAGCACACATGCAAACACATATGCGAACGCAAACAAACATGCAAACGCAAACGCATATGCAAACGCTCACTGAAGAGAGCGCCGTTTCAGTGCTCTTTTCAGAAAAGCAATATCTAAAGCCATCCCACAATAACTTTAACTGAACTCTTCTAAGTCAACAAATTTTTAGGACCCACGTTTCCACACCACGGTAAGCCTTTATGGCTATGCCGTAGGGGCCTCGGCGCACTCTTTTTGTTAACCCAGAGCATCCCCTGTAGGCCTAACCTCTGGGGTGAGGATAGAATTATAAGCTCTATCTCTCACACTAACATTTATTTTATTTTTTGGCCTCTGTTGGTCTGTTCATTATGTATGAGGCACTCGGTCATTTACTGGGGATAATTCCCTTTCATTTTGACCTGTAACCTCTCCATTTACTGAGACCAACAGAGGATTTTTATATTTTTTGACTCAAACAATTAATTTTACATTCTACAAACCCAATAAAGCTTAAAAAGAGAGCTACTCATTATCTTTGAAATCTAACAATATCCCACCGGGCATATTAATTGAATGACCCAGAATTTTTAAAGTTCTGAGCCAAACTATTAACTTTGCCCTACATTCACACACCATTCAGGTTTACGGGTTTTTACACCGCGCCAGGGACCTTCATTCACACCGGACATCAAGTCCTTGTCTGTGGCAGACGCGGGAAATCATTTTCTACGGCAACTAAGCCAACCCGCCATCCACATATGGACTTACCAGGGGTTAGCCCAGCCAAAATGTGGGTGTCTGTCCACAGAACAGAAGCTTTCAAGACTAAGCCTTACTAACTTCTCACATACACACTCACACTCATACAGTGGGATACATTAGATTTGTTTAAGATAACTTTGAATCTTTAATATCAATAAATGGAAGATAAAACTTCTTTGGAAACAGTCTTTTTACCAGCTCTCTTGCTTCAGGATTAGGAGAACGTAAAATCAAAGTTAGTAATCCAAATTCATCAACAAAATAGGTTCTACCATCATGTTTTTTGAGTCCTTGTTTTTGGGTTTCTGGAAAATCTTTAAAAATCTTTATACTGTTACCATTTAAAGAAGATTTAATCCCCCGTATAACCTCAAGATGCCCCAAGGCTTTAGCTATATCCTTAGCTTTAAACCAAGGGTTACCTTCACTATCAAACAATACCAAGACTAAATGTTCATTAAGATTACAATATTTAGCAGACATTGTAAAACAATTAAGGAGACACTTAAACTGTTAATACCTTGTCAACACGTCTGCTCAGGAGCACTGTCCAAGACAGAATGACCTCAGTATTGAGAACAAGATGTTTATACATTACATTTAAGAGTTACCGCACTCATCTAAGATGTAAGGTAGCAGCTAGGAACAGTAACAACAGTTACTTCCAAAGTTATAATATCTGATAGCGTCTTAACTTGAGAAAATATTTTTTCAAAATGATAATCAAAAACTGCCGGTGTTAGTTTGTTTAGCTGTAAAAATGGAATATTTCCTGAGGTATCACCATGGTTGATTGTTATTTGTATAAAAGCTTTAGATGTCAAATTCTGTGTTATATGACATACTATTTGTTCTGAAAATGTCAAAGGCCATTCAAAAACATCTATTGAACCTGTTAACTGAAACTTATATTCTGTACAGGTCAAACAAAATTTAGAGTTTTCCTTTAGCTTTGTCTTGGACAAAAATTTCAAAAAGACTGCCATGGCAAATACATGTATATTATTATAGCAACAGAGCAGCTCTAGTACATCCGCTCAGTACCACAGCTAAAAACAGACTAACATTTTGGAGCATGTGTTAAGAGGTATATGAGCTCTATGTTTGGTGGTGTACATGCCTGGTTTATGTTACTGTATTCTTTGTTTTTTATATCCATAAGGCACTGTATCATATCCATCAACTAATTTCCTTTTTGAACCAGTAATTTTAAACATTTTTGTTTCATTGGTAGTTACAACATTTTTGTCTTTAGTTCTCCTAATTCTACTCTCATGAATTTCTATAATTTGAGGAACTTCACTAAGAACCATATCTTTCAATGTCTTAAAGTTTAGTAATTTAGATGTTTTTAAATTCAATGTTAAACCCTTTATTTTACAGACTGAGACAAGGGCTTGCTTGTTAGTTGACCAGACAAGATAGGCATAGGTTTTAGGTCCCCCAGAGACAAACTCAGTTATATATGAACCTGGGCCATACTCTACAAGTTCATCTGTCATTTCCCCAAGGTAATCTCCTGTAGGGACTCTGTACAAACCTTCCCGGAAGTAATAAATACAACTGTCGGTATCATAGTATAAGACCTGGTCTCCTAAAGCTTCTAAATATTCATATAATTTCAATCTGGCATGAGCTGTAGTGTAGGCTGCAATTACAACATTAACAGTTTTCAATGTCTCCCTAGCCTCATCTAAGTTTTTCCAGTTGACTAATACTACTTCTTCATTAATAGCTTCAATAAATCTAACTACACTTCCAAGCTGAGTACACAATGCAAATAAATCTTTAGAGTCTCTAACAAGTGAAGTTTTTTTCCATGTTCTCTCTCTGCCCAAATTTTCCCCAAAATGAATTCAGCATAAGCTTCGCAAGTGATCTCAAACCCCCATTCTTAATAATTTTGTCCTTTTCCAATTGAATCCCTTCATGCTCTAAGAACTTGGAAACATACAAGTCTTTGTCTTCTTCAGTTTTACACCATTCTGGAAACCCTGATGCCTCTTGTTTTAACTTTAGAAATTTATTTATAAAGTCAGTAAACAACCCTGCTTCCTCTAAAGTCACCATCTGATACTCCCACAGTTCATACATGTCTAATATTACATAGCCTTTTTCTACTGCTTTTCTAATTTCATCCATAGTCCAGGTACCCACTAAAGCTCTCTCCTCACACTCATGAACACAATCACCTTGATTTGAAGTTTCCTCACAAGTCCTACATAGTACAAACATTAACTTGTCATTCATTTTAGCCGGGAGTACAGGATGATAAAGATTGAAAGGAGGTAAGATCTTACATTTCATTAAACCATCCACTTCAAGACCTCTTTCTAAGCATTCTTTATTTCCAATGTAAATCTTTGGATGGCCTACAGGATATTTACAATATTTATTTACATATGGGTACAAAGAGCAAACATCTACATACTGGATTGTCTCTCCCTCTTTACACTTGTAATATGATTTTATATTGTCTGTCCTACCCCCAAAGAATGCATCTCTAGCATTTAATGGTAAAGTGTTTAGAATAGAAAGTTTATCCAAATGATTTAGTTTGTGTTCTTTCTTTAAATTGTTAAAGTCACACTCCCACATCTCTACAACCTCCCCAAGCTTTTCAATTTTAGATTTGGTTTTCTCATAACGCAAATGTAAAGTATCAGAGGGATCCTCCTTCAAAGGAGCCTCTCTGTTGTAGGGATAACATTTGGGGCAGCCATGCCAATAGCATCCATGAAATTCATAAATATTCTTCCCGTCAAACCCATCAACTTTCAACCCCTTAATTTTGACTTCTCTCCCTCTGCCCGCATGTTGAATTTTTACCCCACGCTTTTCCTCTTCCCAAGTCAGCCACTGTAAAGCCAATGCTGATTGATTGTCAGTTAGTCTATAACCATTTTTAGGGATCAAGCCAATAGTATTAGGTTTTAAAAAGTTACGGCGAAAAACCAAGTTACATGCACTTGCTATAGTGATTGATTCTAGAAATGGGTCTACATTACACTGTTCAAGAAGTAAGGCTCTAAATTTAATACAGGCTTGAGCCAGGATTTCCACATCTGAGATACAATACTCCAAAATTTCCTTTTTAAAATCAAACACATATTTTTCTGCTACTCTTTCATCATACCATTTCTCAAAGTCATTGTGATTTTTCTCAAACATAGTTTCAGGGCAATAGTACTGTTTGTCAGGCATAGGACCCACATAATTTTGATTAGCAAGAGTGTTGAACAAATGGGGAAAGTAACCCTTCTTTCTCTCTGGAGGTAGGTCAAAAGCTTTAGGGAGTGCAGAAAGAGACATAGGAAAGTAGCTCAATGAATCAACAAACCTTACGTTATCTACTTCAATTAGTATCAATTTTGTTCCCCGGGGAGTGATTTTTGGTGTAAACTTGGTTTCTTCTATGATATACTTTAAAATAAACTGAAAGTCAAATCCCTGTCCATTATGAGCAATCACACAAACATGTTTAAACTGTTTCCTCACTGTCATCACATAGTTCATAAACTCCTTAACAGGGTCTTTTTCAAATACTTTTTCTCTCTGAGCAAATTTCACACTCTCCTCCATTGATACACTTAAAACAATACTGTTGAGACACACATAAGTTAACCTTGTGAACATTTTTACTAGGATCTGAGGCCAAGACCTCATCCTGTCTTGTTTCAAAATCAAAGAAAATAAAGAGAAAGTCTCGGTTCTTTGGACTTCTCCGGTCAACTTGTATATAACACTGATGTTTTGGGTCTTTAAAAGATCCACATGGATTACAATAAACCTCTCCACAAACATGGACATCTTTACGTTTAGTCGGGAAAACTAGCTTTTTACAATGCTGGCAAAGCTGTATAGTCTTACAAACCTGTCCTTGGTGAGCTATAAAACACCATTCATTCTTAAAAAAGCGTTTGCAAAACCGGCATGTTATGCCTCCATGTTCAAGCTTACAAGGAGGGGAAATAGAATGTCAGGAAGAGCAGTAATTTGTACATCTATGCTCACCCTTATGCTCATAGGGTAAATGACTAGCTTCACAAAAATATTTGCAAACAAACGCAGCAGTTAAATTAGTAATGACACTATAGTGACCATCATGAAACAATAGGTTAATTTTAAATTTTGCATCATCATTTCCACCGGCAAAATATACTTCTCTACCTTTACTATCATAATTATATACTGTTATTCTGTACTTTTTTAGATGGTTCTGAAATTTTTCAAGCTCAGGGATGCCAGCTCGTCCCTCTGGTATTTCAACTTGAGACTTAGCCATAAGTTTCTTAGCTCTTAAAGTCTGCCTCAATCCTTTGTCTAAGCGAATAGCATAGATTTGGGGATCATTTTTAGCATAAGCCTTGCCTACCACTAAAGCTCTAGGGAGACATAGGTTATCTTTGTTATTAATGACAACTATACCACGCCTTGCCTTACATTCTTCATCGAAGGTATTGAAGAGGCCAGGTCTTACTCTACCTTTTCCTACAGGGACATTTACCCTTGAAACATCTACTCTAAAAGTATCAGATGAAGTAATGTTTCCAGAGTTACTTTGAAGTATTCCCCCAAAAATCTGCCAAATGTCATTACTAGTTACTTCAGAAGCTAGCCGCATGTTAGTATACCCCGGTTCCTTACTTTTCAAATTGATAGACATTAGTTTAAAGCCAAGATAGTCTGTAGGAGAAGCTTTAGATTTCTCCCTTTCAACTATTTTATCAAGCCCTTTACGTATCCAGTCAAACTCACTCACGCCTTTAGGAGGCTTAGTAAACTTAAAAGTAGTACTAAGACCATACAGTCTAAATTTTCGATTATAAGTTTGTTCTTCACCAATAAAAACAATTGGTTCCTTAGTTGGAGAACTCTTCTTAGAAACAGACTGCATTATTTAAAGTTAATAAAAACAAATACAGCTATTAATAAAATCAGGCAAATACACCAACCTTAGATTATAAAAAGTCAAATTTAAAAATATACTTAAATTTATGCAACTCAAAAGTTAGTATATTATCTCAATATCAGGAGCAGAGCAAAGAATGTCTACACTGAACAGAAGTCTAGAGCAGAATGAATAACTGAGCTAATGGTAACAGGTATATAAGGTAGTACGTACCATACAGAAATCGGTGACTACACAAGTCAAAAAAACAACTGTACATATTAATACAAGGAGGTGACTACACAATCCAAAAGAACAACTACACATGTCAATGCTAGTAAACTGACTACACAAATCAAAAGGACAACCATTAAAAGCTACAAGAGCAAAGTTAATTATTAAATATCCATTTCCCTTTTGGTCAATAAATGTTAATTTTCCCATTAATATTTAAATTAATGACTTAATACCTCAATATATGATAAAAAGGTACAGACTAAGGTAGCAAAGACTCAAATGTACCCATATACAAGTTTTAAATAAAATCCAATAATTAGTTCCTAAGATATAGCATTTTATTTTTTGCCCCTTCAATTTCTGTGATGCAATCTGCAACAACCAGTTTAAGTCTTAGCATAAGTTGACATGTACCTATATACCAAGTTACATCAATATCCATCAACTAGTTCCAAAGATATTAAATTTTTAAACATAGCGCCTTCAATTCTCTAGATACTCACCCGCATTACAGGGTTTAAGTATGATTAAAATTGTAGCAAAGGTTAACAAGTGTCCACATACCAAGTTTCATTAAATTCGGTCTAGTAGTTCCTGAGTTATTAAATTTTAAGTTTTTACATGATAATTGCCCCTTCATTTTTCAAGATGCAACCCGCAACATCCTAGTTAAGACCTGTCATATGTGTCAGTACCGCCTGGGGGGCACCTACACTACGTAGTAGGTGATTTTTGGCCTCAAAAATGACGTAGGACTTACCATTTTCGAGATATCGACGATTTTATATATTTTTTGTCAAATTTGAGAAGAAAAAGAAGAAAAAGAGGGGGTGGGGTGGGGTGAGAGGGGGTGTAAGGTTTTGGAAAAGGCGGAAGAGGTTAAGAAGTACCTAAATACCAAATTTTATTGCATTCAGACTAGCAGTTTTTGAGTTATTAAACTTTACATTTTTACATGATATTTACCCCTACATATTTGGTAAATGCAAACCACTTTACAAATGTTAAGTTTTTTCGGTATGGTCATATGCCCCATGAAGTTGGATGCCCAGAGGGTCGATTTTTGGGTCCAAAATTGCTCTAGGACCAACCGTTTTCGAGATATCGACGATTTTATATATTTTTTTGTCAAATTTGAGAAGAAAAAGAAGGAAAAGAGGGGGTGGGTGAAGTAAGAGGGGGGTATAAGGTTTTGGAAAAGGTAGAAGAGATTAAGAAGTACCTAAATACCAAATTTTAGCTATATTAACTAACCCATTCCAAAGTTATTTAATTTTAAGTAGAATTTCATATAATATTATAACATTACAAAGAACTAATGTAACATACCCGGCATATCATATAGTATACACATGTCTTTTAATACTCTATGTGATTAACTACACTTTATATTATAGGGGGATAACATGACATAACATATAATGTTATAAATATGAATGTTTTCACTGTCTACAGTTGCCAACACTGGTTACAGTACAGGGGGGCGGGGGACAGGGGACATTGACGACATACTTCCCATTTGTCTTTTCAAGAACAAATAGCTTATCAGTCAACGAAACCACCAAACAGGATACCATACTTCCTGTCGATAGCTGAATCAATACTGAGTCAGTCTTGAAGGCAATGTGGTGTTTAGTGCAGTGTTTCGGTTGTTTGCTCGCTTGTTCACTCGCTTGTTTTAAAGACTCGCCGCCACCACCACCACCACGGTAGCATGACATAGGAAGTACATATGCAAATACGTATGTAATAGAGGTAACGTAGTATGTTATATGTACTATATACCTGTTATAGTATATGCTTTTTACTCTATGCTGTTGGCAACACCGGTACAGGGATCGGTGGCGGGGGACGGGGACGGGGGACGGGGGCGGGGGCGGGGGACGGGCAACTTGACATCTTTTAATACTCTATGTACACACTACACTATAGGGAATAATATGACATATTACTATCTCTATGACATAGTAAGTACATATGTAATAGGGGTAGCGTGACGTATAGCACTCTATGGGGTTATACTCTATGCCTATAGGGGGTTGGCGTGACACTCTATGTACTGTGAGGAGGTTATACTCTATGGGTATAAGTTATGTCCGCCATTTTGGCGGGAAACAAAAGTGAGGTTATGTGTTTTGGCGGGAAAAGAGTGAGGTTATGTGTTTTGGCGGGAAAAAAGTGAGGTTATGTGTTTTGGTGGGAAACGGCTCCGCCATATTGTTTCCGGTGACGTCACATTTTGGCGGGAAACGGCAGCCATCTTGTTTCCGGGGCCCAAGTGGCGGGTAGACTACTTCTTCTCATTGGCGCTTGTTGGATCCAATAACAAAAATATATCACTCATTATAATCAGTCTACTTTATTATAAAACAAATTATAAAAATAATTTAGTGGTTTTAATATAAAAAAGGTACAGGCAGTAACCAGGAAAATTTCACCTCAAGTAGTAATAATCATATATTTAATTTCATAAGGCGATTTTTGTGTCAAAATTGTGGGCGTCTAGCAAGTCATAGAAAGATGGGAGCAGGCTTAAATTAAAGGTACCTATTCCATGATAGTGGGAAAAATAATGAAATTGCTTAAAATTCACCAGAGGACGAGGAATACGAAAAATATTTGCTATTTAAAAAAGCATTGGGATCTAAAAACATCTGCTTTGTTTACATAAAACATGAGATGCTGGTATTTGATTAAAGGTAGGTAGGAAGGTTAAAGGTAAATTGAGATTGCTATGAAGGTATTTTGTACTATAATAAAGGATCATTTGAATTTTCCCTCACTACTGTTACAATTTCAAGTAATTTATTACTCCATAAGACTCAATGTTAAATATACTCTCCATAAGAGCCCATGTTAAATCTATTCTCCATAAGAGCCCATGTTAAATCTATTCCCCATAAGAGCCCATGTTAGAACTCAAGTGGGGGCCTTTCTACTGATGTCAATCGAAGACCCATATCCGGTTCTGCAAGCTCTATTAGCCTATCGGGTAAAAATATAGCTTAAATGAGGTGTCAGTTACTGTATTTCCCTTTTGATTGGTAAAAGTTAATTTTTTCCTAGCTGCAGGTTATACCGGTCCCCACACGTCACAATTTGTTTTAATTTTCGACTGATACAACCTGAATACTATTAATATTTTCTTCTCTACTCTTTTTTTCTCTACAGACCCCTTCCCCCGCCCCCACTTGGAGAACTTTGCAGCCGACAAAGCGGCGCTGTGCGCAACCGTAGCTGGCCTGCACTCAACGATGTTTTATCTTTTGAGCTGTCTGCTATTTAAAAGTGCTTATAAATTACGTTGTTAATATGTTTCACGTTCAATCGGGATATCAATTGATTAATTTTTTTATTCTTGGTCGAAGTTTATTGAGTACCTAACTACGTAATTTCCTGGATTTTAAAGAAATAATTTTTATATATTTTTGTGTGGCGCGGGCCCTCTTGTGGCGCGGGCCCCTAGGCGCGCGCCTATGGCGCCTATGCTTAAATCCGGCCCTGGATATTTTCGTTTGGCGGTAAACAAAGTAACGTTGTCTTCTATTGTTATTCTTGTAGCAAATATTTAAAACCCGATATCTCTGATAATTACCAACTGATTTTGATAAAATGTATATATTTGTGGGATAATTGAGAATAGTTATATATTGTAGGTTTTCTTGATTTAAGGGAGAAAGTATGTGTCATTTTAGCGAATTTCCCCTATAGGGAAGAAGCTATTACCGTAGGTCTCATGGTAAGACCTAAGCCCGAGACCATGATAACTTTTCGTTTTGGGGCCACCAGAAGCAAAAAACACCATTCGTTCGAATTTTTATATATCTATCTATCTATCTATCTATCTATCTATAATTTCTGTAATTTCTGTAATCTATCTGTAATTTCCAGAGGCACACTGGATACGTTTGAAGTTCCATGTGTTCTTGTGGCGAATGTTTTCATCTTGGTACAGTTATTGTGCCATTCACGCCAGCCTCTAAGCTATCTAAAAATTACAGAGAAATTACAGAGATCAATCTACATCGTAGTGTGCTCAATTGCACACCTGATGAGACTATGGACGATCAACTGTCCTGAAGTCGAAACGAACAGGAATCGGCATTCTAGTTGTTGGTAGAACGGCGCGAACACACTACCAGCTGCTATGGGTACTTTTATCCCCACGCTCTTCTGAGTAGTGGTGCTATTGGCCGGAGGCCGCAAAGCCGTATTCGATTTCCTGTTTAGCAAGTAGAAACTGCGTGTATTGAGCTCCGCTCGATACTCCACCTGGGTAGGTGGGGAGTTGGTAAACCCAAACACCACTCCAACCTTTTCAGGCCACGGGGGAATGGTATTAAATACTTGCTATGTTTCGATCTCGTTGGATCTCTTCAGGTAGGTGTGGACCTCAGATTTCAGAAGTCAACCTACGACATAGCTGTCAGATTTTAGATAGCTTAGAGGCTGGCGTGAATGGCACAATAACTGTACCAAGATGAAAACATCCGCCACAAGAAAACACATGGAACCGTCACATTTATGTGAATAAACCCAGAAAAGGTGAGAGATGTACAAACCTCACGGACCATCACTTTTGCTCATCACACTTGAAAAAAGAAGACAAATAAGAAGGTTTGAAAGATAAAATCAAATTGGCTCACGACCAAAAGGAACTTAGAGATGTAAAAATAGCCAATCAGGAAATAACAACGAAGCTTGATTACATACTCAAACAATTGCCTGAAAACGAGAAAAAAATGAAAACAAAAATTGAACAATTGGAAAAAACGATTGAAAAATTACAAAACAGTGAACAAACCACCACAAGTCGAGAAGTAGTTGTAAAAAAAAGATTCATAAACTGAATAAAAAATTGTCCTACAAAGTCATGGATTATGATGGGAACAGAGAAATGAAATTGGCTGCAAATCAAAAGATATTTATTTTATTACTGCCGAAGAAAATGCAAGTTCCGGAAAATCCAATTGGAAAAACATTTAAATTCATTACTCCCAAAAACCAATTTGATTTTGTTTTGTGAAAATCTGAGCAAAAAAAGTTGTATATAGATGTGATACAGTCAAACTTATACGTGGTCAAACTTAGTAAAAAACATAAAAAAAAAAAAAAAATAAAAATCGAAGAAAAAAACAAAAAAAACTGTCATGTGAGTGGCTTTAGCCTACCTCACACCTGATGAGACCCAATAAGGTCGAAACAGTTTTTTTAAACCATATCAAATGTTGATAGCAGGTTAAATTATTATGATAATGTGGAGGGGATGGTGGCTGTAAAAAGGGTGGGGATTTATTATATATAGGGGGCTTAAAGTTAAATGAAGTCACTTCGTTGAAGACTGTTAATGGTAAACGATGCATCTATGTCCTGAGTGCAATGATGAATTTGATGACGAATGGTTACTTATCGCACATATAGATTTATTTCATCAAAGTACAAATTATCATGAAGAAGAGACAGTATTTGATTGTTTTAATGAAGAAGAACCGAGAAATTCAAGCTACCTTTGCCACTTCTGTGGGGAATTATTTGAAGATAGTATTTCATTTGATATTCACAATGAATGCTATCATAAAAATGAGAACTCGTTTGAGCCCATGCAAGTTGATGAAGTTTCAAACGGAGAGACAGCATGTCCGGCTACAACCTCCAATAATAAACAAATAAGACCAAGAGATGATGCGAGTAGTAATTACCAGGGAAGGAAGACAGGTAGTGGAATCAAAACCAATGATAGTGGAGGCTTATGTAAAGGACAGTCTGTACAAGACAAAACAGGTTTTATCGAGACATATGCTGAATCACTTGATGGAGTTGTTGTTAGACATTACAGAATCAGAAACGTAAACAATAACAAGGTAGAAACGTTTTTAACAAATAGTGAAACGGTAATTAATAACACACTGAAAACTGAATTGAAACGACTTAACTGTGTAAAATTCTAACATCGTATTAGATGCAACATTTACAAACACTGATGGTGAGACATCTCAAAGAGGATTTATTGCAAGGAGTAGATCTATAATCAAAACATCAAACCTAGAAGAAATTGTACAAGAATGCTTCCAAGAACTTATAATCAAGTTAACAGAACACGAATCGAGAGGATCCGGGTGGTCTTTACTGCAAATCAACTCAATGGATGTTAGAGTTCATAAACAGGGATATGGAGATAGAGGAAGTAGTTATATCCCCCTTCCAAAAAAATCTCGAACACTAAATCCTGTATAAATGTGCAATATCAAAACAATGAATGTTTTAAGTATGCAATGCTAACAAAATTTGTCCTCAATGAACCAAATTTTCACCCTAAATGTATAACCAAGTTCACACCTTTTTTTAACAAATACAATTTCAAAGGAGTTGACTATCCAGTTGGCTTTAAGGATATTGTCAACTTTGAAAAAAACAATATTGGTGTGTCAGTAAACGTTTTTGGTCTTGACGACAGGCACAATGTTTATCCTTTAAAAATTGCAACTACAGAACTTAGAGATCATACTGATCTACTGTTGCTTAAAGATGGAGATGTATCTCATTATGTTTACATCAAAGACTTCAACCGCCTTGTTGCTCGTCAGCTTCGAAAAAAAAAACAAACACGCTTTGATCGTATGCAAACGATGCCTCTGCTTTGTAAATAAATCAAACAAAAGACATGGAGTAAATTGGTTAGCTGAACATCTAAGAATATGTGGTAAACATTCACAGGTGAGAATTGATTTACCGCCCCAAGATAAATCTAATTTGGTTTTTAATAAAGTGAGTCATCAATATAGAATACCAATAGTTATCTATGCTGATTTTGAAGCAACATTATTACCCGTAGATGATGTAAATGATACAGGTTCTCGATGCAAGTATCAAAACATGAACCTAACAGTTATGCAATTTTATTAAAGTCGACACTTACTGATAACCACTTGGAACACTATGGTCTATCATCAAAGCCAAAGGTATACAGGGGGGAAAATGCAGGTAAACACTTTATTGATGATTTATATGATATTGCTGCAAAAGTAGAAATATTATATAGCTACATCGTTCCGATGGAAGACTTGAACGTTGATCAACAAGCGATACACAATGCAGCAACACATTGCTATATTTGCAATAAAATTTTCACAGAATTAAATCCAAACGTAAGGGACCATTGCCATTTATCGGCCCGATATAGAGGCCCTGCATGTAATTCATGCAATATCAATTACAAAGTACCAAAATTCATTCCTGTAATACTGCATAATTTACAAAAATATGACTCCCATATGATTATTCCAGAGCTCGGAAGGGATAATGGATCTATTGACGTTTTGGCGACAACAAATGAAAATTTTATAAGCTTCAGCAAGAAGGTTGGAAAGATGAAGCTCAAATTCATTGATTCGTTCAAATTTATGTCCTGCAGTTTACAGAAACTAACTGAAAATCTTCAAAGAAGTAACTTAGTTGAGATAAAAAAACTGGTGCCTGAAGATAAGCTGGACTTAGTTATAAGGAAAGGAGTTTTTTGTTATGACTACATTGACTCTCTTGAAAGATTTAAAGAGACATCCCTACCTCCAATTGAAAAGTTTTATAGTAAGCTTTCTGAGGAAGAAATCGATCCCAATGATTATCAACACGCATGTCGTGTTTGGGAAGAGATGAAGTTTAAAACTTTAGGTGAATACAATGATTTCTATGTCTCGTTAGATGTGACTTTATTATGTGACATAATGGAGGAATTCCGTAATACATGCTTTAAAGCATATGGTCTTGACCCTCTATATTACTGCACAGCACCCGGTCTGGCCTGGCAAGCCATGTTAAAGGAGACTAAATGCAAACTAGAGTTGTTAACTGATATTGATATGATTCTAATGATTGAATCTGGAATTCGAGGTGGTATAACCCAGGGTGTTACCAGAAAAATGAAGGCCAATAACAAGTATCTTTCTGATTATGATAAAAATAAAGAGTCTATATTCTTAGCCTACTTTGATGCTAATAATTTATATGGTTGGGCCATGTCGAAACCGCTACCGTACGGTGAGTTTAAATGGGTTGACCCTTGTGATGTAGGTGATATCCTTCAAATAAAACCTTATGGAGAGGTTGGATATATTTTAGAATGTGATATTGAATATGATAAGAACTTACATGACCATCACTATGATTTACCTTTGTTGCCAAGATCTGAAATTCCTCCTGGGAAGAAACATCCAAAACTTATGACAACCCTATGTCACAAAACTAAATATGTAGCTCATTATTGGGTCATACAACAAGCGATTAAATTAGGACTGAAGGTTACAAAAATTCATAGAGCCATTCAGTTTAAGCAATCTTGTTGGTTAAAGCCTTACATCGATTCAAACACTTCGAGAAGGACGAAAGCAAATTCCGCATTTGAAAAGGACTTTTACAAATTAATGAATAATGCTATATTTGGAAAAACGCTTGAAAACAAAAGGAAGCATAAAAATGTCAAATTAATATGTGACTCTAAAAAACTGGAAAACTGGTAGCAAAACCTAACTTTAACACGTCTATTATTATCAATGAAAATTTAGTTGCAGTCTGCATGAACAAAACTTGCGTAAAAATGGACAGACCGTTGTATGTAGGAATGAGTATTTTGGATATCTCGAAGACCCACATGTATGACTACAACAAAATGGTTAAACACTTTGGAAGGGAAAACATCGGAATTTGCTACATGGACACGGACTCGTTCGTTTACTGGATAAAAACAGAAGATATGTACTATGATTTGAAAGTATTTCCTTATAATAATGACTTTGATTTTTCTGATTACCACACGAATCATTCACTGTACCATGATAAAAACAAAAAGGTATTAGGGAAATTCAAGGATGAAGCAAATGGCGAATTGATTAAAGAAATAATAGCTTTAGCTTCAAAAATGTATGCCATTGACTTTGCGGAATCTCACTGCATTAAGAAAGCAAAAGGAATAAAGAACATGTATGTAAAGAAAAGAATTACTTTTGATCATTATAAAAAATGCCTGGAAGAACATATCACATACACTGCAACGTTTAATAGTATTCGAAGCTTTAACCATCAATTATTTACTGTCAGAGAAAGTAAGAAGTCCCTCTCTCCTTATGATGATAAACGTGTTATTTTAGAAGATGGTGTCCATACCTTGCCATACGGGCACTACTCTCTTCATTGATATCATGAATACGGTTATATTTACGATCGAAACATTAATTATATTGCAGTGTGGTTCAGGTTTCTGAGCAGTAAAGGTTGTATTACTTCAAATATGAGTTTTACAAAACAGGATATCGTTAATGAGCTACACAAACCTGCAAGAAGGCATTTCCCTAGACGAAACACTGTATTGAAGGGTTTAAATGACTTATATCAATCAGATCTCGTTGAAATGAAACCGTACAGAAGTATAAACCAAAACTATAAATATATATTGACGTTAATTAACTGTTTCACAAAAGTTGCATTTGCAGCTCCGCTTAAGGATAAAAAAGGAGAAACAGTATCAAATGCAATGGAAAAAATCATCAAAATAAATAACATAAAGATGAATCACCTGCAAACCGATGATGGAAAGGAGTTCTTCAATAAAATATTTTCAAACCTCATGAAACGGCACAACATAAACCATTATTCTACAAAAAGTGAGAAAAAGGCAACCATTATAGAAAGATTTAATAGAACGCTAAAAACTTTGATGTTCAAGCAGTTTTCTTTAAGAGGAAATCACGTTTGGTATGACATTCTTTCCGAGCTCATCAAAACCTACAACAATAAATTCCATAGGACTATTGGAATGAGGCCAGTTGAAGTAAACAAAAGTAATGAAGATTTAGTTAGGAAGAGAATAAAGAAACAAACTGCACCTGCTGAAGAAAAGTCTCCACCTAAGAAGTTTTTCCCAGGAGATAAAGTTAGAATTAGTAAGTACAAAAACCTATTTAGCAAAGGATATTTTTCCGAATTGGACCAATGAAGTATTTGAGGTCTATAAAGTACAGCCTACAAATCCCGAGACATACATCCTTAAAGATAATAGAGGGGAAATACTTCAAGGCAGTTTCTATGGTCATGAAATGTTAAAATCAAAGATTGGTGACATATATCTCGTTGAAAAAATATTAAAAAGATAAAGTATACGTTCGGTGGTTAGGATTTAACAAATCACATGACTCTTGGGTGTCTAAAAAGGACTTGATATAAGAGTCTTAATTATTCCATCTCCAGTGTTCTTTGAATGTACATTGTTGGGTAAAAAAATGAGTTTTAGGATAATGCAACAAGAAAAAAATTGAACGTCCTTAACATTGATGATTTAACAGTTGATAATATAAGATCGAGAAATAGTAGTAAGCATGGGAGTTTATTTCCAGATTCGATTAGATGTATTATATCAGGTCCATCGAACTCCGGAAAAACAAATGTTGTTTTTAATCTTTTAACACAATCAAATGGTCTGCATTTTAACAATGTATACATCTTTTCAAAGTCGTTGGACCAGCCAAAATATCAGTTGTTGGAAAAGATTTTAAAGGATGCTGGTGAAATTGGATACTACAAATTTAGTTCGAGTGAAAATGTCATTGCACCAAACAAAGCTAAACAGTATTCAGTTTTTATATTTGATGATGTCTCGTCAGAGAACCAAAAGTCAATATCAAATTACTTTGCAATGGGAAGGCACAACAACATAGACTCAATATATATTGGTCAGACGTACAGCAAAATTCCAAAAAAATTAATCCGGGATAATGTAAACTTGATTGTGATTTTCAAACAAGATGATTTAAATTTAAAACACATTTACAATGATCATGTTGGATGTGACATGACGTTTTCGAAATTTAAAGAGTGTTGTTGTCAAGCATGGAGCCAAATGTACGGGTTCTTAGTTATAAGCAAAGACCATCCACTTCTAGAGGGTCGGTACAGAATTGGGTTTGATCAATATATTATGTTATAATATCTAACCCAAACCATTTACATATATACCATTACTGAGTGAACATGGCTGATCAAGAAGATTTGATTGGGAAAATAAAATTCCTCAGTGATTCAATACGAAAAAAGACACGTGATTTAAAAGTAGGAATTCAGGAAAGGGAACGGTATTTGGAAACTACATTTAAACCTGTAATCAATCCTATAAAAGAAATCTCAAGAAAAATGGAAATGCAAACCAAAAAGAATGATGATTTAGACAATATTTTGCCAGTTGATAAAAAAAATGTATCAGAAGGGGAACTTTCGCCTACAGATGATAACTATTCTACTACTTCTAATAGTTCAGCTGATAAAGATATAACCTAAGAAAATGATATCGAAAGGGAAAGAAAAGATGGGATTGAAGTTAGTGAAAATGAAGATGATGCGGATGAACAACCAACAACTGAGGTTACAGATAAGTCTATTACTAATGTCAGTAACATAGCTATAGATATCGGTAAAAAAGGACTTTTAACAAGAAAATATATATTGAAAATGCTAGAAGGAAACATACCGAAGAGGAAATGTCACGTCTATGGTGCTAGAGCGGAAAATGATAAAATTATGATTGGTAATAGTGTTATTTCCACGGATGATATGGATAACATAACAATTAAAGGAAAAACATATTCTGGTACACCAGGTCTTTTTGAGCTGATCTTTAAAACCAATCCCGCAAGATACACACCTAAGGATCTTATTAATTTTAAACAAATTATCAAACTTACAAATGCACACAGAAAGGGTTACTCATCTACTGCTCCAATATATCGCAATAAATCTAAGAAATATGAAAAGATTATTGTAAAATTATTTCCCCCAAGAAATGCTAAGTCTGGCCATGGAATGCTAATGAAAAATGCCTACGAAACAAACATTATATACTACAATAATGTCAATAAACTCGTTGACAGGATGCGTTTACTTTATGAAGCTAAGCAGGCAGGACATACTGGGCTTGATAGTGAAATTATAGCTCTAACTCAAGAACTTCGGAATCAGGGATATATAATTTAGTAAACCTTTTCAGAACATTCAGTTGTGTTTAAGCTCAATACATGATATCACATATAAGAAAAATCAGTGCTTTGTAATGGTAAGTTGTAGGCAGGAGCTTCACAAGAAAGTAGGTGGTATAACTTCTGCTCTTGTATCAGCAGGTGAAACTATTCTTCGCAAAATTCCAATTGGAAAACATGTTAACACAGCGATTGATGTGTTACCTACTGAGCTTCATTTGCCTGGTGGCTACCAATATTGTGGTCCTGGAACAAGACTGAAAGAAAGGTTGAGCCGTGGAGACCCTGGAATAAATAAACTAGATCGAGCCTGCAAAGACCACGATATAGCTTATTCAAAATATTCTGACACCTTTAATAGGACTGTGGCTGATAGGATTTTGGCTGAGAAAGCCTGGGAGAGAGTGAAGGCTGAAGATTCAAGTTTTGGTGAACGAGCTGCAGCTTTAGCAGTATCGGCCGCAATGAAAGCGAAAACTGCTATAGGAGGAGGAAGAAAAAAATCCAAAGCAAAACGAAGAGTGGCTGGAAAGCGAGGAGGAAACATCAAAAGAAAGAAATGTAATAAGAAAAAAACAAACCCAAAAATACATCGGTGTGGACCATGATAAAATCAGGAAAAGGTCTATACCTAAGGCCCTACAACAGTGTGTAAAAAGTAAGCAAAACAAACCTATTATTCCAAATATAGCTTTATCCAATGAAGAACTAATGGCTTATGCAACATGTTTGAAAATTCCTTTCTTCCGAGGTGTTTTCATGAGAGACACATTGCCAGAAAAAATTTGGGAAAATGAAATTGGCATTGTTAATTTAGATAACTCAAGTGGTCCTGGAACTCATTGGGTTTGTTACAAGAAGTTAAAAAATAAAGTATATTATTTTGATAGTTTTGGGAACCTACCTCCACCTCTAGAACTTCAAGAATATTTTTCTGGTGTAGATGAAGTATTTTATAACTATGACAGGTTTCAAAGCTATAATACATCAGTATATGGTCATTATGTTTGGAGTTTTTAGCGACAAGCGTTAGTATGCTTTAAGATGTCATCATATACGGTATCCATCAGTGGAAAAACATCAAATTTGCGGACAACTCTTTTCCCTCCATTACATCTTCAAAGAGATAAAAACTGGGAAGCCAGTATTTTGGATTTCACAACATACAATTCTATTCCAAACATAACTGAAGATGTCAATAACAAATTTTACTATTACAAGGAGAGAGATTCTAATGGGAAATTAAAATTTATGGAAACAATCAAGTTGGATACTGGTTCTTATGAAGTTGAATCTATCAATGAAGAACAATAAAAGCAAATGGGCAAAGATAATATTGAAATTAAAGCTAATAACAGTTCACTTCGGACTGAGATTAAATCAAGATTTTACATTGATTTCAAACAACCTCATTCAATTGGAATGTTATTAGGTTTCCCTCCTTCAACAGATATACTTGAACCAAACAAAACACACATAGGAGCAGATACAGTTAATATAATAAAGGTTAATACTATCAACATAATGTGTAACATTGTTCATGGATCATATAAAAATGGAGCAAACCATCATACTTTACATACACTCTACCCAACAGTTGCACCTGGATTTAAAATAATTGAGAAGCCTCATAACCTTGTATACCTACCATTAAATACCACTTCCATCTCGGACATTGAGGTGAACATACTAGATCAAGACGATAATCCTGTGGACTTCAGAGGCGAAGAAATATCATTAAGGTTGCACATTAGAGCTGCAAAGTAACAAAACTTTTATGGGGCTAAGCTTTATAAGAAGGGGCTCTCCAAAGGAAGCTCTCATTTCTCCTGGAACTAGCAGCCAGTTAACAAGAGAAAACATAAGGTTCCTGGAAGAAATTGGTTTGACTGTAAATGATCATGGATATATTGGACATCCGTCAAGGACCGCTGTTCGACGAGACCCTTTGGGAAAAGGAATATCACACCCATCATCCCTACGCTTCATCAAAATTAGGAAATAACGATGAAATTCGTATACCTATCCAACAACAGGATGCTTATACTTTACCTTGTGAAAGTTATCTATACATAGAAGGAAAAGTAACTAAAAAAGACGGGAAAACAACAGGATCAACTGTACCATTCATAAACAACGCTATGGCATATCTATTTGAAGAAATTAGATATGAACTATCAGAGATCACAGTAGATTCTACTAAACGAGTGGGAATTTCCAGTACCCTAAAGAATCTTGTTTCTTTGTCACCTAAAGAAACCAATAGCCTGCAAACTTCTGGTTGGGTGTTACCTACTAATAACTCTTTCACGCCATCTGATAATGGTTATTTCGATTTTTGTGTACCACTTTGGATGCTTCTAGGACTTACAGAAGACTACAAAAGGATAATAATTAATGTCAAACATGAACTGGTTTTGCTTCGTTCATCTACAAACAATGATTTAATTGTTGCACCTGATGGAACTACTTCAGATAAGTTAGAGTGGAATTTTTTTCTAGACAAGATTGTTTGGAGGGTACCTCATTTGAAAATCGCTGATGAACATCGTTTACCTCTTTTGAAACAATTGAATTCAGATCGGGAAATAGTGCTACCCTTTCGGAGTTGGGAAATGCATGAATATCCTTCACTACCAACTACACAAAGACACACATGGAGCATAAAAACTTCTACTCAACTTGAAAAACCAAGATATGTAATATTTGCAATGCAGACTGGAAGAAAAAATGAAATAACTAAAAATGCAGGAATATTTGATCACTGCAATCTAACAAATATCAAGTTGTTTTTGAATTCACAGTTTTTTCCATATGACAATTTGAACGTTGCGTTCACGAAGAAAAGATACACCCTACTGTATGATATGTATGCAAGATTTCAATCATCATACTATGGTAAAACAAACACACCCCTACTTGACCCTGAAAAGTTTGCTTCTGATGCACCGTTAGTTGTAATCGACTGTTCAAAGCAAAACGAGTCACTGAAATCATCAACGGTCGATATTCGTTTAGAACTTGAATTTGAAGATAATATCCCTCCAAATACTACAGCATACTGTTTGATCTTACACGATTCTATCGTTACATACACACCACTTACAGGGATCGTTAAAAAGGTGCTGTAATGTGACACCCATCCCCTCCTAATACGCCCTCGGTATATAAAAGAGAGCTCACATTGAAACGACCAGTTTCTAGATAACATTCATTGTGGAAACATTAATTTGAAAACCATGGAGCCCATAGACAACGAGTGTGGGGGATTAGAAGAATCAGCTTTTTCTTTGAAAGGGAATCATTTCCTTGAAGATTCAGAAAGTTTAAAAAGAAAAATATGTAAAGACAATTTGGAAGATGCCATAAATGTAAGTGAAGGATCCCAAAATAATGAAGAAATCAACAAAAAAGCTATGAAAACCTTAACTAAACGAAGGAAAAAACAAGAAGTGTTCATGCCTTTGTACATGTTAAACGAGATATTTTTACGAATCGTGTATCCTCTGTCAGTATGTGCAAACAAAAATGTTACTGTTGGATTCTGTAAGTTCTTGAACTACAGCCCAGGTGTATTACTTAATCATGGAGAGAAACAAATCGTAATTTACGAAAATGCGTGGATGTCTTTCAGTAAATCCATGCAGCTGATTCATTGTTACCTAATTAATCAAGTTTATGGGAAGAAAACAAATATCTCCATTGAAAACTCCGATATTGAAGTTAGCAATATGAAAGTTCGAGGTGAATTATTTGTACGAGTTAGAAACCTTTCTTCACACGATGACAAAGTGTTACTGATCAGAAATGAATTAGAAATATTCCTGAGTGCTGTACCTGCTATTGAAAGGTACATGCAGCAACTGGAGTCTTCTAAAACCACCATTAAAGATTATTTGGTGAGCACAATTGAAAACGAACAAGATTCTCCTTTGATCTATAGCCCATTAGATACTTCAATATACAACAGATTGCCTCAAGAAGTTTATTTGTTTCGAAATATGAAATTTACTTTCCCTCAGAACGAGAAACGTGATATGACTGAAATTGACGAGTTTATTACGTTCAAAGTTGAAAAGGAAAGTGATGAACCCCTTGATTTAAGTAATCGAGAAGCTTTAACACAAAACGTTTAGTAAGTGGTGGGGGTAAAACATATAATTAAGATGAGTTGTATGAAATTTCAGATCTCTGCGATTCTTCATGATGGACACACAAAAGTACGGGTGGGAACAATTTCCTAGTTTATCTAATAACTCATGTGTTATCGAGTTTCAAGCATTCAGAGGAAACAATAATGAATTTATCGTAAAAGAACTCGTCATTTTAGATCTAAAATCTAATGTAACAAACTATTTTCTTTTTAAGCCTCCATTTCCATTCCATCATCTTAATGAAAAGAATGCAAGAACCAACAAATGGCTTTCAAATCACTTTCATCATCTATCTTGGCATGAAGGGTTCACAAATTACAGCGAACTTGAAAACATTTTGATGTAATACTGTAATAAGTACAAACATATTTTTACCTCAGGGCTAGAAAAATGTGAATTTTTCTCATTGTATGCCAGTTCAAAAGTAACGATCTATAACATTAACAGAAAAGAACAAAAAGTCCCTGGGATATGCATTGGAGTTAGATGTAACAAACATAAGTTTTCTAACTGTGCCGTATCTATTGCTTATGGGTTAAAAGCTGTACTAAACAGTCTAGTTAAATCAGTTGTAGGGAAGGGGATGAGTGGTGGGGGTAAGGAGCATAAATAGAGGTAAAGAACCAGGAGTTCACCATTACCACTCCACCAACCCCAACATCAACAGTAAACCCAGCAGCAATGAGTGACTCGAAATTACAGACCCTAGTGGACATATTCAACCAACATTCAAAATCAAGCGTACTACAAACTAAAAAATGTTCTGAACTGAAGGAAAAGAAGCAGTACATAGTTCACTATTTGAAAAAAGTGGATACATCTGTTGGAGACGGAATCATTGCAGCATTGAGTGAAGCACCTTACAAAGGAGGAGACACACCGAGATTTCAAGTTTATCTTCCAAAACGATTTGTAACATTACTTCAAAACGAAGATGTAGAATCAATTGAAGCTGGAAAACTTTGCCTTGTCTCTCATGGTCAGACAGGAAATAACTCTACAGAATTAACACTTCATTTGCTCTAGTCATGTATATTATTGTAAATTGTATATGGTTGTAAATTTTATATGTGGTAGTAATTGTAGTCCTTGTAGATTTAGAATGATTTTGTATTATGTAATAAAAAAATAAATAAAAAAAATATAAAAAAACAAAAAAATTAAAAAAACAAAAAATAAACATATTGACCGGACTGAGTAGGTCAATATGTTTATTTTTTTTAAACTGCTACAGATGACCTTGACCTAATTTCAATATTGAATATATTTATTTTACTAATAGTTGAGGATTCAGTATTAAAATGAACGTTGACAAGTTCGGACGTCATGAAGACTATGTTCTTCGGAAAAGAAAAATCATTAGATCCCATGAAAGTTTTCAAGTGAACCACACAGGTAATTATGATATGAAGAATCGAGTTTTACAAAACGTTGGTGAACCGACCTTAGAAAATGATGCTGTTAATCTAGGATACTTGAGAAATAACTGTTTGATAAATTATCGGAATGGGTCATCAAATGAACTTTACAGAGATGAGAGCTTTGATGCTTCTAATTGTAAAATTAAAAATGTAAGAGATGGGGTGAACGACACTGATGCTGTAAATCTTCGAACTCTCAAACGAGAATTAAATAAAATGGTGCAGGAGCAAAACAGATTACTGAAGGAAAACCAGCAACAATATGAAAGATTAAGTATTCTATTATTTCAACATGTACATAGATCAACTGGAAAAACATCGACTAACAATTGATGAAGTGTTAAATTTCATAAAACTGCTGACACCTAAAAATTAATACAAAAATATTTATGATTGGAACCAAATAATTTACTCTCTTACACAACGTCCGAGAATACACATCAGGGAGACGTGTTGCTTAACAGCGAACAATTTTAAATAATTTTTATTAATATTAACCATATATAAACATTTCTGAAAAGGAAAACTTACGGTTATTTACATAAAAATTGTCTAAATAAATTTCAACCTCATGTCTCAAAGAGAAGAAAGACCGATCCAAGTTCCAGAAATAACATCGACTTCAGAAAGCTATTCTTCATCAACAACAACTCAACATCAGCGGTCTCATATTCGAAGAAATAGTCCTATACAAGACCAGCAAGTCACATCAACCACCAAAACCCCTCCTGTTTTTGATCGAGCAGTTGTTGAAGCACTTGAGCGTTTAATAGGAGTATAACTAATAATAAACATAATTTTACTTTGTTGTAAACATTATTAAAATTAAATTAAAGCCACATTACATATCAAGACATTTTTCGTCTTGATATGTAAAATAAAAACTCAACAGATTGACCTTGAACTGTAACCAGTTTTTACCAATTCCAAATCTGCAATTCAGCATTTTAAAAACCGCTGAGTCAGCTCGGACCCAGCGGTGACCAAACCCCCCTACTAATTTCGTTATCAGGAAATCCAAGGATGTGTGCGTGTTGCAACCCGCGTTTTTGCCATTCTACTGAATACATCCCACAATGCGTCTCACCGAACATGCAATGCTTATAGCAATTAAATCCATGAGTAACTTCATTTTCTTTTAAAACCTCTTGTGGTAATATGGCGATCAATGGGAGATTGACCAGGAAATAATTTTTGTAGAATTTCTGACCAATTTGAATTGCACGTGAATGTAATAAACAAATCTGGTGTACCGTAATGACATACATCCAACATAGCATCATGAGCGCACTCATGCTCATATGTCGCGGACTTTCAACTTATGTTGCTGGGAGAATAGTCACTCCTGCCGTCTTTAAATGCATTTCAATCAGTATTGGTAGAATCCCCAAGATGTACGTATTCCACGGAACGGTTTTGCCTGGTTCATCCTGATATGCCAATCGTGTCAATTGTAGTTGGCCACTGGTGTAGCACATTACAGGGGCTTCATTTTAAAACCCATAATCATTGCAACTGTTGACACAAAATTCTCATTGAGCCAATAGCAACAATTGGCAATAAACTGTAATCGATCGTCGCGTTATAATTGAACGCAGCTCAATGGGGATTGAATGCAAGATCTCCTCGTTGATGGTTTAGATTAAATAAAGCACATTCGTCTTCATTTCGAGACTCGTTTTGCTTGACATTTTGACTTGCCCGAAAGTGTCCTACACTCATAGCACTGCGTTCTCTACGGCCCAGGTTGTTGCGTCGAGGGTAACGTGGCATTTTCAAGAATCAGAATAATACTGAATCAATGTTATATTAAACTTAAAATATAGTCATGATTTTGGTGAACTGTGAACTCAACCTCTCTGGTCAAATAAAAAACTGCAGTTTTTCACACACTCACATAAGGCTTGCAATATTAATTTTTCCAAAACTAAATAAAACTAAGGGATTTATCTTCATTTCTGAACATCTTAAAAGGTTAGTTAGGTAAAAAGGTAGATTCACGTGTCATGTAATCAGAATTCTTCAGATACAAAAAGTAACTTTTGATTAGACATTTTAATTTCACATAATCCTTGAACTATACAAAAGTAAATAATCCAAGTGTAAATAAATAAACTCATACTTCAAATTCACATTTGTTTACATGTCAACATATGGTTATGATTTGAATTAGTTCTCCAGTTACTCCAACAGAATGCATACAAGGTCAAGTAACTTTAAGGGCCAGTAGGACAGAGCCCTTTACCACTCATTGAATTGATTTTTATTTATATAGAAGATATATATATATATATATATATATATATATGAAAATGAACGAATAGTGTTTTTTGCTTCTGGGGGCCCCAAAACGAAAAGTTATCATGGTCTCGGGCTTAGGTCTTACCATGAGTACTACACTACGGTAACAGCTTCTTCCCTATAGGGAAATTCACTAAAAATATCAGTTTTCAATATATTTTTTATAGAAAACATGTTTTTTTTACTTTTCACCAAGTATTTTAACAAAAAAGTTTATGTTTGAATGAAAATCTACAGTAAGGCAGCTTTCCAATTACCCATTAATTAATAAAATCGTTCCAGTAGAACTGGAGATATAGTTGTGTGTAGACTACAAAGTTTAACAAATATATCTCTAACTCAGTATTTTCTGACCACTACAAATTCAGAGGTTGCTTGGCTTTTTTGAAAATAACTTTTAAATGGTAAGGGAAACGACCAAAGTGGAAGGTGATATTCTGAAAGAGAATAAATTTCTTACAAATTCTTATAACACATTTCTTTAAAATACTGTTAACGGGCAGCCAAAACTTGGCTGCAGAAAGAAACTTTAAAACTACCCCATTGCAGAAGACCTGCATACTCAGCGAATTTTAAATTCAAAAGAACACATTTCAATCCAACATAGTGAGATTTAACAAGTTTTTGTAAGCTCCTTAAGAATAACATGGGAAATAGGTATGTATGTGTGCTGCAACAGGGTCTCAAAAAGAATGATGAATGAATGAGAATGATTATGATAAAACAATGTTAGTAGATTGTTTTACGTGTTAATTCAATGTTTAGTAGATCTGAACTAGAAGAAGCCATGTACCTAGTTTTATCAAGATATTTTAACAAATAAGGAAGAAATAGAATTTTTTATTTCCTATAAGGATAACATGGCCAGGGAATGAGAATGCAGGTTTGCTGCAATGAAAATGGAAATAACGGGGATTTTATACGAATATACATTAGATCTCAACTGATTGCGGAGTATGGCTACTTGATTGCGGTGCCTCGGATCACTTGACACACAGAAGATATCTGATAGCAAATTTTGAAGAGATGACTGGAGAGGTGGAATTGGGAGGTGGAACCCCTCTGAAGATAAAAGGAAAAGGGAGAGTTACCCTGAATATGTCCGAAGAATGTGGCGGAAAGGACATTGAACTTACAGATGTACTATTTGTACCTGAACTACAAGATAATTTAATTTCCCAAGGTCAAATCGAAGAAAAAGGAGTAAAATTGGAGGCATTTAAGGGAGTGACCAAAGTTTTTAAAGGAGAAAAATTAATATTCCAAGCACTCAGGGTTTCGAGAATGTACTATGTAACAACTGTAGATGGAATCTCAATTGATGGAATAAGGAGTGAATATGAATCCCATAAGAAGAAAGTATCGAAGGTTTCAAGAGTGCCTATGGAAATC
Organism: Flexamia atlantica; assembly: GCA_035578135.1. NCBI lineage: Eukaryota > Metazoa > Arthropoda > Insecta > Hemiptera > Cicadellidae > Flexamia > Flexamia atlantica. The sequence continues at coordinate 51,637,109 of JAQJVK010000005.1, read as the reverse complement.
TGGCACAAGAGACTCGGTCATCCAAGCATGCAAATTATGAATAAAATGAATGTACTACAATCACTTACCGAAGAAGGGAGTACACAAGTTGGGATAGACTGTCTTCCATGCATTCAAGGGAAAATGAGACGAGAAAGTTTTCCCACAGCAAAAGAAGAACTAGTTGAGCAAGTTTTGGATAGGATACATTCTGATATTATGGGACCAATATCCCCAGCTTCACTTGGACAAAATAGGTTCATTGTGACATTTATTGATGAAGCATCACGAGTAGGCTACCCAGCGATATAGCAGAAATGACGTCATCAGCTGCGCCTGCGGTCATGGGACCGTGATGTCATCAGTTCCGTGATCTGTATCTGTCACGTGATCTGTCAATCAAAAAATGACGTAATTTTTTGATTTTCTAACCTCAATTACAGTACACCTCGGATTAATCACTTAATCACTTTGATTAGACAGGTACCTCATGGAGGACGTTACCCTGAATATGAATGAAGGATGAGTGTGATGATCGTGATGATAGTGGCGCGATCTTGTAGCCTTGTTACTGACTAAGGTTGGCATGTTCCTTAGACAGGATTGTTAATTATCCGGACTCCACATTATCCGGACCCCACAGTATCCGGATTCCGGATTATCCGGACTGGTCCATCCGAGAAATTAAAACACGGCTAAAAGCGTGACGTCATCAGTCCCGTGATCTGCATCTGTCACGTGATCCGTCAATCAAAAGATGACGCCATTTTTTGAACTTCTAACCTCAAGGGGTAGTTTCAATCTTTTTAGGAGTAGTTTTCTTATAATTTAGCTCAGATTGGTTCTGCACCCCTCCTATCATTAAGTTGGCTCATGTTTTTTTAAATTTTGACCACATGTGTTTTAGCGCGCTTTTGACATCATCAAGATGGCAGCATGCGGCGGTTTCCTATCGGTGTTTTAAAAATGTTACCGTTGTTGTCGGGAACCCCGGTCTCTGAGTTGGTGTACGCTATCCACATGACCAAGGTAGCCATGTTTATCTATGTCTGTGTTGTGGATGTCCAGGATGGCTGTGCCCATGATTTAGAGAATTTTGGCTAATTGTTAGTGTTCGCTCCGTTTCCACACCACGGTAAGCTGTTAGGCTAGGCCGTATGAGCGTCGGCGCGTTTTTTATTATAGTGAGTATCCCCAGTAGGCCTATTCTCACTTAACCACAGCCCCAACCAACGCAGTGGCTCGTGGCAACCATTCCATAACAATTTGCTGCCTCCGATATATTTTTGTTCTGTCTTCCCCGTTAGGCTATTTACTTGGATCCGTTCATATAGCCTAGAAGGTTGACAGAATTTTTTGTTTTTATATTTTTTTGTATTTTTTATTTTTTATATTTTTTTGTGTGCTTTGTTCCGCAGTTTAGACCATTAATTCCCGGGCTCTTCTAAGGAGTCATATAGGCCTTCCTCAGATCTATATGCCTCAATGTACTAGGCCCTCGGCCTGTGGTGGACAAGGGAAACCAGTGTTCTACGGCAGCTTTAGACTAACCCTTCTTCCTTCGTGTGGAATTACGATTTTTTAGGTCGACCTTTGCAGGGGTGTCCAACCAACAGACGGGATGCGTTCAAGGCTATGCAATACTAGCTCCCCATGGTCTTTTTTCAGAATAATATCTGAGCGTATGATACTGCAGAATACAAGGCACAATTTTCATATTTTTCTTTATGTTGATTAATAATGCAATCTACTGTAATATCATTATCTATATGCAAGCTTTCATCTATCTCAAAGACATTATCATGAAATTCTCTTAAAAACTTTGCCTTTTCCAGGCCTTTAGTGTGAATAGCCTCAAATGGCTTACACAAGTTCTCAATCAATTCTTTACTAAAATAAACATCACCTTCCTCCCACTTAATGTGGTGGAAGTTGCGAGTTAGCCAGCGAGCTGTCCTTTTCATTTTACTATTTAGAAAATTAGGAGGCTTGAACACGAGTTGGGCTCTGTAAGATTTACCCACAATTGTAAACTCTTTGACTATAAATTTATTGTTATTGTCTTTAAATCCATGAAATTCGACTACTGCCTCCATAATGATAACTCGCTGTAAAGACGGTCAGCAACACTAGAAGGTAGCTGATCTGTGCGGTGTTCAGCGTCAGCTAGTACCTGATCAATGTAAACTTTGATTTTATCTTCGATATAGAACAGCTCTAAGAGACTGCGGCAAATTAAGGGAACATTTTTTACTAGTTGGTCCCACTCATACCCATTGAGGGTCACAGAGTGTTCACCATCAGAATCAGTTGCATAGTAATTGCCAAAGACGCTGTGAACTTTAATACTCTCACCGGTGTTTGTCTCATAACAGTATGAATATTTTTCCAACAGTGCTAGAGTAATTAAATTGAAATTATCGCATGCCTGACAAAAACAGTCATATGACCAAAACACACAGCCCTTTTTACCTTTGATTAAAAATCCCAAACTATTATCACGGTTTTTAAAGACCCCAGTCACAGCGCACTTTGTTAGCTCAACATCCAAAAAGTAAACTGGCTTTAACAAAATCCCGGTTAAAGGATTTATAGGCTCTTTGCCCTTTGGAATAGGTATGGGCTCGGTGCTTACCTCGGTACTTACCTCTGTCTCCGGTGATGACATGTCTGCTACTGACCCCTTAAGCAAAAATACCCTCAGCTAGAACCACCCCCTCCCCCTCTTCCTCTGATGAGAAATATTTGTCAGAGGAGGAGGATGAATAAGATGATATGCGGCCTGTGGTTCGCCATTTTAATAAAATGTTTTGAGCCGCAGGAGGAATAGAAAATTTTCCCTCGACAGGAGCTAGGTAATTACTGTCTAAGTAATGTTTCTTTACCAAGCCCCCGTTTGAAGTGTAAAATTCAATTTCAATCCACCCGTGACGAGACATGATGTTACCTCTTCCAGCGCTGATCCCAGACTAATCTCTAATCCCGTATACATCTACTCCCTTATCCTCATGCTTAATGGTTGATGACTCTTTGTCAGAATAGTAATCAAAAGTAGGTCTAAATTCTTCCCCATCCTTAGAGTCATTGTACCTTGAATTACGTAACTGTATGACCACACTTTCAATATCGTTTATGTTATAATTTCTTTGGTTGATTGCATATTCATTTAGCCCACGTGTCATATGTGTACTTTGACGTGAGTTAATATCACAATCAAATTCGTGCTTACAAGCCCAACAGTCAATTTTATTAAATTTGGAAAAATAGTTAACTTTATTAATATCTACGGAAACCCGCTGAGTTTCATGGCTTTACAAGACATAGGCTCAAGACGGATCTGTGTAAAATTATAATTTTCTTTAATGTTCAAACGCAACGGATATCCATGATATTCAAATTTTTTAATCACCCGACCATCTCTGAATAAAGTTACAAAAACTGAGCGATGCTGTTTTCTGATAGAGCCATGATGTTTACTCACAGAGAGCTAGCTACAGATTGATCCCCGCTTTGTGATGATTCACCTTCCATTATTTCTATCATAGCTTTATAGAGTTCATGTTTACGTAATTTTACAATAGTTTTAAAAGTACCGGATGGAGCTTCGAAAGTTCTATCACCATAATCTTTGAGAAAACAATCAATACATAACCTTACTGTATCAAGTAAAGTGTTTCCTTTATCATTAAACTCTATAAGCACACATTCCATGTGACTGCTGGCCTCGAACTAACCAATTTCCTCCTACCCAGTAACCTTTCTTACATCTCCAGTGATGGGTGTGAACGAATAATGAGCGTCGTGAATCATTAGACAATAAGCAGTAGTATTAGCTGGGAAGGCATTTTTAGCTTGAATCTCAAGTCTGACATCTACTGGGCCTGTTTTAATTGAATCATCTTGCTTAGAGCAGTCAATGAGGTACAAAGGGCACTTTGTTTTGAAATCATCAAAGTTTAACACAGGTGAACCAACCCTACCAAAACAAGCAGGTGTTCCCGCGTATGTTATCATAAGGATAAACATTTGAGTTTAAGTATAGTTTAACATCAAGCAGGTCGCAAGCATCAAATTGAGACATATCTTTGGTTAAATCTTTTTTTCTACCGGTTTGGAAGGCTAACACAATATACCGAGGCTTTTCAGTCTGATTACTTGTTTTTAGTGCCCAAGAAATTGTATCAGTTGTTGGAAGAGTCGGGTACTCAATCAACTCCCACTGGCGAAACGGGATGTGTATTGCTGCGTCGTTTTCAATAAGCTTAAACATTTTAATTTTTTGGCCATCGTTAAGTGTGACATGAGGTAGCCGCCAGTACATTTTTTCAATGTCCATTGTTAAAGTACCAGCTGCTGTTGTTATGACTGCATTTTCATCTCTAGCCGAGCGCAAAAAAACCAACTCTTGTTTAACATTTACCATTACCTTCTTGTAATCTTCAGCAAAACCAAGTAAAAGTCTTAGTGGTATGGAATATGTAAATTCTATTGTTTTATCGGTCTTTTTGCCAGGGCCTAGCCAGAAAGCGTTAATTAAGGAGTTTTTCTCCTCTTCTCGGATTGAAATAAGATTTTTTAAAGTTGTAGTAATACCTACATTTTTTGTTCCGTCTATTTGTTTACCGCAAATTTCATAGCGTATTTCTTCAAACAAAAAGGCCACTGCATTGTTAATTAATGAAACATCCTGTGGAGTTGCATCAGCTTCTTTGGCACTAACTTTACCGTGTATTAGAATATAGCTTTCAAATGGAGCGGTTATTATGTCTTGTTGGAGCACTGGAATGCGGATCTCATCATTTTATTTATAAGTAGTCGAAGCATAAGGCTGATGTGTATGATATTCCAGCCCAGAGACAGAATCATCGTACAAGGCCTTGTTGTCCATTGATAACATGGTCATTTTGAAATACTTTTAAACCAAGAGAGCGGAGAAACTTAATATTTTTACAACTTAACCCGGCGGCTTTCTGAGCACCACTGAAGCTACCCTCTAGGGGTGTATCCCTAAATACTAGACCCATTATTGCGTCTAAGATGTAGTCTTACTGAGATTCTCTCTCCGCGAAAATTAACTAAATCTCCGTCTTGATCTTTTAAAGACACTGTCAAGTTGTTTATCCTCTGACTGACCACAGGCAAATGGATTACATTTCGAGGTATCTCAATAATATTATAGCTAGGTGGATCTGATGGATAGAATTCATGTATTACATGTCCCTCAATACCGTTCAAGTAGGACCCACGTGTGACATTACACTCTACTCGTATTGAATTGACTCTGATTATATCCATGGGTAATTCAGAAACATAATGCTCATTGGCTTTATACACTTTTTTCTTAAAACCCAACATTTTCCCCAATTTTTCCCCTTTTTCAAAGTCTACAAGCTCAGAGCAAAACAGTTCAGACTGTAAGGTATTATTATTAGGCTTTAATGTAAATTTAACATTTTTTGGAAGTTTGGAGACTAAAAATTGTTCAGTATCTTCAATTTCATAGGATCCTTCAGGTATAGTTATTTTTTGATTATCGCCATAATAAAACTCATCGTTAATACCTTTTCCGATGTTTGGTATAGAGTTATAAGTTGTCAACTCTAGTAAACCCATTTCCCAGTCCCCACTGCCTACATCAATTGGAAATGTTAATTCATGAGATAAAATACTAGTGGTCCCTGTGAGACAAAACATCATTGCAAAGGAACTTCAAGCACAGGTGACCACAAATCACTGAATCAAAACTCTGTTGTCTCTCATAATTATAGTGAATATCACACCCAGTCAGATACTTGGTTATTTCAAGTGGTGGTCTCAGGTTGCCAAAACTATCGTAGTAGTAAACGTTTTATTGATTTTTTTATAACATACCCAATGGGTTTCTTGGCCTAATGAACTGTCCAAATTAATAATTGCTGATTCAAATTTCCTCGGGTATTTAGGTAAACCGTCTCGCATGTAAACCCCTCTAAAATGTGGAATTTTCAAAAGTTTTGCATACTTGATCAAGTCATAGTTGGTAAGAGGTTTTATCGGTATTGAGAAGCTTTTTTTTCTTCTAAGGTCTCTTCTTCTTCCTTTTACCTGCACCTTCCTATCTATATGGTCTTAAATAAAGTCCTTTGCCTTTTGATTTTTTTACCCCGCGTTTCTTCCTACGGCCACCGCCAAATTTTGTCTTTGCTTTCATGGCTGTTGTCACGGCCCAAGCTGCTGCTTTTTCTCCTACAGATGCGTCTGAGGCTTTAAATCTTTGCCAAGCCCGTTCCGCTAACTCTTGGTCTGCTCGTCTTCGTATCTCTGAATCTCTATATCTTGAGTACACAATATCATGTACTTTACAGGCTTGGTCCAATTTATTGATTCCTGGGTCTCCTCTAGCTAATCTCTGCTTTAATCTAGTGCCTGGCCCGCAGTACTGATAGCCCGGCAGGTGTAACTCTACAGGTAGCAGGTCAATAGCTTTGTTTAAAACAGATGAAATTATGCCTCCACCCTGTTTGATTGCTCCTTTGCGTATGGTTTGTTTTCTCTTGGTCTTAAGCATTTATGGAAGAGCTTTTCAACCTGTGGACTTATCAAACTCCAAAACACTACTGCCAGTGATAAACCAAAAACATACCATTTATGTACATGATTAAATCCTTCTATCTCTGTAATAGTCTGTATCGTCACCTTCCTCTAATGGGAGATGTACATCAAGTGGTAGTCCACCAACCGGTGGTGGTGGTGTTTCAGATGATATTTTAAACAATTCTTCCCAATTTAAGTAATCATTTACGCCAGCTTGCGAAAATAGCTGCTCTGCCGGTCCGTTTTTGATTGATATAATTAAATACAAATGTTCCAAATTTTCTCAGTTGCTTATCATGATAATCTTTGTTAGATATAATTAACCCTTCACATTTAGCCAGTCTGTTATTTCTTTCTGTAATATCGGTCATTTGCTTAGCAAGGTTAGTAGTTAATGGTGTAATATTTTTGGTATAGGTTTGATCAACATATCCTTTGGTAGCTACATCATTCGATTCAGTGGGTGCAGCCACATTTTTTATTTGATTTTCTCTAGCATCATAGCCGCTACTGTCTTTTGTCAATATCATACTTAGTTTATTTAAGTTACGTAAATTTACAGCATGAGTAGGTTCTTTTGGGTCACCAGTATTAGAAACTGTTTTCTTTCTCATATCAAATTTTTCGTTTGTAAAACGAATATATTTTCCATCTACATAACCTCTTGTAACTGCATCCGACGGTTGTAGAGGTGGACCCAAATTACATATTCTTTTAGTTTGTACATCATAGTTACCGTCAGATGTTAAATTGAAACCTTCGCCCTTAGGCCCTTTTAGGGCACCGCTCTTGTACTGGACTTTTAAGCTACGTCCAAACTTGTCAATAGTCATGTTAGCAATGCTTTGAACCTACTATTACCTGCTCCTTTTATGTACCCAGCCTCTCTCAATTCTTCTATAATACTTAATATTTCATTGCCGTGCACTCTGTTACCACTCTCAGTAGACATGGCAATGTGTTTTAATCTTTGTACCAACTCGTTTGGATCATCCCAGTGTATAATATCATGGAATTTTGTTGTTTTCCATTGCAACCCTTTTCCACTGCTAGCGGAGGGAAACAACGGCTTGATAATTTTTATGTATTTTGTACTTTTGCTAGCTTTAATCCTACCATCAAACTTGTATCCTTCCCTATGAGCATTTGTATTAATCATGACACTTTTATAAGTATTTAAATCACCACCATTAAATACTGTACTATCAGGGACTCTTTTAAAAATAAGTTCATGTAATCCAGGTGAACTTCCATACCTAGTACCGCCGATAATTATATTTCCATCGTCGTCAAAGTCCAACTCCTTACTTCCAATCATTAGTTTGTCATTTTCATAACGTGGACCAAAGGTATAGTCGATAATTTTCTTCGGACTGGCATCTTTTATAAACCAAGTCATATATTCCTTTGTTACTAGGTTTTGGAAATATTCATCTATAAACTGGGTAGTCGTGGCCAAGTCGTCTTCATTAGATACGAAGTCCGACAAATCCCCCTGGAGGTTGGGTGTCGAAGCTCTTGATGGTACAAATTCCTCTCTTGCTTTTGGTGTCGATTCAAATGATTCTTCTTCTTCAGAGTCATCGTACTCCATTGGCTCTTCCTTTTCCTGTTTAAAACTCCTTTGTTCAGTCTTCATGTCCGTAGCATCTTGTGGATTGCTTTTCCTAAGTTCTTTTAATAAGGGCTTATACTGCCTTTCTAACATTATTTCATTTTCTTCCGTTCCATCCTTGAACATTTGATATTTGCGTTTTATAGCATTTCTTAGCTCAATGAGGCGAGCCTTCAGGTGTTTACCACTCTGCTCCATAATCGGAAATGATATATCCTCAGCTGTATGCACAGTTTTAAGGCATTTCTACCTGTCTAAAAAAGAGAGCGTGCGTGTCTATTATATCCAATAGTGAAACACCAGCCCTAAAGTTTAATCCTCTATAATAACTTTTTTTTCTACTATCAAACCTTGGGATCACATAAAGTTTTGTAAAACTCTTAAATACAAAGGTTCGTTTCCAGCCATCTCTCCACTCTGGTATCTCAGCTACTGTATACTTGTCATTTTCAACAGTTTTTTCCATAAAGCTTTTTAATAGCTCCATAGGCCTAGGTTCATTAATATGTTGTAAAATATATGAGTTTAGAAGCCAAAACTCACTCGGATTTGCACCTGTAAATGATCGCCACTGTTCAAATAGGTTTCTGTTAGTTATACTATAGACTCCATTGTTAAGGGAAATGCCAAATCTTTCACACTGTCTTGACAAACATGGTGGGGCTTCTTTGAGAAATTCTACAGTGTACAACCCTTGACAGAGATTATTAACACCATTATAAGGTTTATTTCTTCGGGCTTTGGGGACACTGTCTGGTACTTTTGAATACCCTACATTATAGCTGATATCAATGTAACACTTGGATTTTATTGCCATTTTGTAAATTTTTATGGGAGGTCTGATTGGAATAGTTCGCTCAGTTAGCAGTATACATTTAGAGGCATGAGGTATTTTACAGCCGTGTTCCAACATTTCGTTACATATTTGCGTGAAATGTACACTTCCATGAAGGTTACGTAGCGGCAATATTTTACCGAACAAGTCAGGGAAAGGTCTAAATCTCGAAATCAAATTTTGGGGGTCTCTCACTGTACAATTTGCCATGTCCTCGTGGTAAATTACAAGCTCCAAGGGTATACCTCTTTTTTCACATTTATTAAGAAACTTCAACCATGTCTCACGGTTGTACGTTCTCTCACTCGCGGAAATCATTAATAATACTACTGGTGGTAGCGTAGCTAATGGTTTTGGTTTTTTATGGCGCCAGCATCTCTTATTAAATTGGTATCCATGAGGAGGTTTTCTACTGCAGTACTTTCCGCAAAACTTTTTCTTATCTTTGTAGTAGTATGAACATAAATTTGATTTTACATTATGTAGTCTGGTATTAAACCCTCTCAGGTCATTACATGCATAGATCCTAACCATTATGTCTCTATCACAAAACTGTCCATTCCAATTCTATACCTTCCCTTATATGGATCAGAGGTCTTGTCAATCACCAAGAACCCAAAGTTATCCTGCCAGGCCCTGGCACACAGTTGTTTAAACTTATCGAAAGACATGTCAGTAGTGTAGTGATCATTATAAATATGTTTTAAGTTCATTTCATCTTGTTTGAATAAAATAACAAAATTACAATTATCTCGAACCAATTGTTTTGGTATGGCACTGTATGTTTGTCCTAGGTAAAATGTATCAATATTTTTATGCCTTGCCATTGTGAAGTAACTTTTAATGGAATTATGTTTTTCGCAAGAGATATCGTCAAAGATCATAATTGAATTAGGCTTAGCTTCATTAGGATGGATAACTAGGTTGTTGTCGTCAAAGGCAAAATAACCTACTTCCTTTGGCAATATTTTTTTCAAGAACTGATACTTTGGCTGATATAGTGATTTTGAAAATACATAAATATTCTCAAACCTCAACCCGTTTGGGTCAAATAATAAATTAAATAAAACATTTGTTTTACCAGATGAACTCGGCCCACAAATTATACAACGTATAGAATCGGGCAATAAAGGCCCATGTTTATTCTTTTTAACCATGCCTGATCCAATATATTGGTCAACGTTTTGAACAGGAAATTCAACTTCCTGCTTCTCAATCCGCATCCTAACTGGTTAATCAACGTTGATTACAAAGAGATATATACTTCCCGAACGCTGACACCCTCATGAGTCAAACCAAGTTCTTGCTATCAATCCAACTGTCATGGCTGCTATCATATCCCTTCCACCTTACAAGTAATTTTGAACCCTTTCTTCGTAAAACTTTTTCTACCAAATAAACATCACCAGTTTTAGACTTGCTAATTTCTTCAGCATAAAATCCCCCTTTAAGAACCTCTCCCTTAGCGTCCTGAAGAATATATGTAACTGGTTTTGTTGGTTTAATAGCATAAATTTTAAATGTCTCATTTGTCCAGTTGGGAAGGTATCCCTTTTTAAAGGTCTTTTTATTTTTACTAATCCTTACACTATCCCCCAACTGAAATTATGGTTTTTTAAATTTTTGGCTCTTAACTTTATTGATTCTTTTTAAAATATCTTTAACATGTTTTTGACTGACATGTTTTGGTTTCATACCTATAGTTCTATGTTTAGTGTTGTTGTAGGACTTAACAATTTCTGGAAGTATACTTACCCACTCATAGCTACCTCTAGCAGTAAAAAGCTTGTACATTTTTGACTTTAATGTTCTGTTTAACCTCTCAACAATACTAGCTTTGAGTTCAGAAAAGGTGTGACAGTGATTAATTTTATATTTTTTCATTAAAGCATTGACATGTTTGTTAAACCACTCTGTACCCTGATCCGTGTGAAAGTTTTTCATTTTATTTTTAGCTAAAATTGGCTCTAATGCCTTGGCAACTTCGAGTCCAGACTTGTCCTTGAGGGGAATAGCAAACGCATATTTACTTAAACAATTAATCATAGTAAGGATATACCTGTACCCCTTATTTATTTTGGCATAAGGCTGCATTTCAACGAGGTAAGCTTGATATAGATCATTGAGTGATTTTAAAGTAACTTTACGCCTAGGATAATTTCTCCTAGCTGGTCTATGCAGCTCTTCAGCTATAGCTTTCTTTGCGTCCATTTTAATAATGATACAATTCATTTCTCTAACATTAGTTTTATAGAGTTATTCAATACACTTATATCTGTAACACGCATCAAATAAATAAACATCATACTTGCAACAAATACTGCTAGAACAAAGAGCTTGTCTGCTAAAGTTTCAATCATACAAAATGCCATACTTACCAGCCCTCTGGACTGCAGCAGAGCTCAATTTATACTGGACGGATTTGTGAAGTTGACCAACCTGCCCATGATGTAGTGTTGAAGTGTGTTTGCTTGAGTGGGGGACCACTCAAGATTTTTAATATGGTTGTCACTAATACTAATGCTACCTAATGTCTTATTCTTCTTCTTCTTTCTTGCTAACTATATCTATCACTATTACATAACACTATTACTAATACTACTATAAGATATAGAGTGGGAGTATGAATGAAAACAGGCTGATATAGATATATGAATACAATGTTTAATTTTGTTGTGTATTTATATGAAAAATTGTACATGCCTTCCTGTCATCCCTGTGCATTTCATCTTGAAGCCCCCCTGGTTGAAACGGGTTATTTGGGCATCCGTTATATTGTCTACGAAGCGTTGTGGTAGAAAAGCGATGCCGACCTCTCCTCCTGGCATTATGATTTCCACCTTTATCGCCGGTCCGAATTTTGCTGGAACCCGTTGCATGGAGATGATGGGGTATCCCTCCTCAGCAGTCAGCTCCTTGCAGCTGTATTTCGGTGGTCCTTCATACTTTTCCAATGCAGCCAAGTTCTCCAGCATTTCTTTATCCATGTCCTAGAATATACGGTTTGTGTGTAAGCAATAACACATATAATAAAAGTTAAACCCCAGAGAAACAAGGTCAGCTTGGTTGCGACAAATTTGGCTAGAACAAAGAGCTTGTCTGCTAAAGTTTCAATCATACAAAATGCCATACTTACCAACCCTCTGGGCCAGCACTCAATCTATACTGGACAGATTTGTGAAGTTTACCAACCTTTTATGTCCATGATGTTTAATCGTGTTTGCTTGAGTGGGGTTTGAGACCACTCGTGTTTACACACCTAGGTTAAACATTATTTCATACATGAGCCAGTCCAGAAAAGCTGGTTTTCACCCAGTATGAACTAATGTCCTCTCCCTTTGAGCAAGGATAGAGTTTATTAGTCATAGCTCCACCATCGCTATGACCTGTGAAGGCCTTCCAAAGCTAGTTGCCTTCTCCATGTTTAATTTACCCCACCGGCCAGTTTGACTCTGGAGCTAGACAATCAACTTTACCATTCAGGTTTACGGGTTTTTACACCGCGCCAGGGACCTTCATTCAAGGTTTACGGGCTTTTACACCGCGCCAGGGACCTTCATTCACTCTGGGCAGTTCGAAGGTGTAACCTACAATTTTCTAGTTCTAGGCGCCACAGCCTACTAAGCCCCTCACACTCACACCGGGTTTTTCAAAGGAGTAGCCCAAACCCTCCTCAGGTTGGGGCGCTTCAATCTACTAAACCCTTGATTCACACTCACACAATGGGGTACTTTAATTATGTTTCATGACAAGTTCAATTACATTTATTAAAGGCAGTCTCATAATACATGCCATAGTTGTCCATGAATTCTTTTGCTTTATTTAAAATGTTAATACCATTTGGGATCGGGGATCTTATAAAACAAGGCACAAAGCTCTCATTTTTTTGCCTTTTTTAGAGCAGTTTGGAAATTTCTCTTTTCTGTGCGAATGCACTTGTACTCACACATCTTGTACTCACAGTGAGTTTCTTGAAGGGTGTCTCTGATCAAAACACAGAAAACATGAGCTAGATTACCATCAGCAGGGAACACAGCCACCTTTGGTGTCTGTTCTTTTAAAGTTTCTTTAAAGTTTGGTTTTCTTTACAAATTCTATCATTAGCAGCTTTCATCTCAGAGTTCATTTGATTTAGTTGATAGTTAGTTTGAAGAGACTTTGAAAGAGATTGTAAAAGTTCAGTATTTTCCTGTCTTAGACTGTATTCTCCACGTTTTCTAATAGAAGGTAAAACCTCTTCAAATACCCAGTCTTGAAATTTTTCAGCAATTTGAAGTTTGGATGAAAAGATCAACTGATATAAACCGGGTTCATTAATAAATACTGTATGAGGATGAATATTTAAGGAGAGCACCGAATCGGTGCTCTTTACTTCCGGTGTTGTCTTACAGTACTTTGATTTGACATGATCATTTATTGCTTTTCTAGGTCTAGCATAGCCAAGACTTTCAGCTACATCTTTCCCTTTGAACCAGGGGTTATTTTCCCTATCAAATATCACCATTACTGTTTGGTTGTTAAATACAAAAGCAGTAAGGCTAGACATATTCAACTATGAAATTGAGGTTTTGTTTAAAAGAGCAGAGATGTCTTACCTCAGCGAGAGCAGCAGCCAAAATGGCCAGAGTAATGTAGTAATGGGGGGAGCTTAAATTTTGCAATGTCACTAACTAGGTAAAATTGGTAGGGATCTATGAGTCGTTACTATTATCATACATGGTCTTGAGAAAAGCCTCATAAGAGTTATAAGACTCGGGATGAACACAAAAACACCATAGTTCCTTGTATGGCATTTCAATTTGACCAGTCTCCATTAGCCAGTATATTTCTACGAAATATTCAAATAATTCTTAAGCTAGGTTTAAATGAGCCAATTCTTTTATACAGTTAATACTATTCCACATATTCAAAGTAAATTCATCAACCTGAAAGTCTTGGAAAGCCATGTTTACAACTCACTGGAGTCTTTGAACTTTATAACCAAAGGGACAAGTGTCACACTCACCCTTGAGCTTCCTCTTTGGACCTGTAATTTTGAAAACTTTAGTCTCATTTATTGTTACAATATTTCTATCTTTAGTTCTTCGAAGTCTAGACTCATTAATTTCTAAGGTCTGTCTGGTTTCACTTAACACCATTTCTTTTAATTTTTCAAAGTTCAGAGTCTGAGAGGTTTTAAAGTTGAGTGTTAGTCCTTTGATCTTACTGACGGGAACCAGAGCTTGCTTGTTGGTTGACCAGACAAGGTATGCATAGGTATGCATAGGTCCACCAGATACAAATTCAACAATTTTGTTGAATTTTATCTGGGTTGGTTGACCAGACAAGGTCTGCATAGGTATGCATAGGACCACCAGATACAAATTCAACAATGTAAGATCCAGGACCGTATTCGACCAGCTCGTCAGTCATCTCCCCGAGGTAATCTCCCGTTGTTACACAAATTCAACAATGTAAGATCCAGGACCGTATTCGACCAGCTCGTCAGTCATCTCCCCGAGGTAATCTCCCGTTGTTACCCGGTACAATCCTCCCTTCAAAATGTACAAGACCGAGTCTGTGTCGTAGTAAAGGACCTGACCTCCAAGGGCATCAAGGTGTTCGTAGAGTTTCAATCTAGCCTGAGCTGTGGTATAGGCCGCAATCACTACATTTACATTACTCAGAGGCTCGCCAACTTCTTCCAAGTACTCCCAGCTTACAACTTCATTGATAATCTGTAACCTGTTAACTTGAATCTCAAGTGTAGTTAGCATTCCAAATAGTGTTTTTGAGTCTCTGACAATAGTAGCCTTGGTCTGGTTTTCTCGTTGTCCAAATTTCCCCCAATATGAATTTAGCATTAGTTTTGCAAGTGATCGAAGCCCTCCATTCTTTACAATTTTCTCCTTTTCCAATTGAATGCCCTCATGCGCCAAATAGTCTGCTACATACTTGTTTTTATCCTCTTCGGTCTGACACCAACTGGGGTAGTCTGATGCCTCCTGTTTCATTTTTAAAAACTTGTTTATAAAATCAGTAAAAAGTCCGCCTTTCTCATAAGTGGCTACCTCATACTCCCACAACTCATACATGTCAAGGATAACATAGCCCTTCTCTACAGATGTTCTGATTTCGTCCATAGTCTAGGTCCCTACTAATGCTCTGTCTTGGCTCTCATGGTCACAGTCGTCTTGGTTCATTTCTTCCCCACATGTGCGGCATAGTACAAACATTAACTTATTATTCATCTTGGCCGGGAGTACTGGGTGGTAGAGATCTTTAGGGGGCAGGACTTTACACTTTAGTAAACCATCTACTTCAAACCCCCTCTGTCTGCACTCTTTGTCCCCAACATAGATGGTTGGATGACCTAGCGGGTATTTTCCATACTTACACACATACGGATAGAGAGAGCACACATCTACATATTGGATGGTTTCTCCCTCCTCACATTTGTGGTAAATCTTTGCATTGCCAGTTCTGCCTCCAAAGAACGCATGCCTTGGGTGAAGGGGAAGGTTATTAAGAATTGGGAGGGAATCTAAGTGTTTAAGTTTTTGCTGCTTCTTTATTCTACGAAACTCACACTCCCACATCTCGACTACTTCGTAGTCTTCGAACTTTGCAATTTTAGACTTGGTCCTTTCGAACCTCAAGTGGAGTGAATCAGAGGGATCCTCCTTCAGAGGAGCCTCTCTGTTGTAAGGGAAACATTTGGGGCATCCATGCCAATAGCACCCGTGGAACTCATAAATTCGCTCTCCATCAAATCCATCGACTTTTAAGCCAGAAATCCTAACTTCTTTTCCCCACCCGGCATGTTCAATTCTCACTCCACGCCTTTCCTCTTCCCAGCTTAGCCACTGTATGGCAACAGCCGACTGATTATCCACAAAGCGGTAACCGTTCTTTGGGATGATTCTAATAGTGTGAGGCTTTAAAACGTTTCGGCGGAAGGCCAGGTTGCAAGCACTAGCAATAGTAACAGCCTCAAGGAAAGGATCAATATTACACTCTTGGAGAAATATTGATCTAAATTTAAGACAGGCTTGGGCTAAGATTTCCACATCAGAGATACAGTATTCCAACAGTTCTTTTTGAAAATCAAAGACGTAGTTTTCTGAGACTTTCTCATTGTACCAGTTTTCAAAGTCCCCATGGGACTTCTCAAACATGGTCTCGGGGCAATAATACTGTTTGTCAGGCATAGGGCCCACATATTTCTGGTTAGCAAGAGTGTTGAGCAAATGGGGGAAATAGCCCTTCTTTCTTTCAGGAGGCAGATCAAAAGCTTTGTGGAGTGCAGAGAGGGCCATGGGGAAATAGCTTAGTGAGTCCACAAACCTCACATTGTCCAATTCCATCAAAATAATTTTAGAACCCCTCATGACCAATTCATGAGTGAATTTTGTTTCCTCTAGCACATACTTGAGCAAAAAACTGGAAATCAAAGCCTTGACCATTGTGAGCGATTACACAAACATGTTTAAATTGTCTGCGTACCTGCAAGACATAGTCCACAAACTGTTGAACCGGGTTAGAGTTGAAGACTCTCGTACGGTTCCTACAGGCCATACAACTTTTTCCATCAATGCACTGATAGCAAAACTGTTGGGAAACACACAGATTTACTTTATGAATTTTTTGTTCACGGTCAGAGGGTAGGGACTCATCTTGGCGAGTCTCCAGATCAAAGAAAATAAAAAGAAAGTCTTTTGACTTCGGTTTTCCATCATTACGCCTCATGTAACATTTATGGTTGGGATCCGTGTATGTTCCACAAGGCTTACAAAATACTTCTCCACACTTGTGGGGTGTGGACCTTTCCCTGTACAAAATCAGTTTCCCACATTCAAGGCATTTTTTCACAGATTTGCACCGATCAGCCTGATAGGCAATGAAGCAGTGCTGGTTTCTCAATGTCAAGTTACATTTTGGGCAAGTTATTCCCCCATGCTCCTCCTTACAGGGAGGCGATATGGTTTGGCACTGGGGACAAAGATTAGAGCACCGATGCTCACTTTTATGATCGTAGGGTACATGACAAGCTTCACAAAAATAATTACATACAAAAGCAGCAGTTAGACTAGTAATTACATTGTAATGACCATTGTGAAAGATCAAATTGATTTTGAATTTTGGATTGTCTACCTTACCTTCAAAGTAGACATCACGACCTTTATTGTCATAATTGTACACGGTAATTTTGAAATCTTTGAACAAGTCCTGAAATTTTTCCAATTCAGGGATACCTGCACCATTCTCAGAGATCTCAACCCTCGCCCTACGAATCAGTTCCTGAGCCACTACTGTCTGCCTTTTTCTATCATCTTGACGGATAGCTTTGAACAGAGGGTCTTTGTTTGCATGGGCAATCGCTATCACCAAGGCACGGGGGAGACACAAGTTATCTTTGTTTTTAATGACCACAATACCCCGCCTTGCCTTACACTCCTCCTCAAAGTTATTGTAGAGGCCAGGCCTTTTACGGGTTCCAGAACCTACAGGGAGATTCACTCGGGTACATTCTTCTTTAAACGTATCTGTGGACTTGATAGATTCCGAATTAGACTGCACTATACCTCCAAAAATATTCCAAAGGATATCCTCATCAATTTCACCGGCAGGCCGAAAAGCAACATAACCCGGATCTTTACTTTTTAAATTTAGACTCTGCAAAGTAAACCCAAGCTGGTCATTCTCATGGGCTTGTTCTTTCATTTGTTTCACAATGTTAGCAAAACCTTGTCTTAGCCAATCAAACTCACTGGTCTCAGGAGGAGGATTGGAAAATTTGAAAATGGTTTTAGTACCATAAAGCCTAAACTTTTTGACATGAGTTTCCTCCTCACTAATTATTTGAACAGGCTTAACATTAGACTCCTCTGCACTAAATGAAGGGCCCGCCATCTCAATCTCAGTAGTTGAGGAACTAGGTCCAACACTATCAGCCATTTTTATAGGGACGTTAAAAATTTAGATTATGATAGCCAATAAAAAGGTATTTCAAAAATTAATCAATCCGTTATCTAAGTTAAAACTATCAAAATTGTTTTACGAAAATAAAAAATATAATTTCAAATACTCACAATAATATTTCACAATAAAACACCCGAGCACAGCACAAACACCTCTGAACAACTCAAAAGTCAGGAACAGAATGAGTGAAGAAAGTTGTTAACCGATAAATAATCAGAACTTCCTCCCCACTGAGATAATAGTTGAACAGACAAAGAACCCCGGATGTTGTACTGATAACACTTTTCCTCCGGAGTCAAGCGGTTTTTCTTCCGGATGTCATGTTGATAGCCCGTTCCATTACCCGGAAACCACAAACCACCTTATCTCACAATGTTATCCTTATCATATCCTGCCCAACTGATCATTTTTGAACGAAAATTAAGTTTGCTCAAACGCTTTGAGGGGTCCTAAGCGCTAAATTATAACATTAAAAATATACCCCTAAAAAGGTCAGGAACACAAAAAATGACGACATCTTTTGATTGACGGATCACGTGACAGATGCAGATCACGGGACTGATGACGTCACGCTTTTAGCCATGTTTTAATTTCTCGGATGGACCGGTCCGGATAATCCGGGATCCGGATAACGTGGGGTCCGGATAATCCGAGGTGTACTGTAATTGAGGTTAGAAATTCAAAAAATTACGTCATCTTTTGATTGACAGATCACGTGACGGATACAGATCACGGAACTGATGACGTCACGGTCCCATGACCGCAGGCGCAGCTGATGACGTCATTTCTGCTATATCGCTGGGTAGCCTACTATCACGATATGTTTCTGCTGTTGCCGTCAAGAAGAAATGCGACGCCCTTGGGGAGTTTAAAAAGTATAAGGAAAGATCTGAAGTATTACATGGCAGGAAGATTAAAGAGTTTCAATCAGATCAAGGAGAGGACGCGGATCCAAGAGAGGACGTTGATCCAGGAGAGGACGCAGATCCAGGAGAGGACGCTGATCCAGGAGAGGATGCAGATCCGGGGGATGACACTGATGTACAAAACCCGATTCAGGGAGATCATTTAAGGGGGTCGATCCGAAAACGAGTATCACCATCTGAATCATGCCATTGTTGTAATAAGGTGAGTAATGTTTTGAATTCTGTAACTGAAACTTGGTGTGTTGAGGAAGCAATTGCTGGGCCTCATAGTGAACTGTGGAAGGAAGATATGAGGTCTGAGGTGGAAAATCTAGAAAAACAAGGTACTTAGGAGGTAGTTGAAAGACCTAAAGCCCACAATGTTATTGGATGCAAATGGGACCACAAGAGAGCGACAAAAGAGGAAAGGACCTTCTCCATCTCTTTAGGTACAATAAAGAGCGATGGAGATGGAAATTTTGTTAAGTGTAAGACTAGGCTAGTTGCTCATGGTTTCCGTCAGATTTATGGTTTGATCACGGGATACAATGCTCAATAATAATTTTGAAATTTAAAGGAGAGGTGTCAAGAATGTTAAAATTCAAAATTAACCCTTTGAAACCCGAATTATGATGCACCGAGAAAAAAAATTATTTTTTCCTATTTTTCTTTTATTTAGGGTCTAAATAACACATTAAAACTGTTTTTTCAAATTTTCCCTCACAGGTTAAAAAATTTTTTTGTTGCTTAAAAGCAACAGTAGTGGCGAGGTGGCGTTCCTGGCCCAATCAAACTTTGACAGCCAGTCAATTTTTTGACAGCTACTTCCGGTCACGTGACCGGAAGTGACGTCATCAGCTGTGACGTGTTGGTGGTGGGTATTTAAAGTTTAAAGGCCCTGCTGTGCTGGGTATTTAAATTTTAAATGGTTGGAAGTGTGTCAACGTCGTTTGGGGATGTTTTTAAAAAAGATCTTGCATTTTCGGATTTTCCGAAAATGCAAGATATTTTCTTTTTTTATTTATTTGTTTTTTTTACAAAAGTATTATTTTACAAGTTAGTAAAGTTTGCTCCCAAATTTGAAAAGTAAGTTGTTGTCGGTGCTGAAATTTCTTGTTTATTTTCATTCTTCTTGTTGTTGTAAGTTGGCAAAAACACATTTTTTTCGTTTTGATTGTTTGTTGCATAAAGTTCTAAAGATAAACCAAACCCAGTAGTTATAAGTTGTTTTAGTTCTTCACTAAAAATTTCCAAATCCTTGTAGGTTGTAAGATTGATAGTGTTGTAGTGAATCCCGCGAATGTTGAGAGACATGACTAGAGTTGTTTACTCGACGAGAGGTGTAGCAGGAATGACAATTGCAAAACCGGTGCTGCAGGTACCTCCGATGGTAGTGGGGGTAGTGGTGGGGGTAATGGCAGGTGTTTGTTTCATCACTTTGAATTTAATCGTTGCCACAATAGACCGAGTCGATGTTGCAATTCTTCTAGTTTATCCAACCGGTTCTTTTGATATGTTTTGCAACTACATTTACAATAGCAGAAAGAATTACATTTTGTACAAGCTTTTCCGTCAACTTGATCTTCAGGTATTCTAAAACATTTTTCTTTGCAACAATAAGTTATAAGTGTTAGATTATTTCTTTTGGATGACATGTTGGTTGTAGCTTGTCTTAAACAGAACTGAGCCTCTCAACGTTAAAGTTTCGTATTTATGTAAAGTATTCGAATAAAATAATCGAATAATACTATCGAATAATACTATCGAATAAAATAATCGAATAATACTATCGATTAAAAGTTCAAGGTCATCCGTTTGAGGTTTTAAAAAAATACAACATATCAGTATATAAAAACATATACTGATATGTTGTTTTTTATCTTTTTATTTAAAACATTTTTTTTACAATATTTACAATGTTATTTTTGTGCGATGTGCAGAGTTAGTTCCGTAGAGTTGTTTCCGCTCATTCCGTGTGACACCAAATATAATGATCCTGGTTGAATTTCCCGCAGATCTTCATTTTGCAGCAACTGGACGAATCGTTTTGGAAGATATACTTGAAACTTTGGTTTATCACCCGGTGTATATGGTGCATCGGATAAAGATGCGACGACTGCGTCTCCATGCGTTGTATCAATTTTCTTCATTTCATGAACAATATAATGTTTATGTTCTTTTAATTCTGAACATTTCTTGATAATTAGAGTATTTGATTTTGAATGCAAGTTGAATTGTTCAACTAAACATTGGAGAAACTGTTGTGATGCCATCCTTCACAGGAGATGTTGTCTGTTCGGAGTATGGAGTTAGACTGATACTCGGGGTGTGTTGCCTCTTCGTTTATATAACCTTCGGAGCCCCCACTACATTCTTCCGTTTGTTGTTGTAAGTAAGCAGCCAAGTGATACGCGTTTTGTAATGCGCATTGAGATTGGTTGTGTTTCGGATTTTTTGTAGAAACACAAATATTTCTTGCATCAAAGTGAAATGTTTTGTCCACTTTTATGTTTAAAACTTCTTTGTTTGTGTACTGTCGTATCCAATTCTTTTTTTCCAATCCTCTGGTATATATGTGTGTAAATTGTTTGCAAAAATGAAACATAATTTTGTGTACATTGTTGTACGGTAGGAAACCTTCATACCAATGGATATGATGAAAATTATTTGTTAGCCATCTGTTTGTTATTTTAGCTTTTGACTTTAGTTCATGGACAGAACACGGTGCTTCAAATAAAAACGGGTATGCTACTTGTGTAAGCAAATCCAAAATTACCAATTCTTTTATGATAAATCTATCATCGTTTCCGCGAAATGCTTGAAATTCAATTACTTAAGGTTTTGCTGCCATTTCTTCATCCTGTCTGCTCATCACGGTGTCTGCTGATCAACTGTTTTCCACACCACGGTAGGTTAGATATATAAACCAGGCCGTACAGTTGTAGGCGATTTGGTGTATGTTTAACGTGGGCACCATCCCCAGTAGGCCTACCCCACGGTTTATTCTTTTGTTAAATTACATTGTAGTTTTAACCTAGCAAAGATTCTTCTTCTGTATTATTGTTGTTGTTGGTTTCTTCTTCTGTACTGTTGTTGTTGGTTTCTTCTTCTGTAGCTTCCGTTGCAACTTCAGTAAAAGGTTCAAAGTTTCTTAACTGCCTCCACATTTCTACTTCGTGAGGTATTCTATTAAAGATGGATGTATCTATTGGTCCGTATTGTAAAGTGCTTTCTGATTGTTTTTCGCATGCATCTACCAGATATTCCTTAATAACAGAGCTTGAAAATACTAATTGTTTCATATACCTGGTAATAGGTGATGTTGCATAGTTTAAAATGTAAAAGTCTTCACGTGTTAGAAAAATTTTATTTTCAAATTGTGTCGAGTCTCTAATTCTTACTTGTTGTTGACCACGATGTTTAATAATGTCAATTTCATTGTCACAATCCAAAAGTCGAATGTTAGTTTTTCTTCCAAAGAAACTGTTGGCTAAATAACATTCAATAAGATGTAGATGTTTTAAAAAGGAATCCCAAGCATTTTCTGAAAATAAAACCATCTTTGTTCCATGGCTTAGTATTACTGCGGGAGAGTAGTCTAATGATTTTACCAATCCTATCGACACACTTTTACTCATGCAAGATGAAATAGGATAAAAGATGCGAAGGAAAACTTCAGTTAAAATGTTTGGTGGAATATTTTCTTCAAGTTTTCTTTTCTTTCTTACGTTTGTTTTATTATTTTCCAACTTTTTATTTTGTTTTCCAAACTTTAAAAAGTCATCAATTTCCTTTACAACATTTTCTTCAAAATGTTTATCATCATTTTCCAATAAAAGTGCTGTTTCGGAAACGCCTTGTACAACTGATAAAGAACTCATTTTGTTTATAATGCTGTAGACGATGTTACCCATACAACTGTAGACAGTAAACTAAACAATTTTCGGTTCCGCTCCTGCTTTTATAACCGAGTGGTGGGGGTATTTTTTTTTCTTTTCATTTTACAAAACTGCTTTTACAATTCCGGTTAAAGGTGTATATGTAACAATTTTATCATGTAAAATTAAACAATAAGCAGATGTATCTTTGGGTACATTTTGTTCAAATTCCATTTCTATTATTATATCTACACTGGAAGATTTTACAGATTCATTTTGTTTTGAACAATCAACTACAACAATCGGATAGTTAGATTTAAATTGGTTTGACGTTAATAAAGGTGTGTTTGTTTTTCCATAATATGAATTTTGGAATCTTGCGTACATATCGTACAAAACGCTAAACCTGTCTTTGTAAAGTTTATGTTGAAGTTGTCGTATGGAAAGAATTGAGAGTTTAGAAACACCTTAAAATTTGTAAGTTTGCAATGATCAAATTCACCAGCATGTTTAGTTATTTCATTTCTTCTTTTTGTTTGTAATCCAAATATTACATATCTTGCCTTTTCTAAATGAGTAGAAGTTTTTACAGTCCATGTATGACGTTGTGTTTCCGGTAAAACCGGATATGTATTCATGAAACTCCCAACTTCTAAATGGTATTACGATATCACGATCTGATTTTAAAGTTCTTAATAATGAAATTCTATTCTGATCGTTTAACCGTACATGCGGTACTCTCCAAACAATCTTGTCTAATTGCATTTTCTATTCTAAAGTAGCTTCCGTTGTTGCATCAGGCGCCATAATAATATCTTTGTCGTTTGATGATCTTAACAAAACTAATTCTTGTTTTACGTTTATTATTATTTTTCGGTAATCTTCGGCAAAGCCTAAAAGTAATCTTAAAGGAATGTAAAAGTCAAAATTGCCTGAACTGTTTGGAGTGATTATATTGGAATCGGGCGCTACCCATCCTGCGGCGGCCAGCATATTTTTTTCACTCGGTGTTAAAGATGCTAATCCTTTTAATGTACTTGTAATTCCCACCTTTTTTGTTGAATCTACTGTAACTCCGGAAATTTCATATCTTATTTCATCAAACAAATATGCCATGGGGTTATTTATGAACGGAACAGTACTTGCAGTGTTTCCATCTTTTTTTGTTACTCTTCCTTCGATATACAAATAACTTTCACATGGAAGTGTATAAATATCTTGTTGTTGTATGGGAATTCTAATTTCATAATTATTATTTAATTTTGATGAAGCGTAAGGGTTGTGCGTATGATATTCCTTTTCCCATAAGGTTTCGTCGAATGTCGGACCCTGCGCTATATCATAGCCGCCTCTAACGAAGGCCGCGGCATTCGAAGTGGCAACGCCGCGCTGCCGCTGGAGCGGTTGACTACTCTACGCTTGCCCCGGGCGCCATAAGGCTAACAACCTCAAGGTTTTCGATTTGTCAAAGCGATTAAATACTTAATTAGTTATTTTACAGTGCACATTTCATTTGATTTTCTAAAGATGGAAGCAAGGGAATTAATATTAACACATTTTATAATTCCTTTAAACCATTTAGTACAAAGACCAAATAACATTTCATAAGAAACAAATTTCGTTAGTAAAGTCAGTGAAACAAACTATATTAAATCTAAGTAGGAATGACAATATTTCCACGATTATTTTGAAAGCTCATTTTCTCGTTTCTTACTATTGAGTCAATTGTTTAAATAAAATGTATGCCATTGTAAGGACAATATTCGAAACCACATCTTTAACTTTTATTCCACAAACACAAGTTCCCTAGACTTTTTGTATGTACAACATCAGAAAAAATCATTAATAAGCTTAATTTCTGGAATTTTTTCGACTGCAGCATTAAAAAAATATTTTCATATTCTTGCGAAACTAAAACCTGGACAATCCCAATATGTTTACACGTTGAAAAAAATCAGAGGGTACTGAAAGACTGCCTTGTTAATTTCATAGAAATACATTTCATTGGGATTTTCATTTTTCTTAGTAAGTTAAAGCTTTCTTCGAATTTTTTTTCGACAATGCTTAAATGCAATATACCCACGAGCATAAATTAAACCTGATTCATCAAACTGGATTTCTCAACAAACTCTTTTCTAGAATATTATATATAATGTATCCTCAAGAATAGCTAAACTTTGGTTTAAAATTTCCCCTGAAGAAAGGCTATCTTTGCCATAATCAATAGAGGATACAATCACTTCTTTATAAAACCTAATTTCCCCGTGCCTAGTGGAATGGACCAAGCTCACTTTCTTAGCGTATTTTCTTCTCGGCTTCCATCACTTGTGGCACTTTCGTAGCTGAAATATTATAATTCCCCCTGTTTAGTGTCGGTATTGACCAAATCTTGGTTCTAACTGATCTGTCTGAAATTTAACAGTTAATATATATGAATGTTTGGTGTAGTTTCCAAGCCTAAACTTAATTAATGCCTACAATTTTAATATATAAATTATGATCTCCCGTAAAACGTAAGTACTGTAGTCTCATAAAGTGCACCGTATGGCTTATTTGTTAAGAATTTTCTATCTGGATTTGGTTTATCTTTTGTTTTCCAAATTTATAGCCACATAAGACAAACTTGCAAAAATACTAAGTTTTTATCCACTAAACTTGTGAAGGGCGTTTGAAGGTGAATACGTTTAAAAAGTTAGAGGCCGTTTATCATTAATAATTGTGCTTGACATTTAGAATTTGGCACAACACAAGTTTTCGGCAACGCCGTCTGTCACTGTAGTGATCATACATTAAATAACAAACGAATTATTCGCACAAAAACGCGTATAAACAAGGGCAAGCTTGCTAATCCCCATGCAACTACAGTGGAGTGGCGGGAAATGCTAGGCACCCAGCGCGGTGTTGCCAGTTCTCCCTCGCCACGGCCTTCGTTAGAGGCGGCTATGGCTATATCCAATATTTCCATTATTAATAAGTTTTAATCCAATTTCTTCTAGAAAACGAATGTTATCACTTGTTAATCCCTCTATAGCTGAAGTGCTACTGACTTGTTTACCAGTCAGCTCTTTCTTTTTAAATGATAACCCCATTGTTATACGGTTGATTTTATATGTAATCGTATAGTTATAGGTTCGTCTCTAAAATCAATATGATTTCCGTCTTGATCTAGTATGTTCACCACAATGTCTGAAATAAAACTGGTGTTTAACGGTAGGTACACCAAGTTTTGTGGCTTTTCTACAATTTTAAAACCCGGAGCGACCGTTGGATAGAATGTGTGCAATATATGAGTATTTTTACCATCTCTATAAGAACCATGTATAATATTACATGTAACATCTATACTGTTAACTTTCATTATTGTCACAGTTCTAGCACCTGAATGGTTAATATTAGGTTCTAAAATTTTTGTTGTTTTAGGAAATCCTAATAAACTACCAATTGAACGTTCTTTGCTAAAATCTATATAATATTTAGATTTAATTTCAGCTTTCATAGTATTGTTATTTCCTTTTATTGTTATATTATCTTTTCCCATATGATTTTGTATCGCTTCATTTATATCATCAATTTCATATGCTCCAGTGGGTAAACTAAATACTTGTATATCTAAATATTTGTTTGTATTTTTATCTTTTGTTTTGTAATAATGTATTTTGTCATTAACATTTTCAGTAACGTTGGGAATAGAATTATAAGTTGTTATATCTAATAATGCGGCTTCCCATAATTTATCTTTTTCCAAACGTAACGCAGGGAAAAGAACACTTCGCAAAGTAGATGAAGTTCCAGTTAATGATACTGTAAAGGAAGACATCTTAAAGTTGACTAACGCTTTTTGTTAAAAAATCTAAACATAAATGTCCACAGATTACCGTGTCATCAGGTTGCTCTCTTTTATAATTGTATAGTACATTTTTAGCTGTTTTAAAGTAATATTGTAGTTCTTTTGGTGGTGGGAGATTACCAAAACTATCAAAGTAGTAAATAGTTGATCCTAGTTTCTTATAACATACCCAATGAGTGCCTGATCCTTTACTATTATCTAAATTTCCTATTCCGGTTTCATTTTTCCAAATTTTAACAGGTAATGCATCTTTCATAAACACTAAAAAATGGAATTTTTAAACAAGAAACATAAGTAATTAATTCTTTATCTGTTAATTCTTTATTTGGAATTAGTAATTGTTTTTTTCTGTTTAATACACACGATACGGTCTTAGGTATAATCCTCCTCCTTTTTTTATCATTGACCATATTGTTTGTTTCTTTTTATTTTTACCTGCGGTGGATCGTCGTTTTCTTCTTATATTTCCTCCACGTTTCTTTGCAGGTTTTCTCCTCCTTTTTCCACCTCCTTTCTTCTTTCCACCTCCAAACATCGTTTTACCCTTCATTGCTGCTGATACCGCTAAAGCTGCTGCTTTTTCACCGATACTAGCGTCACTGGATGTTACTCTTTGCCAAGCTTTTTCAGCAAGTGCTCTATCTGCTATTGATCTATTTTTAGTATCTGCAAACTTTGAATATGCTATATCGTGTTGTTTGCAGGCTTGATCAAGTTTATTTATTCCAAGATCTCCTCTAGCAAGTCTTTTTTTCAATTTTGTTCCAGGACCACAATATTGATAACCTCCTAGTAAATGTAGTTCTACAGGTAATAAATCGATAGCTTTATTAACTATAGCTCCAACCGGCTTAGTAATAAGAGAAAGTGCTGTTGATGCTATTCCTCTTCCTCTCTTTATAACGTGTCGATTATGACTGATGCGTTGAACTTTCAACATGGTCTTTTATAGTGAAAGGAAATGCCGATACTTGTTTATTTTATGAATGGTTTATAATGATTGATGCACTTATCCTTTGACATTGTTTATTTATAAGTATGTTTGTTTATGGGTAAATAATGTTTTTCCAGTTTAGTGAAAGGATTGTATCTTCTTCATCATCATCATCTTTAGAAGTTCTTAAAGTATTAGTTTCCTTATTTAAAAAATATTTTTCCATAACATTCTTTTTAACCCAATTTAATTTTTGATCAGATTTTATGGGGTTTATTGTGTTATAAATATCATATAATATTACACTTAAGAGTCTTACAATGTAATTTACATTAACAGCATCAGTAAAATTAATAGGGTCTTTTAAGCTAGTCAATCGCAAGTCTTCACAAAAAAAACTGCTTATTTAAATCTTTTCTTAGAAAAAGATTATAGTATATGTTTCCCTTCTCACGCATTTGTGCTACTGTAACTACATCACTGTCTCTTATTCCTTCTGCAACATTGACTAGTGGTTTCCGTTTGCAATCAAAGTATTGTTTACCGTCTTCATATTGTTTTATTACAGGAACTTGTCCAACTGTTGCTACATCAGTTTCATCCAACCCTTTTTTAACATTAGTAATTATTTTTGCATCCGCATTCCATTTGTTATTTTTTAATTTCATTATTTGACTTATTGTAGCTGCATCTGATTTTGCAGTTCCTTCCTTAACGTTAGTTAACACTTTATTTTTGCAATCAATTGTATTAATATCATGCGTAATACAATGATCTGTAAGATATTGAAGGATTACAGCATCTTTCATATCTTTAGGGTCTCCAATATCATGTATTACAAAGTTGTAAAAGGAAAATTTATCTGTTTTTTCAGGGATGACTGAATGTAAATACTTTTTTGTAACTGAATCTTGATCATTAATAGGATCTGCTATATTGGCTATTCTAAGATCTTTTGCATCATATACTTTATTATTACTCCTAGGATCATATCGTAAGGTTTGGTTTATGTACCACATTAAATATTCTTTATTTACCGAATCATTCTTATCTATTGGTTTTGGAAGATTTACAATTCTATAAAAATTAGCGTTATACACTTCATTTTGAAGCTTTAAGCTAGGTAATGTTTCACTTCTTAAAGTTTTAAAATTTACCGCATCATTATCATCTTTTGGATCATTTACGAACTTTAAACGTTTGTTATTTATATCATAATCTCCATCGGATGTTAGTGGTAAACCACCTCTTTTTCCATAAGATCCTGATTTGCTTCCAGTTTCGGAATACCGTCCAAACTTATCCACACTCATGGTTATACTGAATATTTCAGTATATACAGTTATACTTGTATTATATATACTCATATTTTTTATGCAATTACTCCTCGATTTCGCAGTTCGCCGACCAAAGCTACCCATTCATTTTCTAAACCACTATGTCCGGCTTGTTTAGCTTCATATATCAACTTCATTCTGTCAACCAATTTGTTTATATCGTTGTAGTATATTATATTAGTATCATACAAGTTTTTTAATAATCCTTTTCCTGATAAACTTGATTGATTTGTTTTTCTTCTTTTATGTAAAATATTTATTTCAGCAGAAGATAATGATTTTCTTTTTATGGGTTCCCTTCTTTTTGGTGGGAAAAGTTTAGCAATAATAGTTTTATATTTTTCTGATGCATTTCTATGAACATTGAAATTTTTAGAATAATTTTTCTTATGCGCATTTGTATCCTCCAATATTTGTTTAAAAATGTTTAAATCCTTTTTAGTATATTTATTAGGTTTCGGCTTAAAAATAAGTTCAAATAATCCTTTTGTACCCTTGTATTGTTTATTATTTATAATAATATTGTCATGTTCGTCTACATCAAGTTTGCTATCTCCAATCATTAGCCCATTTTCTTCTATTCTAGCACCAAAAGTATGATATTTTCGAGTTGGCTGTGCAGAATGTAACATTTTTAATACAAATTGTCTTGCAAGCGGCCCTTTATACGCAATATCCGAGCCCAATTTGCTCAAGTTGGATGGATTAATAGGCTCTTCTTCTTCTTGTTTTTCTTCGCTTGTAGAAAGACCTTCTTTTTCTGTTAAAACATCTGTTTCTTCACCTAGTTCGCTTTCTTCTTCAGTTGTTTCTCCTTGTTGCGTAAAACTTGTATCACCTTCATATTCTTCTTTTTGTTCAAATTTTGAAATGGGTAAAATAGCATCTCCGGAAAAATTAAATGTTGAATGTTTAATATTTTGTCCTAATTGTTTTAATGGCTCAGTAATAGGTTTAAATGTTGATTCCAGAAATTTCTCTCTTTCACTTATTCCTAATCTTAACGCTCTGTTTTTATGTCTAATAGAATCACTAAGTGATTTTATTTCTTTTAATAGCTTTTCCTGATTAACCATGTTTACACCATGGAGACTTGTACGATAATGTTGTTAATTAATGTATTAAAACAAATTTATCAAAACCTATGCGGTAACGACCATCTCTTATAGCTTTATCTTTCATAATTACCAAAAATCCATATTTTTCCGCCCAAGCGTTTCCACAAAGCTCTTTGAATTTTTCAAATGACATATCAGCATTTACATGATCGTTGTATATATGTTTTAGGTTTGTATCGTCTTGTTTGAATAAAACTAAAATATTTGCATTGTCTCTAATTAGTTGTTTTGGAATTTTGCTATATGTTTGTCCGATATATATGCTATCAATATTATTATGTCTTCCCATGGCAAAATAGTTTCTAATAGTATCATGATTTTCACTAGATACATCATCAAATACAAATACAGAATACGGCTTAGCCTGGTCTGGTTGCATAACACTGTCACTAGCATTAAATTTGTAATAGTTAACATCAGGCACATCAGTCAGGATCTTTTCCAACAATTGATACTTTGGTTGATGTAAGGACTTTGAAAAAATATATAGGTTATTAAATCGCAATCCTTTTGTGTTTGTAATTAAGTTAAACACAACGTTAGTTTTGCCACAGTTTGAAGGACCGCTTACTATACATCGTACATTGTTTGGAAATAAACTGCCGTGTTTACCATTGTTGATTTTAACGTTATCTTCAGTTAAATCATCAATGTTATTAATATTGAATTTATCTTTATGGTGAACAATCTCCATCTTATCCAAAGGCAGAAGAGTAAATAAGTTGATTTAAAACTAAATCAAATCTTTTATAGGTATCCACGAATCTTCAGTTTTGTCAAACCCCAACCAACGTACTTTAACTTGGTCTTTTTTGCTTTGCAACACCTTTTCAACAAGATAGACATCGCCTTCTGTTGACTTTAACAATTCATGTCCGTAAAAACCTCCTTGTAACAAATTTCCTTTGTTATCTTTTAAAATATAAGTTTCTGGTACAGTACGTTGTACTTTATACACTGTAAAAACTTCGTTTGTCCAATTGGTCAGGTATTTTTTAGTAAACACTCCTTTGTATTTACTAATTCGAACTTTATCATTTACATTAAATTTTCTTGGTTTTCTTTGTTCCGCTTTTGGCTGTGTATTCTTTTAAGCGAATTTCCCCTATAGGGAAGAAGCTATTACCGTAGGTCTCATGGTAAGACCTAAGCCCGAGACCATGATAACTTTTCGTTTTGGGGCCACCAGAAGCAAAAAACACCATTCGTTCGAATTTATATATATCTATCTATCAATCTATCTATCTATCTATCTATATATATATATATATGTGTCTGTGAGCACGATAGCGGCCGTAAATATGGTCCGATCGTAATGAAATTTGGTACAGACATGTAAAGTGGTGATCGATTGGACAAGTTCGTAAACCAGCCCGATCGGACTATCGGAAGGGGGGGTAAAGGGGGAATAACCCCCCCAAAAATGGGTTTTTTGGGGTTTTTACATAAAAAAATGAAATCAATCAAATTTTTGTTGGCACCATTGGATTTGCCTCAAAAAAACAAACAATTTAGTATTTTGAATCATTGCTCTATGTCAATTGGTTACCGAGATATTGAAAGTGGTAAACACAGTACGTTGTCCCAATGTTAACCTTATGGGGAATAAGTAAAATTCTATATCTCGCTCATTTCTCAACATATCTTAATTAAACTTGGTTTGTGGCTTCATCTAGATGAGATATAATGTATTTTAGTCAAAAATCCCCGAAATTTCAATTTTTGTGGCAGCAAACCTGCATAATCATTCCCCATGTTATCCTTATGGGAAATAAAAAAATTCTATATCTTACTTATTTTTTAACATTTCTTGACAAAACTTGGTATATGGCTTCTTCTAGTTAAGATATACTAAATAATGAATTAAAACTAACCAGTTTTAACATACCTGTTGCAGCAAACCTGCATACTCATTCTACATGCTAACCTTATGGGTAATAAAATAAGTTGTGTAGTTCGCTCATTTCTCCAAATATACTGATAAGAAAAGGCATGAGGATTCATACAGTTAATATCTACTTGGTTATGGCTTAAAATATCCAAATCATCAAATTCCTGAGGCAGCAAACCTGTGTACTCTCTTTCATAATGTTAACCTTATGAGAGGTAAATGCAATTGGATAGCTTTCTTATTCCTCAGCATATCTTGATAAAACATGTTATGTGGCTTTATATAGTTTAGATATATTGGATTGTAGCCTATAATACCTCATTTTCAAATTTCTGTGGCAGCAAACCTGCATTTTTCCATACTAATCTTATGAAGAATAATTTATTTTTGAATACCAATTGTGGGCATTTAGCAAATCACAGGATGAGGGAACAGGGCTCAAATTAAATGTTTTAATGTCAGGGACTCAGGAAAAGTACTGCAATTTCTTAAAGTTAGCTAGATAACAAAAAATAACATAAAATAACTGCCATTTAAGTAGCATTGGGAAGTAGCATTGGGATCTAAAACGTCTGCTTTGTTTACATTAAAACATGTGAGCTGATGTTTGATTCAAAGCCACATGGTGGATACAGACATATGGCTTACTTAAAGGCCAGATAACTAAATATGTCAAATAAATGTACTATAGCGAATACAGATTTTTACTGATGATGTTTATGAAATTTTTTACTCAAACTTAAACAGCTGGTAATTTCCCCATACGATTAAATTGGAAAAGCCAGCTGTTTTGAAGTTTTGAACATTGCATTTTTGTGCCAAGTATAGGCTATTATTTTTTATAGCCTGTTGATCTTAAAAGCCACTAGGAGAGTATTTTTGCACGCTTTCTTTTGAATGAATATTGATTTTTCTTGATGCGAGACTTCATTTAAATTATTTATTTATGCACTTGAAATTCGCTGTGTATGCAGGACTGCTGCAACGGGGGTTTTTAATTTGTTGTAAAACTAGTTTAGCGTTTTTCTTATTCACTTTGTTAGGTGTCATACCGATAGTTCTATGAAACTTGTTTTTGTAATCGCTTAATAATTTTGGTAAGATATCAACCCATACGTAAGATCCTCTTTTTGAAAACATTTTATACATTGCACCTTTTAAGGTTCTATTGAATCTTTCAATTATAGCTGCCTTTTTCTCAGAATTTGTGGAATAATGATTTATGTTATATTTTTTCATTAACAAGGCAAAAGATTTATTAAAAAATTCTTTCCCATCATCAGTTTGTAAATGTTTAATTTTATTTTTATCTCTTTTTATAGCTACTTCCATAGCTTTTGTTATGCTGTTACCAGTTTTGTCTTTTAATGGCAAAGCATCTGCAACTTTAGTAAAACAATTAATAATCGTAAGTATGTATTTAAATCCTTTATTTATTTTACTATGCGGTTGCATTTCAATTAAATCTGCTTGATATAAATCATTTATTCCTTTTACAACAGTATTTCTTCGTGGAAACTTTATTCTTGCAGGTTTATGAAGTTCATTAACAATCTTTTCCTTTAACTCTGTCATGATGATTTTACTAACAAAGTCAAGTTAGTATTGAGTGTTTCTTATTCTGCATCCGCTTTTATAGTTCAAGGTCATTTCAACATATTTTTAAAAAAGGGGAAATCACAGCGAGCATGCTGTGATTTCCCCTTTTTTTCTTTTTTTCTTTTTTTCTTTTTTTCTTTTTTTCTTTTTTTCTTTTTCTTTTTACTCATTGATAGGATTGAGAGAGTAGTGGCCGAATGGTAGAGTGTGAATTTTGTCTGGAAGAATGTGTCGTTTGTCATCATTGGAGCAGAGTGCTTTTTTCACTTCTGTTACGCTGTACAGTTGATGGTTGAAACTTCTGATGGTGTTGAATTTTGCAGTTATAGTCGTTTCTTCAAATAAGCATTGCTTGTAGTGTTCAAAATTTACATTCTTCTTAAGATACAAACTTTTTACACCCTTAGCTTTTTTAATAACATTGTTTTCTTCTTTATGCAATTGTTGTGAATACAATTTTGACATTAGTGCAATAAATTCTTCTAGTAAAATTCCATTTGCTTCGTCTTTAAATTTTCCAAGTTTCTTTTTGTTCCGATCATTGTCATAATTTAAATGATCTTTTGGATAGTCACTAAAATCAAATTCATTTTCGTGAACAAATGTTCGAAGATCCAAATACATATCTTCAGTAAGAATCCAGTAAATGAAAGCGTCCATGTCCATGTAGGCGATTCCGATGTTATCTCTACCGTAGAAGGCGACCATTTTGTTGTAGTGGAAATCATACATGTGGGTTTTGGAAATATCCAAGGTTGACATTCCAACGTACAACGGACGATCCATTTTCACGCTTGTCTTTTTCATAGATACTGCCACAAGGTTTTCATTGATGATAACGGATGTTCCAAAGTTTGGTTTTGTACAAGTTTTTCTAGTTTTATAGGATCTGTAATTAATGTAACATTTTTGTGTTTTCTTTTGTTTTCCAATGTTTTTCCAAATATTGCATTATTCATTAATTTAAAAAACTCCTTTTGAAATGTTGATGTTGCAGCTGCTCTTCTTCTGGTGTTTGAATCAATGTACGGTTTTAACCAGCAAGATTGGGAAAATTTTAAAACTCTATGAATTTTGGTTATACGTAAACCCAATTGGAGTGCTTGTTGAACAACCCAAAAGTGAGCTACGTATCGTTGTTTATTTTCAAGAGTCATCATTAATTTTGGATGTTTGCCAATTGGTGAAACTTCTGTTTTTGCAAGGAGCGGAAGATCGTAATGAAGATCATGCAGGTGATTCTTGATACTTGTGATTCCTGTGTTATTTTGTGTATTGTTTTTCTTTTTCAGCTTATTGTTTTCGTGACTGCTTTTACAGTTCTCTGTTTTAGCTGTGTTTTTCTCCAGGTTTTCCTGGCTATGTGTTACTAATCTTGTTATGTTCTAGGTTTTCTTCCAACTGAAGACGGGATCAGATTCCAGATCCCGAAACGTCGTGAAACTTGTTTTTACTAATCAGTGATGGCAAATGTCCGCAAAAATCCTAATCAAAATGTATCCGGTGTCTCCGTCTTTTGAAATTTGCGAAATATCACCAATAGAGTCTGGATTAACCCATTCAAAGTTTCCAAAAGGAAGTGGATTAGACATGGCCCATCCGTATAAATTGTTGGCATCGAAATATCCTAAGAACACTGATGGTTTTTCTTTATCGTAGTTTGGAAGATATTTGTTGTTAGCTCTAACATGTCTAGTAACACTTTGGGTCAATCCACCTCTAACGCCCGATTCGATCATCAACACCATGCCAATATCTGTTAATAATTGAAGGTTGCACTTTGTTTCTTTTAGCATAGCTTGCCAAGCTAGTCCTGGAGAAGTATAAGAATGAAGAGGGTCTAATCCGTAGGCTTCAAAATAAGTGTTTCTAAATTCTTCCATCACATTGCAAAGAAGGGTCACATCAAGTTTTACATAAAAGTCAGAATAATCTCCCAGAGTGTTCATTTCCAATTCGTCCCAAACTCTGCATGCGTGTTGATAGTCTTCAGGTGAAATGTCCGAATCGGTAAGTTTACTTTTGAAAGCTTCTGGTGGAGGAAGTGATGTTTCTTGAAATTTATGTAGTCCATCGATGTAATCATACGGGAAAACTCCTTTCCGAAGAACCAAATCCATTTTTTCTGCAGGTACAATTTTGCTTGTTTCTATTAAATTTTGTCTTCTTAAATTTTCAGAAAGTTTCATAAGACTGGAAGGCATAAATCTAAAAGAATCAACAAATTTAAGTTTAATTTTGCCCACCTTTTTTGAAAAGCTTATAAAGTTTTCCATAGTTTGTGCCAAAAAATTTATTTCACCGTTGTCTCTTGCTAATTGGGGAATGATAAAATGTCCATCGTATCCGCTAAGATTGTGAAAAACCACGGGAATAAAAGATGGTAGTTTGTAGTTGATGTTACATCCGTTGCAAGCTGCACCTCTGTAGGCTCCTGTCAGATGGTCATGGTCGCGAACTTTAACTTTAGTTTCTGTAAATTGATTGTTACACAAATAGCATGTTGTTGTCGAATCATAAAGATAAAGTTCTTCCGGTGTCATAGGTGACATAGGAACCACATTGCTATACATTGCTTCCACTTTCCCAGCGTTGTCGTATAAATCATCAACAAAGTATCGAGCTGCTTCTTCTCCACGATAGATCTTTGGTGTAGATGTCAAACCATATTCTTGAAGATGTTCTTCAGGCAAGGTGGATTTTACTATTAAACAGTAGCTGTTTGGTTTGTGAAGTTGATACTTTGTTCTGCTTGTAATTTCCTCTCCTTCTTCTTGTTCAAGTGGAAGCAATGAAGATTCAAAATCTGCATACACTACAACGGGAATTCTGTATTGTTGGGTTACCTTATTAAATTTTACTTGTGATCTGCTAGGGTGTGGTAATTTAATTCTTACTTCGTAGTTTCCATTGCATAATCTTTTATGTTCTGTTAACTATTCTGAACCTCCTCTTCTTAAAGGTTTGTTTACAAAACAGAAACATCTTTTACAAGTTGTTTTTGGTTGTTCACGTTTTGATAACTGTTTGCAAACTAGAGCTTCAAAATCTTTAATATATACATAATGTGAGATATCACCTTTAGTTATAAATAATAAATCAGTATGATCTCTGCGTTCGGTGGGTGTTATACGTAAGGGGTAGACATTGTTGGATGAATCTAAGCCAAAGATGTTTACAGATGCAAAAGGATTTTTCTTTTCAAATTTTGATATGTCTTGAATTGCAACAGGATAAGTCATGCCTTGAAAGTTATACATATAGCAAACCTCATCGTATGCTCTACTCGGTCGTTCCACATGATCTTCTACATATTTTGCAAGCATTGCATACTTGAAACATTCAGCATTTTCATTTTGTACATTAACACAAGATTTGGTTACTCGAATCTTCCTTGGCAAAGCAATATAACTACTACCTCTCATTCCATATCCATGTTTATGAACTCTCACATCTAAGCTTGTTATACTTAACAAACTCCATCCAGAACCTCTTCCTTCATGTTCTTGTAATTTTGTTAAAAGTTCTTCAAAACAATCATCCACAATTGAGCTTATATCCGATGCAAACATGATGGTTTTGTTTTTAGTTAAAAATCCTCTTGGTGATGTTTCATTCTGAACATTTGTAAATACAGTATCTAATAATATTCCAAACTTTATAAAATTTAATCTTCTTAGTTCATTCTTCAATGTTTCTGTTACTAATGTTTTTGCTTTCAATATATATTGTGTTAGTTGCAATTGAGCATTGTCAATCTTAAAATGAGTTACTACACTGCCTGGTAAAGCTCGGGCGTATAATTCCACATCCAAAGATGGTCCGGGTGCGTATTGAATAACACTTGGTCTTGAATTTAGTTGTTGTTGATGGGTAGCCAGCATTTGATCTAATTCTTCCAAATCTTCTTCTTCTGCATTGTTTCTTGTTTCGTTGTTATGGTACACTTCTTTGTGTATTTGTAGTAAGTTTTCATTTTCAAAAGATTCTTCACAACTGATGCAGTAATACATGACGTAGGTGTGCTCTCCACAAAAGTTGCAGTAATAATAAAAACCACTCTTAAACTGCCCCTATTTATAGACTACCCCCACCACTTTTTCTGTATTAAACACAACAAGTGTTAATAACAGTTAAATTTCTTATATTTCAAAACTCCTAAGTGTCAAGGTCAAATAATGCAAGTTTAAAAAAACATCTAAGTGTCAAATAATGCAGGTATTAAAAAAATCTAAGTGTCAAGGTCAAATAATGGAAGTTTAAAAAAATCTAATTGCCAAGGTCAAATAATGGAAGTTTTTAAAAAAATTCTAAGTCTCAAGGTCAAATAATGGATGTTTTAAAAAAATCTAAGTGCCAAGGTCAAATAATTTAAGTTAAAAATAATACATATTATGCGTCGTAAGTGTGATCATCATTGCTGTTGTCCAAATATGTTATTTCCAAATCGTTATCGCTCTTATCTTCCTCCGTGTCCGATGCCGGAAACAAACGTCGACGAACAAGAGCATGTATATATTGTACTGGATCATAGTCAATTGTTACAACATGTGTTAACGGTGTCTCTTCGCCTATTGCTACTGGTACTTCCAAAATATTTTCTTCATCAGTTGTAGCATCAGACGTAGCATCAGATGTAACATCGGAAGTAGCATCAGATGTATCTTCTACTGGAATCAAACTATTTTCAAAAATACTTTCGTCATCCGTTAAATCTTCTTGTTCAACCATTTTATATATTTTTTCACAAATTGTACATCCAAAAGGAAAATTGTTGTCTGTTGGAGGCATTATAAAAGAAACTTGATATTGTAAAGTAAATGTTGAGGCAAATGTTTGAAAATTTTTCTAAGTCCGAAAGTATTAATTATTAGGAAGTTTTACAAGTCCAATGTAAAGTAAAATAAAGAAAGAAGTGTTGTTGCCTGTTTAAACAGTTGCAAAAGAATGATAGGTTTGAAAATTTTTAAAGTCCTAAAATATTAAATATTGAGACGTTTTAACACTTAAAATTTTTACAAATCCAATGTAAAGTAAAGAAAGAAATGTTGTTGCCTGTTGGAACAATGGCGAAAGAATGATGGAAACCAAACCCGCAGCAAGGGTCTTGTGGTTTGGGAGGGGGTAAGCGAGGAGGGGGGATGATCTCAAGCCGAGTTGGGGTCCGAGGTTTGCGCTTGTGCTTCGGCATCAGTTGCTCGCTAGACAGTGAGGTGGTAACATGTTCAGAAGGCGCCCTGAACATTTTATCATTTTTGCTGTTTGGTGAAAATATCTTGGTGTTATTTGTATAATAACATCTTGACGTAGGACTGATTAATTTTAAGGCATGGTAGTTTAAGCATGGTAGTTGTTTGTGCTTGTAGATACCCTAGGGTTTGTAGTTTGTTTTTAGTTTGCTGGTTTGGTAGTTAGTATTAATTTAAAATCTTTCTTTTACTTACAATATATTTCTGCCTGGAATGTTTAAATTTAAAGTAATATTTTTGTTTTAAGAATGTTATATGATATGTTTTTAATACCTTTCTATTCCAATTTCCTTTTTTCAACAAGCTTGTTGAGGGCATTCCCTCTCTTGTCTTGTATTCCTTTTTAGTTAGGGACACCTTTAAATTCCAATTTCCTTTCCTTTTTTCCTTTCTTTCTTTTGGAATACGGGAAGACCAATTAATTTATGGTAGACCGACTCCGCTTTTGTAATGATTACGGCCAGAAGACCGGGTCATTTACAACCTCTATACGTGCTGGATGGGTAGTTCGCCTACCTCCGGAGTTTCGCTGGACCCCAGTTGATTTGCGCCTTATGGTGAGTCGCTGGCTCCTTTAGTGTTAGGAAATAAAAAACATATTTGTATAACATTTTTTTAGCTTAGCGTTGTGCGGTTATGGTGAGGTGTAAGGGATGGCTTATGTCTAGCTTACACCGTAATCATTCTGTGCAGCGTTGGGCTGACTAGATATTTTTTTTTAGCTCAGCGTTTTGCGCTTATGGTGAAGTGTGAGGGATGGCTTATGTCTAGCTCACACTGTAATCATTATGTGCAACGCTGCGCTGACTAACTATTTTTCTTTTAAAACTCTAGGCAGGTTGTATTGTAAATTAGCTTTTCTTCTGTTAGGTTTCCGGGGGTGTACGTTCTGTAAAACCGTACACCCCCATTTTCTTTTTAATTATTGAATGACCTTGACCTAGTTATTTTCAAGGTCAACAAAAGAGTAAGCGAAAATTTCTAGGTCCCAAGGTCATTTTTATATAAGTTGCATTGTAAAATAGCTTTTCTTCTGTTAGGTTTTCGGGGGTGTACGGTTCTGTAAAACCGTACACACCTTTTTTTCAAAGTTCTGGATGACCTTGACCTACTTATTTTCAAGGTCAATAAAAGTTAGCGAAAATTTCTAAATGTCAAAAGTAGGTCAAGGTCACCAAAAAATACCCTATGAACGGGGGAATAGACCGCTAAGTAATTCTTTTGGAACTACAAAGTGGTCTATTCCCCCGCTCCTATTTTTTTGTTGTTATTATTTTTTTTACATTAACCTCACAATTTTAACAAATGAAAATATTTTTTGTGCACACTGCATAATGTTTGATTCACAACCACATCGTTACACATCTTTTACCTTTTTTCGGTCCTTTTTTAAAAATATATAAACATTGTTCTTTTCTAAAACTGGATGATGAAAAAGAATCTGTCATGTTGCTGGATCCTAAAAAGTCATTCTGTTATCCCGCTTTTATAAGATACTACCCCTCCATTTTAAATTTTGAAAATAGGTCAAGGTCATTCAAAAATACCCTATGAGCGGGGGAATAGACCGCTAAGTAATTCTTTTGGAATTACAAAGTGGTCTCTTCCCCCGCTCCAATCTTTTTTGTCTTTTTCACTTGTGTTTACTTTGACCATTTAATTTTATCAGATGGAGATTTTCTTACTAAATAGTAATGAACATTACTGATATTTGGAATTTGAAGATGTCCTGGTAGTTTAAGCATGTAGAGTTCATTACAACATCTAAGAACAACATCCCTATTACTGATCTTTTTTACAAAAACATATTTGTGGTTTAATTTCAATCTGTTAATTCTAATTCTTTTATAGTGTTCAGTTTTTTCTGGCAATTCACTTTTGGAAGGTTCAATTTTGACTTTTTTAGAAGGTTGAATTTTGACTTTTTTGGAAGGTTCACGTTTTTTATGCAGTCTACACAATTTTTCATTTACACTACACAATTTCACACACCTTTCACCTTTGTTCGCTCCTTTTTTTAAAATATGAGCACATTGTTCTTTCTTAAAACAGGATTTTCTTAATTTTTGAAGTTTTTGAAGTTTTTCAGAAATTTTATTAGGAGATTTTTCGGTGAAGATTTTTTTGGAGAAAGAGATTTTTTTGGAGAAGGAGATTTTTGTTTAACAATCGAAACAACAGATGATGATGATGTTGTTGATGACGAGGAAGAAGACCTGGACGAAGACGAAGTACCTGCCATAGCGCTGGATCCTAAGAAAGTAAAGATTACTCTGTTTACCTTGCCCTTATAACAGCCCCCCACCCATTTACCCCCTCTACTTTTCGAGCTCAAAAAAATATTCATCCAAGCTTTCTAACACTGGCAAGGAAACAGTTTCAAAAGGTTGATACAAAATTTCATAAATGTCTTGGTTTAAATTTTGCGAAGTTTGAAGATATTCTTCTATTTCCTGTACAAATTTCTGTTCGAATTGTTGGAATTCTTCTATTTCCTGTAAAAACGTCTGTTCGGATTGTTCAAATTCTTGTTGTTCTAAGTTAAATGTTGGTGATTTCAAGTCTTCTTCCAATTTTTTAATGTAATCTATTGCATTTTGAACTATAGATTGTCTGTTAATTTTTTTTTTGTTTTTGACTTTCCGGTACTCTAACAAATACTCTAATTATCAAGAAATGTTCAGAATTAAAAGAACAGAAACATTATATTGTTCATGAAATGAAGAAAATTGATACAACGCATGGAGACGCAGTCGTCGCATCTTTATCCGATGCACCATATACACCGGGTGATGAACCAAAGTTTCAAGTATATCTTCCAAAACGATTCGTCCAGTTGCTGCAAAATGAAGATCTGCGGGAAATTCAACCAGGATCATTATATTTGGTGTCACACGGAATGAGCGGAAACAACTCTACGGAACTAACTCTGCACATCGCACAAAAATAACATTGTAAAAAAATGTTTTAAATAAAAAGATAAAAAACAACATATCAGTATATGTTTTTATATACTGATATGTTGTATTTTTTAAAACCTCAAACGGATGACCTTGAACTTTTTAATCGATAGTATTATTCAATTATTTTATTCGATAGTATTATTCGATTATTTTATTTGATAGTTTTATTCGAATACTTTACATAAATACGAAACTTTAACGTTGAGAGGCTCAGTTCTGTTTAAGACAAGCTACAACCAACATGTCATCCAAAAGAAATAATCTAACACTTATAACTTATTGTTGCAAAGAAAAATGTTTTAGAATACCTGAAGATCAAGTTGACGGAAAAGCTTGTACAAAATGTAATTCTTTCAGCTATTGTAAATGTAGTTGCAAAACATATCAAAAGAACCGGTTGGATAAACTAGAAGAATTGCAACATCGACTCGGTCTATTGTGGCAACGATTAAATTCAAAATGATTAAACAAACACCTGCCATTACCCCCACCACTACCCCCACTACCATCGGAGGTACCTGCAGCACCGGCTTTGCAATAGTCATTCCTGCTACACCTCTCGTCGAGTAAACAACTCTAGTCATGTCTCTCAACATTCGCGGGATTCACTACAACACTATCAATCTTACAACCTACAAGGATTTGGAAATTTTTAGTGAAGAACTAAAACAACTTATAACCACTGGGTTTGGTTTATCTTTAGAACTTTATGCAACAAACAATCAAAACGAAAAAAATGTGTTTTTGCCAACTTACAACAACAAGAAGAATAAAATAAACAAGAAATTTCAGCACCGACAACAACTTACTTTTCAAATTTGGGAGCAAACTTTACTAACTTGTAAAATAATACTTTTGTAAAAAAAACAAATAAATAAAAAAAGAAAATATCTTGCATTTTCGGATTTTCCGAAAATGCAAGATCTTTTTTAAAAACATCCCCAAACGACCTTGACACACTTCCAACCATTTAAAATTTAAATACCCAGCACAGCAGGGCATTTAAACTTTAAATACCCACCACCAACACGTCACAGCTACGTCACAGCTGATGACGTCACTTCCGGTCACGTGACCGGAAGTAGCTGTCAAAAAATTGACTGGCTGTCAAAGTTTGATTGGGCCAGAAACGCCACCTCGCCACTACTAGCAACTATGGGCACTTGTGGTTACATCGGGCTAGACCCTAATGCCAATGTCCCCTATGTCCCCCACTTCGGACACGTTGTCATCAGGTATTAATAAAAACTGTTCTATTTCCTTTTCGTCCAAATATTCTCGGTCCATTGTGAAGTTTAAATCCTATACAAAATGGCAAAAAATCATATAATTAACACAAAATATTAGCTGTAAATGAATTTAATATTAGCATGGGGTTATATGGAGAAACTGAATTAAACTAGTGAAATTTAATGTCTCATCCGCCCATAGTTGCTTTTTGGCAACACGGCGATTTTCTCACATAAATTACGGAAATACTCGCTTAAATTACTAAAACTTATTAGAAACATAAACTAGAATAACTGAGGATTGATAAGATATTTTTTTCCACAATACGAAATGTCTAGAACTAAAGTAAAAGATCGCTTGAAAAAGCACAACTTACCACTAACCTCCAAACCATGTGGTCGCTCTAAAAAAAATTAATTCTCTAATGCAAAGACAACTGGACCTCAAAGGCAACTGTGGGCTTTTGAGGTTCAAACAAAATAATTTTAGAGAAAAATCGACAGAAACATGGCGTTGCCAAAAGGCAACACTGGGCGCTAAAGGGTTAAATAAAAACTTATATTGTGTCCTGTATAGA
This sequence comes from Flexamia atlantica, assembly GCA_035578135.1. Taxonomy (NCBI): domain Eukaryota; kingdom Metazoa; phylum Arthropoda; class Insecta; order Hemiptera; family Cicadellidae; genus Flexamia; species Flexamia atlantica. The sequence goes on along the minus strand of JAQJVK010000005.1, from coordinate 51,593,618 downwards.
AGATGAAAGTTACTTCATTTTTATTTAAACCATATGTTGTTTTGTAAACAATGATTTTGTGAATTTTTCTTACTCTAGTTTTATCTGTTCTGTAATAAAAGTTATTTTAAAACTTATACACAAATTTCACTGCGTACCATACTCTGCTAATTTATTACTGAAAGTTTATGTATATATATGTATGTAGTAGTGGGCACTTGGGGCTGCTGGCCCAATCAAACTTTTTGACAGCTACTTCCGGTCACGTGACAGGAAGTGACGTCACAGGCTGTGACGTAGCTGTGACGTGTATGGGTTGGTATTTAAAGTTTAAATGCCCAGCTGTGCTGGTATTTAAATTTTAAATGTCTGGAAGTGTGTCAAGGTCGGCCGGGGATGTTTTTAAAAAATAACTTGCATTTTCGGAAAATCCAAAAATGCAAGATAATTTTTGTTTCTTTTTACAAACTGTTTCTTAATTGTTGTTTTGTTGATTTTCATGTCTGTTAAAATACCATGTAAAAATGGAATTGACAAATTAACAAGAAAATATCCTGCTACAAAGTATCCAAATAAAGATGCAATTACATAAACATAAACTTTAAAATATAGCGAATGTTCTTCCTTTTTATCTGTTAGCATTTCCTGAACAAGGTAACCAAAATTGTAACCACATAAAAATGAAAGTAGGCAAATAATAAATTTCGACGGGTTCACAAAAACCAAGTTGTAAAGTAGCGAATTTCTTTCTTCCTCCATTGTTGAATTTTTAGTCGAAACCAATTAATGATAACATTATTGCTTGCGCATCAGAACTAACAGTTGATGAAATTTCATTTACTTGTAGACTTGTAGTAGTTTCATTTGTAGTAGGTAATTGTTCGGAAGTTTGTGTAGATGTAGAAGAAACAGTATTATCTTGAAGCTCAGAGTCCATATGTTCTCTGGTGAAGAGCTGGAGCCTTAAAGACGTGTGGTACCAGCTGTTTTACTCCGTGTCGGCAGTTGTTGGTGGTGGGGGGTCATCAGGTTCATGCACAGAAATGTAGATGGAATCATAATTTTCTGGAGGATGTACTAAAATTTGTTGTACAGGATCTGCATCAATAGTAAAACTTTGCGTTTCAATGCAAAGTCCATCTTTAATAAAAGAAACATATAAAACAGAACTCATGTTTATTTAGATGTTTTCTCTGCGAGTTCTACCAGCAAACTGATGTGTCAGTAGTGGCGCTGCAACCTCCCTTGACTTGTGCAGCCCGGAACATCTGCTGCACACCTGCCCTCCCCCACCACCATGAGAGACTCCTCGCAATTTTTGGATATGTAGTGTTAGTTGTAATGTAGGTGTTGTAGGGTGAATATCTCAGTACTAAACAATTGTTTTTAACATTTGGCTTAAAATACTTATTTAACTTTGTAGGAGTTACAATATTTTTAAAGATGCTACTTTATTATCTTTTCTTAATACTTAGTTAAAATATTTAGTTGAAGAAATGCAAAGCTAAACTACACTTGCGATTAAATATAAATTCTGTTTCTTAACATTTAATTTAAAATTGAAATTTTAGGGCGATGCTACATATGTTGCACACCTGCCTTCCCCCACTACCATGAGAGACTCCTCGCAATGTTTTCGATATTTAGTTGTAATGTAGATGTTGTAGGGTAAACATCTCAGTAGTAAACATTTGTTCTTAACATTTAGCTTAAAAATATTGTTTTGAAATACTTATTTAACTTTGTACAAGTTACGATATTTTTAAAGATGTTTCATATTTTAATTAATATGTTTCCAAACCTTATCATACGAGTTTTAAAAAACAAACGACAAAGGCGAAATAAAAATAAAACCAAGGAATAAAACCAACGAAACTTGCGTTGAATGAAACGCAAAAACTGGCAACTTTTACTTGACATCATCACTGGGCCGGGTTTATTATCCTGGTGACCTCGCATGCTTTCGCTTGCTGCCGACCAGTTAGCAATACAAGCCGTCGACCTTGTTGCGTAACGGTTGCGCAACAGCGTCGGCCGCTTGCGACAGTTGGCACAGTTGGCAATACAAGCTGTTGACCTTGTTGTCATTTTGCAATGTTTTCGATATTTAGTTTTAGTTGTAATGTAGGTATTGTAGGGTAAACATCTCAGTAGTAAACAATTGTTCTTAACATTTGGCTAAAAAATATTGTTTTTAAATACTTATTTAACTTTGTATAAGTTACAATATTTTTAAAGATGCTATTTTATTATCTTACCTTAATAATTAGTTAAAATATTTAGTTGAAGAAATGCAAACTAAACTACAGTTGCAATTAAGTATAAACTTGGTTTCTTAACATTAGGCTTAAAAATATCGTAAGAAAATTTTTACAAAATATTTTAATTAATATGTTTCCAAACCCTATCATGCGAGTTTCAAAAATAAGTGAAATAAAAGACAAACGAAAAAGGCAAAATTAAAATAAAACCAAGGAATAAAACCAACGAAACTTGCGTTGAATGAAACGCAAAAACTGGCAACTTTTATTTGACATCATCACTGGCCGGGTTTATTATCCTGGTGACCTCGCATGCTTTCGCTTGCTGCCGACCAATTAGCAATACAAGCCGTCGACCTTGTTGCGTAACGGTTGCGCAACAGCGTCGGCCGCTTGCGACAGTTGGCACAGTTGGCAATACAAGCTGTTGACCTTGTTGTCATTTTGCAACCCCCCCCATCAATGTTGATGGGGCGACCTCCCCCATCAATGTTGATGGGCCCCTCCCCTTCGGTCATAGACCGCGGTTAAGGTAAAGGTCCGCCTTCTTTCCAGCAGGCGGACATGTCAACCTTCAAGTCAAGGCCGCCCGCCTTCAGCTCGATGATATAACCGAGCGCGCAACATTTCTCTTTAGCATTACGGTAGAGGTGTAACTCGTGCTCTTATGAGCAGGGTTATGCTTAACGTAATGTCCGCCATGGTGTGAGGGATGGCTTATGTCTAGCTCACATTATTGTAGAAGAGGCGCCCTTCTATAATAGTCGGCCGCAATGGCAATCCAACTACCTTTCCATTTCCTGCGTGGTTTAGCTATCAGGGGTGATATTATGGTGAGGTGTGTGGGATGGCTTATGCCTAGCACACACCATAACTGTAATATTACGTAGGATAAGACAGGGGTAATGTTATGGTGTGTGGGATGGCTTATGTCTAGCACACATCGTAACTGTAATATTACATAGTATAAGATAGAATAGGGGGAACGTAAGGTAGGGGTTAAGATATGGTAGGGCGGTGAGGTGTGTGGGATGGCTTATGTCTAGCACACACAGTAACCGTTGCATGGTAGCATTTTAAGGGGGTAGCATAAGATATAATAACGTAGTATAATAAAGTAATATAAAATAAAGTAGGGACCCCACGCTTCCCCACCCCCCCTTTTTTATAAATATTAAATGACCTTGACCTACGTTTGGTTGGCCTACTTTTGGACTTTAAGATTTTTAAGTGACCTTGAAACTTTAGTTTTCGCGCTATAACTTTTATACCGTTGGTGTTATTAAAATGTTACTGGACTGTATTGTAAATTTGATTATTTTGCGTAATTTGAATACCCACCTGATAAAATTTGGAAATATATTAAGAAAAAAAATAAAATGTTAAGATTTTTTTTTAGTTTTTGCGTTATAACTTTATACCGTTGGTTTGATCAAAAAATGTTACTGGACCTTTTTTGTCTGTCTTTTAATTCCGCGTAATTTGAGTACCCGCACGATAGGCTTAGAGCATTTTTAGCGAATCTCCCCTATAGGGAAGAAGCTATTACCGTAGGTCTCATGGTAAGACCTAAGCCCAAGACCAAGATAACTTTTCGTTTTGGGGCCACTAGAAGCAAAAAACACCATTCGTTCGAATTTATATATATATATCTATATATCCATCTATATATATATATATGTGTGTCTGTCAGCACGATAGCGGCCGTAAATATGGTCCGATCTTAATGAAATTTGGTACAGACATGTAAAGTGGTAATCCCTCGGACGAGTTCGTAAAACAGCCCGATCGGACCACTGGGAGGGGGGTAAAGGGGGATAAACCCCCCGAAAATGGGTTTTATGAGTTTTTTACGTAGAAAAATAAAATTTATCAATTTATCACACCTCTATGTCCATTGGTTACCGAGATATTGAAAGTGGTAAACACAGTACGTTGTCCCAATGTTAACCTTATGGGAAATAAGTAAATTTCCAAATCTCGGTTATTTCTAAACAAATCTTAATAAAACTTGGTAAATAGCTTCTTCTAGTTCAGATATACCAAATATTAAATTAAAACCACTCAGTTTTAGTATACCTGTAGCAGCAAACCTGCATACTCATTCCCCATGTTATTCTTATGGAGCTTACCAAAACATGTCAAATCTCGCTATGTTGGATTGAAATATGTTGTTTTGCATTTGAAATTCGCTGAGTATGCAGAACTGCTGCTACGGGGGTATTGTAATATCCACTGCCACCGTGTACGTCGACGAAGCTCCAAAGTTGAACGGCGACGAGATCAAGTCCGATGGGGGGGTTCAATTTTTTTGACCTTGACCTTGACCTTGACCTTGACCGCGGTCGATGACCCCCCCCATCAATGTTGATGGGGCGACCCCCCCGTCGGACTTGATCTCGTCGCCGTTCGACTTTGGAGCTTCGTCGACGTACACGGTGGCAGTGGATATAACAAAAATGCTCCAAACCTATCATGCAGATACTCAAATTATTCGAAATAAAAAGACAAACAAAACAGGTCCAGTAACATTTTTTGATAAAACCAACGGGATAGAAGTTATTACGCAAAAACTAAAATAAAAGTATTTTCCAACATTTTATATTTTTACTTCATAGGTTTCCAACCCCTATTTTGTGAGTACTTAAATTATACAAAATTATGAGACAAACAACAAGCTTTGGTAACATTTGTTATGAAATCAACAATATTTTGTAAAAGTTTTAAATTACCAGGAGCAATTTTGTAACCTGGACGGTTTTGTAACCTGGACGGTTTTAAAACTTAAGTAAATTGCTCCAAACCTATCATGCAGATACTCAAATTATTCGGAATAAAAAGACGAAAAAAACAGGTCCAGTAACATTTTTTGATAAAACCAACGGTATAGACGTTTTTGTTACCTGGACGTTTTTGTAACCTGGACGGTTTTAAAATTTAAGTTTTCGCGTTATAACTTCTATACCGTTGGTTTTATAGAAAAATGTTACTGGACATTTTTGTTTGTTTTTTTATTCCACGTAACTTGAGTAACCACATGATAGGTATTGTAAAAGTTTTAATGACCTTGAAACTTTAGTTTTTTCGTTATATTTTTTATGTCGTTGGATTTATCGAAAAATGTTACTGGACCTTTTGTATTTGTCTTTTAATTCCGCGTAATTTGAGTACCCGCACAATAGGTTTAGAGTAATTTTGCAAAATGGGGAGCCCCCCACTTGATCTCGTCGCCGTTCAACTTTTGAGCTGCGTCGACAGACACGGTGGCAGTGGATATAACAAAAATGCTCTAAATCTATCGTGCGGGTACTCAAATTACGCAGAATAAAAAGACAAACAAAAAAGGTCCAGTAACATTTTTCGATAAAACCAAAGGTATAAAAGTTATAGCTCAAAAACTGGAAAAAATTTTAAATCACATTTTTCATTATATGTTTCCAAATCCTATCATGTAGGTATTCAAAATACGCAGAATGAAAAGACAAACAAAAAGGTTTGGTAACATCTTTTAATAAAACCAACGGTTTAAAACTTATAATGCAAAAACTAAAACAAATATTTTTTGTACATCCTATTTTACTTAATATGTTTCCAAACATTATTATGTGGGTACTTAAATTATGCGGAATGAAAAGACGAACAAAACAGGTCCAGTAACATTTTTTGATAAAACCAACGGTATAGAAGTTATAACGCAAAAACTAAAAAAAAAGAAAATATTTTCCAACATTTTATATTTTACTTTATAAGTTTTCAAACCCTATTTTGAGAGTGCTTAAACTATACAAAATTATGAGACAAACAACAAGCTTCGGTAACATTTGTTATTAAACCAACAATATTTTGTAAAAGTTTGAAATGACTTTGAAAGTTTAGTTTTTGTGTTATAACTTCTATACCGTTGGTTTTATCGAAAAATGTTAAGGAATCTTTTTGTTTGTCTTTTCATTCCACGTAATTTGAGTACCCGTATGATGGGTTTAGAGGAATTTTGCCCTGTTATAGAGGTTATAACGCGAAAACTAAAAAGTATTTTTCAACATTTTATATTTTACTTTATAAGTTTCCAAGCCCTATTTTGTGGGTACTCAAATTATTCAAAATGATGAGACAACCAAAAAGCCTGGTCCAAGGTCACCAGGGTCCAAGGCAACAAGTTGGCAATACAGGTGGTCAACCTCGCGGCCACACCAGGTGCTCAACCAGCTGCCACACCAACCCGGCCCGGCCCGGTGTGCCGGCTACCGTGACCTCGAGCCGAGTTGGGGTCCGAGGTTTGCGCTTGTGCTTCGGCATCAGTTGCTCACTAGACAGTGAGGTGGTAACATGTTCAGAAGGCGCCCTGAACATTTTATCATTTTTGCTGTTTGGTGAAAATATCTTGGTGTTATTTGTATAATAACATCTTGACGTAGGACTGATTAATTTTAAGGCATGGTAGTTTAAGCATGGTAGTTGTTTGTGCTTGTAGATACCCTAGGGTTTGTAGTTTGTTTTTAGTTTGCTGGTTTGGTACTTAGTATTATTTTAAAATCTTTCTTTTACTTACAATATATTTTGCCTGGAGTGTTTAAGTTTAAAGTAATATTTTGTTTTTAAGAATGTTATATGATATGTTTTTAATACCTTTCTATTCGACCTTCCTTTTTCCAACAAGCTTGTTGAGGGCATTCCCTCTCTTGTCTTGTATTCCTTTTTAGTTAGGGACACCTTTCAATTCCAATTTCCTTTCCTTTTTCCTTCCTTCTTTTGGAATACGGGAAGACCAATTAATTTATGGTAGACCGACTCCGCTTTTGTAATGATTACGGCCAGAAGACCGGGTCACTTACAACCTCTATACGTGCTGGATGGGTAGTTCGCCTACCTCCGGAGTTTCGCTGGACCCCAGTTGATTTGCGCCTTATGGTGAGTCGCTGGCTCCTTTAGTGTTAGGAAATAAAAAACATATTTGTATAACATTTTTTTAGCTTAGCGTTGTGCGGTTATGGTGAGGTGTAAGGGATGGCTTATGTCTAGCTTACACCGTAATCATTCTGTGCAGCGTTGGGTTGACTAGATATTTTTTACTTTTTAGCTCAGCGTTGTGCGCTTATGGTGAAGTGTGAGGGATGGCTTATGTCTAGCTCACACTGTACTCATTATGTGCAACGCTGCACTGACTAACTATTTTTTTACTTTTTAAAATCTAGGCAGGTTGTATTGTAAATTAGCTTTTCTTCTGTTAGGTTTCCGGGGGTGTACGGTTCTGTAAAACCGTACACCCCCATTTTCTTTTTAATTATTGAATGACCTTGACCTAGTTAATTTCAAGGTCAACAAAAGAGTAAGCGAAAATTTCTAAGTCCCAAGGTCATTTTTATGTAAGTTGCATTGTAAAATAGCTTTTCTTCTGTTAGGTTTTTGGGGGTGTACGGTTCTGTAAAACCGTACACCCCTTATTTTTTTAAAGTTTTGGATGACCTTGACCTACTTATTTTCAAGGTCAACAAAAGAGTTAGCAAAAATTTCTAAGTCTCAAGGTCATTTTTTGTAAAAGTTTATATGACTCTGAAACTTTAGTTTTTGCGTTATAACTTTTATACCATTGGATTTATCGAAAAATGTTACTGAAACTTTTTTGTTTGTCTTTTAATTCCCCGTAATTTGAGTACCCGCACAATAGGTTTTTAGTAATTTTGTAACCCCCCCCGGCAAAAATGGGGTGCCCCCCCGGCAAAAATGGGGTGCCCCCCCACACCGACTTGATTTCATCGCCGTTCGGCGTCTGAGCAGCGTTGACACATACGGTGGCACTGGCTAAAAATTGCTCCAAACCGTTTTCGCGTTATAACTTCTATACCGTTAATTTTTTCGAATAATGTTACTGGACCTTTTTTGTTTGTCTTTTTATTCTGCTTAATTTGAGTAATCACATGATAGATTTTGTAAAAGTTTTTAATGACCTTGAAACTTTAGTTTTTCAGACATAGTTTCAAACCCATCATGTGGGTATTCAAATTATGCGGAATGAAAAGACAAACAAAAAGGTCCAGTAACATCTTTGATAAAACCAACGTTATAAAAGTTATAACGCAAAAACGCAAAAAAAGTCTATATTTTATATTTTACTCAATAAGTTTATAAACCCTATCTTGTGGGTACTTAAATTATACAGAATGATGAGTCAAACAAAAGGTTTCGGTAGCATTTGTTATTTAACCAACAATGTAAAAGTTATAACACAAAACCTGATTTACATCTTTTAAATTTTCAACCATGTTTATATTTAATTGCAAGTGTAGTTTATTTTGCATTTCTTCAAATAGATATTTTTAAAATAATTTGAGTACTCACATGATAGGGTTCGGAACAATTTACATAAAAATAACCTTGGGACTTTTTCGCTAAGTCTTTTGGTTGATCTTGAAAATAAGTAGGTCAAGGTCATTCAATAATTAAAAAGAAAATAGGGGTGTACGGTTTTACAGAACCGTACACCCCCGGAAACCTAACAGAAGAAAAGCTAATTTACAATACAACCTGCCTAGAGTTTAAAAAGAAAAATAGTCAGCGCAGCGTTGCACATAATGATTACAGTGTGAGCTAGACATAAGCCATCCCTCACACTTCACCATAAGCGCACAACGCTGAGCTAAAAAATATATCTAGTCAGCCCAACGCTGCACAGAATGATTACGGTGTAAGCTAGACATAAGCCATCCCTTACACCTCACCATAACCGCACAACGCTAAGCTAAAAAAATGTTATACAAATATGTTTTTTATTTCCTAACACTAAAGGAGCCAGCGACTCACCATAAGGCGCAAATCAACTGGGGTCCAGCGAAACTCCGGAGGTAGGCGAACTACCCATCCAGCACGTATAGAGGTTGTAAATGACCCGGTCTTCTGGCCGTAATCATTACAAAAGCGGAGTCGGTCTACCATAAATTAATTGGTCTTCCCATATTCCAAAAGAAGGAAGGAAAAAAGGAAAGGAAATTGGAATTGAAAGGTGTCCCTAACTAAAAAGGAGTACAAGACAAGAGAGGGAATGCCCTCAACAAGCTTGTTGGAAAAAGGAAGATGGAATAGAAAGGTATTAAAAACATATCATTAGTACAGTGCAATTAGCTTTAAAAATGGGAAAACCGGGACATCCAAAAAAAAAGTTTCTAACCAGTGCCAATTTGTTCAATACACCTGCCCCAATATGTAAACAAAAGTTACACTGATTTGAGCGTCGGGTTTGGGTGGGAGGGGGCTTAATAGAGGGGAAAATGTAATTTTTTTGACATTTTAGCAAATATCTTGAAAACGGTGTGGTTTTCTAAAATATTATACTTTGCAAAAATAATCTACATCAAATTTCGAACAAAATGATACCATATGTTACATATCTAACGTGGACGGTTATTGAGTTAATGAGGGGTAAATGTAAATTTATTATTATTTTATAACAACCAATTGTCTCAAAATATCCACTCCACATGCTCCATATTGAAATTTTCCATTATTTTAAATAATATTTTACTTCAGGGAATCATTACAAGTCTAGGGAAGGATGTTTTTGGTCCTTCTAAATTTTTACTCCCTCCATCAAAAAAGTGGGAGGTAAAACCTTTTGAACAGAAACCCTATCATGTTTTATATCATTTTAAAGGGCACGATGAAAGGAGGTGAATGGTGAAAACTAGAGGTCTCCAACTTGATCCTAAGAAAAGTTGCAGCAGTTTTTGTAAAACTTAAAAATTTGATTTGCTGTAACTTTGCTTATTATCAACGTAGAGATCTCTAGTTTTCACCATTCATCTCCTTTCATCGTGCCCTTTAAAATGATATACAACATGATAGGGTTTCTGTTCAAAAGGTTTTACCTCCCACTTTTTTGATGGAGGGAGTAAAAATTTAGAAGGACCAAAAACATCGTTCCCTAGACTTGTAATGATTCTCTGAAGTAAAATATTATTTAAAATAATGGAAAATGTCAATATGGAGCATGTGGAGTGGATATTTTGGGATATTTCGTTGTTATAAAATAATAATAAATTCACATTTACCCCTCATTACCTCTATAACCGTCCACATTAGATAGGTAACATATGGTATCATTTTATTCGAAATTTAATGTAGATTATTTTTGCAAAGAATAGTATTTCAGAAAAAACGCACCGTTTTCAAGATATTTGCTAAAATGTCAAAAAAATTACATTTTCCCCTCTATTAAGCCCCCTCCCACCCAAACCCGACGCTCAAATCAGTGTAACTTTTGTTTATTTATTGGGGGAGGTGTATTGAACAAATTGGCGCTGGTTAGAAACTTTTTTTTGGATGTCCAGGTTTAGGTCTAATTGCACCGTACTACATATAACATTCTTAAAAACAAAATATTACTTTAAACTTAAACACTCCAGGCAAAATATATTGTAAGTAAAAGAAAGATTTTAAATTAATACTAAGTACTAAACCAGCAAACTAAAAACAAACTACAAACCCTAGGGTATCTACAAGCACAAACAACTACCATGCCTTAAAATTAATCAGTCCTACATCAAGATGTTATTCTACAAATAACACCAAGATATTTTCACCAAACAGCAAAAATGATAAAATGTTCAGGGCGCCTTCTGAACATGTTACCACCTCACTGTCTAGCGAGCAACTGATGCCGAAGCACAAGCGCAAACCCCGGACCCCAACTCGGCTCAAGGTCATGGCAGCTGGCAGCCGGGCCGGGCTGGTGTGGCAGCTGGTTGACCATCTGGCCTCAAGCGCAGACCCCGAACCCCAACTCGGCTCAAGGTCATCCCCCCCCTCCCAAACCACAGGGGCCTTGCTGCGGGTTTCGATCCATCATTCTTTCGCCACTGTTCCAACAGGCAACAACATTTCTTTCTTTATTATACTTTACGTTGGACTTGTAAAAACTTTATGTGTTAAAACTTCACAATAATTAATACTTTAGGACTTAGAAAATTTTTCAAACATTTGCTTCAACATTTATTTTACAATATCAAGTTTCTTTTTGGCTGCGAGTTTGAATTCCATTATTCTTTCACCACTGTTCCAACAGACAACAACACTTCTTTCTTTATTTTATCTTACATTGGACTTGTAAAAATTTTAAGTGTTAAATCTTCCCAATAATTAATATTTTAGGACTTGGAAAATTTTTCAAACCCATCATTCTTTTGTTACTGTTCCAACAAGCAACAACATTTCTTAATTTTACTTTACATTGGACTTGTAAAAATTTTAAGTGTTAAAACCTCCCCCTTAATTAATATTTTAGGACTTAGAAAGTTTTTCAAACATTTGCTTCAAAATTTACTTTACAACAAGATTTTTTTAAACTTGCATTATTTGACATTGACACTTAGATTTCTTTTCAAACTTACATTGGATGATCTTAATACTTAGGGGTTTTGAAATATAAAAAATTTAGCAGTTATTTACTCTTTTTGTGTTTAATACAGAAAAAAAGATTTTTTTAAACTTGCATTATTTGACCTTGACACTTAGATTTCTTTCCAAATTTACATTGGATGAGCTTAATACTTAGGGGTTTTGAAATATAAAACATTTAGCAGTTATTTACACTTTTTGTGTTTAATACAGAAACAAATTTTTTTTGAAACATGCATTATTTGACCTTGACACTTGGATTTCTTTTTAAACTTACATCGGATAATCTTAATACTTAGGGGTTTTGAAATATAAGAAATTTAACTGTTATTTACACTTTTTGTGTTTAATACAGAAAAAAGTGGTGGGGGTAATGCTATAAATAGGGGTAGTTTTAGAGTGGTTTTCATTATTACGGCAACTTTTGTGGAAAGCACACCTAAGTCATGTATTACTGCATTAGTTGCGAAGAATCTTTTGAAGATGAAAGTTTACTACAAATACACAAAGAAGTTTACCATAACAACGAAACAAACCAAGAAACAAACCAAGAAACAAATAACACTGGAGAAGAAGAAGAATATTTGGAAGATTTAGATCAAATACTTGCTACCGTACAACAACAACTAAATTCAAGACCAAGTGTTATTCAATACGCACCCGGACCATCTTTGGATGTGGAATTATACGCCCGAGCTTTACCAGGTAGTGTAGTATCTCATTTTAAGATTGACAATGCTCAATTGCAACTTGCACAGTTTATTTCAAAAGCAAAAACATTAGTAACAGAAACATTGAACAATGAACTAAGAAGATTAAATTTTATAAAGTTTGGAATATTATTAGATACTGTATTTACAAATGTTCAGAATGAAACATCACCAAGAGGATTTTTAATTAAAAACAAAACCATCATGTTTGCATCAGATATAAGCTCAATTGTGGATGATTGTTTTGAAGAACTTTTAACAAAATTACAAGAACATGGAAGAAGAGGTTCTGGATGGAGTTTGTTAAGTATAACAAGCTTAGATGTAAGAGTTCATAAACATGGATATGGAATGAGAGGTAGTAGTTATATTGTTTTGCCAAAGAAGGTTCGAGTAACCAAATCTTGTGTTAACGTACAAAATGAAGATGCCGAATGTTTCAAGTATGCAATGCTTGCTAAATTTGTAACAGATCATGTGGAACGACCGAGTAGAGCATACAATGAGGTTTACCATAAGTATAATTTTCAAGTCATGACTTATCCTGTTTCAATTCAAGACATATCAAAATTTGAAAAGAAAACTCCTTTTGCATCTGTAAACATATTTGGTTTAGATTCATCCAACAATGTCTACCCCTTACGTATAACACCCACCGAACGCAGAGATCATACTGATTTATTATTAATAACAAAAGGTGATATTTCACATTATGTATATATTAAAGATTTTGAAGCTCTAGTTTGCAAACAGTTATCAAAACATAAAGAAGAAAAAACCACTTGTAAAAGATGTTTTTGTTTTGTAAACAAACCTTTAAGAAGAGGTGGTTCAGAATGGTTGATGGAACATCAAAAATTATGCAGTGGAAACTATAAAGTAAGAATTAAATTACCACACCCTAGCAGATCGCAAGTAAAATTTGACAAAGTTATCCAACAATACAGAATTCCAGTTGTAGTGTATGCGGATTTTGAATCTTCATTGGTTCCACTTGAACAAGAAGAAGGAGAGCAAATTACAAGCAGAACAAAGTATCAACTTCACAAACCAAAGAGCTATTGTTTAATAGTAAAATCCACTCTGTCTGAAGAACATCTTCAAGAATATGGTTTGACATCTACACCGAAGATCTATCGTGAGAAGAAGCAGCTCGATACTTTGTTGATGATTTATACGACATCGCTGGGAAAGTGGAAGCAATGTATAGCAATGTGGTTCCTATGTCACCTATGACACCGGAAGAACTTTATCTTTATGATTCGGCAACAACATGCTATTTGTGTAACAATCAATTTACAGAAACTAAAGTTAAAGTTCGCGACCATGACCATCTGACAGGAGCCTACAGAGGTGCAGCTTGCAACGGATGTAACATCAACTACAAACTACCATCTTTTATTCCTGTGGTTTTTCACAATCTTAGCGGATACGATGGACATTTTATCATTCCCGAATTAGCAAGAGACAACGGTGATATAGATGTTTTGGCACAAACTATGGAAAACTTTATAAGCTTTTCAAAAAGGTGGGCAAAATTAAACTTAGATTTGTTGATTCTTTTAGATTTATGCCTTCCAGTCTTATGAAACTTTCTGAAAATTTAAGAAGACAAAATTTAATAGAAACAAGCAAAATTGTACCTGCAGAAAAAATGGATTTGGTTCTTCGGAAAGGAGTTTTCCCGTATGATTACATCGATGGACTACATAAATTTCAAGAAACATCATTTCCTCCACCAGAAGCATTCAAAAGTAAACTTACCGCTTCGGACATTTCACCTGAAGACTAGCAACACGCATGCAGAGTTTGGGACGAATTGGAAATGAACACTCTGGGAGATTATTCTGACTTTTATGTAAAACTTGATGTGACCCTTCTTTGCAATGTGATGGAAGAATTTAGAAACACTTATTTTGACACCGGATTAGACCCTCTATCCGGACCCTCTTGTCTATCCGGAAGCCTACGGATTAGACCCTCTTCATTCTTATACTTCTCCAGGACTAGCTTGGCAAGCTATGCTAAAAGAAACAAAGTGCAACCTTCAATTATTAACAGATATTGACATGGTGTTGATGATCGAATCGGGCGTTAGAGGTGGATAGACCCAAAGTGTTACTAGACATGTTAAAGCTAACAACAAATATCTTCCAAACTACGATAAAGAAAAACCATTAGTGTTCTTAGGACATTTCGATGCCAACAATTTATACGGATTGGCCATGTCTAATCCACTTCCTTTTGGAAACTTTGAATGGGTTAATCCAGACTCTATTGGTGATATTTCGCAAATTTCAAAAGACGGAGACACCGGATACATATTGGACTGTGACTTTGAATATCCAGAACATTTGCATGATCTTCATTACGATCTTCCGCTCCTTGCAAAAACAGAAGTTTCACCAATTAGCAAACGTCCAAAATTAATGATGACTCTTGAAAATAAACAAAGATACGTAGCTCACTTTTGGGTTGTTCAACAAGCACTCCAATTGGGTTTACGTATAACCAAAATTCATAGAGTTTTAAAATTTTCCCAATCTTGCTGGTTAAATCCGTACATTGATTCAAACACCAGAAGAAGAGCAGCTGCAACATCAACATTTCAAAAGGACTTTTTTAAATTAATGAATAATGCGATATTTGGAAAAACATTGGAAAACAAAAGAAAACACAAAAATGTTAAATTAGTTACAGATCCTATAAAACTAGAGAAACTTGTACAAAAACCAAACTTTGGAACATCCGTTATCATCAATGAAAACCTTGTGGCAGTATCTATGAAGAAGACAAGCGTGAAAATGGATCGTCCGTTGTATGTTGGAATGTCAATCTTGGATATTTCCAAAACTCACATGTATGATTTCCACTAAAACAAAATGGTCGCCTTCTACGGTAGAGATAACATCGGAATCGCCTACATGGACACGGATGCTTTCATCTACTGGATTCTTACTGAAGATATGTATTTGGATCTTTGAACATTTGTTCACAAAAATGAATTTGATTTTAGTGACTATCCAAAAGATCATTTAAATTATGACAATGATCGGAACAAAAAAAAAACTTGGAAAATTTAAAGGTGAAGCAAATGGAATTTTACTGGAAGAACTTATTGCACTAATGTCAAAATTGTATTCACTACAATTGCATAAAGAAGAAAACAATGTTATTAAAAAAGCTAAGGGTGTAAAAAGTTTGTATCTTAAGAAGAATGTAAATTTCGAACACTACAAGCAATGCTTATTTTAAGAAACGACTATAACTGCAAAATTTAACACCATCAGAAGTTTCAACCATCAACTGTACAGCGTAACAGAAGTGAAAAAAGCACTCTGCTCCAATGATGACAAACGACACATTCTTCCAGACAAAATTCACACTCTACCATTCGGCCACTATTCTCTCAATCCTATTGATGAGTAAAAAGAAAAAGAAAAAAAGAAAAAAGAAAAAAAGAAAAAAGAAAAAAAGAAAAAAGAAAAAAAGAAAAAAAGGGGAAATCACAGCATACTCGCTGTGATTTCCCCTTTTTTAAAAATATGTTGAAATGACCTTGAACTATAAAAGCGGATGCAGAAAAAGAAACACTCCATACTTACTTCACTTTGTTAGTAAAAACATCATGGCAGAGTTAAAGGAAAAGATTGTTAATGAACTTCATAAACCTGCAAGAATAAAGTTTCCACGAAGAAATACTGTTGTAAAAGAAATAAATGATTTATATCAAGCAGATTTAATTGAAATACAACCGCATAGTAAAATAAATAAAGGATTTAAATACAAACTTACGATTATTAATTGTTTTACTAAAGTTGCAGATGCTTTGCCATTAAAAGACAAAACGGGTAACAGCATAACAAAAGCTCTGGAAGTAGCTATAAAAAGAGATAAAAATAAAATTAAACATTTACAAACTGATGATGGGAAAGAATTTTTTAATAAACCTTTTGCTTTGTTAATAAAAAAATATAAGATAAATTATTATTCCACAAATTCTGAGAAAAAGGCAGCTATAATTGAAAGATTTAATAGAACCTTAAAAGGTGCAATTTATAAAATGTTTTCGAAAAGAGGTTCTTACGTATGGGTTGATATTTTACCAAAATTAATAAGCGATTACAACAAGTTTCATAGAACTATCGGTATGGCACCTAACAAAGTGAATAAGAAAAACGCTAAACTAGTTTTACAATGAATTAAAGAGAATACACAACCAAAAGCGGAACAAAGAAAACCAAGAAAATTTAATGCAAATGAAAAAGTTCGAATTAGTAAATACAAAGGAGTGTTTACTAAAAAATACCTGCCCAATTGGACAAACGAAGTTTTTACAGTGTATAAAGTACAACCTACTGTACCGGAAACTTATATTTTAAAAGATAACAAAGGTAATTTGTTACAAGGCGGTTTTTACGGACATGAATTGTTAAAGTCAACAGTAGGCGATGTCTATCTTGTTGAAAAGGTGTTGCAAAGGAAAAAAGACCAAGTTAAAGTATGTTGGTTGGGGTTTGACAAAACTGAAGATTCGTGGATACCTGTAAAAGATTTGATTTAGTTTCAAATCAACTTATTTACTCTTCTGCCTTTGGATAAGATGGAGATTGTTCACCATAAAGATAAATTTAATATTAATAACATTGATGATTTAACTGTAGATAACGTTAAAATCAACAATGGTAAACACGGCAGTTTATTTCCAAACACTGTACGATGTATAGTAAGCGGTCCTTCAAACTGTGGAAAAACTAACGTTGTGTTTAACAAAATTACAAACACAAAAGCATTGCGATTTAATAACCTATATATTTTTTCAAAGTCCTTACATCAACCAAAGTATCAATTGTTGGAAAAGATCCTGACTGATGTGCCTAAAGTTAACTATTACAAATTTAATGCTAGTGACAGTGTTATGCAACCAGACCAGGCTAAGCCGTATTCTGTACTTGTATTTGACGATGTATCTAGTGAAAATCATGATACTATTAGAAACTATTTTTCCATGGGAAGACATAATAATATTGATAGCATATATATCGGACAAACATATAGCAACATTCCAAAACAATTAATTAGAGACAATGCAAATATTTTAGTTTTATTCAAACAAGACGATACAAACCTAAAACATATATACAACGATCATGTAAATGCTGATATGTCATTTGAAAAATTCAAAGAGCTTTATGGAAAAGCTTGGGCGGAAAAATACGGATTTTTGGTAATTATGAAAGATAAAGCTATAACAGATGGTCGTTACCGCATAGGTTTTGATAAATTTGTTTTAATACATTAATTAACAACATTATCGTACAAGTCTCCATGGTGTAAACATGGTCAATCAGGAAAAGCTATTAAAAGAAATAAAATCACTTAGTGATTCTATTAGACATAAAAATAGAGCGTTAAGATTAGGAATAAGTGAAAGAGAGAAATTTCTGAAATCAACATTTAAACCTATTACTGAGCCATTAAAACAATTAGGGCAAAATGTTAAACCTTCAACATTTAATTTTTCCGGAGATGCTATTTTACCCATTTCAAAATTTGAACAAAAAGAAGAATATGAAGGTGATAAAAGTTTTACGCAACAAGGAGAAACAACTGAAGAAGAAAGCGAACTAGGTGAAGAAACAGATGTTTTAACAGAAAAAGAAGGTTTTTGTACAAGCGAAGAACAACAAGAAGAAGAAGAGTCTATTAATCCATCCAACTTGAGCAAATTGGGCTCGGATATTGCGTATAAAGGGCCGCTTGCAAGACAATTTGTATTTAAAATGTTACATTCTGCACAGCCAACTCGAAAATATCATACTTTTGGTGCTAGAATAGAAGAAAATGGGCTAATGATTGGAGATAGCAAACTTGATGTAGATGAACATGACAATATTATTATAAATAATAAACAATACAAGGGTACAAAAGGATTGTTTGAACTTATTTTTAAACCGAAACCTAATAAATATACTAAAAAGGATTTAAACATTTTTAAACAAATATTGGAGGATACAAATGCGCATAAGAAAAATTATTCAAAAAATTTCAATGTTCATAGAAATGCATCAGACAAAATAAAACTATTATTGCTAAACTTTTCCCACCAAAAAGAAGGGAACCCATAAAAAGAAAATCATTATCTTCTGCTGAAATAAATATTTTACATAAAAGGAGAAAAACAAATCAATCAAGTTTATCAGGAAAAGGATTATTGAAAAACTTGTATGATACTAATATAATATACTGCGACGATATAAACAAATTGGTTGATAGAATGAAGTTGATATATGAAGCTAATTAAGCCGGACATAGCGGTTTAGAAAACGAATGGGTAGCTTTGGCCGGCGAATTGCGAAATCGAGGAGTAATTGCATAGAAATATGAGTATATAGAATACAAGTATAACCGATTAAACATTCAGTATAACCATGAGTGTGGATACGTTTGGACGGTATTCCGAAACTGGAAGCAAATCAGGATCTTATGGAAAAAGAGGTGTTTTACCACTAACATCCGATGGAGATTATGATATAAGTAACAAACGTTTAAGGTTTGTAAATGATCCAAAAGATGATAATGATGCAGTAAATTTCAAAACTTTAAAAAGTGAAACATTACCTAGCTTAAAGCTTCAAAATGAAGTGTATAACGCTATTTTTTATAGAATTATAAATCTTCCAAAACCAATAGATAAAAATGATTCGGTAAATATGTAATGAGCCTAATTTGCTCAGGGGTAAGAATTGGCTCATTAGGCCTAGTCATGGGACCAGTAGGCCTAGGCCTACCTAGCCTATGTCCAGCCTATGGAGGGAGTGTTGGCAATCAGTATAAACACTGCTATTTCCCTAACTTAAACCCTTTGAGTGATTAAGTAACTCACGGTGTTTGGGTGGATGGTTATAACCCTAATTATCACCATCGGAAGGCTAACCTAGTCGGTCCCATAACTGCCAACTCCGATCGCCGGTTTTGATGTGGAAAGCAAAGTGTTGAGGCGTATAACGGCGACTATAATCTAATATAAACACTTAGTTGGACACGTAATTAGATCTTTTCCTTGAGAAACGTAATATTTGCGAACGGAACTACGGTTGTTGTTGTTGTGAACAACATAACCTTAAAGACGTCGTCACGACTCTGTGAGTTGAGCAGACGGTGACAGGTGACAGAGCCTGCGCTGCTTCTTCTTTTCGCCGAGCGCGCCAATAAGCTGTTTTTCTGGCAGAGACCGAAAAATAGTGGCCCCGGATATAGCTTTTTTTAGCTTGTAACCAGCCGCTTTATCAACTGCAAAAAAGGCTGGTGAGTCATCACCGGAAGGGGTGAGCACATGGTGTGCTGATAACCCCTCGATCGACACTTGTGGCAGCGCTTCGGAAGTGACCGGTCCGTAATTCGAGTTCTGTTCTTGTGCGAATTCTTCCCCGGGACACTACGCTAAGTGCCGTAGCATTCGACGTCTTCCAATACATTTTGTATTAAAGGTACGTCAGCGTCATTCCTGAATTTAAGTTAATAAGACGATCTGTAAACTTTTCTGAAAGTTGATCGGGTCGCAGGATAGGGTTCCGAGACCTATCCTGCTCGTCTCTTGGCTGTAACCAATACTAGTTAAATTAATTATCTTGGTGCCGATTACAATTTAGTTTTCCTTTTGGGATAGGCTATTTTCCAAATTCTGTGTAACCAAGTTGGAGTAATTTGTTATTTTACGGGTTTAATTCCTAGATTTTCCTGCTGTTGTAACAGGCTTAGTCTTGTTCAAACCTGCTGTGCAACAGGAGTGTAAGGTCTGTCCTGCTCCTGTAATTACTGGTCGCTAGTGAAATAGTTTAATGTTGTTTCTTGATTAGGGTAAACATTAACTATGGGTAACTAGTGTTAACTCTGAACATCTCACAGAGCTAGGGAAAACAGCAGAGGGCATTTTACTTAGAAGGTGTTTCCAGATTTAGTCTGTCCTAAGTTGAATGTCATCTAGGTTGAATATAATTGAGCTCTCATATCTGAATATCTGATAACTACTGAGATTTCGATCCTCGACCCCTGGAATTATCCCAGCGACCGAGCTGAGCGATTCCAAGGCCTCTGACAACCCGTGACGTGATTTCCTGCGGTTCGGTGTACTAGTGTAACCGATCATCTTTTCTCTTACCAGGAAATATCCGTCACAAATAAAGAATATTTAATGTGGTACATAAACCAAACCTTAAGATATGATCCTAAAAGTAATAATAAAGTATATGATGCAAAAGATCTTAGAATAGCTAATATAGCAGATCCTGTTAATGATCAAGATTCAGTTACAAAAAAGTATTTACATTCAGTCATCCCTGAAAAACAGATAAATTTTCCTTTTACAACTTTGTAATACATGATATTGGAGACCCTAAAGATATGAAAGATGCTGTAAACCTTCAATATATTACCGATCATTGTATTACACATGATATTAACACAATTGATTGCAAAAATAAAGTGTTAACTAACGTTAAGGAAGGAACTCCAAAATCAGATGCAGCTACAATAAGTCAAATAATAAAATCAAAAAATAACAAATGGGATGCTGATGCAAAAATAATTACTAATGTTAAAAAAGGGTCGGATGAAACTGATGTAGCAACAATTGGAAAAGTTCCTGTATTACAAGAATATGAAACAGGTCGTCGACAAGTCTTTGATTGCAAAGGGAGACCACTAGTTAATGTTGGAACAGGAATAGCAGACGGTGATGCAGTTACAGTAGAAGAATGGCGTAAAAGAAGCCTAAGAAAAGATCGGCATAAGGAGTATTTTAATTGTGAATACTTGCGATAAAGCGCCTTAGATGACCCTCGCAACTTTAATGATGCTGTTAATGTAAATTACATTATAAGACTATTAAGCGTAGTATTATGATGTGTATAACACAATAAACCCTATAAAATCTGATAAAAAACTACATTGGGTTAAACAAAATGTTATGGAAAAATATTTTGTAAATGAGGAAACTAATACTTTAAGATCTTCTAAAAATAATGATGAAAAAGATACAATCATACCGCAAGGTTGGAGAACACTTTATTACCCGTAAACAAACATACTTTTACATGTTTATTATAAATAAACAATGTCAAAGGATAAGTGAATAATTCATTATAAAGCATTTATAAAATAAACAAGTATTGACATTTCTTTTCACTATAAAAGACCATGTTGAAAGTTCAACGCATCAGTCATAATCGACACGTTATAAAGAGAGGAAGAGGAATAGCATCAACAGCACTTTCTCTTATTACTAAGCCGGTTGGAGCTATAGTTAATAAAGCTATCGATTTATTACCTGTAGAACTACATTTACCAGGAGGTTATCAAAATTGTGGTCCTGGAACAAAATTGAAAAAAAAAGACTTGCTAGAGGAGATTTTGGAATAAATAACCTTGATCAAGCCTGCAAACAACACGATATAGCATATTCAAAGTTTCCAGATACTAAAAATAGATCAATAGCGGATAGAGCACTTGCTGAAAAAGCTTGGCAAAGAGTAACATCCAGTGACGCTAGTATCGGTGAAAAAGCAGCAGCTTTAGCGGTATCAGCAGCAATGAAGGGTAAAACGATGTTTGGAGGTGGAAAGAAGAAAGGAGGTGGAAAAAGGAGGAGAAAACCTGCAAAGAAACGTGGAGGAAATATAAGAAGAAAACGACGATCCACCGCAGGTAAAAATAAAAAGAATCAAACAATATGGTCAATGATAAAAAAAGGAGGAGGATTATACCTAAGACCGTATCGTGTGTATTAAACAGAAAAAACAATTACTAATTCCAAATAAAGAATTAACAGATAAAGAATTAATTACTTATGTTTCTTGTTTAAAAATTCCATTTTTTAGAGGAGTGTTTATGAAAGATGCATTATCTGTTAAAATTTGTAAAAAATGAAACCGGAATAGTAAATTTAGATAATAGTAAAGGATCAGACACTCATTGGGTATGTTATAAAAAACTAGGATCAACTATTTACTACTTTGATAGTTTTGGTAATCTCCCACCACCAAAAGAACTACAATATTACTTTAAAACAGCTAAAAATGTACTATACAATTATAAAAGAGAGCAACCTGATGATACTGTAATCTGTGGACATTTATGTTTAGATTTTTTAACAAAAAGCGTTAGTCAACTTTAAGATGTCTTCCTATACAGTATCATTAACTGGAACTTCATCTACTTTGCGAAGTGTTCTTTTCCCTGCGTTACGTTTGGAAAAAGATAAATTATGGGAAGCCGCATTATTAGATATAACAACTTATAATTCTATTCCCAACGTTACTGAAAATGTTAATGACAAAATACATGATTACAAAACGAAAGATAAAATACAAACAAATATTCAGATATACAAGTATTTAGTTTACCCACTGGAGCATATGAAATTGATGATATAAATGAAGCGATACAAAATCATATGGGAAAAGATAATATAACAATAAAAGGAAATAACAATACTATGAAAGCTGAAATTAAATGTAAATATTATATAGATTTTAGCAAAGAACATTCAATTGGTAGTTTATTAGGATATCCTAAAACAACAAAAATTTTAGAACCTAATATTAACCATTCAGGTGCTGGAACTGTGACAATAATGAAAGTTAACAGTATAGATGTTACATGTAATATATACATGGTTCTTATAGAGATGGTGAAAATACTCACATATTGCACACATTCTATCCAACGGTCGCTCCGGGTTTTAAAATTGTGGAAAAGCCACAAAACTTGGTGTACCTACCGTTAAACACCAGTTTTATTTCAGACATTGTGGTGAACATACTAGATCAAGACGGAAATCATATTGATTTTAGAGACGAACCTATAACTATACGAATACATATAAAATCAACCGTATAACAATGGGGTTATCATTTAAAAAGAAAGAGCTGACTGGTAAACAAGTCAGTAGCACTTCAGCTATAGAAGGATTAACAAGTGATAACATTCGTTTTCTAGAAGAAATTGGATTAACTTATTAATAATGGAAATATTGGATATAGCGCAGGGTCCGACATTCGACGAAACCTTATGGGAAAAGGAATATCATACGCACAACCCTTACGCTTCATCAAAATTAAATAATAATGATGAAATTAGAATTCCAATACAACAACAAGATATTTATTCACTTCCATGTGAAAGTTATTTGTATATCGAAGGAAGAGTAACAAAAAAGATGGAAACACTGCAAGTACTGTTCCGTTCATAAATAACCCCATGGCATATTTGTTTGATGAAATAAGATATGAAATTTCCGGAGTTACAGTAGATTCAACAAAAAAGGTGGGAATTACAAGTACATTAAAAGGATTAGCATCTTTAACACCGAGTGAAAAAAATATGCTGGCCGCCGCAGGATGGGTAGCACCCGATTCCAGTACAATCACTCTAAACAGTTCAGGCAATTTTGACTTTTACATTCCTTTAAGATTACTTTTAGGCTTTGCCGAAGATTACCGAAAAATAATAATAAACGTAAAACAAGAATTAGTTTTGTTAAGATCATCAAACGACAAAGATATTATTGTGGCACCTGATGAAACAACGGAAGCTACTTTAGAATGGAAAATGCAAAATTAGATCGTGATATCGTAATACCATTTAGAAGTTGGGAGTTTCATGAATATTCGGTTTTACCGGAAACACAACGTCATACATGGACTGTAAAAACTTCTACTCATTTGGAAAAGGCAAGATATGTAATATTTGGATTACAAACAAAAAGAAGAAATGAAATTACTAAACATGCTGGTGAATTTGATCATTGCAAACTTACAAATTTTAAGGTGTTTCTAAACTCGCAATTCTTTCCATACGACAACTTCAACATAAACTTTACAAAACAAAGGTTTAGCGTTTTGTACGATATGTACGCAAGATTCCAAAATTCATATTATGGAAAAAAACACACCTTTATTAACGCCAAACCAATTTAAATCTAACTATCCGATTGTTGTAGTTGATTGTTCTAAACAAAATGAATCTGTAAAATCTTCAAGTGTAGATATAAAAATAGAAATGGAATTTGAACAAAATGTACCCAAAGATACATCTGCTTATTGTTTAATTTTACATGATAAAATTGTTACGTATAACCGGTATAGTAAAAGGTTAAATAGTTTTGTAAAATGAAAAGAAAAAAATACCCCCACCACTCGGTTATAAAAGCAGGAGCCGGAACGCAAATTGTTTAGTTGACTGTCTACAGTTGTATGGGTAACATCGTCTACAGCATTATAAACAAAATGAGTTCTTTATCAGTTGTACAAGGCGTTTCCGAAACAGCACCTTTATTGGAAAATGATTATGATAATCATTTTGAAGAAAATGTTGTAAAGGAAATTGATGACTTTTTAAAGTTTGAAAAACAAAATAAAAAGTTGGAAAATAATAAAACAAACGTGAGAAAGAAAAGAAAACTTGAAGAAAATATTCCACCAAACATTTTAACTGAAGTTTTCCTTCGCATCTTTTATCCTATTTCATCTTGCATGAGTAAAAGTGTATCGATAGGATTGGTAAAATCATTAGACTACTCTCCCGCAGTAATACTAAGCCATGGTACAAAGATGGTTTTATTTTCAGAAAATGCTTGGGATTCCTTTTTAAAACATCTACATCTTATTGATTGTTACTTAGCCAACAGTTTCTTTGGAAGAAAAACTAACATTCGACTTTTGGATTGTGACAATGAAATTGACATTATTAAACATCGTGGTCAACAACAAGTAAGAATTAGAGACTCGACACAATTTGAAAATAAAATTCTACTAACACGTGAAGAATTCCACATTTTAAACTATGCAACATCACCTATTACCAGGTATATGAAACAATTAGTATTTTCAAGCTCTGTTATTAAGGAATATCTGGTAGGTGCATGCGAAAAACAACCAGACAGCACTTTACAATACGGACCAATAGATACATCCATCTTTAATAGAATACCTCACGAAGTGGAAATGTGGAGGCAGTTAAGAAACTTTGAACCTTTTACTGAAGTTGCAACGGAAGCTACAGAAGAAGAAACCAACAACAACAGTACAGAAGAAGAAACCAACAACAACAATAATACAGAAGAAGTAACTTTGCTAGTTTAAAACTACAATGTAATTTAACAAAAGAATAAACCGAGGGGTAGGCTTACTGGGGACGGTGCCCACGTTAAACATACACCAACGCGCCTACAACTGTACGGCCTGGTTTATATATCTAACCTACCGTGGTGTGGAAAACAGTTGATCAGCAGACACCGTGATGAGCAGACAGGATAAAGAAATGGCAGCAAAACCTTGTGTAATTGAATTTCAAGCATTTCGCGGAAACGATGATAGATTTATCATAAAAGAATTGGTAATTTTAGATTTGCTCACACAAGTGGCGTACCCATTCTTATTTGAAGCACCGTGTTCTATCCATGCACTAAAGTCAAAAGCTAAAATAACAAACAGATGGTCAACAAATATTTTCATCATATCCATTGGTTTGAAGGTTTTCTACCGTACAATAATGTACACAAAATTATGTTTCATTTTTGCAAACAATTTACGCATATATACACCAGAGGATTGGAAAAAAAGAATTGGATACGACAGTACACGAACAAAGAAGTTTTAAACATAAAAGTGGACAAAACCTTTCACTTTGACGTTAGAAGTATTTGCGTTTCTACAATAGATCCAAAACACAACCAATCTCAATGCGCATTACAAAACGCATATCATTTGGCTGCTTACTTATAAGAAAAAGAAGAATGTGGTGGGGGTTACGAAGGTTATAAATACGAGGAAGCAACACACCCCGAGTATCACTCTAACTCCATACTCCGAACAGACAACATCTCCAGTGAAGAAGATGACATCACAACAGTTTCTCCAATGTTTAGTTGAACAATTCAACTTACATTCAAAATCAAATACTCTAATTATCAAGAAATGTTCAGAATTAAAAGAACAGAAACATTATATTGTTCATGAAATGAAGAACGTTGATACAACGCATGGAGACGCAGTCGTCGCATCTTTATCCGATGCACCATTTACACCAGGTGATGAACCAAAGTTTCAAGTATATCTTCCAAAACGATTCGTCCAGTTGCTGCAAAATGAAGATCTGCGGGAAATTCAGCCAGGATCATTATATTTGGTGTCACACGGAATAAGCGGAAACAACTCTACGGAACTTACTCTGCACATCGCACAAAAATAACTTTGTAAATATTGTAAAAACATGTTTTTAATAAAAAGATAACAAAAACAACATATCAGTATATGTTATTTATATACCGATATGTTGTATTTTTTTAAAAACTCAAACGGATGACCTTGAACTTTTAATCGATAGTATTATTCGATTATTTTAATCGATAGTTTTATTCGATAGTTTTACTCGAATGCTTCATATAAATACGAAACCTTAACGTTGAGAGGCTCAGTTCTGTTTAAGACAAGCTACAACCAACATGTCATCCAAAAGAAATAATCTACCACTTTTATCTTATTGTTGCAAAGAGAAATGTTTTAAAATACCTGAAGATCAAGTTGACGGAAAAGCTTGTACAAAATGTATTTCTTTCTGCTACTGTAAATGTGGTTGCAAAACATATCAAAAGAACCGGTTGGATAAACTAGAAGAATTGCAACATCGACTCGGTCTATTGTGGCAACGATTAAATGCAAAGTGATTAAACAAGCGTCTACAATTTTTATCCCCACCACTACCCCCACCACTACCCCCACCACAACCCCCACTACCGACAGAGGTACCCGCACCACCGGCTTTGCAATAACCATTCCTGCTACACCTCTAGTCGAGTAAACAACTCTAGGCATGTCTCTCAACATTCGCGGGATCCACTACAACACTATCAATCTTACAACTTACAAGGATTTGGAAATTTTTAGTGAAGAACTGAAACAACTTATAGCCACTGGGTTCGGCTTATCTTTGAAACTTTATGCAACAAACAATCAAAACGAAAAAAATTTGTTTTTGCCAACTTACAACAACAAGAAAAATGAAAATAAGCAAGAAATTTCAGCACCGACAACAACCTACTTTTCAAATTTGGGAGCAAACTTTTCAAACTAAAAGTAAAATAATACTTTTGTAAAAAATAAATAAATAAATAAAAAGAAAATATCTTGCATTTTTGGATTTTCCGAAAATGCTAGATATTTTTTAAAAACATCCCCGGCCGACCTTGACACACTTCCAGACATTTAAAATTTAAATACCAGCACAGCTGGGCATTTAAACTTTAAATACCAACCCATACACGTCACAGCCTGTGACGTCACCAAGGAAGTTTTTCTGTTTTTCCACGGGTAAAACCGTGTTGATCACCTAGTTTCCCATAAAGTTATTCCATGGGAATTTGTACAACGTGCTTACCACTTTAATATCTCGGTAACCAACCCATGTGAACATTTTTTTGGCCCAGTACTGGACTAGAACCTACCAGTACTGGGCCAAAACCGCCCTTTACTGGGACATAAGGGCCAGTACTTTGCAATATCCTCTGGTTCAGACCAAAAATTAAAACCCCTTATTGTTTCAATTAATTTTCTCTGCAGCACCAATTCAAGAATGTGATTTGGACATAATGTTAATGAAAGGTTTGTTGTTAATAAAATTAACAACAACAAAAATTTTTAAGTATATTTATTAATTTTTACTAAATGAATACAAAACTCTATACATATATACAGGGTGTTTTTTAAACGCAACCCATTTTTAAGATTGAATAATGCACATATGAATGTGTAATGAGGATTGTTTTATTGATCTTTACATCCTATATTATTTAAGTTTGATCACATTTATTTAATTTACATTATGTGCTCAAACAGTCCGTCATCGGCATTTGTATAACGTTATGCTCTCTCCATCAAATTCCCGAACATGTGTTGCAAGGTACCTCTTTGAATTTCTTGCATTAAATTTGTTATGTTTGTTATGTTTGTGGGGTGCTGAATATCTTGTGAATTGTTTTTTTAGAATAATACTACTTTACATGTCTGTGGCAAATTTAATTCAGATCGGACCATTTTTACGTGAGTTATCGTGCTTAAAGACACACACATTAAAAACGCAACCCAAAACTTGATTTTATCGGTGAAGGATTATTTCCCCCCAATATCCCTGGATTTGACCCCACTATATTATTATGTTCTTTGGGGATACATACAAAGTAAGGCCTAAAAAACAAGTCACATCATATTCGTTACCTCAAAACAAACAAAACAAATGTAATTCAAAGAGGTACCTAGCAACACGTGTTCGGGAATTTGATAGAGAGAGCATAACTTCATACAAATGCCTCTGGCGGATTTTTTGAGCACATAAGGTGAACTAAATGTGATCAAATTTAAATAATAGAGTGTATAAAACGTGAAGAACCATAAAACAATACTTATTTCACATTTATATGTAAATTATTCGATCTTAAAAATGGGTTGCATTTAAAAAAAAAACACCATGTATAATTTTATCTATTGATGGTTATAACTCGAACTTTTATAAATACATAATGGACATTGTAAGATAAAAAAAAGTTAATAGAGAGCTATAGATGGCACTATTATTACTCATCAGACTAATGCAGTGAGCCTATAGGTAACAGTGCATTAAATAGGCCTAACATATGTACAGGTAACAAGAATTAAAGTATACTTGGCCAGAAAATTTTTATTGTGGGAATGCTCCTATCCCCTTAATCAAAGACAATATAACACCATAATCGGCAGAACAGCAGGAATTATTGTTACTAGCGTTAATTTATTTGTTGCAAGTGGGAATAACATTTCAGTAGACGAGTACTCGTAAAAATACAATTATGGTTCTCCACTTTTCACAAAGATACATAAAATTGTAAGATTAAGGGATAAACAAATATCCAGTATGAATTCGGAGGTTGCTTAGCTTTTTTGCAAATAACTTTTAAATGGTGAGTAAACTGGCCTTAGTGAAAGGTAATGCTCTGAAAGAATAAAATTTCCTAAAAATTTATATAAGGCAATTCTTTATAATACTCAATAAATGCAGCCAAAACTTTTCTCTTAGTAAAAATGTGAAAAAACCTTTTACAATGTATTTCTCATGGAAAAAATGTTCTTTTAGCGAATTTCCCCAATAGGGAAGAAGCTATTACCGTAGGTCTCATGGTAAGACCTAGCCCAAGATTTCAGTGAGGGGCCCCCAGAAGCAAAAAACACCATTCATATATCTATCTACATACTATATTCTGTATATATACCGGGTGTCCCATAATAGCCCCCCCCCCTAACTTTTTCCTATATTTTTTCAAATATCAATTCCACACCACCCTCAAACATTATTGGGTAGTTAATACTTCATTTTGAGGGGGTACCCAATTTTGGCCGCCATCTTGGATCCGCCATATTGGATCCAAAATAATTTTTTTAAACGTTAAAGTGGTGTTGTGACCCATTATTTCGAATTAGATTTTTTCACTGATTACAATGCCGCAATCCGTTTTTTAATATCTCAATTGGTTCTCAAGATATGGGCACTTTTAATTTATTTATTTTCAACCAATTTAAACATTACAAATTGATAAAATAGGCCCATGACCACAAAATAATGCTAGATAGTGACAAATAACCACCGTCAGTCATTGTTGAGCGATTTACACTTAACTTTTACCGATGTAAATCTTTTGGCCGCCATCTTGGATCCGCCATTTTGAAATGAGGTAAGTTATTTCAAATATGAAGTTGGTATTGTGACCCATCATTTCAAACTAGTTTTTTACGCCGAATTGAATGCCGCAACCCGTTTTTAATTATAGCGTTTCGTTTTCAAGATATTGTCATATTTCTAATAAAAATCTCAAAAAATATGAATTTTTCAAAAAAACAAATGTTATAGCTAAAAACGGGTTGCGGCACTGAATTCGGCGTAAAAAATTACCCTCCTTTTTTGGAGGGCTCCACCCAAAAATGGGCTTTTTGGGTTTTTCACATAGAAAGATAAAGATAATCAAATATTGATTAGCACCATTGAATTCAGATCAAAAAAACAAACAATTTAGTATTTTGAATCATTGCTCTATGTCCATGGGTTGCTGAGATATTGAAAGTGTTGTCCCAATGTTAACCTTATGGGAAATAAGTAAAAGTCTACAACTCGCTTATTTCTCAACATGTCTTAATAAAACTTGGTTTGTGGCTTCATCTAGATTAGATTTAATGCGTTTTAGCCTAAAATCCCAAAAATTTCCATTTTTTGGCATCAATTAAACCTGCATACTTATTCCCCATGTTATCTTTATGGGAAATAAAAAAGTGCTATATCTTCATAATTTCTCAACATATCTTGATAAAACTTGGTACATGGCTTCTTCTAGTTAAGACCTACTAAATATTGACTTAAAGCTGCCCAGTTTTAACATACCTGTTGCAGCAAACCTGCATCCTCATTCCCCATGTTATTCTTATGGTGATTCCAAAAACATGTCTTATCTCGCTATGTTGGATGGAAATATTTTTTGCATTTGAAATTTGCTGAGTATGCAGGTCAGCTGCAACGGGGGTATTTAGTTTAGTTTCATATTTAGTTTCAAGGAGTCATATTTTCAAAACTTTGACAAGCTGGCAATTTTGATGGAAACACGTTAGCGACCTCCAACTTCCTCCATTCGCCTATTTTTTACAGGTCTTTAAAGTGAGGGGTCACTCGAAAGGGGTTTACATTTGAAAATTTGGAGTTGCCCCCAAAATCCCCATTTTGGGGGACACTCAAAATTTTAAATATCATCATAAGAGACCACTTTTTTATTTAACAACATTTTTCCCAACAACATTTTTCCCAGGATCGTTTCATTTTTAAGTCACCAAAGTTGAATTAACACTCAAAACGTCTAAGACGCCAGGTTTCATGGATATGTTGTATTCAAAACTTTGGCAAGCTGTCATTTTGGATAGAAACGTTAAAGACTCCAACTTTCACCATTCATCTTGTTTTTGAAAGCTCTTTAAAATGAGGGGTTACTCAAAAGGGGTTTGCTTTTGAAAATTTTGAGTTGCCCCCAAAATCCCCCATTTTTGGGGAACACTCAAAATTTTTGGTAACGTCAAAAAATAATTTGGGTTGAGTTAGTGTCATTCCCCAAATGTTAATAGTTTGTCTTAACAAACAACAAAATTAAAGAGGGAGGACGCATATTGGTATAACTGGCGCCAATTCTTGGGGCCCACGCCGTCCATAAGACCAATGCTAAAATTAACATTAGTCTCATGGACGGCGTGGGCCCCAAGAATTGGCGTCAGTTATAACAAGCTCTAAATCAGGTGTTTTTATACTCAGTGTTGCCAACTTAATTCATACAAAAAATTATTACCTGGCTATTAAAATGCATACGGTTTTGTTTTCTTAAGTTGAAACACTGAAGTTCTTGAATTAAATTTAGAGTAAGCAAATAAGTGTTGCCACATTTTCTCACTGTCCATCGCGGCGTTGCCAGATTTCTCCCCATGTATTTCTTTCTAGCTGATAATCCCGGCTTTGCCCGGGAGTTTATTTTCTTCTTGTTGTATTCTTGAAGTTTTTTAGTGCTGCATTCTGACAGTAACCATAGTAGCTATTTCAAATGGTAACCATAGCAACTATTAAAAGAACTTCCAAAATCCTTGACATGGGTCTCTTTCGGACGATCCTGTGCCTAAGTCCTAGAAGATATCAAAACCAAACCACTATAGTGCACATCATGAGATTCCAAGCTTTAATTTGACACCAAGATCAAGTGTCTACGACATGTAGTTTTGGCTGTAGCCCGAAATATACGAACAAAACTCTCTTTTTAAATATATATTTTGATTAGATTACTTTTAGTTCCATGGGAGAAAAAGTAGATTACTTTTAGTCCCGTGGGAGAAAAAGTAAGTAAGTAAATCCCATGGAGTGTAAACAAGGCCTTAAGTATTCTATTCCGGGGACTAACCCTTTAGCGCCCAGTGTTGCCTTTTGGCAACGCCATGTTTCTGTCGATTTTTCTCTAAAATTATTTTGTTTGAACCTCAAAAGCCCACAGTTGCCTTTTGTCAACACCCTTTAGTTCAGAAAACGGCCACTAGATGGGCGTTTAGTCCAGTTGTCTTTGCATTAGAGAATTTTCTTTAGAGCGACCACATGGTTTGGAGGTTAGTGGTAAGTTGTGCTTTTTCAAGCGATCTTTTACTATAGTTCTAGACATTTCGTATTGTGGGAAAAAATATCTTATCAATCCTCAGTTATTCTAGTTTATGTTTATAATAACTTTTAGTAATTTAAGCGAGTATTTCCATAATTTATATGAGAAAATCGCCTTGTTGCCAAAAAGCAACTATGGGCGGATGTGACATAAAATTTCACTAGTTTAATTCAGTTTCTCCATATAACCCCATGCTAATATTAAATTCGTTTGCAGCTAATATTTTGTGTTAATTATATGTTTTTTGGCCATTTTGTATAGGACATGATTTAAACTTCACAATGGACCAAGAATATTTGGACGAAAAGGAAATAGAACGGTTTTAGCGAATTTCCTTAAAGGAATAAGCTATTACGGTAGTACTCATGGTAAGACCTAAGTCCGAGACCATGTTAACTTTTCATTTTGGGGTCCCCAGAGGCAAAAAACACCAATCGTTCGAATTTATATATATATATATATATATATATATATATATATATATATATTTATATATATTTATTTAATATATATATATATCTATGTGTCTGTTAGCACGATAGCGGCCGCAAAAATGGTCCGATCTTTATGAAATTTGGTACGGACATGTAAAGTGGTAATCAATTGGACGAGTTCGTGAACCAGCCCGATCGGACCACCGGAAGGGGGGTAAAGGGGAATAAACCCCCCAAAAAATGGGTTTTTTGAGTTTTTTACATAGAAAAATAAAATTTATCGAATTTTTATGGGCACCATTGAATTCAGCTCCAAAAAACAAACAATTTAGTATTTTGAATCACTGCTCTATGTCCATTGGTTTCCGAGATGTTGAAAGTGGTAAACACAGTACGTTGTCCCAATGTTAACCTTATGGGAAATAAGTAAAATTCTATATCTCGGTTATTTCTCAACATAACTTGTTAAGACTTGGTAAATAGCTTCTTCTAGTTCAGTTCTACTAAATATTGAATTAAAACCACCCAGTTTTAATATACCTGTAGCAGCAATCCTGCATACTCATTCCCCATGTTATTCTTATGGAGCTTACCAAAACATGTCAAATCTTGCTATGTTTGATTGAAATATGTTGTTTTGCATTTGAAATTCGGTGAGTATGCAGGTCTGCTGCAACGGGGGTATTTATTAATACCCTTTGACAACGTGTGCGAAGTAGGGGACATAGGGGACATGGGCATTAGGGTCTAGCTCGATGTAACCACAAGTGCCCGTAGTTGCTTTTAAGCAACAAATTTTTTTTTAACCTGTGAGGGAAAATTTAAAAAACAATTTTAATGTATTATTTAGACCCTAAATGAAAGAAAAATAGGAAAAAAATATTTTTTTTCTCGGTGCATCATAATTTGGGTTTCAAAGGGCTAAAAGACGACTTTAGATAGTAGGTGGAGGAAAAATAATTTTTCGCAACACTACCTAGTAAGTAGCTGCTTCCGTTTCAGTATGGGAAGTCGCCGTTTACAAAAGAGTATGGCAAATATCAGCTGTTGTGATGTAACAAATCAGCTGGAGGGTGGTAAGAGTTTGTATGCGGAAAAAGTTTGCGTGCGGTAAATGCTCAATGTTGCCAACTCAAGAAAAAAATAGTATATCACACAATTTACATACATTATACATAAACACAACATACACATTTTAACTATGACGACCATATCTCAATTGTAACTGAACTGGTTTCCCAGGTTGCGACTACGTACAGTTAATAGCGATAAGTTAATAAAGAGCAGTATTATTGAATCAATTGTTGCCGTCTGTGTGACGATAAGACGTATTCCTAGAAATAGCTTACTTGTTCGCAGAACAGCAGAGATAACGCTTTTTGTTATCTCCCCCGCACAGATAAATATAGTTTTATACGTATTTTCTCTCTACAGTTTATTTAATATTTGTTATATGCTGTTACAAATTAGTGTCCATTAAAAACGTTGTGCTTGTGTGTAAGCGTTGTTTTTTACTTACCCTTTATATTTGTTGCTGGTAGTGTCGCGAAAACTATAGTACGCAACTCAAACCGGGAAGGTGTTTACGTTGCTCGTTGCTCGCATCTTAGACTAAGCTCGCATGACATTCCCGCGCTCCACAAGCGTCGCGCGTGAACTATCATGCTCGCACGTAAACACCTACTTCCCGCATGAAGTGCGTAATATACTATAGTATCCTCCGTTCTCCCTGCATATAGCTAGAAAACCTTTCTTTAGTTCATAAAATAAAAATGCCTTTTTAAATCAATCCAAACAACAAAAACAATTAATAATATTAAACGCAGAGTCATTATAACTTCATAAAAATAAATCTATATACTTAATACAATAAGGTTTTTTTCTGTTAGATCCCTTTTTCAGCCATCCTACTTAACCGATTTTGACGATTGAGGTGTCATTTTAAAGCTCATAATGCAGCGCACCGGCGACTGATAATTAAAATTGGCATTTCTTTTACGGCTTCGACCCCTAAGCCTTTGATTTATTTCTAGTGGGCGCTTTCAACGCTCCAGTGCTGAGCAACTTGCGTTAACATGTTTTTAAAATGTGATTGTAATTTAACAGCTGATTACCTTTAGATCGATTTTTAACCTAAGTCAGATTGTAAACAAAAATAGAAAGTCTATAAGATTTGATTCATTTGAAGAAAACTAATTCTTAAATGGGACACTATTTTGGCAATTGTAGACGAATTGAGGTAGGAAAATCATTCTTAATGGTGCAGAAAGAAGTGGAAGGCAAGAGAAAACCGAGTCGATGAGATTAGCGAAAAACATACGTAACCTGCTTCGTCAAGAACAGAGAACTGCCGAGAGACAAAGACTGATAGAACATCAGAGGGACACCGCACCACTTATCTACTTGAAGCAACTTAAAGAAGATGTTAGGGCATGAATACGCGAACAAAAACTTCCAGTATACTACTGTTGTGCCAGAAGACAAATTAAAATACCTAATGCTAAGATGATGAACAATGTGTGTGTGTTTTTCAGCTAAGCTTTTATTTGTTTATGTCAGACCTTTAAATTGCACTTGAAAGGTCAACTTGAGTAATAACGGCGAATTCGAAGCTTTAACGCGCAGACAACTTGAAAAACCAAAAACACATATGAAAGGACCTTTAATCAGGAGAGTTTTTGCAGGCTTTGAAATGAGTTTTGGTATTTAAGTTTTAATATCCATCATAGTGTTCGCCTGTGTAGTAAATATTTCTCCTACTTCTTCTTATGGTAGGCGAGTTTCTCAAGAAACAAAAATAATAATTTAAAAATGCGCAATTTGCGCATGGGGCCCCTAGTTTAGTTATAATAGTACGAATGCGAACACATAAAACACTAAATTATATTTAAAACTGTTCAAATCATGATTTTTTGGATTTAGGGTAATTTTAATTTGAGATTTTTAAGGGTAATATCGGGTAATTTTGCGAAGAATTTTAGCTGACTCGTTCCGTAATTTAAAGATGACAGTATATGAAGAAGTGACTTGTACCAATGAATACACAAACGTTTGTGTATTCATTGCTTGTACAGCTGAAAACGGGTCACAGAGAAGGGTCGACATCTTGATTATTGACCAAGAAACAGATGATGGATATATTATAGATCCAACAATTAGATATGAATTAAGTTCATAAGAACGTCACCTTCAGAAGACGATACCATCGAGAAAAAAAGATTTATGAACCCACAATTAATTTTTTTAAGGAAAAATACAAATTAAAAAAATGGTTTGTTTATTGGCTCAAGAGGGACCATCACAAATTTTATGTATACATTTTGGTGAAGGTTTAATCTGGACAAAAACATTCTAAAGAAAATTTCCATAGTGACATTAAAAACTCAATAGAAATATTAAGAAACCATTTATACAACTAATGAAGATAAAAAAATCATAGTTTTAATTTAATATAATGTTTTGTGATATCGTTTGTATGTAGCAACTTACTCAATGGAGTAGGAAGGTTATAATTTATTTCAATAAATTATCTTATTGGTCGGTTATGGTGGAAACACTGCTCCAATCAGAAAAAGTCACTCACAGTGTTGCCAGACGTGGGGATTTTTCCCCACAGTGGCGATTTTCAGCCAGGAGAATTGGTCGGTGGGGAATTAGTGGGGATTTCAGCTTTGTGGGGAATTATGTGGAGATTTTTTGAATTTTGGGTAATTTTTGTTGGTTGAACTGTATAATCAGCAAAGAAATGGGAAAAATCGCTCCGGGAATCGTGGTATTTGACTGTTTTTCTAAAATAAGCATGCGCAATCGTTTATTTCATGAGTAATTAGTCATTATTTTTATATTTGAACGTCCATTGTTGTGGATAAAAGTTTGTGCGCGAGGTTTCGTTTGGTTCCGTAGGTGCCCCTTGTAAATGAACCGCTTTGTCAAGGAATGAACTCAGTGTTTTAGAATAGATTTTTAGAGTTTTATTTCTTCATTACATTGCAATTTGGTCCATTTATGCCTGAAATTAGAGAAATTGTTTTTGTAAAAGTGATTAAAGTGGGGAATTTGTGGGGATTTTTTGTGTTTTCCCTGTGTGGGGAAATGTGGGGAATTTTCGGTGGCACCAGTGGGGAATTAGCAACGACCTATCAGTTATATTAGTCCGGTTGCTTAGGGCTGTATTTTAAGAACACCGTTACCAGGTGGATAAAAGTACCAAATTTGGCATGAAGGTACCTTAGGGTATACTAATCAATTTTAGCTTAGGAGCCCTTACGAATTTTTAAGCATTTCCATACACGGCACCATAATCCAAAATGGCCGACAAATACAGAAATATATATTGAAAAAATTGTATTTAGGTGTATCCAAGCTAATATCTCCCAATATATCGATTTGGAACCACCACCTTACTTGCTGAGTAGTAAATACTTCAATCTGATTGGGTATTAATTTTTAGCCGCCATCTTGGATCCGCCATATTGGGTACAAGATAGTTTTAGCGAATTTCCCCTATTAGTGAGGTGGCTTAGTGAAACTACCGTTACCTGGCGGATAAAAGCATCAAATTTGGTGTGAAGGTACCTTATGGTGTACTAATAAATTTTAGCTTAGGAGCCCTTTTGAATTTTTAAAAATTTCCACACCCGGTACCAAAATCCGAGTGTAATTTATAAAGTCACAATTAACATGGGGTCATTTTTGAAAAAAAGTTACTTTACTGCCTTTTTCACATGTATTTTTTTAGATATTGACTTGGGATCGTTGTTTAGTGGTTAATCCTTTATTTTGACAGGATCATAATTTTCGGCCGCCATCTTGGATCCGCCATTTTGGATATCAACTCAATTTTTTTAAATGTAAAGGTGGTGTTGTGACACATCATTATGAACTAGATTTTCACGCTGATTACAATGCTGAAATCCGTTTAAAAAAATATGCATTCGTTAAAAAGATATGCTCAAATAAAAATTCACCTCTATACATTTCTTATGGACGTTTAATATTTTTAGCATTTTTTTGGATAATTTTTCTTATTTCTCTCATTTTAATTAAGATATGTAGTTAATTTTAGTATTAAAATACTCACTGAAATAGCAGCTCTCGTATGAGATATTAGTCATCAATTTCGGGCGAGTGACAGATGAGCTATAAGGCTAAGTAAGAACTCAAAAATCAACTTTTTGGAAATTTGGTTTTAATTAATTATCTATATCTCCAGTTCTAATTAAGGTATTTAGTTCATTTTGGTCTTAAAATACGCAGTGATGCTGCAGCTTTCGTTTGAAATACTGATACGTAAAATCTGTTAGGTTGTAAACGGATTTTAAGGCTCATTACGAAATAAAGATTAGTTATTTCAAAATTTTACGCTTAATAGTGAATTACATCTCACCCTGAACTTTTCCGAATTAAGTGATCGAGGTCTCAAAATAAAGCTGATATTCTACTGAGTCTTTTAAAACCATTCAGAACTCAATACCTGTCCTAGAACTGGAGATATCAGTCTTTATATAAACAAAAATGTCTGAAAAATTTTATTTTATGTGGGTTTTTGAACCACAACTCACCTGAAACTCAATCTATTAAAATAATTTATGACTCAAATGAAAGCCAAAAGTCTACAGGGTCGATTAAGATCTTAACGATTTTTGAGTCTTCTTTTGAACTAGAGAAATCCTTCATGAACTGTAAAATTATGCAAATAAAACGAATTTATGTTGAATGAAAGCTCATAAGTCACCTAAACTTTAATCTGATTTTATTGAGAATTAGCTCACCTGAAAGCTGCTGGTTTACTGAGTGATTTAAGACTAAAATGAACTAAATACCTTAATTAGAACCGGAGATATAGATAATTGATTAAAAAAGAAATACAGAAAATTCATTTTTAAGTTCATATTTAGCCTTGTAGCTCATCTGTCACTCGTCCGAAGTTGATGATTAATATTTCAAATGAGAGCCGCTATTCCACTGAGAATTCTAAGACTAAAACTAAGTACATATCTTAATTATAATAAGAGATAGAAGAAAAATAATTTTAAAAAATGCTAAAAATATGAAACGCCCATAAGAAATGTATAGGGATAAATTTTTATTTGAGTATATCTTTTTATCGAATGCATATTTTCAAAAACGGATTTCAGCATTGTAATCAGCGTGAAAATCTAGTTTAAAAGTATGCGTCACCACACCACCTTTACATTTAAAAAAATTGAGTTGATATCCAAAATGGCGGATCCAAGATGGCGGCCGAAAATTATCCTGTCAAAATAAAGGATTAACTACTAAACAACGATAGGCGTTGTTTCCAAGTCAATATCTAAAAAAATACTTGTAAAAAATGCACTTAAGTAACTTTTAGCGAATTTCCCCTATAGGGAAGAAGCTATTACCGTAGGTCTCATGGTAAGACCTAAGCCCGAGACCATGATAACTTTTCGTTTTGGGGCCACCAGAAGCAAAAAACACCATTCGTTCGAATTTATATATATATATCTATCTATCTATATATATATATATATATATATATGTGTGTGTGTGTCTGTAAGCACGATAGCGGCCGTAAATATGGTCCGATCTTAATGAAATTTGGTACAGAGATGTAAAGTGGTAATCGATTGGACGAGTTCGTGAACCAGCCCGATCGGACCATCGGAAGGGGGGGTAAAGGGGGATAAACCCCCCAAAAATGGGTTTTTTGAGTTTTTTACATAGAAAAATAAAATTAATAAAATTTTTGTTGGCACCATTGAATGAGCTCAAAAAAACAAACAATTTAGTATCTTGAATCATTGCTCTATCTCCATTGGTTACCGAGATATTGAAAGTGGTAAACACAGTACGTTGTCCCAATGTTAACCTTATGGGGAATAAGTAAAATTCTATATCTCGCTAATTTCTCAACATATCTTAATAAAACTTGGTTTGTGGCTTCATCTAGATGAGATCTAATGTATTTTAGTCTAAAACCCCCGAAATTTCCATTTTTGAGGCAGCAAACCTGCATAATCATTCCCCATGTTATCCTTATGGGAAATAAAAAAAATTCTATATCTTCCTTATTTTTTAACATTTCTTGATAAAACTTGGTACATGGCTTCTTCTACTCAAGATCTACTAAATAATGAATTAAAACCAACCAGTTTTAACATACCTGTTGCAGCTAACCTGCATACTCATCCCCCATGTTATTCTTATGGAGATTACAAAACATGACAAATTTCGCTATGTTGGATTGAATTAAGTTCTTTTGCACTTGAAATTCGCTTAGTATGCAGGTCTGCTGCAACGGGTGTATTTTTCAAAAATGATCCCATGTTAATTTTATTTTACATACCACATTCGGATTTTGGTGCCGGGTGTGGAAATGTTTAAAAATTCAAAAAGGCTCCTAAGCTAAAATTTATTAGTACACTATAAGGTACCTTCACACCAAATTTGATGCTTTTATCCGCCAGGTAACGGTAATTTCGCTAAGCCACCTCACTATATGTCGTTGGTGACAGTCCTCCAGTAGGGCTTCACTTTTTCATATCTCACAGCAGTCTATATCAGTTATATGTCGTTGGGAATTAGTGAAAATCTATCTGGCAACACTGTCACTCAGTCACTGTCACGTGTGTCACGGCTTTATAGGTTAATTTACACCACAACTATGCTGTTATTATTTCATCTTATGTTTTAAATAATCACAATCCTAATATGAACTGTTCCCTGGAAACGAGAGCATCTGCTCTAAACCGAATATCTCAAAAAAGATTAGGAGAGTTACTTAATAAGATTCCTGGCCTGAAAGACTTTATTATTGATCCAAAACTGATAAAACCTCTAGAAAGGATCATTGGGGTGTCCCAGCTTAGGTAAGACTACTTTTTTCGTTAAAAACCATGCTCTAGTATCCTTGCAGGCATGAAGTGTGATAAGCATAAATCAGCAGGTACTGGTAAGCATAATTTTTTCAGTACTGGTCTGGGAAATGAATTTTCTTACCTGCAAATCACACCAGTTCTACAAGCTCTGTTGTAGGCCTATGTCACAAAACTGGCCGGTTAATTTTGGTTCCACAGGCTGGGCCTGTTGGCCTATGGAAGTTAAGAACCTAACATTAAAATAATATCATTATTCTCTTCTAGCCTAAGGGTATGTGCACCAGAACGGTCGGTTATTGTTCACTTTACAGTAGGCTACTCCATTGGAAATTAATTCTTTTTTTTTGAAATTTGGGAAATATTGCGCTGATCTCAGAAATGAAAGATGTTTTCCAAGGAAAACATAGGAAAATCAGAAAAACCGAAAAAACTTTTTTAATGGAAATGGGTCATATGTAGGCCTATCAGACGTCCTGGTTTCCCTGGACAGTCCGGGTTTTGAGAACTTTGTCCGGTGACTAGTCCAGGGCTGCTACTTGTCTAGGGATTTTAAACAGAATTTTAAATTTTTTGTAAAGAATAAACCTTTTTAAAGATATACATGAAATCATGCAACATTTCAATGGGAAGTCATGACAAATTTACAGGTTTTAGCGTCATCAGGAGACTGACGAGGGTAAATCTAGCTTAAAAACTAAAGAAGGCCAC
Source organism: Flexamia atlantica (assembly GCA_035578135.1). NCBI lineage: Eukaryota > Metazoa > Arthropoda > Insecta > Hemiptera > Cicadellidae > Flexamia > Flexamia atlantica. Next base: position 51,552,023 of record JAQJVK010000005.1, on the reverse strand, counting down.
CCTGTGGGTGCAAACATATTTAACCTCTCCTTACTGACCCTCTGTCGTCTGTCTAGAACCATGAGAATAGGGTACTTTGGTATTATACGGAGGCCACCCCTATACAGCCCGCTGCGGCGGTTATGTTAGGTTAGGTTATAATAATATTTTCTTTGCCAAGGTGTCAAATTCTATCCCATTTTAATTTTCCTTTATTTACAGCAATGAGGCTACTTAATTATCATGCATCCGACTTATACATTTTTAATGACAAGTTAATTTTGTTTTTAAAAAAATGTAGCAACCTTTTTGTTTAGTTAATTTTGAGATTGCTTTATATATATATATATATATATATATAACTTGTTGTTTATATATATTTTAAATTGTTTATAATTAAAGTTAAAATTTAGTATTTGAGTGAGTTAGGAGTTAATTATAATTAAGTTAGTGTTATCAATATCTGAGTTTTGTTATTAGTTTTAGCTGTCAGCTTATTGTTTTCATGTAGCAGTATTTTTCATTTATGTTAGTTTTAAGATTAAGTTAGTTAAGATGGCTGTTTTGGAACATTGTTCTGTAGCTATCAAATAAAATGTTAAATAAATAAATAAATATGCTAGTAGGACTTTCCTTGTTTCGTTACGAATCGAACGATACCAGATGAGTCACACTTTCGCCCGCCAAATCCCCTCTAAGTAGGCCTAGGTCAGGTTTTTGACCGGAGTGTGTGCATCACTTGCCTACAGGATTTGGCGGGCGAAAGTATGACTTCCGGTATAGTTTGATTTGTAATGAAACGAGGAAAGTCATACTAACATGTTACTGATAACCTAACCTACCATAACCGCCGCAGCGCGCTGTATAAGGGTGTCGATCAGGTGTTGCTGCTACAGTAGCGGCGCTGATGCTTTACCTGCCGACATCGCTGCCTTGTGAGAGGCAGAACACAAAGACCGCTCATCGTAATTACGTCAAATTTGAACAGTAAGTCAATCAAAGTATGTCTTCTCCAATTATGTAGTTATTTTTGGTATCCAGTTAAAAAACCCTCTCTAAAAATAGTGGCCTCCGTATGATGCCAAAGTACCGAGAATAGGCCTAGTGTTGTGACTTAGGTTGTAACTGGCATATCTGATACAAATCTAAGATAGGCCTAAGTAAAAAATCTTTATACTACTTTAACAATCTTATTTTATTAACTTCGGCTGTCTTATCGAGGGACCTCCCAAGGAATATGTTTGTTCACCGCACCTCAAACTGTCGGTACGAGTTTCATATCTGATCTCCTCTCGTTTGTTTCTAAAGCAGACGATTCGACATCTGATTTCTAAGAAAACAGTATCGAACGATCTAAGTTTACCGTTAGTCAAACTTCGATTTGAAGATTGTTGGGCATAACTTGACGTCCGATTAACTTACATAACTTTTATTATCGATTGTTTTGTCACCATATGAAAGTATAGTATTTATCATTAAGTTAGTACCATTTAGCATATTAGATGGCAGATGATGAGAAATAAGGTGAGTTGTTTAGTTAGTTGATGTTGGTATAATGTTTTTGTTTAGTTTTTGGCTAGCTTTAGGCTAAGTTTATTATGTTTGAGTTTTATAAATTTTTATTAAATTTAGGTTAGGTATGTTTCAGTGTTCGTGAGAGAATTGAATAATATATTTGACTGTGTTTTCGGTTATTGGTTGTTGTCAATGTTTCTTCATTACTGACGGTTGTTGGAACAGTACATCGATTAAGTTAAACACGATACCGAGAGGTCATTAGTTTATATCTAATCACCGAAACCTAAGCAGAGTACACTTACACGAAAACGAAATTGATCTTCTCCCTTGTTAAATCACATTGAGAAGTTCAGTTATCAAACCTAAGTATTAATGGTAAACAACCAATGGTAAACACCAACCAACCAATGGTAAACATATCCTAGAAGATCAGATAGAAACTGGTACCCAAACTGTCCTGGGTTGGCCTGAAAAATATCAGGTTACCCTAGTCATATGGGTACTCAAAATTAATCGGGAGAATGAGCTTAAACAAGAATTTTCAAAATCCGATTGATATTAATGGAGATACAACCGGAAAAGCGTCAGAAAAAGTAAAAATACCCCCCGTTGCAGCAGACCTGCATACTCACCGAATTTCAAATTCAAAACAACATATTTCAATCCAACATAGCGAGATTTGACATGTTTTTGTAAGCTCCATAAGAATAACATGGGGAATGAGTATGCAGGTTTGCTGCTACTGGTATATTAAAACTGGGTGCTTTTAATTCAATATTTAGTAGATCTGAACTAGAAGAAGCCATTTACCAAGTTTTATCAAGATATGTTGAGAATTAAGCGAAATATAGAATTTTACTTATTTCCCATAAGGTTAACCCTTTTAGTGCCAGGATCTCGTAGCGAGACGCGCACACTAACTACCGCTAGTGCCGGGATCTCTTAGCGAGATCCTGTCTCTAACTGCATAGTATGCCAGGATCTCGTAGCGAGACGTTTACATTTTTATACATATAAAATATATTTTTTCGTTTTTACTGGCTGGAATTCTTGCCAAATGCCTTTCTATAATCAAATCTTTCGTTTCATGTGACTTTTCTCCTGAACTGTCTTTATAGTTAGCTGAAATGACATACTGAAATGCAAACAGCTGTTGGCAGACAAATAACCATGCATTTCATATGGCGGTGATGCAACTTCGATTGTGTAATTTTTAGGTTATGTTTTTGTTTTACCTAAAGGGTTATAATTGTAATATAGTTTGTATTTTGTTATTGTGGATCTTTTTAAATGTTAAATGATGTTTCTAGTGTAAATATGGAATACGAATACTGTTTTAAGTAGGTTGCTTAGTGACGTTGTTCAACTCTGCATTGTTGCAAGGTTATCGTTTTATTTTGTTAATTCATAACCTATTACAGTAAATTGATGTTTTATACATGGTTTTTACTTGTTTTTTAACGTAGTTTCACATAAAACTAATAAAAATTGCATCAGAGTAAAAAGTAAATATGTTTTTTTAGTGTAAACATAAAAAATGAATATGATGCAAAATTTTTTTAAATTTATTAACATTTATTTTTAGCAGAAACTTGAAATTTGTCTTTCTTCTTGTCATTTATAAATAATAGAAGTATTTAGAAACAAATAAAAAAAAGATTTGTTAAAAAATGTTAATAAATAAATTTTTAGTGAATTTTTTCCCAAACCCTTACATTTTTGCTAAAAAAGGCCTGGCACTTCTTGCAGGTAACAATGAAAAAATGTCCGGCACTTCTTGCACCTACATTAAATTTTTTTCCGGCACTAAAAGGGTTAACATTGGGACAACGTATTGTGTTTACCACTTTCAATATCTCGGTAACCAATGGACATAGAGCAATGATTAAATATACTAAATTGTTTGTTTTTTTTCAAGCTGAATTCAATGGTGAAATCCAAAATCGGATCACTTTAATTTTTCCATATGAAAAGCGCAAAAAACCCATTTTTGGGGGGTTTATCCCCCTTTACCCCCCCTTCCGGTGGTCCGATCCGGCTGGTTTACGAACTCGTCTAATTATATTTTGATTAGGATTTTTGCGGACATTTGCCATCACTGATTAGTAAAAAACAAGTTTCACGACGTTTCGGGATCTGGAATCTGATCCCGTCTTCAGGTGGAAGAAAACCTAGAACATAACAAGATTAGTAACACATAGCCAGGAAAACCTGGAGAAAAACACAGCTAAAACAGAGAACTGTAAAAGCAGTCACGAAAACAATAAGCTGAAAAGAAAAACAATACACAAAATAACACAAGTATCAGCTCAGCTCTGATTGGGTGTGGACGTGCTCTCTCCTGCCTGGTGATTCTTGATACTTGTGATTCCTGTGTTATTTTGTGTATTGTTTTTCTTTTCAGCTTATTGTTTTCGTGACTGCTTTTACAGTTCTCTGTTTTAGCTGTGTTTTTCTCCAGGTTTTCCTGGCTATGTGTTACTAATCTTGTTATGTTCTAGGTTTTCTTCCACCTGAAGACGGGATCAGATTCCAGATCCCGAAACGTCGTGAAACTTGTTTTTTACTAATCAGTGATGGCAAATGTCCGCAAAAATCCTAATCAAAATATAAAATCACCATCACCAACAATGAATTTCTCGTCTAATTGATTACCACTTTACACGTCTGTACCAAATTTCATAAAGTTCGGACCAATTTTACGGCCGCTATCGTGCTAACAGACACATATATATAGATATATATATATCTAAAAATCCAAACGAATGGTGTTTTTTGCTTCTGGGGGCCCCAAAACGAAAAGTTATCATGGTCTCGGGCTTAGGTCTTACCATGAGACCTACGGTAATAGCTTTTCCCTATAGGGGAAATTCGCTAAAAAGTTATCCACAACATAAGGCCAATCTAGTGGGTACTCAAGTTGAGTTAGGCCTAACGGAAATTGCACGCTAAACAACATTAAGTTATATAAGAATTTTCATGATCTGACTCACAATAGCCGAAATAAGGACTAAAAACATTAAAAAGTTATTAGGCCTATTTAGGTTATATGAAGATTGATTTGGCTGGAATAGGTTAGATAGAGGTTGTTTATGTTGGTTTAGGTTGTACATTAGACGCCCTCTAGTTCAGCCACCACAGGGCAGGACCACCGGCCAGACTATAAAATGGCCGGATTATCCGGATGTGTTATCACAATTTAAAATTACCCTATTAAATTCATTACCTATGCTTAAAAATCAACAAAACACATTATTTAAACATTTATACAGTGTGTAATTACCAAAGAAATTATTTTGACGTCTCTATGTTGATCTGTCATATTGGGTCACTCGTAGATAGGTATGTTTTTACCGATACGGTACTGAAGATATAAAGTGAACAGAGAAACTCATTGTGTACTGTAAAAACATACTAGAAATTTACTTGATCTAATTAATTTACACATACTACTTGAATCATAACCTAGACAAATTAAAAGAAATCTTTTAATTTGTTATTTTCTTTTGTTATGCAAACGAAATCCCAGATCAAATCTTACTGTGCAATCCTTATATTGAAAGGATAACAACATCGTTGGTGTGTCCTTGGTGTTGGTGCGTCAAGTGTGTCCATCAATTGAAGGGGTCCCCCGTAAAACGTTCTAAGCGACAAAATTTCAAAATCGGAATTATTCAGTGAAAAAGGTTCTCTAAGACACAAGCTACAACGTGGAATATTTTGTTTTGAAGATATTTGAGTTGGCAGCCCTGATTTCGTCTGTCAAAGTTGGCGTGTTTCGTGGGACTGCACGGACTTGTTGGGGAATAACGTTCTATTCGCTGAAAGATGGACTCCCCGCCGGTCGTTGCGTTGTCAACCAGCGACCAAAATCGGGTAAATAAAAATAAAACACGTGAAGTAAATATTGGAAAGTGAAAGGATAAGACCGCGAAGGAATATAGAAAAGCTGTATTACCCTATATTTCAAAAACTAAGTAGCCAAGGCCTGGAAAATTGACCCAAAAAGAAGAACGTTTTAAGCACCACATTTTTATAACTTTTAGCGAAATGACATTATCACGTTATGTAACAACATAACAATTTTGTACTTTTATATCAAAGATATTGTTTTATATTCTCTTTTATTTACTTTTATGTTGATATTCCTACACTCCCTGATGTTTTCATCCAAAGTAGAAGAGCAGTCCGTCAGAAAACGTTTCAAACGCCAGTCATTTAGAACGTTATAACTCCAAAAACAACACGTAAAATGTTTTAAAATGCTTAATGGCTAGTAAAGTTTTAATGGCTAGTAGGCTACATTATGATGTTATAAATAGGGTATTACAAAATTATGCATGATTATAAGGTCTAACTTTGAAAAAAACCGCAAATTTTAGAATTCAAATTTCAACGCTTGATTACTCAAAACTAAGTTTTTGTCGCTTAGAACGTTTTACGGGGGACCCCTTCAATTAAGCTTGCCCGTAAATTAAACCAACATAAATAGTTTACCTCTTTGGCCGGACACTAAACATTCAGGATAAATCCTGACGAAGGCCATTCCCCCGCAGTGTGGTGTAGCGATATGACTCATCCTCCTAGGACCGGCCGGACCATCCGGTGGCCGATCCAACCGAGGCCGAACTAGATGGCATCTACTGTATAACACTTTTAGTGCCCTAACAAAAATTGTATATAGGTACTCTAAGTGCTGGACCTTTTTTTGTTGTTTCCTGCAAGAAGTGCCAGGCTTTGTTTAGCAAAAATGTAAGCGTTTAGGAAAAAATTCACCAAAAATTTGTTTCTGAACATTTTTTAGTAAATTTTTTTATTTTTCCTCCTAAACAACAGTTATTTGTACAAATGATTGATAGAAACCAAAATTTTATGTTTATGCTAACTTACACAAAAATGTCGATAACCAAAAAAATTTTAGATCATTAAATATTTTTTCTGTTTTAACACCCTAAAAAATATTTAAGTTTTATTCCTAAGCAATTTTTATTAGATTGTATGAAACCATATAAAAAACATGTAAAAACCATGTCTAAATCATATCTACAAAAAAATTACAATCAACTGTATGCCAAGTTTTATCAAAATTGGTAAGTAAATAAGGTAGGGGTCAGTTTTTAAATATTTTCCATAAGAATAATAGGCAACATACTATTTACCACAAAACTTAAATATCAATTTGCTTCGCAACCAGTTAACGTAAGGGCCAATATTTAAATTCGGGACGATTGAACTTCCATAGGTCTAGTAAAAATGAAATTATTTTGTTAAAATTGAAATTTTTTATTTTTAATACATTTTTTGGAAAGCCTAAACATGATTTAATAAGTGTCCGCGCCGTAGCCCCCTTTTTTGCAGACAATATTTTTTGTTTTAACTTTGTTACCTGCCGTTACAAAACAACGGGACCGCCGTTACGCATAGTGTGACCGATGTTACAAGACAACCTGAAGAATTAATATTAAATGAGTACAAATTTTATTATTACTTTCAATTTAAATATTCTAAGCATTTGTGATATTAATTGTATATTCAAAGCAATAAAATACAATGCATGTAGGGTAAATTGTGGGAAATTTTAATGCCATCTTAAACCAATAAATAGACACTGTCCTATTGGTGGGCCTAATAGGGACAAAAGTGTTCTCAAATATTCATATGTACCTCCGCACAGCAACCAAATGATAAGGCCACGATGCGGCATTCCAAGGACACCTAGATTGGCGACAAGGAAAAAATAGAGCTCTCATCACTGGTTAGTGCTGCACAGTGAATTATTGTTATAATTCATTGTACTAATTTGCTAACATATAGTATCGATTTCATAAAGTAGCCAACGTATATTACCAAATGTATAATAAATTTACATTATGTTTTTAGCCCCCAGGTAATAAGACCCATAATAGTCCATTGAAAAGCACATTTTACTGTTATAGGTATTGTACATAAATTTGATGTGTTTTTTCAATTAAATTTGGAAATACATTAAGAACAGCCATAAAAATGTCAACTTAAATCAAACCCATAGCGAGGAAAGCACTTCTGATGGGCTCAAGGTCATTAGATTTAAAAATCGGTCAAAAAACACCTCAGAACACGTCAAAATTGCGTACTATACCAATTTAGGGTTAAAAAAAATACAGTCATGTCTAGTCTGTACAGTTAATAGCACCGTCTTGCCGATTGTGTAAATAAATATTTCCCCATCTGAACCAGCCAGGAATTTAGCACTGAGTCATTGTTGCTTGTCCTAGCATATTAATTCATTCAAATTTGTTTTAGGTTCCATGGAGTAGACAAAATATTTAAACTTGACTTTTCAAACACTATCCCTACGGCTAATAGTCAGGTTGTTTACTTTGTTGAGTCCGACCTTATAACAGCAAAGCATATATGTGACCAAATTAATGCAAGACTGAGAAACACTAATAACCCTAGCTACCATATCATCTTGATCCCACAGAAGCTCATATCAATATCAAGCTTATTGGAGGAAGAAGGAGTTCTTGGCCATGTAACACTTTATGGCTATCAATGGGAACTGATTCAGTTTGACACCAGCATTCTTTCGTTTCAGTTAGATAGCTTTTATAAAAAAACGTTTCTTGACCAAGACCAGCTCTTTCTGCCATGTGTTGCTAGGTCAATATGGAGTCTGCAAATGCTTTATGGAAAACCATCATTGACATTTGTGCAAGGTAAATATTCATCAATTATTGATGATCAAGTAAGTGTTTTAGAAGAAACTTATGGAAAGCCAGACAAGGATATATCAGACATTGCTTGCTTTCTCATATTTGATAGAGATGTCGATTATCCTAGTGTGCTTTTGACACCAGGAACTTACACAAGTCTATTAGACGAGGTGTTTGGAATTCAAAGTGGTGTGTTAAATTTCAGTCTAGAAGCTGATAAGAGCAAGACAACTGGACGGCTCCTTACTAGCACTGAGGAAATTTATAGTCAGATAGAAACACAAACATTTTTCCGATGTTTTTGGGTATTTAAGTAAAATTGCTAAAAATTTACAAGAGTTCAAACCAACAGCAAACATGAATTTGAAAGACTTAAAACGTAATATTACACAAGAACTCCCCAATGCACTTGCACTTAAGAGTAGCTTAGCTTATCACATAAGTGCTTGTGAAGGCATCATAGGTAAGATGGGGCCGAGATTCGAAAATACCCAAGCAGCAGAACAAAGAATGCTTGAAGGACGTGGAAGAAAAGAAAACATGTCATACATTGAAGATTGTATTGCGATGAAATTGGGAGGAAATTTGAGTCCTCTTAGACTTCTCTGTTTACAGTCAGTAACCCAAGATGGTTTAACAGCAGATGAAATTCATAGCTTGAAATTTCAGTACCTTCAGGCATACAGCTATAAGTATTTGAGCAGTTTTCATAATTTGGATAGGCTTGGACTCTTGACCCACCAATCCACTTTAATATCTAATGATTTGACTGGTGGGGCCATTGCTAACAAAGTAGTCAATGCAGTCTCACTTCCTACTAGACGTAGTACCTTTTACTCTCTTGCTCAAAAACTGAAACTTTTTCCAACAGCTAAAGATGACTATGATCTTAAAAACCCTAAAGATATGAGCTATGTTTTTAATGGGGCTTATATTCCACTGGTATGCCAAGTCCTTCATATGCTTATAAAACGGGAAATGTTGCCAGAGGAAGTTGCAAAAATGATACCAAATGCCAAGATAACAATGGATAGGTCTTGTGACATTGCTCCTAGAACATTCCTTGTGTATTTTGTTGGTGGTGTGACTTACTCTGAAATAGCAGCTTTCTATTTACTTGAAAAGTTAACAGGAGCTCAGATAATCGTGGCAGGAACATCTATCATTAATGGAAATACCCTAATCGAATCATGTCTGTAATAGGTTTAGTTTGATATTGTCAACAAACATGTAAATATAATGTACTTTCTTCTGTCATTCCAACCTTAGCATCAATTATTTTCCTGTGGACATTGCCCTGTATGTGTTAAGAGGTCTTATTACTCAATACCCCTGTTGCAGCAGAACTACATACTCCCAATCAGATCTTATACCGTCAATTCTACACACTGCCGCCTGTCTGACAGAAATGATTTCAGCCAATTAAGGACATTCTGAGAAAACCCTATTGCTCTAGTTTCTCCTAAAGCTAGGGGGTAGTAAATGTTATTGTCAATAATGAAGTCAGTAATTTGACTCTACGATTCTTTCAAGGCCTTCAGATAGTGTGGGCAAAATGCTGATCGGCCTGAAATCCTGGCAGGAGCTAAAGGGTGGATAAGAGCAGATTTCCTACAAGAGGGGAATGAACAGTTTCTCAGTGATGCGTTAAAAATAAATGTGATGGTTGGAAGAATGGCGAAAAGAATATCTTTAATGAATCGTACTGACACACCTTCAAACACGACAGCGTTGCTTTAGATTTGATGAATAGCCTTAAGCACATCAGTCTGAATAACAGGTTTGAAATTGAACACAGGGTAAGTAAAATCCTGGGTCAGTGAATTTACATAGTTATTAACTAGGTACTGATTTATGGCGTGACTGGATGAAGAACAATATCAGTTTAATTCATTTTGAGGAATAGAGATTGGTTGTGTATCGGTCTGCCTCCCAAGACCATGCTCTTTTACATTGCGCCACAAAACCTAAGATGATTGTTTCCTGTTTTCAAAAAGCTTACGAATGAATCTGAATTTTGAATTATGTAAAAGTTGATTTATTCTACTCCTGAGGCAGTAATATTTATCCATTTGAATTTCATTTTGAGGACGTTAGGCTCTTCTGGAAAGAAAATTCATGGCCCCAACTTTGGTTGGGGTGGGGTTGGTGCAACTCTGGTCAGTTAATCGGGAAAAATGATTAACAAATATGAATAAACCGGGAACAACTTGAATAAACAGAAATGAAATCTTGAGGTTATTATATTGTTTGTATTTTGTAACTCGATTAACTATTTTACTCAGGGATGCCCATCCATCCCCCCAAGGCTTATGCCTCCCCCCAATTGGGGTATTTTATTGTGAGGCTTGGCCCTGCATTCATTTCTTTCATATTTATTGCAGAATATTTTACAGCCGATCATGATAAAAAATTCAAAAATATAAATATTTATAAAGCAGTAAAATAATATTAATTCTAGATTTATGCTTGGTTACTATTTTAATTAGGGACATTCATGCCAGATACTGATGTTTGCATATTAGTGTATAGTTCGCGCATTATATCTCCGGCTATGGCTATGATTCTACCATCTGTGATGCTACTAATCGTATCATATAATAATTTTCTACATATGATATTGGTAAACACAGTGTTCCCCCAGTGGTATCCTAACTAGCTTTCGCTAGTTTAGGTACCAATACTGGGTATAGTAACAGAAGTTGTCACAATTGGAGGCAGTGTTGTAGCTGTCTTTCAGTGAACAACTTCAGTTCCCCACCAGGGGAGGCTGGGCTTGAAGGCAGGGTGGGCGGGGTTGTACTGATGACAAATATGAGGGCCACCTGATCCCTTGAGGCCCTGTTCCAACATCCATTGGATAAAGGTATACCTTTGTCCACCCAGTCTAGTCTTGGACGAACCTATTCCATCTACCTATTCCTTTTTCCTTTTGCTTCCCTCGTATTAATTTTCTAAATGCGGTGAGCCTAAGGGATAATTTAAGGGAAGCTCCCTTTCCTTTCCGGTAGCCGTACAAAAAGACAAAATAATGGCTGAAGTACCCTCACAGGATTTTCCTGTGGGGTGGGGCAACCCAGACTACCTATTCCCCCCTACAAAAAAAAACTGCTAGGCAAACAGTGTCACCATAGAACAATATGTTTTCTGAAAAGTACCCCTCTCTCTCTGTCTTTTAATCAGCTGACTGCCATAACCGAAGGTATAATGCGCGAATTGTACAACAGCGTGCTCGGGCCCCAACTTAATTTTAATCTTGGTCAGTAAGGGAAATTGATCTCAAAGTGGAAATGTGTTTTCTGTAAAATAAAACTGAATGAATGATTGATTTAATTTTATGGTGCAATAATTTTTCCAATATACTGTAGTTTGTTTTTTAGATTGAACAATAGCTTTAATTAATCATTATTATCAATTGTCAGTCCAAATCAAATTTGTAAAGAATTAAAAAATTAACAAGTAATTTTTGAAACGAAACATGGCACACGAACATAGGGGGGCCCGAGGCTGATTATAGTTACAGGGCCCAAAATCGAAGGTGGGGGCCGTGAAAAAATCATGTATATGTATGTATATGTTCTTGGCAGTCAAGTTACAAAGGACCAAACATAATCATCAGTTGTCTGTATTCCCAATTTTCGGCTGTGGCTAGATATTGTTTGTGTACTGATTCCAATACTTTTGAAGAAGAAAATTTGTGGATTTCAACGTAATAAAGAATAACATTATTGAGGAAATATAATGATTTGGTCACCCTCTATATTCTGAGGTGGCGATTGGACGCCACCAAACACGACAGAACGCTACCTTTTACGATTTCATCTAGTCGCCACCCCGACATGTCGCCACTCTCTCTAGTTTGAAGTGACGATTTGATGCCACCGCAGAAGACAGATTGCCAACTATCTTGACCGCGTCAAGGAACCACCCCGTCTAATCCCCACCTCTTTAAGAGGGGGCTCCAGTCCCGCGCGACTATCTGCTTCTCCCATAAGGCCATTGTTAACTTTCAAATTCGTTACAGTGTCAACCGCTCAACCAAAATCGTTGATTTATAGCTCATTTGAAAGAATAAAAAAATTATCTAGCGATTCCAGTGAGCAGAATTTCAATATAGTTTTTTGTTTAGTAGTTAAATACAGTAGGGCGCCGATTATCCGAACGTCGGTCATCTGAACCGTCGGTTAACCGAACGCCGTAATAATTCATATTTTGAAAATGATTCTCAAGCAATTAAAATTCACACTCCAAAAAATGTGTCAGGGCTAAAGCAAAAACAAATTTTGGGCTTTGTCTCAAAATAAAAGTATACAGGGTATTGTATCTATGTATGATAAATTGTTTTTTAAAAATTTGTACCCATGTATTCTGATCGCTTTCATAATAAAATTACGTGAATAATTTTTGTTTGATCAATTTTACCGTTTTTACTAGTAAGAATTACGTTACATATACTGTATAATTTTTTAATTTTGTCTTTTCATGTTCAATTATCCGAATATTCAGTTATCCGAACACCCCTAGTCCCCAATTAGTTCGGATAATCGGCGCTCTACTGTAATCACGAAAAAATCTATTTAAATAATTCTAAATGTGATACGGTATCAAAATTGTGCTCACTGAAATCGCTAGATAATTTTTTGTTCTTTCAAATGAGCTAAAAATTACTGATTTTTGTTGAGCTGTTGAGGCTGTACCGAATTTAAAAGTTAACATTGGCCTTATGGGAGGAGCAGGTAGAAACCTCGGATGAATTATAACTGGATCACGCTCTCAATGGGCAAAAAACGTGCCAGCCTTCCAGGCCGTTGGGTGGCAACATTATCTATTGATTCATTATCTATTGATTGGTTCAACTGATATTTTTATTCAATTTGCTTAAAAAACTTGATTGAAATAGGCAAAAAAGATTAACAAGTGTGAGTAAACCGGGGACAACTTGAATAAACAGAAATGAAACCTTGAGGTTATTATGTTGTTTGTATTTTGTAACTCGATTAACTATTTTACTCAGGGATGCCCATCCATCCCCCCAAGGCTTATGGCGCATTCCCCCCTCCCAAAACAGCCAGCAACTTCTCAATTATTCATTTGCCTTTATTTATACTAGCTGATGTGTACCGTTAGTACCGTTTCGCTGGGGAGAAAACGTAACTATTTAAATAATGAATTGTAAATAAAAACAAACTTATTTAAGGGCTCAACAGCTGTTCAGCCCTTTTCTTTATATTTATACCCTTGGAGAATTGATCAAAAACTAACTATTTTTTCTAGTGTTTTCTTACAGAGACCTTTCATTCAAGTATAGGGTTGGGTGTCGTACTTATGGTTCCCTTAAAAGATACACGGGTAATTTGGGCATTATATAGATACAAAATTGTGAAAACAAAACAATAACCGTCATTTCAATACTGTACAATGTCCCAAATTAATTATTATTGAAATGTAATCAATTATAGTAAAGAAAACTCGCTGAAGGTTTTGGGCTGATGAACCTCCCCAGAGAATGATTCCATATCTAATGTGGCTTTCAAAAAGCAAAGAATAGTAAAGAAAACTAATAGATAACTCAAAAGAATAAAATACTGACTATTAAAAAAAGAATATGTTACGAGTAGCTTGAAGAAAATTCTCTGATGTCTATTTATCCTTGCAACTTGGAACTACTGAAAGAATACAGTGAGCAGTAGGCTAATGCGAAAATTTAGCACATGATGGGTAAAAGCAGTTTACCTAATCAATCAATCAAATTCTTTATTTTCATAACATCAAGTTACATAAATTGCGTAAAACTTAGAATATAAGTAAAGATTACAAGAATTAAAGATACAACTATGTGTGAGAGGTGACACATAATTTATTTTTATTTTTAGAACAATGGTAACAGTATTAAAAATTAAGAATGTTAAAATAAAAGTCAATCACATAAAATTTCCAAATGCATGGTAGAGGTTGAAAGTAGTGGTGATAATGTTTTTATGCAGGGTATAAGTTGAGATTCTCAATGCAGGCAAAGAACTCATTGAGGTTGTAGATAGATATTTCCAATAGCCAGTTTCGCAGTCTTCCCTTGAATGATCCATTGCTTCCTCTCTTGATGTTAGCCGGGAGGGCATTGTAGAGTTTTACACCGGCGTAGGAAGGCTTCTGTTCAAAAAGGGCAGTTCTTTGACTACGAAGTACAAAGTCATCAGCATGGCGGGTGTTGTGCTCGTGGATTTTGTTGTCTTTTAGAAGATCTACGTTGCTGGTGTGTTGGATCACATCAAGTATGTAAAGAGACGCTACTGTGAGGATGCCAAGGGTCTTGTAGGCTTCTCTACAGTTATCCCTTTGTTGTAAGCCGGTCATAGATCTGATGGCGCTCTTCTGTAGGACAAGTACTCGCTGAAGGTTTTGGGCTGATGAACCTCCCCAGAGAATGATTCCATATCTAATGTGGCTTTCTAAAAGCGCATGGTAAGCTGTTCGTAAGGCTTCTGGAGTACTTATAGCCCGGACTCTTTTCAAAGCAAATAAAGAGGTACCAAGTCGGAGACACATGTTATCTACATGATCACTCTAGGAAAGGTGGTCATCCAGAATCATTCCAAGATGTTTTAAGGTCTGAACAGTGGTAATATTAGGGAAACCAGACAGTTGGTCTTTGTTTATTCCTAGAGCTAGAAATTAAGTTTTAGCCTCATTGAACACAAGGTCGTTTTGAATGCAAATTCTGTTCAGCTTTGCTTACTGAGACGAACATATTGATCAATTGATTTCCAGTGTCTCTAAGGATGTACCTTTGCTGACAAGGACATTATCATCTGCATACATGACAGAAGAGCTTTGAGGCTCAACAGCCAGTGGGAGGTCTCGAGTGAATAGTAAGAATAAAATTGGGCCCAACTCAGAACACTGAGGAACACCTATTCTCACTGGTAGAGGAGTTGAGGTTCCTACCTTTGTTTCCTCATTGATGGTCTGATTGACCTCAAAAATTTGCGTTCTATTTGTTAAATAGCTTTTAAACCACTGGAGTGCTAATCCGGAGATTTCTAGAGAACTGATCTTGGACAGAAGTAATGTGTGATCTAGAGAGTCGAAGGCCTTACTCAGGTCGAGAAATGTGCCTGTGACGGTATTGCCCTGTCAGTTATCAGTTCTATCAGCTCCGTTAAAGCAGTTGTAGTTGATTTTCCAGCCAAGACCCCGTGCTGCCTTACAAGAAGCAGGTGTATAAAATGAGGTAATTAAACAGTCTAGTGTGAGATCAGTTTTTTCCAGAGGATTTGATACTGGAGGTAAGTGAAATAGGTCTGAAGTTTTGTATGTTGCTTTTGCTGTCATTTTTATGCAAAGGATAGACTTTTGAATTTTTCATTTTTGTTGGAAAGTGACCTTGTGCCATTGATTTATTTATAATGTCTGTTAGGGAGAGTTCATTTTCACAGAATTTCAGCACATTTGAACAGATTCCATCGACACCAGCTGATGAGCTAAGTTTCAAGGATTGATAAATTTTTTATCTCCTCAGTTGTTGCTAGTAGAAATAATTCAAGATTATGGTTACAAAGGACAATGTTTTGAAAGGTCTTGGGCATGACCTGGTCATTCCGCTTTAGTAGGAACCTTATTCCTCGGCTGAAGTGGTGAAAAATGCATTGAAGAGTTCAGCTACCTTAGTGACGTCATCGGTAACTCCACCTGCAAGCTCTAACTGCCATGAACATTCTTTTTTTTAACAGTAGCTTTATTTACAATCTGTTTCAGTATGGTAGAAACAATAAGTAAATTTGATAAATTTGAACAACTTGAATCAGAATTTGTTCATTAACAAAACTGATACGGGTATTTCCTTTCTTTCTTGTGGTTCTTTCAGAATTAATGACCTCCAATATCGTCTTGTTCTTATTAGGAGCTTCCCTGATCCGGGCTTCATTTTCTCTTTTTCTGAGTACTTTTAGTTTTAAGTCACAACTCTTCTTCTTCTGACAAGCTTCCTGTTTGTCCTTTTCCTTATTAGTTCTGATAAGGGAGGCGTCTGCTAAATACCCCGCCCAAAACTGTTTGTGTCTCTCTTTCCTATTAATATTTATTTTATAGAATATAAACTGGACATTTTAAAACCTAGACTGTATTTGAAACAACTATTTTTTATACTAACAAGCTTGGACGTCTTGAAACCTAGACCTTATGAATTACACTTCAATATTTTTTTAATGTTTTGGAACCTGGACGTTTTGAGACAACTATTATTGATGAATTTGAATTACGAGTGAGGACGTTATAAAACCTGGACGTTTTGAAACATCCATCTAATTGAAAATAAACTACCTAGACGATATAGTAAAAAATTGTATATATTATCTGTATTATACGCCCGCGCCCGCCTCACCGCGGCCCCGTCTGTACAACGCGCGAGGAAATTATAACGGGGCGGCGCGTCAGCTAAAACCTCCAGTATGACATTACTCCAAACATATTTCGCGCTTATTTCGTGTCACGTGAAATTTCGCATTTATGTACCTCCAATAAAGCAATAAGTACCTGGTGGACCGAGCCTTGCTCGGTATTATCATAGAGTAATAATGAACTTCGTAAAGAGTTGGCACTTCCATGTTAACTCGGTGGTAAGGGAACAGTAGCGCTGTCTGATAAAAGTGCTACGAACTAAAAAGATCGATGCGATATATCGATCGATCGTCGTCTCCTTTGTTTATATTTTCGTTTTCTTGTTTTGTTTGCTAAACTTTCAATTTTAATGTCTTTACCGATTTGTTTAGGTTAAATTGATTAAGTACGTTTGCCACTAGTGCAAGTTGTTTCGCAAAATACTGTACTGAGTGTTTCACATTGTGCATGAAGCGATTGATAGAAAATAAATACGTAGATGTTTACAATAAAGCACTTAATAAAAATTAATTTAGTCAATTTGTATTAAGTGCTTTTATGTAAACATCTACATATTTATTTTCTATCAACCGCTTTAAGCACAATATGAATCACACAGTACAGTATTTCGCGAAACAACTTGCACTAGTGGCAAACGTACTTTAAGTATTTTCCCACACTCAAATTAATTCCACCTCGTTTTGGTTGTGTACACGTCGTGACAGAAAATCAGAGGAAACAGAATAGGTAGTTAGCAGATCGTTATCGTGGTTTTGATTGGCTGATTCAGTGAAGAAGAAGAAAATCATGTTTTTACAACGACATCTAACTAAAGTGCTTCGAACTAATCCGCTCTAATAAGCTTACCACTTGGCTCCATTTAAGTGTCAGACCGGTGGTGTTATTTCATGTTTACCAGTTCATCCAGTTACCATAAAATATTTCAATGTCATAAAATTGATAAATAGAAGCCTTTTTTATTGCTCCATGGACTCTTCATCCCACTTGCTGTATAATCCCTTGGGTGAGCACATTTTCCCCAACTCCCTTGATGGCTGTAGATTCCAAACAGCTGTTGTGATTACTTCTTTTGTTTACACTTTCCTTGTTTATTTTCGTTGCTATCACGGCAACCCATAAGGCCAATGTTAAAATTTTACAACTTTAAAATTCGATTTATTGCATTATTAGATTTTCTCTGGCCAAGTAATCTGCATAAAAGACGTTTTTGGGCCGCTTTCTCCAAACTTGGTTAACCCAAAAAAATGGTTTAACCATTGGGTTAACCCAACTCCCCGTTTTCTCAACCACAATATTTTAGTTTAACCCCAACGAAAGTTTAACCCATGTTTCCACGGTTTAACTCCGTTTTTTGAGTTAACCTTCTAGCGAATGAATACGTTCAATTTGAACGACTGATCCAGTGAATCAAATTAATCACGATTCATTTTGCAAAAGGATCGATTCGTCATGCGTACACCAGACTCAGGATGTTTGCTGTTATGTTTCAGGTTTGCTGTGACTCAGGATATGTTTCAAATGTTATTATTTGTCTAATTCGCTAAATAAGCCAAGCTGCAAACCACCACGTTTAGCAATAAATCAAAAAAGAAAATAATATGTAATCCAGCCTAAGTTTGTTTTAGCGAATTTCCCCTATAGGGAAGAAGCTGTTACCGTAGGTCTCATGGTAAGACCTAAGCCTAAAACCATCATAACTTTTCTTTTTGAGGTCCTCAGATGCCAAAAACACCATTCGTTCACTTTCATAAATATATATATATATATCTATATATCTATATATATATCTATATATATATATATGTGTCTTTAAGCACGATAACTTGCGCAAAAATGGTCCAATCGGAATGAAATTTGGTATAGACGTGTAAAGTAGTAATTATTCGGACGAGTTCGTAAACCAGCCCGATCGGACCACCGGAAGGGGGGGTAAAGGGGGGTAAACCCCCCCAAAAATGGGTTTTTTGAGATTTTTACATAGAAAAATAAAATTTTTCAAATTTTTATTGGCACCATTGAATTCAGCCCATAAAAACAAACAATTTAGTATTTTGAATCATGGCTCTATGTCCATTGGTTGCCGAGATATTGAAAGTGGTAAACACAGTACGTTGTCCCAATGTTAACCTTATGGGAAATAAGTAAAATTCTATATCTCGCTTATTTCTCAACATATCTTTATAAAACTTGGTAAATGGCTTCTTCTAGTTCAGATCTACTAAATATTGAATTAAAACCACCCAGTTTTAATATACCTGTAGCAGCAAACCTCCATACTCATTCCCCATGTTATTCTTATGGAGCTTACAAAAAAATGTCAAATCTCGCTATGTTGTATCGAAATATGTTGTTTTGCACTTGAAATTCGCTGAGTATGCAGGTCTGCTGCAACGGGGGTATTCACTTATTTTTTAATATCATCGCCCATGGCATTTTCAATAAGAAAGGTAGGAAAAAGTTACATTGAAACCCCACAAATATGTTTTTTGAGGAGTTATTACTGTGAACTAACTGTTAAAACAGTTACTTAAATGATGGAAACTCGTACTGAAAATAATACACTGTTACAAAGATCAATTAAAATGATTTCATCGTGTTCAATGAATCAAAGAACAGATTCGAATTTCGATTCCTTAAAACTGAGTGATTCATATGAATCGATTCGCCGAGAAAAAGAGAAGAATCAAACTGTCCATCACCAATCACAACATAACCTAAAACCGGAAAACTTCAGAATACAACAATCAGGCAACATGTGTTTGATGACGAAAAACAGCGTAAAGTAACAAATCAGTGCCGCCAACATCACATTTTTAGGGTTAACTTGACCGGTCGGTTAAATCTGGTTAAATTTCGTTGAGAAAGTCCTCGTGGGTTAACCCAAAAGTTTAAGTAAACTTGGGTTAAGTTAACCCTGATTTGGAGAAAGCGGGCCTTTGAGTCATAAATTACATATTTACAGTCTTTGAAGGAAATCCTCGGAGCCGTTTTTGAAATCGTTGTGCAAGCAAGCATACAAGCAAGCAAGATAACATTGCTCATATAAGAGTGTAGGATAGCTAGCTTTTGAATTCCTTCATGATTTGCCTCCTGGATTGATAATTGACTTAAATAAATGGGTTACTATTTACGGAATAATATTACGTGATAAATTATATTACGTAACAAGGTAATCTAAACCATTTTTTGTTATACATCAGAAATCTGGAGGCTACAATCATGAAATTATAATAAAAGCATATTCTTAAGAATTGACATACCCTCGTTGCAGCAGACCTGCATACTCAGCGAATTTCAAATTCAAAACAACATATTTTGATCCAACAGCGAGATTGATATGTTTTTGTAAGCTCCATAAGAATAACATGGCCCATGTTATTCTTATGGAACAAGAATTCCATTTAAGTGTCAGACCGGTGGCCAGACCGCATAATTTTTATTTCATTATTAGTTTTGCCACCTAACCTCTGATTGGCTGAACCGATCGGTGACGTCATGAGTTGTTGATGTCATTACTTGATTGTCGGCGCCATTGTTGTTTGCAAACAGTAGATTTGCGTTGTAGATATTAATTTATCGGTCTTAGAGCAATTTTAGAGAGTAGCAAGTATTGATAAATATGCTTAAAACCTCCAAAGAAAATTGGGTGCGAGTTCCATAGAAGGATTACATCCAGTCTAATTAACTTTGGGGCATGGTGAGAATCGGGTTTAGAGGGTGTGAAATTATCATTAGTAAATCTAATCTAACCCACCGTGCCTCCTAGAGAATGAGGTTCAGAATTCTTCGGAACTATAGCCGAAAATTGACTTTACCTAACGTACCCTAATCAAATTAATTAATCTGTCTGTAAGTTGCAAACTTGTCACTAGCCTGATGAGACAGTTATACCTTCTCATAATGAACCAACGTTCTAACTGTAGAAACTATGTATAACTAACTAGCTAACTGCCTCCCCTCTGGATTAGATTTAGCTTATTTTGGCTGCTTACAGCCAATATCTAACTAGAAGTGACCTACCATGTACCAAGTAAGGATGTGAGAACTGAACGATACCCCATTAAGGTCTGCCCATTGCCTTTAAGTAGTACAGTATTTTCTGTCAATACATTATGGGATAGGCTAAGAATTTGCAAAGTAGGCTTATTAGTGCTTGTTAAATATTACTTATGAGTACTTTCTATTTTAATACTACTAAGAGCCTGAACATGTAGAGGTGTATATTTGTATCTGTTAATTTCAATTTTAAAAAACAACTACCCATACCACAACACTAAGGTAATTTGTTCATACAAGTAAAATTAATTAGTTTTTAGGTAAAATGAAACCTGTTATCATGCGAAATTGAGTGGGTAACAGACGAGTCAGTTACTCTTCAAATGAATATTTCGAGTTCTTTTGATGGTTGTTTATTTAATGCTGCTAAGTTCTACAACCGACAACCATTAACTTATTTTAACAGGCCACCAAAGTCAAGACGTAGATCTGATGCAGACGCCTCCACTTTTGCCATGACGTCACCGACGGGTCAGCCAATCAGACACCGAGCAGTTCAGCCAATCAGAGGTTAGGTGGAAAAACTAATACTGAAATAAAAATTATGCGGCCAGACCACCGGTCTGACACTTAAAGGAGCCAAGTGGTAAGCTTATTGGAGTGGGTTAGTTCGAAGCACTTTAGTCAGATGTCGTTGTAAAAACATGGTTTTCTTCTTCTTCACTGCATCAGCCAATCAAAACCACGATAACGATCTGCTAACTTCCTATTCCGTTTCCCCTGATTTTCTATCACGACGCGACGTGTACACAACCAAAACTAGTTAAAATTAATTTGAGTGTGGGAAAATACCTAAAGTACGTTTGCCACTAGTGTAAGTTGTTTCGCGAAATACTGCACTGCATGATTCATATTGTGCTTAAACCTATTGATAGAAAATAAATACGTAGATGTTTACATAAAAGCACTTAATAAAAATTAACTAAATTAATTTTTATTAAAAATTAACTAAATTATTTTTTATTAAGTGCTTTTATGTAAACATCTACGTATTTATTTTCTATCAATCGCTTTAAGCACAATATGAATCACTGGGTGCATACTCTAACGTCTATTCCTCTAAGGGCTAAGACTCGAACGCCTACAGAACCGACTCGTTAAACAGTTCTGCTGAGAGTCGTTCTCAAACTTGTTCAAGTCCAACTCGTCTTCCAACTTCAGCCAAGAATATTTCTAGTGCTAAATATGATATCCAACTCTAGAAGCCTTATCATAGAGTAATAATGAACTTCGTAAAGAGATGGCACTCCCATGTTCTCGGTGGTAAGGGAACAGCAGCGCTATCTGAATAAAGTGCAACGAACTAAAAAGATCGATGCGATATATCGATGGTCGTCGATGCGACATATCGATCGTCGTCGATGCGACATATCGATCGTCGTCGATGCGACATATCGATCGTCGTCGATGCGACATATCGATCGTCGTCGTCTGCTTTGTATATATTTTCGTTTTCTTGTTTTGTTTGCTAGACTTTCAATCTTAATGACTTTAGCGGTTTGTTTAGATTAAGTGCGTTTGCCGCTAGTGCAAGTTGTTTCGCGAAATACTGTACTGAGTGATAGTTATTGTGCTTAAAGCGATTGATAAAAAAATACGTAGATCTTTACATAAAAGCACTTAACAAAAATTAACTTAGTTAATTTTTACTAAGTGCTTTTATGTAAACATCTACGTATTTATTTTCCATCAATAGCTTTAAGCACAACATGAATCACGCAGTACAGTATTTCGCGAAACAACTTACACTAGAACAACTTTCTGCAAACGTACTTTAGGTATTTTCCCACACTCAAATTAATTCCAACTCGTTATGGTTGTGTACACGTCGCGTCGTGACAGAAAATCAGGGGAAACGGAACGGGAAGTTAGCAGATCGTTATCGTCGTTCTGATTGGCTGAATCAGTGAAGAAGAAGAAAGTCATGTTTTTACCACGCCATCTGAATAAAGTGCATCGAACTAACCCGCTCCAATAAGCTTACCACTTGGCTCCATTTAAGTGTCAGACCGGTGGCCTTAACTTCGTCGACTTTACTCACCGACCTTAATTCGAGCATTAAATTTATGTCCAATAAATAAAGTGTAAAAGTTTCAGTAGGCTAAATAAATAATTCTGTTAAAAAGCGTAAATAAATTGCCAGTCCTTGGCCTACATAAACTAAATAATGAACTAGGCATTGGCGAGAGGTAACAGAAAAGAGTAGGTCACAAGACTGCTGAAACAAAAGGTTTAATAAACAAAGCAAAAAATATCAAGGTAGCCAAAATTCAAATGAAACAGGAAAATCAAATGAGAACAAAATTGAAGTAAAATTGAACTTACAGTGTTTGCCCTGACAAACTTGAGCTTAAAATATCAATGGATTGAATTTTACATAATTAATTAACTAGTAAATTATTATTAAATTGATTACATATTAAATGAATGACTCGATAACTTCAAATTGAAAAATTAGATAATACTTTCTTATAAAATATGTTTACATGATATTGAAATATTTACAGTACCTTCTTATAAATAACAAAGGAATCCAAATTACCCACAGCACACACTTTTCGCTCACCCACACATCACACACCCCGCGTCTTCCCTCTCGTCCCGAGGTCTCCTTCTCCCACTCCTCTTCTTTCTTCCTCCCGCCGAGCAGATAATTGCCTCCTCATTGACTGTCATCCCCGATAGGGAGTGTCTTAAAGGTTGTTGATACAGTTCTTAGAAGAATTCCCTACCGGGCACATCTTGCTCGCGTCAGCTGGGAAAGGACGAATGAAAGACGATCGGTCAGACAGACAGACTGACAAGTTATAGTTTCATGAGGCGAACTATTGAGTCTATGATTTATTAAGTTTTGAGTTTTGAAAATTATTAAGTTTTCGTCACGTAGTTACACCCCCTTGGCTTAAACGTCAACCTACCACCGGTTGACCAATTTTAAGTAAACTTGGGTTAAGTTAACCCTGATTTGGAGAAAGCGGGCCTTTGAGTCATAAATTACATATTTACAGTCTTTGAAGGAAATCCTCGGAGCCGTTTTTGAAATCGTTGTGCAAGCAAGCATACAAGCAAGCAAGATAACATTGCTCATATAAGAGTGTAGGATAGCTAGCTTTTGAATTCCTTCATGATTTGCCTCCTGGATTGATAATTGACTTAAATAAATGGGTTACTATTTACGGAATAATATTACTTGATAAATTATATTACGTAACAAGGTAATCTAAACCATTTTTTGTTATACATCAGAAATCTGGAGGCTACAATCATGAAATTATAATAAAAGCATATTCTTAAGAATTGACATACCCTCGTTGCAGCAGACCTGCATACTCAGCGAATTTCAAATTCAAAACAACATATTTTGATCCAACAGCGAGATTGATATGTTTTTGTAAGCTCCATAAGAATAACATGGCCCATGTTATTCTTATGGAACAAGAATTCCATTTAAGTGTCAGACCGGTGGCCAGACCGCATAATTTTTATTTCATTATTAGTTTTGCCACCTAACCTCTGATTGGCTGAACCGATCGGTGACGTCATGAGTTGTTGATGTCATTACTTGATTGTCGGCGCCATTGTTGTTTGCAAACAGTAGATTTGCGTTGTAGATATTAATTTATCGGTCTTAGAGCAATTTTAGAGAGTAGCAAGTATTGATAAATATGCTTAAAACCTCCAAAGAAAATTGGGTGCGAGTTCCATAGAAGGATTACATCCAGTCTAATTAACTTTGGGGCATGGTGAGAATCGGGTTTAGAGGGTGTGAAATTATCATTAGTAAATCTAATCTAACCCACCGTGCCTCCTAGAGAATGAGGTTCAGAATTCTTCGGAACTATAGCCGAAAATTGACTTTACCTAACGTACCCTAATCAAATTAATTAATCTGTCTAAGTTGCAAACTTGTCACTAGCCTGATGAGACAGTTATACCTTCTCATAATGAACCAACGTTCTAACTGTAGAAACTATGTATAACTAACTAGCTAACTGCCTCCCCTCTGGATTAGATTTAGCTTATTTTGGCTGCTTACAGCCAATATCTAACTAGAAGTGACCTACCATGTACCAAGTAAGGATGTGAGAACTGAACGATACCCCATTAAGGTCTGCCCATTGCCTTTAAGTAGTACAGTATTTTCTGTCAATACATTATGGGATAGGCTAAGAATTTGCAAAGTAGGCTTATTAGTGCTTGTTAAATATTACTTATGAGTACTTTCTATTTTAAGACTACTAAGAGCCTGAACATGTAGAGGTGTATATTTGTATCTGTTAATTTCAATTTTAAAAAACAACTACCCATACCACAACACTAAGGTAATTTGTTCATACAAGTAAAATTAATTAGTTTTTAGGTAAAATGAAACCTGTTATCATGCGAAATTGAGTGGGTAACAGACGAGTCAGTTACTCTTCAAATGAATATTTCGAGTTCTTTTGATGGTTGTTTATTTAATGCTGCTAAGTTCTACAACCGACAACCATTAACTTATTTTAACAGGCCACCAAAGTCAAGACGTAGATCTGATGCAGACGCCTCCACTTTTGCCATAACGTCACCGACGGGTCAGCCAATCAGACACCGAGCAGTTCAGCCAATCAGAGGTAAGGTGGAAAAACTAATACTGAAATAAAAATTATGCGGCCAGACCACCGGTCTGACACTTAAAGGAGCCAAGTGGTAAGCTTATTGGAGTGGGTTAGTTCGAAGCACTTTAGTTAGATGTCGTTGTAAAAAAATGGTTTTCTTCTTCTTCACTGCATCAGCCAATCAAAACCACGATAACGATCTGCTAACTTCCTATTCCGTTTCCCCTGATTTTCTATCACGACGCGACGTGTACACAACCAAAACTAGTTGGAATTAATTTGAGTGTGGGAAAATACCTAAAGTACGTTTGCCACTAGTGTAAGTTGTTTCGCGAAATACTGCACTGCATGATTCATATTGTAATTAAACCTATTGATAGAAAATAAATACGTAGATGTTTACATAAAAGCACTTAATAAAAATTAACTAAATTAATTTTTATTAAAAATTAACTAAATTATTTTTTATTAAGTGCTTTTATGTAAACATCTACGTATTTATTTTCTATCAATCGCTTTAAGCACAATATGAATCACTGGGTGCATACTCTAGCGTCTATTCTCTAAGGGCTAAGACTCGAACGCCTACAGAACCGACTCTTTAAACAGTTCTGCTGAGAGTCGTTCTCAAACTTGTTCAAGCCCAACTCGCCTTCCAACTTCAGCCAAGACTATTTCTAGTGGTAAATATGATATCCAACTCTAGAAGCCTTATCATAGAGTAATAATGAACTTCGTAAAGAGATGGCACTCCCATGTTCTCGGTGATAAGGGAACAGCAGCGCTATCTGAATAAAGTGCAACGAACTAAAAAGATCGATGCGATATATCGATGGTCGTCGATGCGACATATCGATCGTCGTCGATGCGACATATCGATCGTCGTCGATGCGACATATCGATCGTCGTCGATGCGACATATCGATCGTCGTCGATGCGACATATCGATCGTCGTCGATGCGACATATCGATCGTCGTCGTCTGCTTTGTATATATTTTCGTTTTCTTGTTTTGTTTGCTAGACTTTCAATCTTAATGACTTTAGCGGTTTGTTTAGATTAAGTGCGTTTGCCGCTAGTGCAAGTTGTTTCGCGAAATACTGTACTGAGTGATAGTTATTGTGCTTAAAGCGATTGATAAAAAAATACGTAGATCTTTACATAAAAGCACTTAACAAAAATTAACTTAGTTAATTTTTACTAAGTGCTTTTATGTAAACATCTACGTATTTATTTTCCATCAATAGCTTTAAGCACAACATGAATCACGCAGTACAGTATTTCGCGAAACAACTTACACTAGAACAACTTTCTGCAAACGTACTTTAGGTATTTTCCCACACTCAAATTAATTCCAACTCGTTATGGTTGTGTACACGTCGCGTCGTGACAGAAAATCAGGGGAAACGGAACGGGAAGTTAGCAGATCGTTATCGTCGTTCTGATTGGCTGAATCAGTGAAGAAGAAGAAAGTCATGTTTTTACCACGCCATCTGAATAAAGTGCATCGAACTAACCCGCTCCAATAAGCTTACCACTTGGCTCCATTTAAGTGTCAGACCGGTGGCCTTAACTTCGTCGACTTTACTCACCGACCTTAATTCGAGCATTAAATTTATGTCCAATAAATAAAGTGTAAAAGTTTCAGTAGGCTAAATAAATAATTCTGTTAAAAAGCGTAAATAAATTGCCAGTCCTGGGCCTACATAAACTAAATAATGAACTAGGCATTGGCGAGAGGTAACAGAAAAGAGTAGGTCACAAGACTGCTGAAACAAAAGGTTTAATAAACAAAGCAAAAAATATCAAGGTAGCCAAAATTCAAATGAAACAGGAAAATCAAATGAGAACAAAATTGAAGTAAAATTGAACTTACAGTGTTTGCCCTGACAAACTTGAGCTTAAAATATCAATGGATTGAATTTTACATAATTAATTAACTAGTAAATTATTATTACATTGATTACATATTAAATGAATGACTCGATATAACTTCAAATCTATTATCATTATAGATAATACTTTCTTATAAAATATGTTTACATGATATTGAAATATTTACAGTACCTTCTTATAAATAACAAAGGAATCCAAATTACCCACAGCACACACTCCTCGCTCACCCACACATCACACACCCCGCGTCTTCCCTCTCGTCCCGAGGTCTCCTTCTCCCACTCCTCTTCTTTCTTCCTCCCGCCGAGCAGATAATTGCCTCCTCATTGACTGTCATCCCCGATAGGGAGTGTCTTAAAGGTTGTTGATACAGTTCTTAGAAGAATTCCCTACCGGGCACATCTTGCTCGCGTCAGCTGGGAAAGGACGAATGAAAGACGATCGGTCAGACAGACAGACTGACAAGTTATAGTTTCATGAGGCGAACTATTGAGTCTATGATTTATTAAGTTTTGAGTTTTGAAAATTATTAAGTTTTCGTCACGTAGTTACACCCCCTTGGCTTAAACGTCAACCTACCACCGGTTGACCAATTTTAAGTAAACTTGGGTTAAGTTAATCCTGATTTGGAGAAAGCGGGCCTTTGAGTCATAAATTACATATTTACAGTCTTTGAAGGAAATCCTCGGAGCCGTTTTTGAACTCGTTGTGCAAGCAAGCATACAAGCAAGGGGAGCATGCCAAATGTCCCAATTTCATTTGTCCCAAACTATGATAATATTGACATTTTCACTTGTCCCAATTTCAGTTGTCCCAATTACAATATTTTCACGTGTCCCAATTTCATTTGTCCCAAAAATCTTACGAAATATAGAAGGTATAAAAAAATGCATTTGTCCCAAATTATTTCAATAATAAAATTTGTCTAATGTCCCAATTTCATATGTCCCAAACTCTCTAAAATAACGCTAAATTTTTAAAATTTCATATGTCCCAAACTTTATTAGTCCCAAAATTAGCTACAATAAATATGAAATAACAAAAGTTTCATTTGTCCCAATTTCAGATGTCACAAATGTAATTTTTTTAATAACGACCTGCATAGCAAATGTCCCACTTTCATATGTCCCAAAGTACAGTCTGTGCCAGGAGTGAGTGGGTGTAGCAAGTTTGCTGTCAGTTTTATGCAGGCACTTGACTAATACTGAAACATGTTAGACCCTTAATAGTTTTAGTTTAAAATATTAATTTAACACTTCAGCTATTAATTTGTGTATGATAAAACCACTGTTATGTTGAAAACTAACTAATGATGTTTCATCAATTTTATCATTAATTTATATATTGTTATTGCTTATATTTATTCAAACAATGTTAAATAATTTTATTTACTTTATTTATTTAATTATTAATCCATGTATTAATTTGCAAGCGGTTTTCTTATCACAGTCAATACTCATCAACGGCTGGACGGATTTGAACGTTTGATGTGTCAAATAAAAGGAATATTTAAGTAGATACCGTATCTCAATACGCCTCAGAATTTTAAAAAAGAGCTTCACTAAAGTAGAGAAAAGAGCTAAAGTTTTGGAACAGTGACTCTATACATTAAAGTTTTACAAAGCTCAGTTTACTGTGTTGACAATTGGAAATATGGTAATGCATTTAAAAAATTCTACTGGTAAATCACAGATTGCTGCACTTTTAATTTATTTTTCGAAAAATGCGGTTTTTATTGACTTGTGAAAAACGATCGCGAGTATTTGCCGATCACTGATAAAAGGCAAATGTAAAGCTAGTTAAATCGTGGCAACGGACAAGAATGGTTGAAGAGAGGTAGAACGGATTATGTTTTTTATACATACATTGTGATATTGAGGTGAATGTTGATAATATAATCGAGCGTTATGCCAAGGGAGGAAAAACTGAAAAAAGAAGGCTCGACTTAGGACTTATTGTTTTTTTTTTAATTTAAGTTTTCTGGAGAAAGTATTGTAAATAATAACTTTAAGGCTTGAACCTCTAAACAAGACTTTTTCCCTAATTACCTAAACAAGTATACGGTATATAAACTAAACCAATAAAAAACTGAAATTGAATGAAAATGAATTGATTTAAATTGAAAATTTAGCATGTTTCTGTCTCTAGATTGCCTAAAAACACGAGTTTTCAGTTCAAATTTTCGCCAATTTTTCGGGGGAGGGCCCCCGGACCCCCCCAGATGTTACCCGCGCAATCCTGCTTGCCCCCCCCCGAACTCATGCTCTGGATCCGCCACTGCATCCTACCAAGTTTGCTGTTGTCGAAATTCATTGGATGTAAACCGTACAATATGATAATCTCGTAAGAAATCTTACAGTTTACAGAAAAGACGATGTGGAAGTAATCTCGACTAGCTATGAGGAATCTGAACGTATGTAGCATCGGAATTCTTTTCAATGATTTAAATTCGAATTCAGCTGAGGGAGCTATTTATTAATGTCAGAGTGATTTGTGAACATACAGGCTCAAAGTTGTGGATGTTGAAGACCACGACAGGAGTGTAAATATGGTATTTGAAATTAGAGTGCCAAGACACAATATTCCCTCCAAGAACCGGGACAGACCACAGAAATGAAGCTTGAAGATTCCAACTCGAAGACTACAGATTATGGGTTTGTTTTATAATGTTACAAAACCCAATATAAACCAAAAAAATCCCGTTATTCTCTCAAGTAAACGGACACGAACAAACTGCAGACTGAGTGGAAATGTTTAGTTAGAATACAACTGAGGAATCTATGATGGTCCCCAGGGTTCTAGAAAGCAATATGAACACCAGATTAAATCTGGAATCGGGCGAAAAAGTGGCGAGGGAATGCAAGATGAGGCAAGAAACTGAAGCTAACACCAACAGGAGGTTAAAAGTAAAGGTTAACATCATTAGGACAGTAGATTTCACCAACATTTGCGATAGTGATTTCCTCGGTAGCATGGAATCACTTAGCTATCACCCAAAACTGATTCGTGTAGTTGTCATCGTATAAAATTGCTGTGAAAAAACTATCAAACTGGGAGCTTAAGCCGACATTTAGGATTTCACTGATTATTTCTCAAAGGGAGGAATAGATTTTGATAAATTTTATACACTCGTCGATCTACACCGATACCGAGTTTTAAACTTTTCACAGAAGCTATAAATGCAACATCAAATGTTCGTGCATATTTGATGATATTTTCCTGCAGAGCAGGGAACTATTTAAGAAGTTTCCTTCATCGATGCATAAATAAATTCATCGGTGGTTTTCATTGCGTGAATGGCCAGAAAAGATTTTACCGAAGCTAATTAAATTTTATCTCTAAAAAGCGAGAAGGCGACTTACAGGAAAACCATTTTCTTATATTATTTACGGTCGTTATTAAATAAAACGTTTTGACGCCCAAAACTTAAACAGCTGGTTTAAAATGCACCAGCTTGGTCTTGGGTGATACTGAAACACGGAGTAACTTCACATATAATATGTTACGACGATAATAAACGACAAATAATGTTATAATATATATAAGATTTGCCTTAGTAAGAGATTTTAAGAGATTTTAATCAATTATTTTTAAAAGGCGAAGACACGAATTGAAGATTTTGCAGGAATAGTTTTACAATATCAATAGACTATGACCACGTCATAGACTATGACACAAGCACGTTGAAAAAAGCTAAATACGCTTTAATTAAAATTTGACGAGGAAATAGGCAATGCAAATGGTTGTAATAAGACAATATAAACGTAAGGTATTTAGATATAAGTTATCAAGTTATTTCATACAAAGATAATAGAGTAAATAGAAAAAAAATACACCGAGTTAAAAGCTAGCTTAAAGCAGCATTTAGACATATAAATTGATTAATTGCTATGGGGCGTTCCTCATTTCCAACCCACGACGGTCTTAGACACTTGAGTGCATGAAAAGTGCACAAGGGTGAGAACTACGGTAAAATGTCTCTGGACTAAAATTATTCCCCGCATTTTTTAAAAATTTTTGAGACTGTATAATATTTTATCTAGCACTAAAATTTTGTAAGAGTTAGAATATCTTAAGTTTTTCCGACTTTTTCCGCATAGGGGCTAAACTAAACATATTTTAAGTCTAAAAATGAGCCCATTCGACTGGAAAAGTGCAAAAACATACATTAAGACATATAAATTGATAAATTGCTATGGGGCGTTCCTCATTTCCAACCCACGACGGTCTTAGACACTTAAGTGCATGAAAAGTGCACAAGGGTAAGAATTACGGTAAAATGTCTCTGGACTAAAATTGTTCCCCGCATTTTTAAAATTTTTTGAGACGGTAATATTTGATCTAGCATTGAGTAAGAATATCTTTAGTTTTTCCGACTTTTTGTGCATAGGGGCTAAACTAAACATATTTTAAGTCTAAAAATGAGCTCATTTGACTAGAAAAGTGCAAAAACATACATTTAGACATATAAATTGATTAATTGCTTTGGGGCGTTCCTCATTTCCAACCTACGGCAGTCTTAGACACTTAAGTGCATGAAAAGTGCACAAGGGTGAGAATTACGGTAAAATGTCCTGGCCGCCTTTTAGGGCTCTGAGACGTATATAAGTGTTTTTTAATTGTTGAAGAAGAAGTTTCAAACTGATATATATAGGTGCGGAAACATAAAAGAAACGTGTCCAACAAAAAAATCTCCATAGAGGATATAGTTTAAGAATATATATGGGGGGTCCCCCTGGCCGCCTCTCCTGGGTTATATACAAGTGGCTGCCTTACCCTGCACGTTTGTGAATATATATTCACATATATGTGTGTGTCTGTCAGCACGATAGCGGCCGTAAATATGATCTGATCATAATAAAATTTGGTACAAACATGTAAAGTGGTAATCAATTGGACGAGTTCGTAAACCAGCCCGATTGGACCACTGGGAGGAGGGGTAAAGGGGGATAAACCCCGCCAAAAATAGGTTTTTTGAGTTTTTCACATATAACAAAAAAATTAATCAAATTTTGGCCAGCACCTTTAAATTTAGCTCGAAAAAAAAACAAACAATTAAGTATTTTGAATCATTGCTCCATGACCATTGGTTACCGAGATATTGAAAGTGGTAAACACAGTACGTTGTCCCTGTCCCTATGTTAAGCTTATGGGGAATAAGTAAAATCATATATCTCGCTTATTACTGAACATATCTTAATAAAACTTGGTTTGTGGCTTCATCTAGATGAGATATAATGTATTTTAGTCTAAAACCCCCAAAATTTCCATTTATGTGGCAGCAAACCTGCATACTCATTCCCCATGTTATCCTCATGGGAAATAAAATAAATGCTATATCTTCCTTATTTTTGACATATCTTGATAAAACTTGATATATGGTTTCTCCTAGTTCTGATCTACTAAACATTGAATTAAAACCACCCAGTTTTAATGGACCTATTGCAGCAAACCTGCATACTCATTCTGCATGTTATTCTTATGGAACTAAGAAAAACATGTGAAATCGCATTATGTTGTATTAAAGTTTGTTTTTTTACATTTAAAATTCGCTGAGTATGCAGGTCAGCTGCAACGGGGGTTTTCTTAGATTATCAAAGAGAAGGTACAAGAAATTACTTACAGTATAGAAAAGAGTAAAGTGTTTAAGTATTATCGCAATTGAAGCTGAAGAGACGCCTGCTATCTTTTCAGCTGCGTTCCCAGGCCAGTTCTTAGAAGCAGACAATTAAAATAATTCTTATGTTAACTTTCGTATTTCTTATTTACCTTTTTAGATTAAATTAGATTATTTACAACCACTGTTTGTAGTTCTCGTTGGGAGAGTAATAATTTATTATCGTCTCTTCACCAGAGTAACAACGTGTGGACAATTCTAATATACTGTACAAATATTTTACCATATGATAATATTTCACATGTGTTAATTTTAATTCAATATTGTAAACAGAAACAAACAAATACAGAGTTTCTTTAGTAAATTATCAAAAACGCATTTCATTTTTATTCTTTCTAAAATAATTATATTTATTCTTAACTATACATTCCTTCACGAAACATAAATGGTCCTCACGATCCGGATTTAGTTTACCAACGATATGGAAACTACAATATTATTTATATTTCAAAAAATAAACTATAATCATTAAGTTCAACATAATACAGTCCACTCAGAAAAAGAAATGGCACCTACGCGGGGAGAATTCAAGATTGAAACATACAGAAGGTCAACAGATTTAATCAAAACAAGACTAAACAAAATAAAATCAGATGTGGAAGCTATACAATGTCAGGAAAAAGATCCAAGTCAACTCCAAAAGAAAAGATTGAAGACATACGTATCTGAGATTGAGAAGAAACGAGCGGACTTCGAGCAAATTTTCAACTGCGCAGTTTCTCATGAGGATCAGGAATCGCTACCAAACGAAACGCTTGCTTCCGATCAAACAGAAGTTGAAGAACTTTATGTGGACATCGCAACAGTAATCGATTTTCTTCTCCAGCCTTCAGTTGAGCCCCAACCTAACGTAAGCGATAACTTGGAAGCTCCAGGTATGTCCTCCAATATTCAACACTCAGTAAGTTTGCCGAAATTTGAGTTAAACAAATTTTCTGGTGACTTATCAACCTGGATAACTTTCATTAACTTGTTTGACTCCTCAATACACTTCAACAACTCACTTTCAAACGTAATTAAATTTCAATATCTTTTAAGTGTGTTAAATGGCGAACCACTAAACTTGATTCGCAATCTAAGTTTGTCTGATGACAACTACATTATTGCATACAATCTACTTCGGGATCGGTATCAAAATGACCGATTACTGCAATTAATGCATCTTAATCGCATACTTGACCTCCCGGAAATATCCGTAAATCATGTTCCTGGAATCCGACAGTTTGTTAACACTTTCAATGAAAACACCCAGGCATTGCAAGCAATTAAATGTGACATGCCAGATCCTAATCCGTTTTTGGTCGCAGTAATTTTGCGTAAAATGGATGCCGATCTTCGCAAACGGCTAGAGTCATTCCGGGACACATCACCAAATGGTAATCATTCCTTACCTACTATTAAAGAGATTTTCAATTTCCTTTATCGGGAATGCATTCATTATGAAGATGCTACTTTTTCTTTAACTGCTCGTATGGATGAGGCCCCACGCATCAACACCAAACCCAAAACCTCATCTCGAGAAGTAAATGTTTCAAAGAATAGTGTAACAAAAAGGTCTTTTCCTAAGGACGTTATGTCTTTTTCATGTGCTGGGTGCAAACAAACTAGTCATAAAACTTACTCTTGCCCCATATTTCTCGCAAAAAGTCCACAAGAACGCTTTCAAATAATAAAAACTCGCAATCATTGCATTTCATGCCTCGGCATGCATAATGTCAAATCATGCAAGTCTCAATCTACTTGTAAAGTGTGTCACAAACGACACAACACTCTTTTACATTTTAATTCACCTAATTTAGATGATACAATTCAACAATCATCTTACAAGGTTGAAAATAGCACTAATGGTTCTCCAATTATAGACCCAAACAGTGCTGATCCATCAATAACATTGAGTGCCCAAAATCAGCTAACACATCCTAACAAAGACACCACAGTCTTACTAGGTACATTATTGATTAAAATACGAGCTTTGAATGGTACAGCTCATACATTTAGGGCTTTGCTTGATTCAGGTAGCATGTGTTCATTAATTACAGAACATGCAGTCAACTTGCTAAATGCTCGTCGTCAATATTGTGACGTTCAAATCTCGGGTATCAATCAACAAAATACTCGAAATAAGGGTAAAATATACGCAACGCTAGAAACTCTGTCGGGTCAACAAATCATCACTGATCATTCTATGATTATATTGAATAAACTTACAACCGACCTTCCACGCATGCCTGTCTCTCCCGATATTGTTCAATTGGCACAACAGTACAATCTTGCTGATCCTACCTTTCATAAACCAAATCGGGTAGACATTATATTAGGAGCTTCATTATTTCCTTATATTTTCACTGGAAAACAGATTTCCTTAGGCCCTGATAAGCCGCACATCTTTGACACTACTTTTGGTTATGTAGTCATGGGAATCACTCCATGCCTAACCTCGTCGTCTTCACCATCTACTTCTAATCATACTAGTACTCTAAATGCATGTCTTCATTCGTCAGATGTTGACATTCATAACTCCATTCAACGTTTCTGGACACAGGAAGAACTTCCTAAATGTTCGGTTAAATCCGAAGAGGATATTTACTGCGAAAATCATTTTGCAGAGACACATAGTCGTGACGATACAGGACGTTATACTGTCCGATTGCCATTCAAAAATCCGATTCTCACATTGGGCACCTCTCGCAATGCCGCTGAATTACGATTACGGGCTATGGAACGAAAATTCGCAAGCAATAAACGGTTTTCTGTACTGTATCACGATTTCATGGATGATTACTTATCTCTCGGGCACATGTCAAAATACGAAGAATCCGTCTTACCTGAAGATCATTATTTTTTACCACATCACGGTGTTCTGAAAGAATCCAGCAGTACAACCAAACTGCGTACCGTATTTGATGCTAGTTCCAAAACCAGTTCCGGATTATCGTTAAATGACATACTTTTAACAGGGCAAAAGCTGCAAACTAACATAGCTGATATACTCATGCATTTTCGACGTCATAATGTAGTGTTTTGTTGTGATATCCGTCAAATGTATCGCCAAATTAACATTCATCCTGATGACCGTAATTATCAATTAATTCTTTGGAGAGAAAATACTTATGACCCAATTAGTATTTATAGGCTCAACACCGTAACTTACGGAATGAATAGTTCTCCTTTCTTAGCCATTCGCACACTACTCCAACTGGCCAATGATGATGGTCATGATTTTCCAAAAGCAGCCCATGCCATTCGTTATCACACATATGTTGATGACATCATCACAGGAGCTGACACAGTGGAAGACGCTATTGATTTGCAAAATCAACTTACTTCTTTACTAAAACGTGGTTGTTTCGAGTTACGTAAATGGGTTTCTAATTCACCTCAACTTCTAAATAATGTTCCACATTCCCATCTAGAGACTCCTACATTTCTATCTAACTCTCCAGATCCACAGTTTTCAGTTTTGGGTCTAAGATGGTCACCGACTACAGACGCATTTTCGTACGCTTTTCAATTGCCTGAAAAACCTGTAATTCATACCAAACGGACAGTTATAAGTACCATTGCAAAAATTTATGATCCTTGTGGTTTCCTGAGTCCTTTTATTATGCTTGCTAAATCTTTCATGCAACTAATCTGGACGAAAGGTTTATCATGGGATGCTCCTCTACCAAAAGACCTTCAATCTCAATGGACATTATTAGTGAAAGATACTGAAAATCTATCTAAAATCACTATACCTCGTTCCTTGAATATCAGTCTATCGCATAAAACAGAGCTGCACGGTTTCTGTGATGCATCGGAAAACGGATATGCCGCTGTCGTTTATGTTAGATGCGAACAACCTAATGGTACCACAGTTGTTAACTTAGTCATATCCAAGACCCGAGTAGCACCTTTGAAGCGTGTCACCATACCTCGACTAGAATTATGCGCAGCTTATCTACTCACACAATTAATAGCTCATTGCATTTCACTACTTCCCGAACATTTTACTTCAAACAACATCCATCTTTGGAGCGACTCTACGATCACATTAACCTGGCTAAGAACCCCACCATACCGTTTGAAAACATATGTGGCAAATCGGGTATCTCAAACTCAGGAGCTTGTCCCAATTGAAGCATGGAATCATATTTCATCAGAAGAAAACCCAGCTGATTGTGCTTCACGAGGTTTGCTTTTGTCCCGTTTGACTAATCATTCCATTTGGTGGAAAGGTCCTTCATGGCTTTCATTACCATCATATGAGTGGCCAACAACGTCGTTTACTCCCATACAACTTGACGCTTCGCATGAAGTTAAATCAAATCCTTTGCCAGTTCTGTCCACCAGTCAAGCAGAAGAGTTGGCAATACTGTCCAAGTTTTCATCGTGGACTAAGGTAGAACGAGTAATGGCGTTCGTTTTAAGGTTTATACATAACTGTCGAAGTTCAGCATCGAGACTAGGTAACCTCACATCAGAGGAACTTCAAGAGTCAAAAGTAAAAATATTTTATTTAGTTCAACAGTCAACATTTAAGAATGAGTTTTTATCATTAACTCATAATGAATGTCCAAAACAATTGCGAAAATTAAATCCATTCATTGATGCAAATAGTTTGATTCGCATTGGTGGTCGTTTACGCAACACTTCACTACCACAAGACGCAAAATATCCAATCTTGTTACCAAAACGACATCATATAGTTGATATCCTCATCGACTATTATCATATTCAACATTTACATGCCGGTCCCCAACTTGTCCAGTCATTACTGTCGCAAAAGGTCTGGATTTTGAACGCGAGAAATGCTGTCAGGTTACGCATTCATAAATGTGTGATGTGTTTCAAAATTCGCCCGACAAACAAAAACCCATTTATGGCAGACTTACCATCATTTCGAGTCAATCCAACTAAACCATTCACATCAACTGGCATAGACTATGGCGGACCTTACACAGTCAAAGTAGTGAACATGCGGTCCACAAAAACGATCAAAGTTTATATTTGTGTTTTCATATGCATGGTCACAAAAGCTGTTCATCTTGAAGTTGTCATGGACTTAACAACTGACGCTTTCATCGCAGCAATCAGCAGATTTATTTCAAGGCGTGGATTATGCACAGACATTTACTCTGATTGCGGAACCAATTTCGTGGGTGCCAACACAGTTCTCCGGAATATCATCAAATCCACAATACAATCTACTGACGCCAAACAACGTATTCAAAGGTTCTCGTCAAATCTGTCCATTCGCTTCCACTTCAACCCACCTGCATCTCCACATCATGGTGGACTTTGGGAGAATGCCATAAAGTCTGCGAAACATCATCTTCACAGAGTAATGGGACACTTGATTTTGACGTTACCCGAATTCATTACTTTGGTGACAAGAATTGAAGCCATGCTTAATTCTAGGCCATTGACACCTATTTCCAGTGACCCTTCAGATCTAATGCCACTAACCCCAGGACATTTCTTAACTGGTGGTCCTCTCACATCATTACCAGAAAATGATCTAACACATATACCTGCGAACCGCCTCAAACACTGGCAACTAGTGCAACATCTCTTCCAACGGATTTGGGATCGCTGGAGCCTTGAATATCTGCACACGCTCCAACAACGTAACAAGTGGAATCTCAAAACATTAAATTTGAAAATTGGAGATTTGGTGCTGTTACAAACCCCGTCTACTTCGTTATCATGGCCATTGGGAAAAATTCAAGAAACATTTCCAGGATCAGATGGAATTGTGCGGGTAGTCAGAATCAAGTCTAAAGATGGCAGTTATGTTCGACCGGTAACAAAAATATATCCACTACCAATAGACTAACAAGTGACATTACGTTGAAGTAGTTACTTCAAGGCGGCCGGTATATGGACAATTCTAATATACTGTACAAATATTTTACCATATGATAATATTTCACATGTGTTAATTTTAATTCAATATTGTAAACAGAAACAAACAAATACAGAGTTTCTTTAGTAAATTATCAAAAACGCATTTCATTTTTATTCTTTCTAAAATAATTATATTTATTCTTAACTATACATTCCTTCACGAAACAACGTGTGTTTTATTGTGTGGCATATTTATTTAGAGTTCATGAAGGCAAAATAAATAATATTGACCGAGAGGTCGACGAGATAGGCAAGTTATAGCAAGTTTCTAGTCACCGTGGGCAAGAGCCAATCCTATCTTTATTCACACGTCCATGCAGAGCCGCCACGGCCACGAGCGGGGGGGGCTATGGGGACAGTTTGCCCCAGGCCCACGGCTCCCAGGGGGGCCCTGAGAGGCCCCGGCCCCGCGGGATTTATATTTTTCTGTATAAATCCCGGAACTCCATCACTGCAGTGGGCAGTTGAAAAATTTATTAAGAAAAAAATCTTCCGGGGCTACCTTTCAGTCAGTCAGTGGATATTATTCGGAGAAATATTTCTTTAATTTTGTTTTGTTTGGCACTTGGCATCACTAACTTATTCGGTCCTTATACTCCTTATACTCACAACGCGGTACAATTCTGGTCCGGTGCCGTGACGTACAAATGTACATGTAGAAGGCTGTGAAAAACGTAAACATAGTTTTGACAGTTCAACAAAAACACTTTATTTAGTAATATCAGCTGAGGTTTAGCAGACAATTTGATGAGTTTAGATGAGTTTACAGTTTTTGCCGCCCGCCCTATTCAGTCCGCTCTACTTTAGTGAACATAATTATGTTTTCTCTGGCTTATAAATTTTTGCCAGATGAAAGCACGTAAACGAACATTGCTAATATGTTATACTTTAGCCCAGTCATTTAACACCTTGAAAAAGGAGAAATAAATCTTATGTTTCTGGAACTTGATTTAAAATGTCCTCATATAGGTGCGTATTTAACAGAGACACAGATGAAGTATTCGTCTGTGACAGAGATCAAATCAATGTTACACTTATTGATACACGGTTAGTGTAATATACTAACTTACATTTATATATATATATATATATATATATATATATATATATATATATATTATAATGTTCAGTTCATTGATAATTCAATTTTGTAAAATTATTAAGTTGGCAATATGTTAATGATTTAGTACAATAAACGCAATTGGCTGTACCCCGCAACCCGTACCCAAGTTCAACCAATCACAATCCAGTTTAGATCCGTCTGTCTATCTAGTGCATCCTCACCTCAGCTCTTAGTTCTCTTCGCTCCCCTTCTCCTTCATGTTCATTCCGCGGGTTACAGTCCCATGCCTTGTTACTATACAAATAATGTCCTTTATTCATTTCCCGGTTCCCCGGTATCATGCTAAGTTGCAATATTACATTGGCGACGAGGTAAACTCTTGCGTTGTGTAATTCTATGGACGGATTTCATCCATTGTTCTTGGATTCGTTGTTCGGCGATAGCGTGCAGAAGATGGCGGCGTACATCGGCAGCGTCGGTCCTTTTCAAGACACGGACGAGAGTTGGGCGACATACATCGAAAGATTTGAACTATTTTGTGATTGTAACGAGATTAAGGCAGAGAAGAAAGTGTCTACACTATTGACTTTAGTGGGAGTGAAGACTTATAACTTATTGAAAAACCTGTGTTCGCCTGACAAGCCTGCAGTAAAAACTTATGAAGAAATAGTTAAGATGATTGGTGACCACTTATCTCCAAAACCTTCTTTCATAGCCGAAAGATATAAGTTCAGCCTCAGAAATCAACATGAACATGAGTCGGTGGCTCAATACGTAGTGCAGTTAAAACAGTTATCGGTTAACTGTGAATTCCAAGACAAGTTGCCGGACTATTTAAGGGACAGGATTGTAAGTGGCCTGAAGAGTGAAGCAACCAAAAAACGTCTTTTGGGGGAGCCAGACTTGACTTTTGAAAAAGCAGTCCAAATTGCCACTACCATGGAGTCTGCAGAGAGGGACACGGCTACGTTATCAACACAGATCGGAGCTCAGGGCAGCAGTGGAGGACGACTTCACAATATCAACAAGGGTCACAACAACCGAATGCAGCAACGAAACCAGCAAGGATCCCGAGACCAGAGGAAAGGAGGAGTGCCCAGTGGAGGTGACATAAAATGTTTCTGTTGTGGACAAGTGGGACATATGACTAACTCGTGCAAGTTCAGGAGTTTAACTTGTAATTTCTGTCACAAAGTAGGTCACTTAGAGAAGGTTTGCAAATCAAAAAATTCAAGTAAGTCTCAATACAATTCAAACCATTATAATAAGAGTAGGCCTAATTATAAGTATACCAACAATAAGCACCAAAAAGCTAGGCAAAATTATGTTGAAGAAAGTAAAGTTCAGGAACCTAACTCTAGCGATGATGTTGATTTTAACCTAGGTCCTTTGTTTCATATTGAGGAACCATTGTTAGCTGTCAATAGAATTAAAGTCGACCCGATTAAAGTAAACTTAAGTGTCGAAAACAAACCAATGTGCTTTGAAGTTGACAGTGGTGCATGTGTTTCGGTCATTTCTGAAGACTTTTACAAACTGCACCTAGATAATGTACCTTTGCAACCAACTGATTTAGTTTTAAGTTCATACACGAATGATCAGTTCAAACCAATAGGCAGATTAACTGTGTCGGTTAATCATAACAATATATCTAAGAATTTAGATTTGTTTGTAGTCAAAAGAGGGGCTAATCCTTTGATAGGGCGAGATTGGATTCAGCAGTTACGAATCACTGTATCTATTCCGATGAATGAAAGTAGGTCTAGTGAGTTTTCTGAATCAGGACAAATCAAAAGTACAAAGCTAAAATCAAGTAATGATATTATTATGGAATTATATCAAGAATTCCCAAATGTGTTCACTGACAAGTTAGGTTGTTACACTGGTGATCCTGTTAAACTTGTTCTAAAACCTAATGTAACGCCTAAGTATTTCAAACCAAGACCATTACCTTTTACACTCAAAGCCAAAGTTGAGGCAGAATTAAAACGTTTGGTAGATGCTGATATTCTATGTCCTGTTAATAGCAGTGAGTACTCTACTCCAATAGTTCCTGTCATTAAGAAAGATGGTTCAATTAGAGTTTGTGGTGATTACCGCATTAGTTTAAATAAAGATTTAAATGTTGAGCGTTATCCCTTACCCAGGATTGAAGACCTATTTAATGAGTTACAAAATGGTGAACTTTATAGCAAAATAGATTTAAGTGAGGCATATATGCAGCTTAAATTAGATGAATCATCACAGAAACTTTGTACAATATCTACTCATAAGGGATTATTTTCGTATTTGCGTTTACCCTTTGGTATCAGCAGTGGTCCTAGTATTTTTCAGCAGAAAATCGAGCAAACCCTTCAAGGTATACCAGGTGTAGTTTCATACCTAGATGATATATTAATTTCTGCCCCAGATAATGAAACCCATGTTTGTAGACTAAGAGAAGTTTGTAAGCGCCTTTCCTCAAATGGGTTTACTGTAAAAAAAGAAAAGTGTAATTTCTTTGCAAAACAGCTTGAATATTTGGGTTATATAATAGACCAAAATGGGTTACGTCCTTCTCAATCAAAGGTTAATGCCATTATCAATGCTCCTGTACCTCAAAATGTCACACAAGTCAAAGCTTTTGCGGGTTTGGTACAGTATTATGGTAAATTTGTGCCCAATTTAAGCAGTGTAATGAGTCCTTTGTATAATCTTTTGAAAAAGGATGTACCTTTTGTGTTTGATAAGCAATGTGTAGAGTCATTCAATAAGGTCAAGGAACTTTTAACAACTGCGCCAATACTTGCGCATTACGACCCACAAGCGCCAGCCATATTGACGGTTGATGCAAGTTCAACAGGAATAGGTTGTGTATTAAGCATTGTTGATTCTAATGGGGTCGAGAGACCTGTTTCATATTCTTCGCGAACACTTTCTCCTGCTGAGTGTAATTA
Organism: Flexamia atlantica; assembly: GCA_035578135.1. Taxonomy (NCBI): domain Eukaryota; kingdom Metazoa; phylum Arthropoda; class Insecta; order Hemiptera; family Cicadellidae; genus Flexamia; species Flexamia atlantica. The sequence continues at coordinate 51,509,326 of JAQJVK010000005.1, read as the reverse complement.
CTCTCAAATTGATAAGGAAGCGACCGCAGTCGTTTATGGTGTAAAGGAATACCACCAATATTTATACGGTAGGCATTTTACCCTTAAATGTGATCATAAGCCATTATTGAGTATCTTTGGGCCTAAGAAAGGGATACCTTTGTTCGCTGCTGGTAGGTTACAGCGTTATGCAGTATTTTTATCCGGATATGATTTTGATATCAAATATGTTAAGTCAGAAAATAATAGTGCTGATGCATTATCTAGATTGCCTGTGAATGTAAAACATTCAGTTTCAACTAATGATTCTGATTGGGTAGGGACCTACTTACATTGTATAAAAGAAAGTTCTATTCCCTTAAATTGTGAGCAGGTAAAGAAAGAAACTCAGAAAGATGTACTATTAAAGAGAGTATATGGGTATGTTATGCATGGTTGGCCTAACTTTTTGTCTGAGGAAGAAAATGAACTATCAGCGTTTTATAAAAGGAAGGACGAACTAACTATTGAGCAAGGCGTACTTATGTGGGGATATCGAGTAATAATTCCTAAAAGCCTAAGAGAATATATTCTGAATGAGTTGCATATCAGTCATATGGGAGTAATGAAAATGAAAAGTGTAGCAAGGTCTTATGTGTATTGGCCTAATTTGGATTTAGATATTGAGCGCCTGGCTAATAGTTGTCCGTCCTGCCTTGCAGAGCGTCAAAGTCCTGCTAAATCAGAATTGCACGTGTGGCAATATCCTAATCATCCTTGGGAACGTTTGCACTTAGATTTCCTAGGTCCATTCAAAGGGAAAATGTATCTAATAGTTATTGATGCCCATTCTAAATGGTTGGAAGTGTTTGAAACCGCTTCAACCGCAGCTCAACATACCATTGAACATTTGCGATCATTATTTGCTAGATTTGGACTCCCTATCTCAGTTCATAGTGACAATGGTCCACCATTCAATTCAGTAGAATTTAAAAGATTTCTTGATTACAATGGTATTAAACAAACCACATCAGCCCCCTACCACCCCCAGTCAAATGGCCAGGCTGAAAACTCAGTCAAATACGCTAAACAGAAGTTAAAATGTGCATTTAGGGATAATGTAAGCAATGTTTCTGTGGCATTAAGTAGAATTTTATTTGATTACCGCAATTCAGTTCATGCAACCACAAATGAAACACCAGCCAAGTTGATGTTTAATCGATCATTAAGAACTAGGTTTGATTTGTTAAGACCGAGTTTAAATAATACAGTGCAGCAGAAACAGGAAAAACAGAAATTGTATGCGAGAGGTAGAAAAACAAGATATTTAAGAATTAATCAACATGTGTTGGTTAGAGATTACAGAGCTAATGATAAATGGGTTGAGGGTATTGTGGTTAGGCAAATCAGTAATGTAATGTATATTGTAAGAATAAATTCTGGGTTACTGTGGAAAAGACATATCAATGAGATAGTAGCTGTTGACTCAGGAATAGCTGAAAATGCAGATGATAGCCTAAATGATGAGCCTATGGCACAGTACAAACAGACAATGTTTTCTCCATCTCCAGTGTCTGTTCCTAACAACCAAACTAGCTCTCCTAGTCCGTTACCAGCACCTACACCTACACCCCGTTCACCTATACCTACAAGGCTAGACCCAACCTCTCCTTGCAGTCGTCAATCTGTAACCAATCCGGTTAACCGTCCTTCGCCTCCTGTTCCATTAAGGCGATCGAATCGACCCAAGAAGCCAGTTGAAAGGCTTGACCTCTAAAGCTTTAAAGGCAATGTTGATGTAAGATTTTATGTTGTGTTCATTAGGTTATGGTTTTCTGTCATTATTTTTTTATTGTTAATCATTCACTCTGTTATAATTAGGTATGTACCGCTTATTATTTTTGTCAATTTGTCACATAGTTCCAAATTTGGGTGGAGAGATGTAATGTACTAACTTACATTTATATATATATATATTATAATGTTCAGTTCATTGATAATTCAATTTTGTAAAATTATTAAGTTGGCAATATGTTAATGATTTAGTACAATAAACGCAATTGGCTGTACCCCGCAACCCGTACCCAAGTTCAACCAATCACAATCCAGTTTAGATCCGTCTGTCTATCTAGTGCATCCTCACCTCAGCTCTTAGTTCTGTTCGCTCCCCTTCTCCTTCATGTTCATTCCGCGGGTTACAGTCCCATGCCTTGTTACTATACAAATAATGTCCTTTATTCATTTCCCGGTTCCCCGGTATCATGCTAAGTTGCGATATTACAGTTAGCCGTGTATGTGTTGAGACAGAATGCGTCTAAACAAGCAGTAGTTCGCCCAGATTCCTATTTTTATACAGAGAGCAGCACTATCTCCCTTATCACCGTCACGTCCCATTGATATCAGCAACAGCACTCCACGACATCAGCTGTTGACGATTTCTTTTTGCTAAAAAAACATACTTTAAACGCTCTAAAAATGTATAGAGCATGACCATACAATAAATTACTCTATTTTTATAAATACGTAATTCAAACGTTACTAAAACTTCGAGCTATTCGAGCTAATATATAGCCGCGCCGACTTGAAATACGTGAGTTTGGATATTACAAAATTTGACTTAAAAATTATTTCATCCATTTTAGAGCATTTAAAGTCGGGTTTTTTTACCAAAAAGAAATTATTTCAAACTTTTCAGTTGATATTTTTGTCTTCTATGTTTGATTTTGATTAATTCATTAACAGTTGTAGTGTATCATTATAATACTCCACTCCAGTTCACTTTGCTGTTGACTTAAATCACCTAAAATATTACTGAACTGTTCTTCTGTTATTGCTTAGCTCATTTCTTGATGGACATGTTAAAACAGTCTATTTTTACCGCGAAGTCCCAGTAAATTGGCAATGTATATTGTACAAATTATAATTGGTTATAGTCTACAGCTATTACTTATGCGCTATATGAATATGGCCACCTCTTTGAAAAAAATCTCATTTAATAAGGGATTTTTGGAACCAAATCAGGCCTATGTATGGGCCTGACAAAGTCGAACCCAAACACAACACGATGAGCCTGTGTTGTAATTGACTTTACAGGCAAAGTCAATGTACAGTTAGATTTTTTTAACTAGAAGCTGTTTAGACGAGGTGGAATATCTTTGGAAATGCACTTCTTTTGTTTAAAATAAAATCATGTGTTTCTGTTTATCTTGTAATGCCTTTGTTTACAATAAAAAAAATAAACAATTGTATGAAATGGCTTAGGATATTGTTTATTTTGATTAAACCTAACCTCAATATTTGACAGGTAGAAACATGTGATTATATTACAAACAAAAAAGTTCATCACCAAAGATATTCCTCCTCGTCTTGACCGCTTCTAGTTAAAAAAATCTAACTGTACTCAATCGGTTCGTAATGTTCACATTTTACGTACATTGAGATACATTTTATCAAACGGATGCAGTAATCGATTGGTGAAATAAGCGAGTTTCACAAATTGATTAAACCGACAAAAATGCAAAAATGCAACAATGAATTATTGCAATGAAATATAATAACTTATAACCACTCCCGATCCAATCGATAGCTCACCATCGACGCTGATGTACAATAACGATGAATGTTTAGATTATTTGTAATCAAATGAAGATTGTTCAATTATTTACCTCGAATCAAAAGTATCATCAACAATGATCCTTTTGGTCCTAGCAAAATAATGATCATCAAATCATATGTTATTATCCAAGGACTAAAAAGAACAACTTTTGAATCCCAACACAGGTGTCAAAAGCAGCTGTTTTTGAAGCAGTATGACGAAAAAAATATGTTCAAAATACACATAAAACCTGCACATATAGGGCCGATAACCTTAACACGTTCCCTCTCACAGCTAAAGCAGCGCCATGTACCCGGCACTGTGACGGCCGGTAGTCGTAGTCTACGTGTTAATTTAGGTACAACCCGCATTTACATCAGTCCAGTAGAACAGCCAGGGTCGCTGTCATTAGTTTTACAAAAGTTTTTTAGTATATAACTTTCCCACAAATTATGCCAATATGGGGTCGTCTCGAGCATTTTCTTCGAGTCAACGGGACACGTCGCTAAAAAACGGGACTGTCCCATTTTCAAAACGGGAAGTGTGGTCACCTTACTATCCAATAAATAGGTGGCCGTGGTTGACAGAAAAGCACTCTGTAGATAGCCTACCTAGGCCAAGACCAGATGGTGTTTGTATACACATGTATTCTTAACTACTCCAGGATGTTCTTGTTCTACAGTTTTAGCGATTGGATTTAAATTATATATTTAAAACCATTTATTTGTCGTCTTCTTAAATAACAAAACGTGTCTTCTTCAAAACGTGTCAGCGCAGTTACAATTCATCTACTACTATTATCTGAGAAAACTTAATGCCAGCAAAAAACAAGCGGCAAACGCGTTACACCTACGTACTCCTGGCACTGACTGTACTTTGGGACATATGACATTGGGACATATGACAATACAGGTTTTTTTAAATAAAATGTGTTGGGACATCTGAGATTGGGACAAATGATACTCTTGATATTTAATATTTATTGTAACTTATTTTGGGACAAATGAAGTTTGGGACAAAGGAAAATTTAAAAAAATGTTATGTTTTTTAAACAGTTTGGGACAAATGAAATTGGGACATCTGACAAATTTTATTATTAAAATAATTTGGGACATATGATTTTGGGACAGATGAAAATTACAACTGAAGAGTAATTTTGGGACAAGTGAAATTGGGACATATGACAATTCTTATGTTATAAGAATTTTGGGACAAATGAAACGTGGGACAAATGAAAATGTTAATATTTTCATAGTTTGGGACATATGAAATTGGGACATTTGCAACGTACCCAAGCAGACGGCAGGCCTAAGTGCCTTAGCCAGAAACATATGTCCCAAAACTTTCTCAATCACATTGAAGATCGGGTCTCTAACCTATCGAAGGCAAAATTATTGTTGTAATGGTATATTTTCGTAATTTAAATCTTCATCACCTAATTAATTTTAATTTTGAAACTCCGTTTCTAGTGGATATACATATACTCGAAATTAAATGAAATGTCGTACTTTTTCTATCCCTTGAAAATATTGTATAGGCCTTCCATCCATAGTTTTAAAAACTGAAATAGCCGCCATTTTGAATTTATAATAAACTCTATTTTAGCCATCAGAGAGAGCAGGGCTTAATTTGTAAAGAAAAAAGTACCGGAGCTATGGCACAACGAGTGGCCGGGAGGGTATGGAAAACCCCCCAGCAGAAGGGGGGTCCAGGGGCCCTCCCCCGGAATTTTTTAATTGCGATTAAATTTAACGTTGTCTTTTTAACGTTTACAACCACAGTTTAACAAATAGGCCGTGTTCATTTTCGCGCTAGCTAGGTTTTGCCCTGCCGCGGCTAGAGTGTACGAGTACTTGTGCCATAGTAGTCGTGAAGGTTGTGATCTCCACCGCTACGTGTGTTTGCGCCACTCACGACTCATGGTGAGAATTTACTATTGTCGAACAAGGGCGCAACTGATTTGTCCAAACATTTGACGAACTATTTACCGTAAGAGGCCTTTTACATCGATGTAGAAATGAGTAGGTAATGTCGAACTCACCCAATAGGCCTACACGCTCGTATTGACCTGGATTGGATTTGCCCTTGATTGAAGATGGTAAACTTCCACCATCACTCGCTAAAGGCTATCTCTAGTTTATCAAGTAATCAGTATCCCTTATGGAGGTTAAAAAACTACCATCTATTACCTTGCGTGAAACTATTTAAAGGAAAATAGAGTTGTAAAATAGACTTAGAGGATTTCCAAATTAGAAAGAGTTGTACACTTTTATTAAATCGTTTTTTAAACAGTATTAATAAATTAAATGACCAGAAAAAGGGTCTGGAGCAGTACCAAAGAGTTGAGAAACCGCGCTCCGGTGAGCTCCGGTAGCCTAAAAAGTACCAGAGCTGCGCTCCAGTGTGCTCCGGCTGAAATTAACCCCTGAGAGAGAGAAAATTTTAAAAACCTTTTCGTTACTTGCATTTAGTGCCAATAAAGAACATTTGTGTCAAGTTTCATGGCCCAAACCTTTGTAATTTATGAGAAAATAATCTATGAAAGCTAAAAATGGCCGCCATTTTGAATTTCATAATATACCACATTCAAGCCCTTTGAGAGAAAATATTGCAAAATCCTTTCTTAGTACGCATCTAGAGCCTGTAAAGAATATTTGTGCCAAGTTTCATTGTTCTAAGTCTTATAGTTTTTGAGAAACTGTGATCAGTCAGTCAATGGGGTTTGGCTTTTATATATATACATATATATATATAAGTTATATATATATATAATAGTTATATATATAATATATATATATAAAAGTTATATATATATATAAAAGTATAACTCTTATATATATAAGTTATATATATATATATAATAGTTATATATATAATATATATATAAAAGTTATATATATATATATAGATAAAAATTCGAATGAATAGTGTTTTTTGCTTCTGGTGGCCCCAAAACGAAAAGTTATCATAGTCTCGGGCTTAGGTCTTACCATGAGACCTACGGTAATAACTTCTTCCCTATAGGGGAAATTCGCTAATAAAAACGTATGGGACGTAAGGTAAAATAATATGTCCTAGGTGTTTACTAAGCTGGTGGTCTCCAAACCTAACTCCCGTATGGAGTGGAGCCAGAGGCGCCAACGTGGATCGTGGAAGCGTCAAGGGGAGACCATTTTCTGATTTCATCCTTACCTACTTGCCTATTGTAGCTTCATGCTTCAATGTAGCCTAAATCGAAGGTTTCAATAATAAGTACCCGTTACCTGTCCAATATTTCTTTTAAACCATCTGGAGGCTACATACGAGCTTGACGACGGTCTCTTGATGACGTCACTATTTGTTTACATTTTTGTGTTAAATGTTACGACTTTCCTGGGGATAAAATCTGTGGTTAATCTTTAGAACTTCTTCAAACTTTCCTCATGTTCATAATATATTGAATTGTTAACTAAGTGAGCTGGGTTAGTTTTAAGGTTGACGGATAGCGCTACTGTTCCAAAGATTCAGCCCTATACCATTGACTTTAGTCAATGCATATACTATACTGAAGTACTCTAATGCCCTTTCTTAAAATTCTGAGACGTACTAGCAAATCTCCCAAATACCTTTAACATTATACTTGAAACTTCAAAATCTTTCAAACTGTTTCAGAGCTGTAAGTGTGTAGAAAACAAATTGCGCATTAATATATCGATTATTAAATATCTTACATTAAATGTTCAGTATTTGAATTTTATTTTTAGGGGCTTTTGCCCCTACAAGCCACTAGTCAGGGTATAAAATTGAAAGTCTAGCAAACAAAACAAGAAAACAAAAATGTAAACAAAGCAGACGACGACGATCGATATATCTCATCGACGACAAGGAGGTTATATTACTATACTGGAGGCAGCACTCCATAGTAAAACAGCGTGCCGGCTGTTTAGAACAAAATATCACAAAAATGGTACATCAGTTAGTACCAACCTTTGCAAAATACCTCAATTTCACCGACTTCCCAAAATGAACGAATCAATCGAGTGATTCAGTCGAGTCACGACTCAATTTTGAGCTTGGTTCATTCCGGAACCGGAAATCAATAATATTTTAAACAACGAATTAAACACTCATAATAAACTGCTAACGAGTACTTATTAGGTGATTTTTGTTTGAAAATAACTTCACCTAATTTATTTTTGGGTATATCTTTAATGGCAAAATAAAGTAAAAATAGCAAAACAGATACATGGGCTAAAAGTAATTGATATAATCAGTCACTATGCAAATACGAGAATTATGGTAGAAACTTGGCAGGTAAGCAACATAAATAGTAAGACAATTTTCTTTTAGTGGTACAATATTGCTGAGCGACAGTAATGTTTGTATAATAACATGGCTGATGGCAAAATTGTACATAAGGAGTGAAGTTGTCATTTACTGGCCGGATACTAACACTTATATATTGAAATTTAAATTAATTATTCTTTATTCATAGGTTTTAAAAAATAACATTTTCTATTCTATTATTATTTATATAATATCGTATTTGGCCTTACCTGTTCCAAGGCAAAGAAACCGTTCAATCATAATGAGAATCAGATCAACATGATTCAACTCTCCGAAATGATTACATCAGTTTTTGAATCAGTTGAATCGACTCAAAGAACGGTACATCAGTTAGTACCAACTGCGGCACGCTTTCCAATACCGGGCTGAAGTTGGCTATGCGTCACCTTCTATCTAACGAATAGCGGACAAAACAGAACGCCGCAAGTACAGTCCCAACGAAAAGTCATCGTAGCTAACGAAAACGCCTCTCGACTCTAGGCATGTAGACATTACGGATGGCACTGATTTCAATTTTTTATTGCTATAAATCACATCCATGAATATTTTTGATGATTTTATTATTTAAATAAATTAAGATGTTGGATTAATCTAAAATTAACAAATATTCATTATGATAAAATATTGTTGAACGTTATTAAAACGTTCATAGCACGACTAAAATATTTTTGCTATTTTTTTAAATCACCGATCTGTCATAATTAGGTTGTTTTCAATATATACCATTTAAAAATTGGTACATTATGGATAACAATGTCTAAAAAATTGTATAACGTCAATTCTTTACGGTTTTGATTACAAACTCATGTTACAAAGTATATAGAACGACTAAAAAATATTTGTTCACGATCTTACTTTACTATTACTATGATAATTATTTACTTTTTCAAGAAATACCATTTTAAAAGTGGTACATCGGGGATGACGATGTCAAAAAAATTGTATAATGGGAATTATTGACAGTTTTGCTTAAAAAGAACATATTAAATCGTACATAGCACGTCTAAAACATTTGCTCACGTTCTTACTTCACCAATACTATGGTAGTTTTGTATTGTTTCAAGAAATAGCATTTTAAAAGTGGTACATAGGGGCAGGGGTGGATTTACATATGGGCTTAATGGGCTATAGTCCAGGGCGGCAGAATTTGGGAGGAGCGGCAAATTAGAGAGAATTAGAGAGAGAAGTCAGAACTCCCGAAAATAGCCGAAATAGCCTTCTGTAGCGGGGCGGAACTGGGTAAAAACGGGCAAAAGGGGCCACAACTTTTGCCGAGCCGGAAATCCCGCCGCCCGGCCCTGGCCAAACCCCCTACTCCCCCCGTGTAGTCCAGGGGCGGCAAATTCACAAATTCGCCTCTGCATAGGGGATAACGATGTCAAAAAGTTGTATAATGTGAATTGTTGTCGGTTTTGCTTAAAAAACTCATATTAAATCGTACATAGCACGACTAAAAATATTTGCTCACGTTCTTACTTCACCAATACTATGGTAGTTTTGTATTGTTTCAAGAAATAGCATTTTAAAAGTGGTACATAGGGGATAACGATGACAAAAAGTTGTATAATGTGAATTGTTGCCGGTTTTGCTTAAAAAACTCATATTAAATCGTACATAGCACGACTAAAAATATTTGCTCACGTTCTTACTTCACCAATACTATGGTAGTTTTGTATTGTTTCAAGAAATAGCATTTTAAAAGTGGTACATAGGGGATAACGATGACAAAAAGTTGTATAATGTGAATTGTTGCCGGTTTTGCTTAAAAAACTCATATTACATCGTACATACCACGTCTAAAAAACATTTGCTCACTTTCCTACTTCACCAATACTATGATAATTATGTATTGTTTCAAGAAAAAGCATTTAAAAAGTGGTACATAGGGGATAACAATGTCAACAAAATTGTATCATGTGAATTGTTGCCGGTTTTGCTTAAAAAAGACATATTAAATCGAACATAACAAGACTAACTAATATTTGCTCACGTTCATACTTCACCAATACCATGATAATTATGTATGTTTTGGAAATAGCATTTAAAACGTGGTTCATAGGGGATAATAATGTCAAAGACATCTTATAATGTGAATTTTTCACGGTTTTACTAAACAATATCATCCAAAATCATACATAGGACGACTAAAAGGTATTTTCTCACGTTCTTTCTTCACCAATATCTATATAATTAATACGCCAACACGAAATTTGTCTTATGAACTCCTCCGTCATTTCTTTACCGATTTTGATCATTGACGGCTCATTGGAAAGAGCGTGCCGCGTAGATTTGCAAACTGGCCTTACATTTTTGAAAAAAGTCCCCTGGGCTCTGCCCCATTGGCTTTTAAAGTTCCCATGTTATCCTTATGAAGAACATAATTGTTTACATTTTGATCAGCTGGATAATTTAATTGCTCTTATTTTTACTTTCTCCCCCCTATACAATGTATATGGAGAAAGTATTGTTTTCGTCAAAATTTTCGAATTTGAGTTGTTAATGGATATATTCGTTTTAGTGCTCCCTGAATCCAAAAAAGTGGTTGTTGGCGTGGTGTCTGTCTGTCTGTGTGTGTGGATGTATGTGTGTGTGTGTGTGTGGATGTAAACAAAGCTAGAGACGACACCAGTGGACCGATTTTCATGAAAATTGGCATGTAGGTATAAAGCCATAGTATCTCCAGGCGTATTTTTCATTTTTTTTAATTTTTTATTTTTAAGGGTATTTATCCCATAAAACCCATAAAAAATGACAAAAATCCAAATTACTCAAAAACGGCTCTAACGATTTTGATAAAAATTTCACGGTTTTTAGTGCTTAAGATGACAAAAAAATGACACCACCCGTATGTCTGTAAAAATTCAGGTTCAGAAGTTATGGGGGTTTAAGTGTTAAAAAATTCTTATTTTTCAAATTTCACAAAATCTGTAATTTTTAAAGAAAATATACTTGCAACCATTAAATTTGGCTTGAAAAACTAAATAATCTAGTATTTTGAATCATTAGTTTATGTCAACTGGTTGCGGAGATAATTGATATTTTAGTTCGGCAGTAAACGCAGTACGTTGTCCAATGTTATTCTTATGGCAAATATTTAAAAACTGATATCTCCGTTATTTACTAACCGATTTCGATAAAATTTGGTATATATTTGTGTGATTAATTAACTGTTAGTTTGTTTTATTACACTGATTAGGTTTTCTGGTTGGAGGGAGAAAGTATGTGTCAGTTTCCTGATACCGTTTATTTAATTATGTGTAAACATAACCCTCAAGACGGATCGTGTTAGCATGATTGTGTTTTTAATTTGTCGCCATTTGAATTATCGCTCTGCTAGAGTAGCGCACGATTCCGTGCGCTCGGATCCACTAGTTATGATAATTATGTATTTTTCATGAAATAACATTTCAACATGGTACATCGGGGATAACTATATAAAAAAACTGTATAATGGAAATTAATGATGGTTTTGCTTAAACAATCATAATAAATCGTACACAACAAGACTAACAAATATTTGCTCACGTTCATACTTCGCCAATACCATGATAGCTATATATGTTTTTAGGAGATGGTATTTAAAAAGTAGTACACAGGAGATAACAATGTCAAAAATATCTCACAATGTGAATTTTTAACTGTTTTACCATAATAAAATCATAATAAATCATACATTGGACGACCAAAAATCATTTTCTCACGTTTTACTTTACCAGACTATGATGATTATGTATTTTTTGATCATGTATAATTTAAAAGTAATACATCGGGGATAACGATGTCAAAACATTGTTTAATAGCAATTATTTGTGGTTTTGCTTAAAAAAGTCATATTAAATCGTTCATAACAAGACTAACAAATATTTGCTCACGTTCATACTTCACCAATACCATGATAATTGTGTATGATTCTAGGAAATAACATTTAAAAAGTGATACATAGGGGATAACAATGACAAACAAATCTCATAATGTGAATTTTTCACTGGTTTTCTTAAAAAAGTCATATTAAATCGTACTTAGCATGACTAAATTTTCTCACGTTCTTACTTCACCAATACTATGATAATTATGTAGTTTTTCATTAAACAACATTTAAAAGTGGTACATCGGGATAACTATGTAAAAAAAATTATAATGGAAATTAATGATGGTTTTGCTTAAAAATCATATTAATTAGAACATAACAAGACTAACAAATATTTGCTCATTTTATACATCACCATTACTTTGATAATTATGTATTCTTTCGAGGAATATCATTTAAAAAGTGGTACACTGGGGATAACAATGTCAAAGAAATCTCAAATCAAAGTGAATTTTTCACTGTTTTATTAAAAAAACCATCATAAATCATACAAAGGCCGACTTAATAATAATGCTCACGTTAATACTATGATGACAATGTATTTTTAAATGAAATAACATTCAAATATATAACATTCAAATATCGTACAAAGCATGTCTAAAAAACATTTGCTCACGTTCTTACTTCACCAATAACATGATACTTATGCGTTTTTTAAAGAAATAACATCTAAAAAGTGGTACATTGGGGATAACGATGTTATAGTGGGAATTATTGACGGTTTTGCTTAAATAGGTCACACTAAATCGTACGTAACATGACTAAAAATATATGATCATGTTATAAGTTTAGCAGTACTATCAAAAGTATTATTTTTTCAAAAAAGACCATGTAACAAGTTGTACATCAGGTAAAACAATGTAAAAAGTATATGATATGAGTTACATTTTAATTCTTGAGAGGTTTCCTTAGAGAAGACATATTAAATCGTACATAGCACGATTAAAAAACATTTGCTCACTTTCTTACTTTAGCAGTATTATCATAAGCATTAACTTTTCATAAAAGGCCATGTAACAAGTTGTACATAAGGTAAAACAATGTAAAAAATTATATGATATGAGTTACATTTTAATTATTGAAAATTTTAAAAATAAAAAATTTAAATTGTAATTTTCATTTAAAAAATCAAAAATTTAATATGTATTTTATTTTAGAAAATACATATTAAATTGTACATAGCACGACTAAAAACATTTGCTCAACATTTTGTTCTTACAATTTAGCAATATTATCATAACATAAGCATCTATTTTTTCAAGAAAACCCATTTAACAAGTGGTAAATTAGGTAAAACAATGTCAAAACAATTACGTCATTTGAATCCTTAACGATTTCTTAACAGTTATACTAAATCGTTCATAGAACAACAAAACTATTTGCTCCCGTTCTTACTTCACTAATGCTCTGAAGAGTATGTATTTTTCCATAATTAACGTTTAACATATAGGGAATAACAATGGCAAAGAACTCTCATAATGTGCATTTTTCGTGGTTGACCGATGGATCTAGAACATGGTCCTAAATATACCTGTTTTCAAAAAATTTTGAATGTTCAATAAGTGTAGCCAATTAATCATAGACATCACAATTATGACAAATACCTACATTAAGCGCATTATATCTCCGGCTATAGCTATTATGCTACTATCCGTATCATATGATATTTTAAAAATATGATTTTGGTAAACACAGCATTTTACAAATATCGGGACTGAAGAACAATGTTTTTTAAAAAAGTAGCCCCTCTGCCCCCGGCGCCTTGCAACCAGCTGACTCTGCCATAGCCGAAAATATAATGCGCGAACCGTACCGAGAGTTTAAAAAATGGAATTTTGTCCTTCTTTGCAATTTTACTATATACAAGAAATGTTTCTTATTCCCCAAAAGACTACACGTCTTTGTGTAGGGAAGAGTGTACTAGTCACTTTTTGATGTTACTTGGGGAAAACTTACACTATATTTGTATAGTTTAAACTTAAAAAACTAATTATTGGCTATAAAAAAAACATTAAATAAATTTAATTCAGTCATTTAGGGGAATTAGGCGCAGAATAAAATCATTTAAATGAAAACAATACTACACTTATCACAGTATTATAACAATATAATGTGTGGCTTAATACAATAAACAATTTATCTCATATTGGATATAACTATAGAAGTAAGACTAGGTGTAGAATGACAGACTGGACTGTCAAAACAAAATACCCACGTTGCAGCAGACCTGTATACTCAGTGAATTTCAAACGCGTAAACAAATCATTTATACGGAGCCTCAAATCAAGTAAAATCAAATTACATCCTGAAATTGACGTACACAAATTTTCTCAATAAGAATAAATAGGAAATGAGTATGCAGGTTTATTGCCATGGAATGTGAAATTTAGATACTTTTTGCAATAATCCAGTAACATAAATTTAGGAAGCCATATACCAAGTTTCATTCGGATATGTTGAGAAATAAACGAAATAGAATTGTATTTACTTCCCATAAGGTTGGCATTGGGACAACGTACTATGTTTACCACTAGCGCTATCTTAGTCTAATGGACATAGAGCAACAATTCAAAATACCAAATTATTTCTTTAAGCTGAATTCAATGGTTGAAACAAGAATGTTATAATTTTCATTTCTCTATGTAAACAATCCCAAACATCATTTTTGGAGGGGTTTACCCCCGTTTACCCACCCTTCCGGTTGTCCGATCAGTCTGGTTTACGAACTCGTCGGAATAATTCGTACTTTACATATCTGTGCCAAATTTAATTCAGTTCTGACCATTTTTACGCGAGTTATCGTGCTTAAAGACACACACACACACACACACACACACACACACACACACACACACACACACACACTCACAAATCCTGCCATAAATGTAGGGAAATAAACACACAAACATATACATATACCTACTCTTATAATAATTCAGTTTAATAAATTCTTCAGACAATTAAATCTCCAGTTCTACCGGGCCGATTTTATTAATTAATGGGTCGTTGGAAAGCTCTCTCCCTTTAGATTTGCAAATGATTATGAAAGGTTGTTTTACTTGAGATTTATGGTGAAAAAGTAAAAAATATATGTTTTCCATAAGAAATACATTGAAAACGGGGGTTTTCAGATTTTTTATTTGGAGGCAACTTTTGGCTGCCTTTTATGCCAAAATACCAAAAAGTCAGTTGCCTTTTCAAGAAATGCCGAAAAGTCAGTTGTAGAAAATTTTACTCTCTTTCAGAATATCACCTTCCACTTTAACCGATTTCCTCACCATTCAAAAGGTATTTGCAAAAATGCTATAACCTCCAAATTTAGTGGTGAGAAAATACCGAATTACAGATATTTTTGTTAAACGTTGTACTACTAAATCCGGAGTTCTACCAGACAGATTTTAATAACCAACGGGTCTTTGGAAAGCTTCGTCCTTGAAGATTTGCAAATAATTATTAAAATTCGATTTTTTAAAGATTTAAGGTGAAATCGTAAAAACACCTATTTTCTATAAGAAATGCATTAAAAACAGCGTTTTAAAGTTTCTTTCTGTACCATCCATGTAGATTTTAAAATAACTATTAAAGTTAGATTTTTTAAGGATGATGGTACAGTAAAGACGTAAAACACATATTTTATATAAGAAATGCATGAAAACAGATTTTTTAAAGTTTCTTTTTGTAGCCAAGTTTCGGCTGCCTGTTATCAGTATTTTCAACAAATGTATGTTGGCATATTGTAGGAAATGTTATGCTCTTTCCGAATATCATCTCCCACTTTGGTTGATTCTGTACCATTTAAACGTTATTTACAAAAAAGCGAAGCAGCCTCCAAATTTATAGTGGAAAGAAAATAATGAGTTGAGAGATATTTTTTTCAAAACTTTGTACAACTAAATCTACAGCTCTACCAGAGAGATTTGAATAGTTAACAGGTCATTGGAAAGCTTTCTCCCTGTAGATTTACAAAATAATTGTGATGATTTGATTTTTATAAGATTTATGATGAAAAACTTAAAAAAAACATGTTTTTCATTGGAAATACATTAACAGTTGATTATGTGATCATGGTTTTTCAAAACAATTTTATTTTTGAAAAAAAAATCAAATTATTTTCAGGTAATTTACAAAAAAAGCATACATATACAATTTTTCTTGAGACCGTTGTTTTTAACCACAACGGGCTCTGAAGCTAGTATTTATATACATATGAGGGCCCGAAAGGTAAAAGTGGAAATACCCCCCAAAAGTCAGTTTTGAGATATTAAGAGGCAAAGTTAAAGTCAAATATCTCAGTTAATTGCTCTGTGACGTGTACGAAACCCCTCTGTTGGCTGTTAACTAAGGAGTCCCGCACACGACCACATTGGGAACGTAGCTCTATTAAATAAAGAGACATGCTTGACAAAGAAATTCGTTTATTCACAGGCTAACGACAAAGTGCTCAAACAACTGAAACACTCTATAAAAACTAAGATTCTAGTACAATTAAAACTCAAAACCAAACTAACATTACTCATTACTTTTATTGTTATATCAAAGGTTTGAAATGAATTAAAGATAACAAAAGGTGAGCAGCCTGGAACTTGTATGATTTAAAAAGACCTATCTTTTAAATTTGGAAAAACACTAAGATTACTTACGTGGGCCCTGGCCTGACGGGCCACGAGCCCTGAGGCCCCTCAGTCCTCCAACACACACCCAAAAACCCCTCCTAGCAAATGACCCCATCCTCTTGTTACCTGACCTACTTAAAGCCTGAGCTGTCAGTCAGTCAGCATAACAAGAGTCTGTTTAATAATAATTCCAGTCTACTCACACAACAAGCTCAAATACTTCCCCTTTACAAAGGTCAAACCACCCAACCATCACAGCTCTTTTGAATGATGGTTCCACTGTATAATACATTAAACCTATCAAATTTATTTTCTTTTTTTTGATACCTAAAATGATTTTTAAAAGTGAGTAGCCCGTTTTACCTTCTATTATAATGTGGGTTAGTCCATTTTAACTCTTAGCTTAGTCCATTCTGCAGTTATTCTCATTTGGCTCAGACAATTTTTCTGGAAGTATAGTCCAAAATGCTTCTTTTACAATTTTTTGGTTGTCTTTGATATTTTGGAAGTACCTATGTTTTTCAAGAGGATTTAAAGAAATTCTAAAACCATAACAATTGAAAAAGAGTATTAATTCAATTATATATAGAATTATAATTTTAGACAATATTACAACATAAATGCCCTTTGATTACAGTATGAAAATGAATCCCTTTTCCTTTCTACTTCCACTCCTGGTATCGTGTCATACTGAAGGGATTTTTGGCCCGAAGCTTTAAATAAAACTCATGATGAATTTGAGGTATTAAGGGCCACATAATCTGGAGATCTACTACTTAAAATAAATCTCAAATAAATTAAGAGTGGCAAGTAAAGGATAACTGAAAAAAACCTTTTTGGGTTTATGAGTAAAAAGGTATTTGGATCTAAATTATTTTAGGGACAAATTTAAACAAAAGAAAACTTATAGTCTGCATTGTAATTAATTTGATTTTAGGAAGTCAACTAAAAATACTGATGTTTTCTTTACTTTTGTTAATTATATTATTTTAATGGATCTTAAAAGTGAATTTAAATTTAGAAAATTTGTATCGTTATGTTATTAGTTATTTATATTAATAGGCAAGCATGATTTTTATAATCCCCTTTTCTCTGTCTGGGTGTAACGTAGCGAAAATCTAAGCACACTGTTAGAAAAGTACTTTTCTGTAAATTGACACGATCGTGTTATAATTTACTGTCGATTTTGAAAGTTGTAAGATAATGAATTTGAAATTATAAACAATAACATGAAACATGTGAATTACTATGTTGGTTACGGATTAACAACAAAATTTAAACACCTTAGGCACGTTTCATTGGTGCAATGAGTAAAAGGTAAAAATTAAACCCGAATAATTGCTGGCTGAATTTCAACCACGATGTGATTTCTAGTTATAAATAGGACTAGAAGTGGACTATAAAAGAATTGTTTCATTATTCTGTCTTATTGTCTTAAATTGTACTTGACTTAAAAAATACATAATCGTCATAGTTTTGGTGAAGTAAGAACGTGAGCAAATGTTTTTTAGACGTGCTATGTACGATGTAATATGAGTTTTTTAAGCAAATCCGACAACAATTCACATTATACAATTTTGTTGACATTGTTATCCCCTATGTACTACTTTTTAAATGCTATTTATTTAATCAATACATAATTATCAAAGTAATGGTGAAGTAACAGCGTGAGCAAATGTTTATTAGTCATGCTAAGTACGATTTAATATGACCTTTTTGAGCAAAACCGGCAATAAATTCCATTAAAACACTTTTTTGACATCGTTATCCCCAATGTACTACTTTTAAATTGTACTTGACTTAAAAATACATAATCGTCATAGTTTTGGTGAAGTATGAACGTGAGCAAATGTTTTTTATGACGTGCTATGTACGATGTAATATGAGTTTTAAGAAAAACCGGCAACAATTGACATTAAAAATGTTTTTGACATCGTCAACCCCGATGTACCACTTTGAAATGTTATTTACTGAAAAATTACATAATTTTCATAGTATTGGTGAAGTAAGAACGTGAGCAAATGTTTTGACGCTCTATATACGATTTAATAAGAGTTTTTTTTTAAGCAAATCCGACAACAATTCACATTATACAATTTTGTTGACAATGTTATCCCCTATGTACTACTTTTTAAATGCTATTTCTTGAAAAAATACATAATTATCAAAGTAATGGTGAAGTAACAACGTGAGCAAATGTTTATTAGTCATGCTAAGTACGATTTAAAATGACCTTTTTGAGCAAAACCGGCAATAAATTCCATAAAAACATTTTTTGACACCGTTGTCCCCAATGTACTACTTTTAAATTGTACTTGACTTAAAAAATACATAATCGTCATAGTTTTGGTGAAGTGAGAACGTGAGCAAATGTTTTTTAGCCGTGCTATGTACGATGTAATATGAGTTTTTTATGCAAATCCGACAACAATTTACATTATACAATTTTGTTGACATTGTTATCCCCTATGTACTACTTTTTAAATGCTATTTCTTAAAACAATACATAATTATCAAAGTAATGGTGAAGTAGCAACGTGAGCAAATGTTTATTAGTCATGCTAAGTACGATTTAATATGACCTTTTTGAGCAAAACCGGCAATAAATTCCATAAAAACATTTTTTGACACCGTTGTCCCCAATGTACTACTTTTAAATTGTACTTGACTTAAAAAGTACATAATCTTCATAGTTTTGGTGAAGTAAGAACGTGAGCAAATGTTTTTTAGCCGTGCTATGTACGATATAATATGAGTTTTTTATGCAAATCAGACAACAATTTACATTATACAATTTTGTTGACATTGTTATCCCCTATGTACTACTTTTTAAATGCTATTTCTTGAATCAATACATAATTATCAAAGTAATGGTGAAGTAACAACGTGAGCAAATGTTTATTAGTCATGCTAAGTACGATTTAATATGACCTTTTTGTGCAAAACCCGCAATAAATTCCATTAAAACACTTTTTTGACATCGTTATCCCCAATGTACTGCTTTTAAATTGTACTTGACTTAAAAAAATACATAATGGTCATAGTTTTGGTGAAGTAAGAACGTGAGCAAATGTTTTTTAGCCGTGCTATGAACGATGTAATATGAGTTTTTTTATGCAAATCCGACAACAATTTACATTATACAATTTTGTTGACATTGTTATCCCCTATGTACTACTTTTTAAATGATATTTCTTGAAACAATACATAATTATCAAAGTAATGGTGAAGTAACAACGTGAGCAAATGTTTATTAGTCATACTAAGTACGATTTAATATGACCTTTTTGTGCAAAACCGGCAATAAATTCCATTAAAACACTTTTTTGACATCGTTATCCCCAATGTACTACTTTTAAATTGTACTTGACTTAAAAAATACATAATCGTCATAGTTTTGGTGAAGTAAGAACGTGAGCAAATGTTTTTTAGCCGTGCTATGAACGATGTAATATGAGTTTTTTTATGCAAATCCGACAACAATTTACATTATACAATTTTGTTGACATTGTTATCCCCTATGTACTACTTTTTAAATGATATTTCTTGAAACAATACATAATTATCAAAGTAATGGTGAAGTAACAACGTGAGCAAATGTTTATTAGTCATGCTAAGTACGATTTAATATGACCTTTTTGAGCAAAACCGGCAATAAATTTCATTAAAACACTTTTTTGACATCGTTATCCCCAAAGTACTACTTTTAAATTGTACTTGACTTAAAAAATACATAATCGTCATAGTTTTGGTGAAGTATGAACGTGAGCAAATGTTTTTTATGACTTGCTATGTACGTCGAATATGAGTTTTAAGAAAAACCGGCAACAATTGACATTAAAAATGTTTTTGACATCGTCACCCCGATGTACCACTTTAAAATGTTATTTACTGAAAAATTACATAATTTTCATAGTGTATTGGTGAAGTAAGAACGTGAGCAAATTTTTTGACGTTCTATATACGATTTAATAAGAGTTTTTTTTAAGCAAATCCGACAACAATTCACATTATACAATTTTGTTGACATTGTTATCCCCTATGTACTACTTTTCAAATGCTATTTCTTGAAAAAATACATAATTATCAAAGTAATGGTGAAGTAACAACGTGAGCAAATGTTTATTAGTCATGCTAAGTACGATTTAAAATGACCTTTTTGAGCAAAACCGGCAATAAATTCCATAAAAACATTTTTTGACACCGTTGTCCCCAATGTACTACTTTTAAATTGTACTTGACTTAAAAAATACATAATCGTCATAGTTTTGATGAAGTAAGAACGTGAGCAAATGTTTTTTAGCCGTGCTATGTACGATGTAATATGAGTTTTTTATGCAAATCCGACAACAATTTACATTATACAATTTTGTTGACATTGTTATCCCCTATGTACTACTTTTTAAATGCTATTTCTTGAATCGATACATAATTATCAAAGTAATGGTGAAGTAACAACGTGAGCAAATGTTTATTAGTCATGCTAAGTACGATTTAATATGACCTTTTTGAGCAAAACCGGCAATAAATTCCATTAAAACACTTTTTTGACATCGTTATCCCCGATGTACCACTTTTAAATGTTATTTATTGAAAAATCACATAATTATCAGTATTGGTGAAGTAACTAAAGCATGGAACGTGGGCAATTTTTTTCTAGATGTGCTATGTGCGATTTAATATGAGTTTTTTAAGCAAAACCGGCAACCATTCACATTATACTATTTTTTTGACATCGTTATCCCCAATGTACCACTTTTTAGATGTTATTTCTTGAAAAAAACGCATAAGTGTCATATTATTATTGAAGTAAGAACGTGAGCAAATGTTTTTTAGACGTGCTATGTACGATGTAATATGAGTTTTTTAAGCAAAATCGTCAACAATTATGTTGACATTGTTATCCTTTAACTTAATATGATTTTTTTCAAGCAAGCCCGTTAGTAATATCCATTATAACATTATTTCGAAATCGTTATTCCCGATGTATTTTTTAATTGTACTTTACTTTTTAATTGTACTGGCTGGCCGAGATTGGCCCAGTTATCGCTGTGTCGCTTATCGGCCCAGAATATCCTACGTGACCTTGACGTAATTCCACTTTCACAAACAAAACAACCCATGCCTCACGCAGTTTCATAAAATTCAAATTAATATTTATTTTCTCGATTACATGTATTCTATCTAATCTATGTTACACGTAATCAGCAGCTGTTTAAGAAATTAATCTTAATTACCAACTAACTTCTTATAACTACCATTGATTTTACTTCGTGTGGTTTTGAATATAAAATTATTGTTTAGTTAGTTTCTTTGCGTAATATTAACGCAGCTATAGGCTTGAACTCGCCACACGCACAGGTCTTTGACCCATATGAGGTTTTTTTATCTTGTTATTATATCGCTGCTTTGTTATTATTTCTTGAAATAACAAATTATTTCATTTGATTTAAAAACATGATCAAATATTTTTAGACGTACTATGTGGACGATTTAATATGAATTTTTTAAGCAAAAACGTAAAGAATTGACATTTTACAATTTCTAGATATTATCCTCGATTAACCAATTTTAAATGGTATTTCTTGAAAAGATACATAATTATTTTAGTATTTGTGGAGAAAGAACGTGACGTGAGCAAATATATTTTAGATGTGCTATGTACGATGTTATAAGAGTTTTTTTAAGCTAAACCATCAATAATTCCCGTTGTACAATTTTTTGGCATCGTTACTCGTTATCCTCTATTTACCATTTTTAAATCCTATTTCTTGAAGCAATACATAAATATTATAGTAATAGTGAAGTATGAGCATGAGCAACTATTTGTTAGTTTTGTGTTCAAGACATATGATTAAGTAGGCTATGTTCTTTTTAAGCAAAAGCGTTGATGATTCCCTGTACTCATTTATTTGACATCGTCATCCCCGATGTATACTTTTAAATGGTATTTCATAAAAATACATATCTTAATATTGAAGTTAGAACGCGAGCAAATATATTTGTTAGTCGTGCTATGTGGGCCTATGATTTAATAAGATTAAAAAACCGTAATATGATTAATTATCTTTAATATAAGTAGTACGTCACTCATTGCTTCGTCCTCGGTAAAAATTATTAAGGTAATAATTACTATCTTTTCTAAGGATTTAGTGTAGAAGTTCAAAGAATCATTACTTGCTAACAGCCGAGTATAAGTTGGTTCAATAATATTTTTCGAAATGAATATTTTTGTTGATTATCGAATGCCTATATTATAGAGGCGTTTTCATTAGCTACGGTGTCTTCTCGTTGGGACTGTACTTGCGGCGATCTGTTTTGTCTGCTATTCGTTAGATAGAAGGTAACGCATTAGCTAGCTTCAGCCCGGTGAAAGACCGGTCTTTCCAATGCTGTTTGTGAAGACAGTGCTACCTCCAGTACAGTAATATAACCTCCTTGATCGACGACGATCGATATATCGCATCGACGACGGCCAATATATCGCATCGATCTTTTTAGTTCGTACCACTTTTATCAGACAGCGCTACTGTTCCCTTACCACCGAGTTAACATGGAAGTGACAACTCTTTACGAAGTTCATTATTACTCTATGGCCAGACTGTGTGGCCTTGGATAGAGTCCTACCTATAAAAAAATTCCTAATATTAATATTCCTAATTTGGTTTTGAATAAAAAATTAATGTAAAACTCGACTTCATTCAGTGATCTGAAACCAAACCCAATTAATAAACGAAATGTCATCGCTTTTTGCAGCAACAATCACTACAGCGTATGTTTGGCTATACTACAGTATTTTGTTTGCTTCTAGTTAGATATATCTAGATAGTATGGTGTATTTAGTACCATGAATGTATTCATGGAACAATTTCCCGAATTACATGGTATTAAGATACCGCTTAGTTTGCTACCATGTTTTGGTATTGGTTGTTAGTGGTTTATTTGAATGTGTTTCTTGGTGAGGTTAGAATGATAAGTTGCTTATGTTTTGTTTAGGTTAGGTTAGGTTGAAAGAGGTGTGAACTTGAAGAAGCCATATAGCCTACTATGTTCCAGTGGCGGTTGGTGCATAAGAGCACATTAGCACGTGAACCCCACATGAAAACCCACAAATAATGTTATTTATACTTCTGTATAAACGCAGAATATCCCAAACAATTAAGAATTACAGTAATAAGCAACAGCGAAGAGCGCGCGTCGCACTCGACGTTGTCACTAGAGCCAGTGAGGCGAGACTGAGTTTGGAGCACAGCTCCGCGGCTACTATAGGCGTAGGATGAGTCCATTTGTGGCAGTGGTGGGGTAGGAACCATGATTGCATGGTGCCTTATGGAGCTTCTATAGCTGCCATTGGTTGTTGGGCTATTAATTAACAATCCTGTCTAAGGCACATGCCAACCTTAGTCAGTAACAAGGCTACAAGATCGCGCCACTATCATCACGATCATCACACTCATCCTTCACTCATATTCAGGGTAACGTCCTCCATGAGGGACCTGTCTTATTAAAGTGATTAAGTGATTAAGCTGCTTCCTAGTGTTCCCATGTGCGTTTTAACAAGGCTTGACACTTGTTTTTTGGTTCGGATGATGTTAAAGTTTATTAATATAAATATTGCGTGTTTTAATCTTGTTTTTAGTGTTAAATATTTTATATTTCAGTGATGTAGTTTGGTGTTTTATGATATACTTTGATTATCGAAAGAAAACAATTGGCGTAGCGGCCGCGCGATAGCTGGCCCTCTGCAAGAATATTTATTACACTCCTGGCCAATGGTAATGGCATATTTAACCCCTTATCTGCTGCGCACGAGTTAGCTCGTGGTATTATTCTGAAACCCGCGACTGCTGCGCACGAGATATCTCCCCCGCTTTGTCAACTGCGACGCCCGACTTTATTCGGATTTGACGTTCTCAGCTGATATATTTCGTTATTTGTTGGTACAACTGTTCTGCTAGGTTTTTTTTCATTCTAAGACTGTACAGTTGACCCTGACGAGTTGCAGACTGTTTGGTGCTGCACTCTAGTGGATTTTTCTGGAACTAAGTCCACGCCACGAGTTCTGCAGTATCGTGTTCGTCGCGTTAAGACAAAAACCCTGCAATTTGGTGTTGATCGTGTAATTAAACTGCGCACTACTGATCACGTAAAAAACCGCGGGGGGCAAATACTCCGCAGTTAAGGGGTTAACTTATTGCAAATGTATTGTTATTCGTGTCAAAACATAACTGGCTATGTAAAATTATATTTTTTGAGGTAGGAATTAATTACAAATTGTTTAAAGACTTGCGTTACTGTTTACATGAATAAAATTAACTAAAAGCGTGCACAATCATTTAAAACTTGCTAAAAAAACTTGCATTATACTTTTTAAATGAGTCAAATTTACTAAAACTTGTAACGAAATATTTTAGTTCAACAGTATGAAATAGGAGTCAGTTACTTACTTACTTGGTACTTGGTACTTTGTTTGTCATCCAGCTGGCCGCACAGGCGGCGTTGGATCCGTCATTCATTGCTCCCGAAGGGACACAATATCGGGAGATGTGATCATCTCCGGCTTGGCAATGTTGGGTTGTTTTGGATTGGGTTAATTGGGTTGGGTTAGGCTAGGTCTGCCCTCTGGTGGTTTGACAAAACAAGTAAAATTCTTCCAAGTTGTAAAATGATTGACTTATTAAAAAACTTTTAAGACCACTCTTAAACTTTAACAAATTGTTTTCTTATCTAATGGAAAGCGGAAGTTTTTGAAAAATTTTTTGTCCTATATACAAAGGTTTTTTCTCAAAGAGAGCTAGTTTATGTTGGATGGCAAAAGAGTTCTTAAATCTAGTGTAGTAACTATGGAGTTTATTTTGAGGTTCTAAATTGTTTGATTTAATATATTTTGCTATTTCTAGTATATACAAACTTGGCACCGTCAGAATACCCAAGGTTTGAAAATATTCCCTACAAGAGGTTCGAGGGTGTAGCTTGAAAATACTTCTGAGGGCCTTCTTCTGCCAAATCAAGATTCGATTTAAGTTTGTTTCTGTCGCACCCCAGAGGACAATAGAGTAGGAGATATAGGACTCGAGCAAGCAGTGGTAGATAGTTTTCAGAAGTTGAAGGTTTTGAAGATTTCTCAAACTGTGAAGGACAAAAATCCCCTTTGCAAGCTTGGATTAAATTTTTTCCAACTGCTCACTCCAGTCCAGGGCATCGTCCAATCTCACCCCCAGAAAATCAACTGATGTGGCAATCTCGAGTTCCTCATCCCCAATGAAGAGGTTGGGTACTCTTGCCAATTTTGAATTCTTTTTTTGGTGTGTCTGAATGCAGATAAAATTAGTTTTATCTGCATTCAGTCTGAGTTTGTTTTGTTCAAAGTATTGGGCCAGACAATTTATTTTGGTGAATGTTGATTCTTCCAAGTTGTCATAATTTCTGTGCTTGGTGACAACCGTTGTGTCATCAGCAAACACAAAAATGTTGTTTTCTGGGATTGCCTTTGTCATGTCGTTAATGTAAGCTATAAAAAGAACAGGGCCCATAATTGATCCCTGCGGAACACCGCTTAGGATAAATTTTTTAGTTGACTGGACGGACATTACTTTAGATTCTGTTTCCCAATCAATTTCGGTCACTTGTGATCTGTCGCTCATGTAGGATACTATCCATGAAAGAGCCGATCCTTTAATTCCTAGTGCCGACAATTTTTGAAAAAGAATGGCCGCATCGACACAATCAAAGGCCTTGCTGAGATCTGCAAACATACCGATTACAGTCTCCCCGGCCTCCATCGCATCAATGCAGTCATTCACAAAATCAATTAATGCCAATTTGGTTGATTTTGATTTCCTGAAACCATATTGCCTCCCATTTAGAAGGTTGTTACCCTCCAAATAGGAGACAAGTTGGTCACAGACAGCTTTCTCTATAAATTTTGAAACTGTAGGCAACAGTGATATCGGTCGATAATTGCCCATCTCCAACTCATCCCCCTTTTTAAAGACAGGCCAAACCTTGGCAACTTTGCAGCCCTCGGGAAAAACCCCCTTCAGGATGGAGACATTTATCAAGTGTAAAAGCGGCTTTATTATTTCTTGTTGACAGGTTTTAAAAACTTTCATGTTGAGACCATCTATCCCAGTTGATGTTTTTGGTTTAAACTTAGAAAAAAGTTTTGCCAGTGTTTTTTCATCTATAGGTCTAAAATACTCTAATTCTATATTTACTTCACTATCATTATCTGTAATAGGCATCAATTTCAAGTCGTTATTGTCATTTAGTTTGGTTGCTATTTCAATAAAAAAATTGTTCATTTGTTCACTTATTTGTTTGGGATTTTTGAGAGTATCGCCATTTACATTCAGTTTAATGTTTTTTTGTTTTTTGTTTCCACAATTTCTATTTCCACTATTAGTTCGCATGGCCCCGGCCGCATTTTCTTTTGGTAATAAAGGTATAGTCGTAATTCATCATAGGTTAATGATTTTTATTTTCAGGGATTAATCAAGAAGAGTATTAATCAATGATGGAAGATAATTGTAGGCCTCAGTTCAAAGTTAGTTGTTTAAAAAACATTCGGTTTTCCGATTTATTGTTATAATATTAATTATCTCAGTATATTTCAGGATTACAGATTAATAATAAAATTTGTTTCAGTTATTTTTTGAATGCTCAACACTAACTATTTAAGCCTTATTTATACGTTTACGGTACTCTGAATAATTCTCTTTTAAAATAAAATTATGGTTATTTTTATGTGCAATATTAAAAATAAAAATTACAGTCAATAAAAATAGTGAAAGATTATCTAATGTATAATTTTGGGTTAATATCATATCAGGGTGTAATAGTAGCAAAATACGATTCATAATCGTCAAAGTTAGGGTGGTGCCTTATTAAATTTAATACTTTAAGCATTAAATAAATCTTTCAACAAGCATTGAATAAATCTTTCGCCTTTAAGCATTACTCTCGTGTATAACAACAGGTATCTCAAGAAATGCATGCACTGCGGTCTTTTAAGCATTTGATGTACTTCAGTACCGATTAGTTTAAGATGATAACTCTTGTAATATATTTTGATATCATGTATATATTTTTTAACTGTGAACCCCCAGTACATAAACTCACGAGCCGCCACTGCCATGTTCTATGTTAGGGTGGTGTTAACCCTGAGCGCATGCAAGTTTTCCTCCGCACATGTTTTTTTATTAAAATAAACAAGGATAATGGGTGTCGCTAGTTGTTTCCGGCTTTGTACCTCACATGCCTCATTCCAGGAATCCCCAAAAGCTATTTATACCTTCCCACACCCCCTTAGTACCTTTTTACTTGCCATTACTTGATGCTGTTCCAGTTTGCGGAATGCCCTCTCCCGTAACACAGACAGTGATTCCTATCTATACTAGAAAATTAAGTAGTATGTTCAATTTCATTATTACACCTATTAAGTTACCAATTAATAGTATTAACGATGAAATGTGATTCCTAATGAAGTTTGTCAACATTTAAATATAATACCGTCAAATGGGGCTACTTTGATACAGAAAAAACGTAATATAGTTAATATTTTCTTAACAAAGATAAGTAGGCCTATTTTCAGATTTTTAAAACCATGGGACAAAAGTGTATTATAGTATGGTTGCCATATTTTTAGCGAATTTCCCCTATAGGGAAGTAGCTATTACCGTAGGTGGCACAGTGAGACTTAAGCCCGGGACCATGTTATTTTTTCATTTTGAGGTCCCCAGACCCCAAAAACACTGTTCGTTCATTTTCATATATATTATTATACCTGGCAATAAAGAATGGATATAAACCATCAATGATAGGGAATATGATAAAAAAGAAAACAAAAAAACTCGAAAAAGAAAGAAATAATGCCAATGACAATGAAAAGAAGAAATATGAATACATATGCCTACCTCATAACACCACACTTAATAAAGCATTCCGTAAGACTTTCAAAAATACCGAAGTAAAAATTGCCTATAAAAATAAAAATAATTCTTTTAAAATGATTAATAAAAGATTACAACCAAAAACAGAAAATAAAAAAGATGATTATACAAAAGCTGGAGTTTATCAACTTAAATGCGGTGATTGTAATAATATCTATATTGGACAAACAAGAAGAAATTTTAAAATAAGGTACAAAGAACACTTGCAGGCTTACAAATCAAAAAATTTAACAACAATGAAATCAAACTATGCAGAACACCTTACCAAAGAAAAACACAATTTTACTAAAACAGATGAAACCCTAGAAGTACTAACCTACGAATATGACAAAGAAAAATTAAATGTCAAAGAAGATTTATGGATATTTCTAAAGAAAAAAGAACATCCTAACAAACTTTTAAATTCAACTCACCTTTCACAAGAAAATATAATTTTTGAAAAAATTTACCAATTAAGAAGTAAAAATTTCAAATTATTTATATATAATTCAAAAATTTATTGTAAACTGTCTGTTAATTTAACATATGTTAACTTATTTGTTTATTTATATTATTTTGAAATAGGTTATCTATACATGACTTGAAAATGAACTAATGTGTCGAAACTAGTCGTAGAAATAAAAAATGTTTCAAAAAAGGGTACTTTGTTTCTTAACTTAATAATGTTAACTAAAATAATCTATATAATTAATACGCCAACACGAAATTTGTCTTATGAACTCCTCCGTCATTTCTTAACCGATTTTGATCATTGACGACTCATTGGAAAGAGCGTGTCGCGTAGATTTGCAAACTGGCCTTACATTTTTGAAAAAGTCCCTTGGGCTCTGCCCCATTGGCTTTTAAAGTTCCCATGTTATCCTTATGAAGAACATAATTGTTTACATTTTGATCAGCTGGATAATTTAATTGCTGTTATTTTTTAATCTGTGTAAACATCACCCTCAAGACGGATCGTGTTAGCATGATTGTGTTTTAAATTTGTCACCATTTGAATTATCGCTCTGCTAGAGTAGCGCACAATTCCGTGCGCTCGGATCCACTAGTATATATATATATATACCTGTCCGTAGGCGCGATAACTTTTGTTAAAAAGGTCCAATCTTGATGAAATTTGGAACAAACGTGTAAAGCGTCATTCATGACTTCGAGTTCGAAAACCAGCAAGATTGGTTTACTCCAAGAAGGTTTTTTTGACAAAATAAAATTTATTTTCAAGATTTAACACCTTTTTACTAATTATTTTTAAATTTAATTGTCAAAATTGAATTCAGCTTACAAAACCAAACAATTAAGCATTTTGAATTATTGTTCTACGTCAATCCGTTGCTTAGATATTGGATAATATTGAATGTGCTAAACACAGTACGTTGTCCAATATTATTTTTAATTTTTCCCTCCAAAAAGTATAGCCACCCTGATTTAAGTTATTAAAAAAAATACAACTCTGAACATATGTATAAATTTTCAGGTGATGAATATTTTATTTGTGTTTATTTTGAATAGTTAGAGTTCATTGATCAGGATTTTGCAGAAAATGTATACTATATCAAAAAATACAAATTATTTTTAAATTTAATAAAGAAAGTATGAGCATTTGGTGGGGGGATGTCTTGGTCTAAACTGCCTGAAAATGTAGGCCTAGCATAATATTTGGTATGAATACAATGATAAGGATTGATGATATGTTCTTGACGGTATGTGTTTTTTGTGATGGTTGTTTCAATGTTATTCAATGTTATTAAAGTGATGAGTAGCCAAAACTTGAATAACATTGATGATATGTTTAATTGAAATTGGCTGGAGATGTAGGTCTGTTGCAACAGGGATGTTTTAATTACAAAACTGACCATATGGTTGAATTTAATTTTTTAATGAGATTAAGTTATTTGTTTGTTTTGAGTGTTTTGAATTTATTGATTAAATGTTTGTTGACATTTATACTATAACAAGATTAAAGTTATTAAAAACTAGCTGTTGGTAACCCGCTTCGCTGGGTTGAAAAATCGTATGAAGGCCTAAATAGTAGCTCCAAAAGACATAATTTGAAGCAAGCATTATAACGTCTAATGTTCTGTCAAATTCAATATACCGTATTTTTATGTTTCTCCATACATATATTTGAGAAAGCCGGGTGTGGCATATTTGGTGGTAGCAATCTTATTTTCCCTTTCAAACAGCACACAATATGCGTTTCCTTTCTGAATTAATTTCTTTGCTATGCAATAACAACAAATTTTGTCAATCTTGCCAATTACTACATTTGGGTGTTCAATATAATCTATATTTGATTGGAATAATTTGTCCTTTACGGTCAAAATCATTGTTCCCTGTCCTTTTGCAAACTGCTGGTAAATTGTTTAATTTAAATCAACTTCTTCTGTTTGATCCCTTTTTCGAAGGTTCTCCATTATCTCTATTATGATTATTTCTTTCGTCACGTTGTTCGTCTGTTTTCCTTTCTGTTCCAATCTGTTACGATAGTGTTTCTTGATGTAACTGTGAATTTTCCCGTGGTATCCTTAAATTTGTCTTTTTCGTTGTTTCATTTTGTCTTGCAATCTTTCTTCCATGTTATAAGATACAGTATGGAATTGCAAACACTTTCTCCTATGTTTCATATTTTGTTATCTTATTTATAACCAACTTTAAATTTAAAACAAAAAAATATGTAACTACACATTTTAGTGCACTTTATGTTTTTAATACCATAACCTAACAGTAAAAATTTACAAAATAATTGAAAACGTAAATAAAAACCTTTTTTTCTAAATAATACTGAAATTCACCTGTTGTACAAAAACAATTGTAGGTGCTGTATTCTGTTGGCAACCACTGTAACTACGGTGACCATTTCAAATTAAAGCATATGTTTTGATATAAACAAATAAAACCTAAAGTACTCACAAAATCCTTGACATAGGTCCCTTTCGGACGATCCTGTGCCTACACCCTATAAGACATCGAAACTCAACCATCATAGTGCATATTATGAGATTCCAAGCTTTAATTTGATACCAAGATCAAGGGTCTACGACGTGTAGTTTTGGCTGTAGCACTAAATATACAACACACACTTCTCTTTTTATATACATATATTGATTAAAAGACTAAGAATTATATAAAATACAAAAGTGTATGTATTACTAATGAAAACCAATATGGTCTCTTTGTTAATTTTCCTAATGTTTCCTCATGTTTACAGCTTTTATATTTAAATGACTAAATGTACGTTTTTAGTATATAATTTACTTAACGTATTCAAACAATACTTTCCTTCAAATAAGTTAAATGCTCACATATACAAAATAATTCCTATGGAAATTCGCTGAGTTCGCAGGTCTGCTGCGACGGGAGTATTAAGATAATGCCAACACCTTGAAAAAAAATGTATGTGCCTGTTCAAAGTAGCCCCTTAAATGGGGTTACTTATGACCAAAAAAATAAAACCATTGTTGAATGCAAACCATTAATTGCAGGGGATTGTTTGATACACTGTTGAAAAGAGGGGGTTGAAATGAACATTTTAATATAATTTCATTTTAGCTATTTAGCCTAAATTAATTAGTAGGCCTAGTAAGTTAATAAAAAAGTTTTTTTTTTAAGTAGGCCTACGTAGAGTAGGATTCACCTAAGTTGGCCAAAGCATGTACTAATCATCTCATCAAAAATTTTTATACAAGTCACATTGAAAACATTGTTGGTTACATATGGTGTCTATTTACATTTTCTCAGAACTGTCAAATCGCCACGTTGTGTTTGTTTACAATGTTGTTATAGGTTATAGAATGTTTAAAATATCACCTATTTTTAGAATTTTGTATTTTCATTCAACCTTTTTACATAGCTGTCAAAGTTTAAATTGAATTTATTTCTTCATTGACATGTATTTTAGTTTGTTTTACTGCTTGTTTATTTTTTCCTGGGCCAATAAGGAAACACCTTTTACAAGTTTTGACCGTAATATGAAACAATCTCTCTTTTCAGCTGCTAACTTGCAGCAAGTAATACTGGCTAGGTATTCAAAAACTTGCCTATTTTTCTTTGTAAATATTATTTCATAAGAAAATCTAAGACTATTTACCAGGCTGCATCCATGACACATCCTCTTTGTTAATAGATAATTAATTTGGAGAAGCCCCTTTTGCATAGGCCTACACTATAAAAAATACACTTTTTCCAATGTTCTATATATTTTTATGAAGGAAAAACACCAAATTATGTACTCAAACAAAAATTCAAATTTTTAAAACAAACAAAAAATTTTTTTGAGCTTAAAAATGTACCAATGTCATTTATCTTAAATTTCATGAATGTTTATTCCATAAAAGGAGAGGCCACCTCTGTTGTTGATTGTAGGTCCTGGTAGGACCTTGATAATGTCATTTGAGTCAATGATATCAAAATCTTCCTTCTCAGGCCACTAAAATCAGCTGTTCAAAGTAACCCCATTTTCCAGAAAAAAATGACATGCAATTTTCAAAATACACCCGTAGCAGCAGACCTGCGTACTCAGCGAATTTCCATAGGATTTATTTTTTATATGTGAGCATTCAACTTATGTAAAGGAAAATATCGTTTGAATATGTTTTGTAAATAGTATATTTAAAACATATATTTAATCATTCATAAGCTTGAAACATGAGGACAATTTACAAGTGGATCACATTGGTTTTTATTAGTAATATATACACTTTTTGTATTTTGTAAATTTTTGTATTTTATAAGTTCTTAGCCTTTTAATTTTCAATAAATGTAGTCTTGTTATAGTATATAAATGTCAGGAAACATATAATCAATAAATTCAAAATACTAGAAAAACAAATAAAATAATCTCATGAACAAATTAAATTCAATCATATGGTTAATATTATAAATAAAACATCCCTATTTGTTGCAGCAGACCTGCATCTCCAGCCAATTAAAAAACATAATATAATTCCTCAGACTTGTAAACATATCATATTATATTATGCTACATTTTCAGGAAGTCTGGACCAAGAACCCCCCACCCCACCCCCAATGCACATAGATTCTTCATAAAACTTAAAAATAATTTGTATTTTTAATATAGTATATATTTTATGCAAAATCATGATCAGTGAACCCTAACCATTCAAAATAAAGACAAATAAAATATTCACCTGAAAATTTAAATATAATCATATGTTCAGACTTTTATTTTCAAATTACCCTACATTAGGGTAAATGTAGGGATTTAGGGTAATTATAATGCAACTTTTGGGGATTTCTCAATGAAAACAGGGTAATTATACTTTTTTAAGGGTAAAACCAAAACTAATATAAGACAACGTACTGTGTTTAGCACTTTTAATATCTCTGCAACGGATTGATGTAGAATAATAATTCAAAATGCTAAATTGTTCATTTTTTAAGCTGAATCCAATTTTGACACTTAAATTTAAAAAAATTAATATAAAGATATTAAATCCTAAAAATAAATTTTATTTTGTCAAAAAACCGCCCTTAGAGTTAACTTATCGCGCTGGTTTTCAAACTCGATGTAATAAATGTCACTCTAGATATATGTACCAAATTTCATTGTGATTGGACCTTTTTTACGAAAGTTATCTTGCCTACGAACAGGTATATAGCTTATATATATATATATATATATATATAGGCCCAACCCATATGGGGCCAATGGGGCCATATGTGGGCTATGGGTTTTTAGGCCCATTTTTCTATGGGGACAATGTACTGTGTTTACAGCTTTAAATATAGTTTGAATAGGGTTTTTTGCTTCTGGGTTTTTTTTTGTTCGTGGGATATATATATATATATCCTTATATATATATGTGTGTATATATATATATGAAAATGAACGAACGGTGTTTTTGAGGTCTGGGGGCATCAAAATGAAAAGTTACGGTGGTCCCGTGCTTACATCTTACCATGCCGCCTACGGTAATAGCTACTTCCCTATAGGGAGAAATTCGCTAAAATAAAAAGAATATATAGAAATTAAATAAATTTTATGAGAATTTGTATTTAAGTAGGCAATTGATATAGCTTTAGCTGTAATGTATTTTTTAACAAATTAGAGTCATACCCTTGGATCTATAGACACAATTTTGAGACAAAAAATCAACAAAATTTGGATTATTATTTTTTAATTTTTTAAAGTGCTAAATAATTTTTTTGTAACCAAATAACTATGTTTTTCTGAAAATATGCATTCTGAAGAATATTTCATATGTTAATGTTATTAAAAAACCAATTTTAAATACTTGAAATATTTGCCGAAAACATTTTCCAGTTTTTGTTCAAAGTAGCCCCATGTTCAAAGTAGCCCCATTTGACGGTATATAAAGTGACTAGCAGTTGCCTGTGGCTTTGCTCACGATAAAAACTGTAACTCCCGTTGCCTAAATGAAGATAGGGTCACATACTGAGTTTATGATTAAACAGATAAGGTACAAAAATGTATGACGACTTTAATTTAACTAACTAACTAACTAAATTTAATTTTTATATAGTACATATCACCTAAAAAATCAACAAAACAACCATAAAACCGTTATGAAAGTAACCAAATTATAAATCAACTGTAAAATCGTATCCATATGTGAAGCTGAACCACCTGCTTGTTGAATGAACATTGCAAACCAAACCAAAACACATCCATTCCACTTGCGTTGAAAAATTTATGAACTTCGACCCTGCCAAAACCCCTTAAAACTTTGAATTAAAAAACCGTTCTTAGCGGATGCTTACGCCCTTAAGATGCTTACGCGCCCCGCCGATAAAGGCCTCAAAAGGGTGCCACTGCCCTGGGAAGGCTTATGCCCAATATCGTTGAATCTGCTCGCATGCATGGTATATAGTGGCGCTTAAGCAGGAATATAAATATCTCCGTCGCAGCAGACCTTGCGTACTTAAAGAATCCTAAAGTAGTTTTCTGTTTTATGAAAGTATATGTACGTAAAAAGTAGAAATTGCTTTTGTAAAAAAAACTAAGGTTTTTA
Organism: Flexamia atlantica; assembly: GCA_035578135.1. Classification (NCBI taxonomy): domain Eukaryota; kingdom Metazoa; phylum Arthropoda; class Insecta; order Hemiptera; family Cicadellidae; genus Flexamia; species Flexamia atlantica. The sequence goes on along the minus strand of JAQJVK010000005.1, from coordinate 51,474,026 downwards.
GGGTCTATCTTGAACATAAAAATACCCCCGTTGCAGCAGACCTCCAGACTATGTGCATGCATGACCTTATTTTATTTCTTCCATAAGAATGACACGGGGAATGAGTATGCAGATCTACTGCAACAGTCTTGCAAACATTTGGTGGTTTTAAAACAATATCAGGTGAATCTGAACAAAAAAGCCACATACCAAGTTTTATCAAGATATGTTGAGTAATAACCAATATATAGAATTTTTCTATGGGGACAATGTTCTGTGTTTTCAGCTTTAAATATAGTTTGAATAGGGTTTTTTGCTTCTGGGAGCTCCAAAATGAAAATTTATTATGGTCTCGGGCTTAAGTCTTGCCATGAGACCTATGGTAATAATTCCATCAATGAAATTTGCTAAAAGACAAAGGCAAAGTATTAGCGAATTTCCCCTATAGGGAAGAAGCTGTTACCGTAGTACTCATGGTAAGACTTAAGACCCAGACCATGATAACTTTTTCTTTTGGGGCCCTCAGAAGCAAAAAACACCGTTCGTTTGAATTTTTATATACCGGGTGTCCCATAATAGCCCCCCCCCCTAACTTTTTCCTACATTTTTTCAAATACCAATTCCACACCACCCCCAAACATTATTGGGTAGTTAATACTTCATTTTGAGGGGGTACCCAATTTTAACCACCATCTTGGATCCGCCATATTGGATCCAAAATAATTTTTTCAAATGTAAAAGTGGTGTTGTGACCCATCATTTCGAACTAGATTTTTTCACTGATTACAATGCCGCAATCCGTTTTTTAATATCTCAATTGGTTCTCAAGATATGGGTACTTTAAATTTATTTATTTTCAACCAATTTTAACATTACAAATTGATAAAATAGGCCCATAACCACAAAATAATGCTAGATAGTGACGAATAACCACCATCAGTCATTGTTGAGCGATTATTACTTAACTTTCACCAATGTAAATTTTTTGGCCGCCATCTTTGATTCGCCATTTTGAAATGAGGTAAGTTATTTCAAATGCGAAGATGGTATTGTGACCCATCATTTCAAACTAGTTTTTTACGCCAAATTCAATGCCGCAACCCGTTTTTAATTATATTGTTTAGTTTTCAAGATATTGATATGTTTCTGATAAAAATCTCAAAAAATATGAATGTTTCAAAAAATAAGTTTTAAAGCTGAAAACGGGTTGCGGCACTGAATTTGACGTAAAAAACTAGTTTGAAATGATGGGTCACAATACCAACTTCGTATTTGAAATAACCTACCTCATTTCAAAATGGCGAATCCAAGATGGCGGCCAAAAATTTAAATTGGTGAAAGTTAAGTGTAAATCGCTCAACAATGACTGATGGTGGTTATTCGTCATTATCTAGCATTGTTTTGTGGTTATGGGCCTATTTTATCAATGTGTAATGTTAAAATTGGTTGAAAATAAATAAATTTAAAGTACCCATATCTTGAGAACCAATTGAGATATTAAAAAACGGATTGCAGCATTGTAATCAGTGAAAAAATCTAGTTCGAAATGATGGGTCACAACACCACTTTTACATTTGAAAAATTATTTTGGATCCAATATGGCGGATCCAAGATGGCGGGTAAAATTGGGTACCCCCTCAAAATGAAGCATTACCTACCCAATAATGTTTGGGGGTGGTGTGGAATTGATATTTGAAAAAATGTAGGAAAAAGTTAGGGGGGGGGGACTATTATGGGACACCCGGTATATATCTATATATATGTCTGTTAACACGATAGCGGCCGTAAATATGGTCCGATCTTAATGAAATTTGGTACAGACGTGTAAAGTGGCAATCACTCAGACGAGTTCGTGAACCAGCCCGATCGGACCACCGGAAGGGGGGGTAAAGGGGGATAAACCCCCCCAAAAATGGGTTTTTTGAATTTTTTACATAGAAAAATAAAATTTATTGAACTTTCATTTGCACCATTGAATCCAGCTCAAAAAAAACAAACAATTTAGTATTTTGAATCACTGCTCTATGTCCATTGGTTACCGAGATAGTGAAAGTGGTAAACACAGTACGTTGTCCCAATGTTAACCTTACGGGAAATAAGTAAAATTCTACATCTCGCTTATTTCTCAACATATCTGGATAAAACTTGGTTTATGGCTTCATCTAGATGAGATCTAATGTTTAATAGTCTAAAATCACCAATATTTCCATTTTCGTGGCAGCAAACCTGCATACTCATTCCCCATGTTATTCTTATGGAGCTTACAAAAACATGTAAAATCTCGCTATGTTGGCTTGCACTATACATTCTTTTGCATTTGAAATTCGCTGAGTATGCAGGTCTGCTGCAACGGGGGTATTTTTTCTAATGATATAGATAAAATAAATGGTTTACATTAGCCTTTTCAATAACAGCTGTTATAAGGAAGGACAGTCTTTTAGTTATCTCTAGTCAGTGATTTATTTTATGTTCTGTTCCTGACAGCTGGTTTGACATTCTACTAATTTTCTTGCTTTTTCTCATCTGTTCAATATAAACATTTCATCAATTTATAATCTGCCACAAGGATAATATGGGATCTTCGAGAGGGTCTGTGGCGGAGACCGAGAGTCAGATCAGGATGAAAACTACTTAGTTTTCCTATTTAACACCTAAAGAAACAGTTTACCAAATTTCAGCCTTCTGGGTTATTGGGAAGTTGGAGAATTAGTGATGAGTGAGTGAGTGAGTCATGAATGAGGGCTTTGCCTTTTGAAATGAAATGAAATAATGCTTTATTACATCATAAACATCAATACAGGGAACAAAAACAATATTTTACAAGTACTGAGCTACAATACAATAAAAAAAACCTCATTCTCGCATTGCTTAGCTTGGTCATAGACCGTCAGCTAGAGTTGGTAGCATTAATAATAATACAGCATTTACAATTTTTTTTTATTTATTTATATTATTATACTATCTGAGTGCTCTGAAATATAAATATCTAAATTTTTTTTTACCTGTGAAGGTAACACTTGGAGGCCTTAGAAATTATATTCTTGGATTAAATTCCACATAAACTGCCAAGCCTGTTGGAGAAATCGGGCAAGCCGCACCCAATCATACCCGTTTAGGTAAATTTTAAACAAATCGCGGGAAAGCTCATGGGACCCAAACCAAGCAAATCTAAACTCACGTAACACAGGGCACCTGGCAACAAAATGGAAACAATCCTCTATTTCGTTCAAATTACAGAGTGAGCAATTCCAATTTTGATTTTGATTCCAAGGTTTGTAATTTAATTTAATTAGTTCCCCTCTGCATTTAAAGACCCATTTTATGAGCGTCAATTCCATATTCCCAAAAATGTAATTATTATTCGTGAGATTATATTCAAGAGATTTGTAAATTAGGTGATATCTAGAATTCAAGGCCGCTTGGACGGAGCGCTGCTGAGCGTTATCTCGGATCGCACACACTAACATATCAAGCTGATTCTTTGTCTCGTCCAGATTCCCCCAGTCTACTGATAACCGCACCGTATATTTATCCGCTAACCGCTGCCATTCTCTGAACCAGAAAACTCGTTTAAGCAAAATTTCCCTCGCCAGAACGTTGGGTAATCGCGACTCAGGCATATTTAAAACTTTCAAAATATAATTAAAGTGCAATTTTATTGTAAAAATAAAAATCGGGTCCCAATTAGTTTCTAAGTGCAACATGTAATTCGGCGTGTTTCGCGGTAAACCAAATATCTTTTTAATGAAAAAACGTAATATCTCTTCGACAGTATCGTATTGCCTAAATCCCCACACCTGCGCGGCGTAACACATAATCGATCTTACTACAGCATTGAAGCATTCAAATTTTGCTTTCACGGAAATATGCTTGTTTACAAAAACATTTAACCACATTGAATTTATTGCATTTTTTGATAACGACAACTTTAGCATAAAATGATTCTGAAAGGAAAACCTTGATGAAAAAACAACCCCAAGATATTTGTATGTGTTGACACATTCAACTAATTGTCCGTTATAACGCCAATGCTCGTCCGCACTCAATCTGCCGCCGTTCCGAAAAACTACTATTTTGGACTTGTCCAGGTTAACTTTTAAATTCCACGTGTCGCAGTATGACTGCAAATTATTGATCATGAGTTGTAAGCCAACCGCAGTAGGCAAAACCAGAACAATGTCATCTGCATTGGCTTTGCCTTTTATAGGTATAGTTACCTATTCTATACTAGAAAATTACATACTATGTTCAATTGAACTATTACACCTATGAAGGTGAACAATTAATTGTATCAACGATGAAATGTGATTTGTAGGCCTAATGAAGTTTATCAACATTTAAATACAATGTTTCGGTATAGAAAAAGTGAAAAGTTAAAAGGGTGAAATTTATGCAATTTAATGTAATGTAAATGTAATATAGTATGAAGTATGAAATAATAATAGTGTCTGATGTATAGTTACTCTCTGTAATAGTTTATATAATCAGCTGATTCCCTGATTATTTTCTAATGTTTTATGTTTATGTTATGATTTAGGAATTTGGTTATGTGTTGTATTATTAAAATATAAAATGTTTAATTATTCTTAGTATTTCTTTAATCAAGTTTGTTAGATACTAAATTGGCGACGAGATGGCTGGAGTTATTAAAATAAAAAATAAAATTACTACAAATAGGATCCAAATAACTAAAGCCTACAAGACAATTGTGAAAGATAAGTCAGTTGATGGAATGACTAGCGATGAGGCCACAGTACGATTGTCATCTTTGGAAACATATTGGGAGCGATTTGAAAGTGCTCAAACTGAACTAGAATCCACTGTGGACGAAGAAGAAATTGAAGAATTAGCAACTGACAGGAGGGAGATAGAGGAACTGTTCATAAAGACTAAAGTAGCTTTAAGAGACAAACTATCACCACCATCTATGACTGTTACAAATCAGTCTTCAGTTCAACCTTCCGTTACATCAAATATTGCTTTTTTGCCTTTTGATGAAGGAGAATCATTTACAAACTTCATAAGGAGATTTGAAAACTTTATTTCGTTGAAAGAAATTTCGGATAATAAAACAAAACTGTGTACATTACTTGCTGTTTTTCCACCTAAACTACATGAACAGCTTCAAGACCTCGTTTCTCCAGATGATCCTTACAAGATGGAGTATGACTGTGTGGTCAAGGTATCAAAGGACTATTTGGAACCATTGCCGAGTGTTGTTTCTCTACAACACAAATTTCTATGTCGTATTCAACAAGATGAATCAATCGTGGATTTTTTTATGGAGCTTAAGAGACTGGCAAAGGATTGTCATTTTCAATGTGATCGTGGGAAGTCTGTATCAGATATGTTATTAAGAATGCAGTTTGTTAGAGGACTTAAAGACAAGGACGTGAGAGGACAATTATCACAGAAAACAACATCGACTACTTTCAAAGATACGGTACAAACCGCAATATCCTTGGAGTCCTCAAGACTGGAAAGCAATATGATATCACACCCGACAGAAGCTACTGTTCTCAAGTTAACAAGTCCTGACAGAAGTAATTCAAGACTTAATAAGAACCTAACCAAAAGTTCTAATAAAGAAGTGAAGACCAACAGACCTCCAGTTCACTACAAATTTGACCAATTACAGGGACGGTGCTATCGATGTGAGGATCGATTCCATAAAGCCAACACTTGCAGGTATAAAGATGAATTCTGCAATGCTTGTAATAAAGTCGGTCACTTAGCCAGAGTTTGTAGGACAAAGTACAGGACTAAGCGCATTAACCAGATCGAGGACAATGAGAACCTACCTGACATTGATTATGCAACGTACGATACAAATAAGATACAAATAAATGGTTCTGACAAGTTCATGATTGATGTCAAATTAGAGGGAAAGCCAATTCAAATGGAACTAGATACTGGAGCAGCTTTATCATCCATATCCTACAAGGATTACAAGAAACTTAATCTGAACAAGAGACTATTTCACACTCACGTACAACTGAGGACTTACACAGGTGAAATAATCAAACCCAAGGGGTTAGTGTATGTTGATATGACATTGATTATGCAACGTACGATACAAATAAGATAAAAATAAATGGTTCTGACAAGTTCATGATTGATGTCAAATTAGAGGGAAAGCCAATTCAAATGGAACTAGATACTGGAGCAGCTTTATCATCCATATCCTACAAGGATTACAAGAAACTTAATCTGAACAAGAGACTATTTCACACTCACGTACAACTGAGGACTTACACAGGTGAAATAATCAAACCCAAGGGGTTAGTGTATGTTGAGTTTGACTTCAAAGACAAGTCATATTTTGGAAAACTATTCATTATCGGACAAGATGTTGAACCAATTTTCGGATGAGACTGGTTAAGGGAGGTCAACTTAGAAATCGGGGATATCAGGTCCATTCAAGAAGATTCGTGCGACCTATCTAAAATCCTTGTTGAGTTTTCTGATATTTTCAAGAAGGAAATAGGCTGTATTACAAGTGAAAATGTACATTTATCCCTTCAAGAAGGATGCAAGCCCATTTTCATAAAACCGAGACAAGTGCCATTTTCAATCAAGGGAAAAGTAGAAGAAGAATTCAATCGACTTGAGAATGCTGGTATATAACTAAGGTGAATAACTCACTTTGGGGAACACCAATTGTTCCAGTGGTTAAACCCAACGGATCTGTAAGAAGAATATGTGCGGACTACAAGACTACACTGAATAAAGTCATACAAGATGAAAAATATCCAATACCACGAATAGAGGACATTTTAGCAGAAATGAATGGAGGGAAACTATTTTGTACCCTAGACATAAGCAATGCTTATCTACATATGCCAATGGATGTGGAAAGTTCACTTATGCAAACTATAAGTACTGAAAAGGGTCTTTACAGAGTAAACAGAATGATACTTGGCGTTAAAATAATACCATCGGTATGGCAAAGGTTCATGGACAGAATATTACAGGGAATCAGTGGTGTTAAATGTTTCTTTGATGACATTATTATTCAAGGGTCAAACTACCAAGAAACTCTTCAGAGACTAAGACTAGTACTTAACAAGCTTAGGGAAAATAATCTGAGATTGAACTTTGAAAAGTGTAAGTTCTTCCAGAAAAGGATTGTTTATTTGGGTCATACGATCGATGAAAATGGACTTCATAAAGGATCTGTAAAGGTAAAAGCGATTATCGAAGCAAAACGGCCGTGTGATGTAAACCAACTACGTTCTTTCATAGGTTTGGCAAATTACTATAGTAAATTCATACCTAACCTGGCAGAGAAGCTAAACCCATTAAATAAGCTGCTACAGAAAGGCAAGAAATTCGAATGGACAACAGACTGTGAAGAAAGTTTCCAATCAGTTAAGAAAAACATTGCCAAAGACGAAACTCTAATACACTACAATCCCTCATTGCCTTTGATACTGTCGACAGATGCGTCTCCAACGGGCTTAGGTGCTGTAATTTCTCACCGGCTAAAAGATGGGTCAGAAAAACCAATTGCCTTTGCGTCACGTTCCCTTTCTAAAAGCGAGAAGCAGTATAGTCAAATTGATAAAGAGGCTACCGCAATATATTGGGGGGGTTAAGAAATTTTTCCCATACTGCTTTGGCCGAAAGTTTACACTTGTAACGGACCATAAACCACTAGTATCTATTTTTCACCCTTCGAAATCGTTACCTGCAATGTCAGCTACACGTTTGTTGAATTACGCTCTTTTCCTTGTTGGTTTTGATTATTCTATTGAATACAGAAAAACTTCTGATCATTCCAATGCAGATTTTCTATCAAGGTTCCCGGTAGAAAAGATTGAGGAAGGTGATGATCTGTACTCAAAATTTCAAATGAACCAAATATCAGTGTTACCCCTTACTCAAGAAACGATTGCAGAACACACAAAAAGAGATCCTGTTCTTTCCAAACTCGTTACAGCCCTCGAAAATGGGGATGATCTTGAGAAAATCGGAATTAACAATAATGAGTTTACCTTACACAAAGGATGCGTTTTCCGGGGCATTAGAGTCGTAATACCTTCATCTCTTCAAAATGAAGTGCTTAAAGAGTTACATGTGGGACACCTAGGAATGACAAAGATGAAAGCAATGGCTCGTAGTTATTTATACTGGAAGAATCTGGACAAGCACATCGAAGAGTTGGTTAGAAACTGTAAAATTTGTGACCAGAAGAGGAATGAACCTCCAAAAGACAAGACTCACCCATGGGAGGAACCATCCGGACCATGGGAGAGAATTCACTTAGATTTTCTGGGACCAATGAACGGGAATTACTTCCTGATCATCATCGATGCGTACACTAAATGGTTAGAAATCATACATACGAAAACAACAACATCAGAATGGTGTATTAAGAAGCTACAACATCTGTTTTCAACTTTTGGTCTCCCTTTGACAATTGTGACAGATAATGGAACCCAATTTACAAGCACAATTTTCAGAAAATTTCTCACAGAGAATGGAATATGCCATAGAACTTGTGCACCATTTCATCCGTCCAGCAATGGACAAGCGGAGCGCTTCGTACAAATTGCCAAGAAGGGGTTAAATTCAATGGCGGGAGAGAGAGGTGATTTACAAACTAAAATAGACGTATTGGTTGCTCAGCTGAGGAAAGCACCGAGCTCTACAACTGGGGTGTCCGCTAACAGGATGATGTTTGGTAGAGACATCAGGACAAGATTAAACGTAATGTCAGATAAAGGGGCAGAGCATAAAATAGAAGAACAGAGAAAAGTGGGAAGAGAGTTTAGTGTGGGGCAAAAGGTACAAGCGAGGTATTATGCATCGAAAGATAAGTGGAGACTTGGAGAGATAGTAAAAAAAGTAGGTAATGTCATGTACAAAATAAAGATGGACAATGGATTGATTTGGACAAGACATGCAGACCAGATACTCCCTAAACATTAAGAGGGGAGAATTGATATATAGTTACTCTCTGTAATAGTTTATATAATCAGCTGATCCCCTGATTATTTTCTAATGTTTTATGTTTATGTTATGATTTAGGAATTTGGTTATGTGTTGTATTATTAAAATATAAAATGTTTAATTATTCTTAGTATTTCTTTAATCAAGTTTGTTAGATACTAAAGTGTCAAATTGCTGTCAAACTTGTTGAGACTTGAAAGTAGGGATTCGGGATTAAGGCGGTAGTGAGTGATGCAGTCAGTTGTTACTGTTGTTAGTGATGGTGACTGTTGTTCAACAAACGGCTTAAGAAGAGCTCACTACACTCGTCATGGTCTTCATCTGGGATGGCTTGGTAAGGTGGCTCCTAGGGAGCATGGTCTCTGAAGTCATCATGAGACTTAAGGACACTACAAGAGTGGCTGTAGAGCACAGCACAATTAAAACTGTTGAACAGGGAAAATCTCAGAAACAACCTATTCTTTCTGATCCCCGTCCACCATCAACAGACTTTGATGCAATTGAACCTTTTCCTGATGATGCGAACTCGATTTTCATTAATTCCACTGCGCATTCCCACAACAAAAATGACTCGTCTTCAGCAACGGCAGACATGTTTTTTAGAGATTGCCACCTCATCTCTGATGGTGAAGTGAATGTGCCTGGTGAAGTGAGTTTGGTGGATTCTCGGGCTCCTTCCAATGCACAAGCTCCAGCCTCTTCTGCTTCATCTCATAGCCTCTTTCATTGCAATATTCAGGAGTTGACTCAACGCTCAAAAATTGACCACTTGAACGTTTTTTTAGATACCCTATAAGTCCAGCCTAACTTTATTTGTTTAACTGAGCACTGGTTCAATGATTCTAACATTTTCTGCCTCAACAAGATTACTGGGTACAATCTGATCTCTAGTTTCCCGAGGAAAAGCATCACCAGGGGAGGAGCTTGTGTGTTGGTGGGGGATCGGATACCATCAGAGCCTGTACAAAGTCTCAATTGTTTGTCTGTGGGAGGGGTAATAGAATGTGCAGCTGCATGCATTAATAGTTCGCCACCCAATCTAATTTTATGCATTTACAGACCACCCAAGCATGACAAAGTTAATGTAGATAGATTTTTTTTTGTTCTAGAAAAGTTACTTAGGAAAGCTCTTAAAAAAATTAACAAAGGGAAAATTCTGTTGACAGGTGACTTTAATATTGACATTCTTAAGGATGGCAGTTTTAAAATCTCAATTTTAAAATTTTCTCATTAGTTTCAATCTGCATCCAAATTTTTGCAGTCCAACCCACGTTACTCCGACTTCCAAAACCTGTCTTGACAATGTTTTTATCAATTTCCAACCTAGCTCATGCAGCACCAATTTTGAAACTGACCTCTCTGATCATATAGGAAATTTTGTGACTTGATCTTAAGATCCCAAAGAGCGGGGATGTCTACATGTAAAGGTGCTGCTTCTCGGATATAAATATTCTAAACTTTCTTTCCGACCTGCAGGCAGACGATTTTGACATTATTCATAGTGAAACACTAAACTTTAATGAAAGATACAGGATTTTAATTGGAAAAATTAGACAATCACTTTTCTCTGCTTTTCCTGTTAGAATTTCTAAGGTTTTGCCATCTCAGAAGGGTCCTAAAAGTTGGATTACCCTGAGAATCCGCATTTCTGTAAAAGAAAAAGGGACCTGCATGAGAGGAGCAAATGGTCTAAAGACCCTAATTTTCTTGATTTTGTGAGAAAATATAAAAGAATTTTGAAAAAGGTTGTAAAAGCAGCTAAACAAAAAAGTAACAGTAATTTCATATCAAAATCAAAAAAAAAAAGTTAAAGCTGTGTGGGAAGTTGTGACAAAGGAGAGTGGTAGGAAGGATAAGAGAACAGAAATTGACAAATTGGTTGAAAATAATGTTGTAATTTCAAACAAAAAAGAAATAGCTGAAACTCTCAATAGTCATTTCTGTAACATTGCCAAGAAACTCAATTTAAATCCAAACTTACCACAAGCTCTTGAATGTGTTAGGAATAGTTTTAAGCCCAAAGATACATTAATATGTTTTCAACTGACAGAGAGAGAGGTCTCCCAGGTGATAAAATCCTTTGAACCGAAAAGATCCGCAGGTTGGGACGAGGTTTCTCCCTTTTTATTAAAACGATGTTCCCACATTTTGATTAAGCCTCTGACCTTTCTCATAAATAATTCAATCCAGCAAGGAATTTTTCCAGACCTTTTGAAACAATCAATAGTCAAAGCAATACCAAAGAAGAATAATGTTCACTCTTTAGATAACCTGAGACCGATCTCCCTGTTGTCAGTTTTCTCAAAGGTTTATGAAAGGATTATTTTTACAAGGTTGTATGACTTCTTTTAAAAAAATCAACTGTTATCATGTTTTCAATTTGGTTTCCGAAAGAGTAAGGGAACAGCTAACATCATTTTTGAGTTTTTGGATCGGATTGCAAATGCCGTGGATGGGTCACAGTTTTCTGTTGGGGCATTCTATGACCTGTCCAAGGCATTTGATTCAGTCAACTTTGAGATCCTCATTGAGATGCTGAGGTGCTATGGTGTGGCTGGTACTGCATTGAGCTGGCTGCAATCTTTCCTAACAGGCAGAGAACAGGAGGTGGTGGTGAATTCAGGAGCACAAAGTGGCTATTGCAAAGTAGTTTCAGGAGTCCCTCAAGGCTCCATCCTGGGTCCCCTTCTTTTTCTGATATACTGCAATGACCTCCCTAACCTCACATCCAAGGCACAAATCTTGATGTATGTGGATGATACCTCCGTTGTCTTTTCTAGTAAAAACAAGTTTGTACTGTCCCGGACTCTGACTGATACCTTGGACAAATTAGGCTCTTGGTGTGATGAAATTGGCCTAAAATTGAATCCAATCAAAACTCAATTCATCAACTTCCATATAAATCATAGCAAAAATCCACAATCAGATGATTCTTATCTTCCTTCTCATTTCAATTCAGTTGTTTCTACCAAATTTCTTGGACTTGAAATCAACTCAACACTTTCCTGGCATCAGCATGTCGATTTTCTTCTTCCTTGGCTCAGTAAAGCATATTATGCCTTGCTAGCCATTTCTCAAGCAGTAGAATTTCAGGTACAAAGGCAGGTATATTTTGCTTACTTTTACTCCCTGATTTCTTATGGACTGTTATTCTGGGGAAATTCAGCTGAGGCAATCAGAGTTTTCAAGATGCAGGAAAGGGTCATCAGACTTCTCTCTGGCTCAGGCCCAAGAGAATCTTGCAGGCAAACATTTAGAGATTTTTATATTCTTCCACTTCCATCCCTGTTTATCCTTCAGTGTCTCTTATTTGTTAAATCAAACTTCCAGAGGTTTTTTGATAATAATCATCAACATCAATATTTCACTAGAAATGGTGCAGTTTTACAATATCCAATTCACAAGACAACATTTTTTTGAAAATTCACCATCATATATCTGTCTAAAATTTATAATAACTGCTCCACTCATGTTAAAAAAGAGCCCAGTTTTAAAAAATTCAAAAATTTGGCTACTGAATTCCTTCTTTAGAAGTACTGCTACAGCATCTCTGAGTATCTTGGTACAGATTGACTGGTACTCTGATTACAAATGTTTTCATGGTTTTTCCTCAGGCATGGCAATTGAATTTAGTTGATAGGCTATTACATTATTAATGTAGTACTGAGTCATGTATTACGCACCTTTGATTTTTAACTTTAAGTAAGATTGATTATTGACAAGGTACTTTTTGACAAGTCTAATTCCCAGGCAATTAGTTGCATGTAAGGGCGAAAGTGGATGATTAAATAAATAATAAATAAACAACTAATACAGGGGGGGGGGGCACCGCGGCCACATTTGCCCCGGGCGTCGCCAACCCTAGGGACAGCCCTGATCAGAAGGGGAGTTAAGGAGGGGCTACCCCCCATAAGGGGATTTTAATTTTTTACATATTAGCAAAATTAATGTCATCTAATTTTGGTTTGCACTGTTGAATTTAGCTCAAACCAACAAATACTTTAGTAATTTTGAATCACTGCTCTATGTCCATTGGTTACCGAGATATGGAAAGTAGTAAAAGCAGTATGTTGTCCCAAAGTTAACCTTTTGGGAAATAGGTGAAATTCTATATTTCACTTATTTCTCAACATATCGTAATTAAACTTGGTTAGTGGCTTCATCTCGATGAGATCTAATGTATATTAGCCTGAAGTCCCGGATATTTCCATATGCGTGGCAGCAAACCTGCATACTCATTCCCCATGTTATCCCTGTGGGAAATAACAAAATCCTATGTCTTCCTTATTTCTTAACACATCTTGATAAAACTTGCTTCTTTTAGTTAAGATCTACTTTAATATTGAATTAAAACCACCCTGTTTTAACATAGGCCTAAGTTACCAGTTGCAGCAAACATTCCATATTATTCTTAAAGAGATTACAAACATCAAATCAAATAAAAAAAATTGTTATTCATGCTCATAAATTTACAACTTTCATATCATATCAGCTCATCATATTCAGCTTCATCATATCTAGCTATGTTGGATTGAAAATTTTTTTGCATTTGAAATTCCCTGAGTATGCAGGTCTGCTGCAACGAGGGTATTTCTTAGTTATAACTGACGGGAACCTAATCAGAACCATCAACAATTTTACACGTAAATTTATTTGATAATCCAAAAAATCCTGGAATTGAACCTGAGAATCCTGGGATTGAAAATGCCCTAAATACCTTCAATATACCTACAATATACCTTCTGATATAAATACTTAGAAGGAAATACGAAACAGAATCAAAGTTAACATTAAAGTCACTTTTAAAAATTACGTACAGCTTGCTGAGAGTAGGATAAAATCAGATCCTAATACGTTTTGGAATATAATTAATAAGTTAAGAGTGGTTAATAGTAGCCCTTCAGTAATGTGCATGAATGGAGAGGAGGTGGAGGGGGGAGCACAGATAGCGGACAGTTTTGCCAACTATTTCAGTTCCGTGTATGAACTGTGTCACCTGACCGGTGAGGAGTTGTGTCGCCGGGCGCTCTGTTCTCCGGTGTCGCCGGGTCTGCCCACCATAGCCATAACCGCCGTCACACAGTCAGAGGTCCTTTCTGCGTTGAAAAAATTAAAACCTAAAAGATCTGTAGGACCAGATGGTTTACCCCCATACATATTTAAGGCTTGTGCTGAGTTGTTTATACTTCCCTTATGCTTCATTTTCAATCTTTCTATTAAAAATTCACATTTCCCTGATGTTTGGAAAAAATCAAAGGTTGTCCCTATTTTTAAAAAGGGCCAAAGGTCAGAGATAAGGAATCACAGGCCAGTGTCAATTTTATCAACACCTGCTAAGGTCTTTGAATCAATACTTCACACAAGGTTACTCTTTCACGTCAAAAACTACATTAGTCCTCATCAGCACGGATTTTTCCCTGGTTGTTCTATAGTTTCAAACCTTCTTAATTTTTCTTATTATTGCATTTCTCATTTAGACAAAGGTGGTCAAGTTGATGTAGTTTATACGGATTTTGAAAAAGCTTTTGATAAGGCTAATCATCTTTTGCTTCTTTCTAAATTAAATGCTTTAGGGTTTTCAGATCCCCTAATTAAGTTTTTTTTGTCTTACTTGCATAACCGATCTCAATTTCTTAATTACAATGGTTTTTCTTCTTTAGAATTCCACGCAGGGTCGGGGGTCCCACAGGGCTCAAATTTGGGTCCCCTGTTTTTCTTAATCTTCATAAATGACATTGTATCATCAATTAAATTGTAAGTTCTTGCTTTATGCGGATGATCTAAAAATCTTTACGAATATCGAAGGTGTATCCGATTGTTTAAAACTTCAAGGTGACTTGGATAATTTATTTCATTGGAGCCAAACCAATTTGAAGTTTCATCTAGATAAATGTTTTGTAATGTGTTTTTCTAGGAAGTCTGAAGGTAATCTTGTTAATTTCAACTACAAAATGGGTGATGCATCACTAGAGTCTAAGCATATCATCAAAGATCTAGGCATAATGTTCGATGAAAAGTTCACCTTTGTGGACCATGTTTTATCAACGTGTAGATCTGCTTTTGCAATATTGGGCTTCATCCTTAGGTCAAGTAACTTCTTAAATAATATTGAGATCATCAAACTTCTTTATTGTTCCTTGGTACGATCACGTTTAGAATTTGGTTCAATTGTTTGGAATCCTTTCTATGCCTATTCTTCTGATTTAATTGAGTGTGTTCAAAAACGATTTTTAAGAGTTTTATACTTCAAGAAGTTTGGTCACTACACAACAGATATTCCTTACTCTGAACTCTTATCTATGTTTGAGCTCGACTCACTGAGGAAGCGGCGGCGGGTCGCTGTGTTGGTTTACCTGCATCAACTGGTCGGCGGCACGCTCGATGACGCAACTCTCTTATCTAAACTTCAGTTCAATGTTCCTCGACATAATTCCCGCTGCCGTCTGATGTTCTCTCCCCTTTACTCTCAAACTAATTTAGGTCTCAATTCTCCGTTAAATGACATGGGTAGAATTTTTAATTCTGTGCCAATTGAATTAGA
Source organism: Flexamia atlantica (assembly GCA_035578135.1). Taxonomy (NCBI): domain Eukaryota; kingdom Metazoa; phylum Arthropoda; class Insecta; order Hemiptera; family Cicadellidae; genus Flexamia; species Flexamia atlantica. The sequence goes on along the minus strand of JAQJVK010000005.1, from coordinate 51,458,551 downwards.
TATTTTTTGCATGTCTGTTAATAAATTCCGTAATCAAGTTTTACAAAATATATCAGATTAATAATTATATGTATGTTATTCATTTTTTATGTTTGTAGAATCTATTTATTTGTTTACTGATCGTTACTGATTCAATGTTTATTCATTTGAACTACACGTTAAATTTAGAATTTAAATTATATTTAATCTATTGATGCATGTATTTATTTAAATGTTTTTTTTTTATATTTGTGAATGCAATTAAGGCATTACAGTGCATGTATTGTGTGACTATGCATGAAGATATTGAAGATGGACATAAACAATTTTTCCCAGCATGAACTGATTGTTTTTTAACGCTACATTGTAATTGGGTTTTATACCTGTTTTGTAGTGTTTTGTCAATAAATAAATGAATCAGGTGGGATCCTGGGATTAGATACTCACGATTCACGGGAAACCGGGATGGGATTCCCTAGGCGTAGTATTCAATGTTGAGAAACAAGCTGAGAACTATGAGACTATTTTAAATGATTTTATAAATTTCCAGATTACAATCCGGAGTTGATGTTATCAATAACATTGAGTCACAGAGGTTTACCCTAATATTGAACAGAGTTTCACAATGCATTCAAAATAAGTCCGAAGTCTTAAAACCTTTCACTTATGAAGAAGAGGAAAAACTTATATCTACATTAGGCATCAGTCTTATGGAATTGAAACTGTTGCTGGACTGTTCTACTCTAATTTTGAAACAGGTTGGTTCTAATCAGTACACCAAATCATGTCTGGTTGTTCATTTTTTTCATTTCCTCACTCCTCCAGGAAATGAATGAGGAGTTTCTATTAATTCAAAAGTTTTCCAGAATGCAAAGTATTAATTTGTTTTAATATGTAAATATAGCAAAATTATGTATCATAATCTGATTTTTCGGAAATTGAAAATACCTCCCTTGCATTTAAAAAACATTTCCTGTGATCCTTGCAATTACTTTCATAATTTTGGGATAGGTGCTTCTTCTTAAGGGGGTTTTGACTTTGCTATTATATTTTTCAATCTAGAAAAACCTTTATGGTAAACCTAGTCATGATATCCAGTTGTGAATTTAAGTAACAGTCAGAATGAACTCATTTAAAATTACATGTGTTGTGGTAAAACACCATATCAAAATGGCAAATACCACTTAACAATTAATTACGAGACATAGAATACCAATTTTAAATCAGTCTTCTTAAGTTGTTATTATATTTATTTATTTATATTTATTTATTACGTGAACATTAAGAACAGTAATTTGTCAAATCACAATAAGTAAACTCAAGGAGTTATATTGTTCATAGATTCCAAGAATTCTTCTACGGTGTATACAGGATTCTTCAGGAGGAATTCTTGAAGTGAGCTCTTCAGTTTGTTGCCAGTCGGTTCCGTAGGTGGTCAGGAAGGAGGTTTTTCAGCTTTTGGCCTATGTATGATGGTTTGTTCTCATAGAGGGCTCTTCTATGTTGAGGTAGGATGAATCTGGAGACATGGCGTGTGGGGTAGTAATGAAGGTCCATGTGAGTTTGCAGGTTTAGTTTGTCAACATATAAAATTGCTTTGTAGATATACAGTGCAGGTACTGTGAGTATGCCTAAGGTCTGATAGGCTTGTCGACAACTTTCCTGGGGCTTCAGGTTTGCAATGGTCCTTATAGCCTTCTTTTGCAGTACAAGTATTCTCTTGAGATTTCCTGCGGAGCTTCCCCAGATTGTAAGGCCGTATCTAATATGAGATTGTATTAGTGCATAGTAGGCCATATTTGCTGCTTCCAGCGTGCCAACCCATTTGATGCGTCTAACAACATAGACACCAGTGCTAATTTTACTGCAGATGTTATTTACATGATCTGTCCATGTAATACCTTTGTCTAGAGTTAATCCTAGAAATTTAATCTGGTTGGCTACTGTTATGTTGGGGATACTAGTGGGCAGATCTCTTTTCCTGCTAAAATGTACTTGTGTTGTCTTTTCAGGGTTTATTGCCAAGTCATTTTGTTTACTGTAGTCTATGGCTTTTTGTAGAGATGCAGCAGAGTTGTCATACAATTCTTGAGTTGAGTCATTTGTTAAAAGGAGAGTTGTATCGTCTGCATACATTATGCAGCTGGTATTGTAATTTTGAATTAGAGCAGGGAAGTCGTTAGTAAACAAAATGAACAGAACAATTCCCAGCACGGATCCCTGAGGGACTCCCCTTGTGATTGGTTTAGGATCTGATCTGAACGTGGTAGTGAGGCCTAATGTAGTATGTTGGATATCTACAACTTGGGATCTCCCTTTTATGTAGCTGACAAACCATTTGTTTTCAAAGCCTCTTACTCCCAAGGTTGTAAGTTTTATAGATATCAGGTCATGTCATAAACAATCGAAAGCCTTGCTGTAGTCTAAGAATAAGGCTGTCACAAATTGTCCTTTATCAATGCTGTCAATGATAGACTCAACAAGGCTTATGATTGCTGAAGTAGTTGATTTTCCCTTTTGGAATCCGTGTTGACAGTCAGTAATTAAAGCTTGTTGTTTGAGGTGGGTCATTAACCTTTTTAGCACTATTTTTTTCTATAATTTTATAAAATGTTGAGATCAATGATATGGGTCTGTGATTTTTTAGATCAGTTTTTGGCCCTTTTTTTGTGTTTGGGATATACCTTGGAGACCTTCAGCTTGGTTGGGAACTGCCCTAAGGAGAAAGATTTATTGATGATGGATGCTAGAGGGTTAGATAGTTCTTCTGCACAATACTTTACGGTTTTTGATGAGAATTCGTCTATGCCACTGGAGGATTCAAAGGGGGCAGGAAATTTTTTTCGTGGGGGGGGGGTTTTGACAGGCCCGGCGACTGAATTTCCGGCTCGTCAAAAGTGATGACCTTTTTTTTTACTCACACGTGTACTTTTCGGCCCCTTTCTTGCCATTTTGGACCCTTTTTGTCTGTTTCCGGACCCCTATGCGTTTACCCACGGCGCCGGCGTTTTCCACTATTTCGGGGGGGGGGGGGGGGGTTACCCCCTGACCGCCCCCATTTATTACAGTTTCAAGGCTATTTCTACTATTTCGGGGGGGGGGGGGGGGGTTCTGACCCCCAAACCCCCCCCCATTGGCTACGGCCTTGGGAGGATTTGTTCTTTATGCTATGTATTATTTGATTTACTTCTTTCGATGCTGTGGGAGTCAGATGAAATGATTGAGTTAAGGGTATGTTCAAAGGGCTTTGTTCTTCTTCCAGCCCGTAGCCTTCCAATTGTTTATTATTTTGTTGCACTGTCTCTTCTGCTATCTGAGTAAAATAGGTGTTGAATTGGTCAGCTACCTGAGGAGGATCATCAATAATTGTGTCGTTGATTTTGAGCTTATGGCAGTTTTGGCTAGGCTGTATGGCTTGTCTTTCTGTGTTTATTAAAACCCATACAGCTTTTGATTTATTGCTTGATGTAATAATTTTCTGTGCATTAGCATTTTATTGCAGTGTCCTTAGTTTGTTGTCATATGTCTTTTTTGTGTTTATCATTGTTGCTTTGCTGAGCATATTTTAAAGGAATTCCACTGGGCGACACAGATGTACCCAGTATTTTACTTTGGGGAGACAAAACTACCGGGGGGTCTGGGGGGTATGGAATATCCCCCTGCGAAAAGGGGGGTCCGGGGGAAAAATTTTGCAAAAATTGAAAAGAAAATCACAGATTTCTACGTATTTTTAAATTAATTTTCCTATTATATTAGCTTGGAAACAGTCCATATATTCCCACTAAAAATTACGTATTCTTGAACGTTGCAGTAGGCCAAGGCTGCCTTTACAACCTCTTGGGCCAAAATCAAAGCTCAATTTCAAAAGTGTATTTCAAACCTTAAACAATTTATTAAGTATTCTACGTAAATTTAAAACCACAATATAAATTTCTGCTTTTTATTTTATGACTGTTAAAATCACATTCTTTCATTACTATTGTTAGGCCCGCAACTGATGATTTTTATGTATATGTTTTAAATGTATTTTGAAGGTATGTTTCCTCAATTACTTAGTATCATTTACCTTGGATAATAAGTTCAAAGCCAATGATTGTATTCTAACTTTATAGAAATCTGTACACGAACGGCAAAGAAAAACAATTGCAATTTTAAGCTATTTAAGAAATTAGATCCTGGTGCTGGAAACTAATTTAAAAACCCAAAGGGCTATTGCAACATTTACATTTAAGAAAGCATGAACATTAATCACTGTTAACTTTTAAGATTGTAAAAAATCTTTTGTTGTTTTTTATGCATTTTTATTGTACTGTACACAATAACCAATCGTCAGTAAATTTTTTCTTAAAACAACAAAATTTTTTGAAAAACATTTACAAACTCCCTAATTCAAAAAATCGAAGAAAAGGGATCTATTAAATTTAAAGGGTACTGTCCTTTGCTAAAAACCTTTTTACGAAATCTTGGTGTTGATACAGTCCTGCATCAGGCAGTCTCTTCTTCTTTCTTCTCCAAGAACTCCGCCATTTTGGGTCGAAAAAAGCTGTCCCATTCCGTTGAGATCGACGCGCATTCTAGAGTTCAGAGCTTCCTGTCACAGGCCAGATTGTTTGTTTGACTACAAAATCGTATGTACTGAGTCAGTGACTGAGTACTGACATTGCCCTTTCGGGTCATGCACTGTACGGTGTCAGAGGAATGTCTGACTGACCACTTTCTTAAGACTGAGTGATGTTTAGATACCTTCAAAAAGTGGTACAGCTTTACAGTAGATGATATGTCATACTAGACGAAGCATGAAGTTTTTGAGTTGCTGAGAATGAACCAAAAAAATTTACACGAGGTTATTTAGTTTGTAAATTCGGATATATTAAAAATGTTAATCATTAAAAACGCCGGGACTACCCATAGCCACTGGGCGACAAAATCTCAGCACTGGGCGACATTTGTGTTGCCTAGTTAACATGTTATTTTATGCCCTGTTGCTTTGTCTTCTGGCCTTCCACTCAATTCATACGGTTTTTCAGGGCCCGTAAGTAGGCAGCTTTGAGCTCAGCTGATTCTTGGTCATAATAGTTAATAGGTTTAACCCTTTATTTTATTTTTGTTCTTTCTAAGTGGGCAAGTTATATCTAAGGCAGTTTGCAGTGCTCCTTCAAATATATTAAGGCTGATTCTGCATCTTCAGCATTGTAGACAGTATCCCAGTTTTTTTTATAGAAAGCAGGGCTTTCAGTTGGTCAAGGTTTTTCCTTCCCATTTGTCGTCTTAGAGTTTGTGTAGTGGTATTATTTTTATTATTAAACGTCAGGCTGCTTATTTGAGCTGTATGATCTGATAGTCCTGTTTGTAAGATTTTTGTACTTAGGTCATGGTCTGAAATATTGGTACATATGCAGTCAATTGATGTACTTGAGTCAGGTGTAATGCGAGTTGGTGGGAGAGGAAGCCTTCTCAAGTTATGTTGCCAGCTCATTTTCAAGGATTAGACTGTCATGGTGCTCGGGTTTTAATCCATCAATATTTATGTCTGCTATCAGAATTAATGTCTTATCATGAGCTTGACAATGGTCTAGGATGTTTGATAGGATGTCCAAGCTAGCCTGAGTGTTAACACCAAGGGGTCGGTAGACACCAAGGAGATGAAAATGTTTCCCTTTGATTGTAATGTATACCATTGCAGCCTCAAATAGTAGTTCTTCACAGTGGTTAGTTATGTCAATTGCCTTTGTGTTGTTTATCAGGGAGTCCTTACAGTAAATAGCTACTCCCCTTAATTTATGTTCTTTTCTGCAGTACTCAGACACAAGTGTAAAGCCCTCAACTTTTGTGTTTTCAATATTACTTTGTTTAAGGCCATGTTCTGTTAAAACTACAAATTCGGGGCATATTTCACTTAATAGGTGATGTAACCATCGACCGCATAGTACAATAGACGGAGCACTAGAAACCGCGAAGTGAAGCCTAAATTTGCTTCTAGTCCCTATTCATGGAAAAAACAAAGTACGTAAAAAATTACAAATATGGTATCAAATTACACGTCTGAATCTCAGAATCACTGTAGTACCAAATATAAATGGCCTACAAGTAGTTTACACAACGTAAACACTGATAACCTAGAAGCTTGTCCTGACATTTTTTGAAAGAAGCTGCCGCCACGGAATACACCTGTAACATTCCTGTGATGTGTAAACTGCTTCTACATTTATAATTGGTACCATAGTAATTGTGAGATTCAGACCTTTAATTTGATACCAAATTTGTATTTTTTTAGTCGACTATATTTTTGTAAATAACAGTTTAGGATTGACTTAGGGGCCTATATTGTTTATTTTATACACAAATAGTATAGCAGAAACTTTTAAAAATTTAAATACAACTATTTATGCTGACGATGTGGCCTTATTGTTTAAAGATAAATCGTTGGATGATCTTGAAATTGACAGCTTTCTAAAATTAACAAATCTTTATCAATATTTTAATTACAATAACTTACATGTAAATCCAGACAAATCAAGTTATGTAAAACTTTTCAAAATTTAACCATCTTGAACTTACCCCCACCATATATATGAATGATTTTGAGTTACCTTTGGTAAGGGAGGTTAAATATTTGGGAGTAACTTTTGATGAATCTTTTTCTTGGACACCTCACATTAGCGCGCTGTGTTCTAAGCTATCGTCTCAATTGTTTCTATTGAATAGATTTGCGAAATATCAAAATTTATTTCTAATGAGATTAATATATTTTTCATTAATAGAATCAAGATTAAGGTACGGTATTATTCTATGGGGGTCTAAGTCCCAATCAAATTTTTTACGCGTCTTTAGATTACAAAAAAGAGCCATGCACATCATGGCTGGAGTTTGCAGGAGAACATCATGCCGGGATATCTAGAGGCACGGTCATGTCTCGTCGCCAAGTCCACCAGCAGACGACGAATGAACGACGTGAGTGCCTATATTAACAGCGCAGATTAGGAGCCGATTTTTCACTTTTCAAAAAAGAAAATTAGAGCCTTGATTTAATATAACTTTGCTTTAACATATTAAACTGACCAAAAAAACTTCAAAAAACACAACAGTTTGTTTTAAATACTTCTAATAAGTTAAGAATAAACGCTAAAAGTCACCAAAAAAGTTACCGGTTTTGCACTTTTGAACGAATCCTCCACCTCGATTTGTTCAGAAAGCCTAGCAACTTTATTTCTCATCAGAATTGAATGAAACTTCACACTCACTCCTAATTTTTCTCGTAGTAGTGCCTTTTGATAGTCTGAACAAAATCTGAAAGCACTATATATTAAAACTAGCAACCTTTTAAATTTTCATTTCAAATCTTCGTTGATATTTAGAATGTAAACAAGCTTAGTCCACGAAGAAACTATTTCGTCAGTAAAACTTTGATCAGCTGGTAAGTTTTTTAAGCTTATGGGGAGGACGGTAGGACAGGATATTGTTTAATTTATTCAAGCTTGATTTATTTAATTTATTCTTTCTTTATATTGTGAATAGGCTTATTTTTTGACGATTATTTCAGGGTTCTGTAACAATGAAACTTATTTATATAGTTTTACAAATACCTATATAAATTATAATGAATGTGTGTCTTTTATAATCTATTTTCGTTTTACCTAACCTAAACTTATGTTCAAGATTCGATTCGAATTTTAAATTTATGTTAAAAAAATGGTATTTCATTACTAAATTACTAAAGCCTGTCAAAATAAAAGGGCCGGTATTCATCAACAAACTTATCGTCACAGTACCTCCAGTAAATACTCTAATCTCCTTGTTTGAACAGAAGCAATATCAGCTGTTTGCGGAGTCAGGTAAACAATACAGACTTACTCACAAACTGGAAAAAGTCAAAGTTGCATTGCGCCAAATGTTTGATAAGGTCTATCTTAAAAAATTTTAATTCAAGAATTATCCAAAGTTTGAGGGTTCACGATTTTGTCACCAAGCATGTCCATTGGTGGTAGAGCGAGTATCGTCGATCCCCAGGATCCTGGGTATCAATCTCGCCAATAAATAATAGCAATTTGATATGTGATAATACCGCAACATTTAGGGTTCATGTATATTAAGCTGAATATCTGCAATGCATGTCCATTGTAACTACTAATCCTGGTCCTAAGAATACCCGAACTGCCAAGGGTTAAGTACCGTTTGCATCTAGAGTTTCATTGAATATTGTACTTAAAGGTTAAACACATGAACAGCTGTTTCAAGTTAATTAATTTCAATTCCACTGGCTATATACTACAGTGCCTTATCAAGGCCACACTGGTGCGGCCTTCTTTATATCATATGCGATCCAGAATCTGGTAAATAATATTTATTTGGTTTTCAAAATTCTGATAATGTATCGTGCTATGCAAATGCAACAATACAGTGTATTTTAAACTGCCAACTTATCACAACCTCCATAACAAACTACGCATTGATTCCCCTATGATTAAATTGGCCATATCCCACCAAAAAACGACCAAATTTTAGGTTCAGTAAATATCAGAAATCAGTTAGGACCTCCTTTAACACAATCGAACAACAAGATTGCGCTGGATTTTTCAATCAACTAATAACATTGTATCAGCCCCTTGAATTATATTTCACATGTATATGCTAAAAATTATAGGACAAAATGTTCAAACTGCAACCACAATGTGGATGTAAATGTGAGTAACTTTAGTTTTCCAATTTCAATTCCTCACAACACTAAGAAAGCAAATTTGAAGAATTATTCAACCGTCAGTGTGAAAAATGGCAACCAATTGTGGACTCAAAGTGTTCCTATTGTTGCAACCGCAACTACTTACAAAATACCCACATCGCAGCAAACTTGCATACTCAGCGAATTTCCAATTAAAAAATATCCAGTAATTAATCCATTAGGCTATTAAAAAAAGAAAAATAAACAAGTGATATATTTATATATTAAAATTTAACAACAACAAGTTTAACAGACAGCTTAACAGACGCTAAATTAGTTATGTTTGTATTTTCCATAGTGTCCTACATGGACTAAGACTTTTCACATCAATATATAAATTCATCAGCTGCTGGCCAAGCACATGTAGAAGAATTATAATCTGTATTCAGAACAATAGTATTCAAACAAACTCAATTATGTATTTTAATGAACATTGTTGAACTACAGAAAATTAAATTGACTTGGTATGCACTTTGATATCACATATTTTTAGGGCTTGGCGACCCTTCAACACTTTGTGTTTTTTGGGTATGATTGTATAATACAACAAAAACTAGAATCAAAAACAACAACAAAAACATTGAACTAAATGACATATGATGGAATAAATCAATCAGCTGATACTTCCACATACAGCCCAATATAGAATATACAACAAACTCCTCCACACCTATTTAAACATGTCCATTTCTTATTTGATCGACATGCCTCTTGGTTGTAGATCCATCTTCCCTCTGCACTACACACATTACCCTTCCAAGTCTATTTTTGACAACTCCTCTTTCCCATTTCTTTCCTCTGTCGTTATACACTCGAAAAGAAACAGGTTCTCCAGGATGGAACGATCGCACCCTCTTCATTTCGTCCTTCTTTGCCACATTCTTGTCCCTGTCTGATGGGAGAAACAGATCTAGCCAGGTTTTGATGTTTCTTCCCAACATCAGCTCTGCTGGTGGTTTGCCGGTAGTGCTATTGGGAGCCCACCGATTAGCAATCAAGAAGTGGCTCAGTTTCACGTTCAAGGTGCCCTTTTCATCCATCATTTTCAGTAAAGCTCTTTTAAGTGCCTGCACATACCGGTCCGCTTGCCTATTCGATGATGGGTGGTATGGGGCGATGGTCCTGTGATTTATTCCATTTTCTTTCAAGAAATTCTTAAACTCATTGGAAGTAAAAGCCGTTCCATCGTCAGACACCAACGTTGTTGGTAATCCAAAACGAGAAAATGTTTCTCTTAACTTTTCAATAGTTACTTGAGATGTAACATTTTTCACTGGGAACACTTCTAACCACTTGGTATATGCATCAACTATCAGTAAAAAGTGTTGTCCCTTAAAAGGTCCTGCATGGTCCCTGTAACAGTTCGCGTGGCTCCTCCCATGGGTGATTGATTGTTTTTGGTGGTTCTTGCTGAAACTGCAAACAAGACTGACAGCTTCTCACAATGTTTTCAATATCAGAATCAATTTGAGGCCACCACACATAACCTCTTGCTAATGCCTTCATTTTTGACATTCCAACGTGAGCTGAATGCAACTCTTCAAGGACCCTTTTCCTAAGAGATCTAGGAATAATCACTCTAGAACCTCTGAACAGGCATTTCTGTTCTGTAGATAGTTCTTTTGACTGGTGACCGTATTTTGGTTCACTGATTGATTTTCCTTTTAGAAGCTCGTCTAACACCAAACTTAGTTCCTCATCCACTTCAGTTTCTCTTTGTATTTCCATAAAACTCACTGGAAGTTGTGAGATTTGGTCTAAATGGTACAGGGTGGTTTCATCTTGAAAGTTGTCCTTCACTGTGTTTTTCTGGGGCATCCGTGACAAAGCGTCAGCTTTTCCATGTCGATTTGTGGGTTTGTACTCAATCTCATAATTAAAACCTTGCATGAACAATGCATATCGGAGCAACCGATGGGCACTTAAGGTAGGCAACTAAAGATCATCACTAAGGGCTTATGGTCCGTAATTAAAGTAAATCTTCTTCCATATCAGTATCTGAAGAACTTGTGAAGCGCCCAGTATCTCGCCGTCGCCTCCTTGTCGATTTGACTGTAATTTTTCTCTGCTGCACTCAAACATCTAGAGGCAAAACATATTGGTCGTTCTGTACCATCTGGCAGCGTGTGGCTTAGGACAGCTCCAAGACCCATGGGGCTCGCGTCTGTTGCTAGATGCTGCTTGTTGTTGTCATATGCAATTAGTACCTGTTCACTGATAACCTCTTGTTTGATGTGATTAAAAGATGATTCTGCCTTTTCTGTCCATTTGAATTTTGAACCCTTTTCCAAAAGCTTGTACAATGGACTCAAAATCATTGCCAAATTCTTGATAAACTTCCCATAGTAATTTACGAGTCCCAACCAACTGAGTTCTGCTACATTTTGAGGGCGAGGGACATCTCGTACAGCTGCTACCTTATCAGCGCACTTTGAATACCTTCACTTGATATCACATGTCCCAGATACTCAACCTTATTTTCAAAGAACTTGCATTTTTTCCAGTTCACCCGTAAGTTGTTTTCCAACAATCTTTGTAGCACCTTTCTTAGTCTTAAGTTATGTTCCTCTAGATTTCTAACCTCTACAATTATATCATCATAAAATGCATGAACTCCTTCCAAACCGGCTAATATCTTCGCGATTTTCTCTTGCCATATTGCTGGTGCCAATTTCACTCTGAACATTAAACTATTTACACGGTAAACTCCCTTCGTTGTTGAAATCGCCTGTATCATTGAATTTCATCGTCCATTTCCATGTTCAAATATGCTTGTTTAAAATCGAATATGGTAAAAAACTTGCCCTTTCCTATTGAAGCAAAGATGTCGTCAGTTCTTGGAATGGGAAAAGCACATTTCTCTACTACATGATTTACAGTAACTTTGTAGTCTGCGCAAAGTCGAACAGATCCATCTGGTTTCATAATAGGCACCACTGGTGTTCCCCATTCTGCGTACCATATCTTGGTTATAATTCCCTCACTTTCCAGTCTGTCAATTTCATCCTCTACCTTATCTTTCAAAGAGTATGGTAACGGTCGAGGTGGTTTAAATACTGGTTTCGCTTCCGGTTTCAACTTAATATGCCCTTTGTATCCCTTTGTATCGGATGTCATCCCTAAATAGCCCTTGAAAATCCTGTTTTATTTGAGTGATTAATTTTTCTCTCATTTTTTCATCAATGGGCTCAATTTTATTGACACTAACATTTGTTTTCAACAAAACCATCCACTCTCGACCAAAGATGGGTTGCACCCGACCTGGCAGGACATATACATTGCCTCGAGCCTCGGCATTGTCCACCTTGATATTGACAGAGGCATATCCCAATGGTTTTATTGTTTCCCCAGTAGGCTATATGTCTTGAGTTTTAGCTCAGTTTTTTCCATCTTCTTATTAGTAAAATTCTTTCAAAATTCGTCCACTGATATTGTCGATACTGTAGAGCCGGTATCATACTCAAATGTTATACACTTATCTTCAATTTTACAGGTTATCATTATTCGTTTTGGTTTTGGACACACTTCTGGTAAATTTTGCTCTACTACTTGTCAGTTGTCCTATAGAGACTTCAAGTTCATCTGATGTATAATCATTAGCATCTCCTTGGTTTCTATCAGTCATCAAATGTTTAGTTTGTCCTCTGTTCAGCTGACCTCGACACACCCTAGCAATGTGACCTACTTTTTGACATTTATAACATGTAGCAGTTTTACATGGACAATCGTCTTTTCTATGTTTTGTAGATCCACAACTGAAACATTTAAAGACACTTTCCTCATTGTTCTTTGGACTTTTATCACTCATTATACTGACACTTTCTTTCCCTTGAATTATGTCGGCTTCTAAGGAGGCTCTTTCCATCGCTAACGCCAAGTCTACAAATTCAGTTAAATTCATAGTTTTGTGGGTTTTAAAAAGTTCCTTCAAAATAGTTTTATCGCGTAACCCAGCTATAAAATGCTGCTGAATATGTGTGTCTTGAGTCGAGGCATTGCATCGATTACAGCTGAAGCAACAGTATTTGGCCATTCTCGTAAGATCACACAAGTATTCTTTTACCGATTCACCTTCACGTTGCCTCCTACAAGTAAAATTGTACTGCTCTGTTATAATTGGTTGTTGGGCTATTAATTAACAATCGTGTCTAAGGAACGTGCCAAACTTAGTCAGTAACAAGGCTACAAGATCGCGCTACTATCATCACGATCATCACACTCATCCTTCACTCATATTCAGGGTAACGTCCTCCATGAGGTACCTGTCTTAATAAGAATAATACTTGGTCTTGGATTCAGAATCATCTCCACACATTTTATCAATTCCTCATATCCTCTAGAACTTGGTTTCTCAGGACTCAGGTGGTCGCATATGTGCTAACACCCATTGATATGTGCACACTGTTGATATGTGCTAACACCCATTGTTTGAATTAATATCTGAGACTTTTTAACAGTATTCGTCTCTATGTTCATGATTGCGAAGTAATTCTCCAGCCTCCCAACAAAAGAATCCCAAGTCTCACACCCCTCCTGAAATTCTTTGAATGCTACATTGCACCAACTACCGGTACTTCTCATCTGTTCCTGCATTCTAACGTTCCGACCTTCCACTGCTGCATCATCTATTTCATCTGTTTGTCTTCTACCTCTCCTTCTTTTTTCTATCGTTCGCCAGTTATTATAGTTGACTAAAATGCAATTAATTGTACAAGTAACTTTATCCACTTCACATTATATAATACAACAAAAACTAGAATCAAAAACAACAACAAAAACATTGAACTAAATGACATATGATGGAATAAATCAATCAGCTGATACTTTCACATACAGCCCAATATAGAATATACAACAGTTGTAAAACAGTATCTCATGAGGCATTGGTTGAGTAACTTGGACAGCTCCCATTGTTAACTCACCTGCCTCTTGGATTATTTATCTTTTAACACTGGACGAGTTGATAGTAGAGTGAATACAGACTCTCCTTTCTTCTCACCCTCTTGCTTGACCAATATAAATTGCCTAGATATTATCATATAGGCTCTTATAATGTTCATTTTATCCAGCGACTCTAACCAACAGCGGCAATCTTCCAATTTTGCATTTGAGACTTCTCTCTCATCAGGAAATTTATTTTTCATGATGGTTTAACATGCCACATTTTGTTGAATGAGTTCATGGTGACTGTTATTTCAATTTACAACTGGATATCATGCCTAGGGTTACTGTTCTGGATTGAAAAAGAGGAGGCTTACACCTACAGAGACAAAACACCCATAACGAAGTAGCCCCTATGCCAAAATTACTAAAGTAATTGTAAGAATTACAGGAAATCATTGCAACAGCTTTCCAGAATATGTAAATGTGTAATATTTAACAGGTCCTGAAACTGCCCCAACCGTGCACGAACCAGTCAGTCATAGAAGCAGTCTCAGTAGTCTGATATAGGATAATATAATTGATTTTTTATCCAGGCTGCATTTAAAATATAACCAAACCAGCTGTACTGCAATTAACTAAGTCGTACTCTTGAAACTAAATGAGTACTAAGTTAAGCATTTGTTAGGGTGAGTGCACTAGTGAACAAATTCACCTTCAGTGAATGACCGGTTTGCAGAAAAAAATTCATAATAAGAGTTTCAATTGAGTTGAAATAATGGAAACACATGTAAAATGTCTATTATTTTTTATTATTATAATAATAGCATAGAATTATTTGTTAATTTTTAATTTACTTTTAGGCGTTTTTACTTTTTACTGTCTTGAATTTGGCCATCAGAGCCTCGATCACTATAGTGTGATTCTATAAAAGACAATTTTTATTTTTCAAATTCACGGCTAAATACTTCCTCTAGTATTAGTTTTATAGTTTAAAACTGTTAATGAATGGTTTTCATTGTGTTTTAATCGTCTGCACATGATCTTTAAACAATATTAATAACATTTTCGAGACCGGTCATTTACTGAATTATGACATGACTTATTCAGTTTATCTCAAAAAAACATACAATAGTAATAATTTACTTTGTTTTCTTCACAATTAGTTAACTTTTAAAGGGGTTTCTCGTCCTATTCAGTAAATGACCAGCTATGTATGTCTCGCATTATTTTTGGCTGGACACATTCAATCGCTTAATTTTGGTAAGGGAGCTTTGGCAGATATATAAATAAGGAATTCAAAATAAGGAGTCTGGAGCTCGTATCGTACCGGCCGGTAATGTGTCGCGTGTGTCCGTGTGTGTTGTGTAACCTAAATGTATGTATTTTAACTTTTTTAAATTAAATTATTGACGACCAATTTATGTTCTATATGGAAGATTTTGAAAATGGCATAGTTATGCCGAAACTCGAGTAAATCTGTAAGATTTAACAAGTGAATTGAAGACAGTTTTAAGGTATGTAACCTTTTTTAATTAGGAATTCAAAGTCTGACTTTTGGCGGGGGTTTTATGTGTAAGAGTATGAACACATCTTCAGGTTTTCTTTATGAAGAAAACATCCCTGGCAAAACTGCATGAAATAATAGAAGTATGGTACCTAATCAAATCTATAATATAATATAAAAATGAAAGTAGGAGTGGAGGAAAGAAAAGCTGATGAAAAAGAAAAAGAGGAACTCACAATGATGAAAGAAAGAAAGAAACAAGCAAAGGTTTTGAGTTTTGGATACAATAACATAATAAAATATAAAAATTGAGGCCAAAAAGGTTTTAAATACAAGTAAATAATGCATTCATTACATGTATTAATACCCCCGTTGCAGCAGACCTGCATACTCAGCGAATTTCAAATGTAAAACAACATATTTCAATCCAACATAGCGAGATTTAACATGTTTTTATAAGCTCCATAAGAATAACATGGGGAATGAGTATGTAGGTTTGCTGCAACAGGTACGGTAAAACTGGGTGATTTTAGTTCAATATTTAGTAGATCTGAACTAGAAGAGGCCATTTACCAAGTTTTATCAAGATATGTTGAAAAATAATCGAGATATAGAATTTTAATTATTTCCCATAAGGTTAACATTGGGACAATGTACTGTGTTTACCTCTTTCAATATCTCGGTAACCAATGGACATAGAGCAGTGACTCAAAATACTAAATTGTTTGTTTTTTTGAGCTGAATTAAATGGTGCTAACCAAAATTTGATTATTTTTATTTTTCTATGTAAAAACCCCAAAAAACCCATTTTTGGGGGGTTTATCCTCCTTTACCTTCCCTTCCGGTGGTCCGATCGGGCTGATTTACGAAGTCATCCAATTGATGACCACTTTACATGTCTGTACCAAATTTCATAAAGATTGGACCATTTTTGCGGCTGCTATTGTGTTAACAGACACATGTCGGCCTTAGTCAGTAACAAGACTACAAGATCGGGCCACAATCATCCTTCACTCATCTGTCATTCATACTTGGCTTAAAATACCTGCCTGGGTAGGTCGCCATTTCAACTAATGTAGCTAATGTATGTATGTATTATAATGATACATAATTTATTCACAGAGACCCCTTTTTTAGTTTAAAAACATTTAAATGTTTTTTAAAAATCATTCTTTGCGTCAAAATTGTGGGCGACTGGCAAGTCGTAGAAAGATGGGAGAGGGCTCAAATTAAAGGTCTCTATTCCGTGATGGCGGGAAAAATAATGAAACTCACCAGGAAACGAGAAATACCGTAAAATATCTGCCATTTAAAAAGCATTGGGATCTGAAAACGACAGCTTTGTTTACATAAAACATATGATGCTGATACTTGATTGAAAACCATGTGGTAGGCTAGATGTCAATTAATTAAAGGTGGATTCTTTTTGCTATGAACGTATTTTGTACTATAATAAATAATAAGGATTGTTTGAACTCTCCCTCATTAGGGGCTTTTAGCACCTTCAAGCCACTAGTATGTGTATATATATACTGGGTGCGGCAAAAGTCAGCGTACCGAAAATGCAGTTAAACTATAGCTAGTATTAACAGTATTATTTTAATGTACCTGTCAGAGAAGCTGCTCAAAGTGACCACCAACATTGTTTAAAGACTTGTAACACCTTTTTGACACTGATTTACAGATTTTGTTGCATAGTTGTGGTGTGAATAAAACATCAAATTGTTTCGTTATCAATCCTTTTTAATGTTTTAAACTTTGAGGTTTCTCCGAAAACACGTGTTCTTTAAACAAACCCCACTTACTAAAATCACACGGAGTTAGGACTGGGGACCTAGCAGGCCAATTAATAGTTCCCCATCTTTCTATCCATTCATTGAAGTTATCATTTAAAAATGCTCGAGCATTAAGGCCGTAGTGCGAACATTAAAACCATTAATAATAAAAGTTAATAAAACAAGCACTACACTCACTAACTTAACTTCACTGTCAAAAGTGGTATACTAACAAAACAAACATTCATCGATAAAGAATAAATGAAGACAAAATAAACCATAACTAGATGAAGATAAGATAAGGAGTGACACTGAGAGATAATATTAGCACGAGAAATAAACAATGACACTCACTGGCCTGCACTGGTACGCTGACTTTTGCCGCACCCGGTATATATATATCTAAAAATTCAAACAAATGGTGTTTTTTGCTCCTGGGGGACCCAAAACGAAAAGTTATCATGGTCTCGGGCTTAGGTCTTACCATGAGACCTGCGGTAATAGCTTTTTCCCTATAGGGGAAATTCGCTAAAATTAACTTCATAAAAGAGCTATTCATTATTATTTTTACAATTGTTATTGGGAGCATAATTATAAAATTACTACAGTACACTCCCGATTATCCGAGGTCTTTGGGACTGAGGCTACCTCGGATAACATAAACCTCGGATAATACGGAGTTTACGTGTGTTTTGAGGTTGGGCTGTAATAAGACCACTTCAAAATATTTATTATATATAGTATTAACCAGTAAATACGACAATAAAAGTCATTTCGAGTTGCAAATAAAAGAACTTTAAGTAAAGACATGTTGTTTACGCATTATTATAACACTGAGTAAGAAAAAAAAAACGTATATTTAAGCTTAGAGCTGCCTTGGATAACCCCGAGTCTCGGATAATCGGGGCTCGGATAATCGAGAGTGTACTGTATCCAGACATATTTTTATCCATGTTAGTAGAAATCAGTCATTAACTAAAACACGACTGTGGTCATTTACTGACACAAGACCGGTCATTCACTGAAACCATGTCATAATTTCTTAAATATATATTAAAACCTTTTTCTTTCTTTTTAGCTTGGTAATTAATATTCTATGTCAATCTATAGAGCTTATGCACAAGTTAGACCAGAGGTGCCCACCCCCCCCTGGGGCAATGACTCACCCCCCCCCCCCACTGGGCCAATGACTACCCCCCCCCTTAACTGCGACCAACCCCCTCCCCACATCCGAGATATTAGGATTCGGAAGATAAATTCATTGTATAAATAAACAATGGTTTATTTTTAACAAACAATGTTCATTATACAGGGTGTCCCATACGTAAGGTGCCAAACTTCGGGAATAGGTTATATGGGTCTAAATAAAGATAAAATGAAGAATGAATTTTTTTTCCAAAAACGCCTTGTTTACCAGATATCCGCCATTTTGTATTTTTAACAAAATATTTTTTATCTCCCAAGTTTTTGAATCGATTTTTTTGAAACTCAGTATGCACCTGTATCTAGTCAAGGTTAGTTTATGAAAAAATAATCAGCATGATCGAATCGTTAATTTCAAAATGGCGGCCGCTTAAAATCTTTAAATTGAAATACCGAAACAATGGTACATTTTACAAAACGATATAAAGAACAATAATATTTAGAAAATTTTATTTCCATTCCAACGATACCAAAATTATGAAAATTGATTAACAAACAACTGAGTTATGGTCGAATTAGTGCATGGCTCAGCGCAACAATGGACTATTTTGCTTCAAAAAATGCTGCCTCACTAGCTAAATACGATCATAACTCAGTTGTTCATTAACCGATTTTCATAAATTTGGTGTCATTAGATGGGAAATAAAATTTTCTAAAAATCGTTACCCTCTATGTTTTTTGTAAAACGTACCGTTCTTTCGTTATTTCAACTTAAAGATTTTAAACGGCCGCCATTTTGAAATTCATTATTTAATCATGCTCATTATTTTTTCATTAACTAACCTTGACCAGATACAGGTGCATACCGAGTTTCAAAAAAATCGATTCAAAAACTTGGGAGATAAAAATATTTTGTAAAAAGTACAAAACGGCGGATATCTGACAAACAAAGGGTTCTTGGAAAAAATGTATTCTTTATTTTTATTATATTTATTTTGACCCATATAACATATTCTCGAAGTTTGGCCACCGGTCTGACACTTAAATGGAGCCAAGTGGTAAGCTTATTGGAGCGGGTTAGTTCAATGCACTTTATTCAGATGGCGTTGTAAAAACATGACTTTCTTCTTCTTCACTGATTCAGCCAATCAGAACGACGATAACGATCTGCTAACTTCCCGTTCCGTTTCCCCTGATTTTCTGTCACGACACGACGTGTACACAACCATAACGAGTTGGAATTAATTTGAGTGTGGGAAAATACCTAAAGTACGTTTGCAGAAAGTTGTTCTAGTGTAAGTTGTTTCGCGAAATACTGTACTGAGTGATTCTTATTGTGCTTAAAGCGATTGATGGAAAATAAATACATAGATGTTTACATAAAAGCACTTAATAAAAATTAACTGAGTTAATTTTTATTAAGTGCTTTTATGTAAAGATCTACGTATTTATTTTCTATCAATCGCTTTAAGCACAATAAGAATCACTCAGTACAGTATTTCGCGGAACAACTTGCACTAGCGGCAAACGCACTTAATCTAAACAAACCGGTAAAGTCATTAAAATTGAAAGTCTAGCAGACAAAACAAGAAAACGAAAATATAAACAAAGCAGACGATGACGATCGATATGTCGCATCGACGACCATCGATATATCGCATCGATCTTTTTAGTTCGTAGCACTTTATTCAGATAGCGCTGCTGTTCCCTTACCACCGAGTTATTAACATGGGAGTGCCATCTCTTTACAAAGTTCATTATTACTCTATGGTTTGGCACTTTACTTATGGGACACCCTGTATATGTATATATTATTCTTTACCAGTTTTTCCTATCAAGAGTTTCCAAGCGGACTCGCCCATTTCCTTTTCCTTGATTATTTAAAAATTTATATTTAAGCCATTCTTAGTTTTGTACACGTTTCTTTCTGCAGTGCTCTGTCCACTTATCGTGGCGCACTTTAGCGTTACACATAGGTTCCAAACACTTACATATTAATAGTTTTTGTTTTTTAGGCATTTTAAATATCTAAACTATAAGCAAAATACAAATGTGTTGTGATAAAGCCCGATGCACTTCACCGTGATTACATCTTACAATAAAATACTGTAGACCTAAACCACAAACTAAATATTTTAAAACATATAAGATACTCGAAAGTCACAAAATACGCAGGTGTCAGGTGTATCGGATAGCAAAAACTAACCAGTAACCACTGACAGACAGTGACAACTGCAACTGACACAAGATCGAAGGGGTGGGAGTGAACGCATGCGCCGAAATTCTCCGAACTACGAGTACATCGCGCCACCGCGCGAGTCTCGTTACCATAGCAACCACAAGCTCAACGTTGCCAAACTTACATTGTCACTGCCCACTACCCAGAGCCCACACTACGTTTATACGCATACATCCAAAGTTCTAGAAATATGGGTTTTAATTTAATACTGAAATTGAATTTCTTAATTTCACGTTTTTTAATTGTTTTATGATGCCCCCCCCAGCCTGGCGAAAAAGTACTATTTTTCATCCCCCCCAGAAATTTCAATGACGCAGTTTGCGTCATGACCCCCCCCTGTGGGCACCCCTGAGTTAGACGATATAGAGCACATTGAAAATTATTTAGTGTGGGAGTAATCCTAATATTATCTGAGATCTCGCCCTTAACCGGTCATTCACTGATACACTAACCCTATGTAGAATAGTAGTTTGATACACTCAAAGTGTAATGTTCAGGACAGCCTTACTGGCGGGTGAGTGGGTGCGCTGTATTCGGAATTGGCATGAATCATCTGTGTTGTGTCGGCAATCAGTCATGTGATCACATGTTTAAGGCCCGCATTACACTATCAAATATTTTATAAAAGTTTCTTTTATAAATGGTTTATTTGTCAAATTATAAAAGATTTAGTTGTCAAATCAGAATTTAAGATTTTGTTTTGAAAATCAGCTGACTTAAATTTTGATTGGTCAAATCAAATCTATTATGAAAGATCTTTTATAAAATATTTGATAGTGTAATGCGGGCCTAAGTAAAGACACACTTGCAATATAAAAGTTTATGCTGCAATCTCATATGCAATAAATGTTAAATCTCAACAAGGTCTCGTTGAAATCTATCTCAAACTTACACCTAAAATGACGGCAAAAGTTCTCGCAAAGCTTGCCGCAAGCCTAAGAAGAGGTTTTATTCTCATTAGTAGTGGCAATACTTAATATTACGTTTCTTATTGTGCAAGACAAATTTTGTAGTGTTGATGTGCCTTAAAAACATAAATAGTGTTTTGACAGATCAACACAATCATGAGGTTTAGCAGATGATTTGTAGAGTTTCCACATTTTGCCACCCGCCAGCAAGGCTGTCCAGAGCTATAATAGAATTGATTTTTATCTAGGCTGCATTCAATATAACCAAACCAGCTGTGTTGCAACAACAGCTAACTGAACACTTGAAACTGAATGAGGACAAAGTCGAGGCATTTGTAGCTACTTGGACAAGTCAAGCAAAGGACATAGTAGGCACTATGAAGCGGAAATCCACACATCCCAACCAGGTTAGCTTATCTGTCCTAAGATAATTTTTTTTTGAGAAAACTGTTATGAAATTAAATGAAAAATGAATGAATAATGAAATGAAATGAAATGAAATATTCTTTATTGTCGTAAGAAAGTTAAACATCATTGGCAACGTCATAAGCACCAGCATGCAAGCTAGGTCACGTTAATCCTATACTCCTATACACGAATATCCTATACAAGCAATGTTTGTACGGGCATATATTTAAAACAATAATAATTTTGGCTATGTAATAGCCTACACCATAAATAAACAGACAGACCAGAATATTTCAAACAGTGTACTAAATAAAGAACATATCGTCGGTGAAGAAACACTACCGCCTATCGGACAAATTTTGGGAAATTGAGTTTTTGCTATCCCAGCAACCGCAGTGTTATTCTGCACGTAATGGCGGACGTAGTTCACTGAAAATCCGAGGGATAGCGTTGGTATAGGCAATGTTCTAATTTGACAATATTTGACTTTATTTGTGACAATACCGCCCATCTACCAGATAGGCGGTAGATAGGCGGTATTGCCAAAACAGTTTTTCTTCTCTCCTGTAAAGTATTTATTAATCAGAGTTGGGTTTATGGTATGATAGCAACCTCAGTGTTATTGTACACGTAATGACGGCTGTAGTTCACCGAGATCCCTAGGGATAGCGTTCGTAGACGCAATGTTTTAATTTGACTATATTTGACTTTATTTGTGACAATACCGCCCATCTACCAGATAGGCGGTAGATAGGCTGTATTGCCAAAACGCTTTTTCTTCTCTCCTGAAAAGTTTGGGTTTTGTCAGATAGGCTGTATTGTTTCTTCACCGACGATATATAAAGCAAAGTACAACTAAAAATTGATATTTTTCATTTTGAAAAAGTCATCTACACTATAAAAGGGATTCTCAAGGAGCCATGAATAAAATTTATTTTTAAATATTTTAAATGGATACAAACTAATTTTTTGTTCTAGGAAATTGTAAATTTGTAATGAAATTATAATATGGCTATTAAGAGTTTTGCTTGAACGTGAAAAATTTATTGCTGAATGGTTTTTGTTGCGTGTATCATGAACAGAATGCTTAAAATTCAGAAAATTTGGATTTTTTAATATGTAAATAGTTAGGTCAAAAATATATAAATTTATAATCGTTTGGAATTGGAGTTGGATAAAAAGTGGTTTACAGTGCTCTCTGTTATTGCATTTTGTAAGGGTTCTGACTGCCTTTTTTTGAAGTATAAGAATTTAATCAATTCTACTACAATTACCGTAAAGAATTAAACCATACCTGAATATAGATTGGAAGTATGCAAAATAAGCAGTCCTTAAATAATTATCAGAAACCACATCAGTTAATCTATTTAAGAGATATATTACTCTAGAAAGTCTCTCACTTAAATAATCAATATGGGCGTTCCATGTTAATTTTTGATCGATATTAATGCCTAAAAATTTGACTGCATCCACAAAAATTGACGGATCTTGATTTGACTGAACTGGGAGGGAATTTGTTGAGATAGGTCTAAGACTGAATCGTATATTCTGTGTTTTGACTTTGTTGAGAAGAAAGCCATTAGAGTGAAACCAATTTGAAGCAGTTTTTAATGTTTCATCGGCCAATAGATCTAGGTTATTAATATCATTGCTAGTTGTGAAAAAAGTTGTATCATCGGCGTATAAAATAGTTTTTGAATTTTTTATTGAAGACGGTATATCATTAATATAAATGAGGAAAAGAAGGGGTCCCAATACAGAGCCTTGTGGGACTACCCAATCCACTGTGGCTTCATCAGACCATTTTCCATTAACGTACAAAATTTGCCTACGATTTTGTAAATAAGATTAAAAAAATATTAATGAAGTTCTGTGAAAACCGTAATATTTTAATTTCATCGTGAGAATTTTGCCATCAACACAGTCAAAGGCTTTGCTTATATCACATAAAATAGCCTGAGCAAAAGATTTGTCTTCAAAGGATGAGTGGACCTGTCTAATTAAATCATCCAGACCATCTATAGTTGATTTATTTTTTCTAAAACCAAACTGTGAGGGACTTAAGAGATTATTGTTTTCCACAAAAGAATATATTTGATTAAAAACTAAAATTTCAATAACTTTTCCTAAAACGGGAATTACAGATATTGGACGGTAGCTCAGAGGTAGATCTTTGGGACCACTTTTATAAATGGGACAAACCCGCGATATCTTAAGTTGGTCTGGGAATATGCCCTCTTTCAGAAGATGATTTATGCATATGGCTAACGGCTCGTCTAAACTATTAATTATACTTTTCAGTAGGTTATTTGACATACCATAGATATCAAGACAGTCAGAATTGTTCATTCCCTTAGCAGCATTAAGGATATCTTTTGGAGTAACTGGCAACCACTTGAAATCATTTAAACTACGAATTGAGCTCTCATCCATAAGATCCTTGCAAGATCCCCCTGACACAGAATTACTAAGTTTATGTTTTAATTCTTTAACCGAGGTAATAAAGTATGTATTTAATATATCTGGTTCTATATTATGGCTAACATTTTTTAAAATCCAACAACAAAACAATAAGTAAGCTTAATGTCAACAACAAAAGTATAGATAAGGGTGAGAGATCAGGTGTATATAAAATTAAATGTGCGAGTTGTCCGAGTGTTTATGTGGGAAAAACGGGGCGCTCATTTAACATTAGATACAAAGAACATCAGCCGAACCCAAAAGCTGACAGACAAAAGTCCACATTTGCCCAACATCTGATCAATGAAAACCATGACATGAACGACATAAACAATGGCTTGGAAATCCTCCACACTTGCAGAAAAGGCAATAAATTAGACACCCTGGAAGAATTCGAAATTTACAAAGCTCACACAAAAAATTACAATAGCGAACTTATTTTAAATGACAAACTGAATTTTAAATCACATTTTATTTTCAATAGTATATTAAATCAGAGGAGAACGCCAAGACCAGGAGGGCAAAGTGCAACTATTGATAACGCCGCCACCGACACGACGAAGCAAGGATAATTCAGTCTGTCATCTGCTCGTGATCGGGGATGTGCGCTACCGCGAAACAGGCCTGTTTTTGTAAATGTAAATTTTGTGTTATGTGTGTGATGTGCAGTGACTTTTTTATATCTTAACGACACCTTTTGGTTGAAATTCAAAGTCTGAAGATGGCATATTAATGCCGAAACGGCCGTAACGTTCGGTACAACATAGGAGCTGTATGACGAAGGTATTTATATGTTAATTAACACTTTTTGTTGATACAGTATTAAATTTGATTACTTCCCAAGAAGCTTTACATTGATTTTTACTTCTTTCAATATAATCAACATTACTAACAATTTTTGCCTCTTTGACAGCATTTCTATACTGGTTTTTTAATTTACTATAATTTCGCTTAAGGTCTACATTATTGGAATTACAAGGTAAATTTATTATGTTATGTAAATATAGAAGTCTTTCCTTCATCGCTGCCAACTCACCTGTATACCATATGTTATTTTTTATTTTGTTTACCGGACTGTTTTTGTTTGCTTTAACAAAATGTCTTATAATAGTTTAGGGCATTTAAAATTACATCAAACAAAATTAAAAATATAGTTTTGGAGGCAGTCTGCTCAGGGTTACCCATTAGGGCTGGCCAATCAATCGAGGCTAATTTTAGGGTTAAAGGAATTATTTTTTTTTTTAATATCTGTTTGAGCTGATTATTGAATTTCTCTGCTGACGCCAATGAACCACTTGCACGTGAGGACTTGGATACTAATTTTGCAGACACCAAGATGCCTTTATGATCCGAAAAAGGAAATGGGAAAGTACTTACTTCCGCAATATCTATATTACAATTGTAGATAAAAACATTATCTAAACAATTTTTCCCTCTCGTGGGTTCATTGTTTAAATGGAAAAAATTATATTGCCTGAAGAGGTTAAGTAACTCTTTTGCAGTTTTACTATTCTTAGTTACATCAAAATTGATGTTTAAGTCACCACCAATCATTATATTATAAAAATTCCATTTAGTAATAAAGTTTAAAAAATTTTCAAGGATAGTTAGAAATTCCCACGGGTTTCCATCTGGTGAATGGTAAATTGAAACTAAAATTAACTTAAAACTATCTACGAAAGTAACGGCAGCTTCAAAATGCAGTTCTCTGCAAAATGTAGTCACATGACAATCTCTACAGTTAATAAAATTATCAATAAAAATTGAGACTCCTCCTCTTATGTGATTAGTGCGCGAAAAATCTGCAGAGCAATAAAAACCGTTAGGATAAGCAAGATTTACTTCTTCTTTCAACAACCAATGATGACATTTAACTTCATTTCAGTCGCGCTTGTCATGATAAGTTGATTTTGACACAAAACCTTTAGAGGATGATTTGTTCTCAAGTACTTTTTCAACCGTTCTATGGCAGTTACAGAGTAGAGAATCATGTGTTCGTATACTCTGAATAATTTACTAATTGATTGAATACCTTTTTAGTTCTGGGATTGGGTTATCCGTAATTCTTTAATCAGTCATTGAAATAAAAAAATTCAAATTATGAAAAGGTGGTTTCTTTAGTGCATACTCAAGATAAGATAAAAAATAAAATCATGGACCTAGTGAAAAACTAGGTCCAATTTCGGTGTGGAAAATACGGGAAACATACGGAAATTTTTAAGCCTGATTTTGTAGACACCCTGATCACTGGCTCTTCCTGACACATCTCATTCACAACTTCCTCTTACTATTTACATTTAATTCGTTCATATTCACAGCACAAAAATTAATTTCTCCCTCTCTAATAATGGTGAGGCATCTTATGAGTCGGTTCTGGTTGTTGCAGGTGGAAGGTGTGAGCTGGATGTTGGATGCCGCAGTTGGCAGTAGTGATGGCCCGTTGTTGGAACCTCGGGCTATCGTGGAACTGAAGCTGAGATCGGCCTCTGGCAGTCTGCGGTTAGATCTCGCCCAATCACAGCTGTTCACGCTCTACGAGGCCTTAGAGACTGTTCAGAGTCAATTGGATAGCTTGAGATGATTGCATTTATTCACTTTTTAATGACCTTTATTACTATTATTTTTCTATGTATATAAGTTGTATTAAGTATAATTATGTTTCCATACTGACTTTTTTTAGCCTTATGAATTACAGGTTATAAGTATTAAACTATAAAGTTTTAGTTTAGTATATCTAGTGCCTTTGTTTCCAAGTTGGATTCTATAAATGAATGAAATGGTCTTTATTTTGGAGCGGTTTTCAACAAGGCTGATTCACAAAATAATTTAGGTCACATATACAGCCATTTTACGATAAATCACTTTTAATGTTTAAGCTAAACAATCTAGAAAATTCACTTGCGGACTGAGACCAAGCCCGAGTTCATCAGCTGCATAGCTTGCAGGGTGGCCACTCAAAACAAATTTTTCCATTCCTGGTTTTTTCCCGGTTTTCACGGGTATTTTCGGCCCGGTGGAATATTAACTCCATAATAGTCATCCCAATTGGTGAAAACAGAATAAAAATGTCTTACAGTTACTCTATTATTATTAAAATCCATCAACCATGTGGAAAAACAGAATAGCCTGATAATTAACAGAGTTTAAAAAGGTTTAAACGCAAGTGGCAAGATGACTTTCCACCGGCCGCTTGCACAATCAGGGTGTTAACAAAATCAGGCTTTAATTCCCCTATATTTCACGCTAAAATCACGTATTTCATGCTGGGCAATAGATAATGCTTGAGTATGCACTAAATAAACCACATTTTCATAATTTGCATTGTTAAACTTCAGTGACTGGCTGAAGAGTCATGGTTAACCCAATCTCGGAACCAATAAGGCATTCTGTTCCCCAATTCAACTACAAATAAATCAAAATGTGACAGAACACGCAAATACCAGGCAATAAAATGTGCATGGTAGACGGGAAATCAGCATTGATCCTCTACTCTCACAGCAGACTGTCCGCCGTAGAATGGTTAAAAATTGCTTGAAAATAAATAGACCTCAAAAGTTTCTGTCAAAACCAGCTTTTCATTGTAAAATGTAATCCAAGTGCATTTTGTTAACATACCGTACGTTGTATGACACTTAAAGGATAATTATTAAATTATTTCCTTATCGTATTCGATACTTAAAAGCAGCAGAATTATCAACCTTATAAATTAAGGAAGGAAGACGCAAAAATATGAATATCGATCAAAAACTTGACAAAGGTACGCAGGCGCCGAACTATCGGCCTGTCTTGGTTCACATTGCTGTAAGCCCGAATTCACAACACAACGCAGTGGCAGTGGCAGTTGCTAATTGGTCCGACGCAATGACAACACGTGGTTTCCATGACAACCTGTTATGCGCACTGTATTTTGCGCAATCCGTGTGAAGGGGGGAGGGGGGAGGTAAAAGGAAGGAAGAAAGGATGAAAGAAAGTAACATAAAACTTCGGTAACCAGAAAGGCAACAAAACAAAATTGATATTAGATGTTGACTCTTGCACCCGATTTTGACTGATTTCCCGAATGTTATTTTCTTCTAACCAAAGTTGAACTAAACACCATTTGAAGTTGATATTTTGAAAAGATAAAACACAATTCATGACAATGAATAAACCTTCTGAACATGAAAGTTTCTGGTCTATCAAACATTCAATTTTGCTACACTAAATGTACTCATTTTTGCGAGTTGTTATGCCATACACCTGGCAGATGACAAGGTCACGTACAGACAAAAATCAAAAGGCTAGCCAATTTTTTGTTTGAAATTCATTATTGTTGATTGTGAGTTTGTATTAATTTTGATTTTTGCACACATTTGCCATCACTGTTTTTACCAATAACAAGTGATGGCAAATGTCAGCAAGAATCACGATCAAAGTCAAGCCAATGCTATGTCGGTTCAAAAATTATTGTACGAATCGAACGCCTTTAAATTATACGTTTAATACGTTAACTGCCATGCCGACCCGATCGGGTCGGCATAGGTAGGTCGGGTGGAGCAACATGCCGACCCGATCGGACCGACACCTCGAGAATGTAAGGTTTCGCCATTTTGCCGCTAGATGCCTCCCACTGTCACCTAGCGGTGATCAAGCGTACTACAACAATAGAGTAGGGACGTCGCTACTAGATAGCGTTGGAGTTTAGATTCTGATGCTTCTACACGTGGCTCACAAAATCCTTGAAGTTGGCCAAAATATATTGACACGATCGGATCTGCACGTTTTTTTACAATGGTTTTCACATTACTTTCTGATAAATAATGTCACTTTTTCGTAACAAAGTAAACGTTTTGCAAGTTTAATTTTATTCTAAAATTGTTTGGATATACTAATGACTTCGTTTTACTTTTTAATATTTTGTTAAAGTAAAAAAAACTTTTACTGAGTTTTTGTTGCTAGGATTGAAATAAAAACAATAAACTGTCGGAAAAATGTAATTTATTGCCTTACCACAGTATTTTTAACTAACATAAGAAACCAAGTCTTTTTATTTGTGGCAATTAATGGCTTCCAAATTCATATTTGAACAAGAATAGTAAAAAGAAAATAAAAAGCACCTAAAGTCTCCCGGTCCAATTCACTCGACAAAGGAATTCCTAGAAATCGATCTATCTCGCTTTCGTCCAGATCGCTAATTTTTTAAACTGTAAATTTGTAACCACAAGTAAAGTAAGTCACAATTGTTGATTCACAATGAAACACGGACGGTTGCACACTGCAGACTACGTAAAATACGCGGGAAACAGATAGAAAAAAGCAGGGTTGCCAATCGTGTAGGCGGTAGCAAATACGCGGGAAACGGTGAAAAAAAACTTGGTGCCAACCTTGTAGGCGGTAAAGGGTAGTATTGCCAACTGCGCGAAGTTAAATAGCAAGATGAATGAAAAATTGGGCGTGAACCGATCGGGTCGGCACTGATTTTTTCAAGCAATATTTTGCTTCAAATTTTTAGTGCGGATAAAATCTAATTTTTTTTATGTAACCCTTATAACTAATCTAAACAAGTATAAAAAACACATAGTAACTCAAAACAAAAATACTAATGTGTTTGGCAATACAGCAATCAGGCCAAAAATTGGCGTGGCAGCTAACGTGTTAACAATTCTTATAGGGGCAGGGGAATAGTGGGTTTTCATTTTGAGTCGAGTAGTGATCAAACTCCTCGAGTATAAGTTTAATTAACTATTATTCGTTGCAGAAAAACGAACAGTAAGGAAAATGTAAGGTGATGTACTACTCCAAAATAATTTCAAACACAAAAAATCTTTGGTACAAAGATGATTTTTTAAATTTTTTTTTATTTATTTATTTATTAACTCAAAAGTACAATTACAATAAGCCTCACTAAGCCTAGCGAGGTCTTAAATTCTACCATTATTAACTACCAGGAAAACAATTTAGATCCAGGCACAGGTGGGCGTTGTTCGACTAAATAATTGTTCTGCAATCCAAAATAAAATTATGATGAATAGAACTATTGCCGAAACATATC
Organism: Flexamia atlantica; assembly: GCA_035578135.1. Lineage (NCBI taxonomy): Eukaryota > Metazoa > Arthropoda > Insecta > Hemiptera > Cicadellidae > Flexamia > Flexamia atlantica. The sequence goes on along the minus strand of JAQJVK010000005.1, from coordinate 51,428,504 downwards.
TACCTACTCTAATACAACAAAAACAACAGCAACAAATTAGGGTACACTAATAAATAATTAGCCTACTAACCAAAAACTTACACAAAACAATTTGTGATCTCTCAAAGAATATCTAATTAGGTCATGTGTGTATACAAAATTGTTCGGCGTTATCGATAATTCGTTTCAAAATTACTACGTTATTCAGTATAACTGTGAGGGGATAGTTTCAGCGGTGTGCTGGGAACGTTCCAGGGGTCAGAAGTGGAGGACAGGTTTGGGGAAAAAAGGAAGGTAGCTCAGACAGAGCGATCAAAAGAGTCCCAAAAGGATTGGCCGCGGGCCACAGAGACCAAACGAGTATCGCACCAAAGCTATCAACGAGTCCAAAAGAGACACAAAGCAAAATTCGGAAATTATCCTTCTTAGCTGTTGACGTTGATAAGCTAAAGAGCAACAAATTGCTGCGGGGTTCTCTAAAAAACTTGAAAACTTGTCAGGGTTTTCTGCTTGCAGGAAGACCCAAGTCAAAAAGATCTGACTCCGCAGGCACCCCCCCCCCCCCCCGCAGCACTCTGTGGTTGCCCCACCTCCCCGAGGTCCGCAGCTGGAGGGGCAATAAAAATGCTGGGCCTGGCTAGAGGGACTGGTGCCAACTAAGTTGAGAAAAGCCATGGAGAAACTCGTTTCACAAACCAAGCTTGACAGATGGGAAGATTCCCATCTAGACAACAACCACCATGAGTAAACAATAAGTTTTCAAGCCAAGAAAAAGCTTGAGTAGGACTCCTCCTACAGGAGAGAAAATCAATCCCGACCTTGACACTCATCACAGTAGTCCTAGTGACTTCAAATCTTCTAATGGAGCAGCAAGAAAGATCTTCAGTCTGGAGCAAGAAATACAAAACAAAAATTCAGGTTCTCAGACCAATGAGATTTCCACAAGGCAAAATTCTACGATTTCTGCTCAGCAGAAGGTGACTTTAAGTAACAGCTCAGATACAGACAATGAAGAGGACGTTGGACCATTCGAACTAGAACCACAGGAAATGCAAGATCAGTGAATTATACATCAAACAAATGACAAAAAACGTCACCTATATCGATCAGCTCGAAACCCTCATTGGGGCCATGGCTCGTCAAAGAAAGGTTGTGACTAAGACGCAAGAAAGGAATCTAGTTAGCATCGTGGAAGCAATCAAGAAACAATTCTTGGAACTACAGACCGAATACATGGAGCTAAGAGGAGCATATAAGGAACAAGCAAAAACCATTAAGCTTTTGATCCAAGCAAAAACATCGAATGAATCACAAATAAAACACTATAACCGAGCAAATCAAAAGTAATATTCAGAACGCTACACAGAAAACAGGCACAACAACAATAGAAACACAATCATATGCAGGTATTACAAAGAGTAATCTACCCACCACCAATCTTGATCAAACTACTGATAGGGTCCTAGCAAACTCAAATAAGAAGACCATTCTGCTTTATCCAAAAGATGACATGAAATCGAGTGAAGACATAAAAAATCTCATAAAAACCAAGATTAATCCTTCTAAACATAACTTGCAAGTGAAACGGCTCTAAAAAATAAGCAATAATGGCCTGGCTCTTCAACTAAACGATGTAAGGGCATCAAGAACAGGGCCCGAAGGCGTTATCAAAGATGCTGCCCGTGTACATCACCCCAACAACTGCGAGAAGCATACCTGGAACAAAGACATCTCTACAAACAGGCTGTCCAAGATGCCAAAGGCACCAGCTCGAAAAACTTCCTCCAAGAAAATGTTAACACAGATCCATTTGGTCTTGTCTACAAGCTGTCAGCAGGCAAGACAAGATGTCCTGACATTCCAACTAACCTAGCAAAAGATAATGGCAGCTATACATCTATCTTTGAAGAGACCGCTGAACTCCTGTTGGAGAAGCTCATTCCACTCGACAATGAAGACATCATGCCAGAGCAAGAAGGTATAGTTTTTTTCCTTGGGGGCTGGGGTAACATTACCCCTTGCTACCTCGTCCTGAAAGATCTTTTGTAGCACCCTTCCTTTTAGTCCACCAGCCGAAGTCCTTTCGCGTAGCCTAACAGCTGGTGCACACCCATTTCTCTTATTTCAGTAGGCATCAAGAGTGCCTTTCCTAGGTATTTCAACCTTTTTTGGGCTAACGCCGGACAATCCAGCCATATATAGTTCAACGGATTCTACGGAAAGACAGAATCTGCACTGATCTGTTTGCCTAAGCCCTATTGTTCTAAGGTATTTCCTCACATGGCTATGCCCTGTGAGGAGACCTATCAGAAGGCTTATTTCCCCTTTTTGGAGGTCGAAGATGGTTCTCCATTCCTTTCTAAGAGGATTGATCAACATCTTCGATTGTCTCAGGCCTGGGGTATCTTCCCATACCTTTGCCTTCTGGCCCTCTGCCCAGGTTAGGATTTCTGTTCGTTCTTTGCTCACTGGGACTCCGCAGCATGGTTCGGGCCCGATGAGTTCGGACTTTGCCGCCTCACTCGCCAGGCCGTCGGCTCTTTCGTTGCCTTCATGCCCAGCGTGGCCTGAGATCCATGCCAGCTGGACTCTGTTGTGTTCGCCCAAGGCCTTTAAGGCGCTCTTGCAGCTCTGCACAACTTTTGATTCTACCACACAGGCATAAATTGCTTTGAGAGCAGCCTGGCTCTCTGAGAGGATAAGAACCCTTCTCCTTTTCAGATTTTTATCCAGCTGCAGTCTCATGCAATGCTCTGTCGCCAAGACTTCCACCTGGAAAACAGTCGGTGTTTCACCGAGGGCCTTTGAGAGGTGGGTTCCTATCCCATACACTCCAATTCCCGACCTGCCCTCCTTCCGCGATCCGTCTGTATAAAACACCATTGCTGACTGCCTATTTCTTCCCTTACCTTCTGCCATTCTCCCCTTCCACCTTTGGCCACTTGATAAGGTTTAGTGAAGTCGTACTTCCTAATCATAAGATCTGAGACCGTCATCCCCATGTCCAGACTCGGGAATTCCCTTAGAATCAACATGTGACCTGTCCTTCTTGAAGGAGATATTTCTTCTTTACTGCAAGTCTAGGGCCATTAGTGCTGCCCTTTTCTTTATGTCTAGCCCAAGTGGGAGTGAGCCTAGAATTGACTCCATTACCACTGTCGGACGTGATCTTGTTGTGCCACATACCCCTGTGCAGGCCAGTCTTTGCAGTTGTTGCAGCTTTGCAGCTACACCAGCCTGCTCTGCCTTCCGCCACCACACCAAGGCTGCGTTTTCCACCATAGGCTTTACTGGCTTCATATGTCCACCAGATCAGTCTAGGGTTGAGTCCCCATCTTTTGCCAAATGTTCTTCTGCAGGCGCCCATGGCTCCTGTTCCTTTGGCAGTGACATGATCTATGTGCCTGTTCCAAGTCAACGTCTGATCTAGGTATACACCCAGATATTTAGTCTCCTTGACTGACTTGACCCTCACTCCCCTTATCAGGGGAGGGGAGATTTTAGTTCTCCTTTTCCTTGTGAAGGTCACTATCTCAGTTTTTGAAGGGTTGATTGTCAAGGTATAGTTAGGTCAGTGGAAGTACCTTATCACTCATGGGATGAAGATCCTTTCACGATCCAGGAATTAAGAGATGCCATCAGGAAGATAAAAATCAGGAAAGCAGCAGGGTCTGATGAGGTTCAACCCGAGGCTGTCAAGAACCTTAGTGAAGATAACCTTGCAAATATTTCTTCACATCTTCAATGAATGCTGGAGATATGGAATTTTCCTCAGAGATTGAAAGAAGGCAAGACTGCACATCCTCCGCAAAGCAGGAGATAGGGAATGGAAAAAGCCAAGTTCATACCGTCCTATAAGCCTGCTCCCTGTTCTTGGGAGGACATATGGAAGGTTGGTGGAGTACTGTCTTAGAAAGTTTCTAGCTGATAATCATCTTGTACATGAGGCACAGTTTGCCTTCATGCCTGGAAAGGAAACCAAGGATAACAACCCTGACAACCTTAGTCCAGGACTCGCCTGAAAAACATATTGTTGGCCTGTTCCTCGACATTGAAGGAGCGTTCAACAAACTATGGTGGCCTGCAATACTACAAAAGGCCAGGTCTATGGAAGTAGGGGGAAAATGCTTGAAACGTACCTTGATGAGCGAAGTGTAGTTCTACCTAGAGGAGGCGTAGTAACTGAAAGGCAAGTTAACAGAGGGTGTCCCCAGGGCTCTGTTTTGGGGCCGTTGTTATGGAATCTGGTCATGGATGACCTGCTAAAGGCTCAATATCCTCCAGGCACCAAAGTTATAGCCTTCACAGATGATGATCTTCCTGTCGAAGGAAGATCTAGAACAGTCCTGGAAGAAAAGCTTGCCCAGGCAACTGCAATACCGTACTTGAGGCTTGGAGCAGCAGGGTCAAGTTAAGATTTTCATTTTCAAAGACAAAACTTCTGATGTTCAGGGGAAGCCTGTGTCACAGAAGCCCTCTTATGTCAGGATACATGGAAGAATTGTGTCAGTAGTGACATAGACAACCTATCTGGGAGAGGTGCTTGATGGCAAGCTGTCATTTCTACAAAATACTAGTGTCAAATAGGGCCAAGATCCTATTTGGAAAGATATGTAGATTGGCGAGGCATGCATATGGAGTAGACACGGCTACAATAAGGACACTTTACAACACCGTTGCTGTCCCGATAATGGCCTACGCCAGTTCAGTATGGGAGCATAGGTCGCCCAAAGTAGCCATTATGAATACCCTCAGATCAGCACAGAGACAAATTCTGCTTATGTCTACAGGAGGCTATCGCACAACACCCTTTTATGCGTTGACTATAGCTGCAGGCGTCCCTCCCATAGACCTGAAGCTTAAGGAGCTAGTTCAAAGAAGGAGAATAAGACAAGGTGAAAGAGAGGATACAAGAGTAGAGCTGTGTGATGAGTTGGAGGGCGCTTGGCAAGCAGAATGGGATCAAGCAACCCAAGGAAGGTACTCATACCATCTGTTCCCTGAAGTGAAAGAGAGGCTTCAGTTAAGAATTAATCCAAATCACTGGACCATCCAGATATTAACGGGCCATGGAGCATTTAAGAGTTACCTCTTCTCAAAGGGGAAGGCTGACACAGATTTATGTGACCATTGTGGAGAAATTGTCCACCCTGAACACGGGTTCCTTCAGTGCTCAGCCTGGATAGGAGAAAGAGAGCCAATCATGGAGGCAGCAAGAACTGCAGGCACCATCTTTCCAATTGGCCTGGTGTACTGTGTCAGAGTGCATTGAGAATGCAGTAGAGGATGTGTGTGGAGAATTGTTCACCGGTTGCGAGAAGTCTGACCCTGATAGGAACGCGCCTGTTACCCGATGACGACTTCCACCAAAAGAAGACAATTACCCAGTGGACGAGACTACGTCTCTGTCCCCCAGTGGAAGCTGGCAGAAGACTAAGAAGAAGCGAAAGTGATAAGTAACAGATACCTAGAACAAGTTAGGTTAAGGAATAGGGGAAAGAGAATAAATATAAAAAAATGGAGGCTGAATTAAGGATTGGAAATGAGAAATGAGAAGGAAAGCATGCACAATTTAGGGTAAAATAAAATACAAGACTGAAGGAAGAGAGAGACATAAAGGAAATAAAAAAATAGAAAGTAAAAGCCAAGCAAACCCCGGTGTAAAATAGGTACGGGGGAAAGAAAAGAAGAATGAAAAAAAAGTCCCAAAAGGATCTCACAGTTCTAGCAAAGCGAGGCTTGACAGGTAATGCCACCTAGGGACTGCTTGGTGTGTACTAGCAGGATTGGGTAGTAAGCTAATGATTTCTCTAGCAGGATGGGTGATTATGCTACGGACTACTTTAGTAGGTAAGCAGATTGCTGAGATTTCTCTAGCAAGGAACAGGCTGCTTGGATTTCTCTAGCAGAGGAGCGGACTGCTTGGATTTCTCTAGCAGGTAAGGGGATTGCTTGGATTTCTCAAGCAGGTAAGTGGATTGCTAGGATTTCTCTAGCAGAGGAGTGTGCTGCTTGGATTTCTCTAGCAAAGGAACGGGCTGCTTGGATTTCTCTAGCAGAGGAGCGGATTGCTTGGATTTTTCTAGCAAAGTAGCGGACTGCTTGGATTTCTCTAGCACAGTGTTTCCCAACCTTTTAGTGCTCGCGTACCACCTACCACATTTTCAATATTTTGGCATACCATCGCAAGTGCCCCCCTCCCATCACCACTGAGGGATCCCCTCCAACAATACTTATAGTTACCCTTTGGCGGTTTTGTTTTCGCTAGCTAAATTTACTTTATTTTACTTGGCAATGTACATTTTTAGATCGTTTTTTGATTACAAGGACATTGTGACAGTTTAGATGTTCACCTCAGCTCTGCACGATAATTTTATAGATAACATTGCGTAAAAACCTTAAAAATTTGAATATGAATTTCGCTAATGCGAAAAAACGTCTAGGTACACAGGAAAAATAATCTATGTCTGTTATTTGGAACTATACATATTTCTCATATCTTATATTCAAAAATTAACAAAAATAAACAATTCTGAGTCATTAAAAGTATACTGTATTTTCACCAATAATCTTATGTTTAAGCATATTACAAAAATTTATACGACAGATCGACATAACAAGACTGTGCGTTAAAAATAGAAAATACGTTTGGTTAGTAAATCGTACAACTAACAAATATAGTTATAACACCAAATTAAAACTGTAAAACTAGTAGTTTTTTTAATGAGAAAAGAACACTAAAAAAAGTGTTCCCAAAATTTTTGTAAAAAGAATTTCTCTTAAAATGAAAGGGTAAGAATATTTCTTGAAGTATGGTACGAATTCGACATATTATAACCAAAACACCAAAACAGATACTTAAAAGGTTAAGCCATTAAGTGCGACTTTATTGTTTGACGGGACAGCGTTTGTTCCTAAACCTAGAATTTTATTTTGTACTACTTCTTCAATCTCTTGCGTACCACCTGAAAGGCCTTCGCGTACCACTGGTTGAGAAACACTGCTCTAGCACGTAAGTGGATTTCTTGGATTTCTCTAGCAAAGGAGCGGGCTGCTTGGATTTCTCTAGCAGAGGAGAGGCCTACTTGGATTTCTCTAGCAGGTATGTGGATTGCTGGGATTGCTCTAGCAAGACTGTAGAATATTTACGAGAGCTCTCGGAGACGGTCCGGCTCATTTGATGGTGAAGGAGCGACTGGCTCGGACGACGGCGACGAAGCGACTCACTGGGGGCTGCTCTGACCCCGATATATATAGCCTCCGCTGGGAAAAAACCAGGATCTCACCTGTCTTCACTGTACTGGTGAGCGCCTGCTGCACTGGTGAACGCCCACTGTACTCTTGGTGGATCTCAGCGGAAATCGGGGAATACTGATAAATGAGGGGCCTCACATCCCCCTTTTACTTCCGCTAAAAAAAAGATAAAGGGAAAAGAAAAACATCCTTTTTTTTACAAACGAAACATGACTAGAACTTTTAATCTAATCATAAACAAAATCAACTGCATAGTGTACAAACTCAATCTTTTGACTCCTAAAACATAAAAGAATACTGTTTTTGGTAAAATGAACACTTTTTTCTTAAAAATACCTTAAAACTCAGCTAAGAAAAACTTAACTGATATAACAACACACAAAAAAATAACTTTGGTTACAACAACACTTATCACCGTTATCACTTCAGTTTAACCTTCTCGTCTTACACAGAGAGGTAATGTCGGTCTCCGGGAAATATCTTTCAAAATTTTCAATTTATTCATCCTCACAAAGCTGCTGTTCGGAAGGATGACTCTGGCCCATTGGGTTCTTCCTCTTTGCCTTCCAGCTGGGTTTTGGGCTGCAGGGGGGCTGGAGTTCTTCTTGGTGAGGGACCGGCGATCCGGAGGACATCGACGTCTCATACGTGGGTGCTGGTTGCTCTGTTAACTTCCGCTCCTTTTCTGTGGAGGCCGATGGTTCACTGGGCTGGTCCAGTTCCATGGGGGCTGGCGGCTCACTGGTGTTCGGGGTTCTCGACTTTATAGGTGAGACCAATCAAAGGTTGTCCAAATCGAGCAGGCGTTGGATATCCGGAGACTTGTCAAAGCTGGTGAGGCGTGGGTTTTCTGGGGTCTTAGTCGGAGGTTGGGAAATAGATCTTTCCACCACAGCGGCTGTTACAGTTTAAAAACTCCGTCATCTTCTCCAATAAGGGATCGTAGACTGGAGGAATCTCTAAATTCTCACCTGGGTTCTGTAGTGTGTGGGTCAACTTGCCTTTCTTATCTTCAACGAAATACCCTTCCTAGTTGCTGCAGACAGTCTTGGGAGTTGTAGGTGGGTGCGGAGATTTTGCCTCTTTGGAACCCAGTAAGGTAGCTCTAGTCGCCTGACTACTAGTAATGGTGCATACTGTGACGTAAGGGCGTAAATCCGGAAATCGAGACGGCTTTCATGGTTTAGGTTGAAGTTGGTCACAAATTTCAACCATTTATTCCAATCTTGGGAAGCTTTTTCATCGCGCCCAACTCTACAGACTCCCCTTTCTGAGGGTCGGGTATCCGTTTCCCGGTTGGTTTTGGCAGGATACAGTAAGATGGCCATCCTTCTTGCAGAAGAAGCAATGTATTCTGTGGGGATGTCGACAGTGGCGAGCCAAATGACCTTCTTCCTCACAGTTCCAGCAGAACACTGTACGGTTTCTCAAGGCAGGAGAGAGGTTTTGGGACCGTGTATCAGAGTGGGCTTTTTGAGGTCGTTGGCACTGGTTGGTTCATTGTTCCGGAAGGGCTTGGTCGGCTTCACTTCTGCGGGGGCTTCTTTCACCCTAATTTGACTGGGTATGTAGTCCAAAATTGTCTCAGTATCTGGCATTAGTTCATCGAGATAGGCCTTGTCTCTGAAATGAACCTTATTCGATCTTATTGGCTGAGCAGGCATTGATGTCCAGGGTTGGGTGGGTGCTGGTGGTGGTCGGTAAGTTGAGCGTTCCCGTAGGATACTCATATTCTTCGGCACGGGCAAATAGATCTGCGAGGGATCTCACTTCATTCCGACGGATATACAGTTTGTATCCCGGTTTCAGAATTCGGTAGATACTTTCAAGCTTAGCCTCATCGGAGTATCCACCTCTGCAGCGGATCAGGGTGCTAAGGGCTACAACAAACTCTTTAAGACTCTCGGTCCCCTTGCATACGATTCTGGATGTCTCTGTCCAAGTTCCTGTAGTACCCCGGTTGTAAGTACTGCAGCTCGAAGTTGTGGATGAAGTCATTGTAATTGCGCCAGGAGTCTCAGTTAATCCTCCACCATAGCAAGGCATCACCTTTAAAGACTTTAGGAAGGGCTCTTAGGATCTGGTTGGCGGGGACTGCATTACCCTCTTATTAGCTCTCTTACTCTCTCCATAAAGGAAATAGGGTCCATTCTTCCGTCAAATTTCAAGTTCCATTTGCGAACAGCGTTACATAAAGAGGCGGTGTCAATAAATTTCCCTTGGCTTTCTTTGGCGGGAGTGGCTTCTAGTGTCGAGCTAGGTGGCGTCTTATTTCCATTACTTATTCCGTGGAGTTAGCAGTCATTGGTTGAACGGGTTGTGGAGGGAAACAGGCAGTGTTTGCCAAGGTTCTTTCAGGTTCATCAAACTGATGAGTTGGTATCTCAAAGATCTTATGTCTGCTGTAGGTTCCAATCCAATGATCTCAAGGACATATTCCAGAGCGCCCTCTTGCTGAAGGTTTTGTGGAATTTGCTGGACAGCAATCGCCAGGTTTTCATCAAAAGCGGCTTTGCACTCTTCGCTTGGGGTTTGAACTGGAGTTCAAAGACTGGCTATTAATCTAGCTCAAAGCTCCTGACTGGTCCCCGAAGTGTCCAAGTTCCGACTCTGTAGTTCTTCTTTCAATTGCTCTTTTTTCAGGCGGTAGACCCAATTCAATTTCAATTGAATTCAATTCAAAACATCTTTATTTCAATAAAATTTGCAATTTTTACAATGGGACAGATTTAAATTAAGAAAAAAATCTTCACATAGCGTGAAGACCTAAAAAAACCTAAAAAACCTGTGTGTGAAGATGAGTCCGGTCTTATGTATCATATTTTGCCCCCGCATATCATGTTTTTTTTGTTGTTTTTGTTTGCCACTTGAAAAATCAACTTACAGACAGACAGACCCCCCCCCAGGAAAAAAACGCACGCACACACACACACACACACACACACACACACACACACACACACACATCCACACACACCCACGTGCACACCAGTCTCATACTTAAACTAACCACTGCTCTGAGTACCTACTGTCTGCATTGTGAAGTTATGAGTAATTCGATATTTGTCCTGCCTAATTGTTCCAACCAAAGTTTGATATGTTTTTTGTAAGTACCTAAAGAGCATGTACGAAAATCTTTTAACGTTTCAGGTAAGTTCCTGTATAGTACAGTCGAGTCTCGCAAACCCGGACTTCGATAACCCGGAATTCTGGATAACTCGGAAAGCCTGACAGAGCAATAAAGTGCATTGAGATTAAGGCCAGAGCACGGTGTGTTACATTTAAAACAGTTTTAGTTTTTCTTAAAGTTTTTTTGTAACTAATATAGTTTTTATATTTTTTACTATGCATTAAATAAATGATTCCTTATAGAAATAACAGAAACTATTCTTATTTTTTCTTATTTTTACTCATTTCCCGATAACTCGGAATTTTGACAAACACGGAAACCGTTCGGTCCACATTAGTCCGGGTTTGTGGGACTCTACTGTATATGTAATATGTAGTGACAGTTTGTGACAGAGTAGCTTTTTACAAGTCTAGGAATCTGAATGCCCACTGTCATTGCGTTTCTAGTTGAATATCAGGGGTGCCCACAGGGGGGGGTCATGACGCAAACTGCGTCATTGAAATTTCTGGGGGGGATGAAAAATAGTACTTTTTCGCCAGGCTGGGGGGGGCATCATAAAACAATTAAAAAACGTGAAATTAAGAAATTCAATTTCAGTATTAAATTAAAACCCATATTTCTAGAACTTTGGATGTATGCGTATAAACGTAGTGTGGGCTCTGGGTAGTGGGCAGTGACAATGTAAGTTTGGCAACGTTGAGCTTGTGGTTGCTATGGTAACGAGACTCGCGCGGTGGCGCGATGTACTCGTAGTTCGGAGAATTTCGGCGCATGCGTTCACTCCCACCCCTTCGATCTTGTGTCAGTTGCAGTTGTCACTGTCTGTCAGTGGTTACTGGTTAGTTTTTGCTATCCGATACACCTGACACCTGCGTATTTTGTGACTTTCGAGTATCTTATATGTTTTAAAATATTTAGTTTGTGGTTTAGGTCTACAGTATTTTATTGTAAGATGTAATCACGGTGAAGTGCATCGGGCTTTATCACAACACATTTGTATTTTGCTTATAGTTTAGATATTTAAAATGCCTAAAAAACAAAAACTATTAATATGTAAGTGTTTGGAACCTATGTGTAACGCTAAAGTGCGCCACGATAAGTGGACAGAGCACTGCAGAAAGAAACGTGTACAAAACTAAGAATGGCTTAAATATAAATTTTTAAATAATCAAGGAAAAGGAAATGGGCGAGTCCGCTTGGAAACTCTTGATAGGAAAAACTGGTAAAGAATAATATATACATATACAGGGTGTCCCATAAGTAAAGTGCCAAACCATAGAGTAATAATGAACTTTGTAAAGAGATGGCACTCCCATGTTAATAACTCGGTGGTAAGGGAACAGCAGCGCTATCTGAATAAAGTGCTACGAACTAAAAAGATCGATGCGATATATCGATGGTCGTCGATGCGACATATCGATCGTCATCGTCTGCTTTGTTTATATTTTCGTTTTCTTGTTTTGTCTGCTAGACTTTCAATTTTAATGACTTTACCGGTTTGTTTAGATTAAGTGCGTTTGCCGCTAGTGCAAGTTGTTCCGCGAAATACTGTACTGAGTGATTCTTATTGTGCTTAAAGCGATTGATAGAAAATAAATACGTAGATCTTTACATAAAAGCACTTAATAAAAATTAACTCAGTTAATTTTTATTAAGTGCTTTTATGTAAACATCTATGTATTTATTTTCCATCAATCGCTTTAAGCACAATAAGAATCACTCAGTACAGTATTTCGCGAAACAACTTACACTAGAACAACTTTCTGCAAACGTACTTTAGGTATTTTCCCACACTCAAATTAATTCCAACTCGTTATGGTTGTGTACACGTCGTGTCGTGACAGAAAATCAGGGGAAACGGAACGGGAAGTTAGCAGATCGTTATCGTCGTTCTGATTGGCTGAATCAGTGAAGAAGAAGAAAGTCATGTTTTTACAACGCCATCTGAATAAAGTGCATTGAACTAACCCGCTCCAATAAGCTTACCACTTGGCTCCATTTAAGTGTCAGACCGGTGGCCAAACTTCGAGAATATGTTATATGGGTCAAAATAAATATAATAAAAATAAAGAATACATTTTTTCCAAGAACCCTTTGTTTGTCAGATATCCGCCGTTTTGTACTTTTTACAAAATATTTTTATCTCCCAAGTTTTTGAATCGATTTTTTTGAAACTCGGTATGCACCTGTATCTGGTCAAGGTTAGTTAATGAAAAAATAATGAGCATGATTAAATAATGAATTTCAAAATGGCGGCCGTTTAAAATCTTTAAGTTGAAATAACGAAAGAACGGTACGTTTTACAAAAAACATAGAGGGTAACGATTTTTAGAAAATTTTATTTCCCATCTAATGACACCAAATTTATGAAAATCGGTTAATGAACAACTGAGTTATGATCGTATTTAGCTAGTGAGGCAGCATTTTTTGAAGCAAAATAGTCCATTGTTGCGCTGAGCCATGCACTAATTCGACCATAACTCAGTTGTTTGTTAATCAATTTTCATAATTTTGGTATCGTTGGAATGGAAATAAAATTTTCTAAATATTATTGTTCTTTATATCGTTTTGTAAAATGTACCATTGTTTCGGTATTTCAATTTAAAGATTTTAAGCGGCCGCCATTTTGAAATTAACGATTCGATCATGCTGATTATTTTTTCATAAACTAACCTTGACTAGATACAGGTGCATACTGAGTTTCAAAAAAATCGATTCAAAAACTTGGGAGATAAAAAATATTTTGTTAAAAATACAAAATGGCGGATATCTGGTAAACAAGGCGTTTTTGGAAAAAAAATTCATTCTTCATTTTATCTTTATTTAGACCCATATAACCTATTCCCGAAGTTTGGCACCTTACGTATGGGACACCCTGTATAATGAACATTGTTTGTTAAAAATAAACCATTGTTTATTTATACAATGAATTTATCTTCCGAATCCTAATATCTCGGATGTGGGGAGGGGGTTGGTCGCAGTTAAGGGGGGGGGTAGTCATTGGCCCAGTGGGGGGGGGGTGAGTCATTGCCCCAGGGGGGGGTGGGCACCTCTGAGTGTGATGAACTTCGTCAAATATAACATCTGAGTGCTTGTACATGTGAATAAATAGAGTCCTAACAAACTAATGTCGAAAACGTTCAAGTCATCGAAGAGAGCCTCCGTAGGGTAGCGCCGAGACCTCCCAAGAGCAGCTTTCATAATGGCTTTCTGGGTTACTGCCAGTGGTTGGAGGGTGGACTTGTAAGCACCTCCCCAAGCTATAATGGTACCTTCCAACAGAGACTGGATATTAGCAAAATATGCCATCTTCATTTTATTTAGATTCAGGACGGAGCTCAGCTGGTGAAATGCTAAAATACATTTCCTCAGTTTCTTGTTTAAATAACTAATTTGATCAGACCAACTGAGTTAACTGTCCATCACCACGCCAAGATATTTAAATGAGCCCACCCTTTCCACCCACTGGCAGTCACACGTAGTGCTCTCGAAGTCACGACGTTTATGTATTGTCAATTTGTCTCTGAGCGTGTTCCCTCGATCGCTTAAAGAAGCATGAATTTCGTTTTGGAGACGTTGTGTCAAGACATTTTGATCGAACCATTTTTTAATAATCGTAATGTCTCTGGTGGCAGTTTGGAAAAGTTCGTCCCATGACTTATTGTAAAAGATAAGTGCACTATCGTCAGCAAAAAAGGATATTTTACAAGAAACATTGGCTTTACTAATATTATTTATGTAGATTAAAAAAGGAGAGGGCCCAAATTGCTACCCTGAAAGACCCCATAGTCAATTCCTTTGAGATAACCAAAATTTCCATTGATTGGACAAATTGTCTTCTATTTTTGAAATAAGATTTGAACCAATTTAAAGACACTTCTTTAAATTGGTTCAAATTGACCTTGGATTCCAATCAACTAATATTAATTTTGACCTATCCACTGTATCAAAGGCCTTAGCTAAGTCCAAAAAACTAACAAGGCTTTCTCATTGTTACTTATACTTATTGCTTTATTAATATGATTATTTAGATCAAACAGAGCATCGTTAATATTTTTCAATTTTCTAAACCCGCATTGTTGGTCTGTTAAGATATTATTATCATCAAGATATTTAGATAACTGATCTTTAACAACCTCAATAATCTTGGTGAACATGCTCAAGAGTGATAAAGGCTGAAAGTTGGATGTACTGGTGACATCATTTGCTTTATAAAGCGGCACAACTTTTGCTATCATGAAGGCCTCCGGAAACTCACCCGTCTGGAGGCTCATGTTAATAACCCATCCAACATGTTCATCCATTTCCTGACACGTTCTTTCTGGCGGAATGTTCACAAGGGGTATCGTTACTGGTAAACGAACGCTAGCAGTCGTAGTGATTGTCGTGATGGTCGTTGCCGTAGAAGAACTGGTGCAGATTGTTGGTAGAGGTGGAAAGTCCAGTGAGGTGGAGGTTGTGGTGAACAGGCTCGGTTGAGGGGCTGACTTAGTATTTTCTCCAAGTCCCATTGTCCTCTTCAGTGGAGAAACCGTGAAACTAAAGTTCTGGACAGCCTTACTGGCGGGTGAGTGAGTGCGCTGTATTCGGAATTAGCGTGAAACATCTGTGTTGTGTTGGCAACCAATCATATGATCACATGTTTAAGTAAAGACGCACTTACGATATAAAAGTTTATGTTGCAAGCTCATATGCAATAAATATTAAATCCAAACAAGGTCTCGTTGAAATCTATTTCAAACTTACACATAAAATGACGGGAAAAATTCTTGCAGGTGCTTGTCGCAAGTCTAAGAAGAGGTTTTATTCTCATTAGTAGTGGCAATACTTAATATTATGTTTCGTATTGCGCAAGACAACTTTCGGTAAAGTATTGCAAGACAAATTTTGTAGTGTTGATGTGCCTAAAAAACATAAACAGTGTTTTGACAGATCAACATAATCATGAGTTTTAGCAGATGATTTGTAGAGTTTCCACATTTTGCCACCCGCCAGTAAGGCTGTCTAGAACTTTAGTAGTCGTGGACTTCCTTGAGTCCCTGTTCGGGCGCCAATATATGTGAGGGGGCGCCAATATATTCAATTCAATTCAAAATATCTTTAGTTGACACATAGCACATAACATGATGTACAAAAAATAGCATCATAAAGTAAACAATACAGCAAAGTTATAGTTATAAAACATTCCTACAAATTGGAACTATCAACATAAACTCCAATTTGTAAGAAAAATTACAAACCATATTTACTATATAAATTCCTCAAAAGAATACACTGCCCTGCTGGATGCAAGGCGTAAGTTCACTTCCATCGAGCAATGGTGAGTTTAACTCACCCAAATATTGGGCGAACTATTTGCCGCATGAGACCTTATGAGAATGACTAGATACGAGTACATTCATGAGACGAATCCATGGTTTCGGGTGTGCTTAGACCACGGAAGCCTCTCATCGCGTACAAGTACATTGTATCACCACAATCGTATTGGCCTAAACATTATTTTAGGTTCATCCTCTGATACTGAGCTTTCGAGTAGTGAACTCCCATCATAAACAAACATGTGTACGATTGCAGACGTTAATGTGATGAATGATGATTTTCCTTTGTGAAATTTATTTTATTTTCAAATGTTTATTTAAATTGTAACTTGAGTAAACGAATACACTAACAAATTACAGGTACATTTATATTTACTTTACCAAAAACCAATTGCAATCACGTTATTAGTTTCGGCCGAATGTAAAAATAATATATTCTTTAGCTTAGAATCACCTCGGATAACCGGGAGTGTACTGTTGCATTTGGAAGTTGCATAGAATAAGATGACGCAAATAATCTGGCGTTTTTTGTCAACTCTTTTAATATTGGTTTGTTTACGATATTTACCATTGTTCTTTGAAAAATCGTGTTTTCCCAGATTTTGCTAGAGATTCACGGTTATTTGCCAGTTTTTTTTTTACTGGTTGCTTGACCGTCTGAAAAATTTGATAATTTGGAGGGAAACTCTTGAATGTTTGTAATTATTTTTAAGGGTTGTTTTCTCAAAGAGGGAAATATTTCTCAGCTTCAATATTTCCCCTGTTACAATATATTGTACAGTAGAATGGCGATTAACTGAATATCAAATTATCCGAATTGGTCCTAGGCATAATGTAAAAATTAAAACCAAGTAATTTTTCAATAAAAAGTAGTTTTGTGGGGACACAAGAAAACATAAAGCGAGTGACAGTTGCCTTATAGCCGCTACAATGGTGATACGATCGTAGCAAGGAGGTGCCACCCTCATGAAAGTGTTTTGATGCTTGGATAGCGAGCGACTACATTGCTGTAATCCATCTACTGGCAACTTGTCGCTAATACCTAGTGTGTTGATTTCATACGGACTGACCCAGTGTTACTTTACTCAATTCTACAAATGTACTGTTTTCCACAGATAAACAAAATATGGTCCAACAAATTACAAAATTTCATATATTAAAAAAAAAAAAAACATAAAACTGTTGTCTTTACAAAAAAAGAGGGTTAGGGAAGTATAACTCTCATATATTTATTACAGAAAAACACACAGTAAGAAACTGTGAGGTACAGTATATGATGACTGCAATTAATTTCAAACACAATTAAAAATCTTCGGGACAAATATAATTATGATATACAATAACAGGGCCGCGACAAGGGCCATGCGGAACATGCGGCCGCATGGGGCGCCGTCAGGGAGAGGGCGCCGCGCCGCGCCGCCGAAACCAGCGCGGTGTTGAATCCGCAGCGACGCCCGAGTAGCCTTTTAAAATAGTTCAATTTGATGACTTTTGTTGGCGCCCGGGGAGCATTTTACAATAATACATGAGTATACACATTTTACGAGCAATACATGAGTTTTGGAATCGTTTGCTGGTGCCTAAAGCCTTTTTAAAATTGGTCAGCGTGAAAGATATTTGCCTTGGTGGCGATTTCCGGCGCTCGTGGAGCCCTTTCAGACTGTTTAAGAGCTTGATTAATGTTTTGGTGGCGTTTGCCGACGCCCTTTAAAACCTTTTAAAACTGCGCAACTTTGCCAAAATTTAATTTAAGTAGCATTTACCGGCACTTGTTGAGCACTTTTAAATGTTTAAGTGTTCATCATGTAATTTGGCGACTTCTGTTGGCAACCGGAGAGTATTTACAAATCATTCAATGTGCTAAACCGTTGTGGCCGTTTTTGAGGCGTTTTCCGAGGCCCGGAGCCCTTTTAAAATTAGCCAACGTGCGTAAAGTGAGTGTAGGAGGCGTTTACCGACGCCCGTGGATCCGTTTCAAACTATTCAAAGAGCAAAATGCCTTTTTTTTTTGTTGGAGCACGCCGGGGCCCGTGGGGCCTTTTAAAATTGTTCAACTCGTAAAACTTACAATTTGGTGGCCGTTTACCCGCGCCCGTGGAGTTATATTATATTCAAATGATTCAAAGTGTAAATTTTTAAATTTTTGAATTATTCACAAACCCAACAATTTACAATACAATTATTGTAGCTGCAATATTATTAAAACAAAATGGCTGTCGATTGCCCGCAGTGCAACATCCCCAGCGGCGTCGGTGTGTGTGGAGCAAGACCTTTGAAATGAAATGAAATTTACAATTTTATTTACAAAAGAAATTTAAAGATTCAAAATTAAGACCTGGAAACTGAAAACTTCTAGAAATAACTCTATTTCAACACTCTCCCACCGAACAACGAACAACTGTGTCATTTTTAGCCATTTAGTATATCATTTCTTATAATGGTCTAGTTTACCTGGATTAAAATGTTAACTAACGATCATGTTTTTAAGTTGAAGCAAGAAAAGCCCGATTAGCGGTGTGCCTTCTGTTTAAACATATCTAGTATACTGTATGCAAACGTTTAAATATGTAATAAATAAAATTCGAACGGAACAGCGCAGCATATCACGGAACGGTTCTGTGATGCAAAATTTGGGCTCACGTCAGCTGTCACGGAACAGTTCCGTGATGCCAGGTTAAGCCAATGGGTTAAGTTGAAGCAAGAAAAGCCCGATTAGCGGTGTGCCTGCTGTTTAAACTTGGATCATTTTATTTGACTTAACATATCTAGTATACTGTATGCAAACGTTTAAATGTGTAATAAATAAAATTCGACAAAGTACTTTCAGAATATTATTTTTTCGCAAATTATAGCTTTATTCACCGTGGGGGGGTAGGCCCTAATTAACAACACACAAGTAAATGGGGCGCCAATGTAGGCCCTCGCATGTCCCAGAAAAATCCCTTGCCACGGCCCTGTACAATAATAATCTTTCGGTGTTATCAATAAATCATTTCACAATTACGTTCTTTAGTTTAACTCACTTTTTATTCATATTTGCCTTAAGGAACCAGGAAAATAAAGAAACAAGACAACTATGCGATGGTCTTATGTTTCCGGTCTTATTGTGGTGGCCAATTACGCATGCGCACTTGACTACTTTTTGTTGTTTTTTTATCTTCCTGTGGGCTGTTTAATATATGCAGATGACACTTCCCTAATTGCTAGCAATCAGAATTATTTAATTTATCAGATAATAAAAACTGCAGAAGTTAATGCTTTAAATTGGTTTTCCTCAAACAAATTACTAAGTAACCAAGAATAAACTCAGATAACCAGTCTAACCACTCAATCTTAAGATGTACAATCCATCAAGCCTCTTAGCATTAATTTAGATTCCAAATTAAATTGGACAACCCACATTGATATCCTTTTTGGAAAGATTTCTCGTGTTAGCTGTCTATTTTGGAAATTAAAAGATATACTTTCATCAGAATTCTTAAGAATAGCTTATTTTGGTCTCTTTCAATCACATATCTCACATGACTTGATTCTTTAGGGACACTCACCATCGATTAAAAACATTTGATTAATAATTTAAAAGGTCATTCGACCTCTTTGCAGGGCTGGCTTCTTAGATCATTGTCGACCCTTATTCATACAACCTAAAATTCTAACTGTTATAAACCTATACATCTTCCAAATTCTTGTCCATACAAAAGTTAATTTAATTTACTTACTACGAGAAAGGACATCCATACTCATGACACAAGGAATAATGTTAAATCAAATATTCCACAACCTCAACTGACAAAAGTTGGATGTTCTCAAAAACTCAACTGTAAAAGTTTTTTTAAATAAACTTGATGAGTCTGCCCGAACTGCATCTATTAGCATTTTTAAGAGAAAAATATATCAGTGGCTATTGGTTAATCCATTTTATTCAGAAGATAAATTCAAAACTGAAGTAAAATCAAACATTTTAAAATATTTTGTCTCTTAGATTTAATTATATATATTTTAAAATTATCTTAAGTACTGACTGTATAATACTTTTAAGGTCTTAACTGTGACCATGCCTATTTCATGTACACTGTGGTCAATGGTAATGAAGAGTTGATTGATTCCATTCCTAGCGGAACACTATAGCGTGAAAACTATCTTGTGGAATAAGCTGCTGGTAGAATGAATAGAAACGAAAATACCCCTTTGCAGCAGACCTGCATGCCCAGCGAATTTCATTCAAATGCTTAAATAAATCGTTCAGTTGGAGCCTCGTACCAAGTAAAATCAACTTAAATGCTAAAATTATAGCATACAACAATTTTCTCCATAAGGATATCATGGGAAATGAGTTTGTAGGGTTGCTTCCACAGAAATGCAGAATTTAGAGATTTTTTACAATAATCTAGTAGATATCAACTAGATGAAGCCATATTCCAAGTTTCATTAAAATATGTTGAGAAATGAGTGAGATATAGAATTTTAATTATTTCCCATAAGGTTAACATTGGGACAACGTTCTGTGTTTACCACTATTTCCCCTATAGGGAAGAAGCTATTACCGTAGGTCTCATAGTAAGACCTAAGCCCGAGCTATAATAAATTTTCGTTTTGGGGCCACGAGAAGCAAAAAACACCATTTGTTTGAATAGGGAAGAAGCTATTACCGTAGGTCTCATGGTAAGACCTAAGCCCGAGACCATGATACCTTTAGTTTTGGGGCACCAGAAACAAAAAACACTGTTCGTTTGAATTTTTAGCGAATTTCTCCTAGGGAAGTAGCTATTACGGTACTATATTATATATTTATATATGTGTGTCTGTAAGCACGATAGCGGCCGTAAATATGGTCCGATCTTATTGAAATTTGGTACAGACATGTAAAGTGGTAATCAATTGGATGAGTTTGTAAACCAGCCCGATCGGACCATCGGAAGGGGGGGTAAGAATGGGTTTTTTGATTTTATCATACAGAAAAATAAAATTAATTTAATTTTTGTTGGCACCATCAAATTCAGCTAAAAAAAAAACAAATAATTTAGTATCTTGAATCATTGCTCTATGTCCATTGGTTACCGAGGTATTGAAAGTGGTAAGCACAGTACGTTGTCCCCATGTTAACCTTACGGGAAATAAGTAAAATTCTATATCTCACTTATTTCTCAACATATCTTAATAAAACTTGGTTTGTTTATTTATTAAGATATTTATTTATGAAAATGAACGAATGGTTTTTTTGGCATCTGGGGACCTCAAAAAAAAGTTATGATGGTCTTGGGCTTAAGTGTTACCATGAGATGAAAATGAACGAATGGTTTTTTTGGCATCTGGGGACCTCAAAAAAAAAGTTATGATGGTCTTGGGCTTGAGTCTTACCATGAGACCTACAGTAATAGCTTCTTCCCTATAGGGGAAATTCGCTAAAACATGTCAAATCTATGTTGGACTGAAAAATGTTTCTTTTTAATTTGAAATTCGCTGAATATGCAGGTCTGCTGTAACGAGGGTATTTTTTTCTATGTAAAAAATGTCCAAAAACCCATTTTTGGAGGGGTTACAATGGTCTAATCAGGCTGGTTTTCGAACGAATCAACACGTTACATATCTGTGCCTAATTTCATTCAGATCGGACCATTTGTATACAAGTTGTCATGCTTCAAGACACACACACAATCTGAAGACTGTTGTGGAGTTGTCCGTGCGCAAATTATACAAACTTCAACACTACTGGTATCCATCGACGGCGACACAGTCACACTTGAGCGTGGACCTGGGTTTCGGCGGTTTGCCATCTTCAGCACTACTATTGTAAATCGTTGGAATTAAAAACGAACAGTTATGATGGTATCGGGCTTAGGTCCTACTATGAGACCTACGGTAACAGCTTCTTCCCTTCAGGGGAAATTCGCTAAAAATACAATTCTTTTATGTTTCATAAGTAAGTGATCTCACTGTTATTCCTTCTCAGAAACGAAAATCTTTGCCAAAAAAATCATACCTCCATTACTTTAAGCATTCGCATCAAAACCAGAGTTCCCCCATTGTAGACAAAATTCACGTTATTCCACGCTTATTTCCCGGTAAAAAATAATTCTCGTACAGTTCCCAGGTTTCCCGAAATTCCTCTGTGGATGCCCTCTATGGTCAAACATTGATGATATGTCTACTATATCACAACCATTATTTCTTTCTTTAAATGACATGTTTTTGGTCGGGTTTGTTTTGTCATTTACTATTGGGCTTCTACCCACCTCCAGGTTTATGGCTACAAGTCAGTCCATCCGTTCATGGTAAATGAGCTTGTAAAGCCAATTACTCCACCCCTCCTGCCCTTCCCCTCACCGGCAATGATTCACCACCGGCCAATCAGGCGTTTGGTTCGGTTGCAGGCAACCAAAAGTTCTCAAGGACTCCTTTAGAAAACGGGGAACGTTTTTATGGTTTCCCGAAACGTCGGGTATATATATTTTTGGCATTTTATGTTTCATGTCGTGTGTTATGAGTTAGGTTTAGTGTTTTTAAGTGTTGAAAAGAGGATTTCTACAAAAAAATCATCGCTGAACGGATGGCCTGGAGGTGGGTAAAAGCCCACAAGTTAGTAAATTAAAACTAGTAATTTGTACAACCAGGACTGGGATGGTGGCGTGTCCTGTAGGCTAATCCAGCTTTTTGGAGGTTACGAATTGTGGAAAGTTATGAGTGATGGCTTGTGGACACAGTGTTTCCTAGTGGGGATAAATGTCCACACTATTGAATACTACGTTCATAAGGCCGTCCTCATAACGAGACCAGTTCATAAATTGTAAACCAGGCAAAATTGTGGTTACCATTGGCTGATGGGCTATTAATTAACAGTCCTGTCTAAGGAACATGTCAGTAACGAGACTACAAGATCACACCACAATCATCCTTCACTTATCTGCCATTCATACTTGGCTTAAAATACCTACCTGGGTAGGTCGCCATTTTAAGTAATGTATTTAATGTACAGTAGAGTCCCGCAAACCCGGACTGCGATAACCCGGAATTCTGGATAACTCGGAAAGCCTGCCAGAGCAATAAAGTGCACTGAGATTCAAGGCCAGAGCACGGTGTGACACATATAAACAGTTTGGTTTTTCTTTAATTTTTTCATAACTGATAATGTAGTTTTTGTATTTCTTACTATGCAATAAATAAATGATTTCTTATATAAATAACAGAAACTATTCTTATTTTTTCTTATTTTTACTCATTTCCCGATAACTCAGAATTTTCACAAACCCGGACTCCGTTCGGTCCACATTAGTCCGGGTTTGCGGGACTCTACTGTATCTTTGTTGACAATAATATGGCATGGTCAATAAGTGCAATGTATACAGAACCTTATAATTAGGGACACCTTATGGGAAAATGAGTAGTTCCCGCTGCCGAAAAAGAGATGGCCCCACTTTCATTTTTCAGTCCAATTGGAATTGTTGTAGTTGTTAACAGATCAAGCTGACTTACTAAATTCAAGCAGCTGGTTGTAAAATGTGTTATTCTTTTGTATTTTTGTATCTTTTACCATCTCGTTTAATCTGTTTTTATTTACTAACATTCTCATTTTGACATTTTGGATAGTGAATAAAAGCGCAGACTTACGGAGCCAGCTTGAACTATTCCATGCATCAGCGCTAATTTCTCATCTGCTTTTCGGTGGCGGAACTAAAAAAATTAACATTGGATGTCCCTACTTAGAGGGTTCTGTAAACATTGACAGGGTGTCCACAAAATCAGGCTATAAAAATTCCCGTATATTTCCCATAATTTTTACGCCGAAATCATGTTTTTCACGCAAGGTAATAGATTACGTATTTTTACTCGAGCATGCACTATAGAACCATATTTTCATGATTTGCATTTTTTAATTTCATTGACTGGCTGAGGAGTCACGGAAAACCCAATGACGGAACCAATAAGGATTCAATTAGTTAGTTCGTTCATAAGGCGAAAAACCCGTGCATAGAGAACGACGAAACTGCGTTGATATCGTAATCTCACGGAAGAGAGTGAAACCGCCGTAGAACGGAAACAAACCTACTTGAACAGAAATTGGCCTCAAAAGTTAGTTTTTGGGACAACCCAACTTTTCACTGTAAAATGAAATTCAAATAGGCTACATTGAGAAACGTTCAGAACGTTGTATTACACCAAACGGATATTAATTTGCTTCTCGTATTCGAATTCCAATACGGCATTAGACCTATAGAGTTCATTTTCATGAACTAAGCGAAGATGCAACAAAACGATGAATCGATCCATCGATCGAAAACTTGACAAGGAGAAGCTACGCACGCGCCAAACTATCGGAATTTCTTGCTTCACATCTCTGTCCGTTCCCATTCGCGATTAAGAACGCAGGGGTAGTCTCTAATTGGCCCAACGCTACTAAATCACGTGGTTTCCATGACAACCTGCTATGCGCAATCTTGGTTCATGATTTATATAGTTTGTGTTGTGAAGCCGCTTAGCGGGTTCGCAATGAACATTGCGCAATCCGCGTGAGGAAGAAAAGGAAGAGAGGTAGATCGAAGGACGGAAGGAAGTAAGACAAAACTTCGGAAACCAGAAAGAAAACAAAACCATTTAGTTGACTCATTGTACCGGTTTTAAAAATTATTTCTAAAATGTCGTATCTAATAGCCAAAGTTGTACTAAACATCCATTTTAAGTTATCTACTGAAAATGAAATGAGCTGGTCTATCAATCATCTAATTTAGATGATCTTAGTGTATTTTACTCATTTTAACGAGTTGCCGTGCCAGACGTGCAAGGCTGATGACAAGACGACAGGGGGCGGACAGTGATGAAAACAACAGGCTCACGCTCGCCAGCCAATGCCATAATTTCCGGTCCAAAATTATCGTACGAATCAGACGCCTATAAATACGATAGTGCAAAATTAATATTCCTAATAAGGTGGGCGAATAGTGGGTTTTTATTACAGGTTTCCTTTAAAGTGAATGAAAAAATATTAATTCAATTTATTTTAAAATATAAGCATTTTTTATTTCCACTGAGTCAAATCATAAGATAATTGTAACATTTGTAACAATAGGAAATAAACGAATAAGCTTAATCTTGTTGAAAACTCAGGTCCACAAAGTAATAATAATAATAATCTTTAATCCGTGAAATAAATTTACATTTGCATAGTGTGTTAAATACAATACCTACAGGACATATTTTTTTAAAAACAAGTAAGTATAAAAATAAATTATAAGGTTTTCAACTTTAAGTCCCATCCCAGCAATAGATTTAGTAGGTAACTTTAAATACCGTACAGTTAAGTAAAGTTTTACAGGGCCTACATTTAGGCCATACAATTTTGTGACCTTATTTTTGGTTCTGATTATCGTCCAAAAGTATGATAACAATTTGCAGTATTGAAATTATTGTCATTTTAATAATAAACAAATAATTTATTTTCAACCTAAAAATAATTGTTTATTAAACTTGGCAAGAAAATGTTGAAGTTAGAAATGAAAACTATGCATTACACAAAGGCCCAGTGGAGGAGAGATTGTTTGTTGACTTTTAAAACCCCTCCTTACCCCCGGCCAAACTGCTGAATTCTATTGTTTGGTACTGTAAGTTGTCGCAGGCCGTGATCAGATAAGAGGGAGATAATGTCCTTATTACAAAAACGCTAAAACCCAAACGAATAATTATATGAAAACCATGGATGTTTCATATTTTTCTTTGATTTTTATAAATCATAATTAGACAAAAATGAATGTGATGCCATATTCCATTCAAGAGATAAGGCATGATTCCATTTTCTGAAATTTCTTGAAACTTCTTTAAGTCCTTTTCCTACTAAGTTTGCGGGGTATTTTTGTCACGCAGAGCACTTCCTGTTGTTATCGCCGCATATCGTGTTCAAAAAAAGATCACAATTAATCACCGATAAAATTACGGATTAATAAAAATCCGTGATTTTATTGGATATTACCGATAAAATTACGTGGACTTTTTTCCGAATAGTTTAACTACTCGATTCGAGTTTGGGATGTTGTAAAAGCACTAAACAGTCGAGTAATTACGAGAAAGTCGTATACCCGCCCTTCTCTAAAAATTGTAGATCTGATCTGAATTCTATATTTCAAACGATTGTGATCATGTGATCTGCCATTGGTTATTTGCTTAAAAAATACTGCTTTATCTTTTGAATCATCAGCATAATTTTACTTTCATCTGTTCTGTAATAATTTATTTTGAATTACCACAGTTAAAGATATCATTGTTCGATCAAAACACTAATAAATTTCATACTTTCTTTACTTCTACAAAATTTTCTTTACTTCTAAAAATTCGGGACGAAAGAAATGGGTTAGAAAAGTGTAAGTTTTAGCAGTTGAAAACGATTTATTACCTACAGAAAATAAACAGTAAGGAAAACGAAATGCGAGGTACGGTATACGATTGCTCCAAAATAATGATTTCAGACACAATTAGAAATGTTCAAGACGAAATAGAATATTATGATGTATAAAGGTAATCGTTCTGCGTTATCAATAAATTATTTCGACGTTCTTCAGTTTAGTCTCACCATAGAAAAATAAACAGGAACAAGCTCGGTTTATTTTTATGGTCTGTTTATTTTTCTATGGTCTCACGCATTTATTGAATTCGCCCTTAGGAAGTAAAGTAAAGTCAACGACACGACGCGACGGTCTCATCGTTTCCGGTCTTATTGTGCTAGCCAAATAATACGCACGCACACGTGACCACTTTTTGTTGCTTTCTTATCTTCTTTCTTACCGTCGCAAGACCGTCTAGCACAAAAAACTATTTCCTGGAATATCCTGCTGGCAGAATAAAAACAGAAAAATACAATTATTTTATGTTTGTTTCGTAAAAGCTCGTGGATACACTTTTCAGGTAGCCGAAATCTTGGCCGAAAAAATCGTTCGTCCATCGCTTCACACAATAGCGTCAATAGCAGAGTTCCCGTATTTCAGATGAAATTCACGTATATTTCACACATATTTCCCGGTGAAATATAATTCACATATAATTCCCGGTTTTCCCGAAATTCCCGCTCTGTGGACACCCTGATTGATAAGTGTGGCTGATGTTTTTGTGACACCTGTTGGTTTTATAACAGTTAAACTTCAAACCTCAGTTAAACTTCAAACCTACTAAGAGATAAAGGGGGAAACAAGAGCTATTTCACTTTGAACTTTTTAATTTTGAAAACACTCAAATTCCAGATTTTTTCATTCAAATTTTTCTTGATTTTATACTAGTTAAATATTATGTTGTTTGATATTTAGAGATACATTAATATAATTGATATGATTAAAAAATATTAACAATATTTGTTTTCAGCCTCTAGGCCCACAACATTCCAAAAAATATTTTATTTGAATTTAAAAATACACAAACCACAAAATTTAAGGACAATATATTGCACTTTTATAAATCTTATATCAATAAGCAAAACACAACTCAGTTTATATGACAGCTGCATTATCAAGTGTAGCAATTAACTAAAATAATATAACTTTAGGTATAAAATAAGAAAACAAAAACGAAAATACATTAAATGACTAAAACAAAGCTATAAGAGTTAAAAAATATATAAATGGGACAGTCTTAAAACAGCTGACATGTCCTGACTGATGCGGGAAATCGCTTACTGTTTTATTATCTTATCTAGGCTGCAGATGTTAACTAAGGAATTCTGTTAGTAACATTAAACTTGAGATAGGTGGCCAAAAAATTTCTTGAATTTGTTGTTTTCTTTGAAATAGTTGATGCACTGTTACAGGATATGTTTGAAATTTAACCTATAAATGAGATTAAATCACAGCTTTAAAACATAATATCAAGCATGTAAATTCCACCCCTCCCCCACAAGATTCAAAAGATTAAAAGCGGGGAAGCTTTTATTAATCATAATTGTAATTTATTGAGACAAAAGAGGACATGAATTAAGGGTTGAATATTTACTTTTCAGTGAGAACATGTCAAATTACAAAATACAATATAGTTATTTTTACATTAGATCCTGCTGCCTTACAACAACAAAATTTCTTTTTTATATTATTGACACGCCTCATTAAATTGCCATGAAATTATATTAACTATTAACTTGTTTAAAAAATCTAAATTCATTGCACCTTGTTGTATGTTGGGAGGAGGTTAAACCTGTGATGGTAGAAAGTTATAAAAAGAAAATTACCTTCAGTAACTTCATTAAAAATCTCTTACACTTTTTATAACACAATCAACTTAAGTACACACTTTTTACATAAATATACCGAATATGACAGAAGTACATGCTATAAACTGGAATATTAAAATATAACTTACAGCAAAAATAAAATATAAAAGAGAGTAAAAACATAAAAGTCTTTTAAACTTGGATTCGGTTAAGGATCAAAATTCATATTGAGCACATAACCAACATAAATTCCATTTCAAAATTTCAACTCAAATATTAATGCAACGAGCGAATCATGCTCAACTCACATCCGCACCGGGATGGTATGTCAATAATTTTTAAAGTTCCTAAAGTGGGGTTTTTAAACAGTTTTTTTATATTTTTTTGTACTTTTTAATTTTTTATTTTTTTTTTGGTTTTTTTGTAATTTATCAATAGGTCCCTCCCTATATGAGGGCCACTTTAGCTGGGTAACGTTGGTTCCATAAGTTTTAGCTATACAATAACAAACGATATGTCATACTGTAACAACATCACAGCCAAGTTTCAGTCTTGTAATCGTGTGGTCACGTAGATACCATCGGTGGGACAGAGATGAGGAAGATGGAGTCAAGAGAGCGAGTCTCCTGCAAGGCCTGACACGATGCTTTGAACACTGAAACAATGTGGTGGAACTTCTCTTCATTGTATACTGCTCTCGCTGTATTCGTGCGATCGAAAGGCTCTGAAATAGGACATTAGTTTATTCTCAAAAGAATAGCAGTCAAATTCACATGATATGTAGATTTGAATAGAAATACTCTATCATAAAATTGTCAATTCAAATGTACATGTGAAAAAAATTGTCATGTTTAACCCCTTAACCGCCGCGCATGAGTTAACTCGTGGTAGTATTCTGTACGTGCCGCCACGCACGAGATATCTCGTGCGTCACCCTCGCTTCGTTGACCGCCACGCCCGAGTTTACTCGGATTTGACTTTCTCAGCTGAATTATGTTGGTACAACTGTTCTGCTAGGTTTTTCCTGCTAAGACTGTACAGTTGACCTTGACGAGTTGCAGACCGTTTGGTGCTGCACACTGGTGGATTTTTCTGGAACTACGTCCACACCATGAGTTCTGCAGTATCGCGCTTGTCACGTTAAGACGAAACCCGGCGTTTTCGTTTTGATTGTGTAATTAAAACTGCGCGCTACTCAAAACCACGGGGGCTAATTACTCAGCGCTTAAGGGGTTAAAATTTTAAGTTAGTTAAGTGGAATTTTACTAATACCGTATGTAACAAATAGCCCCCGTTGCATCAATCCTACTACATACTCAGTGAATTTCAAATGCAAAAAAATATTTCAATCCAACATAGCGAGATATAACTGCAGAAGATGGAGTAGTTATATTGTCTGTTGGGAGTTTCAAAAGCAAGCCCTTGGTCATAGCACAATTAGAAAACTTGTGTAATGATAACATTTTAGAATGTTGTCTGGCATTAGTAAAATGTAAAAATTTAAGGTTTGTCTTATTAGGGATTATAGGTCACTATCTAGCAGTTATTTAAAATTCAATGATAAGCTAAATTTAGTAATAGAAGCAATTCTTAAACATCACCAAAATATTATAATTGCAGAGGACTTGAATATTAATATTTTGGTCAATGAAATGTTTTAAGGCGAATGGGTTAAAATATCATGTCAATTTCCCCACTCGGATCATGAAAACCAGTAACACTGATATTGATAACATAGTTAGCAAAGCAACCTCAATGATCATATGATAGAAGTAGAGGAGATAATAATAACTGCTCTATCTGACCTCGATGGGCAAAATCTAAAATTAGAAGTGGGATTTAATAAAGATAAAAAATATAACAGTTTAAAAACAAAATATAATTGTAATTCTGCAATGAAAAACCTGGAAATGTTCAGACATATTTAGAAAGAGAAAATTGGTACAGTAGGCCCCCTCTTAACCGACCTCGTTTTAACCGACGATCGAATTATCCGCCCTTGTTGGTAAAATATTAAAGGTCGTTTTAACCGACCCTGTTTTGAGAACAGTTCGGTTTAATCGCCCTTTTCTAGGAATTGCAGCATTTCTGTTCCCATACCCAGCGATGGAAACGTTACGCTTGACTATACAGTTTGTTGCGGGTTGAAATATTTTGAATATTTATCTTATATTTAGTTTATTGAAATGTTTTGTTTTGACCGTGTTTGGTGTTATTTATAAGATTTCTACATAATTATATTGGAAAATAGGCTGAAAATTGTAGTATATTTTCTAAATAATCCACGAACGGCTTTAGAATAATGTTAATAAAATGCTAAATCAATAGAGCTTTTATTTTTAAGCGTTTAGAGGATTACCCGTTTTATCCGACCTTTTAAGTTAACCGACCTCGGTCCGGTCCCGTTAGGGTCGGTTAAGAGGGGGTCTACTGTATAATGTTTACAATTCAAATGTAAAAATAGTAACCACTTCATCTATAATTAAACATAAATACTATCAATCGTTTTAAAGTTTCAAAAAAAGAATATTTTGATTTTCAATTGGTTGTAAAATTAAACAATAAAGCGGATACTGAGGTATTGAGGTATTTACTACGTAATGCGCTATTTAAAAACGATAATTAAAGATAGAACGTTTTCTAGTAATTCCTTACTTTCGAAACGTTTAATATTCTCAGGATATCCCTTTAGACAGATTCTTTATATGGATTTACAAATATTTGACATAATAATATAAACTTAGATTTTTAAGCTACTGGTGTCAGCAGGAATATAATAAAATACTTAAAAGCTGTTAAGTAAACAGGACACTCCATTTAATTTTTTCATTATTCTATAAACAAATAAAAAAAATTACAATGAAAAGGCTTAATGTAATGATGTTACGTTAATTCATTCATACTGACATAAAAGAAAAAACGTAAACCTAAACTGATGTTAAGGACACTTTCTGTAAATTTGTTTTACCTTGCTATATTTTGATTTATTATAAGTTTTACTAAGGGTGACTAAGTAAGAAGTTGATAAATTAAAATACCCCCGTTGCAGCAGACCTGCATACTCAGCGAATTTCAAATGCAAAACAACATATTTCGATCCAACATAGCGAGATTTGACATGTTTTTGTAAGCTCCTTAAGAATAACATGAGGAATGAGTATGCAGGTTTGCTGCTACGGGTATATTAAAACTGGGTGGTTTTAATTCAATATTTAGTAGATCTGACCTAGAAGAACCCATTTACCAAGTTTTACCAAGATATGTTGAGAAATAAACAAGATATAGAATTTTACTTATTTTCCCATAAGGTTAACATTGGGACAACGTACTGTGTTTACCACTTTCAATATCTCGGTAACCAATGGACATAGAGCAGTGATTCAAGATACTAAATTGTTTGTTTTTTTGAGCTGAATTCAATGGTGCAAACAAAAATTTGATTATTTATATTTTTCTATGTAAAAAACTCAAAAAACCCATTTTTTGGGGGGTTTACCCCCCTCCCTCTTCCGGTAGTCCGATCGGGCTGGTTTACGAACTCGTCCGAATAATTACTACTTTACACATCCATGCCAAATTTCATTAAGATCGGACCATTTTTACGCAAGTTATCGTGCTTAAAGACACACACATATATATATATATTTTTATGAAAATGAACGAATGGTGTTTTTGGCATCTGGGGACCTCAAAAAGAAAAGTTATGATGGTCTCGGGCTTAGGTCTTACCATGAGACCTACGGTAACAGCTTCTTCCCTATAGGGGAAATTCGCTAAAACGAGAAATAGGTTAATGTTATGTGTGTGTTTTATGTTACAAAATGTGTTAGGTAAAATATTTATGTTTTATTTTTATTAAAAACATACAATTTAAATTTTCTGAATTTTCTGGTTTAATTTATGTTTTTTGAGGTATTTTGGCTACACATCATTATTAATACTATTATTTAAACAATGAACAACTTCAAAACCGGTTGTTGTTTTAATAATAATAATATTAGTGTCGAGAGCACGAAATACAGCGGGCGCAAAAACTGTAAACTCATAAAATTTTCAGCTAAACATCAGCTGAAATGTTTTTGTTGAACTGTCAAAGCTTTGTTTACGTTTCTCAAGGTCTTTTACGTGTAAATTTATGTTAACACTAGATGACCCGACAGACGTCCTGTCTTCTTTATGAATAATTTGTTTTAGTTTGAATAAATATTATCAAAATAGTCACACCAACAATATAGCTTTTATTCTAAAGCTTTTTTAATATGCAACATTGTTAGTTTTGTTTTCTGGCGCAAAAATTATTTTTTCAGTGCTCCGACACGAGAACAGTCGACATACAATTGGCCATGTGAAAATCATGGATTTTCAAGGTTGTTTCCACAAACATTCAACGACTGTCCATTTCGTTGAATGGACCAGAATGCATACATGGTCAAGTAACCTTATAGGCCTGTAGGACAGAGCCCTAAGGTCGTATTAAAAATTGTATTCCACACATACCTTGTCCTAAAAAATATGAAGAAAACAAAAAAAAATTATCCAGTTTGGTGCACAAATTAAAAAGTTGTAGATGTTCAAAGAAATAGGATTGTTTTTATTTATTTAAGGTAAGATTAACATTGGATCAACGTACTGTGTTTACCACTCATTGAATTGATTTTTATTTATATAGATTACCATATGATGTTATATTTGATTAATTGCCCAAACAAATAATCTATATAAATAAAAATCAATTCAATGAAAGGTAAACACAGTTCATTGTTCCAATGTTAATCTTACCTAAATAAATAAAAAAAATCCTATTTATTTGACCATCTACAACTTTCTTATTTGTGCACCAAACTGGATAATTCTTTTTTGTTTTCTTCGTATTTTTTAGGACAAGGTATGTGTGCAATAAAATTTTTAATTCGACCTTAGGGTTCTGTCCTACAGGCCTATAAGGTTACTTGACCATTACTCCATTCTGGTGGAGTAACTTGAGAACTATTTCAAATCATAACCATATGTTGACACGTAAACAAATGTGAATCTGAAATATGTGTTTGTTTATTTACACTTGGATTATTTACTTTTGTAGTTCAAGGATTTTGTGAAACTAAAAAGTCTAATCTAAAGTTAATTTATGTATCTGAAGAATTCTGATTACATGACACAAGAATCTACCTTTTTATCTAACTAACCTTTTAGGATGTACAGAAATGAAGATAAATCCTCATAGTTTTGTTTGGTTTCAGAAAAATTCATATTGCAAGCCTTATATGAGTGTGTGAAAAACTGCAGTTTTTATTTGACCAGAGAGGTTAAGAAGTGATTGAGTTCATAGTTCACCAAAATCATGACTATATTTTAAGTTTAAAGTAACATTGATTCAGTATTATTCTGATTCTTGAAAATGCCACGTTACCCTCGACGCAACAACTTGGGCTGTAGAGAACGCAGTGCTTTGAGTGTAGGACACTTTCGGGCAAGTCAAAATGACAAGCAAAACGAGTCTCAAAATGAAGATGAATGTGCTTTATTTAATCTAAACTAACGAGGAGATCTTGCATTCAATCCCCATTGAGCTGCGTTCAATTATAACGCGACGATCGATTACAGTTTATTGCCAATAGTTGCTATTGGCTCAATGAACATTGTGTGTCAACAGTTGCAATGATTATAGGTTTAAAACTGAAGCCCCTGTAATGTGCTGCACCAGTGGCCAACTACAATTGACACGATTGGCATATCAGGTTGAACCAGGCAAAACTCCGTTCCGTGGAATACGTACATCTTGGGGATTCTACCAATACTGATTGAAATGCATTTCAAGACGGCAGAGTGACTATTCTCCCAGCAACAGGGCCGCGACAAGGGATTTTTCTGGGACATGCGAGAGCCTATATTGGCGCCCCTTTTACTAGACCTATGTATCAGTTATCCACCACCCCTCAGTGTGGTTAAAGCTATCTATAATTTTGCGAAATTAAAAAGAATATATTGAACTTACTGTGTCGATTTTTATTCATCACATATTTAAAGGTTTTGTATTGATGGATACGGTTCTTTATTGCGGGATTGCCTAAATGAAGTCAAATAAAATTATCTAAGTAAGAACAGGTCGATCGCTAATCAGGCGATTCTTGCTTCAACTTGCAAAATAAAAAAACATTAGAGTCCAGTCAAATTAGACCAATTTAAGAAAGAATATACTAAACAGCTAAAAAATGCCACAGTTGTTAGTTGCTCGGCCCATCTAAACCGCTTGCTAAAGGTCCCCGAGGGCGAGGGTTGGGTTTGAGTTTCTATAAGTTTTCAGTTCCCCAGGTCTTGGTTTTGAATCTTGAAATTTATTTTGCAAACCAAATTCCTAATTTAATTTAATTTTAAAGGTATTGCTAAACCGAAATTGTGGTGAAAACAGAACTCATTTACCTCACCCACTCATTTCAAATTGAAAGTCATTTTGAACAATATTTCAGCTACAATTCGCATACCCAAAAATTTACATTTTGAGTTATTTGAAAATAATTGCTCCACGGGTGCGGGTAAACGGCCAACAAATTAAAATGTTGGCGGGTTGAACTCTTCAAAAGACTACACGGGTGCCAGTATGCTCCAACAAAAAAAAATGTTGCTCTTTGAATAGTTTGAAACGACTCCACCGGCACAGGAAATGCCTCCTTAACTCATGTTACGCACCTCGACTAATTTCAAAAGGGCGCCGGGCGCGGGCGCCGGGGCCGGCTAACACCTCCAAAATGGCGAAAACTCGATCACCATCGTTAAAAAGATAACTCGATTGTTGGGGTCGAGAGCCAACAAAACTCGCAAAATTACATGGTTAACATTTTGAACCAGTTTAAAATGCTCCACGACCCCCGATAGTTGGAGAACGCCACATAAATTAAAGTTTGGCAAGTTGAGCAATTTTTTCAAACTCCCTGAAGTCTGCAAACACCATAAAAAATTAATTTAGGTCTTTGACATTTTGAAAATGCTCCTCGGGCGCCGGAAAACGCTCCCAAGACGAATATTTTGCACGTTAAACAAAATTGTAAAATACTACCCGGGCGCCAAAAAAAGTCTCCAAAACACATTTACAGCACGTTAAAGGCTCCTCGGGCGCCGTTGCGGACTCAACACCGCGCCGGCTTCGGTGGCGCCCTCTCCTGTCGGCGCCCCATGCGGCCGCATGTTTCGCATGGCCCTTGTCGCGGCCCTGCCCAGCAACATACGTCGAAAGTCCGCAACATATGAGCATGAGTGCGCTCATGATGCTAAGTTGGATGTACGTCATTGTGGTAAACCAGATTTGTTTATTACATTCACGTGCAATTCAAATTGGTCAGAAATTCTACAAAATTTATTTCCTGGCCAATCTCCCATTGATCGCCATATTACCACAATAGGTTTAAAAAGAAAATAAAGTTACTCATGGATTTTATTGCTATAAGCATTGCATGTTCGGTGAGATGCATTGTACGTCATTGTGGTAAACCAGATTTGTTTATTACATTCACGTGCAATTCAAATTGGTCAGAAATTCTACAAAATTTATTTCCTGGCCAATCTCCCATTGATCGCCATATTACCACAATAGGTTATAAAAGAAAATAAAGTTACTCATGGATTTTATTGCTATAAGCATTGCATGTTCGGTGAGATGCATTGTACGTCATTGTGGTAAACCAGATTTGTTTATTACATTCACGTGCAATTCAAATTGGTCAGAAATTCTACAAAATTTATTTCCTGGCCAAACTCCCATTGATCGCCATATTACCACAATAGGTTTTAAAAGAAAATAAAGTTACTCTTGGATTTTATTGCTATAAGCATTGCATGTTCGGTGAGATGCATTGTGGGATGTATTCAGTAGAATGGCAAAAACGCGGGTTGCAACACGCACACATCCTTATTTGGTTGGTTGAGAGGATAAAACCGAATGAAATTGATTATGTGATATCAGCTTATATAATGAAGAATATTCCTTCAGCTAAAAGTCGGTTGAGTAATTATTGTGTTGCGAAGCATTAACACGTTTGGTGTGTGGCACGGGCATACCCGTGGTTGCGGTTGTTCTCGCGACGCGTACTACGGGTCTACCCGTAGCCACAATACACAAACTTAACCGCTTAAATGTGCACCAGCGTGGCGCTCGGGAACAATGATTTGTTGCCAGCTTGTAGCTACGAATGTGGGCTTTATTTTGGTGTAGGTTGGTACTAAATTTCCCCGAAAAATTTCCCTCTGGCAATGTTGTAAAATCCACCATTTTGTCAGTTGTCTGGGATTTTTACCCTCATTTTGGCAATACAAGCGGACTTGTGCGATCCAGGCAGTGCTGCTATCTGAGGGTGTTCCAAGGAACTACGTTGACTGTCGTGGTTACGCAGTACCATTACCGTGCAGTGTTTTACATTATGTTGGATGGAAATAAATCGGGTTCGCTAATCCGCTGCCCCTGCGACGCCCGCACTTCGCAAACCCCCGCCATTGGGTGGCATGCAGCGAACGTGTTAACTCACTACGGTTTTGAAATGGCACTCAGCTGACGGTGAAAAAATTAATTAACAACATAATTTAGGCAACGATTTCGCAAAAAAAACTACAAAGGTGAAGACGTTTTTATTCCATGTATCCAAATAATTCAAAACGATAAGCCCTTTGATTTTAAGCAGCAAAAATTTCCAGCAGCTTGCATTTGCAATGTTCGAATGAAATGGACAGTCGTTGAATGTTTGTGGAAACAACCTTGAAAATCCATGATTTTCACATAGCCAATTGTATGTCGACTGTTCCCGTGTTGGAACACTGAAAAAATAATTTTTGCGCCAGAAAACAAAACTAACAATGTTGCATATTAAAAAAGCTTTAGAATAAAAGCTATGTTGTTGGTGTGACTATTTTGATATTTATTCAAACTAAAACAAATTATTCCCTATAAAGAAGACAGGACAACGTCTGTCGGGTCATCTAGTAAACAATAATTCCGCCAACAGCGCACTCACTCACCCGCCGTATTTGCTGCTCGCGATTGTAATAATTATGTGTATAGCCAAAATAACTCAGAAAAAATATTGAAGAAACCATCATAAAAAACATACAGGCAAGAATATTATGGTAAATTATTATAGCTTCTCATGGTTTAGTGGTAGACAATCAATGTTTTCCAATTTTTTAAAAAATTTTCCTATTTTTATAATTAAAAATAATACATCGAATACTACTAACAGCAACATAAACAGCAGTTTTATGTGTTTACATTAAGTGCCCAGCATCTGAGCTGGATACATAGTGTAAAAGAAATAATTACAGCAAGTGCCCAACGAGCGTTGGGCACTTCATGAAATGCCCATTTTTGTTGGTCACATGCTGTAATTTTTAGTGAAACCGTTCAATTACACTATGTGCCTAAGCGAGCTGGGCACTTCATCAAGTCCCCGGTTAGCGCTGGACACTTCATGAAGAGCCCAATTACATCATGTGGCTACGACATATATAATTTTAACAATGTATTCCCTAAGCATAAAACTAGAACAAAAAATAACAATGAGCTGAATTGGATAGCAGATTCTCTAAAAAATGGAGAGAAGTTATTAAATTGTTAAAAGTAGCCAGAAAAACAAAAAATAAAAACTTAGGCAATAT
This sequence comes from Flexamia atlantica, assembly GCA_035578135.1. NCBI lineage: Eukaryota > Metazoa > Arthropoda > Insecta > Hemiptera > Cicadellidae > Flexamia > Flexamia atlantica. Next base: position 51,391,012 of record JAQJVK010000005.1, on the reverse strand, counting down.
TGCAAAACTGAAAAATTATGATCTCAAAAGAAAACTGATACCGTAAAAAAAAGGTTATGTTAAGGGAAGAATTTCAAAATCATCTATATCCAAAAGAACTTGGGATATAAATAAATCTGAAACAGCTAAAAATATGGTTAAAAAACTGAAAACCCGAAATTACAAACAACAACAAATAGTAAGAAGCTAGAAGACCCATATAAATAGCTTGTGGATTTAGTTTTCTTCTCATTGAAAATGGAGGTAAAAATGTGCACAGTGATGGTATATGTAGTTAAAATGCAGTTAAAAATACTTGGGAAGATGTTTCGACAAGCCAGTTGAATGATTCTAGGGTCATGATTGAATAGCCTCCGAATTACTGTAATATTACAAAAAAAGGTACAGTACACCTCGGATTATCCGGATTAATGTGGCGGAACAACGATCCGGAAAACAAAAAATCCGGATAATCCGAGGTCATTAAAATATCGCCTAAGTGATCGCATATCTTAGCCCCTGCTAAATTGATGCTGCAAACGGCATGAAAAGACTGTACACTATGTTTGTCTTTCAAATGTTTGGAATAAAACACCAAATTAAACTATTCACTTTATTAAGATTAAATAATCATAACTTAAAATAACTCAAACTAGAAATAATCACGATGAAACTTAAAGTAACTCAAAACTTATTACAGTAACTCTTCTTAAAAAGTAATGTATAACATCAAATGACAGCAATAATAATCAATGTTGATTACTGCTAGTGTTCCAAGTAGCAATCAAGAAAACTACGATCACGAAAATGCTGTAATGTACAGTTTAGGCAATATGATTTCTTCAATTATTGTGATTGAAAATGCGTACAGTAATGTATTACCTTTTTAATTTTACTTTTAGAAGGCGCATTTCACCCGTAAACTTGCTAAAATAATGTTTCTGCCGTGATTTAAATCTCTTAATTCCTCAGATAGACCGGTCCGGATAATCCGGGATCCGGATAATGTGGGGTCCGGATAATCCGAGGTGTACTGTATAAAATTACCTGGTATACAGCCAAATGATTTAAGTGTTGGATTCAATGACCATTGGTTTCAAACTTCAAGGGTTCATTTTTAAGTTGTTGTCAAGGTAATTATTGCCAAGCTTGACAACAACTAGAAAATGAACCCTTAGGTTTGAAACCAATGGTCGTTGAAACCAACATTTGAATCATTTGGCAGTATACCAGGTAATTTTATACCTTTCTTTGGTGATTATAGGGTAATAGTACAAAAGAAGTTTAAAATTGTAGGTATAGATAAGAAGGAATGTTTAGAACTAATTAATAGCTTAAAAACACTCTTGTGGTTTTGATTATGTACCAATGAAGGTGGTTAAATCTGTGGGTACAACAACCCCGCAAAGTCGTGATATGCAAAGTCGTGGTCCATCTGATAAATTCCTCCTTTGTAACTGGAATATTTCCCCATAAACTAAAAATTTCTTAAGTAATACCAGCACTAAAAAATAGGATGCCGTGAAGATATATCAAACTATATAGGCCATTGTAGCTACTACTACCAACACTTTCTAAAATTTGTGAGAAAGCCATGCGCAAAAGATTAATTACATTCATGGAGACAGAGGGGCTTTTAGGGGGATCTCAGCACGGATTCTGCAGGGGGAGATCAACTGGGACTGCTGCTGCAGAATTTGTTTAGTCAATCATTGAATCAAAGGTGAAAAATGCATTGGTATATTTATGGACCTTAAAAAGGCATTTGGTAGTGTGTGTCACAATAAATTACCAGAAATAATAAAAGGCAAGGAATCCAGGGTGTTGCTTATAACTGGATTAAGTCATATTTGTTATAAGCTCAATACAACTACTTGTGCAAAATTTGTGACAGCCTCATTTTTAGACTACAGCAAGGCTTTCAATTGTTTAGGACATGACCTGATCTCTAGAAAACTTACAACATTGGGAATAAGAGGCTTAGAAAATAAATGGTTTGTCAGCTACATAAAAGGGAGATACCCAGTCAAAGTTCCCACTCAAACTGAATTTTAACATTTACGGCTCTTTCACGGTTTTTAAGGTCCAAAAATTATGAAATTTACGGCCTAAATATAGGAAAACATTTTGCCCGCCGCACTGTTCAAGGTCGCGACGCCATTCTCTCTTCCTTCCTTCCTTTCTTCCTGTCTTTCTGCTTTCTCCACGCCCACACAACGCGTAGAGTCCAGTGCGCACTGTCGCACTGTATATTGCCATGACAACCATGTGTCGTCATAGCAACGAGCCTATCACGCAGTGCGTTTTAACCCCTTAACTGCGCGCACGAGTTAGCTCATGGTAGTATTCTGTACGCGCTCCGCCACGTATATCTCGTGCATCAGCCTTGCTTTGTTGACCGCCACGCCCGAGTTTACTCGGATTTGACTTTCTCAGCTGATTTATGTCGGTATAACTGTTCTGCTAGGTTTTTTCCTGCTAAGACTGTACAGTTGACCCTGACGAGTTGCAGACCGTTTGGTGGATTTTTCTGGAACTACGTCCACACCACGAGATCTGCAATATCGCGCTCGTCGCGTTAAGACGAAAACCCGGTGTTTTCGTGTTGATCGTGTAATTAGCCCCCGCAGTTTTTTTGATCGTGTAATTAAACTCCGCGTTACTAAAAACTGCGGGGGCTAATTACTCGGTGCTTAAGGGGTTAAGACAACAAAAAGCCGTGTTATGAAAGATGATATGATAGTCTGCGCTTGCGTATGTTGTCAATCTTTCGATCGATATTCGATAGTTCATTTATTGCGTCTTGACAGAGTTGAAGTTCGTGATTATCAACTCTCTAATCTATCGAAAACTCAAAATATGATTTATATAACACGTATTAAAATAATGTTGTGTTTGTTTAAAAATTAATTGCACGTTATTAAATGCATTTCAATTACATTTTTTTTTGTAAAATAGTTTTTTTGCGAAAGTTGAAAGTAAAATGTTTCAAAAGAATTCTTGTTGCCAGTTTTGGACACCAGTTAGCCGAGCCGCCTGGTTAATACACCCCCGGATAATCGGTGTTCTACTGTCTGTAGATGTTAGTTAAAGGCACAACGTTGGTCGCCTGCAGGGATGTTTTCCAGCGCCCGAAATTAGGGCCTTGTTGTTGTCATTCAAACAATGCAATGGGAAGTGAGTGATAAGGGATTTGGTGATGGGTGACGGTCAGGCGAATGACGCACATGCACGCACACACACACATGCGTGCGTTCTTCAACATACGCGCGCGGGAAGGAAGTGTGGAAGGGTGTAGGGGGAGAGGGAGAGGCTGACAAAATGTAATAACGTATGACTCAAAATATTTTTGATATCATTATAAAACACAGCTTATTTACAATTAATTACCTTCATACATTTCAGTACAGCATCAAGTTAGGTAGATTAAATTTATCAGTCATTTGTATTCCAGTATTGTTTCTATGTTTCGTCAAAGCAAAAGGTTAAAAACGTTTTGAAACAACACGCTGAATTAGGATCATGTTCAGCAATAATAGTCAATCTATGTGTTACCAGTAGTAATAAGTAACTAAGACAACCGGAAACCGTTTTTTTTTTTTTTTTAGTACAGTAAACAAAAATTAACAACAGACAACAATCATTTGCGTAGGGGTAGTGTAGACAATTTTACAACAAACAAACAAGACCAATATTTGTGGCGAATTTGTTCAGAGTTATACTCAGAAATGAGTACTCGGTGTATCCAAGTACCTAAGGCATGTAGAAACCAAAATACGCAACAAAGACGTTAGTTTTGGCATCATTTTTAAAGAGTTATTTTATTGTTGCAAATATCTTGAACGATGATACGTAAAACAGAAAATGATTAGAAACAAGCAGCGGGGACATCGATGCATTAATTGGTAGTTGAAAACCGATAATTGAATCGTATAACAGAAGGAATGTAAAGAATAAGAAAACAAATTAAGGAATATATAAATTCACGTATTTAATTGCCGCACAAACGTAAACCTATGAGTGTGCGTCTTCAGCTATCTAGTCTTATCTCTTCACCATCCTTCCCTTCCCCCTCCAAGGCAATCGATCGCCTTCTGCCATTACCTCCCCAGTCTCCACCCCTCCCCCCCAGCCACCGTGGAATCTCAGTTTAGCAGGCCCTACCGTCTAGCCCTGTACATACAATATACATCTTAAAGTACACAACTGCTGTTTCTGTCTTGGGACTGTGAATCATTTTAATGTCTCTAATAAATTTTTACAAATATTTCTCTATAATTTAATAAAAATATTGGCCATTTTCAAATTGGCTGTTTTAAACCAAAATGATGACGAAATTCATGGCTCTTTCCAGGTTTTTTCATGGTTTGCCAAATTCACGGCTTATTCACGGTTTTTATGGTTTCACGATTGAGTGGGAACCCTGCAAGTTGCAGATATCCAACATAATACATTAAGCCTCACTACCACAATCAGATCAGATACTAAACCTATCACAAGGGGAGTTAGCCAGGGATCCGTGCTGGGATCTGTTCTGTTTATTTTGTTTACTAACGACTTCCCAGCTCTAATTCAAAATTACAAACCACCTGCACAATGTTTGCAAAAGATACAACTCTCCTTTTAACAAATGACTCAACTCAAGAATTGTATGACACTTAGCTGCATTTCTACAAAAAGCCATAGCCTACAGTAAACAAAATGACTTGGCAATAAACCTAGACAAGACAACACAAGTACATTTTATCAGGAAAAAGAGATCTGCCCCCTAGTACTCCGACATAACAATAGCAGACTACATTAAATTTCTAAGATCAACTCTAGCCAAAGGACTTACATGGACAGATCATGTAAATAACATCTGCAGTAAAATTATCACTAGTGTCTACGTTGTTAGATACATAAAATAGGTTGGAACGCTGGAAATAGCAAAAATGGCCTACTATGCGCTAATAGAATCACATATTAGATACCATAGGTGTAACCAGGGTGGCCCAAAGGAGGGGGGGGGGTTTCACTGTGGAGTCAGAGAAAAATCAGGAAAAATTTGGAAAATAAAATCCATAAACTCGCCTTGATGGTGTGATGGTTGCGGGTGTTTTGACTGAGGGATTTAATAAATACACTAGTTTTAAATTCCTGAAAATATCATGATTTAATACATTTATAGAATATTTGCAATGGTTATACAAATGGGCGTAATTTCAGCATTTTGATTGGGGGGCAAGATTTTCAGATCTTTGCTCTATTGCGTAATAATTTTTATACCACCCCCCCATCCCTTAAAAATGTGTATAATAATCTGAGTATTTATCGACAATCTTTGGCAAATATGATGGCTGCGAAATATCTGACAGATTAACTGACAGCGATACAGATGAGAGATTTAAAGGGCGATACCAACAACAGATTTGACAACCACCGAGTATTCCGCCATGATCCGACCGAGACTATCGGTCACGAAAAAAACCATGAAATTTTATTACCGTGAGAAATTTGCCGATCGCTGAAAAATCTTTAAGAATTGTTTTGTTTGGAAACACAACTAAAATTTTTCGGCTGCAAATAATCAATTGACGTATGTGCCTCAAAATACGATCAAGTTTTTTCAACATGCAATACAACAATGCGACTGACAGATGGCCACTTCAGAACCGACACAGCCACTGTACGACCATGAGCTTTGTTTGCTGTAATACAACCGATGTTTGCAGGACATGATAAGCCCAACCAAGAGTTCTTATAGCCATAATATGACCAAGAAATTTGCTAGCCGCTGTAAAAACCGAGGCAGACAGAGGATGTCGACCAGATGTCACCTATTGAATTTCCAACTTTTTTCTTATCTCTCCCTTTAAAACATCTCAAAAAAGTTAAGCGTTAAGTACTAGCGTTCGCAGCGCTGCACAGCGGCAGAGTCACTTTTGGTGCCGGTGATACCTGGGACATTTGACACAATGTGTTTTTATTGGAAAATAAGATACCTGGGACATTTGAAACCCGGGACAAATGATGTAACTTATATTTATTATTTAACTTAACAAACCTGGGACATTTGACACCTGGGACATTTGATTTTATATTAATTTGAGTAATATTTTAAAAACCTGGGACATGAAACCTGGGACAAATGATTTGACAAACTTTTAATAATTATTTAAACCAACCTGGGACATTTGACACCTGGGACACTTGATTTACTTAATAATTTTTAATTTTTTAACAACCTGGGACATTTGAAACCTGGGACAAATGAAACACACCCAACTAAACCTGCAAATTCACGTGGACCTTCATACTACTTCACATGCCATACCTCCAGATTCATTCTACCTCAACATAGAACAGCCCCCTACTAGAAAAAAACCATCATACATAGGCCAAAAGCTGAAAAATCAACCTCCTTCCTGACCACCTACGGAACCTGACTGGCAACAAACTGAAGAGCACGCTTCAAGAATTCCTGTTGAAAAATCCTGAATTCACTAGAGAAGAATTCCTTGAATCTATGAACAATATATCTATGTCCTTGGCCTTGGTTTTACTTATTGTGATTTGACAAATTACTATTCTTAAGGTTCATGTAATAAATAAATAAATGTTATGAGCCAAATAACCGAAGAAAACCTTTGATGATATGGGAATTACTTAGACAAAATATCTTCAAATTTACTCATGTCTCAGGCTGTGAAGTTAGGAGGCAACATGTAACCCTGTTGCAGCAGACCTGCATACCAGCGATTATCAAATGATTAAATAAATAATTAAGACAGATAAGCAAAATTAATACATGCCTGTAAATGAACATGCAAAAATAGTCTTCATATAAATATAAACCGTGGGATATTACTGTAAATTTACTTATTAATCAACACCTGCTAACCTTCAATGTTGAGCCAAGACCAAGCCCTGGGCTCGTTTTTTGGGCTGTGGTAACGCTGGCACAGCACTTTGGGCAGAATACTTCCAGTTCGCACTGAGATAGCTTTATCAACAAACCTGAAAATTGTACAAGTCATACCCAATAAATTAAGACTGTGTGTTGATAATATGTCAATTTCAGTTTGATTTTCCATGTGGTACTCTTTTTTACAGTCTATAAATTTATTCTAGATTTTTTGTAGCTAAGTTAAAACACAAAATTGAATCTCCTTAAAATCGCTAACTTTGATAAAGTGATGAAAAGAACTTTTCAAATAATCCGTTATTTTACTCAGTTCCACCGTCACCTTTCAGTACAGGCCTATGGGATATTGCTTTTCTATTACCTTTGCTGGATATATTTGTTTATACAAATATCCATCCATATCAAAATGTTATAAAATCATCAGCTGATTATGCAACTTAAAATGCCACATGAAATACACAGCTTATGGAAATTCCATACTGAAAGGTGAATGTGGAACTGAGTATAGATTATGTTTTATTGCAGTCCAAACACAAACAAGAAAATAAAAACAATAATTAATTGTGAACTGACATAATCAGCTAATCAGCTGATTTATGATATTTGAACACATTGTCATACCACTTTTAGAAGGAGCCAAACCAAATGTTTTTGAAAGCTTGTCCAATCCCATATGCCTTGACTGAAAAGGTTGAGAAGGAACTGAGTGATCTAAAACAAGCTGGAAAAATCGTGCCCTTGGTTTGACCAGGTTCTAACAGTTTCAACCCAAATTTTGAGAAACTTACGGTTAAAGTTTTAACAGACCATATTTTTTTAAAGAAGCTATTCAAACTCGCTTAAATAATTTTTACTTTCTTTACTGAACCTAAATTAATAGTTAATTGTGTTTAATCTATGAGATATTGTAAAATGCTTTTTTTCAGTAGGTGCATAGTCCAAGTTAGAACCTTGTCATAGCCTAAATGCAAGAGCTATTTAAGTAATCGTTATAAGACAGTTTCAATTCCTGGCAAATCCAGAGATCCCCTCAAAATTGATTTTGAGGTGTTACAAGGCAGCACTTTATGACCTTTACATTATTTTTGAATATTAATAATTACAAAAAAGAGGTTATTAATAATTTTGGGGAGGGTTAAGATAGATAAAGGGCAAGTGCTTCTATACACTGATGACTCGGCTTCACTGTTTGAGGGCGACAGCTGGGAGGAAGTGTACCGTTTGGCGGGACAGGATCTCTCCGCTGTCAAGCGATGGTTTGATCAAAGTCGGCTCTCTGTAAATATTTCAAAAACCAAATGCAAGCAAATTTCTGTGAGAGCCGACCACGATCCAGTGAACCAGAACCTACGTTTTCACATATGAGGGAATGACAGAATTGATGAATGTGATTTGTGTGAATGTGTAGTACGAGTATAGATATCTTGGGGTTGTCTTTGATAATCACCTGAGGTGGACAGGACACATTACGTATTTAAGGTATAAATTATGTAAATTCATCTTTATTTTCCGTAATATAAATAACACTTTCACCGGATCTGATTAAATAGTATATTTTGAATATGTTCAATCATTGTTGCAAAATGGTATTTTAGCTAGTGGAAGTTGTTTTCAAAGTATTCTCTTGCCACTAGAAATAACTCAATAGACAATTTTATTAAAGCAGCTTAAAATAAAAATCGGAGGTATCTGTCCCAGCTTTTATTAAATGAATTATTAGTATTCGAATTAATTAGTATCAGACATATATATATGAAAGTTTTTTTTATATGTCCATAATAACAAGAATTCTTTATTTCACCATCAGACTCATACAAATTTAACCTCGGTACATATTTAACTACCTTTAATTCCGGTATTATTGCTCCTAGATTAAATAAAAAATAAACACAACATCCTCTTATGATTCTTTATTTCACCATCAGGCTCATATATATTTAACGAGATCTGCCTTAAAATCCGGTATTATTGCTCCTAGATTAAATAAAAAAATAAACACATCGTCCTCTTACTATGTTGCTAACTTAGTTTTCCTCGTCTTATGTACAGTATTAAATATCCTTCACATACAACAGAAAGTTAAATAAACGGTATCAGGAAACTGACACATACTTTCTCCCTTCAAGTCATTTATAACCAGAAAACATATATAGTGAGATAAATTAACAATTAATTATCACACAAATATATTTCAAATTTGATCAAAATCGGTTAGTAAATAACGGAGATATCGGTTTTTAAATATTTGCCATAAGAATAACATTGGACAACGTACTGCGTTTACCGCCGAACTAAAATATCAATTATCTCCGCAACCAGTTGACGTAAACGAAAGATTAAGAATACCAGATTATTTAGTTTTTCAAGTCAAATTTAATGGTTGCAAGTGTATTTTCTTTAGAGGTCACAGATTTTGCGAAATTTGAAAAATATGAATTTTTTAAACACTTAAACACTTAAACAGAAGTCAGGTTAACTTCTGAACCTGACTTTTTACAGACATGCGGGTGGTGTCATTTTGTTTGTTATCTTAAGCACTAAAAACCATGAAATTTTTATCAAAATCGTTAGAGCCGTTTTTGAGAAATTTTGATTTTTATAAATTTTTATGGGTTTTTATGGGGTAAATACCCTTAAAAATCAAAAATTCAAAAAAATGAAAAATACGCCTGGAGATACCATGGCTTTATACCTTCATACCAAATTTCATGAAAATTGGACCACTGGTGTCGTCTCTAGCTTCACACACACACACACACACACACACACACACACACACACACACACACACACACACACACACACACACACACACACACACACACACACACACACACACACACACACACACACACTGACAGACAGACAGACACCACGCCGAAAACCACTTTTTTGGATTCAGGGAGCACTAAAACGAATATATCCACTAACAACTCAAATTCGAAAATTTTGACGAAAACAATACTTTCTCCACATACTATGTGTAGGGGGGAGAAAGTAAAAAAATTGTAGATAAGTGGCAATTGGAAGTTGGACGCAAGCGCATTAAAGATTTATTTTCTTTTCCGCATGTGTATTTAGAAAACTGAACGACAGCTGTGCGTGTGTGAGTCTGCACCGTGAATGGATGAGTGTGAGTGGGTCCGTCAGTCTGGTTGAGTGAGATTTGTGTGCCTGCGGAATGAATGTGCATGAATGACCCAGGACATACAGTGAAATGGCTTTACTACATTCATTTTGAAGTTGGAGTGTGTAGTAGTATATGAATTGTGCATGTATTTTTTAATTTATTTCCGGTATTACTGTTTTTTTCTCACGCTTGTTAAAATAGCTTTACAGTATTTTTATATTTATTTTATTATTATTACAAAAACAGTTCATAATAATTTAATATTAAATCATTCTGCCTCTAATTTGTGACTGATCACTCGTTCCCCACACACAAGCGTTTGCTCATGTGGTGAACTAATTCCACAAATTGTTTTCCTATTTATATATTGTAAGCATGTATTCTTTGTTTCTTGGAATAAACATTTTTCTTTTTCAGATTATTTATCAGTGGTGGGGGGGGGGGGGGTCGGGCAGATTATGACGGTAGGATGATTATAGGGAGGGGGAGTCCAAAAATGGCCAAAAAGCGATGTAATTTATAGACGGCCCCTAAAATGAAATCTCAACACACAATTTTTAACCAAAATAATACCCCCGTTGCAGCAGACCTGCATTCTCAGTGAATTCCAAATGCCAAACAACATATTTAAATCCAATATAGCAAGATTCGACATGTTTTGGAGAGCTCCATAAGAATAAAATGGGGAATGAGTATGCAGGTTTGCTGCTATAGGTATATTAAAACTGGGTTGTTTTAATTCAATATTTAATAGATCTGAACTAGAGGAAGCTATTTACCAAGTTTTATGAAGATATGTTGAGAAATAAGCGAGATATAGAATTTTACTTATTTCCCATAAGGTTAACATTGGGACAACGTACTGTGTTTACCACTTTCAATATCTCGATAACCAGTGGACATAGAGCAGTGATTCAAAATACTAAATTGTTTGGTTTTTGAGCTGAATTCAATGGTTCCAACAAAAATTCAATAAATTTTATTTTTCTATGTAAAAAACTCAAAAAACTTGGGGGGTTATCCCCCTTTCCGGTGGTCCGATCGGGCTGGTTCACAAACTCGTCCGAGTGATTACCACTTTACACGTCTGTACCAATTTTCATTAAGATTGGACCATTTTTACGGCCGCTATCATGCTAACAGACACATAGATATATATACGCTGACTCTCTGGACTGTTTTAAGTCAATCAAACAAATCAACATCTGGAGGATATGATTTCAAAATTTATCATGTGATTTTTCTTTTATTTACATAATTTGTTTACATAATAGTTTATTTTATTTTAACCTTATCCAGCTTTGTTTTGAAAACGATGTAATTATTCGAAATATTAACAACTTATTTGAGCTGGAAAATGTTTTTGTTTTAATTCTTTTAGTTTTTAAATAATCTTGAATATATATATAGTAGGGATGTGTCAGTACCACTTTTTTCAAAGTCGGTACCGGTACCGGTTCTTTACAAAATCTGTTCTCGGTGTTTGTCATAACGTGTTGTATAATTTAACGTACCCACAAACCTACAGGCAATCTGTTGTATGTTACTTTTTTATCAATGTTTTAATTTTCAAGTATAAGTTTCACCAAGTCATAAAATACTATCTCACTTATTAATTCAGTTATTTATCCTTCTGTTAGCAGTTAATACAAAAAATAATCTACTATATGAACAAAAGAACAAATTCCAAGGTGAAAAATAGCAGTTTCCGAATTTGTTACCATGGGAACGCGCCAAAGTCGGACAGTGCCAAAGTCGGACAGCGCCAAATCGAGACTGTTTTTCCGTCCTGAGTTGGCGCTGTCCGACTTTGACGTTTCTGTGCAAAAATGAAACAGTCTGGGTTTGGCACCTGACGCTCCCGCCAAATCGGGACTGTTTCAAAACAGTCCTGAGTTGGCGCCGTCTGACTTTGACGTTTCTGTGCAAAAATGAAACAGTCCCGGTTTGGCACCTGACGCTCCCGCCAAATCGGGACTGTTTTAAAACAGTCTCGGTTTGGCGCCTCGCGCACAAACGGAACTAAGCACTTTTGGCCACATCCCGATTTATGTCATTGACTGTACTCTCCGCCATATTAGCCACACCCATCGCTGTATTTAAACCACACCCCCAAATTCTATTGGTTGTTTTACGAGAATCCCGCTCCTCCGTCGAGGGACATTTGAAACAGAACAGCTGGATACGTTTACAGGATATTTTCTTAACTGTGGTGAACGTCCTCGTGATTTTTCTTGTTTATGAAGTGGCAGTTTTTTAATTGAGTTCGTGCAATGAGTCATTTAATATAGGCCTATTTTTAGATCCGCCAGTAATCCGGTTTACCAAGACCAAGTTAGATAACATGTTTTTGTAATATATTCCTGGGTAATATTTAGGGCATTTTATTATGTCAAACAATTGACTGTCCCTGTTAAAAAAAAATCCCTGCAACATTTTTGTTAACTCTTGAGTTTAGTAAATGTTTTATGCGGCATGTCTTAAGAATAAGGAGGTGACTTACGGGAAAGTCTGAAAATTCTGAAACCATTTTATATTTTTACTACGAATTAACCAGAATTTACAATTGTTTTTCCATAACCACCCCTTTTTAGAAAGGAATTTAGACTTTTTGAGTTTAATGGCAGGTAATAACTCAAATATTTCCGGCCAACCTGGAAATACATCGGTAACTACGCCGGGATGACCTGATAGTTCTAAGGAATGTTGCAGTCGGAATGTGTTTTGGCCGTTCCAAGTGATAGAATTAATTTGTGCTTGTTGATTGTCGTGTCCGTTCTCAGTACCTGTGAATGACCTTTCTAATAACCTTTCTAAACTTCACGTCAAGTCCATTTTCTTAGTTACACGGCCGAATTGGCCGAATGGGGACGCGACGTGACGTGACGTGTAGCCTATAGCCTCTATCAATGCCATTCGCCCAAGCGGCTGTTATGAAAGCAAATTTTATACTAAAACTGTACAAAGTGCTGTTTTTGGCGTTCATTATTTATATTAATTATATTGATGCTTATCGCTTATAATATCTTATAAATGTCAGTAAGATGTATCCCCTTTAAAATAAAAGGGTTACGAATATATAAAAGTGTCAATATCAAACGTTAGAGTAACAGCAAACCTTAAGTTTATACCTTGTGTTTTATTAAGCATGTAACAAAAAAAAATTATATTTATCATATTTATCTGTATTTCATATATACTTAATTCTCATACCAGGGGTACTTATTTAATCCGCTTTTCACCGCGACTTTGGATGTCGCATCCTCATGTGCGCATGCGATCGAGGACGTTACGTACCGTGCGAATGTGAATATGTATAGAACCCTCTCCGGAATCGCCGTATTGGCCGTATGTGGACGTCGGGGCCATAGCAGTTATGGGACCGTATATGCCTTCTATGGCCCCGTGTGGACGTACGCGACGTGTATGTATAGCAGCACCTTTAAATTCGCAATATAAATATGTTGCAGAACTTACTATTACTAACTAAAATTTCAAACTTAGTTATATTTTAAAAATTAAGCAGCCACTCCAAGTTCCGTATTGTGCAGTCAACTAATAAACAGTATACACCTAGTTAATTCACTTCAAGAAATTAAATTGGATTTAGAGAATAAAATATTACTTAACTTGTATGCCGAGTATGTGTTATACGCTTTGAAACTTTTGAAAAAAATAAATTTTCCAATCCTTTTTTAGCTTTGTTTCCAAACCTAGGTTTTAAGCTGAGTAAGCACAAAAATCTATTTAATTAAAATCTAACTAATAAAATTAAAACCCTTTTGCTATTAAATTAGTTGTAAATCCGTATAAGGAATATGGAAGGGTTCTATTTCTCACCATAGTACTGTACTATCCATACTATACTATACCATACTACGGTATACCGTACTATACCATAGCGCTGTAATAGAAATTAAAGAAATATTTAAGAGTAGTTTTGAGTTTTGAAACAATGTAGTAGTTCAATACATAAATTGAATTGGAAAATAAAACCCAATATTCAAATGTTGAATTGTAATTAATAGCCTTCGTTTGAAGAAAATGTACGCTTTATAGAGAAACTAGAACTCCAATTTTGTTTCTTTCATAGTAAATCCAGAAATATCAATTCAAATGTGCAATTGGACAAGTAAATTAAATCGGACATGTTTTAGGCGTGTTATAAAATTCCAACTAACATTCATTATTTCAAAGATTTTTCTTTGGTTAAAGACCTATATCTTTAGTTCTTATCAAGCTATACAGTAAAATTGGGTCTAACAACTTTCTCTGAAAGAACCCTCGCTGTAATCTGAATCTGACTCATCTAATTTACTGAAATTAGATGAGTTTCAAGCGATCACGCTGTGGACTACCAACATAAATTTGATTTTTTCCAAGGATTTTCTCTAAATAAAGATCGATGGCTTTATTATTATAAATATTAGAGATCGCCTACGGGTCGAAAGGTCGAAATTCAATCAGATAATATTTTACTACAGTTTTTACTCATTGCTTCAATAAAACATGTGACATTTTGTTGTTATACTTTTGATACTATTTCAATATTTTTCCTTTAAATGGTGACCTACAAGGTATTTTAAGCCAATTTATGAATGAGAGATAAGCGTAGAATGATTGTGGCACGATCTTGTAATATTGTTACTATAATATTATTGGCCGACGGATGGGTCGCCGGAATTTTACCCCCCGGTTTTGTACACCCACAGAAAAAACGCCTACGTCATTTTGACGTCACAGATCGGGGGGTACGATTCTGGGCGCGAACTTTTAGGACGGATAAATTACTATGAATTTTAATAAACTGACGTTTCACGGTTGTCTGAACAGTTGTATAATTGGTATAAATCCAATTAAACCTGGCTTCTTAAGTCCGACCCCAGAATTGTACACCAGGATCACCAGGATTTGTACCCACGTTTTAAAAATAAAACTAACATTTTTAACAAATTAATTGAAAAAAAGATTCAACCTTATTAGGTGTTCAACGATCAATCTGGAATGTAATAGAACTCTACGTAGAAGGGCGGAAGTACATAACAGTTTTCTTGCTGCGTTGGGGTTTCCCGAGAGGCAGGTGTTCAAAAAACATTTTCAAATGCCCTTAGAATTCTTGAGTGGACCTAATGGAATGTACCGTTCCTCCCTCTGTAGGTGTATTTAATGGGCTTTTGGCGTTTTCATTGGATATAGTTTTCTTTATTTGATTGAACATGTTCTTCGTATTATTTCCTGTCGTTAGCCACCGAATCACTTTTTTAGTTATTGTAAATCTGCAGTAGCAAACGACTACTGCAGTTGGACTACGACTTTTTTAGTTGGATTGAAACTGCAGTAGCCAAAACGACTACTCTAGGATCACTTGACGTTAGAAGGTATCTAAACCATTTTTGTATTATTGAATAACTTTACCACAATTTGTCCTTTGTTTCATTTTTTTTGTACATCTTCCTAGTTTCAATATCTTAATGTTATTTCAATATTTTCTTTAAAAAATCTTCAACATTATAAAATATTGCTTCCATGAGAATCATTTTCAATTTTTTCTTAAAATTTTTAATTTCTTTTTCTTTTTTAGATGTGATGGTAATTTATTATATAATTTGATTCCATTTATTTTGAAAATTCTATGTTCTATGTGTTGTTTTGAAATTGTGTATTTTGTGTTTTGTCATGTTGCTATGTATTTCGTTTCTCAATATTAATTGAAAATTCATTTTTTTAAACCATTGCAAAATGTTATGTGAATTTATATAACTTTTAATTTCAAGGTTAGATTTATCATGGTCTTTTATAATTATTGTTGTGTCATCAGCAAAAAAACATAAATTTGAGTTTGACACGGATTCATTAATATTATTGACTTATATTATAAAAAGGACTGGACCTAAAACCGATCCTTGTGGTACTCCAGCAGTTATTTCCAATTCATTTATATAATAAATAAAGTTGCTGTGTAAGTTTTGTTGTTATTTAAAATACCTTAGTACTTTGGTAAATCACATTGGATGAAAATATTTGAATGGGCACCTACTTATTTTATAGACTATGCTATTATAGATATATTTTACGTTTTCCTTTTTGAATTTTCTAAATTGGCAAACATACATTCTAGAACCTATACATTTAACAGACAATACCTGACCGTTAACAAAAAGGCTTTAAATATTTACATACAGTATTTATAAATCCGAAAAATAAATTTGGAACTTATATGGTCCAAAAAGGACTAATGTGTTTATATAATGAGAACCTTGTGGTCCGAGCCTTGGTAGGTATCATTTCATGTTTACCACTTCATCCAATTACTATAAAACATGTTAGTGTCACAATTTTTATAAATGCACATTTTTTATTGCTCCATGCGAACTTTAACCCACATGCCGTATTTGTCCTACATGGCTGTATAGTTTGTATACAGCTGTACGGTGCAGTAAGGTTGTTTGTTTATTTTTTGTTTATTTGGTTGCTATCAAGGCAACTTCAAATGTAAAGTGTTTCGACTTTAAAATGAAATTCATTAACTTATTAGAATTTCTCTAGCTAAGTAACCTACATGAGACTTTTTTAAGTCAGAAATTAGATATTTTAAGACTTTTAAGGTAATCCTGGTAGCCGTTTTTAAGATAATTGAGCAAGAGTATTCTCATATATTTATTGCTCATAATTTAAGTACGGGTATAGGATTTATTCATTTTTTTGTATGAAGAAATGAATTTACCAAATAGGATATTTTTCATTTATTGTCGAAAATAGGTTGTATTTAACTTTTATCAATTTAAATTAATACAATCTAAATTCAATCACAATTAAAAATCCAGTTAAATTCAATTAAATTAAAAATCACATTTTTGGCCCATTAATGGCTAATATTAAAATTCTGCCTACCTCATATTTAATTACAGAGGGTCAAAAATGAAACACAATTAAAATTCTTGAGATTGTAAAAATAATTTTTAATAAATTACGTAGCATATTTAGTTCAAAAGGAAATTAATTACATTATTCAACAATGAGTGCAGAAAAACCAATTATGATCGAGAAAAGGGTTGGATAAAACGTAAAATTATTCTTAAATTATATACAATCTGATAATTTAAAATCGCAATACTAGCCCATTGTCATCGTCCCCTTTACAGCGAGCCAATGAGAACAAAGGGGAGGAGCCCGGTACAGTAAGGTTCAAAAACAAAACCGTCCGGGTTTGGCGCTGTCCGACTTTGACGTTTCTGTGCAAAAATGAAACAGTCTGGGTTTGGCACCTGACGCTCCCGCCAAATCGGGACTGTTTCAAAACAGTCCTGAGTTGGCGCCGTCCGACTTTGACGTTTCTGTGCAAAAATGAAACAGTCCCGGTTTGGCACCTGACGCTCCCGCCAAATCGAGACTGTTTCAAAACAGTCCGGGTTTGGCGCTGTCTGACTTTGGCACTGTCCGACTTTGGTGTTTTGGGAATTTTAAACAGTCCCGATTTGGCGCTGTCCGACTTTGGTAGCGTCCCGTTACCATTTATAATTTTACAATGACCATAGAAAATAACCCCTTTCCAATTAATTTTAATAATTAGAAACAAAAAATATATGAAGAGTAAAAAAATTTTAAATAAACTTAGAATCAAAGGTAATTTTTGAAACATTATCGACCTTCAATAATAGTACGCGTTGGCATTTGCCATCGGCGCAACGCCCGCGGGAATGCCCCGTGCGATCAATCGTCTTACGTAATCGGTAGTTACTACCGCCGATTACCATGGGTATCAAAAAATTGGTACCGACATTTTGACGTTGGTTCTCGGTACCGGTTCTTTTACAAAGAACCGGTGGTACTGAGAACCGACTTAAGGTACAATCCCTAATATATATATATATATATATATATATACAGGGTGTCTCACCTAAGGTGCCTCAAATGGATTGCGGACGAACTAGTAGTCCTAAATAGATGCAAGAAAATCATTCTCCACTAAATCGATCGCAAGGAACAACATAAAAATATTTTTAAGCTTTTTTAAATACAGGGTGTTCCAAAAACCGGGGGTCATGGTTCGAATCTCAGAATTTTTAAATGTAAACATAAGTCATGTTATGCATCGTTTTAAAGCTCTAAATAGGACGAACAATTTGGTGAAAACAGAATTCACTTATCTTTATTCATTTCAAAATGGCAACCATTTTCGTGAAAAATATTGGTATTTACAGAATACCCTGTATCTTGAGAACTCCAAAACGTATTTTTTGTCTGTTTAAAAATTATTAATCCTCGTAAACTCAGCTTTAATTTGATATACGACATGCCAACATTTAAAAAATAAAAGTTTTTGACAGTACATTTTATTTTGTTTTAATGTTGGTAGCCCTGAAAGTCAAAAAAATTCAAATGGCAGCATATGTCAAATAGCACATCATTTTACAGGTCCTGCAAAGACCAACCGCTTTTCAATTTACAACTAGCTGCTATCTTTGGTGGTTTTGTAGTTATAAGCAAAAAACTCTTTTTACCTTATAAACCCCATGTTAAATGTGCAGTACTTAAGTTTAACTGATGCAAATTTAACTGCTTTCAAGATTACACATTTAACATGGGCTTTATACGGTAGAATGAAGTTTTTTGCTTATAACCAGTGGCGGCTCGTGAGTTTATGTACTGGGGGTTCACAGTTAAAAAATATATACATGATATCAATGTATTATACTAGACTTAATGTCTTAAACTAATCGGTATTTAAGTACGTTAAACGCTTAAAAGACCGCAGTGCCTGCATTTCTTGAGATACCTGCTGTTATACACAAGTGTAATGCTTAAAGCATTAAATAATAAGGCACCACCCTTCCTTTGACGAGTATGAATTGTATTTTGCTACTATTACACAAGAAATATGATATTATCTCAAAATTAAACATTAGATAAATCTTAACTATTTTTAATTGACAGATATTGTTATTTTTATTTTTAATCTCGCAAATAAAAATATAATCATAATTTTATTTTAAAAGAGAATTATTCATAGTAAACATATAAATAAGGCTTACACAGTTAATGTTGAACATTAATTAATGACTGAAACCAATTTTATTATTAATCTGTAATCCAGTAATATACTGAGATAATTAATATTAGAACGATAAATAAAAAAACCGAATATTTTTTAAATAAGTAACTGTGAACTGAGGCCTACAATTATTATCTTCTATCATTGATTAATGCTCTTCTTGATTAACCCTTGAAAATAAAAATCATTAACCTATGATGAATTACGACTATACCTTGATTAGCGAAAGAAAACGCGGCCGCGGCCACGCAGAACTGACTCCTTCTGTTTCATACTGTTGAACTAAAGAACTTCGTTACAAGTTTTAGTAAATTTTATTCGTTTAAAAAGTGTAATAGAAGTTTTTTAGCAAGTTTTAAATAATTTTGTAGACGCTTTTAGTAAATTGTAACTAGTAAATAGTAACGTAAGTCTTTAAACAATCTGTAATTAATTCCTTCCTCAAAAAATATAATTTTACATAGCCAGTTATGTTTTGACACGAATAACAATACACTTGCAATAAATTAAATATGTCATTACCATTAGTCAGGAGTGTAATAAATATTCTTACAGAGGTCAGGGTAGGACTGGGGAATCAGCAGCCTTACCTGGTGGTTAAGGCAGCTGAAGAGCACACAAAAAACACAAAACACATAAACAAAATTTTGTTTTTTGTGTGCTCTTCAGCTGCCTTAATCACCAGGTAAGCCTGCTGATTCCCCTGTCCTACCCTGATTTCTTACAACTCAGGCCTAGAGCTCTACTTCACAAAATGATATATTCTTACAGAGGGTCAGCTATCGTGCGGCCGCTACGCCAATTGTTTTATTTCAATAATCAGAATATATCATAAAACACCAAACTAAACCACTGAAATAAACATATTTATCACTATAAACAACATTAAAACACACAATATTTACATTAATAAACTTTATATAAATATTGTGAAAAAACATTATCCGAACCAAAAAACAACAAGAGTCAAGCCTTGTTAAAACGCACAAGGGCACACTAGGAAGCAGCTCTGAGGGAAGCTCCATAAGGCACCATGCAATCATGGTTCCTCCCCCACCGCTGCCACAAATGGACTTGTCCTACGCCTATAGTAGCCGCGGAGCTGTGCTCTAAACTCTAAACTCAGTCTCGCCTCACTGGCTCTAGTGACAACGTCGAGTGTGACACGCGCTCTTTGCTGTTGCTTATTACTGTAATTTTTAATTGTTTGGGATATTCTGCGTTTATATAGAAATATTTTAATAAATAACTTTATTTGTGATTTCTCATAGGGGGTTCACGTGCTCATGTGCTCCTATGCACGAACCGCCACTGCTTATAACTACAAAACCACCAAAGATAGCAGCTAGGTGTAAATTGAAAAGTTGTTGGTCTTTGCAAGACCTGTAAAATGATGTGCTATTTGACATATGCTGCCATTTAAATTTCCTGACTTTCAGGGCTACCAACATTAAAACAAAATAAAATGTACTGTCAAAAACTTTTATTTTCTAAATGTTGGCATGTCGTATATCAAATTAAAGCTGAGTTTACGAGGGTTGATAATTTTTAAACAGACCAAAAATACGTCTTGTAATTCTCGAGGTAAATATTGGTATTCCGTAAATACCAATATTTTTCATGAAAATGGCCGCCATAATGAAGTGAATAAAGATAAGAGAATTCTGTTTTCACCAAATTATTCGTCTTATTTAGAGCTTTAAAACGATGCATAACATGACATATGTTTAGATTTAAAAATTCTGAGATTCGAACCCATGATCCCCGGTTTTTGGAACACCCTGTATTTAAAAAAGCTTAAAAATATTTTTAAGTTGTTCCTTGTGATCGATTTAGTGGGGAATGATTTTCTTTCATCTATTTAGGACTGCTAGTTCGTCCGCAATCCATTTGAGGCACCTTAGGTGAGACACCCTGTATACATAAAATACCCCCATTGCAGCAGACCTGCATACTCAGCGAATTTCAAATGCAAAACAACATATTTCAATCCAACATAGCAAGATTTGACATGTTTTTGTTAGCTCCATAAGAATAACATGGGGAATGAGTATGCAGGTTTGCTGCTACAGGTATATTAAACAGACAACATATTGTTTTCAATTCAATATTTAATAGATCTGAACTAGAAGAAGCCATTTACCAAGTTTTATCAAGATATGTTGAGTAATAAGCGAGATATAGAATTTTACTTATTTCCCATAAGGTTAACATTGGCACAACGTACTGTGTTTACCACTTTCAATATCTCGGTAACCAATGGACATAGAGCTATGATTCAAAATACTAAATTGTTTGTTTTTTCAAGCAAAATTCAATGGTGTAATCCAAAATTGGATCACTTTAGTTTTTCCATGTGAAATACGCAAAAACCCCATTTTTTGGGGTTTATCCCCCTTTACCCCCCTTCTGGTGGTCCGATCAGGCTGGTTTACGAACTCGTTCAATTGATTACCAATTTACACGTCTGTAACAAATTTCATAAATATCGGACCATTTTTACCGCGATATCGTGCTATAACACACACACACACACACACACACACACACACACACACACACACACACACACACACACACACACACACACACACACACACACACACACACACACACACACACACACACACACACATACACACACATATATATATATATATATATATATTCAGGGTGTTTCAGGATAAGTGTAAACAAATTCACCGGCGATTCCTCACACCAAGACAAGAAAAAAATGTTATGTGAACATGGGTCCGAAAACTAGTTGTTTTGGAGTTACAGCCAAAAATTGATTTTTTCAATTTTAAGTGTATTTATTGCACTTTTTGGCCTCTAGATAAAAAACTATGAAGATATTTTGATGAAATTTTCACAGTTAGACAGTTTATAAAATTCCAAAGAAATATCATAAATATCATAAATTCCTTTTCAGTACTAAAATCTTAAATATAGCTGAAAAATAGTTGAAAATTAAAATTTCTCCAAAAAATTCAATGCCTCAAAATATTTTTTCTTTTTTATTGCTTATGAAATTTCTACTATTAAAGTATTTTGACTGCAACTTTCCCAAAAACTGCGGAATTTCATGGAGAACAAAATAATAACAACTTTTTTACATCTTCGTCTGTGACTTTTTATGTTATTAACCAAAATATTGGAAGGTGACAAAAATTATAAAGTAAATCATCAAAAGACCAGTCAGTCAAAAACATTGCATAGAGCCTGAGGAATTTTTTAATATGATGATTTTTTATGAAATCTTCCAGGAACTGTAAAATTGTAGAATTTAAGAAATCCAAAATCCCCAAAAATCCAAGCACAAGACCCGCTACAGAAAATTATTCAAAATGGCGGCATGTTCCCTCCACAGGATGGGCTGTGAACAGAAACTTACTCCCTTCCTTTTTATTTATACATTTTATATTTCTCAACGTTGGACTACCACAATAATTTTTGGATTGTAATGTACTTCATTTCGATTGATTTCTGTGGCTTACGGAAACAGTGCTGCCAACCCACTTAAAAAACAGCAACAACGGAACAATACATACAAGACGAAACAACGAAAATTGAATACGATTTAACAAAATTAAACCCAATTGTGTTGTACTTTTTAAACAAGCATATATTCAATTTTTATCTTAAGCAATTTTTCAAACTGATTTCTGCACTGTATTCATCAAGTAATAATTCTCAATTACTGTTTACAAAATCCGGAATGAAAACAGACTTTTATCGAATTATTAGGTAGTTTCTCTTCATACGTTAAGAGCTTTTATCAAATATTGCGGATCCAAGATGGCGGCCGTAATTGAGTAAATGCAGAAATCAATCAAAATAAAGTACATTACGAACCAAAAATTACTGTGGTAGTCACACGTTGAGAAACATAAAATGTATAAATAAAAAGGAAGGTAGTAAGTTTGTGTTCACGGCCTATCCTGTGGAGGGAAAATGCCGCCATTTTGAATAATTTTCTGTAGCGGGTCTTGTGCTTGGATTTTTAGGGATTTTGGATTTCTTAAATTTTACAATTTTTACAGTTCCTGGAAGATTTCATAAAAAAATCATCATACTAAAATATTCCTCAGGCTCTATGCAATGTTTTTGACTGACTGGTCTTTTGATGATTTACTTTATAATTTTTGTCACCTTCCAATATTTTGGTTAATAACATAAAAAGTCACAGACAAAGATGTAAAAAAGTTGTCATTATTTTGTTCTCCATGAAATTCCGCAGTTTTTGGGATAGTTGCAGTCAAAATACTTTAATAGTAAAAATTTCTTAAGCAATCAAAAATAAAATATTTTTTGAGGCATTGAATTTTTTGGAAAAATTTCATTTTTCAAAAACTTTTATTCAGCCATATTTAAAATTTCAGTACTGAAAAGTAATGATATTTCTTTGAAATTTCATAATCTATCTAACTGTAAAAATTTCATCAAAATATCTTCATTATTTTTTAATCTAGAGGCCAAAAAATGTAATAAATACACTTAAAACTGAAAAAATCAATTTTTGGCTGTAACTCTAAAACAAGTAGTTTTTGGACCCATGTTTACATGACATTTTTTTCTTGTCTTGGTGTAAGGAATCATCTGGTGAATTTGAACACGATAACCCTGACAAAACTTCAGGATATGGTTCCTTGGGTCAAAATGAGAAAAAATGTCCAGTAAACATAGGTCCTAAACTCAATCGTTTTCTATCTATTAGAGAAAATAGGATTTTTTCGGTTTTCAGTGTACTTATTGAACATTTTGACGTCTAGATTGAAAATTTGACGAAATATTTTGATAAAACCTTCATAGCTAGAGAGAATATTAAATTTGAAAGAGATTTCATAACTATTTCATGCAAAAATGAGGAGTGTGACTGAGAAAAAGTTGTCTAAAAATCCAAATTTTCCTTAAAATTTAAGAACCAAAAAAATATTTTGTTTTTGACAGCCCTTCATACTGAAACCGTTTGAGTGTTTGGCTTGCAATTTTACCAAAAGTTTTAGAATTTAATGGAGAACAAAGAAATATCAATTTAAGTATACTTTATATGGGGATTATTTTTGTCAAAAACCAAAATTCTGTAAGGTATCAAAAAATACTGAAGTTTGGATAAACAAATAAAACTTTATATTTTGATTATTTTTTATCATATTTGAATCAAACTTGGTATGTGACTTCGAAAAGCTAAGACGTACGTAATGGTTAATTGCCTAAAATTCCCTCCTTTTTTACTTTTATGGCAGCAAACCTGCGTATTCATTTTCTAATGTTATCCTTATGGGGAAATATTTTAATACGATAATTTGGATATATCTCAACATATTTAAATAAAACTTTGTATATGGCTTTGTATTTTTGAGATGCCTAACTAAGGCATAAAACTCTCCAGATTTATATTGTTATGACAGCAAACCTGCATACCTCCATTGTTAACCTTATGGGAAACGCATAAATAACGCATACGGGTCATTCTCACATAAAGAGATAATTTAAGTCCTTAGGTTAAAAAATGCATTTTTTAAGTAATGTTATTGAAATAAAATATTACCCAAAATATGTGTTTGTTTATTTATTCAACCCATATAATTCTTTGTTTGTGAATATCAAATTGTTGCCAAAAAGTGCCTTCCCTAATCCCATTCATCAATACGGTCGCCGTCCCAACCTATATCAATCAAACTTACATGCCTGTAAAAACGAGTAAAACAACTAGATATATTTTATATTCTAGCTCAATATGTCTGTTTTAACATAAATTTATTAATTAATAACAGTGTCAAAAGAAAAAGTTTCATTTCAATATTAATAATTGAATGGAATCAGCTGTCCTAAAAATATACGGCGTCCGAACGTGAGTTTTTAAAACTCCCACACAAAGACCAGCTCCCGTCTTCCATGATCCCAGACGACTGAGGCAGTGTTGAAAAAGGTGCAACGTGAGTTCCCTTATCGTTTCGTGAATTAAAAACCAGTTTTAAAATAGATATATCACCAAAATAAGTTAAGAAACTTGCAGTACCTTAATTGTAGATCAATTCAGTCTCCAGTATTACTTTTATATAATCATAGGAACAATTACACTACCAATATCAATCAAAAGCTATTGAATGGTGTAACATAACCTAGAAATGAAAACAATCCAGGTTGCTTGTTCTGAAAACGACAGAGCCAATATAGTGAAATCGTCAATTCGGAAGTCGTCATTTCGGTCGGCCTACCGAATATGATTTTGGCGACCGAGTTGACAAATTTACATTGAAAAACAGTCATAACATTGCTTTACCACATTTACCTTAATATTTCTAACAGAATATTATTATTAACTAACAAAATTATAATAAAACTAAAGCAGATATTTAATTTATTTTTGTAAAACACACTTTTTTTATAACTGGTTCTTTCTGTTATTTTTAGGTTATTACTACTAACAACTTTGAAAAATGATATTACTTCATATTCCTATAATGTTTGGAAAATAAATGTTCTGCCACATCACAAATTGTTTAATTTTAATAGAGACCACATATTTCTTAAACGATAAAACCCTTTAAAGTTCATTTTGAACGCGGCTGCGTCATTTCGGTCGCCGCCACGTCATTTCGGTCGCCGCTACGTCATTTCGGTCACCGTGAATTTAGTTAAAATATACCAATTAATAATGAAATAAAAAAAATATTAAAATACCCAGTTTAACACTTGAAGACGTCTTGTAAAATTTTGTGAAAAATGTTTTCTTTAAGTAATTTTTTCACGGACTAATTGAGTTTTTGATAGTTGTAAGACATATTTTTAACGTTTGAGCCAAATTCATGAAATTAAAGTCATTTTACCATTTTAAATCAAGTATCCATTATAATAGTTAAGACCCTCATTACATTTTAAATACGTTTATATGGTTCATTGAAGTATTTATTTTTATTTTTTACATTTTTTAACCATTGATCATGATGAGTCTTGATGCATTAAAAATTGAGAATAAATAGAAAATAAAAAATTCAGCATTGCTGCTTTGAATATAGTTTCTTAAAGGTATTAGCAAACAAACTACAGTCTGTACTTTTATATATTTTTCATTTATTTATTTTTGATTTTATTGCTTAAATTATCTCTTTATATGAGAATGACTTATACATTCCATAACGATTCCCACTTTGCTTCTTATTCATACTCAGTTATTTTGAAATGTTTTATTTAATAATTATTATAAAGCTTCATATCAAGGAATAAAAAATTACATCCATAAGTAAGCATGTTAAACTTTTCCTTTTTAGTATAACATGGAAAGTGAGTATGCAGGTTCGCTACCAAAAAAATGTAAATCTTTAGGGGTTTAGGCCATAATTTGGTAGATATCAACTCGATGAAGCCATATGCGAAGTTTTATTTAAATATGTTGAGAAATAACTGAACTATCATATTAAAATATTTCCCCATAAGTATAACATTAGAAAATGAATACGCAGGTTTGCTGCCATAAAAGTAAAAAAGGAGGTGATTTTAGGCTATTAACCATTACCTCTAAGCTAGTCGAAGCGTCACCTAGTTTTATTCAAATATGATGAAAAATAATCAAAGTATAAAGTTTTATTTGTTTATCCAAATTTAAGTATTTTTTTATACCTTACAAAATTTTGGTTTTTGTCAAAAATAATCCCTATGTGGATTATTCTAATCAAAAATGATTCCAATATGGAATCATTCTCGGTTAGAACTTTGTCAAATTAGTTTTTTGTTTATTTTTTAAGTTATTGCTGTAAGAGTCATATATTTCCATAAAGGGGGCTTCTAAAACATGTATCCTGTATAAAACTCAATTTTACCCAAAATTTTAATTAAAACCTTGTCAAACCAAGGGCACGTATTATCTAAGACGGACAAATCTGAATGGGGTACTCCTATTGTACCTGTGATGAAACCTAATGGTAGTGTGAGGATATGTGCCGACTACAAAGTCTCAATATATAAGCAATACCAAGAAGGATCATCATCTTATACCTCAAATTGAAGATGGACATATTTGCCCAGATGAATGGAGGTAAGATTTTTTTACATTGGAACCTGAGAGTGCAGAAATTCAGACATTAAGCAATCATAACAGACTGATGTTCGGCATCAAAGTTGCCTCTGGAATCTGGTAGAAGGTAATGGATGGAGTCTGCTAGGAGTTCAGTGTTTTTTAGATGATATAATAATTCAAGGGCATTCCTCAGAAGAACTACTGAATGGACTCAAAGGTGTGTTTAAAAATCTAAGGAGACATAACTTGAAACTGAGCCATGACAAATATAAATTCTTTCAGAAAAAAATACAATACTTAAGACATATTATTGATAAAAACAGAATCCACAAATAAGAAGATACGATCAAAGCTATTAAGAATGCCAGAAGACCCATGAATGTAAATGAACTAAGATCATCTTTAAGTCACTTGTGAATTATTACAACCGATTCATTAAGGACTTATCGACGCTTCTAAATCCAATAAATCAACTTTTGCACAAAGGAAAGCAATTTAGATGGAATATGCGAACAAACATTCCAATAATCAAAGAAATAATTATGAGTGATGCAGTTCTTTGTCATTTTAACCCAGATTTGCCACTGATTCTTGCTACAGATGCGTCTCCGATTCGTCTGGGTGCTATAATCTCTCACAGATTTCCAGATGGAACTGAAAAACCTATAGCTTTTGCTTCCAGGTCACTGATAAAGACTAAGAGGCATTACAGTCAGATTGATAAAGAAGCAACTGGAATATATTAGGAACTGAATTTTTTTTCCTTATTGCTATGGACAACAATTTACACTCATTACTGACCATAAATCACTCCATTGCCATTTTATGTTGTTGCCATTTTCAGCCCACATAAAAGCCTTCCGTCCATGTCTGCAACAAGACTTTTTAACTATTCTCATTTCCTATTAGGTTTCAACTACACAATATATAGACCAGGCGGTATATGTTTTGACTTGGGTAAATCATACAGTCTCCGAGATTTTTGTGTTAATGGCTTCGGAATATCATTAAAAAAGAAAATTTCACTATGCGTACAAATATAAACCTGTGCAAAATTTTTTATCGAGGGAAATATTAAAAATTAAACAAAAATATTCACGTTTTTTGCCTGTTTTTTGAGGACATCTCCAAAACTATTCACTTTAGACAAAAATAAATGACACCAAACGTTTTGTTATAAAATTTTACATTGAAAAAAGCTATTTTCAATTTAGTTCTTCCTACAAAAAGTGCATTTTTTAATCGAAAATGTAAAAAAATTGTACAAAATTATCTAAAAATTTACGTTTTTCACGATTTTGTTGGGACACGACGACTCAACCAATGACCTTCAAACTTTTCACAGTAAATATTTGTATTATAAAAAATAATTACACCAAGTTTTATAAAAATCAGCCTAATATCTTCAGCATAATAGTCATCTAATAATCGTACTGCCAAAATATTGAATAATTTTCATATTCATCTAAACCGCAAAGTACGATCCGCAGATACATGAAATTTGGACCAAATATAAAGGAAAAGTAGATCTTTCAAATAAATCTTAAAATATTGAAATTGGTTCACTAGGAGAGCCTAGGCAGGTGTTTAAATATAGTAATATTTTTGGCAGTTTCTAGCAATTTCATTAATTTCCATAATTTTCTTTTAAAATATATATTTTTTAACCTGAAAAACATTTATTTCAGGCCTGAGTGGCCATAACATCGAGTCTGACCTTCATTTGTCAAAGCTCGGCCTCCAAAAACGTAAGGGGTGCCTTTTATTAGCAGTGCTCGTACAACGCGATCGAACTGACATTCGCATGCATGAAGCTCGGCCCCCAATTACATAAATCCCTAATGCCTATCTTCCCTTCGCCAAGCTCGGTCCCCCAAATTAAACATGTTGCCCTTATTAAATAATACTCAGCCCCTATCATAGGACTTTTTTTATACGAAGATAAATTACCAGGCGAAAAGGTCCACTTCAGTTTCCTGTGGCCTTCTCTCATAACCGGAAGGTCCTTCTTGTCCACTTTTTTATATATGTATGCGGAAGTCGCTCTTTGTAAGATGAAAAGTGTTGTTTGTAAACAACAGAAATGTAAACATTGTAAATTGCGTTCTAACGTCAAAAATCTTTTAAGAGAAGAATTTTAACGACTAAAAGCTTATTTTCACAGTATGATAAAGTCGCTCCCTGTAATTAAAACTGCTATTTTGAGCTCTACGTAGACAACTACAAGAATTATAATTATTTATTTAGTAAAATACACACTATTGAAAACAAAAGTCTACATTGACTAAAATATCTCCCTACATAGTCTGTAGCAAGTATTCAGGGAAATAGAAATAGTCCTCATCTTAATCAAACCATTTACACTCGTCTAAAAAATGGTTCACTTTGACATTTTTCAATCTTCACTGAAAAAAAGAATAAAAGGTATAAATTACATATTAGGAAGAAAGTTTTTGTTACCAGCAAACATGACCTTTTTTTACATACATGCCTCACCATCTTAATATGATGATCACCGCCCCACATATCATGCATTTGCGTACAGGACACACACAATAACAGACGCGCATGCTTAGAATGTACTATTACATCATTGATAGCCCTTTCACAATAAATCAAATAATCTTTTTTCCATAGTAAAATAAAATATTTTGTTCAAATACTTTCTTTAAATTACATTACATGTTTCAGAATTCTGAACGTCTAATCCTTAAAATCCAGTGGGAGTCTGTTCGTGTTGGCTTAAGTAAAACCATTAAAGCTATAGAAACCAGCTTTAACTAAAAAATACTTCCTTATAAAAAAACTTCCTCTATGTGCATGAACAAACAAAACAACTAAATTTTTGTTACAGAAAATAATTAAAACGCTAAGAGTCCAGTATATTGTTCTTTCCTATTAAAATCTAAGGTATATGGACAGTACATTTTAGACTTCAGAAGAAGGAGACAAAAAGGTGTGTAGCACGTTTCTCTATTGTAAAAAGGTAGTTAAGAATAAACGTTTCGAGAAGAACGTTTCGATAAAGGAGGAACTACCGAATCTAAATTCCTTGAAAGAATTTTATAAAATTTGAACCAATTTCACGTGGAAAACAGTTAAAACCATTAATTTCACATAAATTGCCTGAATATCTTTTACACGTTGTTTTATCACAGTGTAATTGCATTAAACAAATGCAAAATATTTTAAAATGACATTTGTAAAAAAATTTGAAAAGTTCCGTATGTATTCAAAAGAAAAGAATACATTTAAATAAATCTTTATAATATAAAATAATTTTGAATATAAGGGGGGGGGGGGTAAATTTAAGGAATCGAGCTTGAGGAATAAAAGAATAAGGGTACAATTACAGCTTTCTGCAGATTGAGAATCAAGCCAGGGATAAATGAGAATGTGTACTAATTGCCCATGAGGGACCGTGCACTGCTCACTATCAGCAAAAGTTTCAGTTCGGGGACCGAGCTTGACGAAGGGAAGGTAGAGATAAGGGATTTATGTAATTGGGGGCCGAGCTTCATGCATGCGAATGTCGGTTCGATCGCGTTGTACGAGGACTGCTAATAAAAGGCGTCCCTTGCGGTTTTGGGGGCCGAACTTTGACAAATGAAGGTCAGACTCAATGTTAAGGCCACTCAGGCCTGAAATAAATGTTTTTCAGGTTAAAAAATATACTTTAATAGAAAATTATGGAAATTAATGAAATTGCTAGAAACTGCCAAAAATATTACTATATTTAAACACCTGCCTAGGCTCTCCTAGTGAACCAATTTTAATATTTTAAGATTTATTTGAAAGATCTACTTTTCCTTTATATTTGGTCCAAATTTCATGTATCTGCGGATCGTACTTTGCGGTTTAGATGAATATGAAAATTATTCAATATTTTGGCAGTACGATTATTAGATGACTATTATGCTGAAGATATTAGGCTGATTTTTATGAAACTTGGTGTAATTATTTTTTATAATACAAATATTTACTGTGAAAAGTTTGAAGGTCATTGGTTGAGTCGTCGTGTCCCAACAAAATCGTGAAAAACGTAAATTTTTAGATAATTTTGAACAATTTTTTTACATTTTCGATTAAAAAATGCACTTTTTGTAGGAAGAACTAAATTGAAAATAACTTTTTTCAATTTAAAAATTTATAACAAAACGTTTGGTGTCATTTATTTTTGTCTAAAGTGAATAGTTTTGGAGATATCCTCAAAAAACAGGCAAAAAACGTGAATATTTTTGTTTAAATTTTAATATTTCCCTCGATAAAAAATTTTGCACAGGTTTATATTTGTACGCATGGTGAAATTTTCTTTTTTAATGATATTCCGAAGCCATTAACACAAAAATCTCGGAGACTGTACGATTTACCCAACCATGTGCTTTTTTTAACAGATACCGCCTGGACTAATAGTCAAACGTACAAGTAAACATGGAAATGTGGATTTCCTCTCAAGTTTTCCTATGGAAAATGTGAAGAGTGTGTGTGGAGATCAACATGATATTTTTTAAACTAACAAATTAAACCTCGCTTAAAATTGATCACAAAGTACTAGCTGCTGAAACAATCAAAGACCCAGAACTCGGCCTTGACGTCAAAGCTCTACAGGATGGTCAATCATTAATAGCCTTTAGGGTACCATGACAATGAAATTACACTACATGAAGGATGTATTTTTAAGGGATGGAAGGTGACCATTCCAGTTTGTCTAAGGAAACGTAGTTCTTAGAGCTACTCTTTAGACATGTTGCTATGGTAAAACTAAGGCATTAGCGACGAGTTTCTGTTGTTGGAGAGGAATGGATGTAGACACCGAAGATACAATATATAGATGCAGACCTTGTCCAGAGAAACATAATGCACTGGCTAAAGAGGGTAATCATCCGTGGAACCAGCAATCCAGCCATGGGAAAGGATCCATGTAGATTTCATGGGACTGACTAATGAACAACAATTTTTCCATGGTTGTTGAAGCATTTTCAAAATGGGTGGATGTGATTCCCACAAAAACGACAACTGCTGAATGGACAGAGAGGGAAATAAAGAAACTTTACTACTTTTGGCCTCCCAAAACTTCTCATTTCCGACAACGGACAAAGTTTCACTTCAACTACTTTCTGTGACTTCCTGGACAAATGTGGGACAAAACACAAGACAACAGCTCCTTTTCACCAATCGTCCAATGGGCAGGCTGAATGTTTTGTTCAAACTCTGAAGAAAATGTTCAGATGTTAATTAGATGAACCAGGGACCCTTGAACATAAACTCAACCACATTCTGATGAAACTTCAAAAAGTTCCTTACTCAATAGGGAATTCTGCCTATTTCTTCACGTTCAACAGAGCAGAGAAGAATGGGAACCATCCAAAAGGAATATTACGCTCATTTAAAAAGGGGGACCATGTACAAGTGAGAAAAATACTTCAAGGCACCTGATTAAATTTTTAAGTGTCTCTTCTTCTTGAAAAAGTATGAAGGATATTGAAGATGTCAATTTTCACGAATACTGAGTTGATTCAGGTGTTCTGTGTATTTGTTCAATTTTCAGAAAAGAACCTGCCGTACTCTGATTCAGCTGCCCCAGTCTTTGCTGTAATTGATCCATCAGTTTGTGGTACTTGTCTTCTATCTCCACTCTATATTCTATCTCATTTTCCAGCTCTATTTCTTCTGTTTTTATTTCTATCATTTGTTGAGATGAATTAAATCTGTTGTAGCATTCTTCTAACATGCTAATTATTGACTTAAGTATATCTGTCGAAAGTATTTGAAGGTTCACTAACAATCTGTCAGGCTCAGTTGACTAATCAACTGCCCTTTTTACCACAGATCTAATTTTCTTCAATTCAGAAATATTTTCAATGTTGTCAATTGAATAGATTTTGAATTTGTGTTAGATTTTGATTTCTAACACATAAGTGTTCATAGTTCAAAACACAAGATAAACAAATGGAATTAAACGAAATAACTTGATAATACCCCCGTTGCAGCAGACCTGCATACTCAGCGAATTTCAAATGCAAAAGAACATATTTCAATCCATCATAGTGAGATTTGACATGTTTTTGTAAGCTCCATAAGAATAACATGGAGAATGAGTACGGTATGCAGATTTGCTGCAACAGGTCCGTTAAAACTGGGTGGTTTTAATTCAATATTTAGTAGATCTGAATTAGAAGAAGCCGTATACCAAGTTTTACCAAGATATATCAAAAAATAAGGAAGATATAGCATTTATTTTATTTCCCATAAGGATAACATGGGGAATGAGTATGCAGGTTTGCTGCAACAAAAATGGAAACTTTGAGGATTTTAGACTATAGTACATCAAAGCTCACCTAGATGAAGCCCCAAACCAAGTTTTATTAAGATATGTTGAGAAATAACCAAGATATAGAATTTTACTTATTTCTCATAAGGTTAACATTGGGACAACGTAATGTGTTTACCACTTTCAATATCTCGGTAACCAATGAACATAGAGCAATGATTCAAAATACTAAATTGTTTGTTTTTTCGAGCTGAATTCAATAGTACAAGCCAAAATTTGATTATTTTTATTTTTCTATGTGAAAAACTCAAAAAACCCATTTTTGGGGGGTTTATCCCTCTTTACCCCCCCTCCCAGTGGTCCGATCGGGCTGGTTTATGAACTTGTCCAATTGATTACCACTGTACATGTCTGTACCAAATTTCATTAAGATCGGACCATATTTACGGCCGCTATCGTGCTGACAGACACATATATATATAAATTCGAACGAATGGTATTTTTTGCTTCTGGTGGCCCAAAAATGAAAATTTATCATGGTCTCGGGCTCAGGTCTTACCATGAGACCTACGGTAATAGCTTCTTCCCTATAGGGGAAATTCGCTAAAAACCAAAATACTTTGGCTCGTCGTAAGTGAAAAGAACTTTACAAATAACCCCTTATTAGATCATGTTTTATTGAAGCCCAAACACAAACTATAAAATAAAAACAATAATTAATTTTGAACTGACATAATCAGCTAATCAGCTGATTTATAATATTTCTAACACATAAATGATATAAGCACTTTCGAATAAAAGAATAAAATAAAACTATACCTCACCCAAAATTAGACCTGGTTTTGAAATGCTGCGTACGTACTCAAAGTTGCAGTAGTACTGAAAGAACTGCATCAGCAGTTGGCCCAGAGGCTGGGTATTCTGCGATGGTGGCAGTTTCAGTGTCTCCGTGATGTTGATTTCGTGAATCTCCTGATCATCGCGGAACTTTAGAGGGAATTCCTTGTGCAGGCATGGCAACACAGCTGGCTCCACCCCACCTGAAGACAGAGAAATATCAGACATAAATAAATATACAAGAGTTTAAACAATTTTTAATTCTAAAAATTAATTGATTCAAAAATGTATTAACTTAAAAGCGTACAAGTAATTTGAAATTAAAAAAAAATCAGATGATCAATGAGGATTTTTTATTAAGATGTTCCTTGATATAGTACCTCTAAAACCCTATTTCTACAAATAATTAAGCTGCCATTTTGAGATATGTTGGTAAGAATGTTTTTATTTCTCACATTGGAAAGTAAAAATAATTAAGTTTTACTTTGTATCATTGGATTCAGCTAGAAAAAAATAAACATTTAGTAATTTGAATCTTGGCTCAATGTCCATTGGTTACAGATATATTAAAAATGGTAAACACAGTCCTACGTTTTTGTTATATGGGGAGTAAATCAAACTTTTTATTTCGCTCATTTCTTGACATATGATGATACAACTTCGCATATGCCATCTTCTTTTACAGGGAGTCTACCAGGTTTCACATATGAAATTCCTAACTTTTTCCAACTTTTCCCGACCATTTTCAAAAACATTCCTGACCACTGGAAAGATGGCCATTGCCTCCTAAAAAAAATATTTGAGCACCATTTTTTTAAATTAGTGTATTATTTGAAAGCTGCAATAAAAGCGAAACATTTGACGACCGCAATACTTCCAAAAGATTTACCAGTCGCAATACGACCGAGATTTGCTGGTCGCAGAAAGACTGAGCAATATTCCAGCCACAATATGACCAAGAGATTCTCCAATTACAGTGTAAATGACCGATAATTGTGACCGCAATGTGTCCAAGAGATTCTCCAGCCACAGCATAAATGACCGATAACTGCCAGCAACAAAACGATTCCTAAATACGATCAAGATTTAGTCCCATTTAGCCATGCAACGACCAAGATTTTTTGGCGGGGAATGTGAGATTTTCCCGCCTCAATGCCGCCGAAACATGTAACGAAAGTAATCGACATTCGACGGCCACGTTGTGACTGAAAGATGCACAATCTCAACAAGAGTGAGCGATTTTCCTCAATGCAATATAATCAAAATAGATTCACCTGTAAAAAAAACAGCAAATATTTGATGGCCATAGTCAATAGTCAATAGTCAAACATTCTTTATTCAAAATAGTACATATGTTGTACATGAATGGCGTCAATTTTTTAAAATATACTAAATGCTAATAAAATAAGAAAAGAAACGTCTGCTTACATAAATGAAATAAAAATATTAAAACAGTTTATTGTGGAATCCTACATGAATTATTTAAAAATAATTATTTACAGAAGAAAAAAAATTAATTTAAAGAATAAAGTGGCTTGAGCAGTAAGTATTTTTTTAATTCCCTCTTAAACCTATCTATGTTTTAAATTTTTGAAATACTTTCAGGCAAGAAATTGTAATATTTAATTCCGGCATATGAGGGCTTCTTTTCAAGGAACTTAAGTTTATGTTGTGCAAATTCTATTTTATTTTTGTTCCTCGTGTCATAATTATGATATGAGCCCAATGATTTAAGCTCCGATAGTTGTTGTTTTATGTGTAAAATTAATTCAAAAATATACTGATTGAAAACTGTAAAAATTCCCAGCCTTGAAAAATGAGCTTTAACTGAATCCATCCATTTTAACCCTAACATTATGCGTAATGCTTTTTTTTGCAGAACTAGGATTCGATACAAATTTTCATGAGATGTGGCTCCATACAGAACGATTCCAAAAGAAATATGCGAGTGAATAAAAGCAAAATATATAGTTCTCAAAGTTTCTATGGGACATAATTTTGACATTTTTCTCAATGCGTACAATCTGGATGAAATTTTACTACAAATTTGATCGACATGAAGGCTCCAGTTTAAATTTTTATCTAACCATGGTCATGTTGCGCTTGAGAGAGTTATCGGGAAACTTTAAAAGTAGTTTATTTTTCTTACATTCATTCAATTATATCATTTGGAATATCACTGTATGGTGCTAAAGCTGATAACAATCTAAATTCTATTTTAAAAATGCAAAAAAAAGCAATAGGGATAATTTGTAACCTCCAACCCAGAAACTCAGTCAAAGAGTATTTCAAATCTGAAATATGAGAGAATTGTGGCCAAAGTCGCAATTGGGTGGGAATCGTTGGTGTTCACTGATGGTGGTTGATCAACGAAAATAACTTGTCGGAAGACATGACAGTGATGACTATGTGCATTATTATTGGCCACAATTGTCAGCTACAAATTGTGATATTGCCCAATAATTAAATTTTTAAACAAATTCAGAGTTATTGAATCCCAGCTGAAAGTACGATTATTTTATTTTTTATAAATAAGTAAAAAAATTTTTGACGATTGACAGAAGTAAAGTGAATAAATGAATTTATTTCCAAATAGTATAAACATTACAAAAAACAATACATTTTTTGGAAATTTACTGGCCACTTTTTCAAGTAGTGTGACCAGTTACTAGAAATATAACAAATAAACAATAAATAAGAGTCTAGCATCAACAATTTTTACTTTAAGCCACCATTTGGGTATCTGCTAAAAAAGTTTACTAAATTATTAATCAATATGTAATAAATGAATGAAGAGTAATATAACAATCTATACTATTATAAAAAAGAGGTGGTTTCTGTATGTATGGGATAAGTAACCTCAAAAAATACTGAACCATCTGGGTTGAAATTTCACACAGAGGTAGATCTTGAACCTGGGAAACATATAGGCCTATTCACTTCCTTAAAATTCCCTCGGGCTATGCCCCGAGAACGTCCTTAGCTTCAATGTTTACATTTTATAAGGATGTAAACATTCAAATACCGAAATGCAAATAGCTGTGAATACTATAATTTGACATTTCAAAGAGCAGAAGTAAGATCGGCAGATATTTTTACCGTGGGTGAAGCCACGGGCAACTGCTAGTACAAAATAAATATCAATACATAAGAAATAAATAAATATACACAACAATAAATATACATAAATAATAATAAATAACAATAATAACCAGATCTCTTAAACACAGTACAGGGGGTATACAATACTATTTAGAGCTCAGTTTAGAAATCAAAAAACAATTATGACATCACTTCTGTCAAATAGTTAACTTCCTATTGCTGATTAAGCCAAATATTTGTTTGTTGACAAAATTCTTTTAAATTCCAAATATTTTTCATATTAAGTGGAATTTGGTTTTAAGTATCTGAGAGTTTTAAATAAAAATTTAAATGTACAATTGATATTTTACTTCCTTATATACTTTTTAGCGAATTTCCTTAGAAATAAGCTATTACCGTCGTTTTAACAGAACAGAATGGACAAAAAATATCTGTTCAGGGTAACCTCAGCAATCATATTAATATTTATATTAATTGACAGCTTTTTATGTGTACTTTCTGGATATGAAGTGAGTTTATTGTTAAAACGCATTTTTACCTGCAAAAATCACAATTTGTTTCAAAATTTAACATGGGCTTATATGGGAAATAGAATTTTCATTTTTTGAGTGTCTTTAAGCACGATAACTCTTGTAAATATCGTCCGATCGTGACAAAATTTGGTACAGACATGTAAACTAGATTCTCTTGGACGAGTTCGTAAACCAGCCAGATCGACATATCCTAAGTGGGGTAAAGGCTCCATTTTACCCCCCAAAAATGGGTTTTTTGAGTTTTTCAAATTGAAAAATTATATTTATCCAATTATTGTTTGCAACATTGGATTTAGCTCGAAAAAACAAACAATTTGGTATCTTAAATAATTTCTCTAAGTCCATTGGTCTCCGAGATATAAGCAAAAATACCTCTGGAAGGCCCCTTTTTGCCAACCAAACAATGGGTTTTTTGAGATTTTCAAATTGAAAAATGAAAGTTATCAAATTATAGCTTTCACCTTTGGATTCAGCTCGAAAAAACAAACAATTTGGTAGCTTCAATCATTGCTCTAGGTCCATTGTCTCTAAGTTATTTAGCGAATTTCCCCCCTATAGGGAAGAAACTGTTACCTTAGTACTCATGGTAAGACCTAAGCCCGAGACCATGATAACTTTTCGTTTTGGGGCCTCCAGAAGCAAAAAAACCTATTCGTTCATTTTCATACATATAATATATATCTATTAAATGATTATATATATATATATATATATATATATATATATGTGCAATAAATGACAAGAACTGAGTACCCTTTGTTAGATTTTATTTCCAACCGACATGTTTCGGGATCTAAGCCCATTATCAAGGTTTTTTAAAAGTTACATAATCAAGTTGATGGTTAGATAGTAAAATTATAAAATGTAAATAAATAAAATTAAAATTAAACAAAATTTAAAATTAACATATGTATATACATTATTGGTAAAGTAGGGAATGTTTTGTAATCCTTCTATTTCATTTTTGTTTTCATATTCCATATCCTGTGAAATATTGGGTTATTTAAATTAATTTGAGTATTTAAGACACTGTTGGGGTTTTCTTTATGTTTCAAATATATGTGTAATTCTTCTTTGCTGTCCATTTTGCTACCTTTTGTCATATACTCTATTATCGTCATATTTTTGTCAATGCTTTCGTAATTGTGGTTGGAGTCTAAAAGGTGTTCAGCAAATGTCGACTTCATGGTGATGGTGTTGTTGCTTTTCATGGCCTGGATGTGTTCTTTAAATCTAGTTCTGAATGTTCTTCCTGTTTGCCCTATATAACATTGATCGCAGTCGGAACATTTTAATTGGTATAAGCCTGATTTATTATATTTATCTTCATTTTTGTTGTTTTTGCCTCCGGATCACGAATCGAATTACTGCTAGAGGTTAAATACCTTGATTTCCGTCTGTGATCCTGTCATCCGTTGAACGGCGACCGCGGTTTCAACCCGGCAATGGGGTCATCCTCAGGCAATGGAAGACACAAAAATTACTCCGAAGAGGTCGTCAAAAGTCTTAAAACACACACGAACATTGAACATCGAACATTTAAAAAACATGTGGCCACAAACGAAAAATTGTCAACGGCGCGGCAGGTACGCGTACGGTGATTCATGAGCCTAGACTGACGCCACCGCCGTCGTCGTGTCCATCTGCTACCCCTCTCCCCCTTCTCCAGTTCTTATCAGGTCCTTTACGTAATGTTATCGTTCTTTCAATGCCGATTGCTGTTTCATACAACAAATTCGATTCAAATGAGGCTTTTTCGTTTAAAATATATTGGGGGTGTTGCTTTCCGGCTTTGTATATTTCATACTCTTCTATTGCATCTAAATGTCTGCCTCTAGTTTTGTGTATTTTTAAAACCTCTAAATTATTTTCAATGGATGTATATGAGTGATTATTACTTATTATATGCTCGGCAAATGCGGAACTTTGTTTCTGTGTTGATTTTTTCGGCAGATGTTCTTTGAAACGTGTTTTGAAAGGGCGTGCCGTCTGACCTATATAAAAACTGGGGCAGGTGTCACAATTAATTTTATAAACACCTGTTAACTCGGTCTTATCTGTTGAGGGTTTGTTATTTTTCTTCACTTTGAGATGGGTTGCCAGTTTATTTGAGGTTTTAAATGACAGTTTAATATTATTTTTTGACAGTTCATTTTTTAAAGTATTATTTAAACTTGTACCATATTCTGTTGAAGTGTATGTGATTTTCTCTGAAACTGTGGCCGGGGCTGGATTTTGATTCTTGTTTTTATGTTTATATATCAGTTTGTCAATAATATCACTTCTATAGCCATTAGAAACTGCGATGTATTTGATGGTATTTATTTCGTCATTGTAGTCGTTATCATTCATAGGAATTGATAACAGACGGCTTACAAAACTGTGGAATGCTGCCATTTTTTGACTTTGAGGATGATGAGAACTATTGTGAATGGTCTGGGATGATGTGGTCGGTTTCCTGTATATTTTAAAAAGAAACTTATCTGTGGATCTTGAAATAGTGAGATCTAGAAAATTCAACGATTTATTCTTTTCTTCTTCCAATGTAAATTTTAGATTTTTATGCAAACTATTTAAGAATGATCCGAGCATTTTAAGTTGTCTTTTCGTTCCGTTAAATAGGACAATCGTGTCATCAACGTAACGATAGTAAAATATGATTTTGTTCCTGAGACTATTGCTTTCCGACCATAGATGTTTATTTTCAACGTGATTTAAGAAAATCTCAGCAAGTATACTAGATAAGGGCGAACCCATAGCCAGTCCATCTTTCTGTGAGAATATCTGGTCTTCAAATTTAAAATAATTCTGTTTAAGAACTGTACTGGTCAAGTTAATAAGCTCATCGATTGCTATTTTGTTCAGTGATGAATTACTATACAGGTTATCTTTGAGTATTTGTAAAGTTTCATTAATTGGGATGTTCGTGTACAGGTTGACCACGTCAAATGAAGCTTCAATTGTTATTCTTCCTAAGTCAGATTACGTGAATAAAGTCTTGGATTTTTTCAAAGCGAATGACATAAATAAACTAAATAGTGACCCTACCCAAAAATTCTCTAAGGACATAAATAAACAAATAAATGCCAGTAACAATCTGCTATCACCCATTGAAATGAAATTTTATAAGGTGACAAACCCTCAGCCCCCGATTTTGAGAGGATTACCCAAAATCCACAAGCTTGACATACCCATACGGCCGCTCGTTAATTTTATCCCGTCCCCAGGCTACAAAATCGCCAAAAAACAGGACACCATCATTAGAAAGGAATTCAAGTTTCACAACAACAATAGTTTAAAAAATAGTACAGACCTAGTGAATAAAATTTCTAATATAGAACTGAGAGACAATTACGTGTTAGCTTCATTTGACGTGGTCAACCTGTACACGAACATCCCAATTAATGAAACTTTACAAATACTCAAAGATAACCTGTATAGTAATTCATCACTGAACAAAATAGCAATCGATGAGCTTATTAACTTGACCAGTACAGTTCTTAAACAGAATTATTTTAAATTTGAAGACCAGATATTCTCACAGAAAGATGGACTGGCTATGGGTTCGCCCTTATCTAGTATACTTGCTGAGATTTTCTTAAATCACGTTGAAAATAAACATCTATGGTCGGAAAGCAATAGTCTCAGGAACAAAATCATATTTTACTATCGTTACGTTGATGACACGATTGTCCTATTTAACGGAACGAAAAGACAACTTAAAATGCTCGGATCATTCTTAAATAGTTTGCATAAAAATCTAAAATTTACATTGGAAGAAGAAAAGAATAAATCGTTGAATTTTCTAGATCTCACTATTTCAAGATCCACAGATAAGTTTCTTTTTAAAATATACAGGAAACCGACCACATCATCCCAGACCATTCACAATAGTTCTCATCATCCTCAAAGTCAAAAAATGGCAGCATTCCACAGTTTTGTAAGCCGTCTGTTATCAATTCCTATGAATGATAACGACTACAATGACGAAATAAATACCATCAAATACATCGCAGTTTCTAATGGCTATAGAAGTGATATTATTGACAAACTGATATATAAACATAAAAACAAGAATCAAAATCCAGCCCCGGCCACAGTTTCAGAGAAAATCACATACACTTCAACAGAATATGGTACAAGTTTAAATAATACTTTAAAAAATGAACTGTCAAAAAATAATATTAAACTGTCATTTAAAACCTCAAATAAACTGGCAACCCATCTCAAAGTGAAGAAAAATAACAAACCCTCAACAGATAAGACCGAGTTAACAGGTGTTTATAAAATTAATTGTGACACCTGCCCCAGTTTTTATATAGGTCAGACGGCACGCCCTTTC
Organism: Flexamia atlantica; assembly: GCA_035578135.1. Classification (NCBI taxonomy): domain Eukaryota; kingdom Metazoa; phylum Arthropoda; class Insecta; order Hemiptera; family Cicadellidae; genus Flexamia; species Flexamia atlantica. Next base: position 51,348,839 of record JAQJVK010000005.1, on the reverse strand, counting down.
AAAACACGTTTCAAAGAACATCTGCCGAAAAAATCAACACAGAAACAAAGTTCCGCATTTGCCGAGCATATAATAAGTAATAATCACTCATATACATCCATTGAAAATAATTTAGAGGTTTTAAAAATACACAAAACTAGAGGCAGACATTTAGATGCAATAGAAGAGTATGAAATATACAAAGCCGGAAAGCAACACCCCCAATATATTTTAAACGAAAAAGCCTCATTTGAATCGAATTTGTTGTATGAAACAGCAATCGGCATTGAAAGAACGATAACATTACGTAAAGGACCTGATAAGAACTGGAGAAGGGGGAGAGGGGTAGCAGATGGACACGACGACGGCGGTGGCGTCAGTCTAGGCTCATGAATCACCGTACGCGTACCTGCCGCGCCGTTGACAATTTTTCGTTTGTGGCCACATGTTTTTTAAATGTTCGATGTTCAATGTTCGTGTGTGTTTTAAGACTTTTGACGACCTCTTCGGAGTAATTTTTGTGTCTTCCATTGCCTGAGGATGACCCCATTGCCGGGTTGAAACCGCGGTCGCCGTTCAACGGATGACAGGATCACAGACGGAAATCAAGGTATTTAACCTCTAGCAGTATATTTATCTTGTTGATCTTTTGAATTAGTTTTTCTTTGTATCATTTGGAAAACGTTGTTTTTTGTTTTAAAGCTTATTTCTATATTTGATTTTTCAAATGTTTTTCTGATCGCTTTATTTGTGCGGGTATTGTAAGGAACATTAATGTATTTCTTAGGCTCTGGATTTTTGTCCTGGTTTTGTTTTAATCTTCTTTTCTTTTTCATGTTCCTTATCATTTTGTCAATCATGTTATTTTTATATCCGTTTCTTACTGATAAATATTTTATTATGTTCTTTTCTTTTTCATATTCATTTTTATTCGTGAGAATGTTTAATAATCGTGTTATCATAGAACAAAAGCCGGACATTTTATGTTCCCAGGGATGGTTTGATGTTGAGTGGATCAGAACTTCTGATTGTGTTGGTTTACGAAAAATTTTGAAATCATGTTTGTTTCCGTCTTTTTTAATTGTCAAGTCTAAGAAATTTATAGATTTGTCTTGCACTTCTTTTGTAAATTTGATTTACAAAAGAACACTGACACTGAAGCTACACTGACCTATTAAAGCTCACGAAAACCTGCATAAATCAAAACTATTTTAATTATAAGTCAAATTTCTACCAACAACAAGATGGTCTAGCAATGGGATCCCCCCTATCAGGACTTCTTTCAGACATTTACATACATAATATGGAGATTACCAAAATAATGAATGCAACAAATCCCTGCTTAAATAAAATTATATATTGGTATCGATATGTCGATGACATAATATGTTTATTCAATGGAACAAAAGAAGAAAGTGTAGAATTTTATACATATCTAAACAAAATATCCGATAAAATCAAATTTACAAAAGAAGTGCAAGACAAATCTATAAATTTCTTAGACTTGACAATTGAAAAAGACGGAAACAAACATAATTTCAAAATTTTTCGTAAACCAACACAAACAGAAGTTCTGATCCACTCAACATCAAACCATCCCTGGGATCATAAAATGACCGGCTTTCGTTCTATGATAACACGATTATTAAACATTCCCACGAATAAAAATGAATATGAAAAAGAAAAGAACATAATAAAATATTTATCAGTAAGAAACGGATATAAAAATAACATGATTGACAAAATGATAAGGAACATGAAAAAGAAAAGAAGATTAAAACAAAACCAGAACAAAAATCCAGAGCCTAAGAAATACATTAATGTTCCTTACAATACCCGCACAAATAAAGCGATCAGAAAAACATTTGAAAAATCAAATACAGAAATAAGCTTTAAAACAAAAAACAACGTTTTCCAAATGATACAAAGAAAAACTAATTCAAAAGATCAACAAGATAAATATAATAAATCAGGCTTATACCAATTAAAATGTTCCGACTGCAATCAATGTTATATAGGGCAAACAGGAAGAACATTCAGAACTAGATTTAAAGAACACATCCAGGCCCTGAAAAGCAACAACACCACAACCATGAAGTCGACATTTGCTGAACACCTTTTAGACTCCAACCACAATTACGAAAGCATTGACAAACATATGACGATAATAGAGTATATGACAAAAGGTAGCAAAGTGGACAGCAAAGAAGAATTACACATATATTTGAAACATAAAGAAAACCCCAACAGTGTCTTCAATACTCAAATTAATTTAAATAACCCAATATTTCACAGGATATGGAACATGAAAACAAAAATGAAATAGAAGGATTACAAAACATTCCCTACTTTACCAATAGTGTATATACATATGTTAATTTTAAATTTTGTTTAATTTTAATTTTATTTATTTACATTTTATAATTTTACTATCTAACCATCAACTTGATTATGTAACTTTTAAAAAACCTTGATAATAGGCTTAGATCCCGAAACATGTCGTTTGGAAATAAAATCTAACAAACGGTACTAAGTTCTTGTCATTTATTGCATATTAAATATAGTAGCCCTTAACACTGAATCAAAAAATCATATATATATATATACCCCCGTTGCAGCAGACCTGCATACTCAGCGAATTTCAAATTCAAAACAACATATTTCAATCCAACATACCGAGATTTGACATGTTTTGGTAAGCTCCATAAGGATAATATGGGGAATGAGTATGCAGGTTTGCTGCTACAGATACATTAAAACTGGGTGGTTTTAGTTCTATATTTGGTAGATCTGAACTAGAAGAAGCTACTAACTAAGTTTTATCAAGATATGTTGAGAAATAAGCGAGATATAGAATTTTACTTATTTCCCATAAGGTTAACATTGGGACAACGTACTGTGTTTACCACTTTCAATATCTCGGTAACCAATGGACTCAAGCAGTGATTCAAAACATTAAATTGTTTGTTTTTTTGAGCTGAATTCAATGGTGCCTAAAAAAATTCGGTAAATTTTATTTTTCTATGTGAAAAACTCAAAAAACCCATTTTTGGGAGGGTTTATCCCCCTTTATCCCCCCTTCCGGTAATCCGATCGGGCTGGTTCACGAACTCGTCCGAGGGATTACCACTTTACATGTCTGTACCAAATTTCATTAAGATCGGACCATTTTTACGGCCGCTATCGTGCTCACAGACACATATATATATAAAAATTCGAACGAATGGTGTTTTCTGCTTCTGGAGGCCCCAAAACGAAAAGTTATCATGGTCTCAGGCTTAGGTCTTACCATGAGACCTACGGTAATAGCTTCTACCCTATAGGGGAAATTCGCTAAAATGATTAAAAAAGAAAGGATACTTTGTTTCAATTGAAAAATGTTAGTAAAAATAATATGTATATATATGTCTTGAAGCACGATAGCGGCCTTAAAAATGGTCCAATCTGAATGAAATTTGGCACAGCCATGTAAAGTAGTAATTATTCGGACGAGTTCGAAAACCAGCCCGACTATACCAGAAGAGGGGGGTAAACCCCCCAAAAATGGGTTTTTTGAGTTTTTTACATAGAAAAATAAAAATAATCGAATTTTTGTGGGCACCATTGAATTCAGCTCAAAAAAATAAACAATTTAGTATCCTGAATCACTGCTCTATGTCCATTGTGTCGCCACTTTCAGTAGCAAGATATTGAAAGTGGTAAACACAGTATGTTGTCCCAACATTAACCTTATGGGGAATAAGAAAAATTCTATATCTCACTTATTTCTCAACATATCTTGATAGAACTTGGTAAATGGCTTCTTCTAGTCCAGATCTACTAAATATTGAATTAAAACCACCCAGTTTTAATATACCCGTAGCAGCAAACCTGCATACTCATTCCCCATGTTATTCTTATGGAGCTTTCAAAAACTTGTAAAATCTCGCTATTTTAGATTGAAATATGTTGTTTTGTATTTGAAATTCGCTGAGTATGCAGGTCTGCTGCAACGGGGGTATTTTGTTTCTTTTATTAGAATACTAAGTTTGGGAGTTAGATTGATTTCCAAGCATAGAATATATTATTTTGTCTATAATCTAATCTATTCCCTATAATGAATATAAAATATTATAGAATATATTATATTGTTGATACATTATATTGTCAACATGCAATAACAATTCTAATCATTTACTTTTGGCTGTGTGGAAAATGAGCAAAAAATGGAAACCTATTGAGTTTTCATAAAACGATAAAAAATATATTACATACGTTATTTCTAATATATTATATTTCTGTTTTTCAATGCATTACAATTATAGGAAAGATGTTAGATTTACATAAAAGCTTTAGCTCCTTCAAGCCACTAGCATATTGTTAAAAAAGTGTTACAGTAAGAAAATGTTCATCTCACAATTCACTAGATATTTGTGTTGCCTTTAGATTAACAAGAATTATTTTTGGGCAAAATTCAAGGGTAAAACAGTGTTTGCAATTAACATTTCTGTTATGAGGAAAACTTTCAAAAGGCAGCAAGTATTGCAGACTTAAGAACAGAAATAATTTAAGTAGTTGTCATACTGTATAAAAAACTAGCTCATTTTGTGTGACTGTCATAAAGGACCGGACTTTTCCAATTGAAAAAAAACAGACTTTTCTAATTAAAAATTTTACTCTTTTAACAGAGTTATTTAATCTACATACTTACACTGCAGAAAATGGATGACCATTAACGCTAATGAATATGACGATATCGTAGAGTTTTTGGCATCATTTATCTGATGAGTTTGGGCCCAAAGTTTCACTAGCAATACCAGTGGCTGCACCCTCCAATCAGCTGACAAAACAATCATTAATGATTAACTGAAGGCAATTGATGTAAGGTACAGTACATCCCTTGAAATCTATTTCAAACTTACACGTAAAATGACGGTCAAAACTCTCGCATGACACTTGCGGCAAGTCTAAGAAGAGGTTTTTTTTATTAGTAGTGGCAATACTTAATATTATGTTTCGTATTGCGCAAGACAACTTTCGGTAAAGTATTGCAAGACAAATTTCGTAGTGTTGATGTGCCTTAGAAACATAAACATTGTTTTGACAGATCGACATAATCATGAGTTTTAGCAGATGATTTGTAGAGTTTCCACTTTTTGCCACCCGCCAGTAAGGCTGTCCAGAACTATAGATTGAAATTTTTCTGAGAGGTCAGATACCATGCACCACTGATGTATTACAGATATCATGATCATTTGTGAACATATTATGAAGCTGAGGTTGCATTTGGGATTAGGCTGCACTCTCCCCCACTTCTAATGCACTGATCACAACTATAGTAGGCCCTACACTAATGCAAAAAAGTTACAAGTGTCCTTATTGAAATTGTTCATTTAAACAATTCACTAGAGATATTTTGTTAGAACTGACGATTTATGGTGACCTACCTTTTGAGTAGCAGTGCAAGAGGTGTGTGTTAAGAATGCCAACTGGATTGTTGCAGTTTATGTCTACATCAACGCCTGAACAATGGCGGAACTTGAGTAGAGGCACTTTGGCATCAATCTTCTCAACCTTCTGGAATGGGCAGAAGTCTGTTTCCTTTTGATCTAAAAAACAATTGTTTTTATGATTTTAGGAAATTTCATAAATATAAACTTTATTTTCCTACATAGTAGTTGTGAGGAAATTCCCTAGTGAGAGAAACGATGATTGGATACGCTAGTACTCCGAACCGTAGGAAATTACGCCACCAGTGTTCTGAGGCCTTGGAATCAATCAGCTCGGTAGCTGGGATAGTTCCAGGGGTCAAGGATCGAGATCACAGTAGTTAGTAGATATTCAAAAATAAGAGCTCAGTTATATTCAACCTAGTTGGTGTTAAACTCAGAATTGCCTCCAGATAGCCTCAGCTATGGGGCACAGAATTCCAAACAACTCTACATAGGCTAAATAATTTTGAACAACCTGGTGAGTTTACTAAAAGCCAATGGGAAGACCTCAGGTTAACTGAGATACCTGGAGAAAAGAAATACTAATTCTGAGAGCACCTGCTAAGTAAAATACCCTCAGCTGTTTTCCCTAACTCTGTGAGATAGTCAAGGTTCACACTAGTTACCCATAGTTTATGTTTACGCTAACCAAGAAACAACATTGAACCATTTCACTAGTGGCCAATAATTACAGGAGCAGGACAAACCTTACACTAGTAAAATAGTCAAGGCTTGTATGCAGGAGATTGAACAGCCTTTGTTGCATTTGGTCAATACTTCCCTTGGGCAAGGTATTTTCCCAGATGGTGGGAAGCTGGCTATTGTTAAGCCCTTGTATAAAAAAGATAGTAAACTCTCACCCCTGAACTATCGTCCGATCTCACTCCTACCAACTGTGTCTAAAATTCTTGAAAAAGCTGTTTGTCTTAGATTAATGAAACATTTTGATGAAAATGATTTACTTTTCTCAAAACAGTTTGATTATAGGAAAAATAAATCTACCAAGCTTGCTCTCATTGATTTTGTGGACAAGTGCGTCGAGGCTCTGGAGGGGGGAGATGTCACAGTCGGCTGCTTCATCGATCTCTCCAGGGCCTTCGATTGTGTTGACCATGAAATTCTTATTAAGAAACTTGAGTGCCTAGGTGTCAAGAATGTAGCTTTGACTTGGCTTTCATCATATTTAAACAACAGGAGGCATCAGACAACAGTAAATTTCAAACTAAATTCCGGACATCAGAAACAGTTTTTTTCAGATGTTGCCTCGAACAACATGGGCGTTCCACAAGAATCTATATTAGGTCCTGTTCTTTTCATAGTTTAATATTTCAGATTTTTTACCACATAATTCCTTGACAATTTTTGCAGACGACACCTCTATGCTGACACATAACCGAAATATTCCCAGACTAGAAATAGATACTTTCCATCAGCTCAACAATGCTTCTCAATATTTTTCTGAAATCAACTTGAAAATCAATCCAAAAAAAACAGAGTACATGTTCATTTCAACATCACAAAAGAAAATAAGCTTGGAGAGAGCTGGCTTGTTGTTACCGTCAGTAGTTTTGAACGAGGAGGTACTTGTAAGATCCTCATTCGTAGACTATCTAGGAGTGAGGTTGGACGATAGTCTCAGGTGGTCTGAGCACGTTGGAAAAACTGGCTTTGACTTGGACTGCTAATAATTGCATTCTAAGAAACCTTGCTGTTTTGAAAAATTTAGCTTTAAACAAATTAGTTTACTTCAGTCTGATTGAAAGCTATATCAGGTATTCCATAGTGCTTCGGGGCAGATCAAGTAAAGAAAATTTGAAACACATTTTTACTATTCAAAAAAGAGCTATCAGAAATATCTGTGGGCTTAGGCCTCGAGATTCAGTTTCTGAAAAATTTAAAGAATTGCAGATTTTAACCTTACCATCTTTGTATATATTTGAAGTAATTATGTATGTAAAAGAACAAACGTTGATTCAGGCTCATAATCATAATTATAATACCAGAAATCACAGCATTAATCCATCTGCTCAACATAGTTTAACACTTTTTGAAACTAAACCTTGTTAGGCTGGTAGACAATTTTTTTCGCAACTTCCCTCAACCATTAAAGAAATAGTAAATCTTAATAGTTTTAAGAACAAGTTAAAAGAATATCTTATAGACAAATGCTACTATGATCTGCCACAGCATCCATAATTATCTTCCATAAATCTTTAATAATCTCACTTCCATTTTCACTCCATCCTTTTTCAATTTCTTGTCCGAATACCATCACCTACCCTTTTATCATTTCACCTGATTGACGTCTTGAAGACTGATGCTAGACTGAAATAAAACTAGATTAGAGAGAAGATAAGACTAGATTAGAGAGATTTAGAAGATGACTTCTACTTTATATGACGGGTCTCATGCCAATTTTTTGGTCAATGAGGCGGACACAGGAGGTAACACGTAACTCCTGTAGCACAGCAGGTTTGGACAAGACTAAGCCTGTTACAACAGCAGGAAAACTAGCAAGTAACTTAAACCAGTAAAATCACCAATTATTCTAAATTGGTTTAAACAGAATTTGGAAAATACCAGAAAAGGAAAACTAAATAATAATTGGCACCAAGATAATTAATTTAACTAGTCTTGGTTACAGCCCAGAGATGAGCAGGATAGGTCTCGGAACCCTATCCTGCGACACGATCAACTTTCAGTAAAGTTTACAGAACGTTGCCTAAATTCGTGAAATGAATAAACGATACCTTGATACCAAATTAGTAGCTGGATCTCAGAAGTTACTGTCTTTGAAGCCGCTCGTGCGAGAAATCATGCACAGGAATCACATGCGGAAGACGAGCGAACAGACAAGCCACAGTGAACTGCACAGATCGCAGGAACAGCACCAAGTGCCCACAATGTGCTCACCCCCTTCCGGTTGGGTGACTCGCCAGCCTTTTTTTCCCAGTTGATAAAACGGCTGGTTAAATCAAATCAATCAAATCAAATCAAAAACTTCTTTATTCAGACAGTACAAGATGTACAGAATGGCGTCACAACAAGAATTCACAATAATATATACATACATGGTAATATATTCATAATAATATATACGTACATGGTTAGTAATATATAATGTAAGGATAAACAGAAGACAATGCAATAAAATAAACTACAGTATTTAAATTACTAGTTTACTCAAAAAACTCCTCTTTAGAATATAATGGCTTATTGATCATAAATGTTTTAAGCTTATTTTTGATTTTATAAAAGTCATTAATTTGTTTTAATTCCATGGGCAGGGCGTTAAAAATTTCAAACCTGCATAAGTCGGTTTTTTTTCAAAAAGACGCAAGTGATGCTCAGGAAAACTAAAAACATTTTGATTTCTTGTATTGTATTTGTGATTTAAACCTAAGGTGGGTAGTTCAGCTGATTTTCTTTTTACTGCTAAGATAATTTCAAATATATATAAACTATAGACCGTCATAATACCCAGATTAGAAAAATGTATTTTAGCTGATTCAAAAAAGTTTAGCTTTAGCATAATAATTCTTATGGCCTGTTTTTGCAATATAAGTACTTTATTTAAATTGATATTAGAAGTACTGCCATAAAGAACAATTCCAAAGCATATGTGCGAATTTATTAACGAAAAATAAACCAACCTAAGTGTTTTAATGTCACATACTTTGGATAATTTTCTAAGAGCAAAGAGTCCAGAAGATACTTTACTACATATACTTTCAATGTGAACAACCCAATTTAAATTTCTGTCGACATGAATTCCGAGAAATTTCTAAACTTGAACTTCTTCAAGAGGATCTTCATTCAACATGATGTTTGTCAGAGGCAAATTATTGATTTCATTTAATGCTGAGAAATAAATATATTTAGTTTTGTCCGGATTTATCAAAAGATTCTGTTCAGCTAAATATTGTTGGATAGTCGTGAGTTGATTAAAAGCAGAAAGTTCAATGTCCTCAAATTTTTTTCCAGATATTTTTAAATTTATGTCATCTGCGTACAACGTAATTTTGTCAAATTTAGATGCAATAGGCAGGCTATTTATATAACATAGAAAAAGCAAAGGGCCAAGTATGGATCCTTGAGGAACTCCGTATTTCAGACAATTTTTGGGGGTTTGATAGGTTCTCATCTGATCAAGATTGTTCAAATGATCTATTTCAATGAAATAAGGTCTGTCTGTTAAAAAGGATTCAAACCATGAAACGGCCTGCTTATTTAAACCCAATTTAGATAGAACTTCTAATAATTTAGTATGACATACACTATCGAATGCCTTACTGAGGTCCATGAAAATACCAATTGTTTTATCACCTCTGTCAATTGAATTTATAATTGACTCAATAAAATCAATTCCGGCACTCACTACTGATTTATTCTTTCTAAAACCATGTTGATCAGAGCTAATTAACTCATTTTTCTCTAAATAATCAGTTAACTGATTAGCAACGACACGCTCATACAATTTAGAAAAAGATGACAAAAGAGAGAGGGGTCTGTAATTTGTCACTAATTTAGGATCACCAGATTTGAATAAGGGTTTTAACTTAGAGATCTTAAGATGTTTTGGAAAAATACCGGAGATAAAAGATGAGTTTATGAGATGTGTTAAGGGTTTTAATAAATAATGTTTTGCAAGTTTGATAACTGGCATTGGTATTTCATCATGACCTACCGAATACTTATTTACAAAAGAGTTTATTACTTTCTCCATATCATTCTCAGTAATAGATTTCAAAGACCCTTTCATTGAAACAACCACTCGAACCAGAAACATTTGAGGAGCATAAACCCATTACATTTGGAACTATTAGAGTGTCAACCATTTTTGAATAATATTGGTTAAACAATGAACCTACTTTTTTGGGATCAGTGATCAATAAACCATTATTATCTTGTAATTCAATATTCTTAGTTTCAGTAATTTTAACCATTTCTACCTCTTTTCTGATTACATTCCATGTTGTCCTACACATATTACTAGACTTCCTAATGAGTTTTCCATAATATTCTTGTTTGGCTTTATTTATTTGATTTCCATATTGTTTTTTAGCATTTTTTTATTACCTGTTTAAGTCTTTGAGACTTATTCAGTCTATATTCTCTAGTTAGAGCGATTAGATCCTCTTTATACTTCAACAAATCAGATGTTATCCACTCGTTTTTTTGTAAATTATGCTGCCTACATTTTACTTTAGGGTAACAAATGTCAAAATAATAAAAAAATATACTGAAAAACTCATCAAACTTCTTGTCAACAGGAGCGTTATAAACATTTATCCAATTTTCACCTGATATCATTTTTAAAAATAGTTCATTATTGCTGTCATTAAACTTTCTTTTAATATATGAGGTACTTTTATTTTTATATTTATTTTGAGCTTTTGAAACTGGAAGCGTTAATTCTAGTAGTTGGGCATCATGGTCTGAAAGAACCGTTACAATCCCTGAAATTTTCAACATTTTTTTTGGTAAATTTGTGAGGATATTGTCAATTCCAGTCTCAGTCGTTTCGCAAACCCTGGTTGGAAAATCAACTAAATAATCAACTCCATGACTTCTTATTAAATTTACAAACTCATTAGTATCCCTAAAACAATCTAAAATATTAATGTTAAAGTCTCCTGCAATTATATATTGTTACAAATCTGAAGAGCTTTCAAAATTAGAACATTTAATTTTTCTAAAAATTCTGATACTTTAGTGCTGGGAGATCGATAAATTCCAATAACAATAAGTTTATAATGGTTAAAAGTAAATTTTACAGCACAAAATTCAAACGTTTTTTCCTCACATAAATCAATAAAAGTAGGAGCAGCCAGCTGTCTGCATTCAGTGTAGTCCCGTGCAAGTATACATACACCTCCTTTAGTCGTTGATTTTCTACAGTAAAAAGCATTTACATTAAATCCGTCGATTTTGAATTTACTAATTTCATTGTCGTTTATATCAAGTTCAGTCAAAACAATTATTGTAGGGTAAATTTCTTGCAAAATAATTTGTAAAGGTCCAGAACGGTTATTAAAACTTTGAATGTTTTGATGAAAAATTTTTATTTTAGAAACAGGTGTTGAATAGTGAAATGTATGACCTTGTCTTACTAGGTTATTTTTGATGTATGGAGCATTGGAAAATTTGAAGTGCAGGCAGCTGAAATACAAAACTCAAGATGATTTCCTTCTATATCATAACACTTGGGTGAAATCGGCAATGATCGTGAACTACCTGATACACTGTGGCCTATATGACTACATTTATTTACTTCACCAACATTTTGCTCAAAATCACATGTCACATCAAATGCTCAAAAAAAAGCTACATCCGGGCCAACCTTCTTCTTCTCCCGCGACAGAAAACATCGCCTGGCTGGCGAGAAGAAGTAAAAGCGCAGGCTCTGTCGTCGTCTGCTCACATCACGCAGTTGTGACGACGTCTTTTGAGGTTAAGTTGTTTACAACAACAACAACAGTCGTTCCGTTTGTAATATCGCGTTTAGGAGGTGATCTTATTTACGCGACTCACTAAGTGTATGTAATACATTATAGTCGCAGTTACATGCCTCAACACTTTGCTTTCCAAATCAAAATCGGCAATCAGAGTCGGTGGTTATGGATCCGACTAGGGACGGCATTCCCATGTCAACAATGAAGTTTATAAACACCTAATACTGTTCCGTGAGTCACTTAATCACTTAAAGGGGTTTCAGTAAGGGAATAGCAGTGTTTATTCAGAATGTCAACACTCCCTTCACAGCTGGGACATCACCTAAATTACATCTAGGCTAGGTAGGCCTAGGCCTACTGGCTACACCAGGTAGTCCTATTGCTAGGCTAACTATTCCTGGTAATAATGAGCCAGTTCTTATCCCTGTGCAAATTAGGCTCATTACATAGTGATGTAGAATACCCAGGTATTTAAAACTCAGGGTAAATACCTTGGGTACTCACTTGGGTAAACAAATCCATAATAATCCAAAATCCACAATACCCAGGTATTTTGGGCACTTAAAAAAAGCATAAGATCAATTAAATTTTACCCGTGAAAATGTTATTATCATCACTATACAGTAGAGTCCCGCTATTCCAAACTAATTGGGACCGACCCTGGTTCGGACTAGCGGGAAATTCGGAATACGCGGATATTGGATAAAATCAATAGATATTTAGGATACCGAGGTACGAATTTTATACATAATGCCAAGATGAATATAGGGATTGTAATTTCCGGCCGATATCTAGCTTAGTAATCGCCGTTTCCGAATTAGAAATCACGATCATAATTTTCAGTTAGGTATCGAAGTGGATTGTCATAGAAAGCCGATATAAAGGTTGGTGTTTGTTGATCACAGCCGATAGTTGTCGTCTTTTCTGGCCGAAATAGAGTACAAAAAAAATTTTCTCAATGCTGCGGCCGTGATATTAAGTTTGATTGTCATTACTAGAGGTCTGCGGGTACCCGAACATTCGGGTAGCTTCGGGTAATTACGTGAACCCGAGTCGTCGGGCGGGTTCGACACGTCTCGGGTTTTATTCGGGCAGGTTTTTATTACACGTCGGGTCGGGCGGGTACCAACTACCCGAAAGAAATCGGACCCGACATACTACCCGAAAGAAACCCAAAACTTTAAAAATGTTCAACAATAATTAATTCCCACAAAGCTTTTGACTTACGGCGTCCACGCAATATTATAATGTGACGAACAAAGATATCGCGATGTCAAACTTAGAAGCAATATTTAAAATAAATTGTTATGTTTAAAGTAGTTGAAAATGGTTTCTTTAAGGAAATATAATATTTTAGTTTTTTACAGGGAAAAAGACCCTGATATTATATAGCTGTCTAAGGTTAAGTTAATTCATTATTTTTCTATGTTGAAAATCCTTTAAAATTAAAACATGCTACAGATTCGATTGCCTGCTCCTACAGTATTTATTTGGTAGAAATCATTGTAACTTGTGTTTTTAGTTAATGCAGTAATTGAGACTTGTTTTAAACTGTTCATTGCTTGCATTCCACAGAAGCAGCATTATTTATTTATTATTCATTCTTTTATTTATTTATTGGTTAACAGAATCAATTGTTTTTATATATGGTATGTAGTGTGATATCTTATTTATAGCATTAAGTGGGTTATTCAGTGTCCTATAATGCAAGTTATTAATTATTATTTAAATTTGAATATGTTTTGGAAATAAAATTAGAAAAAGTAAATTATTTTAAATTGCATCCTGCCAGGGGAGGCGCAGGGAGGGAAATCATTTCTCAAGTTTTATACATTTTTGTATATATTTGTTTTTTCATTGTTCAAAAAAAAATTGTTAGTTGATGTAAGACAATACAGACTATATAGCCAATTTTAGGAACATTACTAGTACAAGTATAAGCAGTTCTCACGTTGACACATTTTTCTCTGATGGAACAGATTATCTATGATGTATTTATTTAAATATAAGAAGCTATAGAAAAAATTTTGATAGTTTCTTGTTATACTTAGAAAGTTGGGCGGTTAAATGGGATTTGATTATGTTGGGGGAAACATGGCTTGATTCTGAAAAAGGTGGGGTGCAACTTGATGGGTATAAAATGTACAAAACAAATAGGGGTGCGAATCGAAACGATGGTGTGGTTGTGTATGTGAGGGAGGGAGTGAGTGTGAGTGAATGTAGAGAGCTGGAGCTGGGCGGCGTGTTTGGCCTGAGTCTCGACATCACTTATCACGGCAGGCGATCTGACCTGCTGATAGTCTACAGGACTCACGACAGTGACCTTGACAACTTTACTGAAGCGCTGCGACAATAATACGACCACATGACTAGGGATAAGACATATATAGTCATAGGCGATGTAAATGCAAACTTAATTGTGACGAACAAAAAAACAGAGCACTACTTAGACTTACTCTTTGATAAAGGTTTTGTGAGTGGTGTCAATGAACCCACTAGAGTTACTGATGACAGCAAGACACATTTTAGATCACATTCTTGTAAATCACGTAAATACTGACGATTTGAAGACTGCTGTGATCAAGACCGACGTCACAGACCATTACTGTGTGGCTCTGGAAGTATCGCACAAGCGCATGCGCACACAACCAGAGGATGTAAATTCATCATACATAGACAAAGCTCAGATGGGACAATTAGTTGACAATTGTGACTGGACCCAAGTTACAGATATCTGTGAAGTAAATCAAAGTTGTAATAAATTTGTTTCTCTTCTCAATGAATTTAGTGAAAGTTCGCGTAAACTCCAATCTAAAAAATCTCATCAATTAAAAAAATTAAAGCCGTGGATTACCGAGGGACTGATAAAATCAATTAGAACTCGAGATAAATTAAGTAAAAGATTAAAAACTCAACCTTTCAATGTTGATTTGAGGCATTTTTATATAAGCTATCGAAAAAGACTTAATGTTCTTATCCATAATACGAAAAATAATTATTACAGATCTAAATTAAACAGTTCAGCAAATAACCCTAAGCTGTTTTGGAGTACTGTCAATGAAATTTCAGGTAGAATAGTAAAAAAAGACGTTTTTCCACTTGAACAATTTACTGCAAACAAAAACAAGGACGGAGGTGACTTAAGGCAGCAGGTGGCCAACGAATTCAATGAATATTTTTCCCAAGTTGGCAGCAACTTGGCCACTAAAATCAATTCGACTGGTCCACCTGTCGTCAACGACGCAGACTATACTATAGACAATAACTTAACTTTCCACACCATCACTAAGGACCAGTTACTGCACTACGTCTCGGGCCTGCACGGCGGCTCGGCCCCCGGCTGCGACGGCATATCGGCCGATTTTTAAAAAAAACATTTCCAGTCGTTGTGTGGACCGTTACTTCATATCATAAATTCTAGCATTGTGTCCGGCGTGTTCCCCGACGCTTTCAAGATTGCCAAAGTTATTCCTCTTTACAAATCAAATGACATTACAGTTAAATCAAATTTTCGCCCGATTAGTTTACTTAGTGTTTTTTCAAAGGTTTTAGAAAAAGTAATTAAAGACCAACTTTCTAATTATCTGGAAACAAACAGATTAATAACCGAAAATCAGTTTGGGTTCAGGAAATCCAAAAGTGTTTCAGACGCGCTCTTCAAAATTACTACAGATATTAATTCAGCTCTTGACAGAAATAAACGTTGCCAAATATTATTTTTAGATTTAGCTAAGGCATTTGACACGATAGATAGACAGATATTGCTGGAAAAACTAAATGTAATAGGGGTTAGGGGTGTGGCATACAATTGGTTTAGGAGTTATTTTGAGAGTAGGAGACAAGTAACATCAATAAATGGGGTCATTAGTGAAACTAAAAACATAGATTACGGGGTTATTCAAGGTAGTACGTTGGGTCCTTTACTGTTCTTAATCTACATAAACAATCTGGCCAGAATAAATATTTCAGGTAAATTGTATCTCTTTGCTGACGATACAGCAATTTTACATGAAGGTGACACCTGGGATTCAGTTTTTCATTCAGCATTGAGAGATCTATCAACAATTAAATCTTGGTTTGATCAAAATTTATTAACACTTAACATATCAAAAACCAAATGTATGCCAATAGCTCTAAGAGATAGGTCAGATACAAGAATAACCAGTCTCAAACTTCATGTTTGCGGAAACACTGATTCATTAAATTGTGGGTGCGAATCTATTGAAAGAGTTCATACGTATAAATACTTGGGTGTTATGATGGACAGTAGAATGTCATGGAACGCACAAGTCAGATTTATTAATAACAAACTCAGGAAATTAATTTATGCTTTCCACCAACTCAGTAACATTTTAACATTAAAAGAAATCAAAACAATTTACTTTGCATATGCACAGTCTATTTTAGAGGGAGGGATATTGGCTTGGGGTGGGGCGTACAATTCAACAATCAAACCTTTATCAGTCACACAAAAATCCATCCTCAATGCAGCAATAAGAAGGTGTCGGCGATATCCGACGGACGCTTTGTTCGATAAAGTCAAAGTTCTAGACGTTAGACAACTTTTTATTCGAGCAGTTCTTTGTAATTTATATAAAAATTCATCTAGCATTTTTCAAACTCCAAGTCATGATTATCTTACCAGAAGCAAAGAAAGTGCAGGAATTCAAATGCCAAAATTAACTTTTTCAACAACTAATTCATTTTATGTATCTCACGTCCTGTACAAAAATCTTCCAAACTCATTAAAAAACATGGATTTATCTTTTTCAGTCTTTAAAGTAAAAATCAATAACTGGCTACACTCGATTGGAAGAGAACATTCAGACAGTTTAATCACTTCTGTATATAGACGATAACGAACCGGTATGCTGTGAATGCTTGAATTTGTGAGTGAATGGGATGTGCTGGTATGAGTTTGCGGGTATGCGAGGTTTGTTGTGGGAGTGTGTGTGTGTGTGTGTGTGTGTGTGTGTGTGTGTGTGTGTGTGTGTGTGTGTGTGTGTGTGTGTGTGTGTGTGTGTGTATATGTGTGTGTATGTATGTGTGTGCTCGCGAGTGAGAGTGAGCGTTGGTGAGTGTGCGGAGTGAGTCGGGTCCGTTTGTCCACTGGGGGGAGGGGGGCGGGGGGGTCCATACATACCTTTGTCCATCTGTCTGTCCTTATCAAGTTGCACCGTGAATACAAAACAACGAGAATATAGTTGCCTTGTTAAAAAAAAATCATTCTTCATTATTTTTGTTTTAACTTTGAGATGTGATTTCCATTATTTTTTATGCTTTATTTAAATTCTCAGCTCAAAAACTATTTTTAAAAAAAACCTAAGCATGATAACCACACACTCTGTCACGCACGGGCTGTAATGCCTATGTGAGAGAAATTTCTTATGTATAATAGCCAAGTCAATTTAATTTATTTGTAAATATTTAATTTGTAAAAAAATGTGCGCTATGACTGATACTTGTATTGTAAATATTTTCCGAAATAAAGCTGATTTGATTTGATTTTTGATTTGATCTTCACTATACGTCTCAACTCAGACAACCAGCCGTCTCCTTGCCGGCTCAAAATTATCGTACGCTTACTGCTTAATATCGTATCCTCGTTTAGCAACCTAAAGGACCAGGGAACCGACGCAATGAAATAGTCGTAGGTACCGACACTAAATTGCTTTGAATAAGCTGGAATTTTTAGCCGAGCTTATGATATGAGAGGTCTTATCGAGAATATAATTGTTGCGATCTATTTTTGGTCACGTTAAACCGGAAGAGCGTGTCCTTCCCACGAAAAACATACACAAAAAATTATCCCTGAAGTGATAAGGAAAGGACGTTGACAGGTGAAAGGAAATAATATCTCCAATTAGATGGAGTTCACAAAGTTTCTGCTATATTTAGTTGACCTTGGAGAACCTCAAAGTATACATCAGTCTTTTGTTTGATCATGGATTTTCTCTTGAACGGCAAGAGATAAAAGTTTCTTTTTTGTCACAATAGATTTAAAAAAATTAGACAAAAATTATGAGCCATCATATGTGGTTGTAGGACAAATGGTTTGGATTTTCGCATTTCGTAGTAGGGAAAAGACGAACGCACGCACGCACGCAGATAACACCGGACTGGCAGACAGGCTAATTGATGAGTAAACAAACCCCCCCCACTTCCCCCCTTCCCACTCCAGTGATAAGGAGAGTGAGAAAGCTGTTTTTCTAGCTCTCCCTCTCTCTCCCCCTCTCTTTCCTCCCTTCCTTCCTTCCTTCTGAGACTTTTTTTTCTACTCTGGTAATTTATGGTTTCTGCCTGCTCTTCGATATTTCTTAAACCAACTATTATTTTCTTCATAGAAGTTTTATAATAAAACTAATTTTATGATGAAAATAAATTATTGTTGATTATTGTTGTTATAAAATATAAATACTATTTCATTGATAAATTCTGAAATAATAAGTTTAGTCATGAATATGAATATCTATTGACTGTATTGGTTACTGTATATTGTATATGGCACCATCTGGTGCATAACAATGTTTTACAAAATTTTCATTATATATATATTACAACATTATTAAAATTTTAGTTTGAAAAATTCATTTGTATTATAAATACAATGATTTGTAAAGAATATCTTTATGTACTTTTTAAATTGGTCTTTTAATTAACATTAATCTTTAATTTTAATTTTTTTCTTTTAATTAATAAAAATCTTTTAATTTTTTTATATTTGATGGTAACTTATTGTAAAGTTTTATATTTGTGTATGTAATTGTTCTTTGTGTTTTAGAGTATCTTGTTCATTGTGTAACTTCAATTCATCAATATTTCTTGTCCCATGGTCATGTGTAGTGTTATATTCTTCATGCAAACTGTAATTTTTTCTTGTATGTATATATGTAAGTAATGTGAATGTTATGTTAGATTTTTACTTCGTAACTGCTTGGTAGGCCCATCAAAATTTAATGAAATCAATGTTTTGCTGACAAATGATACCCGAACCCGACCCAAACTTTAACTAAAACTAGTGGCTTGAAGGGGCTAAAAGCCCCTTATAAGGGAAAATTCAAACAATCCTTATTTATTATAGTATAAAATACCTTCAAAGCAAACTAAATCTACCCATCTACCTTACATATATATCTAGCCTACCACATGGTTTTTAATCAAGTATCAACATCACATGTTTTATGTAAACAAAGCAGACGTTTTTAGATCCCAATGCTATCTAAATGGCAGATATTTTACGTTATTTCTCGTTTTCTGGTGAATTTCAAGCAATTTCGTTATTTTTCCCGCCATCACGGAATAGAGACCTTTAATTTGAGCCCTCTCCCACCTTTCTACGATTTGCCAGAGGCCCACAATTTTGACACAAAGAATCGCCTTACGGAATTAAATATATGATACCCGAACCCGACCCGAATTTTTTTTCAACTTACATACCCGAACCCGACCCAACCCGAATTTTATTCCACTTATGATATCCGAACCCGACCCGACCCGAAAATTTATGGTAAACTACTACCCGACCCGAACCCGACCCGGCTTGAAAAATCACTACCCGCAGACCTCTAGTCATTACAGCAAATGTGCTTGGCGATCGTCACTTACGTCCGCAATTATGCAGTATAACAGCCCATTACACCCGATCGCTTCGATACAGTATGATGCTTTGCGATCGTCACTTAAGGCTGCAATTGCGCAGTGTGATTATAAACTACACAGGATTTGTGCTGTGCAATTTTCACTAACAAAATTATTTTTGACGATAAAGTATGTTCGTAATAGGTGGATTTTCGGATTAGCGGGATTCGAAATAGCGGGACTCTACTGTATTTAGTTCTAGAATTTTCTAATACCATTTATAACCATTTTTTGAATAACAAAATTTCTTTAATGCCAACAAATAGGCATTTTTATGTTAAAACATATGTAAGATTAGTTCAATTAACTATAATCTTGGTATTATTGAGTAGCATTCTACGCTACCCAGATAGCAGAAAAAGTTTTCAAAACATTCAACAAAAAGTATCAGGGCAAACCAAAATGCTTGCAACAAATATTCATTGAAAACGTTTTCGTTTGAAAAAGGTTTGCTAGAAGTATAAAAGTGAACACATCTCGCACTTCCTGATAAGTTAGACTGGATATTTGAATCAAATTAGCAAAGAATGTTTGTTGAAGATAGCAGGGAATCTTTTCAGATGATTTGCAAAGATAACTTTCTGCAAATGTGCACTAATTTCCCACAAGTTTCAGTGGGAAATTATATTTATAAATATGTAAAAAATCAAAAAATTGTAATAACACAAATCTAATTGAGGGAATGCATATCTATATGGTTTTTACACACTTTACCACAGTACAAATTTTATTGACCTTTATTGGGATTTGAACCCGGGACCCTTACCTTCATTAGCTTAGCCTCTATCCACTACACCACCAGACCTGTCAGTGACACAGGGCAAAATGTCATCTTAACCTTTGAGGACTGAGAATGGGTTATAAAGTGCCTCTTGTCACTTTTTTCCCATCATTCACACTATAATAAAATTTTTTCAGGAAACAACTATTTAAAAAAGTGTAATGACAAAACTTTTTACCTAAAATTTACCAAGTCTAATTGTTTAAATATCCTGGAGCTGAGGGGTTTGAGCATGCATGAAAGGGTGACGCAATTAATTGTATTGCTGATTATTGTATTATACAATGGTTATACGTTATTACGTTTGTGATACTTGTAAAAAGAAAACTTAGTCCGATGTGAATATAAAACATAACTTATTTTAAGTTTTCACTTTTCTCAATAAATATTTACACATTCAAATACTTATTTTTCAGTACAGTGATATTTACTTAAGTAAAATCTGGGGTAAACTTAACACACGCAGTAATTCTGATAAGAGTTTTAGGTGCCTAGGGAGGAACAATTGCATACTGGTGATTCGACAAGTATTCATAAGTATTTACTTATATGCACTTAGACAGCACGCTTTGACTGAAATTAATATAATTAAACCTAATAAGGAAGGAAAGTAAATAAATTATTGTTATTCACCTACAAACAAGTTATTTGTGTAACAAGTATTGACTTTACTTAGGCCTAATAAATCTTTACTTATAAATTTATACACACTGTTTTAAGCATTTTTTAAAATGATTTTAACTTTAAAACCAAAATATTGTTCAAACTATAAGTTTCCGAAATTCTAATACTGCGCAAGGCAGTCAAGCGGCGGTAATGACGGTCGGCCTCTCAATAACAAAAGGCGGCCGATTCCAAGAAAGGTCCGCCGGGTCCTATGCGTTTGGTGTGTTTTTCGTTCGATGTAGAAAATATGCATTTGGAAATTCGGAGAAAATTTGATTTTTGTTTAGCGTGAAAGTCTTTAGAAGCTTATTTACTGCACGCTCGAAGAAACTTTGCCTATAATCGCCTAGCGCTAGGAACAAATGCGGAGCCAACGTGAACTAGTTGTATGTAGTTCACGTTTGCCCCGGACTGAATCTTAGCGCTAGGTGGTTACAAGTATGTTTTCCTCGTACGTACAGTAAATAAGCTTCTGAAGACTTTCGCGGTAAACAAAAATCAAATTTTTCCCAAATTTACAAAGCAGACTTTCAATATCAAACGAAAAATAAACCAAACGCATATATGCAGAAACCTTCCATGCTGTCTGGGTAGCTAGGGGTGTGGAAGTGGTGATTTTTTTAAGTCAAGTCGAGTCGAATGGAGTTTTGAAATACTCGCTTGAGTTGTGAGCTTTTTTCAAGTAGAGTATTTAGTAACAAGAAAGTGAGAATAAGAATAAGAAATACTTTATTCCATTGATCTGCACATCAGAAATAGGGCATATCATAGTTAAAATAACGTAAGAGAAATATATTCTTACAAATAAAAACATTGATAACAATTAAAACAGAATGTTAAAATTTTATATTTACATTACAGTTCATATACTCACTGATTTTATAAAAAGCACTAGCAGTTGCCCGTGGCTTCGCTCACGATAAAAATTACAGCTGATCTTACTTCTGCTATTTGAACTGTCAAATTTTAGGATTCTCAGCTGTTTACATTTCAGTATTTGAATGTTTACATCCTTATAAAATGTAAACATTGAAGCTAAGGACGTTCATGGGGCGTAGCCCGAGGGGATTTTAAGGAAGTGAATATGCCTATATGTTTCCCAGGTTCAAGATCTACCTCTGTGTGAAATTTCAACACAGTCGGTTCAGTATTTTTCGAGTTCACTTATCCCATACATACATAAAGAAACCACCTCTTCTTTATAATAGTATAGATAGACTAAACCAATCATACAACTTTCTTTTAAAAAGATTATAACTAACTAATTTTGCTTCTTCAGACAGCTTATTAAAAAAATTTATATTGTTCAATTTATGGGATTTTCCGGTCTCAGCCAATCTATGTTGCAATATTTACATCTTACCCCAGTTTTTTGTATAATGAGTGTGAGTGTCTTGCTGGATAGGAAAGGAATTTAATTTAATTTTACATGTAAAAGAATTTGGTAAATGTAAAGATTTAAGAGTAAATACGGCTGAAAAACCAAAATAAACAATTTTCTGGTATTAAATTCTTGTCTTCTGGGTT
Source organism: Flexamia atlantica (assembly GCA_035578135.1). Classification (NCBI taxonomy): domain Eukaryota; kingdom Metazoa; phylum Arthropoda; class Insecta; order Hemiptera; family Cicadellidae; genus Flexamia; species Flexamia atlantica. The sequence continues at coordinate 51,326,322 of JAQJVK010000005.1, read as the reverse complement.
AGACCGCGTCGTATTGTTGAAGATTTCCAGCGACATTTCGGAGACATTACTGTACTCCATCTTCAGGGCGAAAGCATAGTCGCGCACAACACAACAACTACTTTATTAGTAATATTTAATAGTAAATAACCTAGTTGATATTTTGAACTAAAATAACTCAGAATATAAAAATTAAAAAGAAAGCAAAAAAATTCACTTCACGAACCTAGTGTTGAATTTATTTGTCTTCAAGATACAGTAAATTATTTTCTCTAAATCAAAATATATTGCCGTAAAATGTGACCGCATGAACGTTTACACGCGCTGATCGCCGACCCCGCTGAGGAATATTTACTACAGTGCACCTCGGATTATCCGGATTAATGTGGCGGGACACCGATCCGGGTAGCGAAAAATCCGGATAATCCGAGGTCATTACGACATCGCCTAAATAGCGATCACGTACCTTAGCCCCTGATAAATTTATACTGCAAACGAAGTATCAAGACTGTACAACATGTTATTCTTTCAAGCTTGTGCCGCATAAGTACCATTTTTCTAACTGCGCTCGATTCTTCCTGTCACCGTACTTGTCCCAACACCAAGTTCCTTAGCTAATTGTTTACTTGATTCTCCTGCGGTAAGTCTTTTGACTGCATTTAGTTTCTGTTCTAAAGTTAAAACCATTTTTTCATTTTACAACCACCCGTTTTGGAATTCAATATCAGTTCACAAAAATAGTTCAGAACTGTAAACACTTCAAGTGACAGCAATAAACTAGCTCGCAAAATTACCATAGGCTAATCTTATGTTGATTACTGCTAGCGCCCCAAGTAGCAAACCAAAAGACTACGTTCATGGAAATGCTGTATGTACTGTTCTGGCGATGCGACTCCTTTAATTATCGTGATTCCAAATGCGTACAGTAATGTATTGCATTTGCAGTTTACTTTTACAAGGCGCATTTCAGTCATGAACTCGCTTAAACTTCTTTTTGCCGTGATTTAAATTTTTTAATTTCTCAAATGGACCGGTCTGGATAATCCGGGATCCGGATAATGTGAAGTCCGGATAATCCGAGGTGTACTGTACATTCATTACTATTTGAACACTTATACAAATGAGCGACGAAATTATATCAGCCTCTAAAGCTATATTTTGGACTTAAAAGAGGAAAAGAGTACTTTATATGCTAGTAAACCCTCGAGCGGGCGCACACGGAGTTTTCCTCCGCACGTGTTTTTTATGTTAAAATAAACAGACATAATGGGTGTCGGCGGTCGTGTCCGGCTCTGTACTTTACACCCCTCATTCCAGGAATCTCCTAAAGCTATTTATACCCCCACTCCCCCCCTTGGTACCTCGTTATTTGCAATTCAGAGATGCCGTCTCAGTTTGCGGAGCGCCCTTTCCCATTCATTATGCAGACAGTGATAGCTATTTTCAAAATTCATAATAGCGAAGGATTTGTAATTATTATCAAATTTGTTGGACTTTTCCTTTCGCTTTCGAAAAAGAGAAGCGAAACGAAAAGTCAAAAAATGTAAATAATACAGGGTGTCTACCAAATTTCATATATGAAATTCCCGACTTTTTCCCGACTTTTCCCGACAATTTAAAAAAAATTCCCGACCATTAGAAACATGACCATTGCCTCCTATAACGAATATTGAAAACGATATTGGTAAATAAATACATTTAGATGGCTATAATGCAAGCGAAAGATCGCCAAAAGATAAGCAAGATGACCGTGATAAGTTCAATAGATTTGCCAGCCGTAATGCGACCGAGATTTCCGGCTGTGAAAAGAACGAGCGATTTTCCGGCTGCGGAAAGAACAACGATTTTCCGGCCACATTGTGACCAAGAGATTCTCCGGTCGTGGTCGTGGTAGCCACGATGTGACAGAGAGATTTGCCGGCCACAATACGACCGAATCATGTAATGGCTATGAAAAGAGTAAGCGACACAATACGATCAAGAAACAATCGATCACCCGACAACCGAAAAAAGCGAAAGATTACCGGTCGCAATAAGTCCAAAAGATTTGCCAGCCATGTTGTAAATTACAACATCTCTGGCCTCGAAAAAAATTAGCGATTTTCTTGTCGCAATACGACCGAGACGGCCACTAAAAGAGTAAGGAACTCGTCTGCCGCTAATCGACCGAAAAATGTTTCATTCCTAAAACGAGTGAGCGACTTTCCGGCCGCAATATGACTGAGGTCTAATGGCCGCAAAGTGAGTAAGGTTCTCATCGGCCGCGATGCGACCAAGAGATTTGCCTGCCGCAAAACAAGCGAAAGATTTCCGATCGCAACGAGACCGAAAATCTTGCCGGCTACGGTATAAATGATAGATATTCCGTCCGCGAAAAGATCGAGTGATTTTTTTGGTCGCAATACAAGAGATATGACGGCCACGAAAAGAGCAAAATATTTGTCTACCACGAGATGACCGAAAGATGTTTTGGTCCCAAAATGAGTGAGCGATTTTCTGGCCGCAATACACCGAGAGGTCTAACGCTCGCAAAAAGAGGGATGAAGTCATCGGCCGAGATGCGACCAAGAGATTTGCCAGCTGCAAAACAAGCGAAAGATTTCCGGCCGCAATAAAAGCGAAAGATGTGATGTCCACGAAAAGAGCGACAGATTTGACGCCCGCAAAGAGAGCGAGATATCTGACGGCCCCAATGTGACCGAGAGCTTTGTTGACCCCGAAACGACCGAGGAATTTGCCGGCCGGGTTATAGATATTCTGGCCTTCATGTGGCCAATAGATGTGATAGCCACAAAAAGAGCGCACGATTTTAAGGTAGCAATACTAACGAGAGATGTGTCGGCCACGTAAAGAGCGAGACCTTCGGTCGCGTAAAGAGCGAGACTTGTCAGCCACATAAAGAGCGAGACTTGTCGGCCGCGTAAAGAGCGAGTCTTGTCGGCAGCGTAAAGAGCGAGACTTGTCAGCCGCGTAAAGAGCGAGAGACTCCGAGTAAAGACCGTGGAGACTCGTCGGCCACGTAAAGAGCGAGAGACTTAACGCCGCGTAAAGAGCGAGTCTTATCGGCCGCGTAAAGAGCGAGACTTGTCGGCCGCGTAAAGAGCGAGACTTGTCGGCCGCGTAAAGAGCGAGACTTGTCGGCCGCGTAAAGAGCGAGACTTGTCGGCCACGTAAAGAGCGAGACTTGTCGGCCGCGTAAAGAGCGAGACTTGTCGGCAGCGTAAAGAGCGAGACTTGTCAGCCGCGTAAAGAGCGAGAGACTCCGAGTAAAGACCGTGGAGACTCGTCGGCCACGTAAAGAGCGAGAGACTTAACGCCGCGTAAAGAGCGAGAGACTTAACGCCGCGTAAAGAGCGAGTCTTATCGGCCGCGTAAAGAGCGAGACTTGTCAGCCGCGTAAAGAGCGAGACTTGTCGGCCGCGTAAAGAGCGAGACTTGTCAGCCGCGTAAAGAGCGAGAGACTCCGAGTAAAGACCGTGGAGACTCGTCGGCCACGTAAATAGCGAGAGACTTGTCGGCCGCGTATAGAGTGAGACTTGTCGGCCGCGAAACGAGCGAGCGTTTTTACAGCTCGGACCGAAAAACTTGCGGAAGCGGTATGAGTGACAGCTTTTCTGGTCGTGTTATAGCTAAAAATTTGTCTGCCACGATTTGTTCGAGAGTTTTGATGGCCGAGACGATGACTATAACGAAGAAATGGCTATTTTGTTTTGTTTTATTGCCAAATTCGAATTTCCCGACCAAAAGTTGAAATTCATTACTTTTTCCCGACTATTCCCGACCTTACAAAATCCCCGACATTTTCCTGAATTTTCCCGAATTCCCGACTGGTAGACACCCTGTAATAATTAATACATATTTTATAATAGAAAATTACTTACTATGTTCAATTGATATAGTAAACCTACTAAGTTTAACAATTAATTGCATCGACGATGAAATGTGATCCCTAATGAAGTTTGTCAACATTTAAATACAATATTTCGTTATAAAACAAGTAAAATGGGTTAAATTTGTGCAATATAGTGTTGCGGAGTAAAACTCCGCATGCGCCCACTCGCGTTTTGCAGGTGAAGCGCCCGCTCAAGGGTTAAGACCATAATTTATATATAAATTTGAACGAATGTTTTTTTTTGCTTCTGGGTGTCCCAAAAAGAAATGATATCATGGTCTTGGGCTTGGGTCTTACCATGAGTACTATGTTAACAGCTTGCATTGAATTGAAACTTCTTCCCTACAGGGGAAATTCACAAAAAAATCCAATTTTGGTTAGCACCATTGAATTCAGCTAAAAAAAAAAAACAATTTAGTATACTGAACCATCGCTCTATGTCCAATGGTTACTGAAAGTGGTAAACACAGTACATTGTCCCAATATTAACCTCATGGAAAGTAAATAAATTCTATTTCTCGCTTATTTCTCAACATATCTTAATAAAACTTGGTTTGTGGCTTCATCTGATGAGATCTAATAAACAGTAAGCTAAAATCTGTGATATTTCCATTTTTGTGGCAGCAAACCTGCATATTTATTCCCCGTGTTATCCTTATGGGAAATAAAAAAAACATTCAATATCTTCCTAATTTCTTAGCATATCTTGATCAAACTTGGTTTATGGCTTCTTCTTGTTAAGATCTACTAAATATTGAATTAAAACCATTCAGTTTTAACATACCTGTTGAGCAAACCTGCATACTCATTCCCCATGTTATTCCTATGTGGATTACAAAAACATGTAAAATCTCACTGATGGATTGAAATGTGTTTTTTTTTTCGATTGAAATTCGCTGAGTATGCAGGTCTGCTTCAGCATGGGTATTTTTTATATTTGATTTCTTTGAAAAAACTGATATGTATGCACAAGTTTTTCTTAATATATTCCTCCAACTTCATTTTTGATTCTCTGCAAGTATATTGGTGGTGCAGTGTCCCTCTGGCAATCAGGGCGATGCTATTCTTGCCAAAGGTTATGCATGTTTTTCCTTATCTCTTTGACTCGATTTTCTTTTCGGGTGCCGGTATTAGATCGAAAGTCATTAGATCAAATGGCACTGGATCGACACTTCTGTCGGTCCAGTGCCCTGTCGATCTAATGCCTGTCGCAGCAGTGCATTTCGATCTAGTGACTGTCGATGCAGTGCCTTTCGAAGATATATCTGTATTAAGTTTGGGAAATCGTGATTATTTTAAAATTATTGTAAGTAAAATTTCGTCTTTTGAAAGTTTTAACGTCGAACGGCACTGGACCAACAGGCATTGGATCGAAAGATACTGCATCGACAGTCACTAGATCGAAAGGCACTGCATCGACAGTCACTAGATCGAACGGCACTGGATCGACAGTCACAAGATCGAAAGGCACTGATCTGACAGTTATACCAGGGTGTCTACCAAATTTCATAAATGAAATTCCCGACTTTTTCCCGACTTTTCCCGACAAATTAAAAAAATTCCCAACCATAGGAAACATGACCATTGCCTCATATAACGAATATTGAGAACGATATTTGTAAATAAATACATTTAGACAGTTACAATGCAAGCAAAAGATCGCCAAAAGATGAGCAAGATGACTGCGATAAGCCCAATATATTTGCCAGCCGTAATGCGACCGAGATTTTCGGCTGCGGAAAGAACGAGCGATTTTCCGGCCACATTGTGACCAAGAGATTTTCCGGCCGTGGTATAAACAACCGAGATTTGACAGCCACGATGTGACAGAGAGATTTGCGGGCCGCAATACGACCAAATCATGTAACTGCTATGGAAAGAGTAAGCGACACAATACAATCAAGAACCAATCGGCCACCCGTCAACCGTAAAACATTTTCTTGTCGCAATACGACCGAGAGATATAACGGCCACTAAAAGAGCAAAAAATTTGTCTCCCACGAGACGACCGAAAAATGTTTTGGTCCCAACATGAGGAAGCGATTTTCTGGCCGCAATACAACCGAGAGGTTTAACGCTCGCGAAAAAAGGGATGAAGTCATCGTCCGAAATGCGACCAATGCCGGTAATGCGATTTCTGGCCGCAATAAAAGCGAAAGATGTGATGGCCGCGAAAAGAGCGGCAGATTTGACGACCGCAAAGAGAGCGAGATATCTGACGGCCCCAATGTGACCAAGAGGTTTGCTGACCCCGAAACGACCGAGGAATTTGCCGGCCGGGTTATAGATATTCTGGCCTTCATGTGGCCAATAGATGTGATAGCCACGAAAAGAGCACACGATTTTAAGGTAGCATTACTAACGAGAGATGTGTCGGCCGCGTAAAGAGCGAGAGACTTGTCGGCCGCGTAAAGAGCGAGATGCTTGTCGGCCTTGTAAAGAGCAAGACTTGTCGGCCGCGTAAAGGGCGAGAGACTTGTCGGCCGTGTAAAGAGCGAGACTTGTCGGCCGCGTAAAGAGCGAGACTTGTCGGCCGCGTAAAGAGAGAGAGACTTGTCGGCCGCGTAAAGAGCGAGATACTTGTCGGCCGCGTAAAGAGCGAGACTTGTCGGCCGCGTAAAGAGCGAGAAACTTGTCGGCCGCTTAAAGAGCGAGACTTGTCGGCCGCGTAAAGAGCGAGAGGCTTGTCGGCCGCGTAAAGAACGAGAGACTTGTCGGCCGCGTAAAGAGCGAGAGACTTGTCGGCCGCGTAAAGAGCGAGACTTGTCGGCCGTGTAAAGAACGAGAGACTTGTCGGCCGCGTAAAGAGGGAGAGACTTGTCGGCCGCGTAAAGAGCGAGAGACTTGTCGGCCGCGTAAAGAGCGAGAGACTTGTCGGCCGCGTAAAGAGCGAGACTTGTCGGCCGCGTAAAGAGCGAGAGACTTGTCGGCCGCGTAAAGAGCGAGAGACTTGTCGGCCGCGTAAAGAGCGAGAGACTTGTCGGCCGCGTAAAGAACGAGAGACTTGTCGGCCGTGAAACGAGCGAGCGTTTTTACAGCTGTATTAGGACCGAGAAACTTGCGGCAGCGGAGTAAGCGACAGCTTTTCTGGTCGTGCTATAGCTAAAAATTTGTCTGCCGCGATTCGTTCGAGAGATTTGCCGGCCGAGACGACGGCAATAACGAAGAAAACGGCTATTTCGTTTTGTTTTATAGCCAAATTCAAACTTCCCGACCAAAAGTTAAAATTCATTACTTTTTCCCGACTATTCCCGACCTTAAAAAATCCCCGACATATTCCCGAATTCCCGACTGGTAGACACCCTGTATACTTCTAAATTCAGTGTTCCGGCAATACTGTCCTCACAAGTTTCGCAACAGAGAAAACATAAAATTCAATCGTTAAATTCAAAATACCCGTGATTAAAAAAAAATTCGGATAAGTATTAGTTAAAAAATAGTTTATTACCTTTCAGGCATTCAAATTGTTTTCTAGTGCAAACGTAACATCAACATGTTTTAGAGAGATTAAAAAAAAGTGAATTTATAATTTTTTAAATCAAATTGTGCCTATGTTAATGTTTCTTTTCCAACAATGAATTTTCCTTGTTTTGCTAAAGAGAAATTAAAGGTATATTTTCAATAAATTTGTTATTGAAGATACAACAACAACAAGACTTTGACCTATGTTTTTTCTATGAATTTTTTATTAAAACTACAGTAAGTAACTAATAAATTACTAAAATTAATGTCCTACTGAAACGATTTTCAGGATTCTATATGCGATTTCCTTGTTATAATTACATGTTCCTCGATAGAAACAAAGATCCAATCAAATAGTCTTTGATGTATGCAGTTTCTATTACTGCTATATATTATAACTGTCAATCACTTTCTGTCAAGTAATAATAACATTCTCTTTCCCTTGATTTTTCCCAAAGAGGCACTGCATCGACAGTCACTGGATCGAACGGCACTGGATCGACAGTCACTAGATCGAACGGCACTGGATCGACAGGCATTAGATCGAAAGGCATTAGATCGAAAGGCACTGGACCGACAGGCATTAGATCGAAATGCACTGTTCCGACAGTGACGGAGCTATGCCTGTCGGTGCAGTGCCTTTCGATCTAATGCCTGTCGGTCCAGTGCCTTTCGATCCAGTGACTGTCGGTGCAGTGCCTTTCGATCTAATGACTTTATTTTGTGTCGGTCCAGTGCCTTTCGATCTAATGACTTTCGATGCAACGACCGGATCTCTTTTCTTTTTGCCTTCTTTTTCTTTCTGTTTCAGGGTTTAATTTGGAATATTCATATTATGTTGATTGTAGATCTTTACTATAGTGTGATTTACCTACCTCAATTTACCTACAATAGCCAATAAAAGTAGCCCATTTAAAAATTCATTTCCATTAGCAGTATCAAATCTTGTTTAAATTTGAAGACAATCTATTTTTGTTTACAATCTGACTTCAGTTAAAAACGCATATGACAATAATCAGCTTTTAAATTACAATCACATTTAAAACTGTTACAATGCAAGTTGGTCAGCATCGGTTAGCGATGAAAGCACCCTCAAGAAATAAATCAAAGAAAAGAGGGGCAAAGCCTTAAAATAGATGACCTTTTTAATCACAATTTGCTTGCGCTTGATCATAAGCTTTAAAATGGCACCTCAATCATAAAAATCACTTTAATAGGACGTGTGTTAAGGGCTATTACAGAGAAAAGCCTTTTTGTATTTAGATTATATACTGAATAAATTCTCTTTCTATCAGCCACTTTAAGGTCCCTTGTAACATTAACCAGTTGAGATTATACCATGAGACAATAAATGTGTTAGGGCCTATTGTCAACCTCTGGAAAGTAGATTAGACAACCTCAGGAAAGTAATTTTCCCTAATTAAAGGCGAATTATTTATGACTCCCCTCTAAAGTTCCGGCCAAATCATTAGGCGGGTGAGTGAGTGCGCTGCTGGCGTTCAAAATATGTTTTTGGCCAATCATTTACCCATCTGAAGATATAGACAGTTATGCTCTTTGTTTATGTTCTCCAAATCAGCTGAGTAAGTTCTCCAAACATACCCAAGTAAATGTGCTTCTATCTGTTGGAAATGTTCAACAACTTAACTGTGTAGGAGTGGATGTGCATTTAACATCGTCATTTATACAGCTGGAATTTCCATTTTTTGCCACCCGCCTAATGATTTGGCCGGAACTTTAATTAGATATTGATTTGATAAATCTCTGAATACCTACTGATGCTCAAAAGTAGATTTTTGACATTCTCAAGGTGGAGCAGAGCGTCCATTCTCGGATCGAGGAATATGTGACTCCTGATGACGAGGCACAGGTCGAGGTCACTGCTACTGCTGCCAAACCCGTTGAATGTGGAGCCCACGATGAAAACGCTGTAGCGCAGCTGCTTCTGTAACGAGGCACTTTGATGCTATTAGCAGTAGCGGAAGCGGGAATGTTTGGTATATCTGACTTATGAAAATAGCGTTTCCTCAGTCAGGAATTACTAATCCGACAATCACTAATATTTTGATATTTTGATGTAGGGATTTGAAGAAATAATCTAATTAAAGAAGATTTCCAGTATTACAGAAGTTCAAATCTATATACTTTTATACTTTTACTTAAAAAGTCGGCCTACCTAGGCAGGTATTTTAAGTCAGGTATGAATGAGAGATGAGTGTAGGATGACAGTGGCACGATCTTGTAATCTTGTTACTGACTAAAGCAGGGTGCGCACTTACAGCGGACAGGACCGGTTTGGTATTCGACCGGCCAAGTATCAGATGTCAAAATACCTGTAGTCATATGAGGCATCACCCAATAGACCAGGGCCTTTCCGTCCCTGTCCGTCTCCGGATCACATTGCCCCAAGGGCCGACAGAGTCCGGTGGCCAATGTGGTGGGGGCAGCTTGAGAGACCCTCCCTCCTTCAGGTGTCTTCTGCACGCATCCACCATGACGCTACATCTGTGTTCCTACGTTGACGTTCGAAATGCCGTGGTTCAAGGAAAAATTAATTGAATGTGTTCGTTCAACCTATACAACAGTACAAGATTTTTCACACTCGACAATTCATGGGCTTGTGCTGACATGAACGTGTTAAAGACGTTACTTCCCGTGTTTCAAGTACTTCTAGTTTTAAAAATAAAAATAGGCTCGTTATGTGGGTAAAAGTAAGCAGAACAGTTGCAGTAAAAATGGTCTATAAAATACTTCATTTTCTCTTTAGGCTTGTTTGTTTTTTCCTGCTTAATACTTTATTTCCTGGTTACTATTTAAACTTTAAATTTATGTACAGTACTATGATAAGTAGCAATTTTGACATGACCTAAAGCCCAAGGCAATACCGAGACGGCTATGCCATGTAGCCCCAAGGCCATCAAGAAATTGTAATTCAAGCAATGTCCATGTAATAATTTTCATATTCTTAATTTGTTTCAAATTGGAATAGAGAATTCTTAAAAAGCCCCACAGATAAGGAATATAAAACTCGTCAAGATTAACTAGAAATGCATTGAGGTGTACCTATCAGCTGTTCAACTGTTACATGAGAACATGTTACACAGTGCATTGATTATGTTTTGAAAATTAATATGCCTACACAGGTTATGTAAATTATTTTTACTTTTTTACAAGCGAGATGCATCAATGAACTAATTTAAGCCCATGCCCTTTTTGTTTGACATTTTTACTTGTTCTAGAATTTTAGTTGAACAGTTAACGTAAAAAAACTTCGTAAGTGCGCGGGTGAAGGACGGATCCGAACCTGTGCCATGCATGTCTGGTCTGAAACGGTCCATTGTAAGTGCGCGCCTTGCTTAAGGCCGATATGTTCGCTAGACAAATTGTTCATTTTTAGCCCAACAACCAATGAAAACTAAGTGAACTACAATTCAACATGTGATCCGAACCACAATTTCACCAATGAATTATGAACTGGTCTAATTATGAGGATGAGGATGACCTTAAAATTAAGCATGATCAATGTAAAACCTGAAATGTTTAATCTTCAACGTTCAAACTTTATGAAATTGTATAACTCCCCATTTGTCATTGTTCATTGTCATTGTTTTTGCTTATCGTGATTGTGTACTTGTCTCTTTTCGGAAATTCTGTAACTTGTATTTAATATTTTTAAGTTTTTTTTCATGAGGCCTACATCAACCAGTGTTACCAGCCTAATCACAACCAAGTAGCCTATATTATCATTTTAACTTTGTAATTTGACTTGGTATGTTACCTACATAATGTGACTTTGACAATTGTACTATCACTGTATTCAACGGCAATAAACATTTCTGATTTCTGATTTTTCATTATTGTTTGGAAAGGAACTAGGTAACAGAATAAATATCAATTTTGTCAAAAGGATTTTTAAAAGATAAAAAGCTTACGAACTTTGATGTTAATGTACAGCTGCTTGAATAACTTCATCTTGTTGACATAGCTTTCTGATGTCTGTTGGTTTTTTATAAACTTCCTCCAAATTTCGGTCGACAGTTGGTCCCACTCAGATCCAGACACCAAGTCTTTTGGTGTCACTTTCACTTGCATTGCCTCACTGCGGTTCAGGTAACGGTCAGGTACGATACTGAAAACAAAAATAAGTATTAATTAAACCAGCCTCATTTATTTTTACAAACCCCAACACTTTTCCTAATTTCACCCCCTAACCGTACAAATATAGCAGGTAGGTCCTCAAGGTCTAGCAAACTACCTTTTACGGTACTGAAACTAAATTCAAAGATTTGTCTAGCCAGGTTTTTCAGGCTAATTTTCCATGACTTCAAGACCAAAATTACTGTCAAAAAATTAAAATTGACATAAATTATTTCCTTGCATATTTATAAAGGAAGCCTTAATAATTTTAATTGAATCCAACTAATTACAAATAACAAAATTTTAAAAGTAAGTTTATATTTTCACAAGCTGACGAACAATCTTGGGGTTCACCCATACCTGAAAAAAATTCCTTTTTATAGAAAAGGCTAAAATTGTCAATAGTACAAGGGGTTAGCAAACAAACCTTTACCTTTTGATACAGCTTAGCCACTTGGTGAGTGTATAAAAGATATCAGTAGAAGTATTTTTGTCCAAAGAACCAACCTTGAATTTGTGTAGAACACCCCCATATCAGCCTTTAATTTCTTAAATTGCTCTATAACTCTGGTAATAATACTCTGATCTTGATAAAATGTTTTGTTTGTTTGAAAGGTAATTCCAAAATAAAACTTTTAGCGAATTCCCCTATATTGAAATTTGTTTAAGGCATTTTTAATTTATTTTCTGCAGTTTCATTGAAATATTTGAAGCAGTTACGTGCAGTTAGCAACAGCCAACTTTATCTAACTCGAAGAAAAATTGTATTCACGTGATATTTCAAGTTAGCGAGAGTTAAATGCATAAGAAATTAATTACAAGCTAAGAATAAAATAAATATCGAACTTAGGACATACATAGCCTACCTACATGGTGATAGATAGACAGATAGACAGTTTATTTGATCATTAGTTCAAGTACAGGAAATAGACCACGTCAATACATAAAACATATACAGTATCAAAAATAATCTATAAATACATCCTAGAATCCAGTCAATTCAATCAAGATCATTTTATAAATAACATGCAATACCTTAATATTAAATAAATAACGAACAATAAGCTTTAGTAAATCAAGAACTATGTTTCAAAAAATAATATTCTTATTAGTCTCATAAAACTCAGACAACTTATAAAAAGGATTTTTTACCAACCAGTTCAGTAATACTTTTTGAACTTTGGTGTGGTGCAATCATGACTACAAATCGGCAACGTATTAAGCAATGATACACCAATGGCTTCTATGATGACATTGTATGGCTTAATCTATTAAATGGAACATGTATTTGATTTTTCGATCTTGTGTCATGACCATGCAGTGTATTATTTAATGTCATGCTACTCAAATTCTTTTTTACGTGCATGTGGTGATATACATAACAATAAAAGACATAGGCCTATCAAAGCTTAATAACATATAAGCCTAAATAAAAATAAAAAAAGAGTAAAAACGGTACAACTTGTTTTTATTATTTGAAAATAATAATAACACCCTGAACCTTGGCCCATTAATATGAATTAAGAAATCAATGAGCGTTATAGGCCTATATTGAGTGCACATGTATTTGTTCTTACATGAAATGTAAAGGGGTTTATACATATGTTTACCACATCAAAACCAAATTTGTTTGGTTGTTTACACCATTAAACCTGAATCAAAAAATACGGGGATGATAAAGTATTTAATTAGTTACTATTGTTAGCAATAGGTAGATGTTTTTTAAAGGAGGTATTTACCTATCAATTAAATCATGATCAGTCATGGGTACTGAGCATGGCATTTTGAGATTATGCGGTCTTGGATTATCTACAAGTGCACAAAGTGAATAAGCATACACAATACAGCCGATGGCGCATTACACGCTGTGACAGGACGAGACTCGGCAATCGCAAAAGCGTACATCATGCCTCATTTTAACTCGCTCTGATTAGGCCGAAACTCACACTCACTCTGTCCCAGCGAGAGTGTACTTGCGGCATGACGCAACGAGACTGAATGCCGAATATCTCATCTGCTGCGGCAGTGTTCCCAATGTTCCCAAACACTGTTAAGCATAACTTTTTCCAAATACTTTGCTCAAATCTCACAAGTTTTTATTTTTACAAACTAATTCACATTTTGATTAAGAACTGGCTTTTTTAAAAGAAACAGTTAGTTACAAATTTTGTACATTAAATTATTTATTTAGGAAAATCTCACAAGTTATTATTTTTACAAACTCACACTTTTAGGGCTCTTTCACACGAGGCCACTAGTGGCCGCCACCGGTGGCCAGCCCGGGTAACTGCAGTTGACGGTACAGGCAACTAGCAGGCCACTCCACCAATAGCCACCTCGAGAAAACGCTGATGAGTAATAAACAACTCATTCTTCTCGCATCACCAATCAAGAAAAGAAGGCGGAGATGCAGGTGGATATGTTCCATGTTCATCCAGTACTAACGAATAGGAAGGACAATGGCCTTTATTACACGTTGTATGACGAACTATGTGCCGCTAGAAATAGTTTATTTGGAACTATTTCCGAATGTTCCTGTTCCTTTTTTCCACTTTTACTTTCTCCCCCCTATACATAGTATTTGGGGAAAGTATTGTTTTCGTCAACATTTTCGAATTTGAGTTGTTAGTGGAAATATTCGTTTTAGTTCTCCCTGAATCCAAAACGTGGTTTTCGGAGTGGTGCCTGTCTGTCCATGTGTGTGGAATCCACACTGTGGATGTGCGGATGTATGTAAACAAAGCTTGAGACGACACCAGTGGCCCAATTTTCATGAAATTAGGCATGTAGGTATAAGCCATGATATCTCCAGGCGAATCCAAATTTCTCAAAAATGGCTTTAACGAATTTGATAAAAATTTTATGGTTTTTAGAGCTTAGGATGACAAATAAAATGACACAACTCGCATGGCTGTATCAATTCAGGTTTAGAAGATAATATGGGAAGTGTTAAAAAATTCATATTTTTCAAATTTCACAAAATATGGAACTACTAAAGAAAATATACTTGAAACCATTAGATTTGACTTCAAAAAGTAAATAATTCTGTATTTTGAATTATTAGTCTATGTCAACTGGTTGCGGGGATAATTGATATTTTTGTTTGGCGGTAAACGCAGTACGTTGTCTAATGTATTTGCGGAGTGATTGTACATTAATTTTATTTTATTGCAGATTTTCTTACTTTAAGGGAGAAAGTATTGTTTCAGTTTTCTGATACCATTTATTTTTTTTTCTTCTGTTCACTCATTAAAATAATAAAGTAAACAATTAAAACTCATTTAGAAAAATCATTTCTCAACTGTACCTGCCTCCGCACGTGAACTGCTTGAGTTTACCCCAAAAAACAGGTAATGCGCGCGCTTTCGTAGTCGGGAGTGGCGGCCACCGGTGGCTACGTCTGAAAGCTCCCATTTCATTCAATACCCCACGACGAGTTGCCGCCACCGGGCGTGACCCGTCGGGCAACCGCAGTGGCCGCGTCTGAAGGCCTCCATTTATAACAATGTTTAAGCTATGGCGGGCAACCGGTGGCGGCCACCGGTGGCGGCCACTAGTGGCCTCGTGTGAAAGGGGCCTTATGGTTTAGAATGAGCTTTTTTTGTAAGAAACAGCTAGTTACAAATTTCGGACATTAAATTATTTATTTAGGAAAACCAAAAAGGCTCGATGAGTTGCCACTTCGGTTACGTTACATAATTTTACCATTAAATTACGATAATTTCTCTCGCATGATCAAATAAATCGTCTTGACAAAATGTTGGAACAATAATCAGTTGTCATTCAATAACAAGGGATAAGGTCGATGTTATTGTTGTTTTTGAGATTCTGATTAATATTGGAAACCTCTCAAAAGTAATGGAACTTATAAAATTTAAGAAAATAATTTAAATACAAGATTATCAACAGAGAATGATTTTACTTAAATCCCTCCATCATTCCTAGTACAAACCGACTTTTTACCAACCAAAGTTTGCTATACTGAATCAATGTCAGTACTGCGCTTAGTCCATACCGGTACTGATTCTTTAGTGCACCGCAGAACCCCTGGTGTTTTCCCATTAACAGCATAGCACATAATGTAAAGTGGTACTGTACTTCCACAGTAGAGATCGTTACAAACACTTATGGTATTAGTGACATAGTAAAATTACATGCCACAGTGGACAGGCTGGTTGGCGTTGTTAAAGGTGTGGTAAACGACTATCTTTCACTGAATTGTCATATGGATGAAGTGGTTGCTAAAAAGTTAGCTTATATAACCTTAGCTTATATAAGTTAGCTTATATGTTAGTGAACATGTGAATGTTGAATTGTTAAATTGGGTTAGGGTAGAGAGAGGGAAATATGCTAATTGAGTAGACACGTGCACGATCGGCTCCTGTATTCTCGGTTGGAAGGGTTCGTTGTGAACGTTTCTCTAATAAACTGTGTCAGAAGTGACATTAATAGTTCTTCAATAATTTTATGAGTATTTGTGCACACAGATTAATCAATTAACCCGTTATTTGTGTTTAAAGCCTGTAGGCCCATACGGGTTTAGGTTAGGAGTCAAGGTCGTGTCGTGATAAGCTCCGCTGCCGTGAGATGGTGCCGCAAACGCTAATTACGCGCAACAACAGTGTAACTGACATTAAAAACGACAACAAACAGTTTAGAGAAGATATGAATAAAGTGCAGGAATAATTGAAAAAGTTTAAGGTTGAGTTTAACAATTCTATCGAGTTTTGTTCCTATCAACTCAAGGACTGTGATCAAAAAGTGCTAGTTAATAAGGCCACAATAGACGAGCAACAAATAAGTATCGACAATCTTAGATCCGAAAATATTAGTTTAAAGGCTAAAGTAAAACAACGACAAGATTCGCTCCGATCAGGTGAACAGTATTCTCGCTGTAATTATCTCGAGATACAAGATATTCCTGAATCACCCAATGAAAATATAATGAATGTCGTCAAAACTGTGGCTCGGGCACTTAATTTTGAACTGAGAGAAGACATGGTGGATGCTGTTCATCGTCTCTCCAAAAATCCAAATAACCCTAACAACCCAAGGGGCATAATCATTAAATTTTTTAGACGTCTTGATATGGAGGCATTGAGGGCAAAAACCCGCGTGAAGAATGGATTCTCAGCCACCGACTTGGGGAACCAGAGTGTTAGCAAAATATACATAAACTTATCTCTAACGAAGGAGACCCGGCCTTGTGGGCTGCGACTCGAATCTTCATAGAGAAGAACAAATACAAGTTTGCATGGATCACTAGCGCGGGAAAGGTGTTCGTGAGGAAGGACCAAGGTGCGAGGTTCATTCAGATTAGGGATGTGTCGGTACCACTTTTTTCAAAGTCGGTACCGGTACCGGTTCTTGACAAGATCGGTTCTCGGTTCTCGGTACCGGTACCATCGGTACCAAGTGTTTGTCAAAACGTGTTATATAATGTTATGTAATGTGTTATGTTATGTAATGTACCCTCAAACTTATAGACAATCTGTTGTATGTTAGTGTTTTAAAAATGTTTTAATTTTTAAGTGAAAGTTTCACCAAGACATAAAATACTATCTCACTTATTAATTTAATTGTTTATCCTTATGTTAACAGATAATACAAAATTATATACTGTGTGAACAAAAAAACAAATTCCAAGGTGAAAAATAACAGTTTACAAATTTGTTTCCATTCATAATTTTACAATTCCCATTGAAAATAACCTTATTCCAATTAATTTTAAAAATTAGAGTAAAAAATCACTCAAGAACAAATTCCAAGGTTCAAGGTGAAAAATAAGTTTCCAAATTAGTTTCCATTCATGATCTTACAATTCCCAAAGAAAATAACCCCATACCCATTAATTTTAAGTATTAGAGTAAAAAATAAATCAAGAGTCAAAAAATTTAAGATAAATTTCAAATCAAAAGTAATTTTAGAAACATTATCGACCTTCAATAATAGTACGCGGTGGCATTTGCCATCGACGCAACGCCCGCGGCGATGCGCGGTGCAATCGATTGTCTTACGTGACCGGTAGTTACTCCCGCCGATTACTATGGGTACCGAAGTACCGGTACCGACATTTTAACGTCGGTTCTCGGTACCGGTTCTTTTGCCAAGAACCGGTGGTACCGAGAACCGACTTAAGGTACCGACACATCCCTAATTCACATCACGGGGGCTGCCGACGTAGACCGTCTGAAATGAACTGTTTATTTCATAAAAGGTATAAGGAATTTGTTGTCATGTATAAATTAATTGCTCGTTTGTTACTATTGTATTCATTCATAGGTTAGGGTGCTAGTC
The DNA here is from genome assembly GCA_035578135.1 of Flexamia atlantica. Taxonomy (NCBI): domain Eukaryota; kingdom Metazoa; phylum Arthropoda; class Insecta; order Hemiptera; family Cicadellidae; genus Flexamia; species Flexamia atlantica. The sequence goes on along the minus strand of JAQJVK010000005.1, from coordinate 51,308,555 downwards.
TTTCAAGCATAATTTATATATGGTTGCATGCATTTAGGCTAGTATTTTTCTATTTTTTTATGCATGCTATTTAATTACAAAATATGACAGATAATTCTATAATAAATATTTATTATCAGAATGTCAAAGGTCTAAGGTCTAAAACCAATAGTTTTTGCTTAAATTTACTTGGAAGCCCATATGAAATTATTGCCTCGACAGAAACATGGTTAAATTCTTTAATTTTTTTATCGGAATTATTTTATCTGAAGTATTTATTATAAAGGTTGTAGAAAAGATAGGGATTCGGAAGTTACTGGCATGAACAGGGGAGGAGCAGTTTTGATAGCGGTGAAAAATAATATAAATGTTTCTAGGTTAAATGAGATTGAAACTGATGTAGTGGATGTTGTTTGGTTAAAGCTGAGACTGTCCAGTAGTTATGTCGTTATTTTAGCTGTTGTATATTTCAATCCGAATTCACCATTAAGTTCCTACAACAGGTTTTTTGACTTTTTAGATCTGATAAGCATCAAAAACGAGCATGTAATTATTATAGGCGATTTTAATTTGCATGTTGCTGGAATTGACTGTGATCTATCAAAAGGAAATGAAACTTGTAAGCAATTAATGTTTTTCAATCAAATGTAAGGCCTATATTCTAGAAATAATATTTTTAATATATTAGGGCCAACCTTGAATCTTGTGTTAACTGATATAGCAACATTAAAAGTAAGTGAGAGTGCCGATCCATGGGTAATGTTGATATGTATCACCCGCCAAAATTTGATTTTAACGGAAAAAATTTGTTTTGCGAAAAGTATAATAATGGATTCAATTTTGCAAGGGCTGATTTTCTTTCGCTCTATAATGAAATCAAAACTACAAAATGGAATGAACTGTTAGTAAATCATGAAATCAATTCTGCAGTTGTAACTTTTTACAATAAGATTTATAGTATATTTAATAAGCATGTGCCATTGTATAGTAATAAGTCTGCAACTAGGTATCCTGCATGGTTCTCAAGGGAACTAAAACAGCTGATTAAAAAGAAAGAACGTATTCGAAGAAAGAGTAAAAAATACAATCTACCACGCCTTTTAAATGAATTTAAAAAGCTAAGGTCAAAAATAAAAATTGATATAAAAAAACTGTCATGATAGTTATATACAAAATGTCGAAACTGAATTGTTTAGTAACCCCAAATCATTTTGGAGTTTAATGAAAAAATTGAGAATGTGTGATAATAATCTGAGTGTTATGCAGCTTGACGGTGTCGAGGTGGTAGGGGGGGCAGCGATAGCGGAAGCTCTGGCCACATTCTTTGGCTCTGTGAATGATAAGACAAGAGTTATCTCCTGATTCTGAGGAGCTCTGGCGTCAGGCGCTCGATTCACCGATTATGAAAAACGTAGATTCCTTTACATGAGGTTTCTAAGCAGGAAGTTTTGTTTTCACTGAAAAAGTTAAAACCAAAAAGATCTCTGGGTCCTGACGTTATACCATCGTACATTTTCAAAGCTTGGGCTGACCTTTTTGTCCTTCCTTTGCGCCACCTTATTAACGTGTCAATTAAAAATTGCTGTTTTCCTGATGTGTGGAAGCTCGCTAGGGTTGTTCCAATGCCTAAAAGGGGGTCAAGGGGCAAAATAAAAATCACAGACCGATACCTTTAATTTCTAAACTAGCCAAAGTCTTTGAGTCAATTGTATATAACCGGTTACTCTTGCTTGTAAAAAATTATATCAGTGATTGTCAGCATGGTTTCTTTCCACAGAGATCGATCAATTCTAATTTATTAAACTTTACTCAGTTTTGTATTCCATTAGTAGACAGCAATGTCCAAGTTGATGTAATATACACGGATTTTGAAAAGGCATTTGACAAAGTTTCACATTTAAAATTGCTATCCAAGCTGCAATATTTTGGTCTGACTAATGATTCTTCGAAATTCTTTGCTTCTTATTTTCTTAAAAGGGAACAGTTTGTTTGTTATGGAGGGGTTTCTTCTAAAGTTTTTATTGCCGAATCAGGGATTCCCCAAGGATCGAATTTAGGGCTGTTATAACCCAAGGATCGAATTTAGGGCTGTTATATACCATGTCTGGTAATTGTTTATTCGAAATGTTAAATTGGAAAATGTTCATTTGGTTAGTTATGGAAAATAATTCTATCATATATATGTATAACATTATGATCAATGATATGATATGTAAAGCACTTACAATTTGTCGTGTTGGCTTCTTGCTGTTAATTAAGGTAACAGGAATTATTTGGTCTATTCAATTGGGGAAGGAACTGGCTATGTTGCAAATATAAATTGACTCCTCGTGAAAGGTAAATTTATTGTAATTATAATGAGGAAATAATAAATTTGTGTTGTATAAAATATTGTACATAAAGTCCAGGATTCAATTTTCATTATTATAAATGTTAACTTGTGTAAATCATTGAAAAACCAAGATTATTCAAATATCATTGTCTCACCATTCATGTTCTATTCGGTCATTGAGTTTTGCACATGTTCTCTATTGTAAAATTGCTTTAAATTCATTTTTAAAATATTTGTATGTATTTATATTAATTAGTCTGGGTTGCTTGTTTATTTCCAGACGAGGCTCGAGTCACAAATTTATAGCTAAAATTCAATTCCAAGATTTATAAGAACAATTCAGTTAATTATTATAAGAAGATTTGAGTCAAGGTTTGCCAAAGAAATAAAATTCAAGTTACTAAAACCATAATTGAAAATAAAAGGAATATTACTACTGTTATATATATGCCTGCCTCCCTGATATCCAAGTAAGGTTGTTTTATGTTACATTTCTTCATATGGACAATAAATTGGTATTTCTACGCAGCGCCTTTCATTAGAAATCCTAGCAGCAATTCAGAATCTAAATTATCTCAAAAAAAATATTATACCAATTGGCCCTTATGGTATAGATATTTATTGCGCCACTCTGTTAGTTCTGAATTCATGCTGCTAGATGACTTGCAACTTTGAAAATCAAGTAAAATCATGTCTTCTAAGTACAATTTGAATTATTTAAATAAAGATGAATTAAAGTATGAAAAATCATTTTAAGAGGTCAAGAATTATTTCATAATGATGTTGAGTCTTTGCGTAAACAGTTAAAAAGTTGTATAAATTATGAAACTGAAATAAATAATTTACAAGGTAAATACACTGTACCAGAAGAAATCCAGGGAATAACTGAGAAACTCAGTTTACTAAAAACACTTATTGAACAATGCCAAGAAGAACCTAGTAAATTAAGAATAGCGAAATTAAAAGCCAAATTCACTCATTTACTTTTGCGCACCCGTAATTTATTGCAATGTAAATTATCGGACAGTAGTAAAACTAAATTGCAAGAAATAGAGACAGAAATTGTTTCTACTCACGAGATTTTCAAAGAAATCGAAAAAACTTTCACAGCAGATGAGATGGCCGACTTCGAAGAAAAATTGAATTCTTCACTCCTCGAAGAGGAAGAAGCCCTCGAGAAGATGGAGCGACCACATCCTGTAAACGTCCAGACTACGTCTACCCCAAAACACACAGTCAAAAACCTAGAGAACGTCCAGGAAACTCCGACCTCAATGCCAATTCTTAAATAAAGATGAATTAAAGTATGAAAAATCATTTTAAGAGGTCAAGAATTATTTCATAATGATGTTGAGTCTTTGCGTAAACAGTTAAGAAGTTGTATAAATTATGAAACTGAAATAAATAATTTACAAGGTAAATACACTGTACCAGAAGAAATCCAGGGAATAACTGAGAAACTCAGTTTAATAAAAACACTTATTGAACAATGCCAAGAAGAACCTAGTAAATTAAGAATAGCGAAATTAAAAGCCAAATTCACTCATTTACTTTTGCGCACCCGTAATTTATTGCAATGTAAATTATCGGACAGTAGTAAAACTAAATTGCAAGAAATAGAGACAGAAATTGTTTCTACTCACAAGATTTTCAAAGAAATCGAAAAAACTTTCACAGCAGATGAGATGGCCGACTTCGAAGAAAAATTGAATTCTTCACTCCTCGAAGAGGAAGAAGCCCTCGAGAAGATGGAGCGACCACATCCTGTAAACGTCCAGACTACGTCTACCCCAAAACACACAGTCAAAAACCTAGAGAACGTCCAGGAAACTCCGACCTCAATGCCAATTCTTAAATAAAGATGAATTAAAGTATGAAAAATCATTTTAAGAGGTCAAGAATTATTTCATAATGATGTTGAGTCTTTGAGTAAACAGTTAAGAAGTTGTATAAATTATGAAACTGAAATAAATAATTTACAAGGTAAATACACTGTACCAGAAGAAATCCAGGGAATAACTGAGAAACTCAGTTCAATAAAAACACTTATTGAACAATGCCAAGAAGAACCTAGTAAATTAAGAATAGCAAAATTAAAAGCCAAATTCACTCATTTACTTTTGCGCACCCGTAATTTATCGCAATGTAAATTATCGGACAGTAGTAAAACTAAATTGCAAGAAATAGAGACAGAAATTGTTTCTACTCACGAGATTTTCAAAGAAATCGAAAAAACTTTCACAGCAGATGAGAGGGCCGACTTCGAAGAAAAATTGAATTCTTCACTCCTCGAAGAGGAAGAAGCCCTCGAGAAGATGGAGCGACCACATCCTGTAAACGTCCAGACTACGTCTACCCCAAAACACACAGTCAAAAACCTAGAGAACGTCCAGGAAACTCCGACCTCAATGCCGTTGGTTAAGACTCAACCTATCTTAACCGCACCACAAAATATGGGAACTCTATCTGTACCCGTTAACTGTAACATTGGTAGTAATATTCAACCAAACCTATTCTCAAAGCTAGCTAATCCATTGCAATCGTACATTGAACAATTCCCAGTATGTAATGGACTTGATACTAGTCCTCTATTACAATTTTTGCGGAATTTAGTAAATATTCAAAATGAAACCGCTTTAACCAAGAGGGAACTATATGAAATTTTGCCTATATATACTACACCACCCTTGGTCAATAAAATATTAGAGCATAAAAACACCTCTAAATCAATTCAGTCACTGCATGACGATGTTTTGAACACATTTTTGCCTATCACTTTGAGGGAAAAATTAAAACAAGATTTAATATTTCGCTCCCAGAAACCGAAAGAACCTTTGTCTATTTACATAAATGAAATCAAAATTAATCACCAAGTTTTGAGAAGTGGATTAAATGAAAGTCAATTGGTCTCATTCATCAAAAACGGTATTCATCCTGAAATCCGTAACAAGTTAATATTTGAGAAAAATCCTGAAACTTTCTCTGATTTAGATCAATTATGCATAAATCTGAATAATGTAGCCTACAATGATTTTATTCGCAATCAACATTTCTCTACATTTCAGCAACAAATAGGTAAGCAAACTATAGGCTATGCAAATAAAATTTCCAAAACTCACCTCAACCTAGCAGACAAACACAACATGGAGAAAATCTACGAGGGACTTCGCAAGACAAAAAGGTTTGTTACAATTGTAATCGCCCAGGTCATTTAGTACGTAACTGTTACAGGAATCCAAAAAACTTGTAAAGTCGGGAGGAGTATTTAACCCTCAAATACAAGGACTCTCTCCCGAAAACAACAAAAATAAAGATCGAATTGAAGTAAATTATCAACATTCTGATCAATTCAAAGGTGAATTACGGAAATTAGTAAAAGGTTACAATAAATTAAGACAACCTAACCTAACTAAAGTAAAAGGCAAAATAGCTCATTATTTACCTTGCATAAATATTGGATTAGGCCCTACTCGAATTAAAGCTATCAACAAAAAAGCCTTGCTTGACACTGGAGCTTGTAGAAATTTTATAAGTGAAGATTTATATGATGAATTAAATTCAAAAAAATGGGTTTTAAACGAAAACAAATGGACAGGAAAAATGTTTGCTGCTAATAATGAAGAATTAAACGTTTTGAAGGAATGTAAGATTAAAATCAATATCGATCAATTCTCTTGGACAGAAAGATTTTTAGTAATTAAACCAGATCATTTTCCTATAATACTTGGTCACCCGTTTATATGAAAAAATAGCGGAAAAATAGGCTTAATTTAAAATTAGCCGAAGGCATGTGCTATTTTGAGTTTGCCCCTAAAAGGGAGATAAAGCTGACTACCCACAACATTGACGAGTTAACTTCACACTTAATAAAAATAGGAACTGTCGAAATGACAAAAGAAGTTGAAGAGATTATAAATAATTATCCTTCAGTTTTTACGGATAAAATAGGATCTGCATTAGACTTAGAAGTTGAACTTAAATTAACTGACGACAAACCTGTGTGCATAAAACCATATTACTTAAGTCCCCCAACATTGGCGAAAATGAAAACTATAATCCAACAATGGTTAGACGAGGATATTATTGAACCATCTACTAGTTTATGGAGTTCTCCAGCATTTTTAACCGCAAAGACAGATTAGTGGTAAATTACACGGAACTAAACAAGAAATTAGTAGGCATGAATTACCCTATAGGCGACTTGCAAAATAGGCACCAACATTTAAGAGGAGCTAAATACTTCACTATTTTAGACCTGAACAAAGCTTTCCTGCAATGTCCATTAGCGGAAAAATCTAGAGATATAACCTCTTTTTCGACTATCTTCGGCAAATACCGAATGAAGCGAGTTTGCTTTGGTTTACAAATTGGAAGTTCGGTGTTATGTAATTACCTAGATAAAGTATTCCAGGATATTAAATTCAAATATGTAATCAATTTCTGTGATGATATTGTAATTTATAGTCCAGACAAAACTAGTCATCTGAATCACATAAAAGAAGTAGTAGAACGATTAGCCAAACATAAACTAACCGTGAATCCGGAGAAAGTAAAATTTTTCTGTCAAGAAATCAGTTTTTTAGGCCACATAATAAAGAACAATACTGTTACTATTGATCCCGAGAGAACGACAAGCATCATGAACTTTCCCGTACCGAAAAATATTAAACAGGTACGCCAATTTACAGGTATGTGTGGATATTGGGCGAAATACATACCTAAATATGCCGAAATCTGCTTACCATTGCATAAACTTAAGAAAAAAGGTACAAAATTCTATTGGTCGGATAGTTGTCAAAAAGCCTTCGAGACTTTAAAACAAAAAATTTCAAACCCTCCAATCCTTCAATTAGCGGACTTCTCCAAAGAATTTATCTTACAAACCGATGCCAGTGAATTAGGCGCAGCCGGTGTATTAATGCAATACAATGATCAAAATGATCTTATGCCCATAGCGTATTATTCAAAGAAATTTACCCCTGCTGAAATGAAATATAGCACTTACGAGAAAGAAGCATACAGCGCCATATTATGCATGGAGAAATGGCATGAATTTCTCGAAGTACGACCATTCAAATTAGTAACCGATAATCAAGCTTTAAGTTATGTGTTGAATTCAAAAAGAAAACTTGGCAGATTAGCTCGTTGGGTCGAAAGGCTATTGAATTTACCGTACAATGTTACTCATATACTGTACATAGTCATGAGAACAAAATTGCGGACGCATTATCAAGAATATACGAGCACGAAGAGGAGTACAATAAAACTGAAGAAATATGTAATTTAAATTCTTTGACTAGGGAAGAAAATCAAGAAACTGAAAAACGGCAAGAAGGAAGGAAGAGCTTAAATAATCCTAGGCCTACGAGATCCTACGATAATCCTAAGCAAACCAAGAACTCAAGACAATGTAAATATTTTGTAAATACTATTCATATGTTACCTTTGGAAGAAAATGATATCAAATTTCACCAAGAAAACGATGACAGTTGTAGAAAAATAAAAGAAAGCATAAATAATAGGACAAATCACGCGGCCTACTCTCTCAAAGACGGTATCCTGTTATTTAATAGGAAAATATACCTGCCTGATCAATTGATAAATGTAATCTTTGCATTTTACCATAAAATGACAATAGGCGGTCATCTAGGGATAAACCGCACTCAAGCAAAAATTAATGAGCATTTTTATAATCCGAAACTAAATGAAATCATAAAACAAAAGGTAAAGGCCTGTAAAATATGCAAAATGTCTAAGAGTGAACAAAGAAAATTTGAAGGGCGACTTATTTCTGTTCCTGTGAACCAAACCATGCACACTATTTTTATCGACTTACTTGGACCATTACCTAGGACTAATAAGAGCCTAAATCAATATATTTTGGTTGTAGTCGACGCCTTCAGTCGATATGTTTGGTTACATGCAATGAAAGATTGCAAATCAAAGTTAATAATTCAAAAATTGAATTCCATATTTAATGACTTTTCCATTCCAAGAATATTAGTCTCAGACAATGCAAGTTATTTTACATAAAAGGAATTTAAAAACTTTTTATTCAACCGTTACATAGAACACCGCAGAATCGCACCCTACACAAGCAATGGCAATTTAACAGAAAGATACATACGGTCTGTCAGTACTGCTTTAAGATGTTATCATTACAAGGATCATACGAAATGGGATCAAAATTTAGGAGAAATTCAAACATCATTAAATACAGCCATGAATGCCTCGACAAAATCTACAGCCTTTCAATTGATGTTTTCTCACCCATGTAACAATGCTCTTACAAACTTATGGAACATTCAAGATATCATCTCCGACAAATTAACTCCAGAGGAGAAAGCCCAAAATATAACAAAAGCTAACCAAAATGTGAGAAGGAGTATAGCCAGAAACCAAGGAAGAGAAAAATATCAGTTCCCTAGAAGAAATCATCCTTTCAAATTGAATTGTGAAGTTTATATCAGGACACATTATCTCAGCAGCAAAATAAATAAATTTTTCAAAAAATTAGCTCCAAGATATATAGGACCATACAAGATCATCTAATTCATCAGTGACTCTTACAGTATTGGTGCAAAATCCTGAAAATTTAGAAGATATAAGAAAAATTCACATCATCGACTTGAAATTAGCCTAAAACCGGAAAAAGGACTAACATGATGCAAGAACGGAAGGAAAGTGAAAATGGACACTACAAGTACTTCCTGTGACGTCATAAACCTCATGTCTTGAAAGAAATTGAATTTATATTAGAATTAGATAATTATTTGTATTTCACTTTTCAAGTCAAGTCAAGTCAAGAGTTTTATTGTCTTTAAGCATACATGCAATTGACAAAGTCAGTTTTATATAATATAATAATGTTACAAGTTTAATCTATACTAATAAAACAAGCATGATAAATGTATTAAAAAATTAACAGTAAATAAATAAATATTCTAAACAATAAACAACAATAACAAGGCTAAAATCTTAAAGAACTAATATCACAGGCCAAGTACTCATCTATAGTATAAAAGGCTTTCTCTTGCAACCATTTTTCTAAGATTGATTTAAATCTAGTTAAAGTAACATACCAAGCTTTTTCAGGCAATTTATTAAATAATCTTATTTTCATAAATATATGGCTACTTCTAGTTTTTTCTAACCTTATTGATGGCAGTTCTAAAAAGTACTTTTTTCTGGTAATATAAGAATGAATACTCTGCCTACTAACATGTGTATCTAAGGATTTTTTTACATCTACTACACAACAGTAAATGTAGAGACTTGGCAAGGTCATTATTTTAAACTCTCTAAATATAGGTAAACAACTCTCCCTGTCAGACACATTCTTAATAATTCTAAGGGCTTTTTTCTGCCAGATAAATACCTTTTTTGCATTACTACAATTACCCCACAGAGTGATTCCATATCTCAAGTGAGAGTGAAAAAAAGCATAATAAACAGTGATTAACATGTCACTACTCACAGAACTTTTTAATTTACGCAGAAGAAAGGATACTCGTGCCAATTTAGTACACAAATTTGAAACATGACAATCCCAGCTTAATCTACTGTCCAAATGTATTCCTAGAAGTTTTACACTGTTATTGTTATCAACAGGCTGACTTAAAGAAAAATTTAAACTTTCGGTCTTGTTATGATTAACTATTAATTCATTTGCTTGAAACCACTGAGACGCTAAATCCATACAATACTCTTTATCTAATATTAGGTTATCTATACTTATATTACTATTAAACAGAGTTGTGTCGTCTGCATATAATACTGAACTACAAGGCATATTAAAAGCAAAGTCATTAACGGCGACAATGAACAAAAAAGGCCCAAGTACAGAGCCTTGAGGGACTCCCACTTTGGTATATCTGAAATCAGACTGATTTTGTCCCTGAACAACAATTTGTTTTCTGTCAGTCAGATAAGAAGACAATAAATTTAACTCTTTGTTCTGGACACCATAGTAACTTAATTTACTAATCAGTAGCTTATGCGGGATGCAATCAAATGCTTTAGTGAGGTCCAATAATGTTGCTGAAGAAACTAACTTTTTTTCAAAACTATCTAATACACTTTCTACAATATTTTCTAAAGCTTTAATGGTATCACGACCAGGCAGAAAACCAAACTGTTCTGTACAAAGAAGATTATTCTCTATAAAGTATTTATAAAGCTGTTCTTTAAAACAATATTCAAAAATTTTACTTACTATCGGTACCAAAGAAATTGGACGATAGCTAGAGGGATCTGCTTTTTCCCCTTTCTTATAGACAGGAATAACCTTTGTAATTTTTAATGCCCTAGGATATATACCTTGACTCATTATCATATTGAAAATATAGACAAGTGGTCCTAATAAAACATCTATAACATTTTTAATAACTCTATTTGACAATCCATAAAAGTCTTCACTATTTGAATTGCTTAGCTTAGACACACATTTAATAATATCACTTGATGTTATTTTGACTGACTGAAAAGATTTGTTTCCTATATTTTTGCTTGTTACATAATTACATAAATATTCTTCAGCAGAGTTGAAACTGTCATCAGTTAAACAATTTCTCATATCACAAACAGAGTCAACAAAATAATTATTAAATTTATCAGAACTTACAACTATTTCAAAATTTTTACTTGTGTATTTAGCCTCGTCCTTAACTATATTCCAGGCAGCCTTACACATGTTATTTGAATTCAATATATACCTTTCATTTGCCTTTTTTTTTTTGCTTGGTTGATTTTTTCTCTATACAGATTCTTTGCCCTACAGTATAGATTTTTACTTTCATTTTCAAATTCAGAGCCTTTATTTAACTTATATGTATCATACAAAACCAATACCGTATCTCTAATTGTTTTTAATTCAGGTGTAAACCATTTAACTCTTGGCCTGTTTTTATCTTTTATTTTAACCTTTTTAAAACCACAACATTCATTGAACAAGTTTGACAATACAGAAATAAATAAGTCGAAAGCATTGTCTACGTCAGATATTAAATACAAATATTGCCAATCATAACTAAACAGTTGATCTTTAAAATTCTGGATGGCTTGAGGGGACAGAGTTCTTATCTCTTTTGTAAGATTCGTGTTATCAACATTAATACCTGAAAGGCTCCATTCACAAAAGGTTGCAAAAACTCCAGCATGATCAGATAAATGAGGGTGAATGATCTGACATTTTATGTAATCTCTATTTAGATTAGTAATAATATTGTCTAAGCAGGATTCTGCCCTAGTTTTTTCCTTGTGCAAGCAGTACAGATTAAATGACCTTAATAAATTTAAAAATGATTCTGTTTCAGGCTTGTTTTCCCTAATGTTCACATTAAAATCACCCATTAAAACTAACCTTAAATTCATGTATTTACTGTTTAAATAGTCAAGGAAAATTTCTAAAGTATTTAAAAAACTATATACATTGGCATCTGGTGTTCTATAAATAGCAACTACAATAATATCCGTTTTTGGTAAAATTATGCCAGTTACCTCAAAGACAAAATTATTACAAAATTGATCAAAATCTAAAACATTATATTCTATTCCCTGTTTAATGTAAATGACACTCCCACCTCTAATAAGTGGTGGTTTACGACAGTAAATACTGGCAACTGTAAATCCAAATGGAACATATAATGAGGATTCAAACGGATGTAACCAATGTTCACTTAAACCTAAAATATCACAACAATACTTATCTAACCATACATCTAACATGTCTACCTTTTTTCTAATAGATTGTATATTTAAAAAATACATTGTTAGGGGCTTAGGCGAGTCTGTTTTTACGTTGGTGAAACTGGTTGCAGCAGAAGACAGTTTTCCGAACATGTCAAAGGGGTACTAGCCGCAGGAGTCTCAGCCGCAGGGGTCTCAGCCGCAGGAGTCCCAGCCGCAGGAGTCTCAGCCGCAGGAGCCCCATCAGCAGGAGCCTCAGCCGCAGGAGTCTCAGCCGCAGGAGTTTCAGCTGCAGGAGTCTTAGCCGCAAGAGTCTCAGCCGCAGGGGTCTCAGTTGCAGGGGCCACAGAGATTATTATCTCTGTGGTTTTGGGGTCATTTGTATCACAGGTGTCTGATGTCGAAACAGTCTCTTTGAGCTGATCTATGCAAAGTTCTCTTCCTGCTGAAGATGACTGTAACACTGGCATCTGACTGTCGAGGGGGCTTTGGAACGTTGTTGGATTTTGCTTAGCTGTTGCAACCAATGCATCGTAGATTCTTCTTGAGCCATTTCTTTCCCATTTCATTTAAATGCAATCCATGCCTGGTATGTAAGTCCCTCTCAGCTATACTAGATTTTACCAAAGACACATTCCTAAAACTGTGACTCAAGGCTTCCAATGACAAATTAGTTTTCTTTATTTCTTTATTCACGCAGGACCACTCCTTTAGGTCATGCCTAGTTGGTAGATCTACTAAGATTATTCTGGTGTTGTTATATTTTTGCACAGTACTATTAATAGAGGTTAGAGCTTTTTCTGCCTCATTTCGAGCAACATTGTTAGATCCACAAACAATAACCAGCACATCTTCAGGTCCCAAAGCTTCTCCATCAATATTCTTATAGTTTAAAATCTGTTCTGCTACTCCTCCGGGCCTCACAAAACCAACAGCCTCGAAAGAATTTGAACACTTATTGAGGTGGAAAACCGAATCCCGGCCGTGACTGTCTGCACATAATAGGATTTTTTGTTTTTTTGTATTATTATTTTCTGGAGAGTAATTCTTTCTCTCACTGACAAAAACAGGTTTTTTAGTTTTTCTGGAACTATGCTGATGATGATTTACTCTTAAAGTGTTAACATGGTTAGGTATGGCCAAAAACTCATTTTCATTAGATTTTTCTTCTGAAATATTTTGCAAAACTTCAAATGGATTCCTTGAGGTAAAATCTGGACTATTAATTTCCTTATGCATAACACATGAGCTTGGTCTATGTTGTTTACGACCGGTTGCTTTTTGCCACTTGTTGGCTTCAGGCAGAGTTTCCTGATTGCATTTATTAAGACAAGGAAAACAATTTAGGCAAGTGGATTTACTCATACTTTGTTTTAGTGCATTATGTTTATCTATGTTTTCTCTCTCCAGCATTTTGTTTATACCCTCTAAACTGCGTATTGTATCCAACATATTAGCTACCTCCTCCTTGTAGATAATACATCTTTCACATTTTCTATTTTTTGCTTTATCATCATTTTTAGGAGAGTATTGAGCCTCCTCTTCTACTTGTAGAATCAGATTTTCCCTTGCTTCCTTTTCATTTTTCAGTTTTTGCTCTAGTAATCTTATTTGACTTATAAGTTCATTTTCTCTCTTATTTAATATGTTTTCCTGAGATTCCATTTTTTCTTCAAATTCTTTAATTTTATCTTCAAGCTCTAATATGTAATAAGAACTTTGGTTTTTTGTCTGAAATAGTTGTTGTTTTAAATCCTCATTTTCTAGTAGAATAGATTTATTCATTTCATCAACAAGCGAAGAAGAATTTATTTGGTCAGAAATGTCATCATTGCTCTCATTGATTATTGAAATGTCACCTTCATTATCTTCAGCATTTTGGTTGCATTTCAAACATTTCCAATTTCCTACAATATTTTTCTCTTTCATATTTTTTATGTCCGATAAACTTAGCCCTACACATTTATAATGGTGCCATTTATTGCAAGAACCAGTGCATAATATTGCAGCATATCTGGCATTCACCTCACAAACTCCACAAAGATGTTTGACCATTTTCTGTTTATGTAAAAACAATTTATAAAAATTAAAAAAATCACTAACTGAAAGTTTAATATTTTTTCCAACCAGTATATGAAAATCGCAACTCAAGGCACTAAGTATATTAAGTCTGAATTATTATAGCAGAAGCAGTTGAAACGTAAACAAAAACAAAGCAGGCTGACTACCTGTCAATATCAGCTGAGATAAGCAGAGTCCTTGTCATTGACCTTGACCAGTTCAATCAAGATATTAGTCACTCAGTCCAGGGAAACTACCCACAGATAAGGCAGCCAAACCCTCATTAAACTTTGAATTTACTAAAATCTCACCACTGAAACTATTCAAGGTAGGTTAAACTATTATTAAAACTGCAGCAATAAACAAACTTTTCATTAAAAACCACTGTTTTGCACTTTAAAAACAGAGCACTTTACAGGATTAATTAACTTGTCCGCCATCTTGAATCTCAGCTCACTTGAACTTAGAATTTTGAATTGCGTATTCCAAATTTGTAAATAAACCAATTAACAATGATATATTGATCATATGAATTTAAAGTTTAACTTTGGAATATTATGTTAGGCCTATTTTAATGCTTATGTTGCCAAAGCCTATCTCTATAATTTAAGAAGGAATAATGATTTATTGTTATTATGTAGATTGAATTTTGTATTTAATTTGATTATTTGAAAGGGAAATATCGCCAGGACGAAATTTTGACTCGACAATCGACTAGTATGGATGCTGAGCAAATGATTTTTTTTTTTGGGCCCAATGATTAAGAGTATGGATGATAGGAAATTGTTTAGTTTTAAGCACTGTACGGACACTATACACAACACTACACTCGCACAAACACTACACACGAACGACACACGGAACACGACACTACTTAATTAAATTACTAAACTAAATTGCATGCAAAACTACAACTACGACACGACACACGGCACACGAAAACGAAAGGACTACAAAATGGCGATTTGGTATTTTTGGTTCAGGTGTATGACAAGGTGTCGTAATCGGACTCAAATGCGCAAAAGCAGAATTGTCATGTAGGAAATACTGTGTTTGCAATGATTCAAATCATGTTTATTTAATTATTCTTTGGTAATTACTTCTTGTAAGATGTTTGTAAATAGTCCATAAATACTTAATATGATTTAATACGAATTGTAAATCTCTTATTCGAAAGTTAAAATCTATGGAGTTGAGAAAAAGCAAAGGGTTGAATTGATACAGACCACTCTGGCGGAGGGTATTGGAAGCTGACTTTGTATTTCTTGATTTGACCGCCAGAATGCGTAGATTTGTTTCTTCGCGGCAAAGTTTAAATCCAGCTCATATTTAGAAGTGATGATTTATTTGTGAATCTGTAGTTTGAAAATATTATGAGTGTTTGATTAAAGATTCTGTTAACATTTTCAATCCCACATTTCGAATTAGCGTGGGGGAAAATTTATACCATGTCTGGTAATTGTTTATTTGAAATGTTAAATTGGAAAATGTTCATTTGGTTAGTTAAGGAAAATAATTCTATCATATACAGGGTGTCTACCAAATTTCATATATGAAATTCCCGACTTTTTCCCGACTTTTCCCGACAATTTAAAAAAAATTCCCGACCATAGGAAACATGACCATTGCCTCCTATAACGAATATTGAGAACGATATTTGTAAATAAATACATTTAGACGGTAACAATGCAAGCGAAAGATCGCCAAAAGATGAACATGATGACCGCGATAAGTCCAATACATTTGCCAGCACGGTAACAATGCAAGCGAAAGATCGCCAAAAGATGAACATGATGACCGCGATAAGTCCAATAGATTTGCCAGCCGTAATGCGGCCGAGATTTCCGGCTGCGGAAAGAACGAGCGATTTTCCGGCCGCGTTGTGACCAAGAGATTCTCTGGCCGTGGTATAAACGACCAAGATTTGACATCCAAATTGCGACAGAGAGATTTGCCGGCCGAAATACGACCGAATCATGTAACGGCTATGAAAAGAGTAAGCGACACAATACCATCAAGAAACAATCGGCCACCCGACAACCGAAAAACAAGCAAAAGATTTCCGACCGAAATAAGTCCAAAAGATTTGCCAGCCATGTTGTAAATTACAATATCTCTGGCTTTGAAAAAAATTAGCGATTTTCTTGTCACAATACGACCGAGAGATTTAACGGCCACTAAAAGAGCAAGGAACTCCGTCTGCCACGAATCGACCGAAAAATGTTTCATTCCTAAAACGAGTGAGCGAATTTCCATCCGCAATATGACCGAGGTCTAATGGCCGCGAAATGAGTAAGGTTCTCATCGGCCGCGATGCGACCAAGAGAATTGCCGGCCGCAAAACAAGCGAAAGATTTCCGGCCGCAATAAAAGCGAAAGATGTGATGGCAGTGAAAAGAGTGACAGATTCGACGGCCGCAAAGAGAGCGAGATATTTGACGGCCCCAATGTGACCGAGGTTTGCTGGACCCCGAAACGACCGAGGAATTGCCGGCTGGGTTATAGATATTCTGGCCTTCATGTGGCCAATAGATGTGATAGCCACGAAAAGAGTGCACGATTTTAAGATAGCAATACTAACGAGAGATGTGTCAGCCGCGTAAAGAGCGAGACCTTCGGTCGCGTAAAGAGCGAGAGACTTGTCGGCCGCGTAAAGAGCGAGAGACTTGTCGGCCGCGTAAAGAGCGAGACCTTCGGTCGCGTAAAGAGCGAGACTTGTCGGCCGCGTAAAGAGCGAGTCCTGTCGGCCGCGTAAAGAGCGAGACTTGTCAGCCGCGTAAAGAGCGAGAGACTTGTCGGCCGCGTAAAGAGCGAGACTTGTCGGCCGCGTAAAGAGCGAGACCTTCGGTCGCGTAAAGAGCGAGACTTGTCGGCCGCGTAAAGAGCGAGAGACTTGTCGGCCTCGTACAGAGCGAGACTTGTCGGCCGCGCAAAGAGCGAGAGACTCCGAGTACAGACCGTAGAGACTCGTCGGCCACGTAAAGAGCGATAGACTTGTCGGCCGCGTAGAGTGAGACTTGTCGGCCGCAAAACGAGCGAGTGTTTTTACAGCTTTATTAGGACCGAGAAACTTGCGGCAGCGGAATAAGTGACAGCTTTTCTGGTCGTGATATAGCTAAAAATTTGTCTGCCTCAAATCGTTCGAGAGATTTGCCGGCCGAGACGATGATAATAACGAAGAAAACTGCTATTTCGTTTTGTTTTATAGTCAAATTCGAATTTCCCGACCAAAAGTTGAAATTCATTACTTTTTCCCGACTATTCCCGACCTTACAAAATCCCCGACATTTTCCCAAATTTTCCCGAATTCCCGACTGGTAGACACCCTGAATATATATGTATAACATTATGATCAATGATATGATATGTAAAGCACTTACAATTTGTCGTGTTGGCTTCTTGCTGTTAATTAAGGTAACAGGAATTATTTGGTCTATTCAATTGGGGAAGGAACTGGCTATGTTGCAAATATAAATTGACTCCTCGTGAAAGGTAAATTTATTGTAATTATAATGAGGAAATAATAAATTTGTGTTGTATAAAATATTTTATATAAAGTCCAGGATTCAATTTTCATTATTATAAATGTTAACTTGTGTAAATCATTGAAAAACCAAGATTATTCAAATATCATTGTCTCACCATTCATGTTCTATTTGGTCATTGAGTTTTGCACATGTTCTCTATTGTAAAATTGCTTTAAATTCATTTTTAAAATATTTGTATGTATTTATATTAATTAGTCTGGGTTGCTTGTTTATTTCCAGACGAGGCTCGAGTCACGGATTTATAGCTAAAATTCAATTCCAGGATTTATAAGAACAATTCAATTAATTATTATAAGAAGATTTGAGTCAAGGTTTGCCAACGAAATAAAATTCAAGTTACTAAAACCATAATTGAAAATAAAAGGAATGTTACTACTGTTATATACATGCCGGCCTCCCTGATATCCGAGTAAGGTTGTTTTATGTTACATTTCTTCATATGGACAATAAATTGGTATTTCTACGCAGCGCCTTTCATTAAAAATCCTAGCAGCAATTCAGAATCTAAATTATCTCAACAAAAAATATTATACCAATTGGCCCTTATGGTATAGTTATTATTTATTATCTTCATTATGACATAACAGATTGCATACAAAATAGTAAAATACTTTTATATGCCGATGACATTAAAATTTTTAGAGGGATAGAGTCGAAAATGGATTGCGAAAAATTGCAAAGTGAATTGGATGCATTGATTTTCTGGGGCCACGATAATTTAAAATTCAATGTCAATAAATGTGCTGTCATGTCATACTCGCGAAAGAAATGTGAGGGAATAATCAATTTTGATTATAAAATGGGTAGTCAAATTTTGGCACAAAATATGAATTTTAAAGACCTAGGAATATTATTTGATTCAAAATTTTCTTTTGGGGATCACATAATTTCGGTTTCCAAATCAGCTTATTCAGTTCTGGGATTCATAAAACGGTCAGGTACTTTTTTACGAAAAGCAAATTCATTAAAATTGTTGTATTATTCATTAGTTAGGTCAAAGTTTGAATATACATCGCTTGTTTGGAATCCCCATGTAATTTACCTGTCTGAGATACTCTAAAATATTTAAAATAAATTCGTAAGATATCTACACTTTAAAACGTTTGGGTTTTATGCAAATGATGCCCATCATACTGATCTTTTGAAAATTTTCAATATACAGAGTTTATCAAAAAGACGAAAGATTACAAGTCTCTTGTACCTTCATAAATTGGTGAATGGGGCGCTGGACGACGGCGCTCTCTTATCTCAGTTGGACTTCGCTCCCCCTCGCCGCGGCTCCCATAGTACACAATTGTTTTTACTTTGTTTTACGAGAACCAATCTTGGTTATTTTGCACCATTAAACTTAATGATGCGGCTTTATAATTCTGACCTAGATATTTTTTAAGATACTTTTACAAAATTTAGAACTCGTTTATGTATTTTAATTGAAAACTAAATAAAATCATTATTAATTGTCATTTTAATAAGTTAAAAGTAAAATAATTTATTATCAACTTTATTTATTAATTCAATGTAACTGATTTTTGTTTTTAGAAACATTTAAATATATTTATTATCTTCACTGAATTTTTATTGGATTTTTTTTTAATAGTTAGCAGTGGGAAAAGCAAGAAATGGACATGGAAATGAGCACAGTTGTTGTTTGTAATTTATATATCGATAATGTTTGCATGTTTTTCTATATTTATTTATGTTAACTTATTTTAATGCTATAGTGTAATTGGCTTTGGCTGTATTATAGGATTGTAAAAATTGTATAAATAAATAAATGTTGAATACGATGAAAAGGCGACATTAACAATCGATATCTTGAATGCTACTCACAGCGATTCTGTATCACTACCGCACATTGACAGGTCAAAGAAAGTGAAATCAAAGAATGCAAACAAACAATAGTACGTTTGAGATTACAAATTATATGGTCTTTAATGCTAAAAATTGCATGCTCATAGTAAAAACTAAGGTGTTGAGCTATCCAAAGTGTCTAGTAATCAAGAATCAAGTTTGTGAGATACTACCACACTACTGACAATGAGACCTGAAGTCTCGAAACTGCAGTAATATATTTTTATGATTACTTTGGATTGACGATAGAAATTACATAACCTACTTAAATAATTGTAGATACTACAATTAGGTTAGGAAATCTCTCGGTTGTATCATTGATGGGCATGTTACAACATGAATTTAGTCATAACATGGCCATCTAATCTCTTAGTCAGAGTGCAGCAAAATTCTTGTTTTGCTTGGTTATGTTGTGGTCAGCAAATTTGTTGGTCCTAATTAGAGGTCTGCGGGTAGTGATTTTTCAAGCCGGGTCGGGTTCGGGTCGGGTAGTAGATTAACATAAATTTTCGGGTCGGGTCGGGTTCGGGTATGTAAGTTGAAAAAAAATTCGGGTCGGGTTCGGGTATCATATATTTAATTCCGTAAGGCGATTCTTTGTGTCAAAATTGTGGGCCTCTGGCAAATCGTAGAAAGGTGGGAGAGGGCTCAAATTAAAGGTCTCTATTCCGTGATGGCGGGAAAAATAACGAAATTGCTTGAAATTCACCAGAAAACGAGAAATAACGTAAAATATCTGCCATTTAGATAGCATTGGGATCTAAAAACGTCTGCTTTGTTTACATAAAACATGTGATGTTGATACTTGATTAAAAACCATGTGGTAGGCTAGATATATATGTAAGGTAGATGGGTAGATTTAGTTTGCTTTGAAGGTATTTTATACTATAATAAATAAGGATTGTTTACATTTCCCTTATAAGGGGCTTTTAGCCCCTTCAAGCCACTAGTTTTAGTTAAAGTTCGGGTCGGGTTCGGGTATCATTTGTCAGCAAAACATTGATTTCATTAAATTTTGATGGGCCTACCAAGCAGTTACGAAGTAAAAATCTAACATAACATTCACATTACTTACATATATACATACAAGAAAAAATTACAGTTTGCATGAAGAATATAACACTTTTCTGAACTTGTATACAAAATTTTGGGTGAATTTGAGCAGTTTTTCATATTAAAAAAATTATTATTCGAAAATTGGTATTCCGAAGGTAGGTAAGTTTACTTAGTGCATCTGTGTCAGCTCAACTTTTGTAAGCCGATTCCCGAAAATTGTGTTTTCCCGCGTTTTTTAGCACAAATTGTTGAATAACTTTTTTACTACAAGAGACAATTGACTGACATTTTTACCAGTGTATTTTCATACTGTATTGATGATTTGTTGGTATAGAGAGCTTTGTACAGTAATTTTTTCATAGGTAAAAAAATGTTTATTTGAAAATAATAAAATGAAAAATATTGTTTTTTACGTAAACGTGTATAAATAATTTCCTATTTGTGTTACACTAGTTAAAATACCGGGGAATATTCCTATGATTACAATATACAAATTAAAAAAAAGATTATTAAAATCCATCCAAAAATAAAAAAGTTATTCATAAGTTTTTAAAATTAAAAAAAACGTAAAAGAACTAAAAAAAATAAATAAAACGTAATCAAAGGAAAAAAATGGAGTTGTTATATATATATATTTATTCTTTTTAGGTTAATTTGAACCAGTTTTGGTAGTCAAACTTTTATTTATCCAAAAAAATCAAAAAATCATCCGTATTGGTGGCGGATCCCCTTAAAAGACCAATTTAAAAAGTACATAAAGACATTCTTTACAAATCTTTGTATTTATAATACAAATGAATTTTTCAAACTAAAATTTTAATAATGTTGTAATATATATAATGAAAATTTTGTAAAACATTGTAATGCACCAGATGGTGCCATATACAATATACAGTAACCAATACTGTTCAACCAATAGATAACCAATAGATATTCATATTCATGACTAAACTTATTATTTCAGAATTTATCAATGAAATAGTATTTATATTTTATAACAACAATAATCAACAATAATTTATTTTCATCATAAAATTAGTTTTATTATAAAACTTCTATGAAGAAAATAATAGTTGGTTTAAGAAATATCGAAGAGCAGGCAGAAACCATAAATTACCAGAGTAGAAAAAAAAGTCTCAGAAGGAAGGAAGGAAGGGAGGAAAGAGAGGGGGAGAGAGAGGGAGAGCTAGAAAAACAGCTTTCTCACTCTCCTTATCACTGGAATGGGAAGGGGGGAAGTGGGGGGGGGGGTTTGTTTACTCATCAATTAGCCTGTCTGCCAGTCCGGTGTTATCTGCGTAAGTGCGTGCGTTCGTCTTTTCCCTACTACGAAATGCGAAAATCCAAACCATTTGTCCTACAACCACATATGATGGCTCATAATTTTTGTCTAATTTTTTTAAATCTATTGTGACAAAAAAGAAACTTTTATCTCTTGCCGTTCAAGAGAAAATCCATGATCAAACAAAAGACTGATGTATACTTTGAGGTTCTCCAAAGTCAACTAAATATAGCAGAAACTTTGTGAACTCCATCTAATTGGAGATATTATTTCCTTTCACCTGTCAACTTCCTTTCCTTATCACTTCAGGGATAATTTTTTGTGTATGTTTTTCGTGGGAAGGACACGCTCTTCCGGTTTAACATGACCAAAAATAGATCGCAACAATTATATTCTCGATAAGACCTCTCATATCATAAGCTCGGCTAAAAATTCCAGCTTATTCAAAGCAATTTAGTGTCAGTACCTACGACTATTTCATTGCGTCGGTTCCCTGGATCTTTAGGTTGCTAAACGAGGATACGATATTAAGCAGTAAGCGTACGATAATTTTGAGCCGGCAAGGAGACGGCTGGTTGTCTGAGTTGAGACGTATAGTGAAGATTGCTTCTAAGTTTGACATCGCGATATCTTTGTTCGTCAAATTATAATATTGCGTGGACGCCGTAAGTCAAAAGCTTTGTGCGAATTAATTATTGTTGAACATTTTTAAAGTTTTGGGTTTCTTTCGGGTAGTATGTCGGGTCCGATTTCTTTCGGGTAGTTGGTACCCGCCCGACCCGACGTGTAATAAAATCCCGCCCGAATAAAACCCGAGACGTGTCGAACCCGCCCGACGACTCGGGTTCACGTAATTACCCGAAGCTACCCGAATGTTCGGGTACCCGCAGACCTCTAGTCCTAATAAGCCAAAATTCTTGGTTACACTGCTGAAGACTAATTTGAAGCAGGTTGGGGTCGCTACTGAGCGGTGCTTGACGCTCCTCGGACAGATGAGAGGCAGAGAGAGTTGCGTGGACACGATCTACATACAATACATCACAAATTGACATCGTTATAGTGGATTTTAGTCTTAGGTTGGTCAAATTCTATAAACTTGCTTCTGAGGTTTTTAATCAAATAAATAAAATTTAAAAAATGACGAGTCATGTGGCTTTTTATTAAACCTGCGGCCCCAGGCCTGGGCCTAGTCGGCCTGGTGGTAAATCGGACACTGTAGACTCCGAGGACTTATTAAAAATTAGTTGTTTTTTACATGAAATCTCAAATTGATTGGTACAAAAGTTACTTTGAATCTACCTTAACTAATCAGTAATGTTAACATCAAATGCTTGGGAAAGGGAGTAATAATAATTGATAATAATTAATAATTGATAATAGTAATACATATATATCCTAATCAGCCTATTCCAATTACAATGTGCATACATGAATTTGGTTTAGCATAGCCATAGGTTGTGTACATTAAATGAAGCAGTTGAAGCCAAATCACACAGCACCTAACAAACAAAATGTTACATTACATACAGTCACAATAAAAAACAATGTATAGTCTAGTTTTAAAATTTTTACTTTCAGGGTACAAATAGAGTTGACTGATTGGTTACTTACCGACAAATTGTTTACTTTTCAAACATAAAGAGTGTTTATACCCTGATTATCGAAAGAAGGTGAGCGGCGGAGCGAGCGTGCAGCCGGAAAAACATTCTTAATCAAAACGCTGTAGAAACGTAAAAAATACTGTTAAAAATGTGCAGTCCACTTTATTCCAATGACAGTTAATTACATTATCAGCACTGTTTTCAAATAATTTTTAATTATTTTTAACTTATATTGTGAGTTATATTACTAAAACACGATTTACGAATTAAAAAAGTCAATTCTTTGTGTTTATGATAACTCTGCTTAGAAGCATCGGGGAAAAAATTCCTGTAAAGAACCTTTCTTGGGAACAATAAATCAAAATTTGAGAGCCCTGTGATCAATATTTACGTCGTTATTAATTTATTTCTAAAGAACTTTTGACTCTTTTGTTAATTGAGATTTTCATTTCATTTTTCCCTTAATGACATTAGATAGAACCACAATCAACCACAATCAATATTCCCTTAAAAAATTACTTCAATACTACTAGATAAATCCGTAATTAGTTGATAATTGAAATTAATTACCAACCTTGCTCGGGCGAGCGCGATCCAGACGAGGTACAGCAACTGGCCAACAACAACGGAGCACAAGCTCCCAAAACAGACAGCACATGCAGTTCGAAGGAACTGAAAGGTTCCTTATTGTTCAATGTTGGTAAATCGGCATTGTTTTTACAATGAACTCTACATCTGGAAGCAGGCGTTGTTTGTAAGGCTCCTTTCACATTAGGTCGCTGCGACCGGGTGGCAGCCACTGACCTGTAAGAAGTCACAGCCACGCATGTCCTTTCACATATACGGTGGCTGCGACCGAGCTCTCACAATGTGCGGGCAGCTTGTTTTGGTCGTCTGCCTGTCACCTGTATCTGCTATTCTCTGTTGCAGTGTCAACATTAACTTTTTTTCAGGTACCTAGCAACTGGTGCCTCGGTGACTGATCTCCACTATCAATTTTGCATTTTGGGATTTCTACAATTTCAAATATTATAAGGCAGGTCTACAATGCTATATGGAAACGTTTACAACCAATTTGCTCTCCCTCTGGTTGATAATTATTATCAAAAGAAGAAACAACTTAAAATATGTGGATTTTTATGTATATAATAGTTTGTAATTTACTACCTATCTGAAATGAGTCTCAAATCAGCTGACATAAAAGACTGATTTTTTAGTTCAAAATAAATATGAATTTGTTTTTGTTTATGTATTTACAGAAAAAATTAGACCTGGAAAAAATGGACACAACTTAATTTTCTTTAAAAATTGTTATTAATTATTAACTATGCATATCATGTTTTTATTATCAATATATTATTATAATTAAACTTCAAGAATGATTTATTTTATTTAATAATATAAAGGTCCTTCGACTCCACCACTTTCCAAGGTAAATTACAAAACATTTTATTGGCCTTAACGAACCGGATTATGAATCAAAACTATGGATAATTTCAACTGTTTAATCAAATGAACTTTCATTAAGTATTTTTTATTTCGATTTATTTTGAGTTTTTTATTTTTATTTTTTTGTTTCACCATGCCTCCTAAAAAAGATCCTGAATTTAAGGCTTCAACATATGAGAGATCAACTAAATTATTTAAAGGAGATTCACTACCATTAGTGATTTAGTTAACAGAGTATAGTTCAACAGTCTGAATCTCCAACTATTGTTCAAACGAAAAAGTTGAATGTATACTTAAAAAAAAAAAGTCAATGAAAAGATGCAAGAGTTTAAAACAATTTGTCAGTTAGCGTTAAATTTGACTGAAGAAGATTCTATATCTGATGACGCACTAAATAGTGATCAGGATGAAATCAATGAATTATATGTAGATATTAGTTCTTGCATTGAATCCTTTTTACATGTCGAACAATTTAAATTCCCAGATTCATCTTGTGTCACTCAAGACGCATTTCCAAATTGTAGTTCGCAAGTTCGATTACCAAAAATTGAATTAGCAAAGTTTAATGGTGACTTAGCTTCATGGACAACATTTATCAATATATTTGAAACCACAATCCATAACAACAATGCACTATCTAAAGTCATGAAGTTTCAGTACTTATTAAGTGTCCTTGCTGATGAACCGTTAAATTTAATCCGCAACCTTAGTCTCACAGAAGACAACTATACGATCGCATATAATCTACTTAGAGATCGTTACCATAATAATCGACGCTTGCAATTGCTACATCTAAACAAAATTTTGGACTTACCACAAGTGTCTCCAACACATATTACAGGTATACGACAATTTGTCAATTTATTCAATGAAAACACGCAAGCATTGAACGCGCTACATTGTGATGTTCAGGATCCTAACCCTTTACTTACTGCAGTTATTTTACGTAAACTGGACTTAGAGTTACGTAAGAAATTAGAAGGTTTTCGTAGCACATCAGCTAATGCAAATCATACATTGCCCACAGTTAAAGAGATCGTGGATTTTCTAAATACGGAATGCTCTCATATGGAAGACGC
The DNA here is from genome assembly GCA_035578135.1 of Flexamia atlantica. NCBI lineage: Eukaryota > Metazoa > Arthropoda > Insecta > Hemiptera > Cicadellidae > Flexamia > Flexamia atlantica. Next base: position 51,282,630 of record JAQJVK010000005.1, on the reverse strand, counting down.
ACTACTGTCTCCATTAGCTACTCGTACTTCAGAAATCAACTCCCCGCATTCTCGTTATAAACCCGCATCTAATAAAATCTCTTCAAAAAGAGATACACGCATTAATACTATCCGCAATCCTTTCCTGCACTTACTTCTCCCGCAGTTACTTCTTCCGCAGTTACTTCTTCCGCACTTACTTCTCCCGCAAATACTCTCAACCACGCATCTTTGCCTTGTGTTATATGCAATGAGCATTCACACAAGATTTACGCATGTCCAATTTTTCAATCCAAAACACCGCAAGAACGATTTCAATTGGTGAAATCTAATCAACAATGTGTCTCATGCTTAGGACCCCACAAAGTAATTAATTGTAAATCGCAATCTTCATGCAAAATATTCCACAAACGTCATAATACGTTGTTGCACTTCAGTGTCAGTGCAGAGGAATATACTTCAAACAAGTCAAATGTAGGAAATGATTTACCAAACAAGCAATCAATTCCTTGTCCTCAGGATACTCAATCTAAATCAGACATGTCAGTTACTCTAACATCTCAGAATCAGGTTTCGCCTCCACCGAACAATGTTACTATATTACTTGGTACTTTGATGGTCAAAATACGATCCTCCGATGGTACTCCTCACATGTTCTGAGCATTACTCGACTCTGGTAGTATGTGCAATCTTATAACAGAACGTGCCGCTAATGTATTAAACATTAGAAGACACAAAAGTGACATTCAGTTATCGGGAATAGGTAATTTAAAAAATGGTAAAATTGTAGTAACCCTTGAAACATTATCAGGTCAGAAGGTATCAGAACCACAGTCTATGTTAATACTTAACAAGTTAACTGTCGACCTTCCTCGTCGGCCATTGTCCCCAGATATCCTTAAACAAACACAATCCTACCATCTAGCTGATCCATCATTCCACATACCTGGACCCATCGATATTGTTTTAGGAGCATCCTAACTGTCGACCTTCCTCGTCGGCCATTGTCCCCAGATATCCTTAAACAAACACAATCCTACCATCTAGCTGATCCATCATTCCACATACCTGGACCCATCGATATTGTTTTAGGAGCATCCTTATTTCCACGGCTGTTCATTGGCAATTTTCACTTGGTACTAATATGCCTCACGTGCTTAGTACTCAATTTGGATACTGCACCATGTACTCCTGTCCCTTCCGCATCATCTGTATCTACTACCGCATCTACCCTTAATATTTGTCTGCATGCATCCAGCGAAGCAGATTTACATACATCTATCCAACGGTTTTGGGTACAAGAAGAACTTCCAACCCTTTCCAAACGTTCACATGAGGAAACATTATGCGATAATCATTTTACTGAAACTCATTCGCGTGATGAAGACGGACGATATGTTCTAAGACTACCATTTAAAGAGTCTTGTTCACAATTAGGCGAATCTAGGAGTGCGGCAGAAAATCGATTATTTGCTATAGAAAGGAAGTTTAATTCAAACCCTACATTTAGCAACTTATATCATGACTTCATGAAAGAGTACGAATCTTTAGGGCATATGTCTCCCCTATCGAATTTTGATTGCTCTCGCCCACACTATTTCTTACCGCATCATGGAGTGATCAAAGAGAGTAGTAGCACAACAAAGCTGCGAACCGTGTTTGATGCAAGTTGTAAAACAAGCAATGGTGTGTCTCTAAATGATACACTCTTGACAGGTTCTAAATTGCAAAATAATATTTGCGACTTACTATTACAGTTTCGTCGTCATAACGTCGTTTTCTGTTCTGACATAAAACAGATGTACAGGCAAATAATTATTCATCCTGATGATCGTCACTTTCAACTTATCTAATGGAGAAATAATCCCAAAGAACCTATTGGTATATATGAGTTGAACACAGTCACTTATGGCATGAACAGTTCACCATATTTGGCTATAAGAACACTTCATCAGTTGGCTGATGATGAAGGAGAACATTATCCAGAAGCAGTTAACGTTTTACGTCATCATTCTTACGTGGACAATATAATCACTGGTGCTGACACCATTGACGAAGCCATTCTACTTCAATCACAATTGATTGAATTACTTAATAAAGGTGGTTTTGAACTGCAAAAATGGGTTTGCAATGCTTCAGAGTTATTGAATACTCTACCCCAAACACATCTCGAAGTACCAAAGTTTCTACATAATTCAAACTTGCCTCACTTCAATGTTCTTGGTCTACAGTGGTCTCCAGCTTCAGATTCGTTCACATATAATTTTCAACCAATATCAACTTCTAAGTTCCAACAAAACGATCTGTCTTAAGTGCTACAGCTCAAGTTTTCGATCCTTGTGGTTTTCTCGTTCCATTTATTATGTTAGCAAAATGTTTCATGCAGCTTCTTTGGACTAAAGGACTATCCTGGGATACACCCATTTCTGCTGATCTTCAACTTCAATGGAAAACATTCACTGATGATCTTTCGTACCTCCCACAAATTGTCATACCTCGCCCTCTCAATTTATCGAATTCATGTAAAATTGAATTACATGGGTTCTGCGACGCCTCGGAACTTGGTTTCGCTGCAGTGACATATGTAAGGTGTGAAATGTCTGACGCACAAACTTATACGAGCTTACTAATGGCTAAGAGTCGTCTAGCTCCTCTTAAACGAGTCACTATTCCTCGATTGGAATTATGTGCAGCTCATTTATTAGCAAACCTTATTTCACACATTCAATCATTGTTTCCAAACTTTTTCCACGCACATAACACTACGCTTTGGAGTGATTCAATGGTAGCACATACGTGGATACAAACTCCCTCTTATCGACTCAAAACGTATGTTGCGAACAGGGTCGCACAAATTCAAGAGTTAGTTCCAACAAATTCCTGGAAACATATTCCATCGGACCAAAATCCAGCTGATTGTGCATCTCGTGGGTTACGATTGACATCAATTATCAATCATAAATCTTGGTTTAATGGTCCTAATAGACTTCAACGTGTTACCGCATACATTATTCGTTTTGCTCATAACTGCCGTAACAAAATTCATCGTTCAGGCAGCTTATCTACACAAGAACTGACTGAAGCTCGAATAAAGATCTTTGCTATTGTTCAACAAAATACTTTATCTGAAGAACTCTTACTTCTATTACATAATAAAATCAGCACAAAACGAATTCAACGTTTGAAACCTTTCATAGGCAGTGATAACCTAATAAGAGTAGGAGGAAGAATTTCTAATGCGTCTACTTCTTACAACAGTAAACATCTGATATTGTTACCCAAGAAACATCATGTGGTAAACATTTTGATCGACCACTAACCACCTTCAATACCTTCATGCTGGTCCACAACTAGTACAATCATTACTCGCCCAAAATTTTTGGATTTTAAGTGCTAGGAGTATTATTCGATCCCGAATTCACAAATGTATGGTTTGTTTCCGACACCGACCAACCAACACCACTCCAATCATGGGTGATTGGCCTTCGTCACGAATTAACCCACCATCACCATTTCCTAAGACCGGGATTGATTATGGTGGACCATACAAAATAAAGGTAACAAATTTAAGATTCATAAAACACGTTAAAGTTTACATCTGCCTATTTATTTGTTTGGTGACTAAAGCAGTGCATATTGAAGTGGTAACCGATTTGACAACAGAAGGATTCATCGCAGCTCTGACTCAATTCATTTCTCGACGAGGACTTTGTGCCGAAATCTATTCTGACTGTGGAACCAACTTCATAGGTGCAAGCAACACTCTGCACAAGATTATGAAATCAATCATCCACAACATGGATTCTCAACAACGGATTGAACGATTTGTTGCTACACATTCTATTCATTTCCATTTCAATCCTCCCGCAGCTCCACATCACGGAGGTCTCTGGGAAAGTGCTATCAAGAGCGCCAAGCATCATCTGCAACGGGTAATCGGTGACACAATACTAACACTGCCAGAATTCAACACATTTAACAATTCGTGTTGAAGCTATGTTGAACTCTCGACCCCTTACTCCACTGTCTTCAGACCCTTCAGATATGTCAGCATTGACACCACGGCACTTTCTTATTGGAAGACCAATTGTTTCACTTCCCGAAACAGATCTCATCAATGTTCCACCAAATCGCCTTAAATACTGGCAATCATTGCAACAGTTTTTTCAGCGTATATGGAAAAGATGGAGCTTAGAATATTTACACACGTTACAACAACGCTCAAAATGGATATCAAGCATTCCCAACTTAAACATCGGAGATCTAGTTCTTGTACATTCTCAGTCAAGTCCACTGAATTGTCCCCTCGGACGCATCTTGGAAGTCTTTCCTGGATCAGACGGAATTGTGCGCGTAGCCGAGATTCAAACAAAAGATGGAACATTCGTCCGACCTGTAGTAAAATTGTGTCGACTTCCCAACACATGACTCATTGAATTTGTTGAAGTTTGGGAAACTTCAAGGTGGCAGGTATGGTTGATAATTATTATCAAAAGAAGAAACAACTTAAAATATGTGAACATAAATTTTTATGTATATAATTGTTTATAATTTACTACCTATCTGAAATGAGTCTCAAATCAGCTGACATAAAAGACAGATTTTTTAGTTCAAAATAAATATGACTTTGTTTTTGTTTATGTATTTACAAAAAAAATTAGACCTGAAAAAATGGACACAACTTAATTTTCTTTAAAAATTGTTATTAATTATTAACTATGCATATCATGTTTTTATTATCAATATATTATTATAATTAAACTTCAAGAATGATTTATTTTATTTAATAATATAAAGGTCCTTCGACTCCACCACTTTCCAAGGCAAATTACAAAACACCCTCATTCACTGAACAGTTTTGGCTCGACAAAGCATCAGATTTTTTTAGGAAGACTAATTTTCCCCATTGCATTGGTGCAATTGACGGGAAACATATCAGAATAATTAAGCCTAGGGCAAGTGGATCACTGTATTACAATTACAAGAATTATTTTTCTATCAGCCTTATGGCTATATGTGATGCTTCTTACAAGTTCATTTATGATTTAGCAACAGATTTAGCAGTGGTAACCTCTACCTCTATTTCAGGAGATCTATCTACTTATCTATATAACAGACTTTCACTGTTTTCAACCAGTGTTTTATCCTCGTCACCCATGTTGAAAGTACAATACGACTAAAAAATGCTCAAAATTGTTAACAGTAACAATAAACAATGTCATTAAATGCTAAACAACAGCGAAACGAGTCGACCGCCAATGACAGACATATAAAAGGAGGCAGGCTGACGACAAAAACAAGCTGCGCGCGCATCCCGAAAACGTGGTCACAGCCACCGAGTGTGAAAGGCTCCATATGTTTCAATGCCCCGCTAGCGACTTGAGTCGCTAAAAGGCAGGGTCGCTGCCACCGCTGGGCATCGCAGTTCCTCTAGCGACCGAGTTGCTGCCACCGGGTGGGTCGCTGCGACGCACTAATGTGAAAGGCTCCATAAGCCTCAATGCATTTTTAACAGGTCAGGTGGCCGACGGGTGGCTGCCACCCGGTCGCAGCGACCTAATGTGAAAAGGGCCTAAGAGAAAAACTGAGACATGCAGTGACGCGTAAATAAAATGGGTCCACTAGGTCCAGACTGTATGTCAACAGTCATTGTTGCGCTCTGCCTCGCAGTGATACAATCATTTATATATTAATCTATTATGACAAACCATTCCAATAAAAACATAAAACTGTAACAGAATTAACTTATATTTCATTCAAAGACAATGTTTACTGAATTTCATTCATCAAAGTAGTTTAATAGCTGAGATAGCAGTACTTTGGAAATAAATTAATAATGACGTAAATATTAATCACAAGACACTCAAATTTTGATATAGTGTTCCCAAGAAAGTCGACTAAAGGTTCTATACAGGATTTTTTTCCCTGATGCTTTTAAACAGAGTTATCATAAATCAAACACAAAGAATTGACTTTTTTAATTCGTAAATCGTGTTTTTACTAATATAACTCACAGTATAAACTAAACGATATAAGTTAAAAATTATTTGAAAACAGTGCTGATAACGTAATTAACTGGTCATTGGAATAAAGTGGACTGAAAATTTTTAACAGCATTTTTTATGTTTCTGCAGTGTTTTGATTTAGAATGTTTTTACTGTCGTGCGCTCGCTCCGCCGCTCACCTTCTTTCGATAATCAGGGTATATCCCCCTTAACAATAAAATGTTAAGGCTAAATAAAGAGCCACTCACTCATAGTTGCTGACACCGCTTGTAAGATGCTTGTTGCGGCGGGGATGGGGCAAAGTGGTTGCGTGGCGCCGCTTGTGGTTTGGTTGGTAACCATGGCTATTGTAGCCCTGAGGGTGAAGGGTGTAGGAATGGACCATATGAGGATGTGAACCATTCAGTTCATGAAGCCTTCTGCAATCATTAAACAAATCTGTATTTCTAAAGAACTAATGTTCTATACATATTATGTTATTAAATGACAACAACAAAATGACTTAAGTTTTATTGTAAATTAGCTTTCAGTGAAAAGCCTGTTCTAAAAACTATGCTTGAGCCAAGGAGATTTCCAGGCTCTGTAAAAAATATTTCACATTTCCAGTGGTTGGGCGGGGTACAATCATATCCCAGTATTTTGCTTTTATGTGTCATTATGATTTGGCAGCTCGTTTGACTTCGAGCGGTCATTTACCTTCACAGTAAAGGCCCGTTTACACGATGCCAACTGAAGAGGCAATCGGCATGAGACAGTCCAATGCCGAAAACGTATTTGCAGCTTATGTACACTTCTCACCTAATCTTTATTAATGAATATTTAAATATTAACTATAAATTGATCTGATAGTTATTTATAGTTATTTTTTGCATTGTGTCGTCACGGCTGAAACGTGCACTTGCTGCAAGTAGATTTTTGCTATTGGACTGTCTTGCGCTGGTTGGCTCTTCAGCTGGCATCGTGAAAACGGGCCTTAAGTGTCTATAACGCATAAGTATTTGCTTGGTCCTAATCATGAGCATTCAGTGCATGCAATTCCAGTTTTACATAGTGATAGTAACATTTATGGGGTACTAGTGTACCTCACGCGACCTGTCGTGTTCCTGTCTTTATTTTAAACTGTCAGGCACTGTTAGTATTTCCTAGCTAGTAAATAGTTAGGTAATAATAGGTAGTTTGTGCTAGAATCAATATGAATAAAGATTTAGAGTAAGTACTAGCGCCATCCAAAAAGTCTCTAGTACTTACTAGTCGGGTAGTAACCATTGTCGAAAAATGGCGAATTTGACTAGTCCATATATTTGGCGAACTATTTGTCGCATGAGGCCCATAGAGAATGATGTAGAAACAAATCCCTAATGCCTATCACACCAATATACCACTGTGTTCGTATTGGCCTATAGGCTATTTACCATTGCTTGATGGTAATGGACTCTAACCATCAACAAATGTCCGTGCGAATGTAAACAGACAATACATGACAAATAATTATTTCCCTTGCCAAAGAGAATTCTGAGACTCTTTGTAATTTTATGGAAAAGTACTGTACTTAAATAATTTGTTGACTTGAAATTTACTGGCCTACATACCTCTACATATAGGCCATGCAAATTAGACTTGTAGTATAAAGAATTAGATACAGTCCTGGAAATCGTTTTAATCTGCTTTGGGTGTCCTAAATAAATTAAAAATTAATTTGTGACAGATTATTCTAATGCTTATTTTTGGAGGCAAAAAACCTAAATTGGGCATGCTAGAGAAACCTTTCAAGTTACACTATTTTTAAAGAGCATGAAAATCCGTATCGAATACATAAGGTTTAAAAAAAAATTAGTATAAGGGCCAATCCATGTCAAACCATCCAGAGGCTGATACCCGAGGTTATAATATAACAAAACTCAAAAATATTGGAGAGGTTAAAATTCAACTTTCAACGCTTGATTACTCGAAACTAGGTTTTTTTCGTTAAGAACGTTTTACAGGGGACCCCTTCAATTATTAAAGGAGTCAGAGCACACGAATACATGGTTCTCTACTCTCACGGCATCAGCCGTACAACGGTTGAAAAAATACTTGAGAAGACATTGTCCTCAAATGTTTTGTGTCAAAACTTTTCATCTTAAAATGCAATCCAAATGCATACTGTTTAACGTACCATAAGTTTTATTACTACCCTACACCTAACGGATATTTATTTCCTTAACGTATTTTTATTTTTATCCCAGAATTAGGTAGGCTATAAGCAGTGGACCTATAGAGCTCATACTATGAACTAAGTGAAGATGCAAAAAAAATTTATTCATGGTTTGCCTCCTGGATTGATATTCGACTTAAAATAACTTGGTTACTAACCTTCCGTCATCAATCCAATAATCACTTTAGGATTACTAGTTTCGGGACTAATGTCCCATTTTCAAATCCTTGCATCAAACTTTAATTATAGTAGACACATCTTCGTCGATTTGTTAAAACTTTTACACATTTTACACACGCACATAGACAAAAAATACGTAAAACATTTAATAACTCGCGTGGCCAGCCAAGGACAATTCTAGACTGGGGGCTGCAGACGAGCGCAAGTTAGCCGATGCCGACTTGATGACGTGATTGACCTTGGGGAAGGGGTATCAGCTGATTATCTGTGATGTTTGGTCTTCTAATTGTTGAGGAGTGCTTCTACTCTATCAAATAAAATATTAGAACCTAAATTTAATTTCTCATTTAAAACATCATTGGCGAGTTCTTAAATGCTTTGTATATTTCATAGCTCTCTAGAACGTTCAGAACATGGCCTTTGTTGCATTTATGTAGTATTTTCAAATTATCCTTGCAGCTTATGACATTGTGGTTTTCATTAATAAGGTGTTCAGCAAACTTATAACGTTGTGTTTGCAATTTAGGCTTAGGGAGGTGTTCCTTTTTTCCTTTTATTAAATGAACGACCTGACTGCCCGACATATATTTTAGGACAGTCGCTGCATGACAATTTGTAAACACCCGTGTCATCTAAGCTGTTGTTAATAGGCCTAATAGGGTGAGGTTTGCTTAGTTTAAGTTCAAGTTTATTTGAAGGTTTGCATGCCAATATGATGTTTTGTTTTTTAAGTTCATTTTTTAGGGTGTAATGCAAATTATTTCCGAATTCAACAGACATAAATTTGGAGTTGGTTAGGTCAGGGCATTTTTTATTCTTCTGTTTACTGATAATGTTATCTATGATACTGCTATGATAACCATTACTACCTGCAATATATTTCAAAATGTTATATTCATGGTTATAATCATCCTGGGTCATAGGTACTTTTAAGTCTGTTCACAAAACTGCTGTATGCAGCCATTTTATGTGATTGTGGGTGGTTAGAAGAGAAATGTATTGTGTGATCTGTAGTAGTGGGTTTCCTGTAGATTTTGTATTTCAAGCCATTATTGTTTTTAGTCAAAGTCAAATCAAGGAAGTTAATAGATTCGTTCTGTTCGATTTCTAGAGTAAATTTCAGATTATGGGAAATGTTGTTCAAATATTTGTTGAATAAGATAAGCTGCCTTTCATTACCATTGAAAATCACAATGGTATCATCTACATACCTTTTGTAAAACATAATTTTACTGGCAAATTTGTTGTTTTCGGAAATATATTTTCATTCTCAAAATTGTTCAGGTAAATTTCAGATAAAATGCTAGACAAAGGAGAGCCCATAGCCAACCCTTCTTCTTGTAAATAAAATTTCCCATTGAAGGTGAAATAATTTTGCTCCAAAGTTATTTTGAGTAGGTTGATTAGCTCATCTATGGCGTTGGCACTAAGTTCGGAATCTGCCAAGTAAGTTATTTTTTGTAATTTCCAGGGTTCTTTGGATCGGGATGTTGGTGTACAAATTAACTATATCCAATGAAGCAATTGTGTGTCTATTTTCTATTCTGATGTTTTTAGTTAAATCGATCAGTTCTAGGCTATTAGCGAATTTCCTTAGAAATAAGCTATTACCGTCGTTTTAACAGAACAGAATGGACAAAAAATATCCGTTCAGGGTAACCTCATCAATCATATTAATATTTATATTAATTGACAGCTTTTTATGTGTACTTTCTGGATATGAAGTGAGTTTATTGTGAAAACGCATTTTTACCTGCAAAAATCACGATTTGTTTCAAAATTTAACATGGGCTTATATGGGAATTAGAATTTTCATTTTTTGAGTTTTGTTAGCACGATAACTCTCGTAAATATCCTCCAATCGTAACAAAATTTGGTACGGACATGTTAAACTAGATTCTCTTGGACGAGTCCGTAAACCAGCCAGATCGGCATATCCTAAGTGGGGTAAAGGCCCCATTTTACCCCCCAAAAATGGGTTTTTTGAGTTTTTCAAATTGAAAAATTATATTTATCCAGTTATTGTTTGCACCATTGGATTTAGCTTGAGAAAACAAACAATTTGCTATTTAAAATCATTTCTCTAAGTCCATTGGTCTCCGAGATATTACCACTTCGCATTTTTTCCCCCTGTGTTTTTAGTATCAGGGCAGCAGAACGTTAGCTTACCCAATTTCGTATTTACTCTCTACTGAGGTTTTCAAGGAATCGCTTTGAGTGATTTCTCAGTTTATCAATGTATTTAATAGAATTTTGGTTTTAAAAAAATTATATGTCAATATAATTTAAAAAATAAACATTCTTGCCTACTTCATTATATGAAATATTTGTGTTGTTTTATCTCAGTCATTTACCAATATTTTTTTACAAAGTTTTTGTAAAACAAGCTATAATATATTATTTTAATATTTAAATATATCACTTGTTTATTTTTCTTTTTTTCATAATAATGGATTAATTACTGGATATTTTGTAACTGGAAATTCGCTGAGTGCGCAGATTTGCTGCGACGGGGGTATTTTTTAGGCTATGGTTGTTGTTTAACTTAATGTTATTCCTCAGTATTTTGTCTAGTGTTTTTGCAATTTTGTAAGATGGGGCAGAGGTGAAGTTAACCAAATGTCTGATCGGCATGTGCTCTTTATGAATTTTTGGCAATCCCCTCAATTCTGGTGCCTTGGGTTTAATCATTTTAAGATGATTGCATTTCTTTCCATTGTTACTTCTCTCTCTGTTTACCTTTGATTTTTTTTATTAAATAAATAAACGATGTTTCTTCTCCTATCTATTGAGTATGATTCTTTTGTTATTATTAGTAGGATTGACTTAAGGTAAGTGGATAATATCTCTTACTTCTTTAACTATTTATACTTAAATCTAGGCTATTCTAAAATAATTAGGCTGAGATACAACAGAAATATAGGTTTATTGACAATTAAATCACAAGCTTTCTCTCTTTTTAACTAAACAGGGGATTTACAAAGTTTCACAATTTAGGGGTCTTATAGTTGAAGGCTAATTATACCAAAATATATTTGAAACATGCTCAGGCTAGTTATCAAGGATGGCAAGAGTCTCTTGGTTCGGGTCTAAGGTAAGTGCTGGCCGAAACATTGAATATCCAACTTGATAATATATTTTGATACTTTTAATTTTGAAAATGGTTAATTATCAAATGTAATTATAGCTTGAAAGTCTATGGAAGGATAATTATGATCTCTATAAAATAGTCACTAATAAGGAGTTTGTTTATAAACCAATATGTCTTCCTCAACAATAGTCTTGATGGGAAAATTTTATTAAGAGTCAAAATTTATAAAGTTTCTCCAATCAAAGTTTATTAACAAATTTCTTGATGTCAAAAATTATTCTTGGTGTATGTAGGCTATATACTTTCTTTAGTCTTTATTTAATTTTAATATCAATTTAAAATCACTGGTAGGCTAGTCCAATGGAGGTAAAGATGAATAAGGGCAGATCTTACCAAAATATCAACTCTTCACCCAGGTCACTATATTTCTTCTAGGCCATTAAAAAGGGACAACTGTGACCTGGTATACCGCCAGCTACTAAAAATATAGGCTTATTAAGGCCTAATACTTTTTTTAATGGGAATAAATTAACACTTGGACAGAGGTCCTTATAGAAAGATGTTAACACTAGGCCATTCTCAATTGGACTCCCCTCATCTCCTTTGTTGTAACAATGTAGCACATGTTTTCACTGCACTGGGGTTCACAAATCATTGAAGTATGATTTCCACTTTTGGTAAACATTTAAAGAGATCATTTTTGAAAATTTGGGTATTATATGAAATAATTATTTGAGATAGCTTTATTCCTACTTAATAAATAACTTACATTAAAATTAACTATGGGCAAAGGTATTGTATTATGCAATTAAATTTTTCAAGTGATTTAAACTAAGCAATAAATTTCCTTCTGATTTCATTTATAGGGTAAAATAATAATTAATAAATATTTGTCATCAACTAGCATCTGTTTACATATATTATAAATAAATAATTATTAATGTTTATTTACAATTTCAAAGTAAATATTTGTGAACTATTGCACCATCCAAAATATACTGGGAACGATTTATTGCATTTTTTAGGGAAGTTTGGAATTTGTCAGTTGGGTCATTTGTAATTTCTTTTATATTATTGTCCTTTAAAAAATCAAGTACCTTCTCATTGTACTCATTTACCTTCATTATTACAATAGATTGGCCTTTATCAGCTTTGGTTATTATACTATCATGAGTTAATAACTTCTAATTATTAATTAGTCCCGAAACTAGTAATCCTAGTGATTATTGGATTGATGACGGAAGGTTAGTAACCAATTTATTTTAAGGCAAAAAAATTATATCTGCTATACTCACTGTATATTGCACAATCCATGTGGGATGGGGGAGAGTGGGAGGAAGGAAGGAAGACAAAACTAAAACAACAAAACAAATTTGCTATTAGTGTCAGACTGATAGCACCTGATTTTGTACTGACTTCTCAGACCTATCTTCTAACCGAGGTTATAACGTACATGTATTTGAAGTTAATATGTAGACAAAATAAAACCCAATTCGTGATGAATCGCTAGTCTATCAAACATATAAGTGAAACTAATTGAACTCATTTTTGCGAGTTGTCATACCGGCAGTGCAAGGCAGATGACAAGACGACTCGACTCGTCATGATGATAAAATACCCCCGTTGCAGCAAACCTCCAAACTCAGCGAATTTCTTATGTTTAGAACCATAATGAAACACAACATAAGCGATATATGACCTTTTATTTAATTCCTCCATAAGAATAACATCTGAGAGGAGTATGCAAGTTTGCTGCAACAGGTATGCAAAAATTTGGTGGTTTAAAAAAAAAATCAATATCAAGCGGATCTAAACAATAAGAAGCCATATACCAAGTCTTATCAAGATATGTTAAGAAATAAGCGAATACAGAATTCTCTTATTTCCCATGAGGTTAACACTGGAACACCGTACTGTGTTTACCAGTCTAAGGATCTCGGTAACCAATTCAGATTAAAGATTCAAAATACTATGTTGTTCGTTTTTTTGAATTTAGTGATGCTAATAAATACCACCGTCGCGTACTCAGCGAATTTCCAATATAAAAACACAGTAATTAATCAATGATTACAAAAAAATATATAAGTAGTGGTATATTTATATACATTAAAATAAAATATCATCGTTTGTTATTCATAGTCTCTGTCAAAATTTTTATAAATAAGTTGAATTAATAGTTCTTTTAAATAGTTAGATTATGTTATTATTTTAGTTAAAAAAAGCCCAAATAGTATTAAAAATACTTTTGATAAAATTGTTAAAATATAATATTTAATATTCCGCAGGTTTCCTTGAAAAAAAGTGTCGATGGACAACATTCTTCTGCTTTGATACGTGTCAAAAAAACGCAAAGTCTATGGACTTTGGATCAATCATTGAAAATACCAAATTGTTTGTTTTTTTCAAGCCGAATCCAATGGTGAAAACAATAATTTGATTACTTTAATTTTCCAATTCGAAAAAACAAAAAAACCTATTTTTGGGGGGTAAAAGCACTCATTACCTCACTTTGGATATGTTGATCTGGCCTGTTTGCGAACTCGACCAAGACAACCTATGTCAGTGCTGAATTTTGTCACGATCGGACGATTTTTGCGAGAGATATTGTATTAACAGATACTCTAAAAATGAAAACTCTATTTTCCATGTAAGCCCATGTTAAATTTTTAAACAAATCGTGTTTTTGCAGGTAAAATTGCGTTTTCGCGATAAACTCACTTCATATTCAGAAGGAACACATAAAAAGCTATCAATTGATATAAAAATAAATATGATTTCTGAGGATACCAAAAACGGACATTTTTTGTCCATTCTGTTAAGACGACGGTATTAGCTTATTCCAGAGGAAATTTGCTAAAATTGGATTATTTAAATTTTTCTATGTGAAAAACTCACAAAAAAAACATTTTTGGGGGGTTTATAACATTTTACCCCCCCTTCCGGTGGTCCGATCAGGCTCGTTTACGAAATCGTCCAGGAGTTTTTACCATTTTACATGTCTGTTCCAAATTTCATTATGATCGGACCATATTTACGGCCGCTATCGTATTGACATGTGTGTATATATATATATTTGAACAAATGGTATTTTTTCTAGGGGCCCCAAAACAAAAAATTATCGTGTTTTCGGGCTACCATGGTCTTACCATGAGACTGACGGTAATTGCTTCTTCCCCATACGGGAAATTCGCTATAACAAGCTAGCCGCCACAATAATGGCGTTTATCGGTGGTCCGATCAGGCTCGTTTATGAAATCCTCCGAGTTTTTACCACTTTACATGTCTGTACCAAATTTCATTAAGATTGGACTATATTTACGGCCGCTATCGTGCTGACACATACATATATATATATACAGTGTTTGATTTGTAAAAATTGAGGTACCGGAACTGTAATTTGAAAATTCTTACATAACCCTCCCCCTTTATCATTTTTTCCCTTAATAAAGTATTGTTTGGCTCTGTGATTAATTAGGTTGATTTAAAAAGTCACATTTTTTTATTTTTTTAAATCTAATTTTTTTATGACGCCTAGTGAGAGTATTCAGGTCTTTTTGGCGTTTTCAAGATTCGGCTAAGCTCAAGAAAAAAGAGCATTAATTTCAGAGAGAGCACTAATTTCAGGCCGAAATTCCGCGCGTTATTTCCGAACATTTTAAGCGATCATTATTTTCGGTACTCCAGCCAGTTACACATAATCCTCTCTTATAGCGAATTCTCCGGCCGATCATAGGCGATCGTCTTTTGCGGGAAATTCTTCGACTGATCATATGCGATCGTCTTTTGCAGCAAATTTCCTGGCCGATTACACGTGATTGTCTTGTGCGGCTAATTCTCCGACCGATCATACGTGATCGTCTTTTGCGGCAAATTCTCCGTCCGATTACACGCGATTGTCTTGTGCGGCAAAGTGTCCGTCCGAGTACACGCGATCGTCTCTCGTGGCAAATTCTCCGGCCGATTGTACGCGATTGTATTTTGCGGCAAATTATCCGTCCGATTACACGCGATCGTCTCTCGCAAAAAATACTCCGGCCGTTAACACAAGATCGACTCTTGTGGCAGAAAGAGGTCCCTGAACGCCGTTCCGCCCCGTACCGCCGCAAATCAAGCACTGTATATATATATATATATATAAATTTGAACGAATGGTATTTTTTCTAGGTGCTCCAAAACAAAAAGTTATCATGGTTTCGGGCTACCATGGTCTTACCATGAGACTTACGGTAATAGCTTCTTCCCTATAGGGGAAATTCGCTATAACAAGCTAGCCGCCATAATATTGGCGTTTAGAACGTGTACGAATCAGACGTCTTTAAATTACTAAGTTTGATAATTCTTAAAGTGGGTTTCATTTTGAGTCAATTTAACTTTTCAAATTAGTTTACTTCATTCTTGGTCATCTTAAATCTATTTTTCTTTAACAAATAAAAAATACTTCTATAATTATTATATAATTATTTAAAGCCTACATTTGGGGCGAAGTTCCAGTCCAGTTGGGGGGAGGGGATAGAGAATGATTGTCGACTTTTAAAACCCCACCGGGTGAGTGCGGGGTTCTTCATGGTCTGAGCTAATACAGTTGAAATCTTTTATTTTCCGAATTCG
Source organism: Flexamia atlantica (assembly GCA_035578135.1). Taxonomy (NCBI): domain Eukaryota; kingdom Metazoa; phylum Arthropoda; class Insecta; order Hemiptera; family Cicadellidae; genus Flexamia; species Flexamia atlantica. Next base: position 51,266,573 of record JAQJVK010000005.1, on the reverse strand, counting down.
GAGGGATTTTATTTCTTGTCTGTCCTTTCCGTTATCAGTTTACAGGATGCTGTTAAACAGAGCTCTTCTGGTTGTTTATCGCATTGTGTTTAAAAATAGATCAAAATATATTATAAATAAATAAATAAATAAATAAATCTTTATTTTCTGCACAATATTTTCTAACACAATATATTACCGATGGTCTTACCGATAAAATTACATGGAAATACTCGCTAGCTAATCGACTTCATTTTCCGACTAGTTAAACTACTTGACTTGTGATCAAGTACCTCGATGTTTAAGTCAAGGTATTACTAGAAAGTCAAATTCTCGCCCATCCCTAAAATTTATAGTTCTGTATCCACTATTTAAAACTATTGAAATCATGGTGATCTGCCTTTGGTTATTTGCTTACTTATTCTCTTTTTGAATCATCAGTATAATTTTACTTTACTCAATTCTATAATCATTTATTTCGATTTACTTAAAGAAAATTCTGTTCGAACATAATACAAAGTTTTATACCTTTTTAAACTAGCACAAAATTTCTCATCCCTGTAAAAAATATAGGACAATATAAGAGGGTTGGGATATACAACTTTCAACAGTTAAACTACACAAAAACAAATAATAAGGAAATTGGCGAGGTACGGTTCATGATTACTCCAAAATAATTTCAAACACAATTAAAAATCTTTGGTTCAAAATAGAATATGATGTAAAATAATAATCGTTAAGCGATATCAATGAATTGTTTCATAATTACGTCCTTCAGCTTCGCCCAGTTCCACGCTTTTAATTACTGATATTTGTCTTGAGGAACCAGAAAATTGGGAGGAAGGGAACAACGCGAATTGTGCCAGCCAAATAATACGCATGCACAAGTGACTTCTTTTCATTGCTTTCTTATTTCTTATCTTCCTTTCGTCCCAAGCCGAATCTGGCCGTCTGGCGCAAAAACGATTTTGTGGAATCCTGCAGAATAGATAAAAATTGAAAATACAATCCTTTTATAGGCCTAATCCATACATACACATTCTCTGAGTTAATCCTTTCAGACAAAAAAAAAGGATTTTGGTCGAAAATGTTCACCAAAAAATCGTTCCTTTATCGCTCTATGCATTTGCTTAAAAATCAAAGTTCCCGTATCGCAGAAAAAATTCACATATATTTCACGCATACTTCCCGGTGAAAACTAATTCCCATATAGTTCCCGGTTTCCCCAAAATTCCTGCTCTGTGGACCCCCTGGAATAATCATGTAAAAACCTAAAAGCCCACCAATTTTCTTTTACCATTCCATAGCATTTTTAATCTACTTTTCAGAACTATTAAGATTAATAGGGGTTCAGGAGGTAGACTCTAGATATTGACAGTTTTTAACATGTCGTAGTTTTGAAAATAGACAAATTTGCAATTAAAAGCTCTGTTTAGATACTTTAACAAACAGTAGCCTTTAACTTAGCTATAACTTAAAAACTAATGGACAAATCTAAATATGAGGTACAGTCAAAAAGTTCCCGGGATGAATTTTTGTAGACATTGTAATAGTTCACAAACATTTACATTTAAATTTCATAAATGAACACCCATATAAATAAACAAACACACAGCTTAATAATTATTTGTATATAATATGTCAACCTAGTATATCACTCAGTTAATATAAATTATTTGATAATGTTATTTTCCTAAAATCATTCATTAATTTATTACCATCTACCATAAAAATTTTAGATAAGTTAAGTTAGATCAGCTGTATTCATAATTTAATATAATTTATATTTATGGGTCAGGGAACGCTATCTCAAATTATCTATTTTATATAGCATGTTTTTCAAAATTTGATCTCTAATAATTCAGTGAAGTGTTTACCAAAGACCAAGTTAGTGAACCATGTGTTACATTGTTAAAGTGAAAAGTGGAACCATTGTAAAGGACTCCAGCTTCTATTCCAGAGAGAGATGGCCAAGTGTTAACTTCATTGTACCTGGACCTCGTTCCAATTTTAAATTTCATCCCCCTTAATTAGTAGATTTTTTTTGGTTAGCCAGCGGTAAACCTGATCTTAGTTGATTCCCCTTTAAGTGGCCAAATTTATCTATCTGAAGAAAAGATCAGGGTGAAGAGATAAACTCTTGGTAAGACCAATCCAAAATTTACTTCACCAACCATTGTTGAAGAGGAACAGACTTTCAAACAAAGACTTGATTTAATTAAATATAAAAAGAGATCAGAATTGGCAATTTATATTATTATCAAAATTATTTATTCTATTTAAAAGTATTTATGATTGTGATATTCAAACAAATTAATTTTTCAATGTCATGCCCGCACGATTCCCAGAACCCTATGTGAAGAGATCATGCTTCTCAAGAACTGAGCTAATGCCCTTAAATTGTACCATATTAATCCAATTAGCATAAGTAATTTTATCTAACCCCATCCACTGTAATAATCCTTGTACGTCCCCCTAGAGTTCAATTTTGATATTCATATTTATTGTTATTGTTGAATAAATAATAGTTTTGTAACAGATTACCATTCTTTTATTTCAAATTTAAATATTAAATAGGCTAGTATCACACTAATTATAATGACGCCATCTTGAACAACAATAATTAATTAGAATTAAGAAGAAAATATAAGAGTCACCTACCTGTACTTATAATTAAAGATATTTATTTATTTATTTATATTTACAAACCAAAAAGGCTGAGTTGTAATTGGCGCCGCAACGTAAGGGCATTGACAATGAAAAGTTAATGATCGCAGACATTATTTGAGATAGCAAGAAGATAATTTTGTAGGAGATAGCCTAGATTAAGACTCATCTCACCTCATTTAGATATAAGTATAATATCCAATTTATTGTATAATAATCCTAATTGCGTGCTTACTACCTCAATATGGGCGACGAACATAAATACCATTTAAGATCAACCGACAAACCTAAAGTTTCAACGACGCAGTCCAAGCAGACAAGTTTTGTTTTATTCGGCAATAACACGGAACCAATAAATGTACACCGCGAATCGGACAGTGACCCGTCAGTGAACAAAGAAAACATTGTTTCGGTAGGCGACTCAAATAATTCCGACAACGCGAGTGATTCTAATAATGAGACAACAATTTCGGCCGTGAGTGAAATGTCAGAACGTTCCGCCATTTTGTCCCAGCCGGCGTCTCCCACTTCAACACCAACGCCAACCTCAATCAGTGCTACCACTACTTCCGCGGCGATTTCCCCCGCTACATCGTCATTGAGCGAAATATACCGAACGGAACAACCAATCAGAACGCTAGTTTCTTTGACGAGCGACACAAGTACCGTCCCTCCTGTGCTGATTCCAGACCATACTCGTACTGAATCAGCTGTCGACAGTGTCGACCCACTCGTACAAATACCAGCATGTATTAAGAGTCGAAAATCCTCAAAATTTTAAATGTCATACTTACCCAGTACCATTAGCACACCAAGACGCAGTCATGCGAGAAATAAGGGAAATGGAACGCCTAGGGATCATAGAGCGAAGCAACAGCACTTTTATAAACCCAATTATCCCGGTCGTCAAGAAAACTGGTGAAATAAGACTTTGTTTGGATGCTAGAAAAGCGAACGAAATTATTATTCCAGATTACGAATGTAATAGAAGTGTCAATGAATTATTAGCAAAATGTCAAGGTGCAAAATTTATCAGTAGTATCGATCTAACTTCATCATATTGGCAAGTTCCACTATCTGAAGAATCGAGAAAATACACAGCATTCCAGTTCCGAGGAAAGACCTACCACTACAAAGTTACACCATTTGGAATCAACACATCTCAGGCAGCATTAGTAAGGGCATTGGACAAAGTTTTCGATGAGGAAGTAGAAAAATTCACCTTAATTTATGTAGACGACATTTGTATAGTTTCACCCGACTTCCAAACACACTTAAAACATTTGAGGTATATTTTCAATAAATTAGCTGAAGCAAATATGACGATAAAGTTTTTAAAATCAAAATTTTGTCAAAGTTCAGTTCCGTTCTTGGGGTACACATTAACAGAAACCGGTTTGGAAATGGACCAGGAGCGGGTCAAACCAATCCTCGATTTCCCCACACCTAAAAATAGGACACAGTTAAAATCATTTTTGGGATGCATTAACTATTATAATAAATTTATTGACAAGTATTCAGAAACAATCCAACCCTTACTACGCCTCACCTCAAAGAAACAAAAATTTATCTGGACCGAAGAAGATGATAAAACTTTTCAAAGAGTTAAGAACCTATTTCTAAAAATGAATGTTCTTCACCATCCAGACCATACGAAGCCCTTCTACCTACAAACGGATGCATCAGATTTTTCGATAGGCGGACATTTATTTCAATACCGAGATAATGGAGACAAAGCAGCAATTATGTTTTTATCACGGACACTGCAGCCAGCAGAGCAAAGATATACGACCACTGAAAAAGAATTACTCGCCATCATCTATTGTTTACAGAAAACACGGTATATAATATTGGGCTCAAAATTAAACATCATAACTGACCATCATGCATTAACATTTCTAAAAACCTGTAAACTCTTGAATAATAGATTAACAAGGTGGGCATTGGCGATTCAAGAGTACAATTTCACGATCCATCACTGTAAAGGAGCCGATAATTCGACAGCCGACGCCCTGAGCAGAATAAGTTACCCAGTTGAAGAGAACCAGGAAACATCTCAGAGAGAATTAATTATCAATTATATTAGAAGAATTCCAGACCCTAGACTACAAGAAGATCTCCGAAACATTGGGAAATTACAGTCACAAGATCCCCGCCTTCAAGAGATTCGTCAAATATTATTAATACCCCAAGATACACCTGAACACACAAAAATCAAACAATCATATAAATTACACCAGGAAATACTATACCAAAAACACCTTAATAAATGGCTCATAGTAGTACCAGAAACCATCATAAATCGCCTTATTTGGGAGTGTCATTGCTACTACCTCCATTGCGGGTCTAAGAAATGTTTTGATTTACTCAGAGAATGTTTCATTTTCAAGAACATGAATCGAAGAATCCGGCAATACCTGGCATCCTGTGACTCGTGCCAACGGTGCAAAAATGATACTCATCCACCAAGAGGTTTCGCTCAAGGTATCAGTTGTAATCAGAAGAACGAACAGTTAGCTATCGACATTATAGGTCCTTTGCCGCCTGGCCGAGGAAATGTGAAATTCATGTTAATTGTCCTGGACATTTTCACTAAATTTATCAAATTATACCCAATGCAGCGTGCCACCACACAAACCATACTAAATAAATTGTTTAACCAACACTTTATAGAACATGGAATACCCCAGAGGATCCAAAGTGATAACGGTACGCAATTTAAGAGCCACAAATGGATAAGAAAGTTAGAAGAAAACAATATTATTCCAATATTTAACCCTGTGTACCATCCCCAATTTAATATGGCCGAAAGACCTATTAAAGAAGTGAAGCGCTGCTTAAGAACATACTGCTCAAGACAACACAGAAAATGGGCTCAGTGTATAACAGAAATTAATGAATACTTGAACGAAATTCCTCACGAAACTACAGGATTCAGTCCGAATGAACTACAGTTAGGAAGAAAAGATTTCAGGTTCTGGGAACGATATGTGGAAAACCCATTTTCAGAAGATGTCCCACTAGAACAGAAGATATTCCTCGCCTCCCAACGGATCCGAGAAAAGAAGGGAACACGAGCAAGAAGAGCTAACCGCGGTGTATTACCAACATTATTCAATTTAAACGATTTGGTATTGGTCAAAAATCATCAACTATCAAATGCAGCATTTGGAGAAACAGCCAAACTATTCGCCATATACGAAGGACCGTACCGCATCTCAAGTATCCTGGGACATTCGACTTATTTTGTACAAAAGTTAAATGAAGAACAAGAGTTTGGACCCTACCATGTAACTGCTCTTAGAAAATATATAACGCCAAACCGAGATCAACAATAAATACAGTGTAAATAGTGTTATTAACAGTTATATAAACATTTGGACAATACACGGACAACTAATTAAAAGTTGTAGATTAATTTGTTTATTTATGGATTGAGGGGATAAAAGACTCCAGTAAATATAAACAATAGTGTAATAAATGTTGAACAGTGAAACAAAATTTGAAATAAGTGAAGTGCGCGTGGACAGTATTAGGACCTGAAGTTATGATTGTAAATATTAGGTCATATAATCCATTTAGTTTTAAGAAATCATCATTTTAAATTATAAATAAATATTTTATCATTTAGTATAGTTTTGTAAATATTTGTTCCTATTATTATCGAGTTTTCATTAATTTCAATTCTTTAAATTAATTCAACTCTGAGGGGATATTGTAATAGTTCACAAACATTTACATTTAAATTTCATAAATGAACACCCATATAAATAAACAAACACACAGCTTAATAATTATTTGTATATAATATGTCAACCTAGTATATCACTCAGTTAATATAAATTATTTGATAATGTTATTTTCCTAAAATCATTCATTAATTTATTACCATCTACCATAAAAATTTTAGATAAGTTAAGTTAGATCAGCTGTATTCATAATTTAATATAATTTATATTTATGGGTCAGGGAACGCTATCTCAAATTATCTATTTTATATAGCATGTTTTTCAAAATTTGATCTCTAATAATTCAGTGAAGTGTTTACCAAAGACCAAGTTAGTGAACCATGTGTTACATTGTTAAAGTGAAAAGTGGAACCATTGTAAAGGACTCCAGCTTCTATTCCAGAGAGAGATGGCCAAGTGTTAACTTCATTGTACCTGGACCTCGTTCCAATTTTAAATTTCATCCCCCTTAATTAGTAGATTTTTTTTGGTTAGCCAGCGGTAAACCTGATCTTAGTTGATTCCCCTTTAAGTGGCCAAATTTATCTATCTGAAGAAAAGATCAGGGTGAAGAGATAAACTCTTGGTAAGACCAATCCAAAATTTACTTCACCAACCATTGTTGAAGAGGAACAGACTTTCAAACAAAGACTTGATTTAATTAAATATAAAAAGAGATCAGAATTGGCAATTTATATTATTATCAAAATTATTTATTCTATTTAAAAGTATTTATGATTGTGATATTCAAACAAATTAATTTTTCAATGTCATGCCCGCACGATTCCCAGAACCCTATGTGAAGAGATCATGCTTCTCAAGAACTGAGCTAATGCCCTTAAATTGTACCATATTAATCCAATTAGCATAAGTAATTTTATCTAACCCCATCCACTGTAATAATCCTTGTACGTCCCCCTAGAGTTCAATTTTGATATTCATATTTATTGTTATTGTTGAATAAATAATAGTTTTGTAACAGATTACCATTCTTTTATTTCAAATTTAAATATTAAATAGGCTAGTATCACACTAATTATAATGACGCCATCTTGAACAACAATAATTAATTAGAATTAAGAAGAAAATATAAGAGTCACCTACCTGTACTTATAATTAAAGATATTTATTTATTTATTTATATTTACAAACCAAAAAGGCTGAGTTGTAACATATAGTGCGATCGCTAGCGGTAAATTTGTCTTGCAGTAGTTGGTACGACTCCTTGGGAGGGCATATCGGTAGTGGTGGCATAGCTGACTTGCCGTAGTGCAGCATTGGAAAGCGCTTTTCGTGTACCTGCAAGTCTACGTTGTCGGATTTTTGAAAAATGGCATTTCATGAACAGCACACGAACATTGTTCTTATTTTACTTTAAAATCACCCAGTGAGACTCTTGAGTTGTTAATTCAGGCTTATGGAGAAGAGGCTATGAAGAAATACCCCAATATTTTCTTCATGAGCATCACCCAGTGCGCTGTTCATGAAATGCCATTATTCAAAAATCCGACAACGTCGACTTGCAGGTACACGAAAAGCGCTTTCCAATGCTGCACTACGGCAAGTCAGCTATGCCACCACTATCGATATGCCCTCCCAAGGAGTCGTACCAACTACTGCAAGACAAATTTACTGCTGGCGATCGCGCTATATGTCTACAAAAATTCATTCCAGGAACTTTTTGACTGTACCTCGTATAAGTTTGTGTTGTTACTCTTTTATGTCTGGAGTAAGAACAGGCACACAAATTTCATCAAATTCTGAAAACCTTGGGTCATCTTACCTTTCCACTGGGTGATTTGTGATGGAAAACCCATTTACATAATAAAGCACATTAATGGTTTGGTGATTCACTATTGCTGATTTAAGGGTTGAATATTTTCTCACGGTAGCAAGGAGAGAACCTGAATGGCAAGCTTCCCACTCCACCAGGTTTTATTTGGTTGACTTGGTATTCAGACATTGAACTGATTCAGAAGTGCTGATGCTATACTTCATTCAATGAGAGTGTAAAGTAAAGCCCCGCCTTCTACATCAGTTGTACTGTTGACAGGCTATGTCACATGAGTACATGTTGTTACTGCTACAGAACCCCGGAGAGCTTAAGTTTAAACTGAAGATGGAATTTGTTGACTTTTTACAAAACCATTTATGGTTAAGTTTGTTTGCAGTGAACTTAAAATGCACGCGAGCTTAAGAAAAAGTAAATAAATAGTTCATAAGACAAATAAATGCATTGATAAATTCTTTAATTACTGTACATGTCATATGATTTGTATTTTTTCATTTCAAATCACTAAGTGGAATGGCTGTGAACCATCCCTGGGAACATATGGACTGCCTCTTCCCTGATTGGTTCTTTCCTATACTAATGTTATTTAACACATTCGCTGCGTACCACCCGAGAGCGGGCCACATACCGGATTGTGGTTGCACTATTCACAAGGATTCAATTTACTGTGCCCCAGCACTTAGCTCGGGAACGTTGATTCGCTGCCCGCATGTGGTTTGGAATACCTGCTTTTCAGTGGTGTACTTTGTTTCCTCCTCCCGCCTTTTTGGTTTGGGTTACGCATCACGGCCGTCGTGCGCGCCACATACCGGGTTGCTTACGCTTAGACCATGATTTATTTAGTGTGCTGTCGCACTTCTAATACTGTATAAATTAACAGAACTTTTTTATTTCTTGTATTTTCAATTAAGTTTTATAATACCGACTTATGGACAGAAAAAGCAGCCTTATTGGTGAAGTTCATCACATTCAAGGGACAAGTTACTTCAGTCAAGTGCTGACTACAAACTTGAATGTAGTATTTTCAAAATGGCGCCTTTGGGTTATTTTCACTGAAACCAGTTTTTTTTACCCAGGAGGATACTACAAGACACTGAGGTGAGTGAAATTCAAATTTTTTTCTCGCACTTGGGGTACATATAGGTATTTTGCTGCCGCAGTGAATGTGTTAAGGGTTGGGACATTACTTTACAAACTCACTGAATAAAGTACAGACGTTGGCTACCACACACAAACACAGCTAATAGTTGCTACATCGTATACATTTTTAGCCACTTCAAAATTGTTAAAAGGGAACATCCCTTTTAACAACAGATGTTTTTTTTTTGCAACAGCTGATCTCAGCAGGATATATATTTGTGACCCGCCAAGGGAAAAGGGACCTTATCTTCCCAGACAAAATTTTACGGGACAGCAAGTTTTAAAGGATAGGGTCAAAAAACATATTTTCTGATTTTTTTGTTTCTTACTGTTTATATGTTTATAAACAATATTTGGTCCATCTTACACCTGAATTTAACTTTTAAAATGGTTAAATTAATTTTTTCGAAACCCTTGCAATCTGGAGAAAGTGGACCTTGACTTCCCCGATGCTATTTAAACGCTTTGATGTTAAGAAAATCCAAGAGTTCTGTGAGGAATAAATGCAGGACTTGCTAAGCCTTGATTCAGGAATCAGATCATGAAAATGTACAGGATCTTCCAAAAGAATAATAATAATAATAATAATTTTTTTTTTCTTTTGGGTAGGAGGTGGAATGCGTTTACGCACACTGAGGGGTTCGTTGTCCCCTCAGTAGTGTCGGACTCCCACGAGCTCGATGTCCCGTGAACTACCGACTAAACCACCTCCCTCGGCACCGAGGACACTAGCCTGGAACTGTTTCACACATTACTTCGGGCTAGGCCTTTGATGTTACGCCGCTCGGGCAACCTCCGTGGGGAAATGCTGAGGATTAAGGCCGATCGAGGTCGACCTTTTTCACCCGAAGAATGGCCTGGACGTAGTGCTGGACACAGTTCCAGTTGCCCTCTCCCTGGAGCATAGCTCCGACGATGTTGTTTGGGCTGACGATCACGCCGATCTCAGATGAAAGCGAGGCTCAGCGGACGTGCCAACGGTCGCACTGAAAGAAGGTGTGCTCGGACGTATCTGGGATGCCGGGGCAATACAGACAGTCCGGGCTGGCGACTTTGCCCATCCGGTGCAGATAGGCTCAGAAGTACCCGTGTCCAGAAAGAAACTGGGTCACGTAGTAATCGACCTCGCCGTGCTGCCGCTCCACCCATGGTCGGACGGAAGGTATGAGCTGGAAGGTCCAACGTCCCCTCGGCTCGGCTTCCCAGTCGCGCTGCCAGGAGTCGAAGCTGCGATCGCGCTCTTCCCTGGCAGCTGTTTCCCGGCCCACTTCAGGCCTCCTCCGGTAAATCGCCTGCCTCTCCCTCGCGAGGAAGAGGACGGGGATGACTCCGGCGATCACCATCACAGCAGGCTCGGAGACTGTGCGGTAGGCCGAAGCGACCCGCAGAGCTCCTCGACGCTGGACTCGGGCAAGCCGGTCTCGGAAGACTCGCTTCTCGAGTGCGTGAGCCCATACCTCCGCCCCGTACAGCAAGACTGACTGGACGGCAGTCATGAGCAGACGGCGCTTGCAGGAACGAGGACCGCCGACATTGGGCATAAGCCTACCAAGGGCAGCGACACCCTTAGCGGCTTTGTCGGCGGCGCGCTGGATCTGCTCGCCGAAAGACAGTCTGCTGTCGACCATGACTCCCAGGTACTTTGCAGCAGGCTTAGTCTCGAGTGTGACGTCACCTATCTGCACCGGGAACACGGTGTTTATCCTCTTTTTGGTGAGGACGACGATGTCCGTCTTACTGATAGCCAGGGACAAGCCGTGATCTCGCATCCATCCGTTGACCTTGGCCATTACTACGCTGAGCCTCAGTTTTGCCTGCTCGACGTTCCTCGCAGCGATCAAGGCAGCGACGTCGTCAGCATAGCCAACGAGGCGGGTCTCATCGGGCATGTCTAGCCTCAGCAAGCTGTCGTAGGACACGTTCCAGAGATCTGGTCCGAGAATGGACCCCTGCGCAGCCCCGGAAGTGATGGGAATGCGCCGCTGACCTTCGGTCGTGTCGTACAACAGAACGCGGTCTGACAAATACGCTTCTATCATACGCAGGAGGTAGGAGGGAACTTGGAACGTATGCTCAAGCGCCCACAGCATATCGCTCCACCTGGCGGAGTTAAAAGCGTTCTTCACGTCGAGCGTGACGAGAAGGACCACGCGGCGCGACCAGTGGTTGTGGTCCTCCGCCCTCCGCACTGCCTCAACTACCTCCTGAATAGCGTCGATGGTAGAGCGACCGGATCTGAAGCCGTACTGCTGCGGGGACAAGTCCCCCGCAGAGACGATGGCCTCGGTCAGCCTGACGCGCAGGAGCTTCTCAAGCACTTTCCCGGCCGTGTCGAGCATACACAGGGGTCGGAAAGAAGAAGGGGTCCCCGGTGTGCTCTTCGTCTTCGAGATAAGAACAAGGCGGGCAACCTTCCACGAAGAAAAGAAAGGTGCTTGAGCACCTCCGATCGGTTGATTTGGCGTGAGGTAACAGGAGAAGACGTGAAACCCCTGCTCCTCACCCAAACGAAGCCGTTGCCCGATCCGGAATCGAGAACAGGCACCTTCCTGAGGTCCAAGATCCATATCGCCGCAGTGCCGGAGGATCCGAGAACCACTGCGCGGAGCGTCGGTTCTGGTACTGCTCACTGAGAAGCATTAGGTCAGCACCCTGCTCCGTGGCGAATTGGAACAGCAAGAGGCTGTCCTGCTCCTCTGCATATTAAGTTGCAGAACACTGATCATTTTTGTTGTTTCTGGCAAAGCTCCTGGATGGCCCGCCTGTACTGCCCGCAACGACCAGACCCAGCGGAATGCTTGACCTGGTCGCCCTTCAAGCCGGCTTCTGTACACAGGACACAGGACAACGCTGCATTGCACGCGCTGGCCCTGTGGTCCTGGCCGCCGCACTTGAAGCAGAGCTTGCTTCTATCGGGTCCAGAGCAGCGATTAGCGACGTGACCGAACCCCAGACATTTAAAACATCTGGAAGCCACGAGCTTCTCACGCACCCGACAGCTCACGTACCATACCTTAAGGTGGCCCTTCTCCAGGAGCTTCGCAGCAGCTCTGGCTCCCAGCGTCAGGATTGCCACCTTCTGACCCCGAGCATTTGCCTTCGAGACGAAGGTTTTCACCTCGACGTTTTCTCCGAGGACAGCTTTGACGGCAGCGGTCACCTCCTCCTCCGTTGTCAACTCGTCGAGGTCTCTCACCTCCAGCGTAGACTTGGGCTCGAGAACGCGGACTGTCGCGTTCGCCCCCAAGATGGTCTTCAGGTCTTCGCTGAAGGCGGACTTACTCTGAGAGGTGTCCCCGAGTTCGACTAGTAGGTCGCCGGCTCGGGTCTTCCTCATACCCTTGATAACGGCGCCCTTCTCATCGGGCTTCGCTTTGCTGCGAATCTCGCCCAGCACGTCGGCGTAGGATTTCCCCTCCGACGGCTTGATGAGAAGAGCGTCCGGCCGCTGCTTGCGGGGCTTCTTCCTCGGTGCCTTCTTGCTTTCCTGTCCGCCGGGCTGGCTTCCAGGATTTTGACGAGGGTCTCTCTTTTTCCCCTTTCTTTTAACAACCTCGGTCCACGTTTCGGTTTTCGACCGCTTCGCTGAACCGTTTCCCCTAGGCTTCTTCTCAGCCTCCGGATGGGCGGGGCTGGAAGCGGCCCGCTTCCCACCAGCTGGCTGAGCCTTCACCCGCAGTGATGGCGTCGTCTGTGTTGACGCGGCAACCATCTCGCATGATTGCCACGACCTCCTCAGCTATATATCGAGCAGACTGGCCTCCAATTGGACGATGCCATCCTGCACATCCTTGCTGATATTCTTTTGCCGGGTGGTCGCGGCCTTCATTACAGCGAGGGTGTCAAAGCACTTTTTAAGGTGCTCCTCCTCCTGCTGCCTGGCGAGCGCGATGACCGCGTCAAAGGGAGACGAGTCGGCGTCCATCGGCTCGTTGTTCTCAGCGGGTGCCTTTTCGGCGGCCACGGATGTTCTGGCCACCGATGATGCAGGTGTCTTGACCCGGACTGGGGGCGATCTCGTGAGACGGGATCTTCTTTCAAAGGGGCTTGCCACCCCTTCGTCGAGCCCGCTCAGAGAAGAACGCTGCTGGGAGTTTTGTGGGGTTAGGGTACCCCGCTTTGATTCGTGCACCTTTTGAATCGTTTTTCCTTCCATGGTGTCCATGGTGTCTGGCTTAGCCCCCGAGACTGGGCATTGACCCCCCAAAAATTTTTTTTTTCCCTATGAGAATGTCAGACCGACCCATCACCGGAGCAACTATACCTGCGTTCAGCCGCCTCCAAAACATCGGCGGCCCCAGACGAGCAGTGGCCTCGGCAGAGCCCCCCCGTGACCGTAGCAGGGCCCTATCCGGTCGCCAACCGGCACCGCCACGGCCAAGGGGATTTTCGCCGGCTGATAGTGCAGCCAGGTCAGTTGGCTGAGCTGACCCGGGCCCCTGTACTATCCGGCAGCCTGGGAGGTGCAGAACCCAGTTTTTAAGCTGTACCCTCTGCTCGTCCTAGACCTCCAGCGCAATGGAGGCTGAAGAACACAGAGTCACCCTGGCAAGTAGCCCGGAATGATTTAGAAAAACAACCAGGCTATTGAAATGAAACGGAGAATGGAGTTGTGAAAAGGAGACGCGAAAAAGGACCAGTGCGCCCCCCTCCCCTTTTAGTCGGCTCTTACGACAAGCAGGGGATACTGTTGGACATTCTGTCCCGGCCCAACACGGGGAAATAATAATAATAATAATAATAATAATTTTTTTTTTTTTTTTTTTTTTTTTTTTTTTTGGGTAGGAGGTGGAATGCATTTACGCACATTGTCCCCTCAGTAGTGTCGGACTCCCACGAGCTCGATGTCCCGTGAACTACCGACTAAACCACCTCCCTCGGCACCGAGGACACTAACCTGGAACTGTTTCACACATTACTTCGGGCTAGGCCTTTGATATTACGCCACTAGGGCAACCTCTTTGGGGAAAAGCTGAGAATTAAGGCCGATCGAGGTCGACCTTTTTCGCCCGAAGAATGGCCTGGACGTAGTGCTGGACACAGTTCCAGTTGCCCTCTCCCTGGAGCATAGCTCCGACGATGTTGTTTGGGCTGACGACCACGCCGATCTCAGATGAAAGCGAGGCTCGGCGGACGTGCCAACGGTCGCACTGAAAGAAAGTGTGCTCGGACGTGTCTGGGATGCCGGGGCAATACAGACAGTCCGGGCTGGCGACTTTGCCCATCCGGTGCAGATAGGCTCGGAAGTACCCGTGCCCAGAAAGAAACTGGGTCACGTAGTAATCGACCTCGCCGTGCTGCCGTTCCACCCATGGTCGGACGGAAGGTATGAGCTGGAAGGTCCAACGTCCCCTCAGCTCGGCTTCCCAGTCGCGCTGCCAAGAGTCGAAGCTGCGATCGCGCTCTTCCCTGGCAGCTGTTTCCCGGCCCACTTCAGGCCTCCTCCGGTAAATCGCCTGCCTCTCCCTCGCGAGGAAGAGGACGGGAATGACTCCGGCGATCACCATCACAGCAGGCTCGGAGACTGTGCGGTAGGCCGAAGCGACCCGCAGAGCTCCTCGGCGCTGGACTCGGGCAAGCCGGTCTCGGTAGACTCGCTTCTCGAGTGCGTGAGCCCATACCTCCGCCCCGTACAGCAAGACTGACTGGACGGCAGTCATGAGCAGACGGCGCTTGCAGGAACGAGGACCGCCGACATTGGGCATAAGCCTACAAAGGGCAGCGACACCCTTAGCGGCTTTGTCGGCGGCGCGCTGGATCTGCTCGCCGAAAGACAGTCTGCTGTCGACCATGACTCCCAGGTACTTTGCAGCAGGCTTAGTCTCGAGTGTGACGTCACCTATCTGCACCGGGAACACGGTGTTTATCCTCTTTTTGGTGAGGACGACGATCTCCGTCTTACTGACAGCCAGGGACAAGCCGTGGTCTCGCATCCACCCGTTGACCTTGGCCATTACTACGCTGAGCCTCAGTTTTGCCTGCTTGACGTTCCTCGCAGCGATCAAGGCAGCGACGTCGTCAGCATAGCCAACGAGGCGGGTCTCATCGGGCATGTCTAGCCTCAGCAAGCTGTCGTAAGACACGTTCCAGAGATCTGGTCCGAGGATGGACCCCTGCGCAGCCCCGGAAGTGATGGGAATGCGCCGCTGACCTTCGGTCATGTCGTACAACAGAACGCGGTCTGACAAGTAAGCCTCGATCATACGCAGGAGGTAGGAGGGAACTTGGAACGTATGCTCAAGCGCCCACAGCATATCGCTCCACCTGGCGGAGTTGAAAGCGTTCTTCACGTCGAGCGTGACGAGAAGGACCACGCGGCGCGACCAGTGGTTGTGGTCCTCCGCCCTCCGCACTGCCTCAACTACCTCCTGGATAGCGTCGATGGTAGAGCGACCGGATCTGAAGCCGTACTGCTGCGGAGACAAGTTCCCCGCAGAGACGATGGCCTCGGTCAGCCTGACGCGCAAAAGCTTTTCCAGCACTTTCCCGGCCGTGTCGAGCATACACAGGGGTCGGAAAGAAACAGGGGTCCCCGGTGTACTCTTCGCCTTGGGGATAAGAACAAGGCGGGCTACCTTCCACGAAGAAAAGAAAACGCCTTCCGCCAGACACGCCTTGAACATATCGAGCAGAAGTCTTGGATTAACCTCCGCAGCGAGCTTGAGCACCTCCGCCGGAATGCCATCGGGACCGGGCGCTCTTCTGGGTCGTAGGGATCGGACGGCGGCGGTGAGTTCCTCTTCCCGGAAAACTGGGAAGGCGCCTACCTCTCCGAATTCCCTGACTGGCCGAACTGGGTGGCTGGGAAACAGTGTATCGACGACGACGGCCATGGCTTGTGGTTCCATGACCGCAGGTGGTGAGCGAGCCCCTAGCTTCTGGGTTACAAGTTTGTAGCCCATCCCCCAGGGGTCGTTGTCGATATCCTGACACAGCTGCTTCCAGCACCTGACTTTACTCCGGTTGATGGCACCGCGGAGCTCTCGGCGGGCCGCTCTGTGCTCAGCCGATCTGGCATTTGCATCAGGGCGGTTCCTGGCTCGCTGCGCAGCTCGTCGGAGACCAAGGCATCTCCTCCGGAGTTCCGCGATTTCAGGCGTCCACCAGTAAACCGGCTTCTTCCTGTGGCGGCGGGAAACTCCGGGCATCGACTGCTCACACGCGGTCGCGATGAGACGCATTGTCGATGCTGCCAGATCTTCGGCACCTGTGAAATTCACAATGCTCTGGTCTTTGATTACTTCTTTAAAAGTGTCTTTGCTCAGACGACTGGTGTTCCAGCGTCGAGCCAGAGGAGCAGGTTCAGCGCGCAAGCGCGCACCCTCGGGAAGGACCTTGAAGAGGATCCCCTGGTGGTCGCTAGAGGAATACTCCTCGCAGACACGCCAGTCGGAGATCCGCTGGACAATCCCTTCAGAGGCAAGGGATATGTCAGGGATCGTCTCTCTGCACCCCGGACGGCGAAAGGTGGAAATGCCGCCTGTATTAAGGATACAGAGGCCCGACCTGGCAGCCGACTCGAGGACGTAACGACCTCGAGTGTCGGTCCGCGGGGAACCCCATTCCACGGCTTTTGCGTTAAAATCGCCACCGACTATGACCCCGCCAGAGATTTTCATGATCTCATCCTCAATGGAATCGACCATGTGGCAGTAGTCTCCGATCGGTTGGTTTGGCGTGAGGTAACAGGAGAAGACGGTGAAACCCCTGCTCCTCACCCAAACGAAGCCGTTGCCCGATCCGGAATCGAGAACAGGCACCTTCCCGAGGTCCAAGATCCATATTGCCGCAGTGCTGGAGGGATCCGAGGACCACTGCGCGGAGCGTCGGTTCTGGTACTGCTCACTGAGAAGCAGTAGGTCAGCACCCTGCTCCGTGGCGAATTGGAACAGCAAGTCGTTTGCTGTCCTGCTCCTCTGCATATTAAGTTGCAGAACACTGATCATTTCTGTTGTTTCTGGCGAAGCTCCTGGATGGCCCGCCTGTACTGCCCGCAACGACCAGACCCAGCGGAATGCTTGACCTGGTCGCCCTTCAAGCCGGCTTCTGTACACAGGACACAGGACAACACTCCATTGCACGCGCTGGCCCTGTGGTCCTGGCCGCCGCACTTGAAGCAGAGCTTGCTTCTATCGGGTCCAGGGCAGCGATTAGCTACGTGACCGAACCCCAGACATTTAAAACATCTGGAGGCCACGAGCTTCTCGCGCACCCGACAGCTCACATACCAGACTTTGAGGTGGCCCTTCTCCAGGAGCTTCGCGGCAGCTCTGGCTCCCAGCGTCAGGATCGCCACCTTCTGTCCCCGAGCATTCGCCTTTGAGAGGAAGGTTTTTACCTCGACGGATTCTCCGAGAACGGCTTTGACGGCAGCGGTCACTTCCGCCTCGGTCGTCAGCTCATCGAGGTCTCGCACCTCCAGCGTCGTCTTTGGTTCGAGAACGCGGACGGTTGCGTTCGCTCCCAGAAGAGTCCTCAAGTCCTCGCTGAAAGCGGACTTGCATTTGGAGGCGTCCCCGAGTTCGACCAGAAGATCGCCGGCTCGAGTCTTTCTCATGCCCTTGATGACGGCGCCCTTCTCATCGGGCTTCGCTTTGCTGCGAATTTCGCCCAGCACGTCGGCGTAAGATTTCCCCTCCGACGGCTTGATGAGAAGAGCGTCCGGCCGCTGCTTGCGGGGCCTCTTCTTTGGCGCCTTCTTCTTCTCTTGTCCGCCGGGCTGGCTTCCAGGCTCCTGGGGAGGGTCTCTCTTCTTCCGTCGTTTCCTAACGACGTCCGTCCATTTTTCGGGGTCCGATGTCTCCCCTGGACCGTCACCTTTCGGTTTCTTCTCAGCCTCCGGTTGGGCGGGGCTGGAAGCAGCCCGCTTCCCACCGGCCGGCTGAGCCTTCACCCGCAGTGATGGGGTCGTCTGCGTCGACGCAGTCACCGACTCACATGACTGCCACGACCTCTGAGGGGCTCGTTGTCCCCTCAGTAGTGTCGGACTCCCACGAGCTCGATGTCCCGTGAACTACCGACTAAACCACCTCCCTCGGCACCGAGGACACTAGCCTGGAACTGTTTCACACATTACTTCGGGCTAGGCCTTTGATATTACGCCACTAGGGCAACCTCCTTGGGGAAAAGCTGAGGATTAAGGCCGATCGAGGTCGACCTTTTTCGCCCGAAGAATGGCCTGGACGTAGTGCTTGACACAGTTCCAGTTGCCCTCTCCCTGGAGCATAGCTCCAACGATGTTGTTTGGGCTGACGATCACGCCGATCTCAGATGAAAGCGAGGCTCGGCGGACGTGCCAACGGTCGCACTGAAAGAAGGTGTGCTCGGACGTATCTGGGATGCCGGGGCAATACAGACAGTCCGGGCTGGCGACTTTGCCCATCCGGTGCAGATAGGCTCGGAAGTACCCGTGTCCAGAAAGAAACTGGGTCACGTAGTAATCGACCTCGCCGTGCTGCCGCTCCACCTATGGTCGGACGGAAGGTATCATAATAATAATAATAATAATTATTATTATTATTATTATTATTATTATTATTAAACAGTCGCAGCCCCGAGGCCTGTCAGACGGATCGCTTCGACTCCACTGACCGACAGCAGGTCGAGACTCTGGTTGGCTCCACCATGCAGCTGATCGAGCGTGCATGCGACTCGTCGATGCCTCGGAAAAAACCTGTCCGGGGTCGTCGCCAAGTCTACTGGTGGACGGACGAGATCGCGGAGCTCAGGAGAACGGCGCTGATGCTTCGCAGAAGAGCGCAGAGAGCTCGAAACCGACCGGAGGCTTTAGCCAGGTCGGCAGAGCATAAGGCTGCGAAGAAAGCTCTGGCCAGCGCCATTCGCCTGAGTAAGGCTCGCTGCTGGAAGGAGCTGTGCCGGGAGGTTGACTCCGATCCGTGGGGTAGGGGGTACCAGCTCGTCACGAAGAAGCTCGGGGGAATGGGGGCCAGCAGCGCGGCTATGTCTGCAGGAACGGTCACGGCCATCGTCGACGCTCTTTTCCCAAGTCACCCAGTGAGGCGGGAGGAGAGAGTTGTGAGGCCGGTTCCTGATGTTCCTGTTCACGGAACAGGAGCTCGTGGCAGCATCGTCTGCCATGCACAACAACAGAGCTCCAGGCCCAGATGGCATCCCGGTTGAGGCTCTGAAGGTTGTGGTGGAAAGTCACCCACACTTGCTGCTGCGCATGTTCAACGCGTGTTTGGCGGCGGGTGTGTTTCCGTCACGCTGGAAGATAGCTAGACTGGCGCTCATCAGTAAAGGCAAAGGTGATCCAGAGTCCCCGTCGGCGTACAGACCTCTCTGTATGCTGGACACGGCGGGTAAACTCTTTGAGAGGTTGCTGAAACCCAGGTTGAGGTCGGCCGTCGAAGCCGCCGGGGACTTGTCCCCTCGGCAACACGGCTTTCGGAAAGGCCACTCAACCCTGAATGCCGTAACTGAAGTCCTGGGCGCCGTCCAGCAGGCTGACACAACCTGCCATCTGGCCAGGCCGATCGTGCTGCTGGTCACCCTGGACGTGAGGAACGCGTTCAATTCTGCCCGTTGGGTGGATATGCTCGAGGCGCTGCAGCGTGACTTCAGGGTACCCGACTACCTCTTGGTCGTGGTACAGGACTACCTGAAGGATCGCAAGCTGGTGTACAGCACTGAAGCAGGAGTCCGTTCCAAAGTGGTCACAGCCGGCGCGGCACAAGGGTCGATCCTCGGCCCTGACCTTTGGAATGTGGCATAAGACGGGTTGCTTCGCCTCGAGATGCCACCAGGAGTTTTTCTCGTGGGCTACGCAGACGATGTAGCCGCAGTCATCACGGCTCGGGATCCGGAGTTGGCCCAGCTTCGCCTCAACCAGGTGATGTTTCGGGTCAACAGATGGATGAGCGGTCATGGACTTGAGCTGGCGGTCGCCAAGACCGAGATCGTCATGCTCACTCGACGGAGGATCCGCACAGTAATCCCCATGACTGTCGGTGACGTCGAGATCCAGACGAAGACTGCGGCGAAGTATCTGGGAGTTGTGCTCGACTGCCGTCTCACGTGGTGGGAGCACATCCAGACTGTCTGCGACAAGGCGGCGAGGGTTGTTCTGTCGCTCAGTAGATTGATGGGGAACATCGGAGGTCCGAGGGCTAGCAAGAGGCGATTCCTCATGTCCACCGTCAACGCCATTCTTCTCTACGGCGCAGAAGTGTGGGCGGGTGCCATGGGAGTCAAGAAACACAGCAAGAGAATTCTCTCTGTTCAACGCAGGGCTGCGCTCAGGATCGCCTGTGCGTATCGCACCGTGTCTGGACTGGCTGTCATGGTTGTGGCTGGAGTGATTCCCCTCGATTTGCTCGCCGTTGAGAGGCAGAACATCTTTCGCCGCGCTCCGGATCTCGGCAGAGACCAAGCTGCTGAGGAGGCGAGACTCGTCACTCTGCGGGCCTGGCAGGAGCGGTGGAACGACGGACCAGAAGGGCGATGGACATTTCGTCTCATTCGAGACATCAGCCCGTGGTTGAGCCGTACCTTTGGGGAAATTGATTTCTTCTTGTGTCAATTCCTGACGGGTCATGGCTACTTCAGGGATTACCTTTTTCGCATGGGAAAGGTGAGGTCACCTCAGTGTAGGTACTGCCCGGAGGAGGTGGATGATGCTCATCATACCTTTTTCCGGTGCAGACGTTTCGCTGAAGATAGGAGGAGGCTTGTTTCTGCAGTCGGCGATCTATCCCCGGACGTCGTTGTGGGAGCAATGCTTCGCAACGAAGAATCCTGGAGAGCGATTGCGCTTTTCGTGCAATCCGTACTTCGGCGGAAGCGAGATGATGGATGCTTAGGTGACCTCTAAGTATCCTGAAACAGTGACTTGACCCGTCAGGGCGCAAGACACGCGGACCAGTGCTGAAGTTGTCCGATAAGGGTTCCGGCCTGGTTTTTCCCCGCGGCTCCGTAGGAGGTTTAGTGGGTACACCTCGACCAACATCTGAGAGGGAGTCCCACACTGTTCCTTGGGTTCGCGCATAAAGCGTTCCTCCTACGTAAAAAAAAAAAATAATAATAATAATAAAGTGACACGGAATTGGGCATCGTCCGAAGGCAGGTCGACGACTGCGACCTTGCGGAGGACGAGTCCATTTCTGAGATCGTGGCGGCGCTGGGGCAGATCCGCGATGCGATGGCCATCCAGAAGAACATCAGCAATGGTGTTCGGACGGCCGTCGCGAAGATCGAGGAAACCGTCAGCGTCATGAAGGGGACACGGACGGTCCGGCTGAAAGCCCTCCAGGCTGAACGCCGGGTCGTCGAGAGAGTGTTCAAGAAGTCTCCGCCCGAAAAGCGGAACAAGACTTCCTTCTCGACGCCGGAGGTGGTGCAGAAGTCTGGGATGGAGAGGTCTACTATGACCTCACCCCAGATGCTCCCCCCGACGCCGAGGGAGGCGAGGAAGACGGAGGAAAAGTCTTCTATGACTTCTCCTCCGAAGAAGAGGAACGGTGGGAAACCGAAGGGTGCCCAGACGCCTGCAGCTGCGGGTGGGGGCACCAAAGCTTCGGTCCCACAAAAAGTGCCCGATCCCCCGAAACCGGCGGATGATGGCTTCACTCAGGTGAAGTCAAAGTCTGCCCAGAGGAGGGAGAAGAAGAGGCGGGCTGCCACCCAAGAGGCGCCCCCTCGTGGTGCTCCCGCAAGGGCAAATAAGCCGAGGGCGACCGACTCTGGGGCGAAGATGAGGCACGTCCTCAACATCAAACCGGGGCAAGGTCGCTCCTACGCCGACATCGTTGGGAAGCTGCGGAAGGATGTCCAACCCGAGCAGTCGGGTGTGGAGGTCCGCAGGCTCCGCAGGACCAACGACAGCGGCGTACTCATCGAGCTGGGTTATGGCCGCGGTCAGACTCGATTTGCCGAGACGGTGAAGTCGGCGCTCGGCGCCGGCGACAAGCTCAAGAGCGTCGCCCCTCGTCTGCGTGTGGAGATCATGGATCTTGATTCGTGCTCCACATCGGACGAGGTGAGCAACGCTCTGAAGCGGGAGTTGGGCCAGGAGACGGGAGACTTCAAGGTCTTCCTGACCAAACCCAACACCCGTGAGCAGAGGTTGGCGGTCGTCGATCTCGACGCCTCAAGCGGCCAGAAGCTCCTGCAAAGGGGCAAGGTCAAGGTCGGGTGGGTTGTCTGCCGAGTGCGAACTCGAGTAGAGATCCCACGATGCTTCCGCTGTTTGGAGTACGGCCACACTCGACGAGAGTGTAAAGGTCCGGACCGCAGCGAGGTATGCTGGAAGTGTGGAGGTGTCGGGCACAAGTCGTCCGCTTGTAGCCGGGCACCCTCGTGCGAAGCCTGCAAGAAGGCGACCGACTGCCGACCGTCGGATCATGTCCAAGGCTCCGGCGCTTGTCGGACCTTCAGAGACCTTTTGGTCTCAAAGAAGACTGACAGGCGCGGACGCTGAGGGTCATCCAGGGAAACCTAAACGGGAGCATCGCGGCAAGCTCCCTGGTGGACCAAATCGTTCGGGAGACGGGAACATCACTCGTCTTCGTGAGCGAGCCTCACAGGGCTAAAGGTCCACTATGGTTCCCTGACCGCACAGGATGGGCTGCGCTGTGGGTGCCCGACCCGCGCGTGGTCCCCATCGAAAGAAGTGGGAACGGCGAAAATTTCGCCTGGATCACAAGCAACGGAGTCACGTTCGTGAGCTGTTATTTTTCCCCGAATGACAGCATTCCACGATTCACAGAGAAGTTGGAGGCCATGGAGGACGCGATCCGAGCGATCGCCGGTCCGTGTCTCCTGGCCGGCGACTTCAACGCCAGAGCGAGAGAGTGGGGGATGCCACATACAGACACCCGAGGAAGGTTGCTGTTGGAGATGGCATCCAGGCTGGGGCTGCTGACAATGAATGAGGGGGACACGCCAACCTACCGGAGGCCGGGATTCGGGGAATCGATCCCGGACGTGACCCTGGCATCGGAAGGTCTGGCTTCCCGAATCGTCGGCTGGAGGGTGATGGGTGATTACTCGGGGAGTGATCACGAATACATCACCTTCGAGCTGGCCGAAAGAAGACAAGGAAATCGCAGCAACAGCCGGCGCCCGCTCGGCTGGAACCTGGCGAGAATGGACGAACGGAGGCTGACAGAGGCTCTGCAGAACGGCATGGGGGACATCCCCCAGATGCCGGACGACCAGCCAAGCAGGGCGGACACGGAGGCTGTGGTGGAAGCCACATCACGCCTCATTCATCGCGCTTGCGACACGTCGATGCCCCGCAAGTCGGCACGTACCGGAAAGCGCCCGGTGTACTGGTGGACCGACCGCATCGCCGAGCTGCTGCGAAACTGCCTGAGACTCAGGCGGCGAGCCCAGCGTTCCCGGGACAGATGTGAAGCGGCGGAGAGGTCGAGCCAGTACAGAACGGCAAAAAGAGAACTGGTCAAAGCGATCAGAGAAAGCAAGGCGCGCTGCTGGAGCGCACTGCGCGAGGACGTGAACAGCGACCCCTGGGGACAGGGGTACAAGCTGGTCATGAGGAAACTCGCGCAGGGACCCAGGTACGTGCCGATGGAGGCTGAGAAGATGCGGACCATCGTGGACGGACTCTTCCCGGATCACCGGGTCAGAGACGACACCCCTTTGCGGGTGATCGCCGAAGAGGTCCCTTTGTTCACGCGCCAAGAGTTGGAGAGAGCGGTCAGCTCCATGAAGAACAAGAAGGCCCCGGGCCCGCACAACGTACCGTCAGAGGTGCTGAAACTGGTGGCGAAATGCCGCTCTCAGCTCCTGCTGGACATGTACAACGTCTGCTTGAAAGCGGGAGTGTTCGCATCCCGCTGGAAACTGGCCAAGCTCGTCCTTCTGAGCAAAAAACGGGGCCCACCGGACGCTCCATCGTCGTACCGCCCTCTGTGCATGCTGGACATGGCGGGAAAACTGATGGAAAGGCTGTTGAAACCGAGAATCGGAGAGGCTGTGCGAGCGGCAGGGGACCTCTCGGCCCGACAACACGGGTTCAGAGAGGGCCACTCGACACTCAGCGCCATCTCGGAGGTCGTAGCTTCGGTGACACGAGCGGATCAGGCGTGCCACGCGGCTCGTCCGATCGTGCTGCTGGTCACGCTTGATGTCAAGAACGCGTTCAACTCGGCACGGTGGTGCGACATTCTGGTCGCACTGGAAAGAACATTCAGGTTACCTGGGTACCTCCGCGTCATGGTGAGAGATTACCTAAGGGACCGGCGGCTGATGTACGAGACGGACCGGGGTTTTGTAACCAGGGCCGTCACCTCTGGGGCAGCCCAGGGATCGGTGCTGGGGCCAGATCTCTGGAATGTCTCGTATGACAGCTTGCTCCGCACTGAGATGCCACACGAAACGTTCCTCGTGGGATATGCCGACGACGTGGCGGCGGTCATCACCGAACGAAACGCGGAGTTGGCCCAATTGAGGCTGAATCAGGTCATGCGCCTGGTGGAAGGCTGGATGCGCGATCACGGCCTTCAGTTGGCTCTTTCCAAAACGGAGATAGTCATGCTGACGAGGAGGCGGATACCCACGATCATTCTGATGCGGGTGGGTACCGAAGTGATCGAGACGCAGAGGACGGCCAGGTACCTGGGGGTGGTGCTGGACAACAAGCTCACCTACTGGGACCACATCAGAAGCGTGTGCGACAAGGCGGCCGAAGTGACGTCCTGCCTCGGAAGACTGATGGCCAACATCGGAGGACCGAGTCAGTGGAAACGGAGGCTGTTGCTGTCGACGGCACAAGCCATCATGCTCTACGGAGCGGAGATCTGGGCAGATGCGACGAAGGTAAAGAAATACCGGACTCGCATGCTGGCGGTGCAGAGACGTGGCGCGCTCAGGGTCGCATCCTCTTACCGCACGGTCTCCCAGGCGGCGGTGCTGGTCATTGCAGGAGTCATCCCAATCGACCTGCTGGCGCAAGAGAAGAAGATCATCTGGGGGCGTGCTCCCGAGATGGATCGGGAAGAGGCTGCCGAGCTGGCCCGTGGCCAAACAATGGCCGCCTGGCAGCGTCGATGGGACGAAGACACGACCGGAAGGTGGACATGGCGACTCATCAGGAACCTGGAGCCGTGGGTTTGCCGCGACCACGTGGAGGTGAATTTTTACCTCACCCAGTTCCTGACAGGTCATGGCTATTTCCGTCTGTACCTCCACCGAATGGGCAAGGTCGACTCGCCCAGGTGCAAGTACTGCGGACACGACGGAGACGACGTGCATCACACTTTCTTCGGGTGCCGTCGCTTTGACGAAGAACGGACTGCCCTCGCCGACTCGGTCGGCGGTCATCTGACCCCGGACAACATCGTGGGGAAGATGCTGCAGGGCAGCGTCAGCTGGAACGCAGTGGCTGACTTTGTCATGTCCGTCCTGCGCCAGAAGAGGACAGACGGGTGTCTCGAGTGACCCCAGAATCGAGGACAGCAGAAGATCGGTCGAACACCAACTGAGGAGTCCCGAAAGGGACAGCAGCGCGGAGTCCTGAAAGGGACCAGAGGCCACGCATTGCGATGTCGCAATGAGCAGACGCTCGGGTCGATCGCAATGATGTGGTGACAGCACGCGAGGGGGTTTTTTTAGCAGGTATGCCCAAGGAGACGTACAGGCAACTGTACACTCCTAGCCGCCTCGAGCCTCGAGGCGGGGCCTCTGACACTGATGCA
The DNA here is from genome assembly GCA_035578135.1 of Flexamia atlantica. NCBI lineage: Eukaryota > Metazoa > Arthropoda > Insecta > Hemiptera > Cicadellidae > Flexamia > Flexamia atlantica. Next base: position 51,240,588 of record JAQJVK010000005.1, on the reverse strand, counting down.
GTCTGTCAGAGGTTGGAGACCCCTGCTCGTCGCTTTGCTCTCTTGGGCGAGTGGCGTAGAGGGCCCGCATTTCGGTGCGGGTAAGGGCTATTTTTAACCTCCCTTCCAGCGTGGATAAAAAAAAAAAAAATAAAAAAAAAATAATAATAATAATAATAATTTATTGCTTGGACAAATTTAGAATTTGCATCAGCATTACAATATTGATACTATAGATTATAAAATTTTAACCATAATCTTCTAAAAATCTTCTTTTTGTTCTTATTTCTTGAGATGCATTTAGATATTCTTGAACTGAATAAAAAGAACTTTTAATTAAGTATTTTCTAAATTTTGATTTAAAGTCACTGAAATTGTTAAAAAATAAACATTTCAATTGATTTGGTAAATTATTTACAAGTTGTCTTCCGTTAAATATTAAACGACATTCATAAAAAGTTGTTCTGTGGTATGTTGGTGTTAAAATAATATTATTCGTTCGATGATTCAATATATCTTTTAGTGATTCTTTGCTTAGAAAATAAGATAAATTCTTTTTTACAAAAATTATGGTTTCAAAAATGTATATACACCAAAATGTTAAAAGTTTTGATTGTTGAAAAATAGGGTGACATGAATCTTTAATTTTTAGCTTGAAAATGATCCGAAGTGCCTTTTTTTGTAATTTAAATATTTGCCTGGCTTCAGAATTTGCCATTCCCCAGATCGAAATTCCGTATCTTATATGGGGAATGAAGAGGGTATGGTAAACTTGGAGTAATATTTCTTGATTGCAAAATTTTGATAGGTTTCTTAATACAAATAAGTTAGTGGACAATCTTTTGCAAATTTGATCAATGTGCTTATCAAATTTCAAATTCTCATCCACCATAATTCCTAAGAAGTTTATACAGTCCACTTTTTCTATTATTTTGTCTTCAATTGTCAAATTTATATCATCGCAAGGCTGTTTTGGAGATTTTATTCTGAATTCAACAAAATGAGTTTTTGAAAAGTTTAATTCAAAATAGTTTTCTGTAAACCATTGTATCGTTTCTGATGATTTTATGTAAGCATCAATTTCTAATCGTTCCCTGTTTTCATTAGAGATAGATGATGTCGTGTCGTCAGCAAATAAATATATATTCGAGGATTTTAAATTTGTTGTTATGTTGTTAATAAAAATTATAAACATTATCGGTCCGAGCACTGATCCCTGTGGTACTCCAGTTTCTATCTTCATTTTATTGGAATTCTTAAAAATTAAATAGTTATTATCATTTTTACTAGGTATTTCTACATATTGGACCCTATCTGTAAAATATGACTTGAGCCACTCAAGGGCAACTCCTCTTATTCCAATTTCATTAAGCTTTCTTAATAGGAGATAATGATTGACCATGTCGAAGGCTTTTTTCAAAGAAAATCGATAGAGAATTTTTCTTTTGGTCTAGTTGTGAGACAATATTTGAAATGGCATGAAACAGTGCATCAATTGTAGACATATTATTTCTAAATCCAAACTGATAAGGGGATAACAGTTTTTGGGTCTCTAGGAAGGAAAGAAGCCTTACGAGTACTACTTTTTCAAATACTTTGCTGATTGATTATAGGTCTATAATTACTGCAATCCTGACTATATCCTTTTTTAAATATAGGAATAACTTTTGCTATTTTCAACATTTCAGGGAATTCTCCTCTAGTCATTGATAGATTGATTAGGTATGTTAAAGGGGAGGCTATTTCATAACAAGATCTTTTAAGAATTTTGGTTGATATCCCATCATGCCCAAAGGACATTGTTGTTTTTAGTGACTGAATAACACCAATTATTTCCGATTCAGTTGTTGGACTTAAAAAGATAGATTGAGGAACAGGATTACTTTTATATGAAATTTGTATTGAATGTACTTCTTTTTTCATTCCAACTTCTGTGAAATGTCTATTAAACAAATCTGCAACTAGTTGAGGATCTTCTATATGATCTTCATAATCATTTTTTATTACTAGCTTGGATGAATTCTTATTACAAAATTTGTTCCTATTTTTGTTTATTAATTGCCATATGGTCTTTGATGGAGTTTTTGATTCTACAATTTTATTCCTAACTAGCAGTTACCCGTGGCTTTGCTCACGATAAAAACTGTAACTCCCGCTGCCTAAATGAAGGTAGGGCCATACTGAGTTTATGATTAAACAGATGATGTACAAAAACGGATGACGACTTTAAGTTAACTAACTAAACTAAATTTAACTTTTATATATTTAACATAGTACATATGACCTAAAAAATCAACAAAACAACTATAAAACCATTATGAAAGTAACCAAATTATAAATCAGCTGTAAAATCGTATCCATATGTGAAGCTGAACCACCTGCTTGTTAAATGAACATTGAAAATTAAACAAAAGATCATCCATTCCACTTGCGTTTTTGGAAAATTTATAAACTTCAACCCCGCCAAAACCCTTAAAACTTTGAATTAAAAAACCCGTTCTTAGGGGATGCTTACGCCCTTAAGATCATCCATGCAAAGGTCCAAGGTTCTAAGTCTTGTAGTTTGGGCTGAGCAATGATAGGTAAGTGGTATTGGACAAATATAAAGAAGATGGACTTTCATTAACCAGAAAGATGTTTTCAGGAATCTTCAAAGTCCGCAGGTCTGCTGCGACTGGAGTTATTCTATTGGTGCCCCCCGCAGGAGGTATTTCTATTTGGCCTTCCTGTAGAAATTCAACTGTTCAGTTTTTAAATGATGCTCTGTGAGAACCAGAATATCAGGTGATTCTTCCTCCAAAATGATTTCAAGAATTTCATATTTACTCAATAATCCATCAATGTTCTGGTGAATTATTTTTAGTGGTGGCTGTAAAAGTTTCTTTTCATTTACCTTGATTAAATTATTTTCTGTCACAAACATGTATTCCTTCGTTGATAACATCCTAAAAAAGCATTTCGTTGGGTTCTTATTACAGGAATTGATTTTATTTTAGAAAGTTTCAATTTTCCAATTTTGTTTAGATGTAGTCCATGATTAGTATAAAAACTTCTTGGTATATAGTTAAGGTTGATAAATTTTGTATGCCTCAGTTTTTGGGACAAGGCTTCCAGTCCATTGTTTATTGAAATAATAGTTTCATTTAGTTCTGGCTTGTCATATCTTAGCGGTATACTCATAATTAAAACCTTGGTATGAGTAAGTGAGACCATTTTATTTTCAACTGTATTGATAATGGTTTCTGTTACTGTATGATCTATTATATCATTAGTTCCACCCATTATTATGATTAGATCGTTATAATCATAATCTTTTGTCTGTGTAATCAAATGGTCATCAATAATTTGAGAAAGTTTTCCATTTGTTTTTGGCATATTGTATATATTATAGGAGTTATTTAATTGTTTACTTAATAAATTACCAATATTCCTTCCATGGCTGTCAGAAAAGAGTCCGATCCTTCGTTTTTTTGGGTCTGTTTCATTTACTTTTCTAGGCATTCCAATTTTTTTATCAATTCATTTTCTTCAGCAAGAGATAAGTTTATAATAGGGTTATTTGTTTCCGTTTTAGGAGGAAATATGTTTGGGCTTATCTTGCTAATATTTTTACTTTGTCTGTCAGGGAAAAAATCAACTCTTACGTTTTTAATTTTTGTTTTACTTGAGTTTTCGGATTTAATATCAGGCTTGTGTAGTTTTCTAATTAAATTCTTTTTGTCGGTAAATGTTAAGTTTGTATTGGACACTTCTTTCTTTTTTATCGGAGGAGTTTTGTTATGGATAATTATATCATTTAAGGGTTCCTTTGAATTTATTGGAGTGTTTATAATTTGTGGTATAGTTGTGTTATTTGTCTTTTAAAGGCAATTTCTAATTTGGATCACTAATATATTTAGTACTGGATGTAAAAGCATATTTAGTAGTAGTACAGTCAAAATCTTCGTTTGTTTCAGCGATATCCATTAAACAACTAAACCTGTTGTCACAGTGTATCTGAGGAGCCATGTAGTTGTCTTTTTTTGATGTATGGTGAAATTTCACCACTTCTTTCTGATATGATTTACTTTTGTTTGGGTTTTGATTCCTATGACTGCATGGGGTTTCTTTTGAGAGCAACTTAATTATAGACACAGTAGACATAACAAGATGATTTTGAAGCATGTACAATAAGTTTCCTCTTTTTGTTATACAGTCAATATAGTTCAAATCAGGTAATTCTAGATTGGTGAAGAATGTACCATTAAATTGTTCATTTAAGATTATATGATCTATTGCCAAAATCATGTAGATTCCACAGTCAAAACTGTTATTTTGTTGAGGTCCTTTCAAAATAGTTATTTTGGATGTTATTTCTATTTTTAGGTAAGATATTATTGATTTTACAACTATTTTGGCAGCTTTTAAATTGGTGTCATTCAATGAGTCATAATATATAAATTTCCCTATCTTTTTGTTTAGGAGGAGCAAACTCCAGTGGGATCCTCGTTGAAATCATCTTCAGTTGCATTGTTAATAGGAAAAATTATGATATCTTTCGTCATTAATTTTAAAGGATCTAAAATACTTTTCAAGTCATTTGAATACTTTATTGCTTGAATGAAAGCTGGTTTTAAGAGATAAATTGAGTTGTTTTTTTAGACATTCTATACTGTTGGAAAGTACATCAAAGTATGAACTTATATGTTCATCAACTATCCAATTATTACCAGCAAGCTCAAGAATAGTTCTATTTTCTTTGTTCTCTTTCTTAATCATCTTAATTTCCTCTTTAAGTTGACTTATTTTTCCCATTAGGTCTTCTTGTCTTGTTAACTTGATACATTCAGTTTTATTTAATTTTCCATTGCAGTGATTTGAGTTTCATCTAGTTTTGCTTTTTGTTTTCTAGTAAGGATTATTGGATTAAATGTTTGTTTTATATTACTGCTTCTTTTCCTTTGTTCTAAGCTAGTCATAATGAGTTTAAATTAATGGAAATTTATATGATATTCTTCAAGTCCAATCAATAAACAAACTTATAGGTTGAGTCAATATTGTTTTCTTGAGAAAACTGGTATAAAAGTCTTACGGATAAAAAACGATACTCACATATAATTTAAAAATTTCTTAATACACTATTTTGAGTGATAAATTCACTTAAATATTATAAAAATTATTAATTTTCATAAAATTTTTCAGGAATAAAATTTGATGATGTTTTGTTTTTGTTTATAACAGCTGTAAAACAAATAAGAAGTAGTCGACGACGTAGCTCCTGGTCCAAGTGAAATTTTAAAACAAAGAAAAATATACTAGAAGGTCAACAAATAAAAAAGTAAAGCTCAGACACCTAATATAATGTCATATTTTGGTAAGATTTTTTATAATAAATTCTTATTTGAGTATAAAATTAGCTTTAGTTTTTACCATGTAACAAGACATTTTGTCTTTAAAACTTTGTGATTTTTTTAAAACTCCCATCTATTTAAGCAAACTTTGTAAAAAATACAAACCATTGACTCAAATTCAATGGTGGTTTCATATTCAGCTTTAAATTTCTGACAAAATGATATATAAAACATAACCAATAATGTAAGTAGTAACAACAAAATATAAGTTAGCAATTTGCAAAACTTTAGACCTCAATTTCTTAAAATTGATGTTTTTAATATTTCAAATTCAAAAATGTATAACTCAGGCATTTTTAAGATATCTTGAAAATTCTTTCACCAGTTTGTTTGTTGTTTAATGTAGACTAAGGATATACTAATAACTCAATTTTGAAAAAATGGAAGTTAAGGTCCCTTTTCCCTTGGCGGGTCACATTTTAGTTTGGATAGATTATTATTATTTTGATGAATTAGTTTTGAGGTAAAGTACAAGTCATGTGTAATCAAAATGAAAACAATATTTCCTCCGCCTGCTATATTTTTCTTTACTTCTTGTGATTAGTGAGTAAAATAACATTTTGTCTCCCGACGGGACCCTATAAGAATAACATTGAAATCAATAATTCAAAAATCGAGTGCCTTCAAATTTCCTCACAGATTTGGAAATATGTTGAAGCTCACCAGATTATAGGTGCTAATAGCTGATTATAAGCGCAAACAACAATATGGGCAGGAGTGATTATAGGGGCAGGAAATTGCATTAGAATAATATTGACGACAATCACCTAATTATTAAACATATAAGAATTTTGCAACATCAGCTGATGGTACATGAATGGTTGCAGCTACCTGAATTGCAGTTGCTAATAGCAGAACAAAACTAAATGAATTTGGTCTTTTAAAATTGATAGTAATGAAAGAATGTTTATTGATTGGGTATTTATTTATTATTGCAGGCAGAGGAAAAATGTTGTGTGAATTTTGAGAGAAAAGTACATTGTCTCCCTCATGAAACAATGTTGCACTTTACTCACTCAATACACAAATAACTATTTACTTACTTGACTCCTTTACTAGCTAAATCATTCAAATCTTCTGAAGAGCTGTCGGTCTGAGAGTCATGAGATGGGGGGCGAGGGGGGCACAATGTCTCTTGTAACTGGCCTAACAACCTGTAAAAGTTTTTTCTAAGCGCATTTTCAGGCAAGACACTGAATTAAAATCGTAAAAAGTAATTTCACAATTTAATCCCTTTGAAAAATTGGAAATGGAAAGATGTCTTTTTGGACTACACTCCACGAAATTGACAACTTTCTATCCAGACGATTTTTAGCAACAAATGGTTTTGCTGGACGTGATGAGTAGGATAAGGACATTACTGTATCTATGATTGTCATGGGAAAGATTATAGACCAGTAAGCAAAAGTCTAAATCAGAGTGTTGGTTTGCAATTGAGTTATTTAATTTAACATGTTTTAGGGAAATAGAATGAAATTAAAAATTCTTTATTTTAACAGGCAAAGTTAGGGCCACATAACCACACCTCAATCGATGTACAGGATCGATCTCTCGATGTTTACTTATATTCGACAGCCTGTACTCCAACAAGAGAGACATGTGAGTTTCCGGCGCCGTCCTCTGGGAAATCGGCACTATGGGTAAGCGATAATCGATGTCTACTATCGGTATCTCGATTTTTTTACGCTTAACCTGCTTAACAAAAAATATATTATAATACAAAATAAGACCTTAAAAATATATTAACTAGCCTATAAGATTAGGGAACATCAGTTTAACCAGAAAACCAGTCATCCGGATGGGTCTCAGTCCTGAGGTGTCCAGAGAGTCTAGAGTAGTTAAAGATAGAAAGTTATTTAGCAATAAATACTGATAATACATATTAAGGAAACATCAGGTTTATTGACTTTATCTTTTTACTGAAAAGTTCAAGTTCAGTAAAATATTATTTTTAACCCATTGATAAATCACTGTTTTGCCAAACGACTTGCACTAGATTGTATCATCAGAAAATGAAGAGAATTTCTGACCTTGTAGTATTTCTTTCGTTTGCTACTTGATAGCACTGCACAACACTAGCTCAACAGGATCCTTACTGACCTAACTGAGAAGTACTGTTTCTTGCCTCAGAGTTATCTGTAATGTCCTCAAATAGATCAATCAAAGCAGAATGAGATGACATTTCCTGATGAAACCCACTGTTTGTTTGTGTGGAGGTCTTTGAAACTCGAACCCAAACAACTTTCTCAATGATTCTGGCAAAACAGAGGTCAATGAATTTGGCCTGTAGTTTTCCATATTGTCTTTCGACTTTCTTGAGCAAAGGGATAACCTTTGCTAGTCTAAGCTTCCAGGAAAATATCCTGCTTAACAGGAAGAAGTTTGTTGTGTGAAGCAATGGCTACCATATGAAGTCATTGCAGTACTTAATCATCTTGGATGACACTCTGGAATTTTGCAGAATGCCTTATGACCAAAAACCACAATCATAAAAACATTGAAAAGTTCTGAACAAATAAACTGTATGCCCAAAGAGATAAAGATGAACGCTGAAGATGAATTTCACACATAACATACTATACTAGAACCCGTGGCTTCGCTCACGATAAAAATTATAGTCTAACCTTAATAAGAAGAATCTAGAGGACTGAATAAAAAATATTTATATCAATAAATATGTAATGTAGAGATATTTTTATGTTTTATGGTGGAGTTTAGGTTAAAAAAAATGCCACAGTAAATAGAGGAGGTTTTTTTTTCTCTGTTATAACTCGAAAACGGCCGGACCGATTTTAACATCAAATGAGTCGATTTTAAGGTACTTCTTTGTAGATTTACCATTACGTCTCTGAACTGTCTATAACAGGGCATCAATTAAGTACAGTAAAGGGCTGAATGTTCGGAGCAGTCATGGTGCTATCCATCGGCAGTGTTTCAAACTCGATTCACTTAGTTTTTAACTTAACATATAGGCGGTCAGTAATAGTTTTAAAGATCAACTACTGATTGCAGAACTTATTTTTCCTTGAAAAGCCGGGACACCGTGGAATTAGATGAAAAAGGAATTTACCAAATTATTATAACTGGCATGATTGTAATTAAAAACATAAAAGCCGCCCTAAGGAAATAACTGTAGTCCCGCTGTGTAGTGAGCTTATGATTAAACATATAAGGTGCGAAAATAAACCAAATTTAACTTTTATGAATGACCTAACAAAATCATCAAATCAACCATGAAACCATGATGAAAGGAATCAAATTATAAATCAGCTGTAACAACGTATCCGTTTGTGAAGCTAATTACATCTGCTTGATTGAATAAAATTAGAAATTTAAACAAAAGATCATCCGTTACATTAACATGGGAAATTTTCAAAGCTTCTACCCTACTAAAAACCTCTTAAAACCTCGAATTTTTAAAAATACATTCTTGGTGAATGCCAACACTATGTAAGGAACGTCCATGCAAATTTTCAAGGTTCTAGGTGAAGTAGTTTGGGCTGTACTATGATAGGTCAGTCGTATTTCACAAAAATATAGTAGAGAAGATGGTATGATTATAACTTACGATCAGGGATTTGTATAATTTATAAAATTGTACATAAATAAATCAAAGAATCACATCATTGCAGCACATTCTGTTTGTGACTAAAAAGCCACGTACTTTTCTCTTTCAATCTTGCCGGGATTTAGTCTCAAGACTCAGCCACGAAAGGCAGTACTCTCTTCACGTTTAAAACTACAAATTAAAGGTAGATTTTATCCAAACTTAATCTAACTTTTATATAGAACATGATTATGTCCATAAAATAAATCAACAAAAAACAATGAAGCCACGATGAAAGAAATAAATTTATTATCATCTGAATCAATCCGTAGCTAACTTCCAGCTGATTGTTTCATGGACATTAAAAATGTAAACAAAAATTGTCCAATACACTTTTATATGGGACCATTTGAAAACTTCGGCCTCGCCAAAAACCCCTTTATACTACGAATTTTGTAAAATCCGTTCTTAGCGGATGCCTACACCTTAAAAGGAACATTCATGCAAATTTTCAAGGTTCTAGGTCAAATAGTTAGGGCTGTGCGATGATTATACGTGAGTGGTATTTGACAAATATATAGTAGATAATGCATACAAAGATAATCCCGACAATATGTAGATGCTACAGATGTAGATTCTGTAGCGAGCGAGAAATTGATCTGGCGCTGCCCGCCTTGCCAAGCCGCTCGGCAGAAAAGCATGCAGATTGCATCATCGGCCGAGAGCAGGACTGCCACGCTTGAAGATGTTATTATAATGCTACAATCTGCCCAGGAGGAACGCAAGCGCATTGAGAATGAATTTGGGAGGTCCATAGAGTTTGTAAATGCAAAATTGGATGAAAATAAAAATAAAATCGACCAGCTTGATAAGTCTTTAGAGATCATCAAAGCCCTGCAAGAGGAAAACCTGGCATTAAAAAAACAAATCCAGGAATTAACTGTACGTGTCGATGACTGTGAACAATATTCTAGGCAGAACACTTTGGAGATACATGGTATACCTAAAGTCCCTGGCGAAGACGTGCAGGAAGTTGTTAAGCGTGTTGGTGAAGCTATTGACTATAAAATTGATGATACAATGATCGATATCTGTCATCGGCTGGGCACCAGGAATAGCACGAGTACCCCGGGTATAATAGTACAATTTGTCCGACGAACTGACAAGAACAACTTCCTCCAAAAAAAGAAGGTGAAAAGTAATTTATCTACCCGGCACCTGAACATGCCCAACGACCAGCCTATCTACGTAAATGAAAGCTTGAGTCCAACAAGGAGACGAGTTTATATGGCGGCGAGGGAAGTCAAGAAAACTAAAGGTTTCAGATATTTGTGGGTCCGTAACGGGAAGATTTTCTTAAGGAAGGAGGACAACTCTCAAGTGTATGCGCTAACCTCAATGGACGACTTGAACAATGTGAAATAGATAATATGTAAGTCACAGATGAGCCTTATTACTAATTTGTTGTTTGTATATTTTTAGTAACATTATTGCTATTATGTATTATTATTTAGGGTTAATACTATTATTTTTCATTATTATATAGCATATTAATGTTTTGTTAGTTTATGGTTTTGAATGAATGAGAGTGTAAATGAAATTGATTTATTTTTTCAGAGTAACAATGACTTTATTTTAGTGCATCAAAACATAAGGAGTTTACGGACGAATTTCGATAGTTTTATTTTACAGCTGTCACATTTTAAATCAAAACCTCATGCCATTATACTTACGGAAATATGGATAAAAGAATATGAACTAGGTTTATATCAAATAGATGGGTATAACTTACATGCTAGGTGTAATGATGAGCATGTCGCGGGAGGCGTGGTTGTGTATGTCAACAGCTGCTTCTCGTGTGACGTCCAGCCGGTAACAATGCGATCAGCTGATTGTATCGCGGTCAGAGTTAGTCTGGCGCGGTCTGTCAGTCTGGCTATTGTCGCGCTTTACCGATTGCATGCTTATTCCATTGTAACTTTTATAGATGAGTTTTCTCTTGTGATCAATGATTTCAAAGATAAAAATCTGTGCCTTGTTGGTGATTTTAACATTTCAACTTTGAGAAATTCAAATGAAACGGACGCATATTTAAATCTGTTATATAGCCAGGGTCTAGAGCAACTTTTTAATGTTCCTACTAGAATTGTTGGGAATTCACTATCTTGCATTGACCACGTTTTCTGTCGTTCCATTAATGACCTTGATTTCAATGCTGTACCTTATGATGCAAGAATAACAGATCACCATTTAATTTTGTGCAAGATAAAATTCATCGATCCAGCTCATACTATAAACAAAATTAATAGTAGCTTTAGCTATGAAAAAATTAATTTTAAATGTTTGAATGAATTACTGCTTGAAGTTGACTGGAGTAGTTTATATAATGAGGTGAATGTTTCAAAAGCTCTTGATATTTTTTTTGACAAATACAAAGATTGTATTACTAAATCGTCTTTCGAAGTAACAATAAAAAAACAGGATGGATTTATTAAACCATGGATGAACGAGTGCTTGAGAAATCGTATACAAACTAAAAATAAACTGTCGAAACGATTATCTGCACAACCTAATAACATTCAACTAAGACGTTACTATAATACCTATAGAAATAGACTTTTGACTGACATAAGAAATCATAAGAAAAATTATTATTATAATATTTTTAATGAAAACAAAAATAATGCCAAAGTTCAATGGAGAATTGTTGATAGTTTAGTTGGAGTAAAATCGAATACGAAAGGACTAATAAATAAAATCATAGATCCTGTTAATAATTCAGCTTACGAAACGTCTGGAGAAATAGCAAATGAGTTTGTATTGCATTTTAATAAGGTATCTAACATTTGTCCTAATATACCTTCATTAAATGACTGCCACCATTTAAAAAATTCTTTTCCAAGGAAATCTATAGTTGACTCAATCTTTTTCTATGATACAACAGCTCTGGAAGTAAGTAATATAATTTCAAAGTTAAAAAATAAAAAGTCAACTGGAATTGATGGTTTATCGTCAATGGTGATTAAGGCTACACGAGATACTATATCTCCCATTTTGACTCATATTTTTAACTCAAGCTTACAAACAGGTGAATTTCCTCAGCATTTCAAATCTGCAATTGTCATTCCGATACATAAAAAAGGGAGCACTACAGATGTAAATAATTACAGACCAATATCTCTTTTGCCGGTGTTGTCTAAAGTGCTGGAAAAAGTTGTTAAGGCTAGGTTAGTATCTTTTTTAACTTCATTTAATTATTTTCATGATAAGCAGTTTGGATTCGTTCCTGGTAAAAGTACGGAAGATGCTCTATTGAATTTTCTTACAGAGGTTTACAGTGGGATTAACAGGGGTAATTTTGTTTTAAGCCTTTTTATTGATATATCAAAAGCTTTTGACACAGTTAATCATGTTGTTTTGTTAAATAAGTTGTGGAGCGCTGGTATCAGAGGCGTTGCCTTTAAATGGTTTTCAAGTTACCTTTCTGGTAGATGTCAGCAAGTTAGAGTTAATGGTGAATTAAGCCGAGCTTTCACAACACCTTGTGGTGTTCCTCAAGGTTCTGTTTTAGGGCCTATATTATTTCTTGTATATGCTAATGACTTATGTTCTGGTTTATTTAATGGTAAGTTAACTGCATTCGCGGATGACGTAGCTCTTACATACTCTTCAAATGATAAACAAAATTTGTGTACTCTGGTTGAACAGGACTTAGACAGAATAAAGTATTGGTTTGACAACAACTGCTTACTGCTTAGTGAAAAGACCAAATACCTTTTTTATAGTTTAAGCAATGAGCATAGGTTTTTGAGTCCAGTCATCTATAAATGTACTAAGTGCTTGCTAAAAAAGATAAGGAACTGTAGCGAATGTTTAAAGATTGAACAAGCTCAGAGTGTTAAATATCTTGGCCTTATAGTTGACTTTAAGCTTAATTGGAAAGAACATGTAGAGAAATTAAAATGCTCAGTTATGATTGCATCAAGAAAATTTTTTTTGTTACGCTATATATGTCCTACTTTTGTTTTGAAACAGCTATATTTTGCTCTTGTTAATTCAAGGCTTCAGTATGGTATTATATTTTGGGGTGGAACCTATTTATCTACACTCAAAGCCTTAATTGTCTGTCAGAAAAAGATTATTCGTACCATTTTAAGAAAGTCACCAAGAGAACCCTCTTTTCCACTGTTTCAAAACCTAAAAGTTTTGCCTCTCAGGTATCTATATATCTTTAAGGTCACGAGGCTTTTTTACGTAAAATCAGGGAACTGGAATATGGTTGTGAGCAATTATAGTTTAAGAGGAGGAAGGGATAGAACATTTTATGTAGTTAGGCCTAGATTGGAAATGTTTAAATCATTTTTCTTGTTTGCAGGCCCTAAGCTCTTTAATAAACTACCCGAAACTGTACGAAACATCAAAACACTACATAGGTTTTCAATCGTAGTCTACAACTGGCTTTTAACCGTATCAAACATGGACTTTTTTTGTTAATAATTTCTCTTCCTCATTATGATTGCTCCATCCCCTCCATAGTGAAAGTTATTTTTTAATTAAACGGCAAAAAATATTATTCTTTTGTTATACAATGTTAATTTCTGTTATTGTAAATTTTAGTTATCCACTCGCCACTGTCTTTTGTTCAATTGGTACCCCAATACAGGATTTTCCTAAGGGGCTACCTAATTTCAGGGAAGTCAATTTTAATGTAATGTTTCTTTTTTAATACAGTCAGTAAACTTGTGTTGTAAATGTTTTTTAGTCAATTTTGCATTTTTTCAATTTAAGTTATGTAATAATTAAAGTTACCAGTTTGTTTGTACATATATATCAGTGAAGTAGAATAATTTCATTTTACATTTTTATACTTATTTTTTTTTTTAATATTTATCTATATGCACAGTATGTATGTATGTATGTATGTATGTATGGATGTATCTGTGTATGAGTGAATGTCATAACTTGAGACAGGTAAATGTTACTCAAGTGAATATAGGTACCAAAGTACTGTAATGTATGCAATGCTGTAAGCAACACGAGTGATCAATCTGTAGTATTGTATAAGATCTTGTACTTTTCTGGAATAAAAATATTTATTTATTTATTTATTTTATATGAATTATTGAGAACCTTTAATATGATAGTTACATCCTGCAGAGAACACTTCAAGACATTCAATATTTTAACAGTATATGCACAATATATGTGTGATGTGGAAAGTGAAAAGGGACCTCAAGTCGGTATTTTCCAGTTTTGAGTTATTAACATCCTGAAATTCAGCATTAAATTGGGAACAATTTGACATATAATTTATAGTGCTACAATTTTTTGTCTTTGAGTTATTGGGATTTGAATTTCAATTAATCAAAACAGGTATTTTAGGAAATCAAACCCAAAACTTCAAACGTTCACAGAATTTTTACTATTAATATCTAAGAAATGAATCAGGTATCAAAATAAAGCTGAAAACTAGATCTTTAAATCTAAACAAAAAAAGATGTGATACACTTACAATCTCATTGTTAAAATTAATTGAAAAGTGAGAAGTTGGAAAAGGGACCTCAAGTTAAAAGGCAGAATATCCAGGAATGAAGAAAAAATACACTGTCGAGATGGTGATTTTTGGACTTAGACAATGTATTCTTTAAAAATGATTAACTTAAAGTAGTTTACTCATGCACCGACAGATGTCAGGAAAGGTTTTGTGATGCTCCTGACTACTCAGTCAGGGCAGGCCTGCGCATCAGGGAAACAGGGCCGCCGAGAGTCAAGCCGGGCCCCAAGTCTGCACACCGCACGGGCCTGAAAGTCTGGGAGGTATGGAATACGACCCAGTGAAAGGGGAGTCTGGGGGTCCTCCCCTAGAAAATTTTAGAAAATTAGATCTCTAAACTCACGTTTTTAGGCAGTCTAGAGGTGGAACATCATACATTTAGGAACCCCAAAAATCCAAACCAATTGAGGCTGAATGGTCGGTCGGATTTAGATAAGTCTACTCTGATTTAAAATTACCGCTACCAGTGATGCCGCATTATTGGATTCTCCAGACATTCGCATCTTCCCCTTAACTTCCGCGTTCGTTCCACTCACAAAGTTCTTTGCCGTTTTTTCATGATCAATGCGCACAATTTTTTTTACTGGTCATCTGCTGCATTAACTGCAACATTGTACTCTTGTTGTTTGCCATCGTTGATAATTTCATCATAGCTTACGGTATTTAAGATTTAAGTTGTTGTAAATATATATGAGAGAGGTATGAGTCACTTACGCTCACTACTCGCTGTTCGCCACCGCCGTAGTGTACTATCAGTGGAAAATACAGTACAGACAGACAAAACAATCGTTTCTGCCTTAACTGAATACTGTATTAGCTGAATATTATCAAAGTAATTTGTTTGTGAAGCTGGACATTTTATTTTTTAACATGTATGCCTAATTTTATTTCCAAGAAGTCTAAACGAATATTGATTCAATAAAAAAAAATTCCGCTCATCCCGGGCCCCTTTGGAGCCCGGGCCCCAAGTTTCTGACTTGGCTGACATGGCCTCTCGGCGGCCCTGCAGGGAAAAGGGACGTTAAGTCGCCAGCCATGTTTTTTCCATTTAAGCGACCTGAGGTCCCTTTTCGTACGATGACATAGACTGCTAAATCGAGTTTTTTTAATATTTGTCGGATTCTTATTTCTAAAATAACCGGATGAATATGCACAGGAAAGATTAAGGAATCATATCCAACCGAAACCTGAAAATCAATATTTTTGACCCGATTTAACTAAAATGCCCGCACTGTAAAATTTACTCCAGTGACTAGAAGTCCCTTTTCACTTTCCGCATCACATATTTTTGAAACGATCATGATATTCAAAACATTAAACATCAACAGCAATATAATAAACCCTAAAGTACACAACTATAATATAAGAAAGAAAAATGAAATCATACCCACTCATCAGAGATTTCAATTCTATACTGTACTAAGAAACTATCATATCGTCAGTGAGTAAACAATACCGCCTAAATGACAAAAATCCCAAATTATATAGGAGAGAAGAAAAACTATTTTGCCTATCTGCTTAGTCACAACCAAAATGTAAAAGAATATTAAAGCAGATGGGCGGTTTTTTCCATTCCTATCACTTGGGAGGTATTAGAAAATGCTATATCATCACTACCCCTTGGACTTTTGGTGAACTACGACCGCCATTACGTGCACAATTACACTGCGGTAGCTTAGGATGCCAAAAACACAATTTTCCAAGATTTAATAGATAGGCGATATTATTTCTTGACTGACAATATGCAGGAGGAAAATTTTTCAGAACATTACCAAAAGAATTAAATACCCCCGTTGCAGCAGACCTGCATACTCAGAAAACAACATATTTCGATCCAACATAGCAAGATTTGATATGTTTTTGTAAGCTCCATAAGAATAACATGGGGAATGAGTATGCAGGTTTGCTGCTACGAGAATATTAAAACTAGGTGGTTTTAATTCAATATTTAGTAGATCTGACCTAGAAGAACCCATTTACCAAGAATTATCAAGATATGTTGAGAAATAAGCAAGATATAGAATTTTACTTATTTTCCCATAAGGTTAACATTGGGACAACGTACTGTGTTTACCACTTTCAATATCTCGGTAACCAATGGACATAGAGCAGTGATTCAAAATACTAAATTGTTTGTTTTTTGAGCTGAATTCAATGCTTTTTGCTCTGTGTTAGTTGGTTTGTGAGGTGCTTGCAGTTTCTGTTCTGAAAAAAGTTTCTTTTTCTAAGTGCTAAAACAGAGTTCTTGTCAAGTTTTTACATTTATAGGCATAGATAGCTGTGGTTTGCATGAACATTAGTAGTCGCATTATATTTCATGGCAATTTTTTACCACAATCATGTAATTTTTGTATTAACCTAAAACAAATATGTGCTAAAGTTGGAGATGATTTTTCCCGCCTGAACTTCTTATTGCGTTGATCTGTTCTGTTCTGGATGTTGAGCTTATGAGAAGTTAATGAATGAACTAGATGTACAAATTTCTCAAATGAAGTTGGCTTACGAACAGTGCACATTTCAACTCACTTGGCTTACCTGAAGCCTATGAAATTTTGTACAGTCGACTTACCAACTGCGACCGTTTTAAGTTTTTTCTTGTTGGCTTACCTGAAGCTTATAACAAATGCTCTATTGTAATGTTTGCAAGTAAATTAGCTTTCGAGCGGTGCACTCTTCATCTTTCACTAGGCTTACTTGAAGCATGCTAATTTTTTTATGGTCGACTTACGAGCAGTGATCTCAAAAGGTTTTATTGTTGGCTTACCTAAAGCTTACAAATATATAGTGAGTTTCGCAAGACTTAGTTATGGAAACATCTGTATGCGCAATATGTGCTAAAAAGGTTGAGGACAAAAGCCTAGAGTGTGTTGGTAAATGTAAAAGGCGGTTCCACCTGGAATGTCAGAGGGTTTCTTTGGCTGAATTCAGGAAGTTGGCAGATAAGCCATGGGAGTGTGGTAGAGTCGACTGCGAAGAAAATACTTCAGGCAATCTCCATTTGGACAAGCTCTCTAAGCAAGTCGCTGATTTGGATGTAAAATTTAACACGATTATCGATAAGATCGACAATCTTCAAAATAACGAACCTTTGTTAAAGGGAATCGAGGACATTAAAACTGATTTAGCAGGAATAAAGGAAGGTTTGAATTCTCTAAATTCCAGGGTTTCTTCAAATGAGGCTAAAATATTGGAAGTTCAAAAGGAATTAGCGGTGATTAAACAGAAAAATGATTGCTCAGATGAGGAACTGCTTGAAGAGCTAAATGAGAGAAAGAAACGAGCTTGTAATGTTATTATGTATGGGGTGGATGAGTACAAGGGAGCCAACAAAGGTGAGGTCAAACAACATGACAAAGATAAAGTTTCGGGTATCATTCAGATGATTGATCCTAACTCTGCTGGCAGTGTAGTTGCCACTTTTAGGATTGGAAAGTCCAGATCAGGGAAACCCTGCCCAATCAAAGTCGTATTTTCATCTGAATTGAGCGCAAAAAACATAATGAAATGTTTTGCATCTCGTCAAAAGGACTGTGATGGTTTAAAGAGCATTGCATTGGCTAATGATAGAACCCTCAAGGAAAGAAATTACCTCAACAAGTTAAGACAATCCTTAAATGAGCGTGTTGCTAATGGTGAAGAGTTGACTATAAAATATTTCAATGGTATACCGAAAATTAGTAAAAAAAACTAGTGAGGTTCAACGGTTTCCCGCAAAGACTATCTTGTTACTATCAGAACGTGAATGGACTCAAAACTAAGTTGCATGATTTTAAGACTAATCTAACGTTGTCAAGTTATGATCTAGTTATGCTTACTGAAACTAATATGAACTCATCATATCGAAACAATGAAATTTGTGACACCAGAAAGTATACGATGTACAGGAAAGACAGATCTGAAGAAACTAGTACCAAAGCAAGTGGTGGAGGAGTTCTGATTGCTGTCTCAAATAAATACCGAAGTAGTAAAATTAATGTAGAAACGGGTGCTCTGGAGTGCATTTTCCTACACATTACTTCAAGCCGATCTTTAGACTTAATCGTTGTGGCCATTTACATCCCTCCAAATCAACCATCTTCAGTTTACGAAAATTTCTGTTCCGTGATTGAGGATGTCACTCTGACCATGGGAAAATCATATGATCTGTTAATTTGTGGAGACTTCAACTTACCGAATGCCAGGTGGAATTCTTCATTAGGTGGCTTGGAGATTTCTAATAGATTTGTGTCTGAACTTGCTGATATGCTGTCATTAAAACAAATCAATGAAGTACGCAATGTAAGAAATGTTATTCTTGACTTGGTGTTTTCAAGCTCTCATGTTCCGTGATTGAGGATGTCACTCTGACCATGGGAAAATCATATGATCTGTTAATTTGTGGAGACTTCAACTTACCGAATGCCAGGTGGAATTCTTCATTAGGTGGCTTGGAGATTTCTAATAGATTTGTGTCTGAACTTGCTGATATGCTGTCATTAAAACAAATCAATGAAGTACGCAATGTAAGAAATGTTATTCTTGACTTGGTGTTTTCAAGCTCTCATCAATTGCATGTGGACCAGGCCATCGATCCACTAGTTCCAGCCGAGCTAGTCCACCCTCCCCTTGAATTTGCTTGGCCACTTGACTGCCCTACTACTAGCAGACACTCTCAGTTTGTCTTTGATTTTAATAGATCTGATTTGTGTCAAATTTATCAACATCTCCTGGTCCTTGGCATTGAAAATTTTTACCATAATAGCACTGATATCAATGAATCCTTTTCCATGTTTGCTTCGATACTAAGAGATGTTACAAGGCTTTACACACCTTTCAAGAAAGTGGGACTCAGCCCATTTCCAAGATGGTTTAGTGGTGAGCTGATCAATCTGACTATACTTAAAAAGTCTCTACACAAGCAGTATAAGTTGTCACTCGACGGAATGGACTATCAGCATTTTTCCTTGGTCAGGGATCAGTGTAAACGGGGTTAGCCAGAGTATGTTATACCGCATATCTTTCAAAGGTAGAAGTTTCCATCCCTGGCAGTATGAAGGCTTTCTGGAGTTTTGTGAAGTCATCAAAATCTGATCAGGGACTGCCTGGAGAGATGAATTTGGACGACGAAACTGCTAAAACCCCAAAGGAGAAGTGCGACCTCTTCGCCAAGTTTTTTGCCGGTGTCTACTCATTGGACTCATCCGCTGACTACAATTTCAAATTTGATTCTAATGACAGATGGGCAGGGTGTGAGTTTACTGAGATGGACGTTGGCAGGGAACTCCAGAATATGGATCCTGCAAAAGGAGCGGGTCCCGACGGGATACCTTCGAGGGTTCTGCAATATTGTAGCTCACTTTTATCCAAACCCTTAACCCATATGTTCAACATTTCTTTGGCTGAAGGTGTATTTCCTGAGTGCCTCAAGGAAGGCTTTGTTGTCCCAATATTTAAGCCTGGAAACAGGAACGACGTCAAGAACTATAGACCAGTGACCATCCTACCGGCTATTGCTAAGCTTTTTGAAAGCCTTTTGCTTACTAAGATTGGATCCTTCTTTAGATCAGTCATCCCAGCATGCCAGCATGGTTTTATGCCTGGCCGTTCGGTTACAACAAATCTGGCGCTGTTTCAAGAACACATTACCGAGGCTTTTAGGAGCTCGAGACAAGTAGATTCCGCCTACATAGACTTCAGTAAGGCCTTTGACAGGGTGGACCATTCTATTCTCATCAGTAAACTCAATGCATATGGAGTCTGTGGGCAACTTCTGAACTGGTTTCGTTCATACCTCTATGACAGGCGCCTTATGGTTCGTTCTGAGGGAGCAGTGTCCGACTTATTCATTGCCACTTCTGGTGTGCCACAGGGGTCACATCTGGGACCTTATCTATTCAATTTATTCACGGCTGATCTAATACTGGAGATTTCATCGCAGATTCTCATGTTCGCTGATGACGTGAAGATTTATACTCAAGTCAATGACAGTAAATGTTGCGAGAAACTTCAAAGTGACTTGAATGCGGTCTTTGCATGGAGTGATAATAACCTTATGTCTATAAATCCCCAAAAATGTTGTATTATAACCTTCCACAGAGTCAAGCATGCTTTATTTAATGACTATTACTTGGGCCATAAATCAGTTGAAAGAGTTGATACCATAAAAGATTTGGGCATAATGTTGAGTCATGATCTGTCACTAGGTAGACAAGTTGATGCAGTTTGTTCTACAGCAAACAGACTCCTTGGTTTCCTCTTTCGTTTTACCCATGGGTTAAGATCATCAGCAGCTCTCAAGACTATTTACTGTGCTTGCATCTTATCTGTTCTGGAGTTTTCAACCACAGCTTGGACACCTTATCAACTTGGTCACAAGAAAGCTCTCCAAAGAATCCAAGACAAGTTTGTTAGAGTGGTTGGGGTTCGACAGGGGATTCCCTACAGGGAAGTGCCTTTAATGGAAATGGCGTCAGACCTTGGTTTGCACTCCTTGGATGCCCGTAGACAGCTTCAAGATGGTCTATTTCTGTACAAGTTGGTCAATAACATCATAGACTGCCCTGATTTGCTGCAAATGATTGACTTTAGGGTTCCAACATTAAACACAAGGTCCCTTGATCTATTCGCAAGGGGCCAACATGCAACTAGCTACAGCCAAAATAGTCCTATACCTAGAATTCAAATGATTGGGAACCAGCACTGTAAGGAGGTAGATTTCTTCATGGACAGCCTGCAGTCATTCAAGATCAAACTGAAAACTATCTTGCGTGAACGATTGTGAACCAGAGTCCTTGTATTGTCATTACTCACACGATTGCATGCTTTTAGTCAGTGTAGAATGTACAGTTAAGTAAGTCCAGAAAGTGGTTTCCCTGAAATACCTTTTTGCATTATGTATGTAACTTTTTCTATTGTTAAAAAAAAATTCTAACTTGATTTCTAGTCAAAACAATCGATTGGCATGCAATACTTTTTGTAGTACTTTTCTGGTTGTTGCACAAATTTCCATCATTCTTGCTTCTAGTCCTTTGGCATGTTATATTGAATATTTTCCTGGGTATTGTTTTTTATTGTTATATATCCTAGTCATTGTATAAAGTATACCTTGTTTGCATTTGTTGAATTGTTGTTGCTGCATGTATTTTATTTGTCAGTATATTGTAGATTTTTCTTGATGTTTTTGAAATTATTTTCTAACTTGATTTCTAGTTTAAACATTCTGGACTGATAAAAATTAGTATTTTTCAAGTTAGTATTAGCATGCAATACTTACTTTATTATTTTTTTGTATCAGTATTTTTTCTAGTTTTTGCACTTATATCCACCATTCTTGCTTCTAGTCCTTTGGCATGTTATATTTAAATACTTTTCTAAAGTTATTATTTTTCTTGTTAAATATCCTAGTCATTGTATAAAATATTGTTGAATTGTTGCTTGTATTTATTAGGTTGTTATAGTTATGCTAATTTATTCACTGTTTTTGCACAAAAATGTTATGACAGCATACAAGAAACTGCAAGAACTCGGTAATTTTCAGTAATTATTTGTATATATGATTTGTATGTATGATTTGTATAAATTGGGAAACCGTTGAAATAAATAAATAAATAAATGGTGCAAACAAAAATTTGATTATTTTTATTTTTCTATGTAAAAATTAAAAAACCCACAATTTTTGGGGTGTTTACCCCCCTTTACCCTCCCTTCCGATAGTCCGATCGGGCTGGTTTACGGACTCATCCGAATAATTACTACTTTACACGTCCATGTCAAATTTCATTAAGATCGGACCATTTTTACGCGAGTTATCGTGCTTAAAGACACATATATATATAGATATATAGATAGATAGATAGATAGACAGATAGACAGTTTATTTGATCATTAGTCCAAGTACAGGAAATAGATCACGTCAATACATAAAACATATACAGTATAAAAAATAATCTATACATACATCCTAGAATCCAGTTAATTCAATGAAAATCATTTTATAAATAACATGCAATACCTTAATAAATAAAATATAAATAACGAACAATAAGCTTTGGCAACTCAAGAACTATGTTTCAAAAAGTTATATTCTTATTAGTATCAAAAAACTCAGACAACTTATAAAAAGGACTTTTTACCAACCAGTTAAAAAATACTTTTTTGAACTTTGGTATGGTGCAATCATGACTGCAAATCGGCAGCGTATTAAACATTGATATACCAATGGCTTCATATGATGACATTGTATGGCTTAATCTATTGAATGGAACATGTATTTGATTTTCCGATCTTGTGTCATGACCATGCACTGTATTATTTAATGTCATGCTACTCAAATTCTTTTTTACATGCACTAAACATTCAAGAATGAACTGGTTGACAACTGTTAATATTTTTAATTTCTCAAATAAAGGTTTACAGTGCTCTAAGAAATGTGAATATGTAATTATTCTAATTACTTTTTTCTGTAAAAACAAAACTTTTTCCACCCCTGCAGAATTTCCCCGAAACAAAATGCCATAAGATAAAACACTATGAAATAGAGCAAAATATACATTTCTTAAAAACTCATCTGGAATGCAATTTCTTAAATGTCTAATAAATAATTCGTGCTAATATTTTACAAATTTCATCCACATGCACATGCCACGTTAATTTAATATCTAAATTTATGCCTAATAACTTAACAGATTCAACAACATTGTAAGTTTCTTTTTTTAATGAAAAATTAATTATCTGTGTTTTCTCATTATTTAACAGAAATTTATTTGAATTAAACCATTTCACAGATTCTTCGACTGCAAAACCCATGATTAAATTTAAATTTTCCACAGATTTATCATTTTTAAACAAAGTAACATCATCGGCAAAAAGAACATTGGAGGTAGGTATTTTATTTGGTAGATCATTAATCATTACAAGGTACAGGAATGGCCCTAAAACGGATCCCTGTGGAGCACCACACTCTACTTTTGTTGACGTTGAATACTTATTGTTTACAAAAACTTTTTGTTGCCGATTGGTTAGGTAGGACTTAAGAAACCCATTTTCGCTGCCAATTATCCCAAAATATTCTAATTTTTGCACCAGGATGTCATGGTCGACGCAGTCGAAAGCCTTGCTGAGATCACATAGAACAGTTTGTGTTACTGCTCCCTCCTCAAAACCCTCAACAATCTCAGACACAAGGCCCTCCACCGCATCGACCGTTGACATCCCGGGTCTGAAAGCAAACTGATGCTGAGAAAACAATTTATTTGCCTCAAAAAAGTAACTAACTTGAGTTTTAAAGATTGCCTCAATTATTTTGGAAAAAATCGGGACCACAGAGACCGGACGGTATCCCTCAACGCAAGTTCTATCCCCCTTCTTAAATATCGGTGTGATTTTGGACATCTTAAGCCTATCAGGGAATTTCCCTTCCTTAACACAAGAATTTATGCATATTGACAATGGCCCTGCAATAGGCTCAATTATTTTCTTAACAAAATCATTTGAAATATCAAAGACATCTCTTGTTTTACTGGATTTCATCTTTGACACTGCCTTGAGCACATGACACCTCACACCACACAAAAAGTTGAGCTGGCTGGACCCCCTCGAGATGAAGACCCGTAGAAGATGCTGGAACTCTGCTTCTCACCTCCTCCACCGCTCGGCTGAAGTAGTTGCTGCAGTCCTCTGGGTCTGGAAGTGAGACTGGTACTCCCCTCGAGCCGGCTTCTTCTTTTATGATTTGCCACGTCGCTTTTCCTTTGTTATCAGATCTATCTATGTTTCGGGCATTTGTGGTTTTTTTTGTCTCCAAGAGAGCCTTCTTATAGTTTGCTCGAAGTTCCTCGTAGATTACCTTATCCGCAGCTTCCCCTGTTAATCTTGATCTATTAAACCAAGCCATTACATTTTCCTTCATCCGTCCCAAACAAGGTGTATACCATTTTGGTCCACATCTCCTTTTATTATTTCTTTTATTTTTAAGGGGGAAAAAGACGTCCATCCAATAGAGAAAAGTGTCCAAGAACAAATTAAACATTTCCACACTATCTTTACCAATTAAAAACTCCCAATCAATGCAGTTTAAACATTCAATAAATTCATCTATTTTATAATCTGAAAAAAATCTGACCTTTTCTGGTGAATTTTCATAAGGATGTTCCAGAGTCAACACGTTATTATTATCTATACAAATTTTACCGTGGATTAAACTATGATCTGAGAAAGGAAGGCGCAGAACATTTACTTCATAATCGTCTGGGCTTAAATTTGTTACAATGTTGTCCAGGCACCTCAGTCCTCTTGTTGGTTCAAAATTTGTACAGTAAAATCCTACTGTTCTCAGTGTGTTCAGAAATGCCAATGTCGGTGGGTCTTTTTCCCTAGGATCTAAGTTGAAGTCTCCGCATAGAATTACTTCAGTGTTTTTCCGTGATAACTACACAAACACAATTTCCAGTTTATCTAAAACACCTTAAAATCTCCATCTGGGGTCCTATAAAAAGACACCACGGCTAGTTTTAAACCCTGTACCCTTATTGCGCACATAAGGGATATGTGTATATATATATATATATATATAGTGATAAATACGAGTCAACAAGTCTACATTTCATCAAAAATCCGTCCATAACTCTACATCTCGCGTAGACTTATTGCCGTAGACTTATGGCCGGTTTTTCAGGTAAATTCTTGTCAATAAGTCTACGCGGGTTCACGTAGACTTATTGCCGTTGGCAATAAGTCTACACGAACCCGCGTATATAACTGCATTCCTGCCAACAACATAAAATAAAAATCACAATACCGTCTGTGATGATTTTGTAATGATTTAACTACCCTTTAATTTAATTGCCTTTTAATTTTAATGTTCGACCACTGTTAGTATTTTGGAAAGAAATTTAACCATATTTGTACCATATTTTAAATAGACATCTTGAAATAATATTGGCAGTGTATAGTATGACAGAATTTACCATCTGTGACATGTGGTACTGAAGCAATATGCAGTTAAGTGCAATATGTAATGGGGTATATATAGTTTTTAATCCTATAAAAGTAACATAATATACAAAGTAATCGCACGGGTAAGCAGTTATAACCCGATTCAAATCATAAGGCCTAGTCTGTCCGTAAGACTAATGTTAATTTTAGCATTGGGCTTATGGGCGGTGTGGGCATTAAGTTTTGAAACTAACTATATCTCTTTCATCCACCCGCTCTCACCCGAGACCAGAGAGTGTGCTTTATTTTCCCGCCTTCCGCCCAAGCTCGTAAACGTCGCGACGAACATGGCGGTGCTATATGGTCCCGCCATCCGAGACAAACAATCAATCTTTAATTCATTCGCTCGAACACTGTTGATTTCACTACAGCAGACTCTCAATGGTCAGGGAAATATGGGCTCCCTAGTAGCCTTTGATGGCCAGACGTCCCGTTTTTTTATGGACGTGCGCCGTTGTCCCAATGAACTTTCTCGGGTCGCGATTGGTCCAGTTTTTGTGTGTTTTTTTTTACCAAAATACTTTTAAAGATTAATTTTTATTTTTATTGATATTTAATACATTAGCTTTGGACATTTTGATTTAATCGTAGTTTTTAAACATCTAAGTCAGGGCAGTAACAACCACCGGGACAACCGGGGCACCGCCCTGGGGCCCCCAAGTGAAGGGGGCCCCGAAGGGCCGGCGGCCAAGGGAGCATAAAACCAGGCCCGACCCCGACCTCCACCGTCCGTAATATTTCCGGAAAACGTGATGTTACCTTAGTTTACATCAGTGAAAAGGTGACTAGTTTAAACTGCTTTGAGACCGGATTTTTTCCTACAACTGTTTTACTTGGCCATGTTGACTTAATAATGTAATAAATGTTTTAGAACCAAAGGTCACATAAACTGTGGTATAAGGGATTAGAAGTCTTGGCTAGGTATCCAATGATTGGGGGTTATAATTTATGAACTAAACCTGAATGATTCAATTTAATTCTATGATTCAATTTGTGCCCGGAAAATTTCTCAGTTGCATTGCCACGGAAATTTACCAGCTTGTAAATTCAAACAATAAAAATATTTTTAAATATTGTATGGTTGTATTGTATTTTACCCTCAGTGAAGTCCCCAAACAATATATTCTTTATTTATTATTCGTGAATCAAGTTTATCATGAAAAACTAAGTACCTATGGCCTGTGAAAAATTGTAGAGGATATTAAAAATTATTTTAAGTTTCACGCACGCACGCACATGCTTGACTAAGATATGGGGGGCCCCGCCAGCCAGTCTTGCCCCAGGGCCCCCTATAAGTTAATGCGTTACGGCCCTGATCTAAGTTAAAGTTTTCTGCAATGCAAACTAACAATTGAAAAAGTCAACTTAATTCAAACCCCATTTGGTCAATTTGACATCGAAGTATCTGCAATTTTTCTCAGTTAGTCGGCAAAATCTGGGGTTTCTCGTCAGGATCTCGCAATTTCTCGATTCACGTACAGTTCATACGTTCCACATATAGTCAGGGGCCTATCATTTCTGAACATAACCTATAACTGTATTCCTCGTACCCTTATTGATTCTCTTATTTAGCTTTGCTGGGTAATACTCAGTTTTACCATTTCATCCCATTCCTACATTAAAAATCATTGTCTATCTCTTTATGCACTTATTTTAATACTCTATACAATCTTTGTGTAACATACTAAAATACTCTTGGCGGAAGGCTGAGTTTGAAGCAGCTGTGAATTACTTTCCTTATGTTTAGTGATTTGTTTAGTTGCTATCACAACATCATGACAGCCCATGAGGCGAAATGTTAAAATTTAAAACTTCGAATTTGCTTTTTCACGTGATTATATTTTAATTGGTTATGGGACCCGTATAGAAAACGTATTTGAGCTATGAATAAGTTATTTTTCAGCATAAGAAGAAGGAAATCCTAGGAGCCGATTTTGAGTTAAAATTTTGATTACAATAAAGCAAACAGTCTTGCAAACATAGTTTATATAAAAGTATAGGATTAATTTAAAGAATAAAATGGCAATCAGTGCAAAATTTGTCTTGAGTTTTTTTGGAACTTGTTTAAATCTTCCAATATCAAATAAAAAATACTTAACCAGGTTGAACGTAAAGCAAAGAAGAGCATGCAAGTTTCAACGGTATATCGGTTGAATTTACTTTTGTAAAGTGTCTAAAAACCCACAAAAGGATTCTATTTTTCAAACATGTTTCAGGGGAGCATGAACATGTTTCATGTTTCATGTTGGGGGAGGGGCATGTTTTGCGGGGGTGGGCCGTACCCCTTCTCTGCCCACGCCCACCGGAATTAAGCTTCCCGTTTTAATTGTTTGAAGTTCTAGTCTCTCCTTAGGTATTATCGCTGTACTCGTTTCTCTTACTCTAAATGGCGCGCAGCAGTGTTGTCACCCAGGACCGTTATCACCGCGGATAAATCACCGTTTTAATAAAATTCACAGGTCAATTTTGACGTTTACAGACGTAAAAATGTATTCTGACCGTAAGGAAGAGAATCTACTCTATTGAAACTAAGGCCAGTCCGTTATCATTTTAATTCCCAGTATTTCCTATCATAAAAAAGACAAATTAAAGAGTTTACATTTGTGCTGCTCATCACTATTTCAAATAAAACACACATATTACTTCTAAACAGCACTTTAATTTTCACAGAACATTTATAAATTAATTACAAAGGTAACATAAATGTTTTGTGAAAATTAAAGTGTTGTTTAGACGTAATATGTGTGTTTTATTTGAAATAGTGATGAGCAGCACAAATGTAAACTCTTTAATTTGTCTTTTTTATGATAGGAAATACTGGGAATTAAAATGATAACGGACTGGCCTTAGTTTCAATAGAGTAGATTCTCTTCCTTACGGTCAGAATACATTTTTACGTCTGTAAACGTCAAAATTGACCTGTGAATTTTATTAAAACAACGTAAATAAGCCACAGGTTGAATTGTAAGAGAGAATAAAACGGTAATAAAAGACAAAATACAGTTTTCATTCCCTTCAATACTGTTAATGCATTTTGTCTTACACTGTGGTATGCGGAGTTGTAATTCAAAAAATGGAGGAGCTGCCAGGCGACTAGACAGGATTTCTTATTTTAAATTATCATTAGCAGCCTGCGTCATGTTGTGACTCAAAGAACAACGTAATTTAATTGGCTTTAGCATCATATTGGTTATTTATGATTTCTTAACGTCTTTCAATGAGGAAGTGTGCCTATTGTGAAATGCAATAACCAAGAATTTCATCATTCTACGCAAGGAAACGGATTAAAGTTTAATTTTTTCGGTGTACTTTTCGAAATAATTAAACATCTTTCTAAATCAAAGTTTTTATTGTAAATCTGTATATTAATACGCAAGCGGTTTTCTTTTCACAGTCCAACCGCAATAACGGCTGGGCGGATTTCAACGTATGAGGTGTCAAATTAAAGGGATTTTTATGAAGATTTGTCAACAAGTCTCAGAATTTAAAAAAGGGGCGTTACTAAAGTACAATAAAGGGCTGAAGTTTAGAAACAGTGGCGCTATTCATCGGCATTTGAGCAAGCTCAGTTCACTTTGTTTACAAACTGAACATATGGTCAAGCTCTGAAATAGTTCTACAGGTAAACCACAGATTGCAGCACTTACAATTATTTTTTTGAAATGAAAAGTTTTTTGTTTTTCCAGCTGCTTTGGCTTTCAACAAAAAGATTTATTATGTAGTTTAGGTTATATTATGAAGTGTTTTTAAAGGGCTTAAACGTTGCAGTTCCCAGTTTTACAATTTAGTTTACGATATCCCAATACATTTCAGCATAGTGTTTTTTGAAGTTTTATTAACTTAAGCCAACTTATTTTTTTTATATGGTGCGGTAATGCCAATTAGAAGAGGGCGAACATTGACCGATCGGAGGGAAACGATCGCAACCGCCTAGAATCACCCTCTCGATGTAACATTTCATGCTCCTTCCAACCTCAAACCAATAAGCTTACAATGTTTTCATCGCGCTGGGTTGCATTTCAAGAATTAAAAGACTGGTAGAGATAATGCGTCATTTACACGTTGTAGCCACAAAGACAACCTAAAAAGACAGCCGTTCCCTATAATTCCTGACTTTGTGATAACTATCAATATTGCTCGATTTCGAGCTACGTGTTTTCACGTAATGTTGAATAGTCATCAACACATTACCGTAACTCTCGCCCTTGAGCACTTTTCGCACTTTTCGCCCTTTCGAAATGTATGTTTTCGCATTTTTCCAGTCGAATGGGCTCATTTTTAGACTTAAAATATTTTAAGTCTAAAACTAATATTTTAATATTAATATTTTAAGGGGCTAAACTATACGTATGTATAGTTTAGCCCCTATACGCAAAAAGTCGGAAAAACAAAAGATATTCTTATTTTTGGTTAATTTCAGTACCTGATAACACAGTACCATCTCAAAATATGTAAAAAATACGCTGAATAATTTTGGTTCAGTGATATTTTGCCGTAACTCTCGCCCTTGAGCACTTTTCAGGCACTTACGTGTTCAAGACCGTTGTGGGATGGAAATAAGGAATGCCCCCATAGCAATTAATCAATTTATGTTTCGAAATGTATGTTTTCGCATTTTTCCAGTCGAATGGGCTCATTTTTAGACTTAAAATATGTATAGTTTAGCCCCTATACGCAAAAAGTTGGAAAAACAAAAGATATTCGTATTTTTAGTTAATGTTAATGCCAGATAACACAGTACTATCTCAAAATATGTAAAAAAATACACTGAATAATTTTGGTCCAGTGACATTTTACCGTAACTCTCTTCCTTGTCCACTTTTCAGGCACCTACGTGTTCAAGACCGTTGTGGGATGGAAATAAGGAACGCCCCATAGCAATTAATCAATTTATGTGTCGAAATGTATGTTTTCGCATTTTTCCAGTCGAATGGGCTCATTTTTAGACTTAAAATATGTATAGTTTAGCCCCTATACGCAAAAAGTCGGAAAAACAAAAGATATTCGTATTTTTAGTTAATGTTAATGCCAGATAACACAGTACTATCTCAAAATATGTAAAAAATACACTGAATAATTTTGGTCCAGTGACATTTTACCGTAACTCTCACCCTTGAGCACTTTTCAGGCACTTACGTGTTCAAGACCGTTGTGGGATGGAAATAAGGAACGCCCCCATAGCAATTAATCAATTTATGTGTCGAAATGTATGTTTTCGCATTTTTCCAGTCGAATGGGTTCATTTTTAGACTTAAAATATGTATAGTTTAGCTCCTATACGCAAAAAGTCGGAAAAACTAAAGATAAGTTAATTTTAATCCCAGATAACACAGTACCATCTTAAAATATGTAAAAAAATACGCTGGATAATTTTGGTCCAGTGACGTTTTACTGTAACTCTCGCCCTTGAGCACTTTTTGGGCACTTACGTGTTATAGACCGTCGGGGGCTGGAAATAATGTTCGCCTCATAGAAATTAATCAATTTATGTGTCGAAATGTATGTTTTCGCACTTTTCCAGTCGAATGGGCTCATTTTTAGACTTAAAATATGTATAGTTTAGCCCCTATACGAAAAAAGTCGGAAAAACAAAAGATATTCGTATTTTTAGTTAATTTTAATGCCAGATAACACATTACTATCTCAAAATATGTAAAAAAATACACTGAATAATTTTGGTCCAGTGACATCTTTACCGTAACTCTCACCCTTGAGCACTTTTCAGGCACTTACGTGTTCAAGACCGTTTTGGGATGGAAATAAGGATCGCCTCATAGCAATTAATCAACCTATGTGTCGAAATGTATGTTTTCGCACTTTTCCAGTCAAATGGGCTCATTTTTAGACTTAAAATATGTATAGTTTAGCCCCTATACGCAAAAAGTCGGAAAAACAAAAGATATTCGTATTTTTAGTTAATGTTAATGCCAGATAACACAATACTATCTCAAAATATGTAAAAAAATACACTGAATAATTTTGGTCCAGTGACATTTTACCGTAACTCTCTCCCTTGAGCACTTTTCAGGCACTTACGTGTTCAAGACCGTTGTGGGATGGAAATAAGGAACGCCCCCATAGCAATTAATCAATTTATGTGTCGAAATGTATGTTTTCGCATTTTTCCAGTCGAATGGGTTCATTTTTAGACTTAAAATATGTATAGTTTAGCTCCTATACGCAAAAAGTCGGAAAAACTAAAGATAAGTTAATTTTAATCCCAGATAACACAGTACCATCTTAAAATATGTAAAAAAATACGCTGAATAATTTTGGTCCAGTGACGTTTTACTGTAACTCTCGCCCTTGAGCACTTTTTGGGCACTTACGTGTTGTAGACCGTCGGGGGCTGGAAATAATGTTCGCCTCATAGAAATTAATCAATTTATGTGTCGAAATGTATGTTTTGGCATATTTCCAGTCGAATGGACCAATTTCCAGACTTAAAATATGTATAGTTTAGCTCCTATACGCAAAAAGTCGGAAAAACTAGAGATAAGTTAATTTTGATGCCAGATAACACAGTACCATCTTAAAATATGTAAAAAAATACGCTGAATAATTTTGGTCCAGTGACGTTTTACTGTAACTCTCGCCCTTGAGCACTTTTTGGGCACTTACGTGTTGTAAACCGTCGGGGGCTGGAAATAATGTTCGCCTCATAGAAATTAATCAATTTATGTGTCGAAATGTATGTTTTGGCATATTTCCAGTCGAATAGACCAATTTCCAGACTTAAAATATGTATAGTTTAGCTCCTATACGCAAAAAGTCGGAAAAACTAAAGATAAGTTAATTTTGATGCCAGATAACACAGTACCATCTTAAAATATGTAAAAAAAATACGCTGAATAATTTTGGTCCAGTGACGTTTTACTGTAACTCTCGCCCTTGAGCACTTTTTGGGCACTTACGTGTTGTAGACCGTCGGGGGCTGGAAATAAGGATCGCCTCATAGCAATTAATCAACCTATGTGTCGAAATGTATGTTTTCGCACTTTTCCAGTCGAATGGGCTCATTTTTAGACTTAAAATATGTATAGTTTAGCCCCTATACGCAAAAAGTCGGAAAAACAAAAGATATTTGTATTTTTAGTTAATTTTAATGCCAGATAACACAGTACTATCTCAAAATATGTAAAAAAATACACTGAATAATTTTGGTCCAGTGACATTTTACCGTAACTCTCTTCCTTGTCCACTTTTCAGGCACTCACGTGTTCAAGACCGTTGTGGGATGGAAATAAGGAACGCCCCCATAGCAATTAATCAATTTATGTGTCGAAATGTATGTTTTCGCATTTTTCCAGTCGAATGGGTTCATTTTTAGACTTAAAATATGTATAGTTTAGCCCCTATACGCAAAAAGTCGGAAAAACTAAAGATAAGTTAATTTTAATCCCAGATAACACAGTACCATCTTAAAATATGTAAAAAAATACGCTGAATAATTTTGGTCCAGTGACGTTTTACTGTAACTCTCGCCCTTGAGCACTTTTTGGGCACTTACGTGTTGTAGACCGTCGGGGGCTGGAAATAAGGTTCGCCTCATAGAAATTAATCAATTTATGTGTCGAAATGTATGTTTTGGCATATTTCCAGTCGAATGGACCAATTTCCAGACTTAAAATATGTATAGTTTAGCTCCTACACGCAAAAAGTCGGAAAAACTAAAGATTAGTTAATTTTGATGCCAGATAACACAGTACCATCTTAAAATATGTAAAAAGATACGCTGAATAACTCTGGTCCAGTGACGTTTTACTGTAACTCAAGCCCTTGAGCAGTTTTCAGGCACTTACGTGTGTTAGACTGTTGTGGGATGGAAATAAGGATCGCCTCATCTATATTATTTAAAGAATTTCTGGGATTTTGTCCAGACCAAATCGACCCCTAGGAATTAGTTTTCAACGCATATCTGGTATCAAATTAATGTTGTTACCCTCTAGATTTGCTCTTTTGCGGATTTGGAAAATATCGCATGAAAAGCCTCCATACTCGAGGCTTTTGAAATTTCAGCGAAGGTGCTACTATCTGGGTTAGAACCTGCGAACTCTTTCCAATTCACATTTGTTTATAACAAAACAGATGATCAAGATTAGAAATAGTTCTAAAGATATGCCATGGGATGCAGGGCAAGTAAATGTCCTTATGATTTGTATTTACTAAAACATTGAACTTTTTTTAAAGATAACAGAAGATTAGGAAGAGTGTTTGCTATATTGAAACTAAGACCAACAGTCTGTAATCAACTGAATTTACCGTATTTCTTTTCTTAAAAAGGAATCATTCTTTAATCATTCTTAATAAGACAGGTGCCTCATGGAGGACGTCACCCTAAATATGAGTGAAGGATGACTGTGATGATCGTGATGATAGTGGCGCGATCTTGTAGCCTTGTTACTTAATTAGGAACATAAGTAAATAGGAGGTGCTCGGAGATGGGATTTTATAACTAACTATTGACAGTGAAGACACATTGATACATGTTTCAACACATTGATGTATGTTTCTACGTTTTGAGCCTTAAAATATCAATATTTGTTGAACGTTAACCTAAAAAATTCAAGTTTTAAAACACATTACAAATTTAAAACCTTTATTAATTAAATGTACTTAGAATCCGGGGTTATTGAAGTGTTAACAGTTAGCCTACCTATTTTAATCGATTTTGGCTGGCAAGAATTGGTTGGAAGGCAAGAACGACAATACAGACCGAATTACTTAAAAATGATTTTATTATGGCTGGAAAACTATCCAGTAACTAGATGACTTAGCCATAAAACGTATACAACCTATAGGAAAAAGTTTTTTCAGTTGTGGGCAGATAACGGAATTTTACCGTTAAGTGTTATCCTAAAAAAACCAATTATTAGCCGAAAATGTTGGGTCAAATTAAAACGTTGTAATATCTATCGTGAAATTATATTTTT
The DNA here is from genome assembly GCA_035578135.1 of Flexamia atlantica. NCBI lineage: Eukaryota > Metazoa > Arthropoda > Insecta > Hemiptera > Cicadellidae > Flexamia > Flexamia atlantica. The sequence goes on along the minus strand of JAQJVK010000005.1, from coordinate 51,206,214 downwards.
AAACAATGATTTATAACGTAAATAATGAAAAATGTTAAGCAAATTTTTTTGGTGATACAATTCAGCCAATATCATTCTTATTTAATCCCCAACATTTGAAGCAGTAAGTAATGCAATTTAAAACACCGAACGAAGAATAACAGAAATCCTAGACAACATATCGCCGTGAGAACATAAGTCAGGCGAGGACTTGCCGATCTCGCCACGATTAAATCTCGAGTAAACCAAACCTTGGGTTCAAGTAACATTGCTATCTGTTTTTATAATTAAAATCAGCTGACCCTGGGGATAGATTTTTCTGGGTAGCGATGATGACAGATTGCAGGCCACGGTTATATTACTTAAAATGACTATTACGGTAGCCATTGTCTACCATGGGCGGGGTTAACGGACGGGCGGGCGGGAGTAGAGGACGTGCCTGCTTTGTCTCAAGTAAAGGATGAGCAGAAGGCGGGAATATTATTTTCTCTCTTACCGGGCGGATGGATTGTATTCTCGAATGTAAACGATTCTACATCAAACGGTTCAAACGCCTTACTGTTCACCTGGTAGGTAGTATGGTAAGATGGTACAGAGCTACAGTAATTTTTACGTGGACGTAGGAATCTATAAAAAGGATTTTACTAAAAATTGTAAATAATTGTCTCAATCCACTATATTTATATTTTATTCTTTAAATGTTTTACTGCAAATTTATACGCCGAATACAGGGAAACTTACTATGAAATATTTTATTATTCACAATTAATAGGTCCCTAACTATTTTGTAGCATGATTGCCTGATCTTTATAAGCAACCTGTTCGCAGCCCCGGATCCAGCCGACAAACAATAATAGTCCGGCTGACGAACTATGAAAATTGCAAAAACGTTTGAATGTTTAAAATGGACTTCGGAATAAGTACAAGTTTAATTTGTCAAATATAATGTTTCAATAGCATTAAATTGGAACGTAAAGTATGAAATCCACGAAGAATCAAAAGTAATAACAAAGGTGATGTTATTTATAAGTAATTTAAATAAAAAAAATTTTATAAAAGGTATTTTTTACAAATAACGCCTAAACGGGACATAAAGGCGTTCCGACAGAGTTCGTCGGGACAACAGGACACGTACCTAAATTAATTTCTTGATAATCATTCAATCACGTACTTAAAGTCATCCCGTTGAAAACGGAACGCCTGGTCATCATAAGTAAGTTACACAAGTGCTACAGAAGGTTTTTCAAGAGCAATAGTGGTTTAAAACCTCAGTTGGCAACACCGCCGTGAGGTAGACTTACTGACGGATTTTTAAATTCATGTAGACTTATTGCCAAAATGATTTTAAATACTATATATGCAGCGAAAAACTAAAAAGTTGTCCATAACTCTACGTAGACTTACTGCCGTCTTTTTGTCAAACGTAGACTTACCGACTTATATTCCACTATATATATATATATATATATATATATATATATATATATATATATATTTATGAAAACGAACGAATGGTGTTTTTGGCATCTGGGGACCTCAAAAAGAAAAGTTATAATGGTCTCGGGCTTAGGTCTCATCATGAGACCTACGGTAACAGCTTCTTCCCTGTAGGGGAAATTCGCTAAAAATGAAAAAACTGTAAATTCAAAAGAAATCCTGATTAGCAAACAATTTATTTCTTTGATGAATACTACTATCTGTAAATACTATATACTACAGATCTGAGGCCATAGCAAAACTGGCTGTAAGATTTTCTTTTAAATTGAGATTTTAAAGTTTTATTACTCTATGGGAGTCAGTACGACTGACTGTGTGCTCACTTTATGTCAAAACTGGCTATCTGCTATCCAAAAACAATGTTAAAGTATAGCGGTTGTGGTAAAACTCGCCTTTTCCATCCCGACTGTGGTTGCATAACTGGTCATTTGCAGCCGACCCATGGTTGTCGCAGCTTATGATCATGTGACTTTTCAGTTTGTTTACATCTCGACTTACAGTAGTTTCAATAGGTTATAGCTACTATCAGAGTATTTTAAAGTTTATTATTAAAATAATTATGGATACAATCATTAAACCTTTCCCATGTGGAAAAGGGCAAAAGAAGAAACCTAATCCCGAGGAATGGAAGAGATTTTGACATTTTAATACTCTATGGGAGTAGATAAACACCAGAATGTGTGCTCACTTTATGTCAAAACTGGCTATTTGCTACCCAAAAACAATGTTGAAGTATAGCGGTTGTAGCAAAACTTGACTTTTCCATCCCGACTGTTGCTGCAAAACTGGTTATTTTAGTCTGTCACAGCAAAACTGGCTAAGTGCAATGATTAATGTATTTTTACTGGCAAGTTAATAGTTAAAGCTAAAAAATATTTGTTTCTAAAGACTTTTAAGTACTTAATGTACTTGTAAAAAAATTACAACTCAATAACACTATCTGAACAAAATATAAATGTTTTTTTGTTTTCCTGAAAAGTTTTTGTTTTGGCACTTGGCCAGTTTTGCTATGACCCGCCTCATCTGTAAGCAAGTGTATCTATATACTAGGATACAAGAATACTTTTGTAAATATAATGTAATATTTGGACGTTTCAAATGTTCAAGGCTGTACTATTTTGTGAATGAAGATGTTTAAAAAAATTATAACTGGCTTTTGAAAAAACCTTTTTATGCCCTCTTGGAGTTTTTTGACTTTAAAGACATCAGTTTTTAGATCATGGTCCTACTGAATAGTTTTAGCATATCCCCTGACTTAGGTTAATATTTTTAAGTACCGTACCTTAATTAAGTAAGGTAGACCAATACCTAAATTAAGAACAATGTATTTCTGACATGTATGTCTTGACTGTAATGTGACTTTGTCAATGCATTTTTTGTAAAACGGCAAATAAATAATAACAAGAATAATTATTATTATTATTTTAATTGTTATTATTAGGCCTACTATTAACTTTGACTTAGTGTTTTAACCATGATGATGGGATTGCTATCCAAACGTGAAATCAAATTAAATAAACTGATTCTACACAAAATCATTTCTTCATATTGTATCCCTATTAATTATAAAAATAGAAGCCAAAGCAAATAAATAATTCAAATTATGTATTTATATATTACCGGTATATGAAAATGAGCAAGTGATGTTTCTGGTATCTAGGGACCTCAAAGTGAAAAGAAAAGGTTATAGTGAACTCAAACTTAGGTCTTACCTTGAGACCTACACTCAATAGCTTTTAGTCCAGTCAATCTGGGGTTTTTAAGGGAAAAAATTAGGAGAAGGCTGAATTTTTTCCCATCGACTACTACCATATAGACAAGCTTCTACCCAAAAGTCCCCACCCCTACCCCTCTTGCTTTCCCCCCTACAGCCCCCCCCCCCCATATTTTCCAAGTCTATTGGTTGCAGTGTTTTACTAAACTGCTTATATCTCATAAACTATTTGAGATATCTATTATATTTTGATGTTTTTGGATTTCTCATAAACTAATCTAAAAATAATGTTATTTAGTTTTTTACGATTAATGTACTCATTCTACGTCTATTTTCCTGATTAATTAAAAAAAATCATTTTCCTTCATTTTGAACCAAATATATTTATATTTTGCCAATTAACAAGGCTCAAATAACTTCTGTTATGAATCTGTTTTGTACTGAACATATTCTCCTGTGTATAAGCTTTAAAATAATATCATACTTGGCTTGCTTTTCTCACATATTGCCTTGCTGATACAAGTAAAACTTGTTTTAGTACAGCGCCTGGCACGGCCACGCGCCACGCCATTGAGGTTCATTCCACCTGGGGTTTTAAGGGGAGGGGAAAATAAGAAAAAGCTGAATTTTTCACCGTCGACTACTACCGTATGGACAAGCTTCTAGCCAAAAGTCTCCACCCCTACCCCTCTTGCTTCCCCCCCTACAGCCAACCCCATATTTTCCAAGTCTTTTGATTGTAGTGTCTAATAAATGCAGTATTTTGCTAAATAGTCCAGGCAACAAAAAGGTATAGAGGGAATTTTTTGGAACACAATTTTTGACTTTGCAGCTTTGTTTGGACTAGTGAGGAGGTGAACATATCAAAAGTCCCCGTCCGTAGCCCTTGAGCGGGGGGAGGGAGGGGGTTCTGAAGGTACCATTTTTTGTTTTTCCTAAACATCTTGAAAACGATCAACTTTAAGTACTCCCTATTAAATTTAAAAATTAAAGAAAATTAAATTTTCCGTAAGAAAAGTATATAATATGTCTATTTCGGTCCAACCATTTGCTAGGTAAGCACTAAGTACTAATATTTAAACAAATATCCCTTCCAAAAGAGATACATGTAAATTTATGGGTATCATACAAGCCCAATGAGGTAACGCTTTTTTCACCTAAAGAATAGCATTCAGGAAATATTGACAAAATTTCGGGTAATTTGACACCTCAATCAAAAAATTGGTCCAAAATGAAGGTGTTTGAGAGCTTACAAAAAAGTTATTTTCAAGGAATTATTATGTATTTGTAATAATTCCTTGAAAATAACGTTTTTTGTGAGCTCACCAACACCATTACTTTAGATAAATTTTTAAGATTGAGGTATCAAATTACACGAAATTTTGAGAATATTTCCTGAATGCTGTTCATTTTCCTTTAGGTGAAAAAGCATTGCCCCATTGGGCATGTATGTTACCCACAAATTTACATGTATTTCTTATGGAAGGGATATTGTTCAAATATTAATAAAATTAGTGCTTACCTAGCAAATGTTTGGACCAAAATAGACATATTATATACTTTTCTTACAGAAAATTTAATTTTTTTAATTTTTAAATTTAATAGGGAATACTAAAAGTTGATCGTTTTCAAGATGTTTAGGAAAAACAAAAAATGGTACCTTCAGAACCCCCTCCCTCCCCCCATGCTCAAGGGCTACGGATGGGGACTTTTGATGTTCACCTACTAACTAGTCCAAACAAAGCTGCAAAGTCAAATATTGTGTTCCAAAAAATTCCCTCTATACCTTTTTGTTGTCTGGACTATTTAGCAAAATACTGCATTTATTAGACACTGCAATCAATAGACTTGGAAAATATAGGGTTGGCTGTAGGGGGAGAAGCAAGAGAGGCAGGGGAGGGGACTTTTGGCTGGAAGCTTTTCTGTACAATAGTAGTCAATGGTGAAAAATTCAGCTTTTTCTTATTTTCCCCTCTCCTTAAATCCCCAGGTTGAACATCTGCGGTGGCGTAGCGCGCAGTAAAACATGTTTTAGCGAATTTCCCCTATAGGGAAGAAGCTGTTACCGTAGTACTCAAGACCCAGACCATGATAACTTTCGTTTTGGGGCCCCCAGAAGCAAAAAGCACCGTTCGTTCGAATTTATATATATAGATATATATAATATATATGTCTGTTAACACGATAGCGGCCGTAAATATGGTCCGATCTTAATGGAATTTGGTACAGACGTGTAAAGTGGCAATCACTCGGACGAGTTCGTGAACCAGCCCAATCGGACCACCGGAAGGGGGGGTAAAGGGGAATAAACCCCCCCAAAAATAGGTTTTTTGAGTTTTTCATATAGAAAAATAAAATTTATCGAATTTTCGTTTGCACCATTGAATTCAGCTCAAAAAAACAAACAATTTAGTATTGTCAATCACTGCTCTATGTCCATTGGTTACCGAGATATTGAAAGTGGTAAACACAGTACGTTGTCCCAATGTTAACCTTATGGGAAAAAAGTAAAATTCTATATCTCGGTTATTTCTCAACATATCTGGATAAAACTTGGTTTGTGGCTTCATCTAAATGAGATCTAATATTTAATAGTCTAAAATCACCAATATTTTCTTTTTTCATGGCAGCAAACCTGCATACTCATTCCCCATGTTATTCTTATGGAGCTTACAAAAACATGTAAATTCTCGCTATGTTGGCTTGAACCAAGGCCACACTACCCTACAGGCCGGAGTCTCCCCCCCCTCCTCCCTGATGCCACGTCACAACACCGGCCGAACTCCTAGCGCTGTGTTGGAAATAGCAACTAAAATCATATGAAAATCGTAAACATTTACCAAAAAATTATGACATTAGAACATCAAAATGAACACAATTAGAAACAAAACTGTCAAATTTCCAATAAATCACCTGATGAAAAGTAAACAAATTACTTGCCTGTAATGTTTACCGGTTTTTAAGTTTATGAAATAAAGTCTTGTTTTCTTTAAAATTATTTTCAACCGCATTTAGTTGTTCATTGATTAATGCAGATTCGAAAAAATAATGGTTTCTAAACGAACACTTAAACGAATTACTTCGGGCACGATAGTTTTAAGAGTGCGACAGTGAATCGCCATAAGAGTACATTATAAAATCGTCTGCGATTCCGTCTGATAGTGTGACGTCACCACAAAAGGACTCCGGCCTGTAGTGTAGTGTGGCCTTGCTTGAACTATGTTCTTTTACAATTGAAATTCGCTGAGTATGCAGGTCTGCTGCAACGGGGGTATTACTTGTATTAGCAGGGCAATATGTGAGAGAAGCAAGTTAATTATTGTATAATTTGAAAGCTTATAAGCAGGAGAAAATATTTAGTGCAAAACAGATTCATGACGGAAGTGATTTGAGCTTTGTTATTAGACAAAATATAAATATATTCGGTCAAAAAGTAAGAAAATGCTTTAACCATTTTAATTAAGAAAAAAACATAGAAGGAGTAAATTAATCGTAAAACACTACATGACATTATTTTTAGAGTAGTTTATGAAAAATCTGAAAACAAAAAAATGTAAGATATACCTCAAATGGTTTCTGAGATATAAGCAGTTTAGCAAAATACTGCATTTATTAGACATGGAAAATATGGGGGGGGGCTTTAGGGAGGGAAAGCAAGGGGGTAGGGGTAGCAAGGGGGACTTATGGCTAGAAGCTTGTCTCAGGGCTTGTAACAGTTCTTGAGGTTGAAAAAAATAAAAAAATAACTCAAATAAGAAAAAAAATAACCAAAAAATAACCTTTTGTACACAATAAATGCAGCTAAAAATTAGAAATCCGGTGTTATATTGGGGATAATACATTCTTAACCTTGGTAAAAAAGAAAATCTCGACAGATTAATCACAAATCTGCCTAGATTTGACGGTGAGACTTGATTTTCACACAACGAGACTTAGTTTTCACGCATTTTAGGATGATGAGATTTGTCTGCCGCCATGCTGTTACAAGATCGTCTGACAGATGAATACTGTAAACAAGGCTTGTAGCAGTTCTTGAAGTTGAAAAAAATAAAAAAATAACCAAAATTCCAAAAAAAATAACAAAAATAACCTAATTCCAAAAAAAATAACAAAAAATAACCAAGAGCAAAAAAATAACAAAAAAATAAAAAAAATAACCTGTTACAAGCCCTGTTGTCTATACGGTAGTAGTCGATGGTGAAAAATTTAGCTTTTTCCTTGTTTGTTCCCCCTTAAACCCCCAGGTTGAATGAACTTCGGCAGCGTAGCGCGCAGTCGCAGCAGGTGCTGTAAAATGTGTTTCAGCTAATATTAGCAGGGCAGTATGTGAGAAAAGTTAGTCAAATATGATATCATTTTAAAGCATATAAACAGGGGAAAATATTTAGTGCAAAACAGCTTTTTAATGGAAGTGATTTGAGCACTATTGTTAAGCGATACATAAATATTTTAGGTTAAAAATGAAGGAAAATGCCTTTTTTCCAAATTAAACAGGAAAATAGACGTAGAAGGAGTAAATTAATCATAAATCACTATGTAACATTATTTTTAGACCTTTTTATGAGGAATCCAAAAACAACAAAATAAAAAGGTTATCTCAAATAGTTTCTGAGATATAGTCATTTTTAAAAAGTACTGTATTTTTTAAACTTAAAGAACAATAATGGGCTGTAGGGGGGGGGGGGGAAGCAAGAGGGGTAGGGGTGGGGACTTTTGGCTAGAATCTTGTCTGTATGGTAGTAGTCGATGGTGAAAAATTCAGCCTTCTCCTAATTTGTTCCCCTATTGCCTCTTTTTCGGAACAGATTGACTGGACTATTTTCCTTTTCTGTGGAAATTCACTACAAAACTCTTGATTAATTAATCATTAGGGGAGAGCGAACATTCCGCCATACACTTTAGCGAGAATGGCCAAGGATCACTCTAATTTTTAGTTCAAATTTATGAACTAAACAATCTACCAAAACCATCTAGTTTGGTTCGCTGCCAATTGCACACAGATAAATTAAATCTATTCCACAGTTTAAAAAGAAAGTAAAAAAGTATAGGCTCCTATACAACTGGAGGAGCTATATGTACAACTGAAAATATAGCATAACACGTTAACTGCCATGTCGGGCCGATTGGCCCGACGGAACAGTGGAGGTAAATCTAAACTGTCGGGCCGATCGGGCTGACAGCGTCCCGCCAGCAGTGTTTTGCGTTTTTGACGCTAGAGCGCAGGTTACACAACCTAGCGGCAATTAAGTGAACTGCGTTGGCTTGTCGATAACCAGGCTATATAGAGTACGTACCTTTTGATGGTTTATCCCTCCAGCCCCTGTTGTATACTAAGGCAAATCAGCTGGAATATTGTCGGACCGATTGGCCCGACATGTATTTATTTTGTTTTATCCAAACTTTTTATCACTAAATTATATTCAATCGCATTCTTTGTAAATCAGGAAGATAACATTTCTGACTTTTAAGGGTTAAGTAGTTGTTTTAGTTATATTATGCAACTAAAAAAGCTATTATCTAATACTAAAGCTTTATTTTTTTAAAGTGAAATACTTAAATAACTCTAAATAAATTTAAGCGTGATTTTAAAAAATAAACCAAATAAACCATTTGTTTATATTAGTTAACTTGGTAAATGTGGTGTTTTTTAATAAGATTGCTTGACATTATACTTAATAATAGTCACCGGTCAAATAAAACTCCATTGAGTACATATACAAAATTTATTAATACAAATAAACCTTGAGGAATGCTAAACACATGTTGAGGTTTTTGTAGGCCCTAGACCAATTTACTTGTGAATGTCTTTGAAACACTTTTTGCATAGGAACGGCTTTTCGGGACACATTTCACAAAAGGTTGTGACTCTGGTCATGTTCCTGGCCTTAGATCGCCCTTCAGATGTAGCTACCTTGTGATAGCACATTTTGCAGAACCTCCTCACTCTTCTTTTATTTTTTCCTTCGCCTGTGAAGGAAGACGATTCTGCTAGATAGTGATGGCCGGTTTTGCTAACCGGCTCTATTCGCTCTTCTTTCAGGCCGAGAAGCTCAAAGACGATTTGCTCCTTAAAACTTGTAATAGAGTACAGGTACCTGCGGGTACGTAATGCAGCAGGTCCTACGTTGTCCTTATAAGCTAACCAGGCATTTACGACTGCTGTCCCCAGGAGCACTTCCTCTGCAACCTTGTGATACCATCGCATTGATTTCCTGACTGACGTGTTGTACGAGGACATTTGGTCTGACAAATCTATCCCCATTTTTGCTTTGTTATATTCAACTACAGCAAGCGGTTTCAAAATAGGCTCACCATTTAGTGATGTTTTTCCTGTGTCAACAAACTCTGGAGGATGTATTGTTGACATGATCCTTACTTCTCGTTTGTCCATCCAACGGATATAGACGATGCCACTTGGGTACTCTAGGCAGTTCATTTCCCCTTTTTGTAGCTGAACTTTTTCCCCATCAGAGTTTGTTATTATCTTGTTGTGTGGAAACCACGACCTGTTAGCGATCACCGTGCCAACAAGGTGGGTTTTTTTTATCAAGCATCCAATTTGCCAGGTCCACAGAGGTATAAAAATTATCAATAAATAGAACATGGCCTTTGTTCAAGTAGCCAGTCATAAGCTGTGAAACTACAGATGATGCAAGGGACATACCCTCCGTCCTCCCAGTGCCTTTACCCATGTAAATCATTATTCGATATGTGTATCCGGTGCTGTCACATAATTTGAATAACTTTATCCCATACTTATGGGTCTTGCTAGGGATGTATTGTTTGAAAAGTAACCTTCCCCGGAATGGTACCATACTCTCGTCAATCACAATGTTTTGTCCGGGAGTTTTTTTGCTCTTAAAAATATTGTTTAGGATTGTTATCAGGGGGGAGATTTTTCCAAGACGGCCATCACGAGCTAGGTTATTGTTGTCATTGAAATGCCAGAAACGGAGCAGTAACTGAAATCGGTTTCTGCTCATTACTTTACTGGCAACATAATTTTTATAGAGGAGTTTAGTGGACCAATAGTCTGAAATTCGTGGCAGTGGTGATAACCCCATATACATGAGTAAACCAATGAACTGTTTCATTTCATCGATATTAGTGGGTTGCCAAAGCCGAAGCCTACTACTTCGATTCATCCTAATTTTTGAAATTACTTGAGCTGCATTTAGATTTGTCTCATTAACCATAAATTCTAATACTTCTTCAGTCAAATAGGCGCTAAAATAATCTTTAGGCTTTGCGGTTTTCGGTGGTTGATAGTTAAATTTTTCTGTTCCAGTAAATGCAAATTTTTTCTGTTTACCTTCAAACATCTTCCATTTCGCTTCCTCTTCTTTTTTCATGTTCAGCTTATCCACTTTTTTCTTCAATTTCTTGTATTTTTCATTCAACCCCTGAAATTCATGGTGCACACTACCCTCATCACCACTTATATTGTTTTCTGTGTGTGAAAAGTTATTGCCGGTTGAAGTTCCTGGACTACACAAGGTTTCATGTCGTGAATCATTTATGCTACTATTAACTGTTCCCGAAACACTGGTGATATCGTCATCACTTTCACTATCATTAGGGTTTTCCATATCAAGGACCAAATCGTTTATCATACTGTTTTCATCTTCATCACTAGGCAAAAAATCTGGATCGTCGTCTAAATTATCACCATCACTCCCTTCATCAAACGTCATGTCCATCAAATCCGGTTCACTTAACATTGGGTCTACAAGAGTTTGAAATATTTCATCCTCACTGAGGTCACTCATTTTGCAGGTTTACTAAAACCACTAACAAATAAATAACTCTAAAACTTCACTCTGACAAAGCTGACAGAACTGATCCCCACTACCACTGAACTGGGGTGAAAACGGCGGGAAAGGATGAGGCGAGTTTCGACACAGACGCGGCACGTGGTTTTATGAATGCGAGGTATAGCGAGGCATGCCAAACGCAACATGTATACTCTCGCACTCGCCTGACCTCGCCCTGACTCGGCGAGGGTGAATTTGTGTTATGACGTTTCACTGGAAGGGGTGGTTACCATAGTAACCGGCGTGCACGTGTTTGCAATACCGCCATTTAGTTCCTAACCTCAAAATAGTGACGAAAAGAACGGGTGGCCGATCGGCCCGACAGATCAGTTAAGCATCGAGAAAAAAACGAAAAATGTAGCTGTCGGGCCGATCGGTCCGACGCTTCCCCCTCCACTTTTGAGGCACTATTTTCATTGGAAATGTTTAATAATTGCTCAAAACAATTTTTGTAATCAAGATTTCATTGGAATTACAAAAAAATATTTTTTCAAAATTTGGTGCCATTTATATAAATAGCCGTGGCAGTTAACGTGATAATGGAGAAGCAAATAAAAGAAATACACATTAGAGTTTGGTACAATACCATAAATTAACATATACAGTAGAGCGCCGATTATCCGAATGTCGGTCATCCGAACCGTCGGTTAACCGAACGCCGTAATAATTCATATTTTGAACATGATTCTCAAGCAATTCAAATTCGCGCGCCAACCAAAACTCCTGTCGCACCGGGATATCCATGTATTCTGGTAGATTTCATAATAAAATTACGTGAATAAGTTTTGTTTGATCATTTTTTAGCCTTTTTAATACTAAGAATTACGTTAATTAATAATTTTAAACTGTTGTCTTTTCATGTTCGATTATCCGAATATTCAGTTATCCAAACACCCCTTGTCCCCAATTAGTTCGGATAATCGGCGCTCTACTGTATCGCCATTAGTTGTGTAGGCTTATTGTAAATCCCTGACATTCCCAGACCTTTTTTTAATTTTCCTGTTTTTGGCATATTTTTGACATTGTGATTTCCTGAAATTTATGTGTTGGGGAACGATTTCACTCCAAAATATAGACAATAACATCTTTAACACATTAGCACACACTTTCTAGATTTTTTTTATTATTAAATTCCATGACGTAAGGTGAGTCAATTTTAAGAAATTTCCTTGACTTGTAGCACTTTCCTCACCCTAAACCTATTGCCCTGACTTTTCCTGACCTTGCCTTATGCTCAAGGTCTGTAAGAACCATAAACTAAGGAGTTGGGAAAAAATGTAAAATTTGGGATAATATCTTCGTAAATCTAATCATTGATAGTGTCATAATAAACGTTTGGGGCTAAACTGTACATTTCTGTACGGCTTTACCCCTTCATTTACCACGTTTTAATTTGAAATCGTAACCTCAAAGCCAATGTAGCATAACTAATGATCTCTGGTTATCAAAAGATAGCTTGAGACAAGCAGTTTCTTAAGATATCCAATATTCTAGTTTAAATTAAGATTTTTTTGCCTAATTCACGTTTTAATATGTGGCAAAATTAGAAAAAAATTCACTGAAGGTTTTTCTCTAAAATTATAAAAAGTTTGCGCTTACTGCAACCTGCTCTTCCCAACAAGTTAGTGTGATATAGCGCTAGGCTGCAGCAGTGATCAGAGCTCTGGACCTTTAAAAACAGACCAGAAACTGGCTGTACAGTTTAACCCGCATGTGTAGTTTGCCCCGCTCTCCCCAAACATTTTTTTGTCTGATACCCGCTAGGGTAGGCCTAATGATGGTGTCAAAATAATCGTGACTGAGTTAAGCCAAAATTACTGAGACACACATTTACTTTATTTAATTAATTTAATTGATATTCTATGAAACACTTATGACCTTGATGAGAACAAATACAAATTTTAATGTTTGAGTGAGTTTTTCCTAACACTAGTTACTATATGGGATTGTGGCGTGTCCTGCGATCCAGCAACTTGGAGGTCACGAATTGTGGAGAGTTATGAGCGAAGGCTTGTGGACACTGTGTTCCTTAGTGGAGATTAACATCCGCACTATTGAGTACTTTATTACATTCTTAGGACCGTGTACTCATAATTAGACCAGTCCGTAAATTGTAAACCAGACAAATTGTGGTTCAGATCCCTTGTTAAAATGTAGGTCCCTTAGTTGCCATTGGCTGTTGGGATATTAATTAACCTCTTGAAGTCCACGCCCGCACATATGCGGGATGACCCCCAGCCCGCCGCTGGTCCACGCCCGCCTATAGGCGGGATCAGACATCGTTCGGTTTCAGCGGTCCTTGACTTCACAGACTAACAAAGTTTCTGTCACAAGTTATATGTATTTTTTCGTCAGAAAACGAGCTTTCTAATGGTATATTTCGTTTTGTTATTTTCCCGGGTGGGAACACTGGGAAACGAAATGAACTGCACATTTTTAGTTGCGTCGTCAGCTGTTGCTCAGTCCATAAACAAAACAAAATGGCTTCAAGTGACCGGCGTTTTCTTCGCGATTGTGAAATAGCGGAATTTATAACTAATGATAGATTTAGTGACGAATCTGATGAAAAGTGATCATGATCATGAAGTGCTATTTTTACTGATTGACAATCTCCAAAAATCTCCAAAATAACCCGGACCGGGCATGTATATGGTAGTAAAAATACCCGGACTTTAAGAGGTTAACAGTCCTGTCTAAGGAATATCTCGGCCTTAGACAGTAACAAGACTGCAAGATCGCGCCACAATCATCATACACTAATCCTTCACTCATATTCACCTTAAAATACCCTTTACTGGTGGTCGGCGTCTAATAATAAGTAAATATAAAAACTTGGTTGAAAAGTAATGTTACCGGGATTAAGCTACATTTTTAAATATAGGGGCTATAGGCCTAAAGTTGTAAGTTTTAGTTTAAAGTTGTAAGTTTGTAAAGTAAATTTACCTTGGATTGTTGTATCCATTTGCATGCACCCAGTGGTTTTGTTTTTTATTATTTTGCTTGTTGTACATGTAATAATGTTGACCACCGTTAACAAATAGGTGTTGAGTCGTTTCATTCTTCAAACAGTGTACAGTGTTATCACTTCTCTCTTTCATTGGACAATGTTGCCGCAACTGATCTTCAGTCATCTGTATCATCATTGGTTGCTGATACATTGTAGAGGTGTACATGATAATTAAAACAATGTTATTCTTGAATATCAGATGATAAAGTGTGTTTAAAATATAACACTTATTTCATCATAACAACATTAATATTCATCCATTACTTTTATACAATTTTGTATTATCTTTAGCAAATTTGTATGGTTATTGATCACCTTTATTGTCTTCAAGTATTTTAATGGCTTGTATATAATAATTTTTTACTGTCAGTTGGGCTTCTCAGAATCTGGAAAAAAGACTCAATTAGAAAAAATACAAAATTGGAAATGCACAACTTAAATTTTTCACAGAATTATTTAGTAATAAAATAAAAGCAAATTATTTATATAGGCCTCCATGTGTATCACACTCAACAAAGACGGGGCTTAGTGAAAATTAAATTTACAAAGTTAGAAAGACATAGAAAAAGTTAAGTGTATGACAATAATTATTCTCTTATTTTGGATGGTATCAGGGCTGTCCATGTGGGGAACCGCAACTTGTATCATCGACAAAACTTTAGGGGGGAGGGAGTAAAAATCATGGGAGGACGGAATGAAAGAAAATAACCCCATATTTTACTTATTTGTATGGTCCTTCTGCAGCTTGAACTAATTCAAAATTCTAACAGTCATATTTTCCTTTAAATTTTTTGGCAAAAAAGTATCATTATTTAATTCTTGGTGAACCAAGCAAATTGTTTCATGTTTAGCAGTTCATCCAGTTACTATGAAACATTTTAATAATTTATTGCAGAAACCCCATTACTAATTTTTTCTTTTTTACTTTTTAGTGTATTAATAATGTACAACAATGGTTCCCAAAGTATGGGTCACCGTGGGTCGTGTGAGGGCTTCAAGTGGGTCGCAACGAGGCTATACAACAATAAATTAATACCGGTAAAAAAAGAAAACCCTCTTATTTTTATATTCAAACTATTACTTACGTAATGCCTGTAGATATCACTATTTATTCCTATGTCATTAATTTATTATGCTTCGAGGAATGTACCCCTCATCTTCAGCAGCACTCCTCAAATTAATCATACATTACTGTACTTGTCTTGATGTTTTAAATACCCCCGTTGCAGCAGACCTGCATACTCAGCGAATTTCAAGTGCAAAACAACATATTTCAATCCAACATAGCGAGATTTCACATGTTTTTGTAAGCTCCATAAGAATAACATGGGGAATGAGTATACAGGTTTGCTGCTACAGGTATGTTTAAACTGGTTGGTTTTAATTCAATATTTATTAGATCTGAACTAGAAGAAGCCATTTACCAAGTTTTATCAAGATATGTTGAGAAATAAGCGAAATAAGCACAATATAGAATTTTACTTATTTCCCATAAGGCTAACATTGAGACAACGTACTGTGTTTACCACTTCCAATATCTCGGTAACCAATGGACATAGAGCAGTAATTCAAAATACTAAATTGTTTGTTTTTTTGAGCTGAATTCAATGGTGCCAACAAACATTTGATAAATTTTTTTTTCTATGTGAAAAACTCAAAAAACCCATTTTTGGGGGGGTTTATCCCCCTTTACCCCCCCTTCCGGTGGTCCGATTGGGCTGGTTCACGAACTCGTCCGAGTGATTACCACTTTACACGTCTGTACCAAATTTCATTGAGATCGGACCATATTTACGGCCGCTATCGTGTTAACAGACATATATATAGATATACAGATATATATATATATATATATATATATAAATTCGAACGAATGGTGTTTTTTGCTTCTGGGGACCCCAAAATGAAAAGTTAACATGGTCTCGGACTTAGGTCTTACCATGAGTACTACCGTAATAGCTTATTCCTTTAAGGAAATTCGCTAAAAACATAAAAAGAGAGTCACATTCACCACAAAATACATTACACATTAGACGAACACTTAATACAATTAAATCACCAACGTCGAGACATATAAAAACGAATCATTCACGGCTGGTTGCCGTAGGCCTACTAACTGTTCATGACTGTCGGTGATTTAGTTGTATTAAAGGCCCGTTTTCACGATGCCAGCTGAAGAGCCAACCAGCACAAGACAGACCAATAGCAAAAGTCTATTTGCAGCAAGTGCACGTTTGAGCCGCGACGGCACAATGCCAAAAATAACTATTAGATCAATTTATAGTTAATATTTAAATATTCGTTAATAAAGATTAGGTAAGAAGTGTACAAACGCTGCAAATACGTTTTCGGTATTGGATTGTCTCATGCCGATGCCTCTTCAGTTGGCATCGTGAAAACGGGCCTTAAGTGTTTGTCTAACGTGTAATGTTTTTTGTGGTGGATGTGACTCTGTTTATGTTTTTTTAAAACATCAAGACAAGTACAGAAATGTATGATTAATTTGAAGAGTGCTGCTGAAGATATCGAAACATGTCCAGCACAATAAATTAATGACATATAGAAATAATAAGCGATATCTACAGGCATTACGTAAGTAATAATTTGAATATATTTAAAAGGTATCACGGCTGTTTGAATATTAATCTTATTTTTAGTTTAGTTTTAGAAAACGTAGAGTAAAAAAGATCGAAAGTTGGTTAAAATCCCTGTTAACTTGAGGAAAGACGTTTATCACTCATCATGATTTTTTTTCACTAATAAAGGACACTCTTTTTCCTTTAGTCAAATTCAAGTAGTAACAGAAGTTGAGGGAGGCATCCTACCGCCACTCGGATCCCCAACTACCTGACATATCATAGTACTACAGACTACAGACCCACATCAATTGTACCAACCTTCTCCAAGATTTTACAGTCAATAATGCACAGGGCAGCTTTCTGATTATTTTGGTAACTTTGATCTTCTCTCTGATTCACAACACGGCTTTAGACTAGGCAGGTCAACCACAACAGCAGTCATAGAAATTGTAAATTACACCTTAGATTCATTTGACAATAGGGAATCAGTGTCACTGTCTTTATTAGATTCAACCGGTGTTTGACTGTGTCCCCTTTGAAATAATTTTAGTAAAAGTCACATACCATGGCATCTCAGATCAATCAATCAGATTGATCTCTTCCTATTTATCAGGTAGAAAACAAGGGGTGTCAACAGAGGACATTGCGATGGGAGTGCACCAAGGCTCAGTATACTTGGGCCCTTCTTTTTCACCATTGTAATAAATGACTTGCCAAGAAGTCTAGAAGTTAGGTCTATTATCTATGCTGATGATTCTCAATTTTTCCAAAAAGCCAGAACATAAGTGAGCTCTTGGAAACTAGCCAGTCGGCACAGGGTGATGCTCTCAACTAGTTTTCTTGTAATAAGTTTACGTGCAATCAAAGTTAGACACAGAATTATCTTTTAAGATTGTCTCAGAACAGCCCTGATGTCAGTCAAGCTCTTAGGGATTTTCATAGACTCAAAACTATCCTGGAGAGGATATATATCAGTAAGCTTTGTAAAAGAATTCACGTGTCAGTTATCTGGAAATTAAGGGATATTGTATCTGTCGAATACCTTTAGGATATCCTATTTTGGGCTCTTTCAATCACACATAGCTTATATGGTCTCATTCTGTGGGGTCATGCAGCTTACATTTCAGACATTCTCTTGATACAGAAATACCCCCGTCGCAGCAGACTCAGCGTACTCAGCGAATTTCCATAGGATTTATTTTGTATATGTGAGCATTCAACTTATTTGAAGGAAAGTATTGTTTGAATATGTTAAGTAAATAATATACTAAAAACAGATATTTAATCATTCATGAGCTTTAAACATGAGGGAAATTAATAAGGAGACCACATTGGTTTTCATTTGAAGGGGTCCCTCCAGTAACGTTGTAAGCGACATAAAGTAAATTTTTCACGAAATGGAAAAAACATATAATTGGGAATGTAATGATTTAAATATGTTTTATTTGTTATATATAATTGTAATATCATAAATCTAGCCAAACTATGAAGTATTACAATATTATCGCACGTAATAAAAACGTTATTACAAAAAAAGTGATTTTATAATTGCAATAACGTTGTAAATGACAGTCGTTTGCAACGTTGTTGCCGGCTTGGCCTATGCAACAATGTTTCTTTTGGTTTCTTATTTTCATTTATGTACAGTTCCCCAGCATTTCTTCTCTGCTTACTTACATTTCTGGTCCAACTTCCGAACTTAACAGGGCGTTCTTTACTAGCCGATTAACATCGGGACGGCGACAGAACGGTGCGTGGTGATAATGCAATTTTTGGCGGTTACAACGTTGTTGCAACTGTGGGACCAACAGCACTTGGTTTTCAACCTGTGGTAGTGCTGCCAACACAAGAGACATCAACAAAAAAATGCCCTGCACTGATGCAGGATGTCGTTTACAACCTTACTGCATAGAAATCTCAATTTTGAAAAAGTTGTCGTTTACAACGTTACTGGAGGGACCCCTTCATTTGTAACACATACAATTTTGTATTTTATATAATTCTTAGTCTTTTAATTAAAAAAAGTAATCTTGTTATAGTATATAAATGTCAACAAACATATAATAAATGAACTCAAAACACTCAAAACAAACAAATTAACTTAATCTCATGAAAAAATTAAATTCAATCATATGGTCAGTTTTATAATTAAACACCCGTGTTACAGCAGACCTGCATCTTCAGCCAATTTAAATAAAACATATTATCAATCCTCATCATTGTAAACTTACCATAATATATTATACTACATTTTCGGGCAGTTTAGACCATGAGATCCCCCCCTGCCAAATGCTCATAATTTCTTTCTCAAATTTAAAAATAATTTGTATTTTTTGACATAGTATAATATATTTTCTGCAAAATCTTGATCAATGAACTCTAACTTGACTATTCAAAATAAATAAACACAAATAAAACATTCATCACCTGAAAATTCAATCATACGTTCAGAATTTTTTTTATCTGTCAAATCAGGGTAACTATACTTTTTGGAGGGTAAAATTAAAAATAATATTGGACAACGTACTGTGTTTAGCACTTTCAATATCTCGGCAACGGATTGACGTAGAATAGTAATTCAAAATGCTAAATTGTTCATTTTTTTAAGCTGAATCCAATTTTGACACTTACATTTACAAGAAAATAATATAAAGATATTAAATCCTAAAAATAAATTTCATTTTGTCAAATAACCCTCCTTAGAGTTAACTTATCACGCTGGTTTTCGAACTCGAAGTAATAAATGTCACTCTAGACTTATGTACCAAATTTCATCGCGATCGGACCTTTTTTACGAAAGTTATCGCGCCTACAGACAGGGATATACCTATATATCCTTATATATATATATATATATAGAACGAACGGTGTTTTGGGGTCTGGGGACATCAAAATGAAAAGTTACGGTGGTCCCGTGCTTAAGTCTTACCATGCCACCTACAGTAATAGCTACTTCCCTATAGGGGGGAATTCGCTAAAAGGTCCTAAGAACAATGTGTAGACAATGTGCAAATCGATTAGACCAGTGTTTCCCAAATAACAGGTAGTCACGGACCCCCAGGTATACAAACTAAACAATCGGGGACCCCTAAAGCTATATTTGATTTACAACATGCTCAGTTGCATGCCCGCGCGCATATACAATCGCATTCCGGCATCTAACACTGTCGATTCTATATATTTAATTTAATAATTTGTTTTTTATTTTTATTTTTGCTTTTGCCCACCAAAATTTTCCGAATTGTTTTATAGCCAATTGTGATTGACGGGATTGGACTTTCAGTTCGGGACGGAACGGGACAGGAAAGGATTTTTTCTTCCCTCTTATATTCGGGACGGGACAGGGGCAGGACAGGATTTTTCTTCCCTAAAGCTTTGGAAATGCTTGTTCACAAATTTATTTTTCTTATTACATTAGGTTAAAAACAATGTCATATATAACTGTTTTAAAGAAATATCCTACCTGATCACAAAATTTCAAGGAAAAAATTTAAGTGAAAAAATACTAACTTATATGCAACTGACAAAATAGCAAACATTAAAACACATTCGAAAATAATAAAAAAGTAACTCAATGAAATTGTTGATTATAAGGCAAATACTAACTTACATAAAGTAGTAAAGTTATTGTTTGATAATTATTATATTTTATTGAATTTGAAGGTTAATTTTTTCTAATCAAGAAATCAAGATTTAAATGCATTGAAAACCAGAAATATTATTCAAAAAATAGCAAATCTAATACATTTTTTAAAGTTTGACAAAAACACAATAATTTTTAAGTTTTTGCTTTTTGATTTTATTGTTTGGTTTCCACAGATCCAAAAGTTAACTTAAAATACTTGAGTGGTTATTGCATGATGACAATATACTGCCAAGTGTAACTAGTAAACATGTTATTATATTTTTATAAATTTTAGGCTTTGAAGTTCTTGTTTTTCACAACTCCCAAACTTGATATTCCTCAAATTACATAAAATATTAATTACCTATGTATTTTAAATTTAAATTCAAAAGTCTCAAATTAGCCTATTTACTTTTGTCAACTGTCTAATTTTTTTACTTATTTATGAAAAATAATCATACTTTCGGCTGGAATTCAATGTAATCTGAATTAGTTTAGAGAATTGAATCAATGGCCAAAACCATTATTTGTAGCCGACCAATGTGGCCGATGATATAAAATGCATCACTGTAAAGCCTTCTAGCAAGTTATTTCTGTCGATTAACCGCTATCAGAAAATACCTAAACTCGATTTTCACACCAGATTGCAAGTTCGCAATGTTACATTTTTCTTTTTTCAGCGATCGGCAAATACGCGCGACAGTTTTTCTCATCCGATCGCGAGTTTCGTAAAGCAACATCGGCAGTTTGTCCGCGATCGGCAAATACGCGCTAGCGTATTTCGCGGTCGTTCGTGAATAGCGCAAAGCTATTTTTGCCGTTCATCCGCGACTTGCAAATACACGCGATTGCCGTTTATTTGCGATCGGAAAATACGCAAGATAGTTTTAGCGGACGATCGTGAGTTTTGCAAAGCTGGATTTGCCGTTTATTCGCGATCGGCCAATACGCAAGATAATTTTCCGCGTGTATTGCGAAGCTACACTCGCTGTTTAGTTGCAATCGCTAAACGATCCCGTCCCGAAAATTTCCCCAAGTGAATAAAAATCCCGCCCGAAAATCGGGAATTTAATTTTTCCGAAAATTTCTGAAATTTCAGGATCCAACCATCCATAATAGTAGCCAATATGTACAGGCCTAACGCCGCGGACCCCTTGCAAGCCATTCGCGGACCCCTGGGGGTCCGCGGACCACCTTTTGGGAACCACTGGATTAGACAACTGCAGACCTCAGAAGAAAATATTTTTCGCCTATTTAATGGTTATTTAATAAGAAATAATATAGGGCCTAAGTAAAGGCTATTTCAGATTTTCTAAAAATGTGATGGGCCTCAATTGAAATAAATACTAAACATTAGAGAACTGCAAATGCATTTTTTCACTTGCAGGTTCCAGCAAATTCATTAAAATAGCTAGGCCTAACTAACCCGAGTCCAAGCACAAGTATTTTAAGATAGACTAAGTTGAATTTATTCAGATAACCTGGAAGTTGTTTAGGTTGTGAATAATTTGGTTCACTTAGTGGATAAAAATTTCAAATTAATTCATAACAATTTATCTTCCGACAGTTCAGAGAATAGGCCTAATGCCATTAAAAAACCAACAATACGTAGATAGGCCGACTTACTGTAATGTGACTAGGGTCTAACGAACGTCATTAAACTCGTTTTCACATGTACTCAGGGACAAGTAACCTAAATTTTTTAAACTTACCAGACCAGCAATATTAATTGAGAAGTTTTTTAATCCGACAGGCGTGAATTATGTAGTATGACGATAAACTGTCTTCAATATCAATAAAAACTAAAAATATTGCCTAGCCTAATTGACATCTAAATCTAGCTGAATTCATAACCAAGTTGCCGGTCTCAGCCCTCGCCTAGATTCGACAGTCGTACTACCGGCCTCTCGAAAATTCAAAGTTGCAAGGCCTACCAAATATCTACAGTCTCATTCAAACTGTACTATAACTGATGCATTCTCATTCTTTTACAAAAATAGTGTTTGAGCTTTCTTGTCAAGCCATGTACAAATAAGGGAGAGCGATCCATCGATTGATACACAAAAGTTTGTGTATTTTTTATTTTGTGTATTTCAACGCCAGTGGCATTATTAGCGAATTTCTTTAAAGGAATGAGCTATTACGGTAGTACTCATGGTAAGACCTAAGTGTGAGACCATGTTAACTTTTCATTTTGGGGTCCCCAGAAGCAAAAAACACCATTCGTTCGAATTTATATATATATATATATATATATATATATCTGTATATCTATATATATGTCTGTTAACACGATAGCGGCCGTAAATATGGCCCGATCTTAATGAAATTTGGTACAGACGTGTAAAGTGGTAATCACTTGGACGAGTTCGTGAACCGCCCGATCGGACCACCGGAAGGGGGGTAAAGGGGGATAAACCCCCCAAAAATGGGTTTTTTGAGTTTTTCACATAGAAAAATAAAATTTATCAAATTTTTGTTGGCACCACTGAATTCAGTTAAAAAAACAAACAATTTAGTATTTTGGAATCACTGCTCTATGTCCATTGATTACCGAGATATTGAAAGTGGTAAACACAGTACGTTGTCTCAATGTTAACCTTATGGGAACTAAGTAAAATTCTATATCTCGCTTATTTCTCAACATATCTTGATGAAACTTGGTAAATGGCTTCTTCTAGTTCAGATCTACTAAATATTGAATTAAAACCAACCTGTCTAAAATACCTGTAGCAGCAAACCTGCATACTCATTCCCCATGTTATGCTTATGGAGCCTACAAAAACATGTCAAATCTTGCTATGTTGGATTTAAATATGTTGTTTTGCATTTGAAATTCGCTGAGTATGCATGTCTGCTAAAACGGGGGTATTTAACGTTTTGATCGGGAACGGTCCAAACCCGGGACTTGTTACTATCTAACGGCGACCTTATGTTAGATAATAAAAAAAAATCAACATTATTCGTTGGTTCCATGTTCTTTCATGTATTTTCGTATGAATTTCAGTTCAGACTTGGATTATAATAGCCCGGCCAAGCAGGATGTTAAGGTATTTTTGAATTTTGATTTGCTTCGTTAATGTACAATGTGAATTTAAGGCATAGAGTAAAAATGAAATTCGTAAGCTTTTTTAAATTTTAAGATGAATCATATGTTTGTATTTAATTTGTTTATATGATTATTTTATTTGTTTTGATTTTGACTGATTTTAGATATTGATTGTATGTTTGCTTACATTTTTATACTATAACAAGAATACACTTATAAAAAAATATTAGACTAATAATTATAAGAATAACAAAAAGCGTATTATTGGAGTGGATACCGAAGTGATTCCCATGATTATTTACTTTATGTCGTAAGCTCTTCAATTATTATATAATATACTTTTTGCAATAATTACATGAGGTGTCTGAAAAATTTTCTCTTACATAAATTAAATAAGCTCCCATATAAAAAATAATTCTTTAGAAATTCGCTGAGTACGCAGGTTTGCTACGACGGGGGTATTTTATTTCAAACCAGTTTTATAAAAAGTATAAACTTAAAAGATACCTGATATATAAAATACAAAACTTAAACTTGAAAAAGTTTTTGCTTAAACTGACTTTTATTCAATTGAAAATACTTAATAATCATAATACTTAATAATCATAATGCTTAATAATCATAATAGGTACTTAATAATCATTCGTAGACTTTTGGAACTATCCCAAGGGTGGTACTACTATTTTAAAATATCATTGTAATAACCCTCATAAAATTTGGGGATGTGGTTGCATTTTATCAACTCTAAACTGTCTTTTCTCTTCCTTTCCGCAACCACCAACTTGTTTTCATACGCTTGTGAACAATGTCCTTAATCGACGCAGATTTCTTCTTCTTTCCTCGCGGGCGAGCTTTCTTTCCATTTTCTTCTTAGCGAATTTCCCCTATAGGGAAGAAGCTGTTACCGTAGTACTCATGGTAAGACCTAAGCCTGAGACCATGATAACTTTCGTTATGGGGCCCCTCAGAGGCAAAACACACACTATTCGTTCATTTTCATACACACATATATATATATATACAGGGCCGCCGAGAGCCAAGCCGGGCCCCAAGTCTGCACACCGCACGGGCCCGGGGGTCTGGGAGGTACGGAATACGCCCCAGTGAAAGGCGGGTCCGGGGGTCTCCCCCGGAAAATTGTAGAAAATTAGATCTCTAAACTCGCGTTTTTAGGCAGTCTAGAGGTGGAACACATATAGGAATCCCACATACATACACATACATATATCCCTCATACATATATCCCACATATACATATCCCATATATACATATCCCACACATACATATATCCCACATACATATAGGAACCCCAAAAATCCGAACCAATTGAGGCTGAATGGTCGGTCGGATTTAGAAAAGTCTACTCTGATTTAAAATTACCGCTACCAGTGATACCGCACTATTGGATTCTCCAGACATTCGCCTCTTCCCTATAATTTTTTGATTTGGATTTTTGCGGACATTACTTCCGCGGATATAACTTCCGCGTTCGTTCCACTCACAAAGTTCTCTGCCGTTTTTCATTATCAATGTGCACGATTTTTTTTACTGCTCATCTGCTGCGTTAACTGCAACATTGTACTCTTGTTGTTTACCATCATTGATAATTTCATCATAGCGTGTTTAAGATTTAAGTTGTTGTCAATGTGTATGACAGAGGTATGAGTCACTTAGGCTCACTACTCGCTGGTTGCCCCCGCCTTAGTGTACAATCAGTGACAAATACAGTACAGACAGACAAAACAATCGTTTCTGCCTTAACTGAATACTGTATTAGCTGAATATTATCAAAGTAATTTGTGTGTGAAGCTGGACATTTTATTTTTTAACATGTAGGCCTAATTTTATTTCCAAGAAGTCTAAACTAATATTCCCTCGATAAAAAAAATCGCTCATCCCGGGCCCCTATGGAGCCCGGGCCCCAAGTTTTTGACTTGGCTGACATCACCGGTCTGACACTTAAATGGAGCCAAGTGGTAAGCTTATTGGAGCGGGTTAGTTCGAAGCACTTTAGTTAGATGTCGTTGTAAAAACTTGGTTTTCTTCTTCTTCACTGAATCAGCCAATCAAAACCACGATAACGATCCGCAAACTTCCTATTCCATTTCCCCTGATTTTCTGTCACGACGTGTACACAACCAAAACGAGTTGGAATTAATTTGAGTGTGGGAAAATACCTCAAGTACGTTTGCCACTAGTGCATGTTGTTATAATTTAGTTAATTTTTATTAAGTGCTTTTATGTAAACATTTACGTATTTATTTTCTATCAATTGCTTTAAGCACAATATGAATCACTCAGGAAAGTATTTCGCGAAACAACTTGCACTAGTGGCAAATGTACTTAATCAATTTACTAAACAAATCAGTAAAGCCATTAAAACTGAAAGTCTAGCAAACAAAACAAGAAAACGAAAATATATAAACAAATCAGACGACGACGACGATCGATGTATCGCATCGATATTGTTTAGTTCATAGCACTTTAATCAGACAGCGTTACTGTTCCCTTACCACCGAGTTAACATGGAAGTGACAACTCTTTACGAAGTTCATTATTACCATAGATAAAAAATACCCCAGGAGTAGATCGTTCATTCTTACCGGCAACGCAGACTGTTCGGGCAATGGCGGGCCGACGTAGTTCTGTTCGGGCGCACCAGACTGCGCTGCCGCGCTCCCTCCCCCAAACCCCCCCCCCATTCCCACACCCCGCTAGCCCACTCTCCCGCTCTCATCTCTCATCGTTGCACCCGTTTCCTACCACGCTACCACACAGGCTTGCCCTGGCCTCGGCTCCACGCGTGCGGAAGACACCGCTGAGAGCGCGCCAACTCGAGGTTTAGACGTTTGCGCACTCGCCCTACCCATGCTGGTAATGGACGCAATTGTATTTTTTTTAATACAATAAAAATGCTCAGATTATTAATAAATAAATATTAGGTAAGAATTAAATATATTAACTCCTTCCACGCCTTTAAAATAGAAGTGACGGTGAATAGTCACAAAATATTCGCGGGAAACATCTGACCGCTGAAGAGTAAAAATAGCCTCACTTTCCAGACACCTTTATTCCCTCCTTTTTCCCATTTTTCCTTCTTTGTTGTTTCTCAGTGCATTAGTTGCTGAGCGATTCTTGATGAGCCAGTATCTCTGCTGTACTTAGTTTTACAGTTTTTTGTGTTAGTTTTGCAGTTCCATAATTAGTTGCGACCTTCGTTTCCTGATGGTAAGTAATTAATATTGTTTTGTTTTTGAACAGCCTGAGTATTACTGGCACTGCCCGTTACTATAGTTACATATTGATGAGGGGCTGTCTTATTGTGAAAAAACGTAATAATGCTTTACATAAAAACAACCATAACTCTTACGTAAATTATTGTTAGTACCTGGTGGATCGAGCCTTGCTCGGTGTTATTTCATGTTTACCAGTTCATCCAGTTACTATAAAATATTTCAATGTCATAAAATGTATCAATATAAACCATTTTATTGCTCCATGGACTCTTCATCCCACCTGCTGTATTTTCCCTTTATAGCTGTAGATTCCAAACAGCTGTTATTATTACTTCATTTGTTGACACTTTCCTTGTTTATTTTCGTTGCTATCACGGCAACTTATAAGGCCAATGTTAAAATTTTACAACTTTAAAATTCGATTTATTACGTTATTAGATTTTCTCTGGCCAAGTAATCTGCGTAAAAGACGTTTTTGAGTCATAAATTACTTATTTCCAGACTTTGAAAGAAATCCTCGGAGCCGATTTTGAAATAAATGTGCAAGCAAGCAAGCATACAAGCAAGCACGCACGATAACATTACTCATATACGATAGGATAATTTAGGATAATTTACAGCCAACTTACAACAACTTAAGTTGGATTGATGTTGTTACATTCAGCATTCAGCCAACTTAATTTTTCTAAAGATTTACACAGTTATATATTTATTGCAAGAAATTGGTTTCTTACGAAAAGCCATGAATTTACGCTGTAGCTCTGCCAAGTTTAGAACAAGTTGTAGAGTCTATTAATGATGATTCGAACTTGGACGTAATATTAAATTTTTTTAAATATTGCCAATGAACACGCATTTTTTACTATTAAGCATTGCCCCCAAAAGGGTGGGGCTGGTGCAACTCTTGGTCACAGCCCTTTTTTAATTTCTTTCATATTTATTGCAGAATATTTTACAGCAGATCATGATCAAAAATTCAAAAATATGAATTTCTATAAAATTTAGTAAAATAATATTAATTCTAGGTTTTGTGATTAGTTACAATTTTAATGTTTTAATCCGTCTAATTTTTTCTACAATAAGTAAAATCACTGACAACTATGTTTAACACTCTCTGGTGGCTTGGAGGGAAGTATGACGCCGAGTATCCTTATCCTTATATATATTTAATACGTGAAGCCTTTTTTTGTTAACGCAACTTGTCCCTTATTTCTGGACCAATTTTGACGTTTGAGTCTGTTTGAGGTGTCGAAACCATAGAACTTTCGTCTCATTTCGTAGTATTGCATTAAGGTAGATTTAAAAATTTAGATTTGGCTTATTCTTATTTAAGGTATGAGCCACTCTCAAATGTAGGTTTTCCCCTATCTACTCTTATAATAATTCAGTTTTAAAAATCTTCAGACAACTAAATCTACAGTTCTACTGGACCGATTCTATTAATTGATGGCTCGTTGGAAAACTTCATCTAGATTTGCAATAATTATCAAAGTTAGACTTTTTTGAAACATTTACGGTGAAAAAATAAAAAAGCGTAAGTAACTTCACTGAAGTGATGTCGGTTTGTTGTTGTCAACTGTAAACATTTAGCCCAAAGTTTCTTAAAAATTATCTTCGATGTATTGCGGCGGTAAATTTTTCGATCGTAATTTTAGTGGAAGGATTAAATTTACGAAATCAAAGATAGATACAGAGCAATCTCGATAGTCCGACACGTTTGGTAATCCGACACCGCAGCGGCCGCCGTAACTGCTGTGAGTGCAAGAGAGAGCGAGCATTACTGTAACCCGACACCGACCTAGGAGGATACATTAGGAGGAGAGGACACACACACACACGGGTTGCGTTGAAGCCAACGCAGCGGCTGGCTGGCCGGCCGTACCGCGGGGCGGCGACGCGACGGCGCGGCGGGAACGTGACCTGCTCATTACAACATATAATACCTAAATTAACATGACTATATGAATATTTCTTAATTGATTTTGGTTGAAAACATTTAATTTGGTTTCATAACGAAAATACCCCCGTTGCAGCAGACCTGCATACTCAGCGAATTTCAAATGCAAAAGAACATATTTCAATCCAACATAGCGAGATTTGACATGTTTTTGTAATCTCCATAAGAATAACATGGGGAATGAGTATGCAGGTTTGCTGCCCCGAAAATGGAAATATTGGGGATTTTAGACTATTAAACGTTAGATTTCATGTAGAATTCCTTGGTAACCAATGGACATAGAGCAATGATTCAAAGTACTAAATTTTTTGTTTTTTTGAGCTGAATTCAATGGTGCTAACTAAAATTGGGTTATTTTTATTTTTATATGTGAAAACCCCAAAAAAACCCATTTTTGGGGGGGTTTATCCCCTTTACCCCCCCACCTTCCAGTTGTCCGATCGGGCTGGTTTTCGAACTCATCCGAATAATTACTACTTTACACGCCTATGCCAAATTTCATTCCGATCGGACCATTTTTGCGAGCGCTATCGTGCTTACAGACACATATATATATAGATATATATAGATCTATATATATATATACAAATTTGAACCAATGGTGTTTTTGGTATCTGGGGGCACCAAAACGAATAGTTATGATGGTCCCGCGCTTAGGTCTGACCATGAGACCTACGGTAATAGCTTCTTCCCTATAGGGGAAATTCGCTAAAAACTGTCAAAAACCAATGAATTTGCATGAAATATGAACGTAAAAGCCCACGGGGCGTAGCCCGAGAGGATTTTGAGGAAGTGAATAGGCCTATGTGTTTCCCGGGTTCAAGATATACCTTTCGGTTCAGTATGTTTCGCGTTTACATGCTATACACAAACAAACAAACATACATACATACATACTGGTCCATCATCCTATGATTTTAAAGTTATATCTAATCTTACCCAACACTTCTCACATTACAAACCTAATTCACAATTCATGAAATAAAATAATTATTAAGAATGGTAACTAAAGCCCTCTCCAAATTACAATTTATTGTCAATAGAAATAAATTAACCGAATGTATTTTATAAAGTTGTTGGTGTATTTGTATGAGTGTATGGAAAATCCAACCTCTGCTTGCTTAAAATATTTCAACCAGATAACTTATTCATGAAAAGTAAGTTATAACTTTACTTGATATTTCAGGTTTGCTCGACCTTGGAGAGGAGGGCCGGAAACCATACCCAGCAACCCACATACTCTTGTTCATGGCCAGAGGGCTTACTTATGGCTGGAAAATGCCGATTGCATATTTTGCCACCAATGGCTCTGTGAACGGCTCTATACTGGCTAAACTAATTACAAGCTGTGTTGATGCTTGCCAAACTGCTGGGCTGGATGTTAAAGCAGATGTCTGTGACCAGAGCTCAGTTAATAGGAAGGCCGCTCTCCTGCTGAAAACGTCTAAAGAAAAGCCTTACTTTGAATGTAACGACAAGAGAGTCTACTTAGTGTATGATTTTCCTCACGTGGTTAAATGCATACGCAATAACCTCATGAAACAGAAAAACGGTAGCTTTTTAGGGCATATTTCATTTTGCAAAACATCAGTTCCCTCTGCTCCGAAGGTAGGTCAAATATTGAGGATTGAAAATGTTCTGTTTTTACTAAAAGTAAAAGATTGTAATTACTATAATCACATATTAAGAATATTACATAAGTCCTAATACCTGTACATTATGGTACTAATAATATATGATATAGTTTACTCAACGTGTTTTGGGCTATAATTACTTTCAATAATAATAAAAATAACCGAATTGGGAAAGGAACCATTTGTGAAAGGATGTTTTTGTAGTGAAAACATTCTTTTAAGGTAAATTAATTAAAGTTAAAACATTTTTCAACATGAGTTTATAAACAGCTCAACTTACTGTTAAACACATTAAAGCATTGCAAATAAAGTGAAAATATAAGAAATTTCATACTGTTGAGTATAGTTTTTACCACAATTTTTGGTCCCCAGGTAATATTTACTACATGAAAACTTTTATAGTATTTTATGAAACATTTTGTTTCGCAATATTAATATAAAATATTGATGGGTGGTTTCAGGAATTGGACAATGTAGATGGAGATGAAGCAAGTCCATCTGAGGAAAGTGTCGGTGTTGCTGACTGGGGCCATGTCAAACGGCTGTATGAAATCGACAGTGAGGCAACTAAGTCGCGAGCAACCAAGCTGACCGAAAAGCATATAAAACCTAACAGCTTCGAAAAAATGTCGGTCAAACTGGCTACTCAAGTGTTCAGTTTAACAACAAGTGCAGCAATGCGAACAGCTCACGAAACAGGCCAGTTGCCCTCATCTGCTCTTGATACCGCAACTTTTCTAGAGCAAATGAACAATGTGTTCGATGTGATGAATAGCAAAACAAAGTTTAGCCCTAACCCGTATAAGTGTGCATTGTCACCCTCGACCGATAAACACTTGAGAAAGTCGTTGGACACTTTGTTAAGGTATATAATGTTATATTATAGTAATTTATTACATTCTATTATGTTATTAACTTAATTTAATTTCTGTTATGTTTGTTGTTAGCCTGGTTGGAAATAAATTATTGATTTCTTTCTTTCTTTAAGGGACTGGGTGAAGTCTTTGAAGATGGTACATGTGGAAAAAAGACCCCCTTGCATGGAAAGCCTTGAACACACGTTAGAGGCAACCAAATTGTTGTGGCAAGACCTAGAAAAGGAAGGGACGAAGTACCTAATGACAGGCAGGATCAACCAAGACCCTATAGAAAATGAGTTTTCGGTTGTAAGGCAGAAGTGTGGGTAAGTGAATACATTGAGTACACTTGATTATTTGTTATGAAATATTAAGCAATAACATAATTTAAGAAACGTCATATTAAACATCCGAACTCTTGAATCCAGACCGGATATTTATCAAAATTTAGATACATAGAGGGACCGTACCGAGAATCAATTCTTTGTTTGAAATTCATTGTTGGTGATGGTGATTTTATATTTTGATCAGGATTTTTGCGGACATTGTTTTACTAATCAGTGATGGCAAATGTCCGCAAAAATCCTAATCAAAATACATAGAGGGAGAGAGGGGGCTTGTGCTGAGGGGGGATTGGAGATTGCCCAAAATTAGGGAAAAATTAGTTATTTTTTATTATTTAATTGTTTAATCTACTTTATTAATAAAAATTGTTTCATCTACTACATTATCATCCAAATTTAAAATGTATTTTGTCTGACATGAAAATTCTACATTTTTCCAAAAATGTTGAGCTTTTGACTGAAAATATTTCTTATTTTAGGTTTGAAAGAAATCCTTCAGTGCGACTGTTCCGGCAGAATTTGCGGCATCGGATACAGTCGGCACTAATCCAGCCACCAGCTGGTGCTAATTGTGAGCCTGATGAGGATGAGCTCATAACAGTGACGGCTGCAACAATAGTAGTGCCCATGTCTTCGACGGTTATTCCAAGGCCACACTACACTAGTGTGGCCTTGGTTATTCCGTCAACATCGACCGCGTGCAGCACAGATGAGCAATTCGACTGCACCGTCTCCGCCTCTGATAGTGAGGATGAAGTGGACGATCAGATGAAGATGCCATCCTTAGAATCATCATCCTTAGAATCATCTTTATTTATT
The DNA here is from genome assembly GCA_035578135.1 of Flexamia atlantica. NCBI lineage: Eukaryota > Metazoa > Arthropoda > Insecta > Hemiptera > Cicadellidae > Flexamia > Flexamia atlantica. Next base: position 51,174,102 of record JAQJVK010000005.1, on the reverse strand, counting down.
AATTGCGTAAAAAAGCTACGACTGACCTTATTAGTGTCATGTCGCAAGGTAATAAAATTAGTAAATCAATGATACAACAGAAGTTAGGGCGATTCCGCCCCCCCATTCAGAGAGCTATCGAAGTGTGGCCTTGTATCGGCACGACCATGAGCACGACGCGCGACCGGGAAAATCGCTACAGCGAACCCGTCTTACCAACGCTTTAACGTGCCTGGTTCGAATCTGGACCCAGGTTACCTGATTACTGGGCTACCGTATTAATTTTTTTAAATATTTTTATAGAAAATATTCTTAATTTTAATTTAAATCTTTTTTTAATTTTTATTTTAGGTGCTCTGCAGATAAAATAATGTTTCCGCCCATTTTGGCCTGATAACGCCTACTACACACTATACGCTTTTTTTACCGAACATCGCTCTTCGAGCCGGCCAAGTTCGTCGTGCCGAGCTCGTACGTGAGTTAGGCCGCTTTATGTCGTTGTTTTATGCCAATTTATTTAATGGTTTTTAACAGTTTTTATTTGGTTTCCATAGAAACCATTGTTTATTTTTAATTAAAAATCCGTGTGAAGAACGGGTAGAACGTAGGACAGCTAGTTTGTTATATAACTTCACTAAAATTACATATTTCCGTTTAAGAAATTAAATTTTGCATCTTTCTTGTGTCTTGATAGTTTTTTTTTACTTTAACCATACATTCTCATTCAAGGTACTTTGCTGGTTACGGTGTTCGGGCCAGCTTGAAGCAGTTTGACTGCGACGACTGCAGAAAAGAGTTAACCATGGCTCCATCGGCTGCCGACACCGAAGAGTCCCTCATCAGGAATCGTGAATACAGATATGATACATCGAACCTCAGGTATCCACAAGATGAAACTGTGGAAGTAGTGGATGCTGCGCTCACAGTTTTGGACTCCATGTTGAAAAAGAACATGCATCTTCCCAAAAAGGCAGTCATGTTAAAAACCAAAAGACGAATTTTTAAGATGCATCCCTATTGGCTGAAATGCAACACGGAATGCTTCAAGCACCGGGAATTCATCATAAACAAAATCCTAATTGCCAAAATAAAAAGAGGTTTGCAGGCCATGTCAAAGAATCTGCGGCAACCCGGTGGGAAGTATGGTGGTTACTGGGAAAAAATGATGAAAATCCAAAACAAATGAATTTGCCTGAATCCCGTATGAAATATAAATAAATAAATAAGTAAATGAGTAAATAATTCAAAATTGATTCTGTTGCCTTTAATGGTATTTTTTTTATTACCAAGTTTAACTGTGGCAACGAATAAAAAATTTTTGGGAGACGAAAACGGAGTTATCTATGTCCCCGCCATGTCTCTTGGGCAACGTGAAGTTTGATATAATAAATTAACACTCTCTCGTTAGTAAAATTACTTCACGGCAAAAGATACACGTCATGTACAAGTATTATCTTTTCAAGAGTACATGTATAATTTTTTAAACTAACAAAACAGTAAAGTATTAAATTCATTGTTGAAATTTAATTTATTTAATTTATTTTAATTTATTGTGCACATTTATATGGTGTTATTATAATAATAACTTATTTGACATCTTTAAAACTCTAAACTCACCAATAAAGTGTAAAATCCCTTGCTAATCCGAGTGTTATCTCAGGAATAATATCGTAAGTATGAATTTAGTTTAAATGATTAGAATTAAATTACAATAATTAATACATTACTTCGATTTATATTTCATTTCAATATATCAAACATAAAATAATGGAATAGAATGAGAAAAATTGTGTTTACGAGCGTGAGTTTACTCTCAGGCTCGCGGCACGGGGACCGAGGACCAAGGGAGGGAGGGAGCTTGAATGGGGCCCTGTAACTGTGAAGTAGCCGTGTAGCAGCGAGGCGGCGTGGCGCGGTGTCTGGTGTCAGGAGTTCGTTCCCTCCCTCCCCCTCCATTGCTTCCCCACCGATCCACGCGGAGCGCCACCGCACCGCTGCTGTTGCGCTACAGTTTGGAAGTAATCCCGTGAGGTCGCGCCACTGCCGCCACCAACACCCCAGAACCTTCAGGAATCACAGAATGTATGATCTACTCCTGGGGTATTTTTTATCTATGTTATTACTCTATGACATGGCCTCTTGGCGGCCCTGTATATATATATATATATATATATATATGTGTGTGTGTGTGTGTGTGTGTGTGTGTGTGTGTGTGTGTGTGTGTGTGTGTGTGTGTGTGTGTGTGTGTGTGTGTGTGTGTGTGTGTGTGTGTGTGTGTGTGTGTGTGTGTGTGTGTCTTTAAGCACGTAACTCGCGTAAAAATGGTCCGATCCTAATGAAATTTGGCATGGATGTGTAAAGTAGTAATTATTCGGACGAGTTCATAAACCAGCCCGATTGGACTACCGGAAGGGGCGGTAAAGGGGGGTAAACCCCCAAAAAATGGGGTTTTTTGAGATTTTTACATAGAAAAATAAAAATAATCAAATTTTTGTTAGCATTATTGAATTCAGCTCAAAAACCAAACAATTTAGTATCTTGGAATCACTGCTCTATGTCCATTCATTACCGAGATATTGAAAGTGGTAAACACAGTACGTTGTCTCAATGTTAACCTTATGGGAAATAAGTAAAATTCTATATCTCGCTTATTTCTCAACATATCTTGATGAAACTTGGTAAATGGCTTCTTCTAGTTCAGATCTACTAAATATTGAATTAAAACCACTCAGTTTTAATATACCCGTAGCAGCAAACCTGCATACCCATTCCGCATGTTATTCTTATGGAGCTTACAAAAACATGTCAAATCTCGCTATGTTGGATTGAAATATGTTGTTTTGCATTTGAAATTCGCTGAGTATGCAGGTTCGCTGCAACGGGGGTATTTTAATTTGACCTCATCCACTTTTATCTTTAGAAACTTTTTGTCTTTTTAAGTTGTTTTTACATACAAAACTCTTGGTTCATCTTTTCGTGCCTGTATGATTTTAATGTCATCAATGTAAATGTATTTTTCGTTTGTTTCTAAGTCTTCACCACTTTCTGCCTGGTCTTAATTTGAACTTTCTGTGATTTTTTCAAAGCTCACACACTTTTCTTCTCTTGGTGTTTCTTCTGTCCCATACATAGGTATAATTCGTCCACGGTAACCACAGTACCTAGAATATCTTTGACGGTAACTAGAAAGAAATGTTGTTTCTAGATACCGTGAATTCGTCCCCATCTGTTTAGCAACGTTCTTCCAGTCCACAAATTCACTGTGGCACATTTCATTCAGTTTACCAGTTTCATAGATAAAATATACCCTGATGGGTATATTTTATCTATGCCAGCTTTCTTGGCTGAGCGGATAATTCTTTTATACTCCGCTGGCGTGTATACCGGACCCCCCTTAAGATGAGCTCTTTTAGCGAATTTCCCCTATAGGGAAGAAGCTGTTACCGTAGTACTCATGGTAAGACCTAAGCCCGAGACCATGATAACTTTTCGTTTTGGGGGCCCCAGAAGTAAAAAACACTATTCGTTCATTTTCATAAAAATATATATATCTATATATATATATATATATATATATATATAACTATATATATATCTATATATATCTATGTGTCTTTAAGCACGATAACTCACGTAAAAATGGCCCAATCTTAATGAAATTTGGCATGGATGTGTAAAGTAGTAATTATTCGGACGAGTTCGTGAACCAGCCCGATCGGACCACCGGAAGGGGGGGTAAAGGGGGTTAAACCCCCCCAAAAATGGGTTTTTTGGGTTTTTTACAAAGAAAAATAAAATTTTACATTGAATTCAGCTCAAAAAAACAAACAATTTAATATATTTAATCACTGCTCTATGTCTATTAGTTACCGAGATATTGAAAGTGGTAAACACAGTACGTTGTCCCAATGTTAACCTTATGAGAAATAAGTAAAATTATATATCTCGCTTATTTCTCAACATATCTTGATAAAACTTGGTAAATGGCTTCTTCTAGTTCAGACCTACAAAATATTGAATTAAAACTACCCAGTTTTAACATACCTGTAGCAGCAAACCTGCATACTCATTCCCCATGTTATTCTTATGAAGCTTACCGAAACATGTCAAATCTCGCTATGTTGGATTGAAATATGTTGTTTTGCATTTGAAATTCGCTGAGTATGCAGGTCTGCTGCAACGGGGGTATTAATATTTTTCCCAATCCTTCATTTTGAGTATGGCCTTTTACGAGGAACTTGTGTGTGATTGACTTTAACTTAAGCACCTGATCAGCATAAAGGTACAAAGCGAATACGATTGTGTTCTTCTGCTGCCCACAACAGTCATCCGAATATAGAATCACCTCCAAATTTTCATTATTGTTTTTTTCAGAAATGGTTGTCAAATACTGAAATGTACGAGAAGCTATTTCAATTGCTCCTCTATTTCCTCTATTATATATTACACTGTTCCTTACGGATTGTTAACTTTTACATAATTAAATCGTATTTGTACCTTTGTACGATAATTTTGCAGGAAATACGATAATTTTAGCAGCTGGCGTGAGATAATGGGATTTAAAAATCTAGGTCACCATTCGTACTTCGGCAGTGCTGTGAGATAGATTGCAATTCTGTGGTTGTGCCTTTCTTCCTACTAGCAATATTCCCGATACTACTTCAACACGGTCTTGGGTAAATTAACTATGTAAATACTTTTACTACTGTCCTTTTCTATCAAGTATTACACCTTATTATTTTTATCTTCCTTCCATTAACATACTTAAATCACACTTCTGGCCCATTTATCCTTACAAGTCACGGCTGGTCCTGACATGTCGCCAGGACTAGCCGACCACATGGATAACCTACAAATGGAAACCGAAATAGCAGTAAATTCAATTTTGCCTACAAATAATGAATCAAACCATTCTGACAATGAAAAGAATATTAAGCGTAAACATGATGATCAACTAAATGATGAAAATAAAAGTAATGAAAACCTAAATCCACCAAAACCCAAAAAATCAAACCAGATAAGATTATATAAAAAAGATAATAAAGGTCCATTTGAAATAATAATCCAAGACAAGAATAAAGCAAAAATCAATCATTTTCAGATAGGAAAAATTATTAAAAATCATCATACTGACATTGATTACATCCAAAGATCTGGCCGCAACGTGTCTGTGTTCTGCAATTCCTATCAGTCTGCAAATGACCTAATCTTATCACAACATCTTATTCACTACAATGTTTTCATTCCATCTATTAGGGTGTACACATATGGTGTCGCAAATATTGATCCTTCAATCTCTGAATCTGAGATACTTACTGACTCTGTTTGCAACAGTCCCATTCTTGAAGTTAGCCGTATTAAGCGGAGAGTCAACCAACAATTACAGGACACCCATTTTGTAAAAATTACCTTTGATTCTGACACCTTGCCTGAATACATCTCTTTTAACTATGTTCGTGTCCAAATTGAGCCCTACATGATTCCTGTCAAACAATGTTTCCGTTGCTTTGCCTATGGGCATGTAGCCAATTCCCCTTGCCGAAACACCAGAATCTGTAGAGACTGCGGTGACATTTTTCATTCTACACCGTGCGAACGTCCACGTAAGTGTGTTCATTGTCTAGGTCCCCATAGTAGCAATTCTAAGTTCTGTCCTGAATACATCAGGCAAAAGAAAATAAAAGAAAGGATGAGCCTAATGAGGGAAGATTACTTTAAAGCCAGTAAATTCTTCCCTATCACGAATAAGATTGTCAAAGGTGTCTCAAAAAGACCACAATCTTTTGCAGAAGCAACCAGATCTTTGGAACTAACAAATCTTACTAAATATCCGGCCCTACCAGAAACTTCATTAAATACTAGTCAAACTCATCCTCTTTCAAACAGGTATTTACCACTAGATACAGATCTGTTCAGCCAAGGCCACACTACACTACAGGCCGGAGTCTCCTCCCCTCCTCCCTGATGCTACGTCACAACACCGGCCGAACTCCTAGCGCTGTGTTGGAAATAACAACTAAAATCATATGAAAATCGTAAACATTTACCAAAACATTATGACATTAGAACATCGAAATGAAAACAATAAGAAACAAAACTGTCAAATTTCCAATAAATCATCTGATGAAAAGTAAACAAATTACTTGCCTGTAATGTTTACCGGTTTTTAAGTTTATGAAATAAAGTCTTGTTATCTTTAAAACTATTTTCGACCGCATTTGGTTATTCATTAATTAATGCAGATTCGAAAAAATAATGGTTTCTAAACGAAAACTCAAACGAATTACTTAGGGCACGATAGTTTTAAGAGTGCGACAGTGAATCGCCATAAGAGTACATTATAAAAGCGTCTGCGATTCCGTCTGATAATGTGACGTCACCACAAAAGGACTCCGGCCTGTAGTGTAGTGTGGCCTTGGTTCAGCCCAGAAGTCCTGTGGGATGCGCATGCGCAGTGAAGATTTCCCCTACCGCGAGTCTCGGTACAGTCAAATTTCGAAATAACTCATCTGTCAAAACATATGATTCTTTGATTGCAACAATATTTGCAATGTTGTCATAGGCCATGTGGGATTTTAAGTTGAATGTCCACAACCGATGAAGGAAAAACAGTGGTGGGGGTATTCTCCATCTCCTCTCACACTTCCACCCCTGCAAGACTTCCTGGCTGAATAGATCTGTACTGTACCTGAAACTCCCTCGGCTATTGTTGCTCCACAAACGCCACTCCAATTCCGAAAGCCATTATCTAATACAGCTAAAGTCCATTCAAAATTAATAGGCGGTCGAATTAACGACTAGCCCCACAGGTCAATATGTTACCCCTACTTTCCTCTTTTCCTTTCTTGTCAACACGTAGCTGTCATTTCGTCTGCAGGCCGGCAGGCAGCAGAATAACGTAAATAAATAGTCAGATTTATCAGAGGTTTTGATTTATATGAGACAAATGTATCATTAAAATCTCCAAACCTGTCTATTGTTTACGATAATTATTATGAACCTTATTCAAATGAAACTGTCAGAATAACAAATTTTGGGGATGATGTTTGATATCGCTTTCCCGTACGTCAAATTAAGTACAATAGCTGGATTTTTAGGCCAATATCTTATGTCTAGTTTCTGCCACGTTAAGAAGTAATAAATTGAATTAAATGGAAATTCTAACAACCTAAACCTGAATTAAAATATGCCATGATTATTAGGTTTGGATTGAACTAAGGGAATTGTTAATTATCAAAGCAATTTCTAGGTACATATCAGCCTAATTTTTAACGTTTTATTTGGAGTGACAAAAGACTTTTCTTAGGTGTTGAATATAGACCACAAAAAGTACTAAATGCCTCATGTAAATCAAAATTTTAAGCTACGACCTCTTATTTTTTAATCATCAGTGAAAATAATCAGGCCCTTTTGATTATTTATGATGTTTTGAAACTTTTCTAGAGTCCGTACGTAATTAATATTTTGCAAGTATGCATTCATTCATTTAAATGTGTAAACCACATTGTTTTATTCTTATAAAATATCTTCATATCCTTGGATATCAAACTTATACAAAGACCAAAGACAACATTATTACAAGGAAATCATATAATATTAATCCTATTTTGCAAAAGCATTATCAGGACTAAATATTTCTGTTAAAGGTCAGAACCTTCAAAAGGATAAATAAGGCAACTAAACATGAAGTTGTATACAGTGTCGAAAATGTATTTACAAAACTATCTTAACTAAATTATTAAACAATTACAGTATAGCATAAATAGTTTCAGAATATTTTACATTTGGATAAACTAGAATTTTTTAGGAAAGGTCAAAAAAATACAATCTGTTTAAATGGGCTAATAAACATCTAAATGAGGTTATTAAAATAAACAAAAGGAACAAGGAAAGTATTGTGTAAGTTTTGGTTAACCCATGTCTCGTAGATTATTGGGCGCGGGTTTTCTTCTTAACCCAAGTCTTGCATTTATAAGAACATAACACGGGGAGCAACGATATCGCTACGTTCCTTGAGGAATTTATGGGCATCGTCATATATTTGTTGTAGTGGAACTCGAATTTTTCCAGTGGGAACATATGCTTCCACTAAAGCCAATATTTTCTACGTATTTTAATTTTTTACAAGTCCAAAATTCCCCGCCCCAATAAAACTGCAAAATGACCAGCAGCACTACGTCCTTGTCAAACTGGTCAAGATCAATTATCCACTTCTTGTGACATTTTTTTATTTGAAGCGAGGAAAACTATATAAATTAGTCTGGAATGACAAGAGTGCCATTACCACTTATTTCAGCATCGATATCTTGAGTCTTCTTTCCTTCTCCCGTCACTCTCGTACAGTTCGGAGAGACACGGCAAGCCTCATTAGTCACTTTTTGCGTTTGGTGGAACACTCCCCACACTAAGTCGGCGTATTTGTATAAATGTTTTCAAAGTATTTGTAAACATTGAAAATCGTACTTTGTCTGACTTATATTATTAAGTCATTTACATTACATAATCATTTTACATTATCTGGCTGTAATAAAAAATATATAAAGTAAAAACAACGCTGTAGCATGTAGGCCTAACCATTTTAGCAAAAAAGGTTAAACACAACAAAAACAGTAATAATCAACAACGCCTTGATGTAAACAAAAAATGACATCCGATACAGAATTTGAATCAATCAGGTGATTACGGTGAGAGGTGGTAGTGGAGGGGAAATAAACAAAACCATATATTTCCCCTTTTCCGACCGCCTATTAATTTTGAATGGACTCTAATAGATCAAAAAATACAACTCCTCGATCTAGCCCCACGAGTTCACGACAAAACTTAAGTAACATCACTAAACCTTATGTAACAACTAACCCTAATCCCCCAGAAATTACTCAAGAGAAAAGGGAGTACCTAAAATCGCTTCTTAACGCTCGAGTCGCTGAAATTAGAAACAAACTTAAAAACACTAAAATCACAACAAAAAAACAAATGGATGATTTTCTTGCTACTTTTATTAATATCCCTTTTCCTGACACTAAAACTAACATTTTATCTAATAAAAGCAACACGACAAACAACTTAACACTAAACAAAAACACCAGTGCTGCTGTCCCACCAGATAAAATACAACATGGCACTTCATAAACTAAATATATTACAGTGGAATTGCAGATCTCTGAAACCAAATGGCCAGAGATCTGTCAATATTTCAATAAAAATCAGATTCATATTGGATTAATTCAAGAAACTTGGCTTTATGACAACTTTAATTTATCAGATTGCACTACTTTGTGAACATATATGTCTTCTCAATTCAAGGGTGCTTCATCCTTGCCATCTTTTTTTCGGGATAGGTAATGCTTCAGCGGCCCAAGCGAAGAAGACATCCTAAACCCTCCCTATCACAAAAATCCATAATTTCATTACATTCCTTTTTTCCCGCTATTACTAATAATAAATTACACAAAATATTCTACATCATTGATATTACTAACTCCAGAAAATATGAATGTAATCCAACAAATTATTGCAACACTAACCGGTTGCCTGTCATTTGACCGAATTGATAATTGTTCGCCGCGACACTTGCCCACTTTTTAAAAATAAAATAAAATAAATAAATAAAAGCCTGAATCCACTTGATCGAATTGATAATTGGTCGTTGTGACATTTCCCCAACTTTTTAAATATTAATATAAATAATGAAATAAAATACAGAAACCACTTGTTAGAATTGATACTTGTTCGCTGTGACAGTTGTCCGACTTTATAAAAATATTATGTATTAAATAATTGAAAGTTGACCGAATTGATAGTAGCCCTCCTTGACACTTGCCCACTTTTAAAAATGAAATTAAATTGAATTAATAAAAGCCTGAATCCATGTGGTCGAATTGATAGCTGGTCGATGTGACAGTTGTCGACTTTTTAAAATGAAATAATAATAATTTAGAATTTGTGTAATTTGACCGAATTGATATTTGCTCGCTGTGACAGTTGTTAGAAGAGAGGAGGGGGCAGCGAGGAGAGGGAGAGGGCGGGGCGAACGCCCCTATTCTCTTTTTTTGGACGGCCCATGTGGGTAGAGGGCGTAGAGGGTTGGCAGCCCGGAAGGCTGGCCGTACACAATGACGAGTTAATATTCTGCATTTCAGTGTTATATATTAATGAAAAATGTTGTACCCAGTTTAAATGTTTTTATTTGCTATAAATGTGAGTAGTCAAGAATCATTTAAGCCATATATTTTTAGATATCATCCGTTTTTACTAAGAGTAATTTGCAACTGAAATTTGGAAGTGGACGGACTATGCCTTAACAGGCATGAGAAATCTCTAAGTGCAGGAAAACTTATTTCTGTAATTCAATCTAGTTGAGGAAATTAAGGCTACCACACAACTAATAATAATTTACCACTGTGCTAGTATGGTCGCCACAGAAGAGGATTTGGCAGATGTCAGGAGAATAAGGTAGGACTATCAGTAATATCAAATGTGATAAGTGAAAAAAATCGTGAGAAATGACATACTATGTGACTCTTGCGATCTATGGAATCACTTCAAATGCGTAAATGTGTTGGAAGACAATTTAGAGTATCTTCCAAAAAGAGTGAATGGCATTGCCCAAAGTGTATTATGACTTCGTGTCGTGTAGGCCTAATACCAGATGATAAACTTAGCCTAAAAGATAATGATAAGATCGAAGAGGCGAATTTTTTGCAGATATTTTCCTTACTGAAACAGGATATACAGCATATAAAAGTTGAAAATGAAAAGTTAAAATCTTCTATTGCTAGGGAAGATGCCAATATTATCGAGATTGTTGAAGCTGAGAATGAGTGGGAGACGGTTTCGGTCAAAAAAACAGGCAGGCGTAGGTCTGTTCCTACATTGACGCAAACTTTCCAGTTTTAAGTAATATATTTAGTGCTCTGTTAGTTTAGAGTATCAGTAATAACAATAACTCTGAAAGTAGGCCTAACAGTATGACAACAGCGGGACAGGTTATTAGACCTAATAGGTACTCTTTATCACCCCAGTAGACCTAACTTAAAAGTCATTGAAACCTCATCTCGAGTGAGGAATTTATTTGAGAATACTAGGCCTGATTCCAATGTAACCAGGACTAAAAGAGGCAGCATGTTACCAAAAATTCATCTCTACGCGGATAGTCATGGTAGATAAGTAGGCAAATTAATAAGGAAATACACCCGTTGCAGCAGACCTGCATACTCAGCGAATGTCAAATACAAAAGACCATAATTCAATGCAACATAGCGAAATTTGACATGTTTTTTTAATCTCCATAAGAATAACATGGGGAATGATTATGCAGGTTTGCTGCAACAGGTATGTTAAAACTGGTTGGTTTTAATTCATTATTTAATAGATCTTGACTAGAAGAAGCCATATACCAAGTTTTATCAAGAAATGTTAAAAAATAAGGAAGATATAGAATTTTTTTTTATTTCCCATAAGGATGACATGGGGAATGATTATGCAGGTTTGCTGCCACAAAAATGGAAATTTCGGGGATTTTAGACTAAAATACATTAGATCTCATCTAGATGAACCCACAAACCAAGTTTTATCCAGATATATTGAGAATTAAGCGAGATATAGAATTTTACTTATTCCCCATAAGGTTAACATTGGGACAACGTACTGTGTTTACCACTTTCAATATCTCAGTAACCAATGGACATAGAGCAATGATTCAAAACACTAAATTGTTTGTTTTTTTGAGCTGAATTCAATGGTGCCAACAAAAATTTGACAAACTTTATTTTTCTATGTAAAAAACTCAAAAACCCCTTTTTTGGGGGGGTTTATCCCCCTTCACCCCCCCTTCCGATGGTCCGATCGGGCTGGTTTACGAACTCGTCCAATTGATTACCTCTTTACATGTCTGTACCAAATTTCATTAGGATCGGACCATATTTACGGCCGCTATCGTGCTTACAGACACATATATATATATATATATAGATAGTTAGATAGATAGATAGATATATAAAAATTCGAACCAATGGTGTTTTTTGCTTCTGGTGGCCCCAAAACGAAAAGTTATCACGGTCTCGGGCTTAGGTATTACCATGAGACCTACGGTAATAGCTTCTTCCCTATAGGGGAAATTCGCTAAAAAGAAGCTAACTGTGAAATACTGTCTTTTGTTAAGCCCAATGATAAAATGAGTTGTGTGTTACCATCTGAGCAAGAAGTCTTTGGATGGGATGACTGTTGTGTTGTTTGGGGGGACCAATGATTTAGCTTGTAATGAAAAAAATGAATTGCGTAAGTGTCTAAGAAGAAAGTTGAAAGAGCTGTCAATGAATAATACAGTAGTGTTTTCAGTACCTCATAGGTATGACTTGCCTATAAATTCAGCTATATTTGAAGAAATCAGGAAAACTAATTCAGAAATTGAAAAACTTTATAAGTATTCCAAGAACAGCACTTATGTGGATATAAGTAAGTTAGGGAAAGATTTCTGTACTGCAAATGGTTTTCATCTTAATGTAAGTGGAAGCATTATGTAACTGATCAAATAGTGGCATGTGTGAACAAATATATTGACTCCAAGAAAATGCTCAATAATGAACCTGTAGTTGTTAAAAATAGTAATTTTTAGCCTAGAAGACAAATGCTTCTCAACAAGTAGGCCTAAGACTTTTTCAGATCAAACTTTGAATTTGTTTTTCTGGAATGTCCAGAGTGTTTGTAATAAATTAGATGTCCTTGGCCTTATGTGTTGTAATATTTAACAATGTGAGTGTTATTACTTCAGCGGAACATTGGTTAAATAATGCTGATGCCTCTTTTTTGGCATTACCCGGTTATTCGCTTGCTTCTTTCTATGGTAGAACTAACAAGATCCATGGTGGTTCTGCAATTTTTGTCAAAGAGGATATTGACTTTCTTGAGATATCCCAAGTTCAGGAAGCCTCCATAGAAATGGTTTGCGAAGCTACGGCGGTAGAACTTGTAAAGGAAAAAATTGTTGTTATTTCTGTCTATAGGCCATATAATATGGACCCTGTATATTTTGTAAATTTTCGTAATTGTCTTATAACATAATATGTCTGTCATACAAATGTAATTGTAGCCTAACTTAGTGGTTTGTGGCGAATTTATGTAAATTGTAATTCTGATAGTAATTTTAAGAATGATCTTGTAAATTTGTTTAATTGTTTTGGATTGATGATAACAAATGAAGAGGCTACTAGACCTATGTCAGGAAGTTGCATTGACAACATAGTCACAGATATTCATGATTCCAAATGGATTTCAAGGGTTATTCTTACTATTATTTTTTCAGATCATGATGGCATAGTGTTTTCACTTAATACAGATGTTAGTTCATGCAAGGAAAGTAAGCCAAAAAATCTTGCTAGGTTAGTGAATGATTTTAATTCAACTTTGTTTTTAGATAGGCTAAGCCAAATTAATTGGATTGATGTGTACATTTTGGATAGCATTGAAGATAAATTTAAGGCTTTCCATGATTTGTTTCTATGGGCTGTGAATGAATCTTTTCAAACCAAATAAATCAAACATTTATCGCTAAAAACAATTCAACAATACCAGAAATAGTGTATTATCTGACTGTGTTAGGCTTAACAATCATTCATTCCGTTTTGTTCTCAAAACTAAAAGCATTATTTTCAATTAATTACTTTTCTTGTATGTTGCAACATAAAAATATTTATATTAGAATTTACTCTGAAAACAAAAGATTTAATTCAGAAATCCAAGTATTCCATATTGATTGAGTAAAAACGATATAATGAGATGAGATTGCAAGTATGACTGAAAATGAGTATCAAAATATTATTTTTATTGTCATTCAACAAAATCTATTTTCGTTCAGAACCCCCGGCATAGCGGAGGACACAGAAGAAGGGCGAGCCCATGAACTCCCATCCAACTCGGAAATAAATGTAATCTGTCCGGGGCTCGGAAAAAAGGAATGTTGAAGGCGCTGAGGTAAGTCCATATGGATCTAATTGCTTTCTTATCTGAAAATTTAAGCCTTCACATACATGAAAATAAAATTTTTGAGGCTGATATCTTCTGCCTCGGCTTGACATGAATCTTTTGCTCCAAGCTGTCCTTACCGTGGAAAAGATAATTATCTTGTTCAATGTTCGCCTCAATGTATAGCCTAGCCAAATTTGATACAGTAAACATTGCAGTTTTGTTTTAGTAATTTCCTCCTCAGACCCAAATGTTTCTGAGAAGGTTACGATTTTTAACCTTATGGCTCAAAATCTTGTCCGCCGACGAAAGACAAAAGGACATAATTTTAACAAAATGTTTTTTGCACCATTTGTCCCTGTTCACACCAATGTGACATACTGGACAATATAGACATAGCGGTGTGGTGTCTTCGACACGACGACATCGGATGTAACGTTCTGTTCATTGCAAGAATTACACCTTTTAGTAGTGTATCTCTCATCAAACACTATAACTTTGTGTCCTCACTCCGCAGGGCGGATATCAATTTTTTCGTGTGAAAACTTTCTCCGGGTGCGAAATTTGGCAGTCTTTATGAAAGTAGTGCCAGTCCCGTTTACAATAACTTTATTTTAAGGCGTAAAGTACTCTTTAGCGATGTTGTCAAAAAACCGTTGAAACCTCGTGTATCAATCAAACTTCAAACTTCTCATTCTCCGTAAAACGTAAATCTCTTGTCGGCGTTTGAACCATTTCAGTTTGAATTCTGTGAAGGCCCAGTATTTTAAGAGGGCTCTAAAGGTTCGTGGCCACAGAGGAGTACAACGATCAGTGTCCACCACAGCTCCTCGTAGTTTCAATTTTCACCAGTGGCCGCGCTAGGTGAGCTACCCTCAGACCGGTTTTACGCATTGCTGCCAACTGTTAGGGAGTCCATGAATTCGTGGGGAAGTTGAACGAACGAACGAACAACGCCAATTCCCGATACCGCTGGTGGCAGGGTGTTATCTTACTTTCACCTCATTGCTTCTATGTTCCTTCGAAATTCTCTTTGAGAATCTGAATTTAGTCCCAAACTCAAACTGGTTATCACGACCACTTTGAATTGATAAAAATATATAAACTCTAATATACTTTGTATTGAAATGTATGAATGCATCATGTTGTATAAGGGATGAAGAAAACAAATTATTGTGAAGTAAAAACCCGACTGTATTACATATAGATTTTGTACTCAATGTACAGTAAAATGGAACAGAATTTTTCATATTAGACTACAACATTTTAACTTAACTGTTAACATGAAAAGTAACCCGAGTGTAACAATCACTAAAAACATATGACTAAATACACACCAAGTTTTCACACGTGTATACAATTAAAGACAAATATATTTACAAACAAGCATGAATTACTGATTAACTGCTGTAACATATACTCTTTAACGGATATATATGACCTAAATGACGTATAAATGCCAACAAAATTACCTATAAACTTTAGGAATTTTTAAAAGTCGAAAAGCCTATCGCTAGAACGTACTAAAAGCAAGTATCAGAGATGTACAAAAAATACAGCAATGTTTAAAACCACGCTGCAATATAGTTAAAAAATACTAAATAAAAAAACATTGTAGATGAAAAGTAATAACAAACGACTTATTTGAAACGTTGTATGGAAACAAATATTATATGTTTAAAAATGGAAAAGGAACACTGATTGGCAAAAATGAGAAAACAACGCTCGAAATATATAACATAAAGAAAAACAATTAAGAGATCATCTCATTGCAAGAGCATACAATTAAGTAAAGCATCAACTAAGTACAAAGAATACAGCAATGTTTAAAACCGGGATATAATACAGAAAAAAATTCTAAATAAAAAATATTGTAGATGAAAAGTAATTAATAATACTAGGTGAACCCGTGTGAATTCGCACGATTTAATTAAATTATAAATGATCGGCTGCCTTCTATGCACACATCTACTGTAAATCAATCTACTGTAAAAATAGGTTTTCGGAACGATGTAGCGTGCTGAAAGTGTCTCTAATAGGCACTCATTAGGATGCGTATTGCAGCATTGTAAGCGATGTTCGTTGTGCACTTCCTTCAAATAGAAAATATGGGAAAAGCATCAGGTCAGCCATTGGGTCGAGGCAAAATTGAAGAATATGTACTCTTCTAACTGGCTTATCTTTCGGGTAAACAATCAAGTTACGCTCACTCTTGATGGTTCGCTATCGTTTACTCTAAAAATAATAGCAACATCATTATAAGTTATGTCGTTGTATCGGAGCTAATATTCTTTTCGATATCAGACAATGCATTCCGAGTTGTGTATGCTGCTCATCAGGAGTATTTTTCAAAACGCAACTCTTCACGTTGAAAATGTGCGCTAAGGGATTAACTTTAACCAAGTGTTCAGTCAAGCTGTGCATGAGTTTATTGCTGCTAGAGCCGTTGGCTTTGTTTACCATTCTTTCTTGATCACCAATTTTGACGTCCGTCATAGATGCAGAGCATATAAAGAATGTTCTCCTCACGGTTGAAAGGTACTATAATTGAGTGATAAATTGTTGCGTACACTTTATACATGAAAAACCCTCCACCATTGTTTTCTTCAATTTAATAGCTCTTTTGCTTACCGTAGCGAGCACAGAGTTCATGGAATTAATGTTTTCTTTGCAGTTTCTGCTCGGTCTATCGGTAACAGTAATAAGGCTTTGAATGTAATCACTTTGCCGATAGATGTCAGGAGAGAGTAGTTTTGTAATGCCCCTGACGACACTGTCAGTACGGGTCTGCTCATTTGGGAAATGGGACCTGAAGTCGCCCGCCATGTCATTTCCCATATAAGCGACTTGAGGTCCCTTTTCGTTTGCATGACATAGGCTACTAAATCGATCATTTTTTAATATTCATCGGATTCTAATCGCTATAAAATAACCGAATGAATATGTACAGGAAAGATTAAGGAATCGCATCCACTTGAAACCTAAAAATCGATATTTTTGACCCGATTCGACTAAAATGCCCGTACTGTAAAATTTACTCCAGCGACTTGAGGTCCTTTTTCACTTTCCGCATCACAAGGCTATTTTAAATCCCACACAGCTGATCAGATTCGCTTCTGTAAAACACAGTTTATTTTATAATAAGTTTTTCGCACTTTTTTCATGTTACATTGCCTAAATTAAAAATCTAAAGATGCTTTCGGGAATCTGCACATAGAGACGCGTGTTTTGATGTATAATATGTGGGGGGTAAGTCTTAAAATAAAAAAGCCTAATCGTATCAAAGTTTTCATGTAGCGTATTAATAATATAGATAACGATTTATTTAAAAAGTTATCGGGAAACAAATTTATTTTTAAATCTACAAAAAGGACACTGACTGGCCAAAATTGTGACAAAACGCTCGAAATATACAACATAAAGAAAAACAATTAAGAGATAATCTCATTGCAAGAACATTCAATTAAGTAAAGCATCAACTATGTACAAAGAATACAGAAATGTTTAAAACCGGGCTAAAATATAGAAAAAATACTAAATAAAAAATATTGTAGATGAAAAGTAATTAATAATATAACGATTTATTTGAAAAGTTGTCGGGAAACAAATTTATTTTTAAATCTACAAAAAGGCACTGACTGGCCAAAATGGTGACACAATGCTCGAAATACACAACATAAACCAAAAACAAAGAAGCAACTAAACCTCATCGCTAGAGCGTACAATTGAAGCATCAAATATGTGCAACAAAATAAAGTAATATTTCAAAGCGGGCATAATATAAATTAAAATTTACTGAATAAATAACATATTATATATAACAAGTCATTAAACAATTAAAATTGGATCATTGAATAACACTCATATTCTGTGCAGTTCAAGTTGGCCGGTGGACCCGGGACTACGTGAGGGCACCCCTGTAATCCCTCGCCACGTCCGGCGGGGCTGTCCGCTGCCTAGACGATGAATCACCAACAATAATGGTACACAACAATGGCTGTGTTTATACAATGGTACACTTTTTTAACAGAATAATAATTTAAAATTTTTTAAATCATGTTTCAAATCTACTAAAAAAGTTATGAAAAGTGATATAAAATTCGACCTAGTATTATAGCATTTGATCTCATGTTTATAAACGAACAAATCTGGTAATAAGTCTATCTGGGTCGAATTTTATATCACTTTTCATAAATTTTTTAGTATATTTCAAGTATGCTTTTAAAAATGTTAAATTATTATTCTGTAAAAAAAGGTGTACCATTTTATAAACACAGCCAGTATGTGACTCATCGCCTAGGCAGCGGACAGCCCCGCCGGACGTGGCGAGGGATTACAGGGGTGGCCTCAGGTAGTCCCGGGTCCACCGGCCAACTTGAACTGGACAGAATAAAATAAAACTGTATAAATAAATACAACTGTAAATAATATAAAAAATAGCGGTCGCAAAATGGTCCGATTGGAATGAAATTTGATATAGATGACATCTAATGTTTAAGTTTTTTAGTAATCTTAAATCCCCAATAATATGTCTATTTTTGTGGCAGCAAACCTGAATATTCATTCCCCATGTTATCCCAATGGGAAATAAAACCAATTCTATATCTCTCTTATTTCTTAACATAATATGTTAAAATATACTATTATGATAAAACTTGGAATATGGCTTCTTCTAGTTCATATCTATTAAATACTGTATTTAATTAAAACCACCCAGTTAACATACCTGTTACAGCAAACCTGCATACTCATTCTCCATGTTATTCTTATGGAGCTTACAAAAAACATGTCATGGATTGAAATGTGTTAATTTGTATTTGAAATTCGCTGAGTATGCAGGTCTGCTGCAACGGGGGTATTTATATTAATAACAGATATGTGCGTGTCTTCGTTTCGTGACCATCTAATTTAATCCTGCGGTCAGGCCATTAGAGCAGTATGCATTGATCTTGTGCGCAAAACGAGTAAGCCCGTCAGCCTTGCCAACTACAAAAGGCGACAGTGCGGTGTGGCCAGGGAAGGCAGGGGCGGCGTATGTCAAAAGGATTATTACGATGCCGAGAAGCTTTTGAGTGACGGGTTGTAAAACTGCACCGCTCCCTTATAATCAATTTGTATCTATATTTGAACTAAGTATCTTTCTCGCATAAAATCGATATTTTTGAGTTGTAATTGAAGTAAACATTCTAATTCGCCAACATTTTGGGAATTTATAGCCGTAACAATGTCAATTATATTTTACATTAAAATCTAAATTGTTTTGGTGTATTTTTTATCCAGGAATAGTGTGTAAAATAATATTGCCATCTGTGCTGTACTTACATTTCGCGCTGGTTAAAAGAATCAGCAAAAATGGTCGTGATCGTGATTATGCGACTTTTCTTATATTACAATGTTATATCGTTATATCATAGATAAAATATACCCAGCAGGGTTTATTTTATCTATGGTTATATCCTCCAAATTATTCGGGGGGCGGCTGCCCCCCTCCTTGCCGCATTACGCCCATAGAAAACCTCTAATACAGTAATGACTTTGAATAGCTCTGTAACAACTTATAAGTTACGATATTTCAGAAACTATCCACAGCACCTCAATAGTGATTGCAAACTTTAAAATCCTGCGATTATTGAAGTTATACTTTTTGTTGTAAAATTAACTGGATTAAACAAATTATTGCTAAGGAAGGTCTAATTTGGTTCAAATTTTGGTGTACAGTATTCCAATCAATGAGGTTTAATTATTTTTGATTTGATAGCATATTCTCTGAATGGTTAAAGACCGGTTATAATGTCATTTTAAATTTGATTTACCTATCTATCAAGAATGACGAATTGGTGTGATGAACAAATTGTGTCTTTAGAGTCATTGGATTCAAGGACACAGACACAGAGAACCCTCCCCGCTTCCTTCCCTTTCCTGGGATTCACGCCCGCCCGATGTCTCAATGGGCAGAGAAACAGGTTGGCGACACTGACGAATGTCTCCTCGGCGGTCGTAGTTCCATCAACGCTCGCCAGGGCGTCCTCTGTACGGGGGTGATTTGAGAAGCACTTTTCAGAAATAACCCTCACAAATTACTCGATTTACGAGGTAACTATTTGTTTTTTTGAAGTCCTACCCAGCGGGAAATCATCTCGAATATCCAATAAAGGGTTTAAAACAAAAACAACTTTCGCATTTTATTTTAAATGTTATGGTTTATGTAGAATAAAATGACCAATTTTCACTAAGTTTAACCCTGAATAAAATATGTCTAATAATAATTAAATACCCTAAAAAAAGTTTTATCTCCTAGTTCATTTAATGAAAAACATGTCCTCGTTCACCGGAGGTCGCTAGGTGTTTTAATAATCTCAGAATTTTAGTAATACAGAGATGCGTTTTTCAGCCGCTTGGCAAAGGTTTAGAGCCCTCTTAAAATACTCTTCCTAATAATGATATCTTTTTACTTTTCTTTTGCTCTAGATCTATTCGAATTTGACGGTCGATATCATTTTTCCACCTTTTTCTTTTCTTCTTATGAAAGTATTCGCAGGTGTCACAGATTACGCGCCCCACAGATAATGATTGGGAAATTAAATTTTTCTGCTCTGTCTTGCGGCGAGTTACTAGAGGTAGGATAGCACCGGGATCGACAGAAACGATATCATTATGATTTTCTCGAATTCCTTCATAACCTCCTTGATAAAACGTCTTTCTTTTTTTCAGACCTCCTTCTTTTTGATACATATCCAATTGTTTCGTTTTATTAATAGAAAACGATACTTGAATTCCATCCGTCTGCATACTAAATCCACCGAAACTCCTGTATGTGTTGTTTAAACTTAATGTTTACTCAGAGGTTAGTAATGGAAATGTTTGTTTTTTACAGAGAATATAACAAGGAAAGAATAAAAAGACAACCCCCATCAAAAGAGAGGACAGAACTTTTAGAGTTTATTAAAGAATTCTTCGATTCGGATACAGAGGAATCAGAATCAGAAACGTGAGATATCCCTGTGGGCCATGTCCCCAGAAGTCATGAAAATCAATGGTAAATTATAACCCATTATTTTTTTACTATGCCAGATATGCAATTGCAAAGTTTAGTACATTTTGTTAAGTATTACAATAAATATTTAATATACTCTAAGCCTTTGACCAACCCCTTATGTAAAAGAAATTAAAATATACAGTACAAAAGAAAATACTGCTATGAATTTTCCTGTTAGAAGGTAAAACTATTATTAATTTTACCAACAAGGGGTAGCTCGGGGCAGCGATTTCCAACTGAATGTGATAGAGAACATTTCAAGCTTTTTATACCTGATATAAAATACACGGTAAGAAACAGTACGAATCAAAACTAAAGTCTCTCTGAATATTATAAAGTTTTTTCCCTGTGTAAAAAATATAGCCTTACAAATTATTGTACATGATTGCGTAAAAACAAGTATATGTTTTACCTCTACGGCTCTGCTGGATAACATTACTCTCTGGCAAAACCGCCATAGCAGCAAAATAGTTTAATTTACTAATTAAATCTTTTACTGATTTATATTTGTTGGTAGTGAAACAAACTGCCACACGTTCGACAGCGGTCATATTAATAATGACCAGTCTTTAGGGGATTCCCCAAGATATTGGAATGAGCCCCTGACCTGATAATGATATATTTTAGCCCTGCATCTATTAACAAACTTTAAGCAATGCCTGAATCAATTAAATTCAAAACTTGATTTTTTCACTTTTGGTCACGTTTATTGGGATTTTGAACCACTGTGCGACATAAGACGAACGGACATAATTTAACAAAATTTTTTTTCACCAATTTTGTCCCTATTAACACCACTATGGCATACTGGGCAATAGACACACAGTGAGGTGTCTTTGACACGATGATATCTGAAATGTTCTGTTCGTTTAGTAATTCGTACACCAATTGATGTCTGAATGTGCCTTAACCCAATGAAAACCCATTACTTAAAATTTTATTTTTCGTTGACACTCCAACAGTCAACATTGAAGGTTGAGATCAATATCTTGACAATAGTGAATAAATTATGGAAAACAACATGGTTCAAAATCGCATATTTTATTTGTCCCCTAAAAAGGTACAATGGGTCTCGGGAGGCTAATAATGGAAATGTTTGTTTGTTCAGAGATCACCACAACGAAGGAGTCAGTAGCTTGGAGTCTACGCCGGAGGAGTTCGAGACTTGGACAACAACATACACGAGTGGATTTTTTAACTACACATGTAGAGTTGTAAAGGACAACTCAAATGACACAATTACTGCATAATAACATTAAAAAAGAACAAAGAAAATTTAAATAAACATATATAAACATTACAATGTTGTAATATTATCCTTAGTCCCAAGTATTCTCAAGAGGGATTTGATTTTTATGGCTCAAAATCCTCTCCGCCGACGAAAGATGAACGGAATAATTTAACAAATGTTTTTGCATTATTTTGTCTCTCTTCTCACAACTATAACATACTGGGTATTAGACATAACGGTGTGGCGTCTTCGATGCGATGACATTGGATGAAATATTTTGTTTGTAGAAAGGACTGCAAATGTTACGCTCAGTTTCTGATTATCGGAAACAAAACAAATGATTTTCACCTATCAGTAAACTCTTTTTGAATGCTGTAAAATAACTGCAAAGGTTTCCAACAGAAGTAAACTCTTTTTTAATGCTGTAAAACAACTGCAAAACTTTACACAAGTCCTTGTTGAACGATTCAATTCTAGACATTAGATGGTGATTCACTATTGTAGAAAATATCAAAACAAGTATCATGAGATTCTTTCTCTTTTAATGTCGGAAATTTCATGTTCAAATAGTGCTTGATCATTGAAAGGTGTGAAAAGTGATGTTGGTCTGTGTGATGGTTTCTTAACATTTCGCGATAAACCATCAACTGGTGTCTGCTTTTACAGTCATAATTCAGAAACTATCTCATAGCCAAATAGTGTTCGATGACAGAATCAAAAGAAAATTTAAATTTGCGTGGATGATGAATATTCCACCCCTTGTTCGTCTCTTTCCACAATTTATCCTTTTTTTATATAACGGACAGAAGAAAACATCCGATACATTTCTTCAGGGTTTATCATCATCTCTGATCCGTTTCTTATGGGAGGCCATCGACCACATAGTACAATAGACGGAGCAACAGAAACCACGAAGAGAAGCCTAAATTTGCTGCTAGTCCCTATGCATGGAAAAAATAAAGTAAATACAAATTACAAATATGGTATCAAATTATACGTCTGAATCTCAGAATCACTATAGTACCAAATATAAATTGCTTACAGGTAGTTTACACATCGTAAACACTGAAAACTAGAAGCTTGTCCTGACATTTTTTGAAAGAAGTTGCCGCCGCGGAATAATAATAATAATAATAATAATAATATTTCTTTATTGCGTGAACAATGGTTGTACATTGCATTGCATGCGTCAATATATATATATTACTAAAGCTAAGGTTTATCATTCATACCTGCATACATACATACATCAAGTTGCCATACATTCATCACATTCATACCTAACACCGATGACATAGTTTATTTAATTTTGAACTATCCCAGCAGCCCCCATAAACTCGTCAACAGAGTAGAATGCCCTAGACGCCAGGTAGCGTTTTAAATTCGATTTGAATTGTTTTTCGTTTGCTGACTGTTTGATGGCATCAGGGAGCTCGTTGATTAGCTTAACACCGATCTGAGCTGGCAGACTTTCAAATTTTGAAGGAATACACCTGTAACGTTCCTGTGATGTGTAAACTGCTTTTAAACCATTTATAATTGGTACCATAGTAATTGTGAGATTCAGACCTTTAATTTGATTCCAAATTTGTATTTTTTTGGTCGACTATATTTTTGTATATAGCAGTTTAGGATTGACTTTCTTTTTATGCAGGCGCCGTCTGTGGACACCCGGTATATCTTTGAAAAATTATTCAAACATATGATCATTTTCAATATTGGCATCTGCAATCCATCCATTTTACTAGTATATATTTGCATAATGCAAGTCTTCTGCAAAACACAGCAGAAATTTTTTCAAGAATAAGTATTGATTTAGTTTTTGTACATATAACACATAGAAAAATATGTAAATAAATAAATAATTTGAGTTACATATTTTTTATTATCTTTTTAACATTTTTGAAAAGTCTTATTAAAGATTTCTAATTTTATACAGTTTTAGTGTAATGTTAACATTGCTGAAATTTTTCAAAGTGTTCGCTATATTGGTGTAGGACAGCTATGTGAACAGTATATTTTATATATTTGTAATTATCCACCGCCGGTGATAATTTCACAGGACCTATTGACCGAATAGCTGTTCTAGAACAGCTATATGAACATAATCAAAGCTCTTATTTACTTAATCAATAACAAGCCTAAAAGATTGTACCACAATTATGCTACACTTATTGGTATTGCACTAAAGAAGTACTATGGGATCTCAGGGGTTTATCTGCAAGATAACAAAGAAATTTGAAGTTTCAACTGATCAAGTCATTGCAATTTACATTCAATTTCAGTAACAAAACACAAAACTCTGACAAGTGACTGAACTGCGGAACCCGAAAGATTTTACCACAGTTATGCTACACTTGGTGTAGCGTTGTAGAATTGGTGTTGCACTAAAAAAAATTCTATGGGATCTCATGGTTTTCTCTGCAAGATAAAAAGAAAATTACAGTTTCAACTGATCAAGGTATTTCAATTTACATTCAATTTCAGTAACAAAACACAAAACTCTGACAAGTGATTGAACTGCGGAACCCGGTAAGTTTAAGAAATGTGAAACTTTTGGTTCCCATTTTTCTTCTCCAAGAACCAGGTAGTTGGCAAAACAGACACGGGCCTTCACGGTGTTTCCACTTTGAACTCAGAGCATTTTGCTCATATTATCCCGATTATCAGGACACTAACTGGTGCCAAAATGTCCAGATAAAACTTTTACTGTCATCCCTGACACCATTGAACAGAGGCAAATACCTCCTCGGATAACACAAAACATAAACATCTCCCCACAACACCCTAACACGTACCCACAACACTCAGATGTAAGTACTAACCCAACGCATTAAACAATGGCACCGTCACTTTGCGGTAGCTTTAACTGTAACAGCTTCCAAAAATACAAATCCCGACTAACTTTCGAAACCCAAATCTCCGGCAACATTCTCAAACGTAAAACTCCGACAAACTTCCGAAACACGGAACACCGGCAACTTTCCAAAATGCGAAACTCAGACAACTTTTCGAAATGCGAAACTCTGACAAATAATTGAAATGCAAAGCTTCGGCGGTTTTACCTCTGATAAATTACCGAAATGTAAAACACGACAAATTTTCGAAACACGAAAAATGCTCGACAGTGTGAGTACTGTGCATTTCCTACCCAATTACTAAAGCAAGGATGGTTTAGATTTGAACAACTAATCGCTGACACCCAGAAACACCCATATCTTGTATACTGAGAGATGCCTGCCATTGGTTGGAACTTAAATAGAATAATTTTATTTATCTACGACCATTGCAATAAGCACCAATTATGGTATTACAATAAACATCATAATGATATACATTAAAACACCAAAAACCAAGCAGTACTCTAATGACGACTTTAGAGTACTGGAGTCACTTTAGAGTACTGGTTATAGACCAATGAGAGCTCGGCATTTGACAGAAGTAGTGTCATAATAACAATTATGAAACCCTCTAAAGAATGTTGGTGGTGAAAAGGAGGTGCTAGGTTTGTTGCATTCATCGATAACTAAATTGGTTTTAGATTTTGCCAAGACCTACCTCTACAAGGTTACTTGTATTTACCTGTGCAGTGGTACAATTTAGACCCCAAGACAGCACAAAAACATCCCTAGGATAACCTTAGGAACAATCCATGGGGATATTGGGAATATCCCCAGGATATCCACTATAGGTGAAAAAGTAATATCGATAATCGGCAACGATCCCTATTCAAATTTATGACTGATTTTAGCGAATTTCCCAAAAGAAAATTAAGCTAGGACTGTCGGTCTGTTGTAAGACCTAAATGCGAGACCATGATAACTTTTATTTTGGGGCGCACAAAAGCGAAAACCATTAGTTAAAATTAATATCTGTCCATCTATATACCTTTCTAAATGTGGGTCTGTATAGACACGATAATGGCCGGAAAAAAGGTACGATCATAATGTCATTTGGCACTCACGTGTAAAGTGGTATTTATTCGGACGAGTTCTAACCACAGCCCGATCCGACCATTGGTAGAGGGGGGAGGGGGTTAAGGGAGTTATTACCCTCCAAACATGAGGTTTAGTTTTTTTTTATATTAGAAGACTGAAACTCCCCAATTGCAGCTGACCTGTATACTCAGCGAATTTCCATTCTCTAAACACATTGAAACCAAAGATAATCGCCTTTCTTTTTTGGTATTCTCCGTAGGATTAACATGGGGAATGAGTAAGCAGGTTTTCTGCTACAGGTGTGTATAAACCTCGGATGAAACATAACTGGATCGCGCCTTCCAATGCTAAAGTCAGGCGAAAACCTTGCCATTGTTTTCACCGTTGGGTGGCAAAAAGGTCTTAAGGTAAACCGCCTAAATGCCGGACGGCTAGGGGAAATGTTACTGCAAAGTCAAATATCGCCTGATTAGATAGAACTAGGCAAAATCCACAGAGAGAAATGGATTCGCCGACAATTTCTCCACAATTTTATATCATAAATAAAACATTTCAATCGATAAAAACTAATTAATAACGAACATTAAGTGTCGATCGATCTCAACGACAACAGCCCAAAACCGGACGGCGACAGTCCCAACACCGGAAGATGGCTTCCCAACACCGGAAGACTCTTCTCTCAGCATTAAACCAATGTTTTTCGGCACTTTATGACCTTAAAATGAAGTTTGAAACAATTGGTTTTTTGATTAGATAGAAATCATACACTGTACGTCCCGTTAAATACTGGAGCGTGAATCAAGGTAATCCATTTAGTTAAGAAACTAGTAATCCCGTTGCTCGGAATCGATCAATTGTCAAGTACTTACCCCTAAATAAGGTACAGTATTCTAGAACTTCTTTATTAATGATATGGCTAAACTTCAATGCCACTTCCGGTAATAGAGTCGCAGACACTAGGGCGGGTGAGTGAGTGCGCTTCTGGCGAAATTATTGTTTATTATTTGTTTGGGTAGTTAATCAACTATATGATCATGTGTTAAAGTAAACACAAGTTTACACGTGAAAAGTCCTGAAAAACGTAAACAAAGTTTTGATAGTTCAACAAAATCATTACATTTGGTTATATCAGCCATCAGCTGAGGTAGCTATAGCAGACGATTTGGTGAGTTTACAGTTTTTGCCGCCCGCCCTATTCGGTGCCCGCAACTATTGTGAGATTATTTACTTAAGTCTTTATAAACAATCCAGTGCCTTCTTTATACAACTTAATCCAGCGCCTGAATACGGCTACTACAATTTCATTTTTAGATCATTACTTACAAACAAACGTCACACTAACTGTTACCTTAAATTCCAAGACAATTGTATGCTCAATCGAGTTCACAAAGGCGCCTCTGTCATACCACAGAAAAATAAGATATTTTTCTCTGTGGTCATCTTACTTTAGTGGTTCAACTAATTATTACAGACAACATAATTTAAGAAAATAAACAGTAAGGCCCCCCACGCACCAGAATGGCGTACATGGCAGAAAATTAGTCAAATACCATTTTGTTATATGTATATCAGCTGATTGGAGATGCGCAGCTTCCTACTACTTTATGCATCTCCAATTATTTAGATGCCACGCCGTACCACGCCACGCCACTCTTGTGTGTGGAGGGCCTTATTTGAAAATCGACGGTAAGTTTGTTTATACCACACACATGTTTTTAAATTGTTTTTTGTTTCAAATATATAATGAAAAAGTAAATTATATTGTGAAAAATTACGGTTGATTTTATGTATTTCACGTTATGTTTGTAAAAATCGCTGTAGTCCAGTTTCTGTTACCGTATTAAGTTATAACCCTTCTTAATCTTAGACCTAACTAAAATGGCTCACTAAATCCACCAACTCATAAACTAAAGCTAAGAGTCTGCTCCAGTGTATATATTCAATGGTTTAAATTCCAATAATAATACATGGCTTTGCTGAAAAACTTTGTTTACTCTATTCAGCTATTCAGCTGCTTAATTGAATTTTATATTCCCATGTTAAATCTTATGGACGAATACCAAACTTTTAGGACGTGTAGGGCCGTTCCCTTTAGTCTAATTCTCATGAAATTTATTTCCTGCAAAACTACACGCCAAGCACTATCCAGCGACACCTAAATTATTAAAATCGGCCCAGTGGTTCTTTTAGTCTTAAACAACTATAGATATAAGGATCGTATTGATTTTTTATAATTTTATGTGAATTAAACCTTTTATTACATTTTAAAATAATTTTATCAATCAAATATTTTTTTTTCCAATTCTAAGGCTTTCCGTTTTTGGGAAACTTCTCCTGTCTACTCACGAACGATTATCCGGTATTGGGCAAGCCGTGCTTAAAGCATCCCTAAATGCGGACGCCTTGTAATTTGTAGTAAATATAATAAAAATGATGTTTATTATACATAAGAAAACGATTAACATGTCTGAGAAATTTTAAGAATTCCAAAACTCACAATTAGGTATAATAAAATATTAATAAAACCTTATTTAAATTACCTTGCTACTTAGTCAAAATCGCGCGGAGTTTCACGCCGAAATGAGAAACTCGGCAATTTGACCTGTCCTCGGTCTTAAATATTTTTTTTCCATTTTACAAAATTGAAGTAAGGGGGTTTTCATACATAAATAGCCATCGCAAACCGCTGCGATCGGCGTTTCAGCCGACAGTCTTATTTTTCGCCTAAAAGAGCGTTCGTCCGGATTTGGGCGGGTTCCGGAGTTGGGGCGGTTTACCTTATCTGGCGGGACCCCGACGCCAGTCGAGTGAACAGCGCTTCAATCAAACTGGCATTTACCAAACAATAAACTGAGTAAACAAATATAATTTTATATCACATTTTACAGCTTGAAATGACGAATCTTATCGTAACCATTTTGATTCCAAAAACTAATTGCATGGATTTTAATAATTTGTTTAGCGCCAAATGTTTTTATTTCTATTAAAATAAGAGGTGAAGAAAGTAGTAAGCGAGGAAGTTTTTTATATTTTGGTCAGGTAAAAAGTGTCAGTGAGAAAGTTGTAGATAACATTCCTGAGATATTTTTTTGTCTGAACAATTTTTTTTAGGATTTCTCGTTTTTGCTATAGACATTAATTTAAATAATTGATTATCAGGTGGCGCGCGAATAAGAAAGTCCTCATATGATAACGCGTGGGCCGACTGTCTTTTACTACGACAGACTTCCCTACATTGAACGAACATCTTTATTATTTGTTTTTAATAATTTCCAGCTGACATATTGTCCCTTATCTTTGTTAATTATTACAATTCAAAGTTATGTTTAAATTAGGAAATATTTTTCTCTACTTTTACGAAAAATATTTATAATATTTAAAACTGATGCGCCTTATCTTTTAAGACAATATCACTGAACTCTTTAAATATTGTATCATACATCTATTTCCGAATATTGACTTTTTACTGTCAAAAAAGGAAGGATAAAAAATAGTATTAAGAAAAACTCACATTCTTCGTAAGTAGATAAGAACGAAGTAACGTGTTGTTAATATTATTTCCGCATGTTTCTACTGCTCCTATTTACAATTACTGGTAATAATTTTAAACTTATATGAAATGAGAAGTGAAATAAAAATACAATAGATACTAGGAAAATACAAAAGTATTTTTAGACTGAAGTCATTGTTTAAAATTGTTTTTCCTGGTTCACAGGCGCCTCAAGAATGCAATGGTGAAGCTAAAACGTTCCGAGGACCACGAGTGTGTCCTCGGTACGTTTTTCGTCCTCAGTTGGTTGGTCAAAATACACGTGAATGTCCCCCAAACGAACCATTTACAAACACACACACACACACACACACACACACACACACACACACACACACACACACACACACAGAGAGAGAGAGAGAGAGAGAGAGACCACGCCGAAAAACCATTTTTTGGATTCAGGGAGCACTAAAACAAATATATCCACTAACAACTCAAATTCTAAAATTTTGACGAAAACAATACTTTCTCCATATACTATGTATTATAGGGGAGAGAAAGTAAAAATAACTAAATATAAAATAATTAACTGCATTAGGCCTAATGAAAATCGATGTTAAATTTTCTTTTTTCTCTTCAATGTCACGAGTACTGAAATAACTTGTTGTCTCCATAATTAAAACATGAATTTCCATTTAGGAAAACAAACATATAAATTAACTGGGCTTATGTAGGATGAAGGGTAGGATTAGTGAACGGATAATCTGACCTTAACTGACGTTTTTTTCACATTTAACATAATACATATCATAACTTTCTAACATCGGAAGATGACGCTAGGTACCAGTTATTTATTTCATTATTGATTTTTCTCATAGATATTTATGTATCTACTCACGAAATCACTGCTATAAGGCAAACAACTTTGAAAAGAGCCTGCCCACAGTTTCATTTTTGACTGGCAATCTAAAACTGAAGGGAATTTTGTAAAACCGTTTAAGAATGATCATTTGGGGCCTAAGAGGAACCTGTAAATGCCAAATGTCAGGATTTAGTTCTTGCAGTTTTGGAAATAAGACCTAGAGATCGATTGGTAAAAGGCTCTTTAGTAAGTTGTCAGCCTGTAGGATTAATGCCGAAAACTGGGTTTTCGTTATTTCTAATTTTTTACTAGTTCCAATATGCAGGTAAATTTATTACAGTAATACAACTAGCTTACGTTGGTACACCTGTTAACGTACAACGCTCTCAAATATAAGATGGCGAATACGGGCTGGGCGCCCCGCCCACTCCCTCTCCTTGCTGCCCCCTCCACTCTTCTGCCAACTGTCACTGCGAGCAAATACCAATTCGGTCAAATGACACAAATTTTTAATTATTATTATTTAATTTAATAAAGTCGAGCAAATGTCACATCGACCAACTATCAATTCGACCAAGTGGATTCAGGCCTTTATTTATTTATTTTAATTTAATTTTAAAAAGTGGGCAAGAGACACGGCGAGCAGCTATCAATTCGGTCAATCGTCAATTATTTAATACCTAATATTTTTATAAAGTCGGACAACTGTCACAGCGAACAAGTATCAATTCGAACAAGTGGTTTCAGTATTTTATTTAATTATTAATATTAATATTTAAAAAGTTGGGGAAATGGCACAACGACCAATTATCAATTCGACCAAGTGGATTCAAGCTTTTATTTAATAATTTAATTTAATTTTTAAAAAGTGGGCAAGTGTCACGGCGGACAAATATCAATTCGGTCAATTGGTGGGCTCCCGGGTCGGTTAAGTAAATAAGTCGTTAAAGATAGGAAAATAGTATTAAACAGATTATAAATTTAAAATAACCGAGCCTTAACTGTGGTTTAGAGTTTGGTGGAATCAGGCCTTAATTTTTACCAGTCAAATTAGTAGCTTAATGGGAACCCTACAAAGTTTTATGGGTTATATAGCCTATAGGCCTTAATTGTGGAGACATTGTTACTCAATATTAAATTAGGCCTGGTTGGATGTTAGTAACTAGTTGGCTGTTCTTTTGGGTTTTGCTCGCTCAACCAGAATAGGCTTAGGCCTAACTTTGTTGATATATTCACTAGTAATTATGAATGAATAAAGTAGGCTAGTCAATTGTTTAAATTGATCTATGTTCCCAGCTCTTTCCTTTTAAATGTTATAACAAACATTTAATGAATCAGAAACAGGACTAGGCCTAGTATAACCTAAGTTAACATCCTCACCTGAACATCATTAAAAAGTTGGTCTAGGCATTAGTAGAAAATCACAGGTGAGGACAATGTGTAGGCCTAATAATCAGGGGCCAAACACAGTTTTTACGACTACATAAGGCCTAAGCACTTAGGTTTAAACTGTAATTTGTAAATGTCCCTGAAAACAATATTGATGGGAAAGACAATCAGCCTAAACTTCAACTTTATTCACTTAAACTTGTGATGTTTATTTGATTTTTTTTCCAAAATGCAGGAAATGTCAGTTAGTGTGTATTAGGCCTATGTAGTTTTTTTAGGCCTATGTAGTTTTTTTAGGCCTATGTAGTGTGTAGGCCGGTTGATTTGGTTTTTTTTATCAGAAATGATATTAACACCTCAAAAACTTAAAAGATTTGTTATAGTATTTTCCCTATCATACATACATACATATACATATCCTCTTCTTCATAGGCCGTCGTCACTGAGGCACTGAAGGCGTCATAGCGTCCCAATAGGCTAGGATCACTGATCTTCTTAGGCTAGGTGAGTTAGATAGGCAAAAAGGTAGTAGGCTGCGGTTTTTTTATGGGTGTTCGTGGTCAGGCATTGTTAGTTTGGGGACAGGTAGGCCTCTAAATTGTAAAAACATTTGGCTTTAAGGTATTGTTTTACTTCCTGTTTGAATTTATCTATCCTGTTTATGTTTTTTAAATATGCTGGAAGAGCCAGAAAAAGTTTTTGCCGCTATATTTAGGTTGATGCTCAAATTTACTTAACCTGTGTTGTTGAGAAAAAACCCTATTGTTTCTGGTGTTGTAATTATGAACTGGAATTTGAATGTGGAGGTTCTGTTGTTTGATGTAGACGACAGTCTCAAAAATATAAAGACTAGGGACTGTCAAAATTCCCAAGTTTATGAATGCCTCCCTGCAACCTGTACAAGGAGGCAGTCTTAACAAGGCTGTAAAAATTAATTGATTTTTTTGCCAAGTGGTAAGAATGGTTGGACTTACCAGAGCCTTAACAGCAGTTTGAGCAGAAAACACCAGGTACACGAAACATGGCCTGCATCTTAACGACTGGGGGAAAGACATCATGTCAGATTTAATAGCTAACTGCATCAAAAACTTAGACCCTCAGTACATTAAAGTTGATCAAAAAAACTACAGAGCAGCAGATGTTACAATCCAAACTTAGGAGTAGCTGCAATCAAACCTAAGACAAGTAGGCCTAACAAACTTAACAAATAAGCATTTCTAAGAAAAAACTACACAAAGAAAAAATAAACCGAGCACTCATGTGGGGCTTGTGGGTGCTCAAATTAATCATGAAAACTGAACAAGAATATTCAAGAGCCAATGGGTAGTAACAGAATTAGAGCCGCAAAAGCTTCAATAAAGTTGGAGAAATAATAATTATTACTAGAGATCGCCAGTGGTCGAAAATTCGACCAATTTTCAAAGTGACAAAGGGTTCGCTAATTTTGTAAATGATCCCCGCATATATTAATGTGTTTCTAAATACATTTCAAATAGTACATTTTTTCCATGTAAACACATAATATAACCAAACTTGGGGGCCGATTCTCAATCCTTGACTAATTATTTACTTCACTTCTGGCTTATGGCATTGTTTTTAGTAATTAGTATTTTATTAAGATAATGACAATTTTATTAAGATTACATGTTTATTTTTTTAAGAATGATTATTGAATCAGAGGAAAGTAAAACTTTAGTCATCAAGTCAGTTTATCCTGCACACCCCTTACCACAGTTCTCTCCCTCCCTCCATTAATTCCTTCCCTCACTCTCTACTTCCCTTCCTTCCGACCTTCTTTCCACTTTTCCCTCCTTTTCTCCTTCATTCTC
Organism: Flexamia atlantica; assembly: GCA_035578135.1. Classification (NCBI taxonomy): domain Eukaryota; kingdom Metazoa; phylum Arthropoda; class Insecta; order Hemiptera; family Cicadellidae; genus Flexamia; species Flexamia atlantica. Next base: position 51,140,386 of record JAQJVK010000005.1, on the reverse strand, counting down.
TTCTTACCATATCTCCTCCCTTCTTTCCTACCATTTGGAACTTTTTCCCTCCTTCCCTCTCTTCCTATTATTATCACTAAAATGTTATTTATATTTTAGCCATTATCCCTTGAACGGGCGCTTCACCGGCAAAACGCGAGCGGGCGCATGCGGAGTTTTACTCCGCAACCCTAGATTGCACAAATTTAACCCATTTTACTTGTTTTATAACGAAATATAGTATTTAAATGTTAACAAACTTCATTAAGAATCACATTTCATCGCCGATTAAATTAATTGTTCAACTTAATAGGTGTAATATTTCAATAAACATAGGAAGTAATTTTCTAGTATAAAATATGTATTAATTATTATTAACATTTTTGGACTTTTCCTTTCATTTCTTTTTTTCAAAAGCAAAAGGAAAAGTCCAAAAAATTAATAATAATTACAAATCCATTGTTATTATGAATTTTGAAAATAGGTATCAGTGTCTGTGTAACGGGTGAGGGCCCTCCGCAAACTGAGACGGCATCTCTGAATTGCATATAACGATGTACCAAGAGGGGGGTGGGGTATAAATAACTTTAGGAAATTCCTGAAATGAGGGGCATAAAGTACGGAGCCGGACACGACCGCCAACACCCATTATGTCTGTTTATTTCAACATAAAAAACACGTGCGGAGGAAAACTCCGCGTGCACCCGCTCGAGGGTTATCCACCAATAAAAACAAAATTTGAATATAATGTGTCCATTTGTACTCCGGTTGCCAGGCCCGGTGACAGGATTTTCGGGCCCATGTGCAATTGAGAAACCCGCCTTTTTTACTTATCTCGCCTTTACTTTAGTAATTAGTATTGTATAATATTAAGATTCCATGATTATTTCTTTAACACTGAGCTGGTTATTGAATCAGAGGACAATAAAAATTCAGTCATCAAATCAGTTTATCCCATACACCTCTCACTACAGTTCTCTCCCTCACTCCCTTCATTAATTCCTTCCCTCACTCTCTATGTACTTCCTTCCTTTCGACTTTCTTTCTACTTTTCACCCCTTTTCTCCTTCATCCTCTTCTTACCATCCCTCGTCCCTCCTTTCTTACCTTTTAGGTCTGAAATAATAACACCTAACATTTACGTGCCTAATTATTAGGTAAAAATAGTGCGATCGGAATGAAATTTGACAAAGACATATAAAGTAGCAATGATTCAGAAAAAACCTCCCAAAATGGGATTTTTGGCTTGTTACGGAGAAAAATTATAGCAATCTTAATTTTGGTTTGAACCTTTAAATTCAGTTTGAAAAAACAAATAATTTATTATGTTTAGGTTGGCGAGAATCAGGACAGCTGCAGAAAGACAGAAGTAACTTGAGATGCTGTCACGGGCTGCAGCAGTGCTGGGGGGCAGGTCTTATTCTACCGGGCGTTAAGGTGGAAGACAAGATGCAGCATGCTCAAACACCTGGTAAGTTGTGCATGTGTATTACCTACTTAAGGAATTTATTTGGCGTATCAACTTAGTATACTTAATCAAACTCGGACTATTGGCAGCTCATAAATTTATGTACTGGGGGTTTACAGTTAAAAAATATTTACAATATATAAATGTTTTACATTATAGTTATCATCTTAAAGTAATTGTTACTTAAGCCTGTGAAACTTTTAAAAGAGCCTAGTGCCTCTAGTTATTGAGATACCTGTTGTCATACAATGTTGTGTACTGCTTCAGCATTAATATAATTAGGCACTACCTTACCTCTGACAATAACGGATTGTATCTTAGGCCTAATTCGTGTATTTGTACATTATAATATTCATTTCCCAATATTACTCTTTAAAATCACAAATTAACTAAAATATTATAAAGAAAGTATGTGCATTTGGGGGTGGAGGGGGGGGAGGTGTCTTGATCTAAACTGCCTGAAATGTAGCCTAATATATGGTACGTTACATTTACAGTGCTGAGGAATGATAATATATGTTTTTGAAATTGGACGGAGATGTAGGTCTTTTTTTTTTTTTTTTTTTTTGGGGGTAGGAGGTGGAATGCATTTACGCACACTGAGGGGCTCATTGTCCCCTCAGTAGTGTCGGACTCCCACGAGCTCGATGTCCCGTGAACTACCGACTAAACCACCTCCCTCGGCACCGAGGACACTAGCCTGGAACTGTTTCACACATTACTTCGGGCTAGGCCTTTGATATTACGCCACTAGGGCAACCTCCTTGGGGAAAAGCTGAGGATTAAGGCCGATCGAGGTCGACCTTTTTCGTCCGAAGAATGGCCTGGACGTAGTGCTGGACACAGTTCCAGTTGCCCTCTCCCTGGAGCATAGCTCCGACGATGTTGTTTGGGCTGACGACCACGCCGATCTCAGATGAAAGCGAGGCTCGGCGGACGTGCCAACGGTCGCACTGAAAGAAAGTGTGCTCGGACGTGTCTGGGATGCCGGGGCAATACAGACAGTCCGGGCTGGCGACTTTGCCCATCCGGTGCAGATAGGCTCGGAAGTACCCGTGCCCAGAAAGAAACTGGGTCACGTAGTAATCGACCTCGCCGTGCTGCCGTTCCACCCATGGTCGGACGGAAGGTATGAGCTGGAAGGTCCAACGTCCCCTCAGCTCGGCTTCCCAGTCGCGCTGCCAAGAGTCGAAGCTGCGATCGCGCTCTTCCCTGGCAGCTGTTTCCCGGCCCACTTCAGGCCTCCTCCGGTAAATCGCCTGCCTCTCCCTCGCGAGGAAGAGGACGGGAATGACTCCGGCGATCACCATCACAGCAGGCTCGGAGACTGTGCGGTAGGCCGAAGCGACCCGCAGAGCTCCTCGGCGCTGGACTCGGGCAAGCCGATCTCGGTAGACTCGCTTCTCGAGTGCGTGAGCCCATACCTCCGCCCCGTACAGCAAGACTGACTGGACGGCAGTCATGAGCAGGCGGCGCTTGCAGGAGCGAGGACCGCCGACATTGGGCATAAGCCTACCAAGGGCAGCGACACCCTTAGCGGCTTTGTCGGCGGCGCGCTGGATCTGCTCGCCGAAAGACAGTCTGCTATCGACCATGACTCCCAGGTACTTTGCAGCAGGCTTAGTCTCGAGTGTGACGTCACCTATCTGCACCGGGAACACGGTGTTAATCCTCTTTTTGGTGAGGACGACGATCTCCGTCTTACTGATAGCCAGGGACAAGCCGTGATCTCGCATCCACCCGTTGACCTTGGCCATCACTACGCTGAGCCTCAGTTTTGCCTGCTCGACGTTCCTCGCAGCGATCAAGGCAGCGACATCGTCAGCATAGCCAACGAGGCGGGTCTCATCGGGCATGTCTAGCCTCAGCAAGCTGTCGTAAGACACGTTCCAGAGATCTGGTCCGAGAATGGACCCCTGCGCAGCCCCGGAAGTGATGGGAATGCGCCGCTGACCTTCGGTCGTGTCGTACAACAGAACGCGGTCTGACAAAAGGAGATGTAGGTCTGCTGCAAAAGGGGTGTTTAATTATATAACTAATCATATGATTGGATTTAATTTGTTCATGAGATTACATTATTTGTTTGTTTTGAGTGTTTTGAATTCATCGATCATATGTTTGCTAACATTTATTTTATATTCATTAAAAATTAAAAGGCTAAGAATTAATTATATTCAATATTTGGGTCGTCCACAAAGTAAAGAACGTTTTGTCCCTATGCCTAGTCCAGTGGTCTCGTCTCTGTGACTGATCAGTGCGGCCTAAACCTCCACTCCTGGTCCCAATCTGAGCCAAATCTTGTTGCTGACCGACCACGCATTCCATTCTTACAGCATTTCAAAATGGCGGTCCTTTGAAAATCCTGCCAAATTGATTTAACCTAATAATGTTGTTTCTTTCAGTTCATTATCATTTGCAAGCACTTTCCTGCCTAAAAATTCCTTAACCTTGAAAATGGTAATCACTAAAGGCCAGGCGTCGTGGGTTATACATGGTTTGTCCAAAAATGTTTCACTTTCGAGGCAGCAAAGTTCCGTGAAGTTGCTGCTGCTGCATGGGGCGGGCGCAACGTCAGCATGGATCAGTAACACCCTTGTCTGTGATTGGATTTGTCAATGTCATTATCCATTTTATCAATGTCAATCAAGGAAATGCGTGATCGGTTGACAACGAGACTTGGCTCAAATTGAGTCCAGGAGAGGACCGCACACTCACGGTGTTGGGACAAAAGGGCTAGATTTTGTAACAAAACGTTCTTTATTTTCTGGACGGCCCTCTTACAAAGAGTGCATCTTACAAACGAAAACTAATGTGATCCCCTTGTTGATTTTCTTCAAATTTAATGAATGATTAAATATACATTTTTAGTATATTATTTACAAAACATATTCAAACAATACTTTTCCTCACACATGTTGAATGCTCACATATACAAAATAAATCCTCTGGAAATTGGCGGAGTACACGGGTCTGCTGCGATGGAGGTATTGTTATAGACAAATTTCAATTAGAAAAAGTTCACAGGTTTCACAACAGATTGTTGCACTTTAGCTGGAATTTAAAAAGCCTCCTGTGCATAGGCTTTTCATGGGGTATCTTCCAAACCCTCAAAAGGTACATCTAGAGAGTAATAGCTATAATTTGATACCAAATATGTATATTTTAAAACATATCTGGAGTTCTGGATATGCTTTGTACAAAATCCCAAAAATGCCTTTAACACATTTAGCCCAACAGAAGTCAACAGTCATTTTTTGTACTTTTCAGAAATCCGACGTGTGCCACCGGTGGCGCACTGTAAACTTTCCAAAACTCCCGACGTTTACCACCGGTGGCACACTGTTCCCATTTCATTCAATGCTTTTTCTCAGCGCTTTTGGAGCTTTGCTGGGTTATATTAGTAGTGTGCTCGTATTGTAGGGTTGTGTAGACACACCATGGCCACCGGTGGCACAGTGTGAACTTTTTTTGTAAAAAAATAAATGTTGAAAAGATCAAGGTGACGTAAAAACCCCAAAAATGGTGAAAAGGGCGTAAGAATACCCGCGAATTGCTTTACTTGTACGGAGGTTACAACTAACAGTGTATCGTTTGCCACTTCGCCGCCTGTCCCGCCATTGGCGAATTATGCGTGTTCCACTGGTGGCGCATGTCGGCTGGCAGGTCGGCCAGTGGTGATTTCAGTATGCCTACCGGACGACGTGCGCCAGCAGTGGTACACTATCAAAATGTATTAATTTCACTAAATTTAGCTATTTTAGGTATAGGTACAGAAGGTAAAATCAATGGATATTTTAAAGATGTAGTTAAAAGTACGACTTAGGTTAGTTTAGTCTTTTTGGTCAGTTTACCAATAACATCCAGATTATTGTAGCGTCCTTTAGATCAGTTCAAAAATTCAGTCGTATACCACCGGTGGCGCATGTCACGCTGAACGTGTTAATAATACAGATGAGTCAAATATGCATACAAATTTTTACCAAAAAAACTGTTATAGGTTGATAAAAAAGGTTACGTACCTTATGACCGTCTTCAATTAATGTGTATAAATAATGTCTACTTAAATTTCAACATATAGCCTAAAATGTCATTATCAAGACATGTACAAGAACTTTTTCTCATTAGTCGTTATACGTTAAAAAATTGTACATAACACTGAAACTATACATAATTTTAAAAAAAGTTTTTAAAATTGCTGCCACACATACACAGCCGGCCGGCATGAGAACAAGATCCAGGCTCAAGATCCAAGAGTCTGGATCTTGTTCTCATGCCGGCCGGCTGTGTATGTGTTGTAACAATTTCAAAAACTTTTTTAAATTATCATATATTTAATTTCATAAGGCGCTTCTTTGTGTCAAATTTTGGGCATCTGGCAAGTCGTAGAAAGATGGGAGTGGGCTCAAATTAAAGGTCTCTATTCCAAGATGGCACGAAAAATATAGTCTAAGAGCCAGTGGCTGACTGACGACACATATTTTAAGAAAGCCTACAATTTTCTCATTTACTCTATTCTAGCTACCGTTCATGAAAATGAGGCCCATTAAGCCCACTTGCGGTAGGTTCGGGCTCACCCATGGGTCAAAAGGGTGACAATTTGACATGAAACGAACATATTTTAAGAATGCTGCCGTTTTGATATGTCACAGTATACACTTAGGGTAACTCGAAAACGGAAACGTCAGACGTCTACCGCGGTTGTGACGTCACGGCAGACGCTATGAAAATGGCCAAATAATCAATTTTTTTCTGACATAGCTTAAGAAAGATGACACTTTGATATGTCAAAATACACCACTATATTAATATGCAAACGGATATGGCAGACGTTTACCATGGTTGTGACGTCACGGCAGACGTTTAAAAATTTAACATAGTATAATGTAAAAGTATATGGCCATAATCTTGAAATTATGCTAGATAATAACATGTGACTACCGTTGGTCATTATTGAGACATCTCCAGCTGATTTTGACAAAATAAAGCTTTCGGCCGCCATCTTGGATCCGCCAGTGTCACTTTCTCACAGATATGAGTCCCCGTGTTGGGCCGGGACAGAATGTCCAACAGTATCCCCTGCTTGTCGTAAGAGCCGACTAAAAGGGGAGGGGGGCGCACTGGTCCTTTTTCGCGTCTCCTTTTCACAACTCCATTCTCCGAATCATTTCAATAGCCCGGCTGTTTTTTCTAAATCATTCCGTCCTACTTGCCGGGGTGGCTCTGTGTTCTTCAGCCTCCACTGCGCTGGAGGTCTAGGATGAGCAGAGGGTACAGCTTAAAAACTGGGTTCTGCACCTCCCAGGCTGCCGGATAGTACAGGGGCCCGGGTCAGCCCAGCCAGCTGACCTGGCTGCCCTATCAGCCGGCGAAAATCCCTTTGGCCGTGTCGGTGCCGGTTGGCGACCGGATAGGGCCCTGCTGCGGTCACGGGGGGGCTCTGCCGAGGCCACTGCTCGTCTGGGACCGCCGGTGTTTTGGAGGCGGTCGAACACGGATATAGTTGCTCTGGCGATGGGTCGGTTTTGACAATCACATTGGGGCACTGTTTTGGGGGGTCACAAACGCCCAGTCTTGGGGGCTTATCCAGACACCATGGCAAGTTCTGAAGGAAAAACGTTCCAAAAGGTGCAAGAATCACCCCGGGGTACCCTAACCCCAAAAACAAACCAGAGGGAGCAATTTCCTCGGCTACCCTCTCAAAGTGGGGACGTCGAGGTAGAAAACCCCTTTGGCCGGAAGCCTCGTGTCACGAGGTCGCCACAAGGCCGAGCGACACCAACTGCCCCGGTGACAAGAACACCGGTACTCACCGGGCAAGCACCCAACGGCGACGCTGAGTTGATGCACACCGACCCGTCCCCCTTCCAGGCGGTGATTGCACTGGCCAGGCAGCAGGAGGAGGAGCACCTCCAAAAGTGCTTCGCCACCCTCGCTGTCATGAAGGCCGCGACTGGTAGGCAGAAGAACATCAGCAGGGATGTGCAGGAAGGCATAGTCCAATTGGAGACTAGCCTTAACCACATCCTTCAGCTGAGGAAGTCGTGGCAGTCGTGCGAGTCGGTGACCGCATCGACCCAGACGACGCCATCCTTGCGGGTCAAGGCCCAGCCTGCCGTTTCAAAGCGGGCAGCCAGCAGCCCCGCCCAGCCGGAGGTAGACAAAAAGAAGAGGAGCGACGGTTCATTGGAGGACAAGGACTCGGAGAAATGGACCGACGTGGCCAAGAGGAAGGGGAAGAAGAAGAAAGTTCCACCCCAGCAGCCTGGAAGCCAGCCCGGCCCCCAGGACAACAAGAAAACGCCAAGGAAGAGGTCACGCAAGACACGGCCAGACGCTCTTCTCATCAAGCCGTCGGAGGGGAAATCCTACGCCGACGTGCTGGGCGAGATTCGCAGCAAAGCGAAGCCCGATGAGAAGGGCGCCGTTATCAAATCTATGAGGAAGACCCGAGCCGGCGATCTTCTGGTCGAACTCGGGGACGCCTCTGAAAACAAGTCCGCCTTCAGCGAAGACTTGAAGACCATCTTGGGGGCGAACGCGACTGTCAGCGTTCTGGAGCCCAAGTCGACGCTGGAGGTGAGGGACCTCGACGAACTGACGACCGAGGCGGAGGTGACTGCAGCCGTTAAATCCGCCATCGGCAACGTCGAGGTGAAGACTTTCGTCTCGAAGGCGAATGCTCGAGGCCAGAAGGTGGCGATCCTGACGCTGGGAGCCAGAGCAGCTGCGAAGCTCCTGGAGAAGGGCCACCTGAAGATCTGGTACGTGAGCTGTCGGGTACGCGAGAAGCTCGTGGCCTCCAGATGTTTTAAATGTCTGGGGTTCGGTCACGTCGCTAATCGTTGCCCCGGACCCGATAGAAGCAAGCTCTGCTTCAAGTGCGGCGGCCAGGACCACAAGGCCAGCGCGTGCAATGCAGCGCTGTCCTGTGTCCTGTGTACAGAAGCCGGCTTGAAGGGCGACCAGGTCAAGCATTCCGCTGGGTCAGGTCGCTGCGGGCAGTACCGACGGGCCATCCAGGAGCTTCGCCAAACACAAAAGAAATGATCACTGTTCTGCAACTTAATATGCAGAGGAGCAGGACAGCAAACGACTTGCTGTTCCAATTCGCCACGGAGCAGGGTGCTGACCTACTGCTTCTCAGTGAGCAGTATCAGAACCGACGCTCCGCGCAGTGGTTCTCGGATCCCTCCGGCACTGCGGCGATTTGGATCTTGGACCTCGGGAAGGTGCCTGTTCTCGATTCCGGATCGGGCAACGGCTTCGTTTGGGTGAGGAGCAGGGGTTTCACTGTCTTCTCCTGTTACCTCACGCCTAACCAACCAATCGCAGACTACCGCCACATGGTCGATTCCATCGAGGATGAGATCATGAACACCTCTGGCGGGGTCATAGTCGGTGGCGATTTTAACGCCAAAGCCGTGGAATGGGGTTCCCCGCGGACCGACACTCGAGGTCGTTACATCCTCGAGTCGGCTGCCAGGTCGGGCCTCTGTATCCTCAACACGGGCGGCATTTCCACCTTTCGCCGTCCGGGGTGCAGAGAGACGATCCCTGACATATCCCTTGCCTCTGAAGGGATTGTCCAGCGGATCTCCGACTGGCGTGTCTGCGAGGAGTATTCCTCTAGCGACCACCAGGGGATCCTCTTCAAGGTCCTTCCCGAGGGTGCGCGCTTGCGCGCTGAACCTGCTCCTCTGGCTCGACGCTGGAACACCAGTCGTCTGAGCAAAGACACTTTTAAAGAAGTAATTAAAGACCAGAGCATTGTGAATTTCACAGGTGCCGAAGATCTGGCAGCATCGACGATGCGTCTCATCGCGACCGCGTGTGAGCAGTCGATGCCCGGAGTTTCCCGCCGCCACAGGAAGAAGCCGGTTTACTGGTGGACGGCTGAAATCGCGGAACTCCGGAGGAGATGCCTTGGTCTCCGACGAGCTGCGCAGCGAGCCAGGAACCGCCCTGATGCAAATGCCAGATCGGCTGAGCACAGAGCGGCCCGCCGAGAGCTCCGCGGTGCCATCAACCGGAGTAAAGTCAGGTGCTGGAAGCAGCTGTGTCAGGATATTGACAACGACCCCTGGGGGATGGGCTACAAACTTGTAACCCAGAAGCTAGGGGCTCGCTCACCACCTGCGGTCATGGAACCACAAGCCATGGCCGCCGTCGTCGATACACTGTTTCCCAGCCACCCAGTTCGGCCAGTCAGGGAATTCGGAGAGGTAGGCGCCTTCCCAGTTTTCCGGGAAGAGGAACTCACCGCCGCCGTCCGATCCCTACGACCCAGAAGAGCGCCCGGTCCCGATGGCATTCCGGCGGAGGTGCTCAAGCTCGCTGCGGAGGTGAATCCAAGGCTTCTGCTCGATATGTTCAACGCGTGTCTGGCGGAAGGCGTTTTCTTTTCGTCGTGGAAGGTTGCCCGCCTTGTTCTTATCCCGAAGGCGAAGAGCACACCGGGGACCCCTTCTTCTTTCCGTCCCCTGTGTATGCTCGACACGGCCGGGAAAGTGCTTGAGAAGCTCCTGCGCGTCAGGCTGACCGAGGCCATCGTCTCTGCGGGGGACTTGTCCCCGCAGCAGTACGGCTTCAGATCCGGTCGCTCTACCATCGACGCTATTCAGGAGGTAGTTGAGGCAGTGCGGAGGGCGGAGGACCACAACCACTGGTCGCGCCGCGTGGTCCTTCTCGTCACGCTCGACGTGAAGAACGCTTTTAACTCCGCCAGGTGGGGCGATATGCTGTGGGCGCTTGAGCATACGTTCCAAGTTCCCTCCTACCTCCTGCGTATGATAGAAGCGTATTTGTCAGACCGCGTTCTGTTGTACGACACGACCGAAGGTCAGCGGCGCATTCCCATCACTTCCGGGGCTGCGCAGGGGTCCATTCTCGGACCAGATCTCTGGAACGTGTCCTACGACAGCTTGCTGAGGCTAGACATGCCCGATGAGACCCGCCTCGTTGGCTATGCTGACGACGTCGCTGCCTTGATCGCTGCGAGGAGCGTCGAGCAGGCAAAACTGAGGCTCAGCGTAGTAATGGCCAAGGTCAACGGGTGGATGCGAGATCACGGCTTGTCCCTGGCTATTAGTAAGACGGAGATCGTCGTCCTCACCAAAAAGAGGATAAATACCGTGTTCCCGGTGCAGATAGGTGACGTCACACTCGAGACTAAGCCTGCTGCAAAGTACCTGGGAGTCATGGTCGACAGCAGACTGTCTTTCGGCGAGCAGATCCAGCGCGCCGCCGACAAAGCCGCTAAGGGTGTCGCTGCCCTTGGTAGGCTTATGCCCAATGTCGGCGGTCCTCGTTCCTGCAAGCGCCGTCTGCTCATGACTGCCGTCCAGTCAGTCTTGCTGTACGGGGCGGAGGCATGGGCTCACGCACTCGAGAAGCGAGTCTTCCGAGACCGGCTTGCCCGAGTCCAGCGTCGAGGAGCTCTGCGGGTCGCTTCGGCCTACCGCACAGTCTCCGAGCCTGCTGTGATGGTGATCGCCGGAGTCATCCCCGTCCTCTTCCTCGCGAGGGAGAGGCAGGCGATTTACCGGAGGAGGCCTGAAGTGGGCCGGGAAACAGCTGCCAGGGAAGAGCGCGATCGCAGCTTCGACTCCTGGCAGCGCGACTGGGAAGCCGAGCCGAGGGGACGTTGGACCTTCCAGCTCATACCATCCGTCCGACCATGGGTGGAGCGGCAGCACGGCGAGGTCGATTACTACGTGACCCAGTTTCTTTCTGGACACGGGTACTTCCGAGCCTATCTGCACCGGATGGGCAAAGTCGCCAGCCCGGACTGTCTGTATTGCCCCGGCATCCCAGACACGTCCGAGCACACCTTCTTTCAGTGCGACCGTTGGCACGTCCGCCGAGCCTCGCTTTCATCTGAGATCGGCGTGGTCGTCAGCCCAAACAACATCGTCGGAGCTATGCTCCAGGGAGAGGGCAACTGGAACTGTGTCCAGCACTACGTCCAGGCCATTCTTCGGGCGAAAAAGGTCGACCTCGATCGGCCTTAATCCTCAGCATTTCCCCACGGAGGTTGCCCTAGCGGCGTAATATCAAAGGCCTAGCCCGAAGTAATGTGTGAAACAGTTCCAGGCTAGTGTCCTCGGTGCCGAGGGAGGTGGTTTAGTCGGTAGTTCACGGGACATCGAGCTCGTGGGAGTCCGACACTACTGAGGGGACAACGAGCCTCTCAGTGTGCGTAAACGCATTCCACCTCCTACCCAAAAAAAAAAAAAAAAAAAAAAATTAACTGACCTGGCTGCCCTATCAGCCGGCGAAAATCCTCTTGGCCGTGGCGGTGCCGGTTGGCGACCGGATAGGGCCCTGCTACGGTCACGGGGGGGCTCTGCCGAGGCCACTGCTCGTCTGGGGCCGCCGATGTTTTGGAGGCGGCTGAACGCAGGTATAGTTGCTCCGGTGATGGGTCGGTCTGACATTCTCATAGGGGAAAATTTTTTTTTTTTTTTTTTTGGGGGGGTCAATGCCCAGTCTCGGGGGCTAAGCCAGACACCATGGACACGGCAGAAGGAAAAACGATTCAAAAGGTGCACGAATCAAAGCGGGGTACCCTAACCCCACAAAACTCCCAGCAGCGTTCTTCTCTGAGCGGGCTCGACGAAGGGGTGGCAAGCCCCTTCGAAAGAAGATCCCGTCTCACGAGATCGCCCCCAGTCCGGGTCAAGACACCTGCATCATCGGTGGCCAGAACATCCGTGGCCGCCGAAAAGGCACCCGCTGAGAACAACGAGCCGATGGACGCCGACTCGTCTCCCTTTGACGCGGTCATCGCGCTCGCCAGGCAGCAGGAGGAGGAGCACCTTAAAAAGTGCTTCGACACCCTCGCTGTAATGAAGGCCGCGACCACCCGGCAAAAGAATATCAGCAAGGATGTGCAGGATGGCATCGTCCAATTGGAGGCCAGTCTGCACCACATCATCCAGCTGAGGAGGTCGTGGCAATCATGCGAGACGGTTGCCGCGTCAACACAGACGACGCCATCACTGCGGGTGAAGGCTCAGCCAGCCGGTGGGAAGCGGGCCGCTTCCAGCCCCGCCCATCCGGAGGCTGAGAAGAAGCCTAGGGGAGACGGTTTAGCGAAGCGGTCGGAAACCGAAATGTGGACCGAGGTTGTTAAAAGAAAGGGGAAAAAGAGAGACCCTCGTCAAAATCCTGGAAGCCAGCCCGGCGGACAGGAAAGCAAGAAGGCACCGAGGAAGAAGCCCCGCAAGCAGCGGCCGGACGCTCTTCTCATCAAGCCGTCGGAGGGGAAATCCTACGCCGACGTGCTGGGCGAGATTCGCAGCAAAGCGAAGCCCGATGAGAAGGGCGCCGTTATCAAGGGTATGAGGAAGACCCGAACCGGCGACCTACTAGTCGAACTCGGGGACACCTCTCAGAGTAAGTCCGCCTTCAGCGAAGACCTGAAGACCATCTTGGGGGCGAACGCGACAGTCCGCGTTCTCGAGCCCAAGTCTACGCTGGAGGTGAGAGACCTCGACGAGTTGACAACCGAGGAGGAGGTGACCGCTGCCGTCAAAGCTGTCCTCGGGGAAAACGTCGAGGTGAAAACCTTCGTCTCGAAGGCAAATGCTCGGGGTCAGAAGGTGGCAATCCTGACGCTGGGAGCCAGAGCTGCTGCGAAGCTCCTGGAGAAGGGCCACCTTAAGGTATGGTACGTGAGCTGTCGGGTGCGTGAGAAGCTCGTGGCTTCCAGATGTTTTAAATGTCTGGGGTTCGGTCACGTCGCTAATCGCTGCTCTGGACCCGATAGAAGCAAGCTCTGCTTCAAGTGCGGCGGCCAGGACCACAGGGCCAGCGCGTGCAATGCAGCGCTGTCCTGTGTCCTGTGTACAGAAGCCGGCTTGAAGGGCGACCAGGTCAAGCATTCCGCTGGGTCTGGTCGTTGCGGGCAGTACAGGCGGGCCATCCAGGAGCTTCGCCAGAAACAACAAAAATGATCAGTGTTCTGCAACTTAATATGCAGAGGAGCAGGACAGCAAACGACTTGCTGTTCCAATTCGCCACGGAGCAGGGTGCTGACCTACTGCTTCTCAGTGAGCAGTACCAGAACCGACGCTCCGCGCAGTGGTTCTCGGATCCCTCCGGCACTGCGGCGATATGGATCTTGGACCTCGGGAAGGTGCCTGTTCTCGATTCCGGATCGGGCAACGGCTTCGTTTGGGTGAGGAGCAGGGGTTTCACAGTCTTCTCCTGTTACCTCACGTCAAATCAACCGATCGGAGACTACCGCCACATGGTCGATTCCATTGAGGATGAGATCATGAAAATCTCTGGCGGGGTCATAGTCGGTGGCGATTTTAACGCAAAAGCCGTGGAATGGGGTTCCCCGCGGACCGACACTCGAGGTCGTTACGTCCTCGAGTCGGCTGCCAGGTCGGGCCTCTGTATCCTTAACATGGGCGGCATTTCCACCTTTCGCCGTCCAGGGTGCAGAGAGACGATCCCTGACATATCCCTTGCCTCTGAAGGGATTGTCCAGCGGATCTCCGACTGGCGTGTCTGCGAGGAGTATTCCTCTAGCGACCATCAGGGGATCCTCTTCAAGGTCCTTCCCGAGGGTGCGCGCTTGCGCGCTGAACCTGCTCCTCTGGCTCGACGCTGGAACACCAGTCGTCTGAGCAAAGACACTTTTAAAGAAGTAATCAAAGACCAGAGCATTGTGAATTTCACAGGTGCTGAAGATCTGGCAGCATCGACGATGCGTCTCATCGCGACCGCGTGTGAGCAGTCGATGCCCGGAGTTTCCCGCCGCCACAGGAAGAAGCCGGTTTACTGGTGGACGCCTGAAATCGCGGAACTCCGGAGGAGATGCCTTGGTCTCCGACGAGTTGCGCAGCGAGCAAGGAACCGCCCTGATGCAAATGCCAGATCGGCTGAGCACAGAGCGGCCCGCCGAGAGCTCCGCGGTGCCATCAACCGGAGTAAAGTCAGGTGCTGGAAGCAGCTGTGTCAGGATATCGACAACGACCCCTGGGGGATGGGCTACAAACTTGTAACCCAGAAGCTAGGGGCTCGCTCACCACCTGCGGTCATGGAACCACAAGCCATGGCCGTCGTCGTAGATACACTGTTTCCCAGCCACCCAGTCCGGCCAGTCAGGGAATTCGGAGAGGTAGGCGCCTTCCCAGTTTTCCGGGAAGAGGAACTCACCGTCGCCGTCCGATCCCTACGACCCAGAAGAGCGCCCGGTCCCGATGGCATTCCGGCGGAGGTGCTCAAGCTCGCTGCGGAGGTGAATCCAAGGCTTCTGCTCGATATGTTCAACGCGTGTCTGGCGGAAGGCGTTTTCTTTTCTTCGTGGAAGGTTGCCCGCCTTGTTCTTATTCCGAAGGCGAAGAGCACACCGGGGACCCCTTCTTCTTACCGACCCCTGTGTATGCTCGACACGGCCGGGAAAGTGCTTGAGAAGCTCCTGCGTGTCAGGCTGACCGAGGCCATCGTCTCTGCGGGGGACTTGTCCCCGCAGCAGTACGGCTTCAGATCCGGTCGCTCTACCATCGACGCTATCCAGGAGGTAGTTGAGGCAGTGCGGAGGGCGGAGGACCACAACCACTGGTCGCGCCGCGTGGTCCTTCTCGTCACGCTCGACGTGAAGAACGCTTTTAACTCCGCCAGGTGGAGCGATATGCTGTGGGCGCTTGAGCATACGTTCCAAGTTCCCTCCTACCTCCTGCGTATGTTGGAGGCGTATTTGTCAGACCGCGTTCTGTTGTACGACACGACCGAAGGTCAGCGGCGCATTCCCATCACTTCCGGGGCTGCGCAGGGGTCCATTCTCGGACCAGATCTCTGGAACGTGTCTTACGACAGCTTGCTGAGGCTAGACATGCCCGATGAGACCCGCCTCGTTGGCTATGCTGACGATGTCGCTGCCTTGATCGCTGCGAGGAACGTCGAGCAGGCAAAACTGAGGCTCAGCGTAGTGATGGCCAAGGTCAACGGGTGGATGCGAGATCACGGCTTGTCCCTGGCTATCAGTAAGACGGAGATTGTCGTCCTCACCAAAAAGAGGATTAACACCGTGTTCCCGGTGCAGATAGGTGACGTCACACTCGAGACTAAGCCTGCTGCAAAGTACCTGGGAGTCATGGTCGATAGCAGACTGTCTTTCGGCGAGCAGATCCAGCGCGCCGCCGACAAAGCCGCTAAGGGTGTCGCTGCCCTTGGTAGGCTTATGCCCAATGTCGGCGGTCCTCGCTCCTGCAAGCGCCGCTTGCCCATGACTGCCGTCCAGTCAGTCTTGCTGTACGGGGCGGAGGTATGGGCTCACGCACTCGAGAAGCGAGTCTACCGAGACCGGCTTGCCCGAGTCCAGCGCCGAGGAGCTCTGCGGGTCGCTTCGGCCTACCGCACAGTCTCCGAGCCTGCTGTGATGGTGATCGCCGGAGTCATTCCCGTCCTCTTCCTCGCGAGGGAGAGGCAGGCGATTTACCGGAGGAGGCCTGAAGTGGGCCGGGAAACAGCTGCCAGGGAAGAGCGCGATCGCAGCTTCGACTCTTGGCAGCGCGACTGGGAAGCCGAGCTGAGGGGACGTTGGACCTTCCAGCTCATACCTTCCGTCCGACCATGGGTGGAACGGCAGCACGGCGAGGTCGATTACTACGCGACCCAGTTTCTTTCTGGGCACGGGTACTTCCGAGCCTATCTGCACCGGATGGGCAAAGTCGCCAGCCCGGACTGTCTGTATTGCCCCGGCATCCCAGACACGTCCGAGCACACCTTCTTTCAGTGCGACCGTTGGCACGTCCGCCGAGCCTCGCTTTCATCTGAGATCGGCGTGGTCGTCAGCCCAAACAACATCGTCGGAGCTATGCTCCAGGGAGAGGGCAACTGGAACTGTGTCAAGCACTACGTCCAGGCCATTCTTCGGGCGAAAAAGGTCGACCTCGATCGGCCTTAATCCTCAGCTTTTCCCCAAGGAGGTTGCCCTAGTGGCGTAATATCAAAGGCCTAGCCCGAAGTAATGTGTGAAACAGTTCCAGGCTAGTGTCCTCGGTGCCGAGGGAGGTGGTTTAGTCGGTAGTTCGCGGGACATCGAGCTCGTGGGAGTCCGACACTACTGAGGGGACAACGAGCCCCTCAGTGTGCGTAAACGCATTCCACCTCCTACCAAAAAAAAAAAAAAAATTATTATTATTATTATTATTATTATCATGCTCACGTTATGTACACTATTTTTATTCTTAAAAATTACTGGATTTTAGGCTCAAAAACTATGGACCAATCAAAGAAAACAAACAAAATGAATGTTAAATGTAACATCTTCACTGAAATCTTCTGGCTGCACGCACTGATATAGGACTACGTATAAATTTGTGCAGTCAGAAGATTTCAGTGAATATGTCATTTTATACTGTGCCGCACACCACCAGAGACCATCTCTCCAAGTATCAATGTTTATTGGTTGGGTTTAAGTTGGAGGACTAGAAAATCATTAAAAAGTGAAATTTTAACAGTTTTATTTTTACTATAATATTTCAGTTTTTGTACTGAATTGCAGATAACCGTCATTTTACTTCACACCCCCATTAAGTTGGGTGTTCCACAACGACCACAACACGATTCGACCCAAGGGAATTTTGGTGATGTTTCTGTTGCTGCATCACTGTATATGCATGAACAGTCTTACCACCATAGATAAAAACATCATCTATGTTACCACCTTCAGGGAAAACACAGAAAAACAGGGGCGAGTGATCGCCCCTACGAAAGTGCAAAATAAATAAAATCAAATTTAATCCTTTGATTTCAATAATAATAATATTTTTTATGTAGATAACATTCTGGGCAGACTTATTGTAGTCGTACAAGAGTACATAATCTCTCGAAATTATCTATTATTATTGTAAGAAATATTCAATCTGTAGATTTATTTTAGCCCGGATGTTTTGAAATACCTATACTGTAAGGGAGATGGCAATTCTCTAATAACCTCCATAAATATAAAATCATACAATGGTTCAGTTTACCGCCGAACGAAAATAAATGTTTCCTCCGCCACGGTCAACGTCTAGTAACTTGTTTATCATTTGTTGTGGCAACTTCATTAAACTTCATTAAAATTTGTGATTGTTAGAAAACTGGAAAATTGATATGTTAAACACCCATCTTCCGCTTGAGTGCCAATAACAAGAATGACTACCTACAATTTAAAATAAAATCATTACAGCAGTTTTTGAGAAATTATGATTGTTAGTTTTTAGAATTGATTTAGGTAATAACTACAGTACCCTTAAAAATTTAAAAAGTCAGTATTTGGTATTATAAATCCTAGGGATAGAGGTTTGGTATCTACATGCCGAATTCAGTTAAAATGAGACAATATATTTGGCGACTGATTGCATCCATGCACACTCACATTTTTCGGACGAAAGACAAGTTCCAAATACAAATTCTCAGTTAATTAATTTTGGCAACACTGAAACCAATATTTTGACTAATTACTCAAATTCGATAATTTTGACAAAAACGTACTCTTAATTTAAAGAGAATATAGTGAGTAACACGAGTAAAGAACTTTTTTACATGAGACAATATAAAATATGTGTTAAAAAATTATGTTATACTAGTATTCAATCAGCTATTTTTCTCAGAGGCTAACTTGTTTGGTCTTTCGTATTTCGTGATTTTTTTAAGCATAGTTTTCATCTGACTGGAGTCATGTAAGAGATCTTGCATAATTACAATAAAGTTATCAAACAAATTTACCAGTAAAAAATAAAATGGACATAAATTCATTCACTGTAGAGTCAATAATTGAATGTTGTGGGTTGGAGGTGTTGATATTTGAACCGATGTTAGTGTTATGTATCTATAGCCCCCCCCCCATAATGATAAGAAAAGTTTTAATATTTTCCTACAAAAATTTTACCAATTGTTAAAGCATGTAGTATTGAAATACCCCAAGCATACTTTGTTCTGTGCAGGAGACTACAATTGTGATTTTTTTGAAAAATGAACCTAACACACAGAAACTTAGAGAGTGTTTAGAAAGTTTTAAACTATGTATTCCTATCACCAAACCTACTAGAATAACTAATTTGTCTAAAACCTGCATAGACAACATTTTTACTAATTCTGACCTCAAGCACTGTTTGATTCAAGTTCTTGATTTTGATTTGTCTGACCACACGAATAAATTTGTATTGTATCAAGCACAATCTAGTATAGAGATTGAAAGCAAAATTAAAAAAATTAGAAATTATAGCAGACAAAACAAAAACAATTTTATAAATTCGCTAAATACTGAGACATGGGATTTTCTGTAATCCACCTTGAATACTGATCCCAATATTTAATATAAAATATTTTTAACTGTATTTAAAGAATATTTTGATTCCGCCTTTCCCATTAGAACCAAAAAAAAAATAAGACTAACTGCAAAAGAAAAGATTGGGTAACAACTGGTATTATAGTTTCTAGCTGAAGAAAGAAAGAACTTCATCGTTTAGCTAAACATTCTAGGGATGTGCAATTTTTAAACTATGTAAAGCAGTATAAGGTATACTTTAAAAAAAGTAGTAAATGCAGCAAAAATGCTCAGCAATTCAAAGAAATTGTTAAACTCCGATAACAAAGTAAAAACAGCCTGGCAAATTGTAAAATTAGAGACTAATAAGAAAGATTTTCCCAACAAAATAGACGAAATAGTAACAACCAAAGGCATTACTAAAGATCCAAAAGAAATCGTCCAACCGTTCAATGAATTCTTTTTAGGTATAAGCAAATGTTTAAAACTAAATCCTAATACTGAAAATGATTTGTTAATGTTAAGTGATTGTTGTGCTTACAAAACCATTGATTGCATGATTACTAACTTGAAATGTGTGCAGCCCAAAGATATTCAAAAAATATTAAGAGAAATTAATCCTTCAAGGTCAGCTGGATGGGATGACATAGCACCGTTTATAATTAAGAAATGTTCTAAATCATTGAGCCGTCCTATTGCTTTTTTAGTGAATTTGTCATTCAAAAAAGGAGTTTTTCCGAAACTTCTGAAATACATTATTGTAAGGCCAATTTTTTAAAAAAGGGAATCAAACTCAGCTAGAAAATTACCGCCCCATATCTGTTTTGCCTGCATTCTCAAAAGTCTTTGAAAAAGCCAATCATGATCAAATTGTTAACTATCTAGATAGCAACAATATTCTGAGCAATGAACAATTCGGATTTCGTAAAAATAGAAGTACAACCGAAGCTATGTTTGAATTAGTTTCAACATTAACAGATGCTGTTGATAGGTCACACTATATGCGGTTGGCCTCTTTTGTGACCTTTCAAAGGCCTTTGACTGTCTTAATTTTAAGATTCTTTTGGTAAAGCTTTCTTTCTATGGCATTAAAGCGACCAGTTTAAATTTAATATAATCTTACCTGAAAAATAGAAAGCAAAAAGTAAAACTGACTGATCAAAGTGAAGAATCTGTTTTTCAGGAAGTTCTGGAAGGAGTTCCTCAAGGGTCTATTCTTGGCCCTCTTCTTTTTATTATCTATGTGAATGACTTGCTTAAGATGAATCTTCACTCAAAACTCCTCATGTATGCCTATGATACAACAGCCCTTATTCAAAACATAAATTCTAATTGTTTGAAAGAAAACTTGCTCTATGATTTGGAAATTTTAAAGAATTGTTTTACAGCCAACAATCTCCACCTCAACCAAAATAAAACTCAAATATTGAATTTTCACACAAATTA
This sequence comes from Flexamia atlantica, assembly GCA_035578135.1. NCBI lineage: Eukaryota > Metazoa > Arthropoda > Insecta > Hemiptera > Cicadellidae > Flexamia > Flexamia atlantica. Next base: position 51,120,224 of record JAQJVK010000005.1, on the reverse strand, counting down.
TATAAAAAGGTCTCAAGTCAAATTTCCAGCCTCTGAATGGATTAATTCCTGAATCAAAATTTTGCAATTTTTTGGGAATAAAGTTGGATTCTTCATTTACATGGAAGGTGTGCATATTGAACAGTTGATAGGGAAATTAAATAAGTCTTTTTATGTTATCTTAATCTTTCGAAAATAGTTAACTTTGAAATACTTAAAATTATTTATTATGCCTACCTCTACTCTAATCTCATTTATGGCATAGAATGCTGGGGCAACTCTTAAGACATAAACAAAATATTTTATATTCAGGAAAACATTATTAGAGTTATTGCAAATGTAAAGCCAAAAACATCTTGTAGGATTTTTTTGTACATAAAATTTTAACTGTTCCATGTGTATACATATACAGATCTTTAGTTTTTGTTAGGAACATTTTTGATAAATTTGAAAATAGATTTAACTGCGCTTACAATTTCCGAAATACTGACACGCTGCATTACCCAATCCTCAATACCAGTCTTTTGGCAAATAACTTAAACTACATGGGGAGGAAGTTGTTCAATAACTTACCTAATTATATCAAAGAAACCAAAACTGATAAATTGTTTGCAAAGAATGTTCAATCCTATTTAATTCAAAGATGTTTCTACAGTGTAGAAGATTATTCAAATGATAAGAATCTTACTTGACTAAGATAATCTCATTATATTTGTTTTATAGTATTTTTTTAATTTTGCAATTAAAATTCATCTTAGAACTGACTAATCACCTGCCAAAGTGAGTGTATTACTCTTGTATATCTTGGTATAATGTGATCATTGTATAAACAAATAAATAAATTACTAGCATTTGTTCTTATGGAGTTATTGAGTGAATCCACAATAATTTTATATTGCATAAAATATTTTTATATATTACTCTGAAATGTAACAAACTGAATGCCTGGACGTTGATGAATTTTGACGCTATGCACCCAGTACTTATTATTATTTTGATAATTTTCAACCTAAAGGCTTTTAAACCTACATGGTGGAATGTAGCGGCTATTTATTTTTAACGGATAATTTTGTTGATTTTATAATAATGAATTTCAATGTTATGAAACATGAACGGTTTGTTACAGCTACACAGTGGTGCACAGCTATAGTGATATTCATTGATATCAAATAACTATAGACGTTCAACGTTCTACAAAACATGGAAGTTTTAAAAACGTCCCGAATCTTAAAAGTAAGCCCCGCGTGTCAAAATGAAAAGAATGAATCGGAATGATTTTTAAATCTAACCTAAGTTATCAAAATATTGTCAATTGAAGTACGAAAGAGTTAATTTGTCATAATTTTATTTTTTATTTAATCAAGCTGAAAGCTAATCTCTTTAAACAGTATTTTCACTAATACATAACGTTTTATTAGAATACTAGCTGTTATAGTAACCTGCTTCGCTGGGTAGAAAAATCCTATAGAGGTCTAAATTATAACCCCAAAAGACGTAATTTGGAAGCAAGCATTATAACGTTCAATGTTATGTAAAAATTCAATATATTTTGGTGTTTTAGCGAATTTCCCCTGTAGGGAAGAAGCTGTTACCGTAGTAGGCCTACTCATGGTAAGACCTAAGACCCAGACCATGATAACTTTTCGTTTTGGGGTCCCCAGAAGCAAAAAACACAGTTCGTTCGAATTTTTATGTATAAATCTATATATATGTCTGTTAACACGATAGCGGCCGTAAATAAGGTCCGATCTTAATGAAATTTGGTACAGTCGTGTAAAGTGGCAATCACTCGGGCGAGTTCGTGAACCAGCCCGATCGGACCACTGGAAGGGGGGGGGGGGGGTAAAGGGGGATTAACCCCCCAAAAATGGGTTTTTTGAGTTTTTCAAATAGAAAAATAAAATTTATCAAATTTTTGTTGGCACCATTGAATTCAGCTCAAAAAAAAAACAATTTAGTATGTTAAATCATTGCTCTGTGTCCATTGGTTACCGAGATATTGAAAGTGTTAAACACAGTACGTTGTCCCAATGTTAACCTTATGGGAAATAAGTAAAATTCTATATCACGCTTATTTCTCAACATATCTAGATAAAACTTGGTTTGTGGCTTCATCCAGATGAGATCTAATGTTTAATAGTCTAAAATCACCAATATTTCTATTTTTGTGACAGCAAACCTGCATACTCATTCCCCATGTTATTATTATGGAGCTTACAAAAACATGTCAAATCTCGCTATGTTGGCTTGAACTATACGTTATTTTGCATTGAAATTCGCTGAGTATGCAGGTCTGCTGCAACGGGGGTATTTCCATTTAAGGAGGTAATTTGGTATATTTGGTAGGAGCAGTCTTATTTGCCCCATCAAACAGCACATATTTTACGTTTCCCTTTTGAATTTCTTTGCTATGCAATAACAAATTTTGTCCATCTTGCAAAATCTTGCATTCGGGTGTTCAATATGATCTACGACATATATTTGATTGGAATAATGCATCCTTCATGGTCCAAATCAAGAAATCATAGTTCCCTGTTTTTTTGCAAACAGCTTATGAAGTTAAATCAGCCTCCTCTGTTTGATCTTTTTTCGAAGGCTTTCCATTATCTCTGTCCTGGTTATTTCTTTCATCACCTTGTGCGCCTGCCCCCCATTCTATTCCGATCTGTTACAATAGTGTTTCTTGATGTCGCTGTGAATTTTCCCGTGATATCCTTAGGTCCTTAGATGTGATTCTTTTTCTTCGTTGTTCCATTTTTTCGTGCAATAATTCGTCTATGTGATATACAACATTACAAACAATTTTACTACTAATTTTGAATTTTAAAAAACATGCAACTCTACATTTTAGTGTACTTTATTTTTTAATAACATAACCTAACAGTAAACATTTACTAAATAATTGAAAAAGTTAATAAAAACATATTTGTAAAATTAAGACTGTATTCACCTGGAGGCTGTTTCTAAACGATGTTGGTATAAAATTAACTTTGTATTTTGTATTACTAAGATTCCGTTTCAAACCCGTAAAGATACAATGGAGATGGATTGTAACTAGTAATTAGTGATTAGTTGCTAGTGGCTAATTGTGAAATACGTTTAGAAACAGCCCCCTGATGTACAAAAACAATTGTAGGTGCTGCAGTCTGTTGGCAACCACTGTAACCATGGTAACCATTTTCATAGATAAAAACACCCCAAATATCTTTGGATGTTTGTATCTATGCAATTTCAAATTAAAGCATATGTATTTATATTTTTATAAACAAATAAAACCTTAAGTACTGACAAAACCCTTGACATAGGTCCGTTTCGTTTCGGTCAATCCTGTGCCTAAACCCTATAAGATATCGGAGCCTAACCACCATATTGCACATAATGAGATTACAAGCTTTAATTAATTAGATACCAAGATCACGTGTCTGCGACGTGTAGTTTTGGCTGTAGCACAAAATATACCAACATACAACTCTTTTATATATACAGATCAATAAACATCTATTGGGTTATATCAACCAATATTTGTTACTCTATGGCGAAACTAAGTCGATTGGGAACAAGTTCGAGTTAGAGATCGACTCTCATGGTTGATCTGTTAAAATGAGCCGTTCTTTATAGACGTTTTCCGAGCAGTGCCATTCGGAATTAAGACTTTCGGAGTTATGCCCTTTTAGAATTTTGCCTTAGAAAACACATAATTTGTTTCGGAGATATGCCTATCGGAGTTATGACTTTCGGAACAATGCATGGCACTCGTTTACATGGGAGTTACATGGGTTGTTACTCTATGCCTTAAGCCCCGCCCTTCCCCTCAACGCACCACCCTCCATCGCGGTCGACCAACTGTTACAACGAGCAAGTGTCTTGTCGACCAAATGTCGCAAATATTAAATAATATTATTTAGGTCGTCCAAGTGTCGCAACGACAAACTATCTTGTCGACCAATTGGTTTCTGTTATTTATTGAATTATTTCATATTATTCTTCTTAAGTCGACCAAGTGTCGCAACGACCAACTATCTTGTCGACCAAACGACAGGTAACCGATGACATTTGTTTTTAAAAATCAAGACTTAACTACAATACCCGTAATAAAAGCAAGGCAAATATAGATTTTAATAGGTTAAGCAAATCATTATCTAGTCATGTGGTATTTGTCAATAAGATTTAAAATAAGGTTAGTGATCTTGTAGAAAAATATAATTTTAAGGTTTTTAAGCAGAAGTTTTACAAATGGCTATCCATGAATCCTTTTTATTCAATCAGTGAATATTTTGCTTTTGACAAGATTGACTTTTGAATGAGAGATCTATTTTAAAATGAGATTATGCCTATTGGTGATTTTAATGTTTTATATGTATTTTTAGTCATTAGGTTAAGGAATTTGACTTGGTGGTATTGCACTGCTATTTTTTGACTTTGTCAATGCTGTTTTAAGACTGTGAGACAGTAAATGAATTCTAATTCTAATTCTAGACGAAAGCCTTGGATAGGTCGCAGCTAGAGGGCACCAATGGTGTACTGCGACCCATACACGGCTCAAGACACATATAGTTTCAGTGCTCCCATCATTTTCTAAAATTTTTGAAAAAGCTATGTATAACAGGCTGGTAAATTTTTTTAGAACGGAGTAATTTATTTGATGCGGAACAACATGGCTTCAGGAAAGGTAAATGAGTTGTGTCTGCCTCAGCTAAATTTGTTGAATTTTTAATAGATTTAATTGACAAAGGGGAAAGGCCAATTGGAATATTCATGGATCTCTCCAAAGCATTTGACACTATTTCACATCCTGTCTTACTTAAAAAATTAGAATCCTTTGGCATCAAAGGCGCTGCTTTAAATTGGTTTCAATCATATCTTTGTAATCGGTTCCAATTTGTAGAAATATCTAATGAAATTAACAATATAGTCACTAAATGTCAATCAGAAAAATTGGAAATTAGGACTGGGGTTCCCCAAGGTTCAATTCTTGGACCTCTACTATTTCTTTGCTATCTTCAAGGCTTTCCAAAAACACTTACAAATATTGAAAACATTAAGAGTAAACTTATTCTTTATGCGGATGATTCAAATTTAATTTTATCATCTAAAAATGTAAATGATCTTGAAAAAGCAAGCCAAACTCAACTTATAAATATTCAAATTTTTTTCAAGAACGATTCTTTATTTTAAAATACACAAAAAACCAAATTCATGTGCTTTGAAACCATACAGCAGAATAGAATTTCATCTAAACCTAATATCATTGACTTTGAATGTATGAGGAGACAAACCATCCATATGGCCGCCTAGTGCCGGCTCCTCTTGCCAGCTCCACGTAGTTGCCATTGCCGCCGTTAGAACGCGCTGCCCGCGCGCTCTGCGCTCTCTCACTCCCTCCACCTTGCCCCTCCGCCCCCTACCGTGTGCGTCGTACGACTCTCACTCATCTCTACTTCTCCCACGCAACGGCCATTCACAGCGAGTGGAAAGCCGCAAGATGCGGCAAACCTGAGAGCGGATTGGCGCGACGTCGTTCTCGATGAGGCAACGCAAGAGCTTGGCAATCTTATTTATTTTTTTTACAAAAATGCTATAGATTGATACACACATAGTATACATTTTCTTAATCGATGAGTGAACGAAGTGAACGAGTCTATGTATCAGCGGAGTTGAAGATTCGTTGTCCGTCACTCTGTGTGTATGTGCGTAACGCGATTACGCAAAAACCGCTACACTAATCATTTCCAAATTTCGCACAAACGTTTAGTATCTTACAGGGAATATGCCTTTAAATTTTGAAGCATATTGGTTTAGTATTTCTTGAGTAATTTAATATTTTAACTTTCAAAAATCATCATAAGTTTAACATTGGACAATAATTTACTGTAGTAAACTACGGGATACAAATAAAGATTGTTTCAAAATAAAAGGAAAATAACAGTGGAATTTAGAAATAAAGTATTTCACGAAACACTTAAATGACATGCTACATGCCTATCAATTGTCAGTTTTTTTAGACCACGTTAAAATGTTTATTATTTAAAAAACAAAGCATAGAAATATAAAAATTCAGATCGATCATTTCTGTTTTGTTGCTTTAGTCGAGATAATTTATATGAATGACGCTAGATGGAACCAATGTGTACAGAACCCTCTAAGTAGGGACACCTTATGGAAAAATGTAGTTCCCGCCGCCGAAAAAGAGATGGCGCCTCTTAGTCCGATTGGAATTCTTGTAGGAGTTTACGGATCAAGCTGACTTTCCAAAGTCAAGCAGCTGGTTGTAATATTTTGACAGTTGTATGTTATTGTTTTGTATTGTTGTTTCTTTTACCATAATGTTTACCTGTTTTTGTTTACAAACATTCTCATTTTGACATTTTGGATAGTGAATTGAAGCGCTGACTATAGGGGGCCCGCTTGAACTATTCCATGCATCAGCGCTAATTTCTGCTCTGCTTTTCGGCGGCGGAACCAAACAAATTAACATTGGATGTCCCTACTTAGAGGGTTCTGTATACAATGATGGAACCAACAGGAACACATTGTCATGTTCTTTTTACTATCAGCTGATTCCATATATTCACGGGAAAATATTTATTGTTTGTTTCTTTTAGGTAAAAGTAATAAAACGTTAAAAAACAATGAGTAAAGATACTATTGCATATATAAAAGTACGTTGATGAAACAAATGTGAATTTTATCCCAGCAAACGCAATTTTTGTATAAAATTGCGATAAAAATATATTTTTATAGCGCAAATCGTATTAATAACAAACTTTTGTACCAAGAAGGATGCATGCGATCAGTTTTAAGACAAATTAAATGTGTATGCAATTAAATTGAGAATGTAGGATGTTGTAGGTGTGTAGATTAATGATTTGTCTCCTACATAATTTTATTATACATAATCAAGCACGAAATTCACCAAAATAATAATTAATTTTGCATATATAGTAGTATAATTAGTTTTATAATAATAAAGTCAGGATAGCCAGATTCAAAAATAAGAGGATTAGGTCGCGGATCCATGGACGGCTCATCATTGGCGCCGTCCTCGTGACCAATTATTCCGCACCACACAAGCGGATCAAGAACCCGAGCAAGAGCTCTAGGAGCTTCCGTAAGCCAAGGCAAAGAATAAGCAGAAGCTTAATAAAACCAAAAAAGGCGGTCCAAAAGGCGGGGATCCAAAAGGATAACAACCCGGATCTCTGCACCACTAAAATTGTATATACGAGACTGATTACGAATGGGGTTGTTATCCTTGCTGGACGGAAAATATGCCCCTGGCAGATCCAGGTTTACTGTGGATTATCCAATGTCAATGACTACTTTATTGTCCCCCGCCTCCTGGGTGATGACTATGTCCGTGACTACGCTCACGGGGTTAGATGGTTCGCTTACTTCTTTCTTTAAGTACCCTAAACAGTAACCTAAGGTGATTTTAGAAATTAAACAAATGTAAATGGTATTTTTCCAAAGTAAAATTGTCGCATAATTAAAAAAGAAATGCTGGTTTACACGGTAGAAAAAAAGCATTCAAATCATCATGGCTTTAAGCACCCCCATGTTCTTTCGCAAACGACCGATTTGGCGGGAGGGCGTGGGGGACAAAGCCCCCCCCATGTCCTTTTGCAAACAACCGCTTTGGCGGGAGGGCGTGGGGGGGCGAAGCCTCCCATGTTCTTTTTACAAACAACTGCTGTGGCGTGTAATTAGTCGCTGATAGGTTTTTAAAGCTAGGTTTATTTAAATACTATTAGTAAAAAAGCATGAAAACTATCATGGCTTTTTAATCATAGGCAGTTTAAGGGGAGGTGTCGGGGGGCGAAGCCCCCCCATGACCTTTTTAAAACAACTGCTTTGGCTTATAATTACTTGCTGATAGTTTTGTAAAGCTAGGTTCATTTAATACTAATAGAAAAAACATATAAACCATCATGGCTTTATAATTATTGGTAGTGGAAAGGGGGGGGGGTTCGGGGGGACGAAGCCCCCCAAGACTCTTAGCAAACAACAGTTTAGGCGTGTAACTGTGTGACGACTGTCACAGTCTAATCAACTGTGAATTTTTAACCAATATTTTAACCAATAAAAAAACCCCTCCCTCTGCATAATTACGTTGTAATATTAATAAATAACTGATTTACTAATGGGTTCCGGCCAGTAAATTAATTCAGTAAGTAACTGAATTAACAGTCAATCATTTCCTCATAAGCTCCTCGCAACGAAATATTCCAGTGACACCAAGTGACCCGAAATACCAAGAATTCTAGCCTGACCCCAAATGAACTCCCAGAATCAGCAACACGTGCCGGGCAGACGACGGTCGCTGGCAGTGTTTCAGCTTTAATTATGCACTAAGTTATCGTTGGGGTGCAGCACTGTACGGAGGGTGTAGCCTCCAAGCGGGCGCTCCGTAGCCTCGGCCACAGCCTTTCCCTACGGGCACTCAGCACGCTGAGGCAGTCAGTCCCCGTTGAGACGCAGCCGAAGTAGTCACGCGTGCGCGGCGCCGGCGCCGCCGCCGCCGCCGCCCCGGTCTCTCTGCCGCGGTCAATGGCCCTCAGCCATGCTACGCGAGTTAAATTACTAATTATTTTGGCCCTCTTTTTCTATTGATTTTCTATTGTGTTTTAAATTCTAAGTTGAATTGATTCGGTAATTTGAAACTATTAATAAAATTAATTCGAACCCACGTAACTTTGCGTTTCATTGCTCCCACGAAGTTAAAGTTCGGCGCAGCCAGGAGGTCAACCGTCACATTGGTGTCTGCTGCGGGGTCTTGGTGCAAGAATGCCAAGAATGTTTTCTGGAGGTAAGAAATAATATTTGCCGACTTTTTTTGTAGTTTAAATTAATTTTCACAAGAAACTAAATTGTGATATTATGTAATTTAAATCAATAATCTAAGAGGAATAGGGTGCTATTCAAAATTAATATGATTTTTGAGTAAATAACGATATAAAATTACTTGCGTAGTATGAGTTAGAGGAGGGCTGTAATTACGACTGATATGATCTAAGAATAAATTCTGAACAAAAAAATTCGAATATCAGTTGTAGTTGTTGTGGAAAATTGAGCCTACAGCAGTATACAGAATTTTGAAATTGCTATTAATTTCGGGACTTCTAATCTGAAATATTCAGAGAGCCGCCATGTTGAATTAGTTCTGCTAATCACTGATAGAGAGAAGAGAGCGTTACAGTCGCCATTAATGGCATAATTCACCGGTAGGGGCATTAGTTATTTTGTTTGCTGCCAGGAAGCGTGCAAATCCAATATTAGAGTCTCTAATTTAGAGAACAATTGAATTAGCTCATGGCTGAGAGGCTGAATGAATAAATAGAAGATATTGCGAAAAATACATTGAATTTATTTAATAAGAGAACATTAACATACTAACTTGTTAGGATTGTAACTGGCTTATACTAAACTAAATTAGCAATTAAGGCATGAAACTAACCTTCTTGGCAAGTAATGTAATTCGCTAAGCTGAGACAGCGAACAGAAAGGCGGCTGATGTGCTATTTGAGGTTATTGGTGGCCGATTGTAATCTAGTAAAAAAAAACCGATTGCTGTGTTAGGTATTAACTAGCACAGAAATGCGGGCAGATTGAAGTTTCTTTTGTGACACGGCCTAGTAATCTTGAAGGGCACTTGGCTCTGGACAAATCTGTAGCGAAATTCATTCACTTTGCCGATAGTTAAGTACTTTTAAGGACTAATGATTATGGCGGCTTATTGATGATTGACTATTGAACAATAACTGGGCGACGGTGAATATGCACAAAAATTAGTGATGAGGTTATGTGATGATTTATTTCCGGACGAAATAATTGAAACTCGGAATTAACAACTTAGAGGCAACGAGTGAGCGATAGATGCGGACTTGGGGGTTTCGCGAGGGTTATTGATAAAATAAATTGCGTAATTTATTTTTCCAAGATCCATAATATTTTTATAATTGGATGCTCGGAGATAGGGCTGGTACAGAAACTTAGTGATTTGAAAGCTGAAGTGAGCGCGGAATAAATTGTTTTATAGCAGTTGGGGGGAAGTCGAAATGACTCTTATGGGTTTCAATGACAGAATATTTTGATTAAGATAGAAAAAATCGCTAACTTAGACTTTGAATTGGAAACTGATTTGAATAAAGACAGACGGGAAGTACATTTGTAAAATAAATAGGAAACGGTCTTTAATAAAACACTTTAGTGTTTTATTTTGCGTTTTGAAACTTGAATCGAACTTTAAATTTTTTTTATATATATTGGAAATAACTTGGACAAATTTTGGGGAACATAGCCGAAGGAGGTAGGCTAATCGGTATAAAATTAGTAGTATATGCAAACAGCTTCTGCTTCTGTCTGGGACTTAGTCGCAATGGTCAACATGACAGCCTATCATTTGAGTAAAGTGGAAAATTCTCACAAATTGAAAATAAGGGGACAGCCGACCGAGTGGAAGGCAGATGATCTGCGTAAGCGAATAGCTCAGTGCTATAGAGACAACGTGTACCCTGCGACGCGGGTGAGCCTAGTGCAGTTAGGAGATAAACTTTTATTAATTTTTTTCCGGTGAGTTGAAGTTCTATATTTTCCTTTGCCTTGAATCCCAGCAGATACACGGAATTTAAATTGGAGAATAATTTGTTACCCCTCGAATAAATTGATATTGGAATGTAATATAACAGTGTCATAGTTGAGGCCAACTTTACAATGTCAGTTCAAGGGATACCAGCGCATTTATTTTCTGTTTTTAATTAAATAATTTTACTGTCGGTATTCTTTTAACTGGAGATCTTAGTAGGATGAAATGGAGGTTACTGGGTTTTAAGTTTTAAGGAAAAACTAAGTAGAGCCTAATGACAGTTGCTGAGGTTTTATTAGTAGTGGAAATTAGTGGTTTTGAATGATATCAAATTTTAATTGAAGTTGGGGGACTTAGAGACATTTATTTGGGAGGATAGTTATTTAAAGTTTTTTATAGGAATCAAGTAAGAGTTTTTTTGAGGCAACTATGTATGGAGGAGAATTTTGTTTGTTCCCCTGGGCGTAAGAAGAGGTTTTTGAGGATGAATGATTAAATACTTTATTAAAGCCAGTGTAATTGGAGTGGAGATATAGATTTTTGTGCTTGCCTCTATCTATTGGAGATATAGATAGTAAAAGCTTGCCTATCCTCTTGTACCTTGAATTTAAAATTGAGTTTGATACACGTTTGCTTAGTTTGAAACTAATTATATATCATTTTGATTATTCACAAATAAATGATAAAGGTCGCTCAGTGATTACTATCATCAGCAGTACTATTGCGTAATTCGAGCCTCTTCTGAGATACATTAATGCTGTTTTAATTCAAGCTAAAATAAATTAGGTCTACTGCAATCAGCTTTAAAGTTTCAAATAAAAAAAATTAATAAAAAATATTTTAAATCCTTTTTTTGGGTTTATGCCTGTATGTATGATATGGTTCAGGATAGTAAGTCATAGATAGTGTTTTGGAAGTCTGTTAGGGGGGAGGTTGAGTGTGCCTCCTTAGCGCCCTTATCCCTCGGGATCAAGATGGCCTGGACCCTGCGTATGGCGGACTGAAACGGTAGAACCATGGTAATACAGTATAAAGTATTTATGATAATAATTATGGTTTACTTTCGCAGTCGGGAATTTTTATGACTAATGGGGCTTATGAAAGTTCTTTTTCCTATAATATGTTTTATCGGTATGGGTTCAACATCACCGTCAACCATATTACCCAATAGATTATCAATTTAACTTGGGACCACCTTCTTGATAAAGAGTTGGTTTCTTTGTGAGGCAGGCTGTAAAGTTATAAAGATAAAATCTTTTCGAGGTTAATGCTGGTGATAGTAATTAATTTTTAAAATTATTTTTAAGGAAAATATATTTGTTATAAATTATTTTTAAGGAAATATATTTGTTTTAAATTATTTGTAGAATTTGAATTAATCACAAATAACAAAACCAAAGGCTGTCCACTGGTTGCTATCATCAGTCAGTATCGTTGCAAAATCTGGAAATATTTGAGATATGACACCTTGTTAAATTCGAACCACAAGTAGGTTCAATTTTCGGGTTTCCAATCATTAAAGAAGAATTTTTTTATTAGGATATAGTTCGGGGTTGTAGTCATGGATTGTTTAGGGAGTCGGTTTGGGAGGAGGTATAGCTTGAAGTTTGCCTCCTTTTTGCGCCCTTATCCTTTGTTGCGATTAAGATGGCCATTTACCCTGCGTATGTCCGACTATGGTGGTGGAGCTATATCAATATACAGTACTGATATCGTTACATTCAAAATAAAAACTGTTGTTTTTGTATACGCATCATGGATTTCTTGCTGGCATGGGGCGTGTCGTGGTTTTTCATGTAATACGTTTGTTCGGTATGAGGGAAGGTTTGGAGTGTACCTTCTTTTGCCCCTGTGTTCCACAGGGCTGGACTCTAGTCCGGGCAGCTATTGTGAATTAACTGAGGCTAACCTTCTGCTGGGGAATCCTCTGTGCGTGATGCAGGCGGGATAAAGTTTTAAATTTTATGTGGGTTATCGTTATTTAAATTGTCACTTGAGATAATATTCTGATGATAGCAACATAGGAGAGGAAATGTGTTTCTTTTTATAAATTAAAGTCGTTGACAACTTTTTAGTATCTTGAGATAACTTTATTATTAGTGATCTTTGAATAATCCTTTGTGTTTGTTATAGGCCTACAGGAAAGTTTTGTTTTTAAGCTAGCCCTTTGCTGTCTCTGTTGGTTGAGACACATCATGGGAGTGAGATCTTTGCTGTGGACCTGCTGTTGGGGTTGCGGCCCAACACCGTCTCCGCCGATTGGAATTAAGGATTTAAATGAGTATTATAGTTACAGTATATAAGCTTAGTTTGAATTTGTTTCTAAAGACCAATAACCCAATTACTGACTGTGCTCCAAGAGTTGGATGAGAAGCTCTGGCCGGGTTGTGATTGTGTAAGCTGATGTCCTAAAATTGTAGTGTGGAAATAATAAAAAAAAACAAATAAAGATTAAAATGAATAAATTTGAGCTGTTTCAGAACCAAGCATGTATCCGGTTCTTTTGTCTTGTTTGATAGTAGAGTAATACCATAGCTTCAGGCCAGATGGTGTTTGTTTATTTTTGGGCATGCCCACATACTTTAAATGTTTGTGTGCTGGGGCATTGTGATATTGTTGTGTGCGAGTACATTGGGATCCCAAATATAATGTTGATTAGCGATATGCGCTGATGAGTTTCAGCCTGCCCGTTCAGTTGGCGGCAGCTAACTCATGTTGGGCCTATGGTCCTGTTGGGGTGTTTTTTGTTGCAAATCTTGAGCACCTGAGGAACCTGTGAGTCAGGCACCTGACAGTGGTTTAGAGAAATCATTCTGCAAGTGGTGCTACCGATGAGAGATGTGCGTTTCTCGTTTTGCTCGTGCCTGCGTTCGCCAGCCCGACCTAACTTATCGGCCGCTACCAGATGCACTGGAGCTGTTAGAGGGGAGATGATTGTGTGCCTCCCCTGTTATGGCCCTGATGATAGAGATAGTAATTTATCAGCGGCTTGTGAAGGACGTTCCTTCGGGCAATTACTTGGTACCCGTAGTACGAAACTACCCGTAGGGTCCAAATAATGCCGTTCTGAGGAGAGTTTTGTTAAATGAAAGAACTAATACCTTGAAGGAAGTGGGGGAGATCCCGAATCGAGGTAGGTGTGACTTGACTGCTAACGGGTATAAGGTGCCTGCCCGCATTCGCGGCAGCTCCGAGTACGCCGGAAGCATAGGGGAAATAACGTTCCCGGAAGTGGATGGACTGTTTAGTCCGGAGGAACAGGATCTGATGAGAAGTGACGTGAATGACACTGTCAATGTCCTGCAAGGTCTTGATGACCAGCTGGGCACTCTGAGCGTGAAGGAGTACTCAGGCGAGAGTGCTGTACATCACCTCAAGTCCCACCGGTACAAGATGCATATTAGGGAGGTTGCTTTATATAGAGGACTCCCAGTTACTTTGTCGTTAATCGTGGCTGTTTTATTGTTCATTAGATGGAGAGTACGAGGGTGTTTGCTGCTCCGGTCGGTGTGCTGTTCTTCCACAGACTGTGCGCTGCTCAAGCAGGCCGACGGACCCGAGACATGGAGGCGGACGGTGACGCTGTCCCTCCCCCAGCTATGATGAAAAAGACGAGCGCTCTGGAAATCAAATGTACCCAGGACTTTCAGCACGAGAGCAATTGCATTAAAGACGTTGGAACGAGTGCAGACAACTATTGACACCTAAACAGGGATCCCTGGACGCTTGTAAGTGATTTTATTAAATTTATTTTTCGTCTCTGGAATCAAGAATCGTGTCGGTCGTGAAGGGACTCCGGTTGTGTTCGCAATAGGGCGCACCCAGAACTTTGGTAAAAAGATAGTTAGTAGGGTCATGACCCCTGTGCGACGAGGGACCTCTAAGGGTAACACTAGGAGAGAGTAGCAACCGAAGATCTTAGGGTAGACGTTAAAATAATAAAAAAAAAAAACTTTTTATTATTAGGTTTAAGAAATTTGAAATTTGGGTGAAATGTTCTGTTATTGTTAGATTAGAGCGTCTGAGGCTAAGATAGACGGTTGCAGGTGTACTTAGTACAAAGACCTAGCTGCTGAGCTTCTGTTTTTTTTTTGTATCTCTTTAGGGCTACCAAGAATGGTATCGATAGGTGGGGCCTCAGATGCCACACGATATGTAGGTCAGAGTTATATTGTATTAGGTTAGACGTGCTCGTAAAAGATTCATGGGCCACTAAGAGGAGACTTGGCAAAAGGGGGAAACTACCCTAACTCAGCAAAACAGAGTGGGGCAGCAAAATTTCTGGGAATAGATAGGAAATAGTAACAAGAAGCGACGTTGGTTTGGACTGGCTGAACGGGAAGGTTATGCCGGCAAAATCCAACTAACCTCCTAACACCTCATATCCTACCCCTCAAAAAGAAAAGGAAAAAAACTGGACCGTGACTCCACTCAAACCAGCGATAGTAATATAATTAATTAATTGGCTGAAGGGAGAGGATAAAAATACAACCAAGGGTGAAGCTACAAGCGTAGCAAGGGATAAAGAAAAGTAGTGGAGACAGCAGACTCAGGAAGGAGGGAGTCGACACCTTCGACCTGGGTCCTTAGTGACCAATGAACATGAGTCTTTTGTGGGTTTCAATTGTCTTTTTATTGTTAAGTTTAGTTTTTTATTTATTTTTGTTTTATTTCAACAAAACGTAAAGTGCAGTAAGTAGATCGGGATGGTGCTGCGACACCAGAGGGAAATTGCACCAACGCAAACAATTTAAGAAACTACAGGTCGTGTGGACCGGAGAGGTGGCCGACGTCCTGGCATGACAGGCGTGGATTGTTGAAGGGACACTCAGTGATTTAGTGGCGTTTGGAAATCCTCATTGTAGTATTAGTACCCAAGTGGGTGTTATGTGTAGAGGCAACAGTATGTCGTGTAGTACATTTTTTTTATTTACTTGTTTTCGTGTTTGTAAATAACCTGAGCAGTTTAGGCCTTGTTGCTCCGCGGGGGTGACGTAGCTCTGCCGGCCCCAAGTGAAAGGCTACCCAAGCTTAACTTCGGTAGACGAGTAGCGTTCAAAATTAACATCTCAGTGCCGATTATTACCCCGCTATGCGCCATAATTTAATTCGAATTGTAAAGCGTAGGTGCACCATTCAAAATTACTGATCAAAATTAACAACTGCATTAACACTGGGAAACTTGCAATAAGATGCCTAACTGCTAGGGGAAGTTTGATTTATAGTTAATAATATTGTATTTGGATCCGAGGTGAATGGATTTTGTTTTTTAGGTTATCCCTCTGTGGGATGTTCTTTTGTTGTTATTTGTTAATGTGTTCTCATCTGAACTTTGTAATATGAAGTTTTATATGTGTATTTAGTGGAAGTATGGTGATGGTGGTCGCCATCAGTGATTGGTGAATTACAATGTGTAGATTTTGGGGAATAAACTCAAATTTGGATGTTCCTTAGATAGTTTTAATGATTTATTGTAGTAAGAGTGGTTGAAACGATGTTGTTGATGTAAGATGTAAGCCGGGCTGAGGTAACTATAAATTGTAAAGGGCCAATGCTGTAGGAACGTAATATAAATGAATTGTGAAGCGAGAGAGAGACCGAGGCGCTATCTTTGTAACTCAAAGGAAAGAAACCGGGTGAATAATGAAAACGGGGCATGCACAGTACCAAAGCACATTTACGGCACATTTACGGGAATTGAGTCACTTGGGTGAGCTGGATGTTTCTAACCTTCCCACACCTGACATCCTGATGACTGTATTGCAGGAGAGAGTGGCCGAATACCTGAGGCAGGAGCGTAAGACCATCATGCTGGGGCAGCATGAACTAGAGGTGGGGGGAGTGTGACGACTGTCACAGTCTAATCAACTGTGAATTTTTAACCAATATTTTAACCAATAAAAAAACCCCTCCCTCTGCATAATTACGTTGTAATATTAATAAATAACTGATTTACTAATGGGTTCCGGCCAGTAAATTAATTCAGTAAGTAACTGAATTAACAGTCAATCATTTCCTCATAAGCTCCTCGCAACGAAATATTCCAGTGACACCAAGTGACCCGAAATACCAAGAATTCTAGCCTGACCCCAAATGAACTCCCAGAATCAGCAACACGTGCCGGGCAGACGACGGTCGCTGGCAGTGTTTCAGCTTTAATTATGCACTAAGTTATCGTTGGGGTGCAGCACTGTACGGAGGGTGTAGCCTCCAAGCGGGCGCTCCGTAGCCTCGGCCACAGCCTTTCCCTACGGGCACTCAGCACGCTGAGGCAGTCAGTCCCCGTTGAGACGCAGCCGAAGTAGTCACGCGTGCGCGGCGCCGGCGCCGCCGCCGCCGCCGCCCCGGTCTCTCTGCCGCGGTCAATGGCCCTCAGCCATGCTACGCGAGTTAAATTACTAATTATTTTGGCCCTCTTTTTCTATTGATTTTCTATTGTGTTTTAAATTCTAAGTTGAATTGATTCGGTAATTTGAAACTATTAATAAAATTAATTCGAACCCACGTAACTTTGCGTTTCATTGCTCCCACGAAGTTAAAGTTCGGCGCAGCCAGGAGGTCAACCGTCACAACTGTTTTAAGTCGCTCATAATCTTGTGGATCTAGATTTACACAGTAAAAAAAACATTCCAACTAATAAGGCTTCTTAATCATGGACAGCGTAAAGGCGAAGATGTGGGGGGACGAAGCCCCCCCATGTCATTTTGCCAACAAGTGCTTTGGCGGGAGGTCGTGTGCGGCGAAGCTCCCCCATGTCCTTCTACAAACAACTGCTTTCCCGTGTAATTAGTCGGTGATATTTTTTTAGAGGTTAGTTGATTTAATACTATTAGAGGAAAACATTTATACCATCATGGCTTTATAATCATGGCCAGTTTAAAGGGGGAGTGTAGGGGGGCCAAGCCCCCCCATGTCCATTTGAAAACAACTGCAATGGTGTGTAACTGACATTAGTCGTTCATAATGTTGTAGAGCTAGATTTACACAATAGAAAAAAAGCATTCAAACTATCATGGCCTCTTAATCACGGGCAGTGTAAAGGGGGGTTGTGGGGGGAGCGAAGCCTCCCCATGTCCATTTGCAAATAACTGCTTTATCATGTAACTGAGTCGCTCATAATCTTTTAGAGCTATAGATTTACACAGTAGGAAAAAAGCATTCAAACTATTATGGCCTCTTAATCACGGGCAGTTTAAAGGGGGGGTGTGGGGGGCGAGGCCCCCCCCTGTCCATTTGCAAATAACTGCTTTGGCATGTAACTGTTATCAGTCGCTCATAATCTTTTAGAGCTATAGATTTACACAGTAGGAAAAAAGCATTCAAACTATCATGGCTTCTTAATCATGGGCAGTGTAAAGGGGAAGGTGTGGGGGGCGAAGCCCCCCAATTCCTTTTCCAAACACCACTTTGGCGGGAGGGCGTGGGGGGCGAAGCTATGTTTATTTAATACTATTAGAAAATACCCCCGTTGCAGCAGTCCTGCATACTCAGCGAATTTCAAGTGCATAAATAAATATTTTAAATGAAGTCTCGCATCAAGTAAAATCAATATACATTCAAAAGAAAGCGTGCAAAAATACTCTCCTAGTGGCTTTTAGGAGCAAAAGGCTGTACAAAAATAATAGCCTATATTTGGCACGAAAATGCAATGTTCAAAACTTCAAAACAGCTGGCTTTTCCAATTTAATCATGTGGAGAAATGACCAGCTGTTTAAGTTTGAGTAAACATTTTTTTAAACATCATCAGTAAAAATCTGTATTCGCTATAGTACATTTATTTGACATATTTAGTTATCTGGCCTTGAAATAAGCCATGTGTCTGTATCCACCATATAGCAACAAGCTTTGAATCGATCAGCTCACATGTTTTAATGTAAACAAAGCAGAAGTTTTAGATCCCAATGCTACTTAAATGGCAGTTATTTTATGTTTTCTAGCAAACTTTAAGAAATTACAGTACTTTTCCTGAGTCCCTGACATTAAAACATTTAATTTGAGCCCTTTTCCCTCATCCTGTGACTTGCCTAATGCCCACAACTGCTATTCAAAAATAAATTATTCTCCATAAGATTAGTATGGAAAAATGCAGGTTTACTGCCACAGATATTTGAAAATTAGGTACCATGGGCTATAATCCAATGTATCTAAACTATATGAAGCCACATAACATGTTTTATCAAGATATTTTGAGGACTAAGACAGCTATCCAATTTTATTTACCTCTCATAAGGTTAACATTGGGAAAGAGAGTACACAGGTTTGCTGCCTCAGGAATTTGATGATTTGGATATTTTAAGCCATAATCAAGTAGATATTAACTGTATGAAGCCCCATGCCAGTTCTTATCAGGATATTTTGAGAAATAAGCAAACTACACAACGTTTTTTATTACCCATAAGGTTAACATGGAGAATGAGTATGCAGGTTTGCTGCCATGAAAATGTAAAAATAGGATATTTTAGACCATAATCCAGTATATTTCAACTAGATGAAGCCACATACAAAGTGTTATCAAGATGCGTTAAGAAATAAGGAAGATATGAATTTTTTTATTTCCCATAAGGATAACATGGGAAATGAGTATGCAGGTTTGCTGCCAAAAAATGGAAATATTGGGGATTTTAGATTAAAATGCATTAGATCTCATCTAAATGAAGCCAGAAACCAAGTTTTATTAAGATATGTTATGAAATAAGCGAGATATAGAATATTACCTATTTCCCATAAGGTTAACATAGGGACAACGTACTGTGTTTACCACTTTCAATATCTCGGTAACCAATGGACATAGAGCAATGATTCAAAATACTAAATTGTGTGTTTTTTCTAGCTGAATTCAATGGTGCCAAACAAAATTGGATTATTTTTATTTTTCTATGTGAAAAACCCAAAAAACCCATTTTTGGGGGGTTTACCCCCCCTAACCCCCCCTTCGAGAGGTCCGATCGGGCTGATTTTCGAACTCATCCGAATAATTACTACCTTACACACCTGTGCCAAATTTCATTCCGATCGGACCATTTTTGCGAGCGCTATCGTGCTTACAGACACACACACATATATATATATATATATAGATATGTATATATATAGAAATTCGAACGAATGGTGTTTTTTGCTTCTGGGGGCCCCAAAACGAAAAGTTAACATGGTCTCGGGCTTAGGTCTTACCATGAGACCTACGGTAATAGCTTCTTCCCTTTAGGGGAAATTCGCTAAAAAAGCATTCAAACTATCATGGCTTCTTAATCATTGGCAGTGTAAAGGGGAAAGTGTTTGGGGCCGATGCCCCCCATATCCTTTTTAAAACAACTGCTTTTTCGTGTAATTAGTTGCTGATAGGTTTTTAGAGCTAGGTTCATTTAATACTAATAGAAAAAACATTTTAACCATCATGGCCTTATAATCATGGGCAGTGCAAGGGGGGGTGTGTGGGCGAAGCCCCCTATGTCCTTTTGCAAATAACCGCTTTGGCGGGAGGACATGGAGGGCAAAGCCCCCCCATTTCTTTTTACAAACAACTGCTTTGGCGTGTAATTAGTCGCTGATAGGTTTGTAGAGCTAGGTTTATTTAAATACTATTATTAAAAAAACATGTAAACCATCATGGCTTTATGATCATGGGCAGTCTAAAGGGGGGGTGTGGGGGGGCGAAGCCCCCCATGTCTAATTGCAAACAACAGCTTTGGTGTGTAACCGTTATAAGTTTCTCATAATCTTGGTGAGCTAGATTTACACAGTAAAAAAAGCATTCAAACTATCATGGCTTCTTAATGATTGGCAGTGTAAAGGGGAAAGTGTTTGGGGGCGATGCCCCCCATATCCTTTTTAAAACAACTGCTTTTTCGTGTAATTAGTTGCTGATAGTTTTTTAGAGCTAGGTTCATTTAATACTAATAGAAAATAATATTTTAACCATCATGGCCTTATAATCATGGGCAGTGCAAGGGGGGGGTGTGGGCGAAGCCCCCTATGTCCTTTTGCAAACCACCGCTTTGGCGGGAGGACATGGGGGGCAAAGCCCCCCCATTTTCTTTTTACAAACAGCTGCTTTGGCGTGTAATTAGTCGCTGGTAGGTTTGTAGAGCTAGGTTTATTTAAATACTATTATTAAAAAAGCATGTAAACCATCATGGCTTTATAATCATGGGCAGTGTAAAGGGGGAGGTGTTTGGGGGCGAAGCCCCCCCATGTCCATTTGCAAACAACTGCTTTGGCGTGTAACTCTTATTAGTCGCTCATAATCTTGTAGAGCTAGATTTACACAGTAAAAAAAGCATTCAAACTATCATGGATTCTTAATGTTGGGCAGGGTAAAGGCGAAGGTGTGGGGCGCGAAGCCCCCCCATGTCCTTTTACATCCAACAGCTTTGCGGGATGGCGTGGGGGCGAAGCCCCCCCATGTCCTTTTACATCCAACTGCTTTGCGGGATGGCGTGGGGGGCGAAGCCTCCCCATGTCCTTTTACAAACAACTGCTCTGCCGTGTAATTAGTCGCTTGTAGAGCCATCGATAGTTTTGTAGACCTAAGTCTATTTAATACTATTACAAAAGAAGCATTTAAACCATCATGGCTTTATAATCATGGGCAGTGGAATGAGGGGGGTGGGGGGGGGAAGCCCCCCCATGTCCTTTTGCAAACAACTGCTTTTTCGGGAGGGTGTTGGGGGCGAAGCCCCCCATATTCCTTTTGCAAACAACTTCTTTGGCTTGTAATGTAAACCATCATGGCAGCTCAAAGGGGGGGTGTGGGGGGGGCGAAGCCCCCCCATGGCCCTTTTGAAACAACTGCTTTGGCGTGTAACTGTTATTAGTTTCTCATAATCTTGTAGAGCTAGATGTCCACAGTAAAAAAAAAAACATTAAAACTATCATGGCTTGTTTGCTCAATTCTAATAGGAAAAACATTTAAATAAATGGCCTGTTGAACATTTCGTCAGCTGTTCAACAACAAAACACAAAAAACATTTTGTCGCCTCTGTGTGTGGCCGGCCTAATTGTCATTTATTTTAGAACTTTTGAAACAATACAAACACACGTTGCTCGTAAATTAACAAAATAATGCTTTGGTAATATCTGAGTTCACTCATCCCATTACGCGCAGAATAAGCGTACTCCTAGTTATATTTAATATATCTGTATTGTAATATATCAATATATCTATAATTTTTTATCATCCCAGTACGTATTTTTAATTACCTGATTTGATGATTGCTGCAAACCATAGTTTTACATTTTTTTGGGATATTATGAACATTTTGCAATGTGCTGATGAATTTATTTTGTGTTCTCGGATACACCATTTGGGATTAATAAGACTAAATTCTGCTATTATCGACAGAAAAACGCAGTAGAAACCTCAATTAATTAAATTGAGGAGGCAATAATACAATTTAAAAATTCAAGTATAGTTTATAGGCATGTAGATAATTATGGCGCTCTAATTTAGTTCCCCTGCGGGATGTTGGTTTTTTGGAAAATCCTCCATATTTTCCTCCAGGCTGCCTCATTTCCTTTGACAACTGCTGTAGTTTGCAATGCAGTTTTGCAGTTGTGAGTTTGTTAAGAACAAAGGCCTTGTGGCTACAACATTCCTTTCCACATTTCATCCACTCCCGATGGTTTCGGAAAGTCGCTTATTTTGAGCGAGCTAAAATTTTCTTTCGAACTCCTGTGCAGTGGATATTTTTTGTCAGCATCTTCTCTGTTATTTCCAGAGTTGACATAGCTGACTCCACTGTAATCTGGGACGGATGAATTAGAGCTTATGACGACTGCCCAGAGGCATCAACGTATTCGCGATTTCTAATAAGGGCCTCGTCATCTGTACGTGCTGCAGCTGTTGCCTGTACAAGCTCTTCGAGACATGTTGTGCATTTAAATTTCTTTAAACATGCTCGAACGGCGTATCCAGCAAAATAATCATTGGTTGTCCAATAAATCATTACGGTTTTCAACATGAAAACAATTTTATAATTGTTTTAAGCGGTAGGCATTAAAACAATAATCCAAAATAGTATATTTCGCGACAAAGGCCGAAAATGAGGTTTTGCAGGCTCGAGATCGTGTTTCAAATTCGAGACGAAGTCGAGAATGTAAATCGATCGAGAGCAGCAGAACCCTTTCGGCCGAGGTGCGAACGCTATTTTTCACCACACTACCCACTGTAATATACCCTAAATAATAAAAAACGGACTATTATTTGACTCACTTGAAAACAGGGGCCTTATTTTTTAAATGGGTTAGTTGGCGTTTGAGTGAGTCACTCATCCCTCAAGTTATTTGTTTCTAATCATAAAATGAATTCACATATAAAAATAAAAATAAAAATATTCCTACCCAAATTTATGAATTCAGCCTCACAATATCTGTGAATATCATTTCAACAGACACTTATTCTTAAAATTTCATAATTTTAATACAGACATAATATACATTGAGTATTTCACGAATCCAACCATTTTTTTTAAGCAATAGGCTGTTGAGTAAAAACGGGTGAGTTGACAGGAAACAAGCTTCTTCTTCTTCCCTTTTGGAGGAAGTAATAATAGTAATCATGGAAAGCTTTTCCAATTAGGTTGTGTAAGCGTTTGGATAGCCTTTGAACTTTTTATAAAATGCCTTAAAACTAAATTTACCTATAAATATACCAAGATAGTCTACTTAACGCCACGAAAAACATTTTGCAACATGTGAGGGGGGGCGGCGTAATGGTTTGGGCCCATGGGCGGCAAAATCGTAAATCCGGCCCTGAGTGCAGGTTTGATAGTATTGTTACGGAACGACTGGAAGCCGCGGCTGCGGAACTCTCTGGTACCTCCCAGAGATGCGAGAGTGCGGGGTGTAGGGGCGGCGGCTCGTGCCGCCGGCGGCCCCTTTGACCTGCCGACAAAGGGGCTTCCGGAACCTTCCAGTACTCGAACCAGCCTAGCCTCTTCTACGCGGGACCATATAAAAGAGCCCGCGCCGCCGCAGTCAGTCAGTTTTGGGTTCGATGATGCTGCGTGCGAGTGACCAGTGACAGTGACAGTGCTCAGTGACAGTGACAGTGCGTAGTGACAGAATCGAATAAGATTATTAGAATAACTAGCTGTAAGTAGCAATTTAAGTTTATTGTATTCGAGATAGGTTAGATAGGCTTAGCTAAGTTTAGATAGGAACTTAACTCATTGTAACTACTAGATTAGTTAATAAATAGTAGTTAGTTTATGAAATCGCCAGCGTTGTTATTTTAGAACCCGTAGGCCCGTAACAATTGGTGTCAGAAGTGTAGATATTTGGCGATTTCATTGAAAAATAATTGTAGAGATACATTTTAAATTAGTTTTTGCTGCATTAGTTAATTTACTATATTGTGTTGTAGTGTTATTGAAGCAATTTTGTATTTTATTTGCTTATTTTTTTACGAGAGATTAATAAATAAAGGTAGACTTAGTACATTTTAAATCAATTATATTAGGTTCTGAGATTATTTTGTTAATTGTTTATATTGTATTGAATAATATGGCTTGTAGAAAACTAAAACTTTGTGAGTTAAAAGTAGCTGATCTAAAAAAAGAATTAGAAGAACGGGATCTTGATATTTCCGGAACAAAAACTGTCTTAGACAACGTCTTAGACAGGCTTTGTTAGATGTAGGCGAAGATCCCGACAACTTTTTGTTTGAAACTGCCGATTTGAATAAGATTATGTTAAATTTGGAAAATAAGATCGATGATTCAAATAAAACTCTAAAAACTACATTGGAAACTAAGATCGATGAGTCAAATAGAACTGTTAGACACTAAAATGTTAACATTGGAAACTAAGATCGATGAGTCCAATAAAACTCTAGAAACTAACTTAAAGGTTGAAATTAAAAGCATTGAAAACAGACTAGAAGATTATTCTAATAAAGTCGTTAGTTTGGAAAATGATCTTTCAGTGTTACATGAGAAAGTGAGCGAAATAGACAATAGGTTGGGAGGGAAAATTAGTGAAATTGATAATAAAGTAGATTCTATTGAGAAAAACTTAGAGGATAAGTTGGTTAGTAAGTTTAGGTTAAATACGGACACATCGGGAAGCCTCGTGTCTACGTCATCGACCAACCCTATCCATACTGCTGAATCTCGGCAGGCAGGCACCGGTGAAGACTTCAAGACGCCGCCAACTGTTGCAACCATGAACCCACACAACGTCGTTCCTGTCTTTGATGGTAAAACCCCCTGGGAGGACTTCATGACCCTCTTCGAGACGGCGGCTATGTTTCATCAGTGGTCCGAGGCGACTAAGGCTTCTGTTCTATGCTTGTCTCTACGGGGCGATGCGTTAGCAGTCCTGCAGGCCATGCCATTGTCGGAGCGGCATAGTTATAAAGAGCTTGTTAGCAAACTGGAAATGCGGTTCGGGCATCGGCATATGGACCAACTCTACCGGTCACAGTTAAAGAACAGGTGTCAGAGGCCCAGTGAGTCGCTTCAAGAATTTGAGGCTGATATTGCTCGCCTGGTAAGAAACGCTTACCCATCGGTTCCGGACGATGTCTACGAGAGCTTATCGGTAGATAAATTCCTGGACGGACTGCGAGATCCTGAGACTCAGCAGGCTGTGAAGCTCGCCAGGCCGAAAACTCTAAGTGATGCGCTCACTCAAGCATTAGAATTTGAGGCCGTCAGACAGTCAGTGCGAGGGCAGGCACGGGTCCGAGCGGTGGAGACTGAGCCTACGACCCCTCTTGACCTTGATGAGTTAGTAAAAAAGGTAATTGAGGCTTTGAAAACCAGACGGAAGCAGATCCGCTGCTGGAACTGCGGACAACTAGGCCATTCCAGGAGTAGGTGTACAGCCAATCCCTCGGAGTCAAAGGAGGAAAACTAAAGAGATCGGATGGGAAGGGGCGACTGTCAACCCGCAACCAAAAGGCCCCACAGGAAAGTGTCAAAGTTGCTTCACTTGGAAGTCGGATAAACGGTTTTTACATTGACGGATTTGTCAACGGCCAACTCTGGAGCTGCCTTCTGGATACGGGTGCGACCATGACCATCCTCAGCCCTAATATTGTCTCTGAGAAGGATATTACGTCAACCTCCTGGTCCCTTCGAACAGCTACTGGGCAACTAGCACACGTGTACGGTGAGACAGTCGCCTCTTTTCACATCGGTGGATGTAATTTTAGACACTGCGCTCTGGTTGCCAACATAGATGAGGATGTTATTTTAAGGGACGGATGTAATGACGGAGTATGGATTGAAGTTGGATATGACAAGAGGTATAGTAACCCTTGGGGAAGAAGATGTCATACTCCGCCGAGGAAAAGATATCTCGGCACAAGTTCTTTTATTGGAGGATATGACATTACCGGCGCGGAGTCAAGCTATGGCACTGGCAACGATCGAAGGAGAATGCCCTTACGGTCAAACGGTATTGCTGGAACCTGCAATTAATGATGACAACCAACTTGGTCGTGGTGTTTTTGTTGCTAAGTCGCTATTCAACACAGGGCATAGTAACCCAGTGCGACTAATGAACTTGAAACGCTTTCCTGTAACCGTGAAGAAAGGAGCTTTAGTTGGGAGTTGTGTAGCTGTCAACTTAGTCGTTCGCCAGTTACGATCCTGCCCGCCACGCCCTAAAGAACTTCCCAAGGAGTTGGAAGAGTTTGCAGAAAACGCCTGCCAAGAGCTGAAACCTGAACAAAGAACGGAAGTCAGGAACTTCATATCAAGATGGCATGATGTTTTTGAGTATGGCGGAGGTCATAGAGGAAGGACAAATATCGTCCAGCATCGGATTGACACTGGAGACGCCAAACCTATACGCCAGGCCCCTAGAAGACTACCATTAGCCAAGCGTGAGGAAGCCCAAGGAATCATCAAGGAAATGGAAGCTGATGGTATCATCGAACCTTCTAGCAGCCCTTGGGCCTCACCTGTCGAGTTAGTGAAGAAAAAGGACGGTTCTACCAGGTTCTGTGTGGATTATCGCCTTCTGAACAATGTCACCAAGAAAGACAGTTATTCTCTACCAAGAATTGACGACACATTGGACACTTTAGGGGGTTGCCAACTGTTTTCGACCTTAGACCTCAGAAGCGGCTACTGGCAAGTGGGGTTGGCCCCAGAAGACAAGGAGAAGACCGCATTCTCGATTGGGAGCGGACTGTGGCAATTCACAGTGTTACCTTTCGGACTTTGTAATGCTCCTGCAACCTTTGAGAGACTAATGGGAAACGTCTTAAGAGATCTTTCGTGGGAAACATGTCTGGTTTACCTAGATGACATTATCGTATTGGGTAGATCTTTTGGTGACCATCTGAAGAACCTGGAAGATGTCTTCGCACGACTTCGCTCTGCTAATTTGAAGCTAAACCCGAAGAAGTGCAATCTGTTCCGTAGGCAGGTGAACTACCTTGGCCATGTTGTCTCGGATAAAGGAGTCTCGGTGGACCCAGAGAAAATCAGAATGATCACTGATTGGCCTGTACCAAAGGACAAACACCAAGTAAGGAGCTTCCTTGGTCTTTGTGCATACTACAGGAGGTATGTGAAAGGATTCGCTAATATTTCAAAACCCCTAACGAAACTCACTGAAGAAAAACGGAGCTTTATCTGGGATGAAGATTGCCAGCGGGCCTTCGATGAGCTGAAGAGTAGATTATGTAGCGCTCCCATTCTAAGCTATCCTAGAACGTACGGCAAGTTTATACTGGACTCGGATGCCAGTAACACAGCCATAGGAGGGATGCTTTCCCAGCTGCAGGATGGAGAAGAACGTGTGATTGGGTACTTCAGCAAGGTCCTATCAGCCCCGGAGCGCAATTATTGCGTTACTAGAAGAGAGTTCCTGGCAGTAGTTAAGTCAATTGAACACTTCCACAAATACCTCTATATGGAAGAAGGGTTCTCTTGAGAACGGACCATGCTTCCCTGATGTGGCTGCTGAAGTTTAAGTCGCCCGAAGGCCAGGTTGCGAGATGGATTGAGCGACTCCAAGAGTATGATTTTGACTCTACTCATCGTCCTGGGCCTAGCCACAAAAATGCTGATGCACTTTCCAGAAGACCATGCGGCGACAACTGCAAGCACTGTTCACGTCAGGAGGAAAGAAATGCATTAGTGAACCGTGTAACTGTCGTCAACCACGCATGGGAAAACGAAGAGCTATCAAAGGATCAGCGTGAAGACCCTGACCTGACACATCTTATGAAATGGAAGCTGGCAGAAGGAGGAAGACCATCATGGCAGGACATAGCTCCGTTGTCAAAGAATGTGAAGACGTATTGGGCGCAGTGGGACTCGATTTTGGTCGACAACGGCGTGTTAAAGCGCACGATTGAGTCGGAGGAAGGAGGTCGCCGAAGGCTTCAGATAATAGTCCCAAGGAAAAGGGTGCCTGAGGTGCTGAAAGAACTACATGACGGATCTTCCGGGGGACACCTAGGAGTACATCGAACTCTAGAGAAGGTCCGCGAACGCTTCTACTGGGCCAATCAGAAGGCTGACGTGTTAGACTGGTGCAGGCAGTGTGTGACGTGCGCAGCATCAAATGGCCCAATGAAGAGACCGAAGGCACCGATGAGGAAATACAATGTGGGGGCTCCGTTTGAGGGAATAGCCATCGATGTAGCCGGACCATTTACTGTCTCAGATGCAGGAAACAAATTTATCTTGGTTGCGATGGACTATTTCAGCAAATGGGTAGAAGCCTATGCACTTCCCAACCAAGAAGCCGCCACAGTAGCGGACGTATTGGTTAAAGAGCTAATCTGCAGATTTGGCGTTCCTTTGGAGCTTCACTCTGACCAAGGCAGGAATTTTGAGTCAGCTGTGTTTTCCAGGATGTGTGAAGTACTTGGTATCCGGAAGACTAGAACGACGCCACTTCATCCGCAGTTCGATGGCATGGTGGAGCGCATGAATAGAACGATAGGAAGGTACCTGTCGAAAGTTGTCTCAGAACATCAAAGAGACTGGGATCAGTACCTACATTTGTTCCTGCTTGCTTATCGAAGCTCCTTAAATGAGACCACCGGACAGACACCCGCCAATGTGATATTTGGCCATGAACTTCGTCTGCCATGTGACCTACAGTTTGGGTTTACACCTGATGAACAAGTGGTAGGTGAAGACTACATATCGAGCTTAAGAAAGCGGATGGATGAAATACATGAGAAGGTCCGAACCAACATCCTTGGTGCAAGTGACAGGATGAAGGAAAGGTATGACATTAAGGCTGAAAAAGGTGGATTCAAACCAGGAGATCTTGTCTGGCTGCATAATCCCCGAAGGCGTCGCGGATACTCGCCCAAGCTCCAGAGTTCGTGGGAGGGACCGTACGAGATTCTAAGTCGAATAAACGATGTGGTCTACCGGATTAAAAAGCTCCCAAGAGGTAAAGCTAAAATAGTCCACTTCGACCGCCTAACACCATACAAAGGAGACCACGGAAAGCAAGAAGAGCAGCAAGTTAGGAACCAACAAGGAGGGGGTGGTGTTACGGAACGACTGGAAGCCGCGGCTGCGGAACTCTCTGGAACCTCACAGAGATACGAGTGCGGGGTGTAGGGGCGGCGGCTCGTTCCGCCGGCGGCCCCTTTGACCTGCCGACAAAGGGGCTTCCGGAACCTTCCAGTACTCGAACCAGCCTAGCCTCTTCTACGCGGGACCATATAAAAGAGCCCGCGCCGCCGCAGTAAGTCAGTTTTGGGTTCGATGATGCTGCGTGCGAGTGACCAGTGACCAGTGACAGTGACAGTGCATAGTGACAGTATCGAATAAGATTATTAGAATAACTAGCTGTAAGTAGCAATTTAAGTTTATTGTATTCGAGGTAGGTTAGATAGGCTTAGCTAGGTTTAAATTGGAACTCAACTCATTGTAACTACTAGATTAGTTAATAAATAGTAGTTAGTTTATGAAATCGCCAGCATTGTTATTTTAGAACCCGTAGGCCCGTAACAGTATTTCACATTAAACTAATTAGAAGTGAAACTATTTTCTAACAAGTTCAGCTTGATGAGGCCAGAGACAATTACACGGCGGTAAATTGCGGTCTTAGGCCTACATGTCAACAAACAACAGAAGGCTAGAATAGCAAAAGAACGTCACTGACACCTCTGACTGCTGGCGTTGTACCCCCTCCACTGGCGGCATATCCATCTAAGAGCCTAGTCGCCGCCTCCCACCCCTCTGCTTGATCCAGGATGACCCCGGTAATGAAGCTTTGGTTGCATAAAGTATATTGGAATCAAGATATAACCACCAGTTTTGTCAAATTGAAAACCATTACATAATTTTAGATAGTTTAGGCCTACTTGTGTATGGAAAAACGCATATATGAACAATAGGGGTTTCTATTAGAAAAGGACCTAAGAGTAAATTCTTTATCTAGGAACAATATTTCAGAAACAGACTGAACAGACTGTAGACTATCCGTATCCATAGGGACGATACGAAGTCTCCAGTTACCTCGTTTTTGTAAAAAAGGTAGAGGTATACAGCACATACAAAAATATAGGGAAACGACAAAGTGCAATAATGTAATGTAGTGTAATGTAACTTTCTTTATCACCGTTGGACAATACAGCTAATACAAGTAATGCATATGGCAGTTTTAAAATTATAAGAATGGTTTTTACACTGTTAATATAGGAATAGGCCAACATATTATTTTTTTAAATACATTATAAATACGAATTACGTGTTTCATTGATCATTTTACAAGAATATTTTTTATTATCTGATTTTTTAATGACTTAGCGAATTTCCCCTATAGGGAAGAAGCTATTACCGTAGGTCTCATAGTAAGACCTAAGCCCGAGACCATGATAACTTTTCGTTTTGGGGTCACCAGAAGCAAAAAAACACCATTCGTACGAATTTATATATATATATATTTGTCTGTTAGCACGATAGCGCCCGTAAAAATGGTCCAATCTTAACGAAAATTGGTACCGACGTGTTAAGTGGTAATCACTCGGACGAGTTCGTGAACCAGCCCGATCGGACCACCGGAAGGGGGGGTAAAGGGTAAACCCCCTCAAAAATCGGTTTTTTGAGTTTTTTACATAGAAAAATAAAATTGATCAAATTTTTGTTGGCACCAATGAACTCAGCTCAAAAAAACAAACAATTTAGTATATTGAATCACTGTTCTATGTCCATTGGTTACCGAGATATTGAATGTGGTAAACTCAGTACGTTGTCCCCATGTTAACATTAAGGGAAATAAATAAAATTCTATATCTCGGTTATTTTTCAACATATCTTGATAGAATTTGGTAAATAGCTTCTTCTAGTTCAGATCTACTTAATATTGAATTAAAACCACCCAGTTTTAATATACCTGTGTAGCAGCAAACCTGCATACTCATTCCCCATGTTATTCTTATGGAGCTTACCAAAACATGTCAAATTTCGCTATGTTGGATTTAAATATGTTGTTTTGCATTTGAAATTCGCTGAGTATGCAGGTCTGCTACAACGGGGGTATTTATAAGTATGCTTGACTGTTTGTGTTTTGAAAATTTATCCAGCATTCAGATAGTCTAGTTTCGATGTATTCCAACGTGAATAAGCTGTCACAATTAATGAAATTAAACAGAGCACTTCAAATATATTTTTATGGTTTTTTTAATACGGGTTTTCTTTGATTTTCAGAACATTTGGTTAGGTCAAGTTTTAGGATAGGATATAATAAAAAATTCTAAAACAATCGTGTAATAAACAATTAATTATTTAAAAATTAATTCATATTGAGCTTACTTGGGAATAAATATTTTGAATGATAGTAGTATTGCTTTATTAGTTTAATTATTATGCCAATGCAAAACAATTTAATTTTGCTCGACGGCATTATAACAGCGCGATCGGGCCAAGTCGTGGATGAGAGCGGTTTGTCAGTGGGAGAGCGGGAAGTCGTGGATGAGAGCGGTTTGTCAGTGGGAGAGCGGGGGGAGCGGTTGGCTACTACGCCTCCCCCCCTCCCGTGCCGCGCGACGCCGCTGCGAGCTGTCGACCACCCGTTCAGAACAGCTTCCGAGCCTCGCCGCTTGGAGCGCCACTCCATAGCGGCTTTCTCGGTGTAGTTCAAGTAAAATTCCGCTTGAGTCGCTAGTGTGCTTACAAAACTGCCTCCCACAGATTTTACAATGGCGGTGAAACGTTACCTTCTACATTCATAGTCAATGCTAATATTTATATTGAAAACGAGCCATTAGAGCAAGTTATTAGTTCCAAATTGTTAGGCTTAGAAATGGATAATAATTTGAAATGGGACAAACATGTTCAAAATATAACCAAGAAAATTGATTCTGGAATTTATGTCTTGAAAAGCATTGTCAATTTATGCAACCTACCGGTTTTAAAAATAATATATCATGCCAACATTCACTCACATATTGCATTTGGATTAATTTTATATGGAAGCACAAGTAATGCTAATTTAAATAAGATTTTACTTCTGCAAAAAAGAGCAATGAGAATTATGCTAAAGCTTAAACCAGATATTCATGTTAGAGATTCTTTTAAAAATTTAGAAATATTAACAGTCTTTAATCAGTTTATATTTGATTGTATTATTTATTTAAAAAATAACTTACAGAAAACTAAAATGCGTTCAAATATCCATTCTTACAATACACGAAATAAAAATGATATTGACATTCAAGAGCACAAATAATCTCTTTTTCAAAAAAAACCTTCATTCATGGGTGCAAAATTTTTCAAAATCTTACCTAATGAAATAAAAAATGAAACTAATAAAAAAAATTCAAGACTAAATTAAAATTGTTCTTAATAGACCATCCACACTATTCTTTTTCTGAGTTTTTTCCTTGAAACTGAAAATATTTTTTTCTTGGCTTGAAATTAATAAACAAATTAACTGCTATATTTAGAATAAGGATAATTCTGTATGTAGAATAAGTTTTTTAGAATTAAGTTAATTAATTTTTTAGATATTAAGTTGACACTAATGTACAGGCTTGTACTTGTGAAATAAAGAAACATAAACCGCTACCGCCAAGGAGGTTTGGCTACCGCCCTGATTTCAATCACGACCTTCTAATCGTAGAAAATGCCGAGGAGCAGTTAGCGTTATTTTTGACGTAACTGTTCCACCGACTAGGCGGAACTGTATTAGTCCGTGCCGATGCCGTTCCGCAGGGAATCTGGAACAAATAGAACAAACTGTGCCGTTCCGTTCCGGTCCCATGCAAAGCTAACTTAGTAGACTGAAGACTGAAGTGTAATGATTGAGGTGGAATGATTGAAGAACCTATCTCATCTCTCCCTACCCTAATTCCTTTATAAGGAGAAAGACTTTTACTATCGGAAGTTTTGTATTAAACTATGGCAATGATTCAGGAAACTAAATTGTTTGTTTTTTTGAGCTGAATTCAATGGTGCCCACCAAAGTTAGATTATTTTTTATTTTAATAAATTAAAATCTTAAAAAAACATAATTTTGCTCATTTTTATGGGAAAATCACGAAAAACCCCATTTTTTAGCACCCTTTAACTCGGTAACCGTTAGGAGTACAAAGAAAATGTACCAAACAATTTTTTTAGAAAATTTAATAACCTTTACTTTGTACATCTAAAGTTTTTACTGCCGACCGACTGTTCTTGAGATTTTTAAGAAAAACCAAAAAAAGAACCCTGTTTCCGTCAATTGCCACTAGGGCTCGCCACACATATTTCCCAGGACTTTTGGTATTTTCATCCTTAGGTACTTCTAAATGAGTTGTAGCAGATATCTGTGTTGGGGGGGGGGGGTGGTGTGATGGTGGTGCAGCCAAGGATGGGTTGTGATTAGGATGTGTGGAGTTTCCCAGGCCGGTAACAGTTATTTTGTGCTGGAAATAAAGGACATGCAAACTGAAAATTGTGGTGAAGGAGAACTCTGTACTGATATAGAACCGGGATTACTATTGAACTGAAACTTAAACTGGAGGATCTACCAATAGGATATTGTTTTAGGATTGGAAGCGATTGATATACCCAAAGGAAGGATCGGTCTGCCAGATTGACCTTGCCGTAAGCCAGCTTTGATGGACCCTAAACTACTTAAATTCTAGAGATTGGAACAATCTCCAAACGGACATCATGTTCTGACAAGTTACTTCAGTCATTAAATTGATGATTCTAACCCAAATTCTCTACCTAAACTGTTGAACATCAAGCCAAGCCTAAACTGATAATTTATTGTAGTGAATAATTTATTTCTGAAACTGAGGCATTTACGGATTTACAATGAAATAATACTAACATGTGACCAGAACATTGGCGTGGGCAGAAGGCCCACGCCCCAATACTATTTTATATCGGCTACATTATTTAGATTTACCAGAATCACCCTAACTTTGCTTCCCCTAGCTAACCCCCTTAATATTAAAGTACTTAAGCGCTCATGATGATTTTTCGGACGGTCGGTAGAATTAAGGCGGGTCTGTGGACGACTTGGAACACCATGTCAACTCCGGAGGCGTCCAGGTCGACAAGAAAGAGAGTTCGAGATAGCACCGGAAGGGAGGGGGTAACGGTCAACAAAAGTACCGACAAGGACTGCAGTTTTGGATCACGGCGGCTAATGACCTTTGGTGACATATATATTGGAAGTGGTGGCGTTGCACGGCACAACCACGCTCCCTTGACCCAAAAAAATTGCGCCTGCGCTAGTGGGAAGAAGGTTAGGATAGGATAGGTGAGAGTGTGTCTTGTGAATCAATACTCTGCTAAAGCAGCGCCTGCCACTGTTGAATGCCAAGGAATTTCCGGATGAAGCTATAGTATCCTGGAATCGACTTGCGGTTGGTTTGGCATACAGTGGTTTCGGCTCATCTCACACCTGAGGAACTTACTAGGCTCCCTAAGGTTGGCATCTCCGGAAAATCTTTTTTTGATTGGCCGTTGAGGTATCGTCAGAGATCGGACTCCTCCCCCCCTTAAAAAAGGAAAGATTGAGGCCTCTCGGATTCCTATCTGGCTATTTTTATGCAACCAAAGTGGTTGGCAAAACTGCTTGTTTGGGTGTTGTACTTGCACGCACAATAGACTTTTTTTAAGCTTTTTTTTGTTTTGTTTTGTGTTGTTGCATTTTTATTTGCTTTGGGAGTTGAAGGTTGAGCATCCAAGAATCTGCTTCTAGAGACCATAATGGTGAAGTGGTCGGCTTCAGTTTGATTGTTGTGGTGTTTGATGAAGATCGGATGATGATGATGTGACAATCCTTCACTGGATGGATCCCAATGAGCCCGTTTGCAGGATACTGGTAGTTGCAAGGTAGGGCAGTTTCTTGTAGACCGGTCTATTGCAGGTTGGCGGTTGATGGCAGGATAATGATGTTGTTGACTTGAAGAACTGGTCTGTGACGGTTGTTGTGGTTGACTGTAGGTAGGTGGCCAAGTTGACTAGTCGAGGAACTTTCTGGTAGGTTGATCTATTGGAGATTTCACTGTTGGTGGGGTGGTATATGCTGTGCACTGAGTAATTGCATAGTGCGGTGTGACTGAGTAGACTGGTGCTGCAGGTTTCTTGGCAATTGGCAGTAATGCTGTCACCTTGCGGAACATATATCTCTCCCATTGCAACTAAATTTGACTTGCAAGTTTTCTTTTCTTTTCTTTTTAATTATTGATTGTGCAAGTACGTATTGGTTTGGTCTTTGGGGGTTTGAATTCTGAAGTGTAGCCATGATAGTAGTCCGAAATTGATTTGCAGTTTGTTTATTTGGTCCCAAAATGAGTATGGCCGATAGCTGACGATACCGAAATTTTGGTTGGTTTCACCCGGCGAGGTGAACCAGTGCAACGGTTTGACGGTATGCACTAGATGCCATGGAACCCGACTCAGTTCCAAGGTGGAGGATTCTATTGTGAGGCACAATGGTGTGAAGATGCGAGATCAAAAGGTGTTCAAATGGTTGTGAGAGGTTTGGTAGTTAGGTAATGCTTGTTGGGTCCATTTTTTTTACGCACGCAAAATTCGTTTCGTGAAATGTTAGAATTGAAACAAAAGAAACGAAACGATTGTTTTTCCGTGGCATCTTCTAATAATACGCCCGAAAAAACTGGGGACGAAACCCCTGATATACAAATACTTAAGACTAACTAAATAATGCTCATTCCCCACTGATAAATAATTCTTGAAGTTGACAGCTATATCACATCTGTTCAGGTCTTAAAATCTAAGTCTTTGGCATTTTAACTGACATCATAAATTTACTAAGTGGTTGATGCTTGGCTACGAAAGTCTACCTAAATTAACTTAATGCTAGTGACTAGATTGGTAATATCTTAAGCAAGAGTAAAGAGAGGGGAGATAGGAAAGAAAATTTAAGCTATTGACAGAGTTGCCATTTGGTACTCGATGAATCACAGTCTGTACACTACTGTAATTCATCGACATGATTTGGTGCATTCCCCGATGCCCCTCGACTTGGATCAAAAAATAAAAAAAATTAAAATAAAAGGATAGTATCCAAGGCGGCGTATTTGAGATACTTTATACTTTTGACAAAAAACAAAAAAGACAACGGGAGAATACACCATTCCGTGCCGATGACAGGAAAAGGGGGGGTAAACCTGATTACATACGGAGAGTTTCTGTGTAGGTATAGCCATCGGGACGAAGGTAATACCTTAGACTCACAATCTGCGCATGTAATTAGGCTGAAAAATGAAGAAGGAAAGACTTAATCTAGTATCACCGGCAAGGTCAGTTTCTGGCAGACGATCGTTTGGGTTTGGTTACCTACTTTAAATTTGAGGTTGAAAAAATCTTTTTAGCTGTGAAACATGGGCTTTTCTAACAAACTTCCCATTTGAAGGGTTTACTAGTCTGACCGTGACAGGGGAAGTAAAGGTTTCAATCACGCAGGGGTCTGACCACATTGGGAGTAATTTCTGGTTCAGATGGTCGACCTTTCTGCTGATAGGGTTCAACCTGTACATAACCCAGTCACCGGGTTGAAAAGTGGTGGTCAGCCTATTTTGATTGTAGCGCTTCTCCCTCGCCTCCCGAGCCTTGCGGAGACTGTCAATAGCCTTGGACCATTCAGTTTGCAAGGAAGGGGTTGGTCCCT
This sequence comes from Flexamia atlantica, assembly GCA_035578135.1. Lineage (NCBI taxonomy): Eukaryota > Metazoa > Arthropoda > Insecta > Hemiptera > Cicadellidae > Flexamia > Flexamia atlantica. The sequence goes on along the minus strand of JAQJVK010000005.1, from coordinate 51,083,599 downwards.
GGCCATCGACAAGGATATCTAGGTTCCAACGTAGTTCAAGTGGGTGATATAGAGTTCTACCCAAGAAAAGGCGTGAAGGAGAGTTCTGAGTGCTTTCGTGGGTAGCTGAATTGAAGGCTATCTGGAACCAATGAAGGTTTTGATCCCAGAACTGCTGGAATTGGTTGTGGAAAATTCGGATGGCTATTTTGATCTGTTTGTTTACTCGTTCAGCATGGGATGGGTTTGGGTAATATGGGCTAGTGAAAATGTGCTGAATACCAAGATCCATGCACATTACCTGAATGGTTTTGGAGCGGAAATTGGAGACATTGTCGGATACAAGATATTTTGGGGGACCAAAGATTGAGAAAACTTGTTTGGTGAGGAGACTAACTGTTGCATGGGCCTGGGTATTTCTGGTTGGGAGGAGTATGCAAAATTTGGAAAAGGCGTCTACAATGGTCAATAAATACTTGTTTCCCTTGGTTGATCTGGGAAGAGGACCAATGTGATCGATATAGATCTTTTCCCAGGGTTTGGTGGTCAACTCTGAGGATAAATGGCCGATGTTGGAATTTTGGGTTTGTTTGCAACGCTGGCATTTGACACAGGCCCTTACACGCTTAGTAATTTCCTGTTTTAGGTCCTTTGCCCAGAAGAAGGACTCAATCCGATCAAGGGTCTTGCGAATGCCAATATGTGCCGAAGTTGGAGATTCATGATAATATTGGAACAGAAGATCAAGAAGTTTTTGAGGAACGACGACCCTTGGTTTGGTTTGGTTGGGCAATTTGTGCATGAGAATACCCTGCTGAACTGAGAAATTTGGGGGTTTATTTGTGGAACGGATAATCTTGGAAATGGAGGGGTCTTCAGATTGGTGGACGGCAATGTCTTTGAATACCTCAGGAATTCCAAAAAGAGCCATGACGGGATTGGGTTCGGGTTTGGGGGCTTCAGTGGGCTCAGTACCCTCAAATAATCGAGATAAACAATCAGCAACTACGTTGTTCTTTCCCCTTATGTGATGAATCTGGAACTTGAAAGAGTTTATGAATGAGATCCATCTTGCTAGCTTTCCCATTTGGCGAGGATGACTGAGCAACCAAGTGAGTGCAGAACAATCAGTATGGAGATGGAATTCCCTATGCTCAAGATATTGCTGGTACCTTTGGAGTGCAAATACAATGGCCAGACACTCCAACTGAAGTGTGGAATAGTTAAGCTCATGTTTGTTGAGAGCTCTGGAAGCATAGGAGACCGGGAATAAATTCCCTTCGTGCTCCTGATAAAGAACAGCACCAATGGCTGTACCGGAAGCATCTGTGTGCACCACGAAGGGTTTGGAGAAATCAGGCATGCGAAGAATTGGGGAAGAAACTAAGGCAGCCTTTAGGGTTTCGAATGCTTTCTGCTGTTCGGGACCAAAAACAAAATCAGCTCCTTTTCGCTTAAGCTGATTGAGGGGTTGAGCGATAGCTGCATAGTTCTTGATGAAGCGAGCGTAGAAGGCTGTCATGCCCAGAAATCTAGAAAGCTGTTTTATGTTCTTTGGGGGTGGGAAATCATCTATCGGCTTAGTTCTTTCAGGGTGGATAGAAATTGATTGGTTGGAAAAAATTTGACCCAAAAACTGAATATGATTGGAAGCTACGGTGATCTTTCCTGGATTGACTGTAAGACCAGCCTTTTGGAGTCTCTGAAGGACAGTGCGGACCTTAGAAAGGTGGTCCTCGAAGGAGCCATTGCTGTAAACACACAAATCGTCAAAGAAATTGTAGATGTACTGAAATTTGATGTCTCCGAAGATCTTATCTATCAAAGATGTCAAAACCATACTCCCTGAAGCCAAGCCAAAAGGCAGATAATTGAACTCAAATTGCGCCCAGGGAACTACGAAGGCAGTGTAATGCTTTGAAGACTCAGAAAGGGGTATCTGATTGTAGGCTGAGTTGAGGTCGAGAAGTGTAAACCATCGAGCTTGGCCTAAATGCTGAAATGCAGACTCTATTGTGGGCATTGGTGTGGCATCAAGTTCCAAGATTGAGTTGAGGTTCCGATAATCCACTACCATACGAGTTTTGCCTCCCTTTTTTGGAACCAAGAAGGCTGCAGATGCAAACTGTGAGTTCGATGGTCGGATTACTCCCTTGCTCAAAAGATCATCGATGTGCTGTCTCATAAGCTGAAGTTTTGGGGGAGCATACTGATATGGTTTGTTCCTGATGATTTTGTCAGAATTGACTCGGATATGATACTCGACAAGATTGGTCCTACCCAAGTTTTTGGTGATTGTGTTAGGAAATTCTTTGATCAGACGATCGACCATGGCCCTTTGGTCCTCGTTAAGGTTCTGGCCCATAGAAACGGGGGAGTGATTTTCAACTGTTGGAGGTGATACAAGTGAGAACACATTTGGTGATCCGTATGGGAAAATGAGGCTATGGTCTTTCATATTGATGATGGCCTTGGTTTTTGTAAGAAAATCTGCTCCTAGAATAATGTGAACAGGTAAGAATTCTGATATTTGAAAATTGTATGTCCAAGACAGATGTCCAATTTTGAACCGTATTGCCGCCTGACTTTGGAAGGCAATTGGATCACCTGAAGCAGAGAGGGCAGATTGATTGGTCTGTTGGGTTGATTTGACAGCTAAAGTTTCTTTTTGCAATAGCTTGAATACCTTCAAGGACATGATAGTAAGGGAGGATCCTGTGTCTACCAAGGCATCCACCTTGATGGGTCCAAAGTTCAAAACAACCTGGCATAAGTATAATTCTGGCACAGATGGTGCTGTCTTGGATTTTGGGGGAACGGATTTCTGAGAGACAGATTGAGGGTTGGAGTTAGTTGGACAAGTGGTGGTGGCAGATTGACATAAAGGAGGGTGGGTGCCACCTAACGTCGCCCTCCTCGCCAGTTTGTTTGTCCTTGATGTGATTGCCTTTGTGGGCGATGCTGTTGCTGAGGATTCTGATTGGATGGTCCAAAAGGATACGGTGGGATTGCTGGAAAATTTGGATTTGCATCAAATGCCTGGTTTGAAGGAAAAGACTGGTAATGATTGGTACCGGTGTACCGTGGTAGGTGCTGATTGAAGGTTGGCGCATACCTCGGAGGGTAATTGGTGTGACCATGATTGTTGAGACGGGGTGGGGCATTGGAATACCCGTTGAAGTTGGTCCTAGGGCGATACGGAGCAATGTTCCTGCTGGGTTGTTCATTTCTCTGCGGTTGATTTGGGAGTGACTGTCTGGAGTGGGACTGTTCCAAACTCCGAACAACTTCAATCCTAGGGGCCAGATACAAAAGGTCTTGGGTCGAGAATGGAGGCGGAAAACCAGCAAGTCGAGCTCTGGTTTGTGGGTTGAGACCATTGATAGCTATATCCAAGAGCTCCCTATCTAAAGAATGAGGCTGTAGGAGCGAAGCATAATCCCGAATGCTGTCAACAAATTGAGTGAGCGTCTCAGCCTGTGCTTGAGACCTGTAAATCAAGGTAGAGACCATGGAATGGCGGAGCTGAGAAGGAATAAAAATATCCAGAAGTTGAGTGATTAAACTTGAAAATGTTTCACGATTGGTGATTGCTTTTGACCAAAATCCCCTAAGTCGACCCGTTGTACGAGGAAGTGCTGCAATAATCAGGGAATGCTCATCTGCGAGCTTGAGTTGCTCGATTTTACTGAATTGGACCAGAAAATTGAGAAGTTGCTCACCATCATCGCCAGATGTTGAGGGCAAGGCTCTCAGGAGATCTGAGAGGACCCTATTTGAGTCTTTGAGTGGTGCTGCTGATCGAGAAGCGGCCATAGCCGAAGCAACTTGCTGTCCAACAGCTATAGCTGTTGCGTGGAGAATGTCCTGCCAAGGGGGGGTAATCACTGGTGTAAAGTTGCTTTGGGTGGCTGAGTGGCTAGTGAGTTGACCACCGGGAGCAGATAATGTTGAAACACTGGCTATTGGGGCTGTGAACACTGAGGTTGTGGGGGAGGTGGATGTATTTGCTGGAAATGAGTATATCAAGGTTGCGGTGGTGGAAATTGGTAGGGTTACTGTGGATGGAGGCTGCAACACCATGATCTCCTCAGGGTCAGGACCATCGGGTCTCGAGAAATCTATGTCGGGTCGGTGATTTGTAGGGATAGGCTCTTGTCCGCCATTGATTGCTAGTTTATTCAAAAACTCGCTTAAAAATGACCTATTGAATGCCAGAGTAGGACCTGGGGTTAGGCCAAATATTTCACATTGTGTTACGGCGTCTTCCGCATTTAATTTGTAAACCCATGAGGTCCCCTTAGGTATGCCCTCGGGTGGGTATATCTTTGAGGGCATTGTGGCCTTACTTACTTAACTACTATGTTAACAACCTATAAACTCTATAAAATTTCAACAATATTTAAACTATAAAAGGAAATAACGATGTAATAAATAACAATAACCAACAATAAATAACAATTTATGACAATATTCCTGAATAATAAGGTCACAGTCTCGTACAAGAGAGTCGCTTAAATACAAACTATCTAATACCACAAGGCAGGGGGCTGCCAAGGTACACAATGAAAAGGGATTTGGTAAAGTTAAAAAAATTCAAAAGGCTTTTGTCTTTCCTATAAGGAGTAAAAATGCTTTGGAACTGCTTTATTTAAGTTGGCGGGGCAGGGGGGTAAGTTCTGCTTGCAACAATGGTAAGAAAGTTTGGTAACTTAGGTAATTGAGGTGAATGTCATCTCTCCGGGAGGAATTTCCATAAAATCTATGAAACAATTGTAAACATGAAAAATTTCTTGTCAACCTGATCACTTTTACTGTTTGTGATTTTAATGTCAGTAAAAAGTTGTTGCAATATTCTATCCGTTGAGTTATTGCAAGGTTTCCTCTAATCCGGGGGTACAATGGGAAAGTGAGCAAAATTACTGTGATCCCAGGGTATTTCCTCCTAATTAAGCGCAGCAATGACAAAAACTGATTTTTGAATGTGCCTAAACTAAATTGATTTGATAAAATGTCATTTGTTCCAATGAAAACCAACAACGGTACGCCAATAACTATTGGCAAACTATTTTGCTTGATATTTTTCTTCAAGTCTAATATTGTTGCACCTGATACACCTAAACTGTAGGTGCACTTAATTTTTGGCTGGAGAACAGTGGTTTGATTCTAAAAAATTTACAAACCTCCTTGCATAAGAGTCGCCAATTACCTGTACCAAAAGGTTTGTCTGGTGATTTCTCATGTTTTTTTTTGAAAAGCCAAATTTGTTTGGTGAGGGTTGGCAGGGGTTTACAAGTTAGGCTAAGAAATTCTTGTAATTTAAACTGAAAAAAATGAAGATAAAAATTATGGGTAACCCAGTTTTATTCTTGGGCAAGAGCAAGGGCCCGAAAATTCTATCAGTTAACTGCAGTGAGAAGTTCACTTTACAAACAAAATAGTGCCCCAGTTTGCTTGAAAGGGGAAAAATACCGGAGTGGTGAGGCCTGTAAATAAAAATCACCAAAGAAAGATTTGTTTTGATATACTGCACTGAGACCTGTGGGTCTGATAATGAATGAAGGCCTAATCCTACAAATGAATAAAATTCATTGGCCTAATTCATTTTTTGTTAGCCTACTTGTAATGCGGTGACAGTGTGCACCCACTTTTGTGCAGTCACAATATCAATGTGCAATAATTCCTATGACTGAATTTTTGTTTCCTTGTGAGCCAGCTTAAACACCTGAAATTGTTGGAGGACTGAAGTGAAATATTTATTTTATTGAGTTTATTTAAAATAAACTCCTTTCAGAAGCATTGAGAAAAGAAAACTTATGGAAAATCATTAATGCAAGTAGCCTAAACCTTTGCTTGTGCCTGCCTGGACCATTTTACTATTTATATCTAAACAACAAAAATGAAATTCACATTTCAACATACAAGTGAGATAGAGATATAGGGAGTTATAAAACTATGAGAAGGGTATAATATTTATTTGTGAATTACATGATAAACACTTCACTGACTCTAATGTAAATCACATCAATGTTGAAAAATGGACAATATTTTAGAAAAAACACTCTGAATAAAAGCTTTATTAAAAAAAAACTGAGTGCCAGTTTAAGCAACCTTCTGCATCAGATGCAGCAATTTGCAAACTTACCTCATACTGGCCTCATTTTATTTCAAAGTTATTTAAGCCTAGGTATTAAATGATTTTATTCTCACTAAATCCTCTATGCAGCAGAGGAGGTCACCGGATCAATGAAAGCCCAGGGTTCCTTGATGCTAACACAGCTCTAAAACACAGAACATTGACAGAAAACAAAATAGGCCCATATAATTATATGGGTTACAAATCAGTTTGGTCCAGGCACAGCAGACAGCTTATGGAATACTTAGGCCCATGTAAAATTCATTGAAAAGCTAAATCTCCCTATTATGGGTGGCAACTCAGTTATACAGAACTAATTTAGTTAGGGGAAGCTTAATTACATTGTAACTACCGAACCCAGTGAAAATCGCACTCCGTGCAGAGCAGCCCACAGAATTTAGCCTGTTACATGCACAGCTATGAGTTTAAAGGCTAATTATCAGTTGGCTTTGGCTTGGTAAATGTTTACTTGAGGCTAGAAGGAGGCTGTAGCAATTTCCCTATGTTGGAGCCCGGGGCGGCTAAACAAACCCAACTTAACCTCAGTGAGAGAAAAAAGGGGACTTTAAATTGCAAAAAAAACCTGTGTTATTCCTTGTAGGCCTAAGCCTAAACCTAAGGACTTTAAAATATAACTTGGCCTAATGGCCTACCCCCATTTACATTAGTAACTCATTTAGCCATAAACTATCCTGGGGAGTTAGGCCTACATTCAGACTTATTCAAGTTGTGAAAAATAAACCTACAGCTTAGCTTAGATAACAGAAATTACATTACCCATTCGTTTGTGCTGCAGTTTGTTGTTTTAGTTTGTTGGTTCTTTAGGTTACAAAGAAAATGACACTAGGATTTTGTGAAGCTGACTGTGACAATGAGCCAATGAGGAGTGTTGCGTTGAGTGAAGAATTTCACACATTGAAACAATATTACAGGCAAGCAATCTGGCAGTATATATATTTTTCTGCTACCATTTTGTACCACGCTCTGCTACCATTTTGTAGCAGATATCTGTGTTGGGGGGGGGGGGGTGGTGTGATGGTGGTGCAGCCAAGGATGGGTTGTGATTAGGATGTGTGGAGTTTCCCAGGCCGGTAACAGTTATTTTGTGCTGGAAATAAAGGACATGCAAACTGAAAATTGTGGTGAAGGAGAACTCTGTACTGATATGGAACCGGGATTACTATTGAACTGAAACTTAAACTGGAGGATCTACCAATAGGATATTGTTTTAGGATTGGAAGCGATTGATATACCCAAAGGAAGGATCGGTCTGCCAGATTGACCTTGCCGTAAGCCAGCTTTGATGGACCCTAAACTACTTAAATTCTAGAGATTGGAACAATCTCCAAACGGACATCATGTTCTGACAAGTTACTTCAGTCATTAAATTGATGATTCTAACCCAAATTCTCTACCTAAACTGATGAACATCAAGCCAAGCCTAAACTGATAATAAAGTTTCAAAATTAACGGAATTTTTTCCTGGTCAAACCCTGTTTTGACTGGACTAATACAGAAAACAAAACTGACTGGACACATATTATATTTTTTGATGTGTGTAATGACGTGATAAAAGGAATAAAGGACTGTTTGTGAAAGAGGTTGCAAGGCACCCTAAATTAAGTTTTTATTAGTATGAATATTTTTGCTATATTTAAAACAATAAAACATAGTTGAATTATAGAACCGGAAGGATCTTAAAATTATTTACCACTTTTGCTGGGCTGCGCCACAAGGCTCTTGAGGCTAAATGACCTTTTTCACTCAGTTGTATCTGCTTCACCAGCTTTTATGATATTTTTTAAATCTTTATCACTGACATATGATAAAATCTTCCATTTTACCTCTTCTGGTAATGGTAGCATCAATCTCTGACTGACAGCAGGCAGTATGCTAAGTCTTTCTTTAGCTTTCAAATAAGTTGCCCTCAGGATAGTAGCGTAAAGTGGAAATTCTTTTTCTAAAGCTAGATCTGACGAATATATAACATTCTTTATCCTATAATTTGATAAAAATGTCAGGTCATTGTAATTGAAAAATATATCACCCAACGCATGTCGGCCAAACTTTAGATTCTTCATTCTCTCTAATTCTTCACAGTACTGTGCATCCAAGTTTTTTGTTTCACTAACCTTAACCTCAACGTTATAGGGTGCTTGAGACAACATTTTAGCATATTTCAATTTTACAATAAACTCCTTGACAATTTTCATAAATGTCCAACTTGATGTGAGGGGCAAACCTTTCAGAGTTTCATCAATCATCGATAAAGATGAATCTGTGTTTAAGCCACCCCATTCCATCAGAAGCTGGACAATGTCAAAACCATTGTAACTCTTTCTAAGAGCAAGTTCCACTGGAGTTTGTCCTCTATTGTCTTTCATGATGACATCTGAACCATTCGTTAGAAGCAGATTAATAACAACTTTGCATCGAGGTAGGGTTGATTCAGTGAAGGTGAATTTGGCTGCAAAATGAAGTGCTGTCTGTCCATTCTCATCTTTGGAATCTACATCCGCATTGTTTTGTAAAAGTTTTTCGACAATTTTTACATTCATATTTGAGACTGCAATATGTAAAGGACTCCTACAATGTTGGTTTTTTATGTTTACTTGAGCTCCTTTGCTAATCAAGACTTTTGAAACTGATTTGAGATCATATTCCACTGCAATCTGAAGCGGTGTGTATCCATTTATATTTTTCAGATCTACCTCACAACCATTTTCTAACAATAATTTTACAAACTCTGAGGAATTTTTTGACAAACAGAGATGAAGTGGTGTGTTGAGACTATTATCTTTGGCATTGATGTCAGCCCCACTTTTGACCAATAGGGCACCTCTAACTACATAATTCCCTTTGGCAGCCCAATGTAAAGGAGTTCGGTTAGAGTCATCTCGACTGTTGACATCAGCTCCATTATCCAATAACATTTTTAATAATTTTAATTTAATGTGATTTTTCATGTTGGCATAATGAAGTGGCGTGTGGCCAATGATGTCTCTCGCACCTACTTCTGCCCCCGCTTCAAGTAACAGCTCAACCTCTGGGAGATAATTTTTAATCACAGCAAAATGAAGTGGTGTCTGACCTTCTTCATTCTTTTGTTCTAGATTTGCACCATTCTTTAAAAATATAGCCACTGAAGTTTTATGATCAGCCAGCTTTTTCCTACTAGGAAATAGAGAATAGTGTAAAGGTGCATTTCCTAGATCATCCTTCACATTTACATTCGATCTGGCCTCCAACAGCAGAATGATACATTCTATAAAATTTGCTTTAGCTGCCAAGTGGAGAGCAGTTTGACCGTTTTCATCTTTTAGATCTACATCAGAGTCGTACTCTAACAGAAGTTTCAGAATACTTTCTTTCCTTTTCAAGACAGCATAGTGTAACGGTGTTCTGCCATAATGATCCTGAAGATTCACTTTTGCACCTTTTTCCAACAAATATTTTATGCAAAGTTCAAAATCTCTTCTCACTGCGACATGAAGAGGTGTTTGCTTTGACTGACCAGGGAAGTTCAAGTCCGCACCTTTCTCGATCAAAAGTTTCAAAATTTTGAGGGTTTTATCATCATCTCCTAACACAGCATAGTGCACAGCTGTGTCTCCTTTAACATCTCTTGCATCTAGTTTTGCACCTTTTTCAATCAACAATTCAACTATCGGTTCAAAACATCTTGAAATGGCACACTGGAGCGGTGTCCTTCCTGTGCGGTCTAGAGCGTTGATCTCGTAAGCATGGCCGTGGAGATCCAGCTTTGCTTTGATTACGTCTACTGACAACAAGTCAACAGCATCATGCAGAGAAAATGCTCTTGCCCATGGAGGCACACTCATCTTCATCACTGATTACACTTGATGATCAAAGTTTATTATATTCTGAAATCTTCAACTCAATGCTGTAAAAACAAAACTTGATCACAAATTATTTTCAAATGAAATTTTATACATAACAGGCATTATCTAAAAAGCAACAGAAAAATTGATATAACAGTCAATTATCCGTTTAAAATTACTATTCAAACAACTTCCTTTCAGTTAAAAACATATTTTTGATTAAGTATGTATTTACTTGAGCTACATATTTTTTATAGCACCACCAATCCTACGAGATCTGTAGATGCTTTTGGGATTTTGTTGTAGTGGTGTCTTCTACTCAGCAAGGTCCAAATCTGAAACATAATATAACCTTGTAAAAAAAACTGAGATTCAGAGCATATTCCCTTTAATGCAACAAACAATGCAATGACTAAATAAACGGTATCAGGAAACTGACACATACTTTCTCCCTTTAAGTCATTTAAAACCAGAAAACATATTTAGTGAAATAAAACAAATTAACAATTAATTATCACACAAATATATACCAAATGTTATCGAAATCGGTTAGTAAATAACAGAGATATCGGTTTTAGCGAATTTCCCCTATAGGGATGAAGCTATTACCGTAGGTCTCATGGTAAGACCTAAGCCCGAGACGATGATAACTTTTCGTTTTGGGGCCCCCAGAAGCAAAAAACACCATTCGTTCAAATTTCTATATATATATATCTATATATATTGCCAGTCCTGGGCCTACATAAGCTAAATAATGAATTAAGCATAGATAATGCTTATTGTGCTTTTATTGTAGTTACAATATATATATGTGTGTGATTGTAAGCACGATAGCGCTCGCAAAAATGGTCCGATCGGAATGAAATTTGGCACAGGCGTGTAAAGTAGTAATTATTCGGACGAGTTCGTGAACCAGCCCAATCGGACTACCGGAAGGGGGGGGTAAAGGGGGTTAAACCCCCCCAAAAATGGGTTTTTTGAGTTTTTTTACATAGAAAAATAAAAATTATCTAATTTTTGTTGGCACCATTGAATTCAGCTCAAAAAAAACAAACAATTTGGTATCTTGAATCACTGCTCTATGTCCATTGGTTACCGAGATATTGAAAGTGGTAAACACAGTACGGTGTCCCCAATGTTAACCTTATGGGAAATAAGTAAAATTCTATATCTCGGTTATTTCTCAACATATCTTAATAAAACTTGGTAAATAGCTTCTTTTAGTTCAGATCTACTAAATATTGAATTAAAACCATCCAGTTTTAATATACCTGTAGCAGCAGACCTGCATACTCATTCCCCATGTTATTCTTATGGAGCTTACCAAAACATTTCAAATCTCGCTATGTTGGATTGAAATACGTTGTTTTGCATTTGAAATTCGCTGAGTATGCAGGTCTGCTGCAACGGGGGTATTTAAATATTTGCCATAAGAATAACATTGGACAACATACTGCGTTTACCGCCGAACTAAAATATCAATTATCTCCGCAACCAGTTGACTTAAACTAATGATTCAAGATACTAGATTATTTAGTTTTTCAAGTCAAATTTAATGGTTGCAAGTATATTTTATTTAGAGGTCACAGATTTTGTGAAATTTGAAAAATATGAATTTTTTAACACTTAAACCCCTATGACTTCTGAACCTGAATTTTTACAGACATGCAGGTGGTGTCAATTTGTTTGTCATCTTAAGCACTAAAAACCATGAAATTTTTATCAAAATCGTTAGAGCCGTTTTCGAGAAATTTGGATTTTTGTCATTTTAGCGAATTTCCCCTATAGGGAAGAAGCTATTACCGTAGGTCTCATGGTAAGACCTAAGCCCAAGACCATGATAACTTTTCATTTTGAGGCCACCAGAAGCAAAAAACACCATTCGTTCGAATTTTTATATATCTATCTATCTATCTATCTATATATATATATATATATATATATATATATATATATATACATATATATATTATAATGATACATAATTTATTAACAGAGTACCCTTTTTTTAGTTTAATGTTTTTTAAACTAAAAAAAGGGTACTCTGTTAATAAATTATGTATCATTATAACATATTAGTAGCCCTAATCACAATAATAATTTTTTCAATACATATATATATATATATATATGTCTGTCAGCACGATAGCGGCCGTAAATATGGTCCGATCTTGATGAAATTTGGTACAGACATGTAAAGTGGTAATCAATTGGACGAGTTCGTGAACTAGCCCGATCAGACCACCCGGAAGGGGGGGTAAAGGGGGATAAACCCCCCCAAAAATGGGGTTTTTGAGTTTTTTTACATGGAAAAATAAAATTTATCTAATTTTGGTTAGCACCATCGAATTCAGCTCGAAAAAACAAACAATTTAGTATTTTGAATCATTGCTTTATGTCCATTGGTTACCGAGATATCGAA